>OY757223.1:1250000-2500000 GCA_963583965.1 Nomada ferruginata
CTTCCACCACCTAGCCTTGCCTCTGTTCTCCGGCGAAACGAGATTATTCCGAAATCCTATCGATCCCCGGCTGAAGTCCGCCCTCGAATCCGCGTAAAAGGAAAGGAGAGAATCGCGATAAAAGGGGAACCCTTCGAGACACCGCGCCTCCAACATTTTTTCACGCCCCCCTCTGTAGAACCTTACGAGAATGATATCCTCATCATCTCCTCGACCAGAGTGTTTCCTTTTGGCATCAACCTCTGGGATGCCTCGCAAAGGGCCCGCAGCACACACGTTCTCCCGTCAAAGTTCATCCTGAAAGAACCGTGAGATTAGACCCAGAAATAAATTGGAACGAGGGATATCTGACTTTTCATGCGGAGGGACAATTCGTGTTGCTTAAGCCAAGGGATAATTGTAAAAATAGGAGAAGAATCTTGTCTTCTTTCGCTTTGGATAGATTGGATAACGGAAGCCTTGAAGCGGGGAAAGAAAAATGTTGTAAAAAGTAGAGGGCGATTGCAAGGTAATGCATTTTAGAATTGGTCGAAGGTAGAAAAAGGCAAGAGGAAAGAAAAACGTGTATTAATGTATTCTCTCGGCTATGAACAAGCGTCTGGTTGCACGTTGGAACCAGAGAAAAAGGCGGCACGCTGTTTCCTCGTTCGGCCGAGCCTCCTTCGGAGAAGATTAAAGTCTCCTTTGAGGCGGCGTTTCAAAAATACGTTTCGCTCTCCAATAATTTCACCCTTGATTTGAGTGGCCGTTGAGAAGCGAGCTTCGGTGGATCTTAAAAAGTTATCGTGCACGTTCGAGTATAAAAGCTCCGGCAAACCTACGCTCTTGATCGATGTACGTAAGAAGAATGAGAGATTGTGTTGCGAAAATTTGAAATATTGCTCAACAATGGCCGTGGACTTCTGTCGACGTACGAAATATTAGTCTGGCAACGGAAAAACAAGAAGATAACACGGAGGGGACGCGTGTCTTCCTGAAATGAAGTCGCATCTTGTGATCACCAATCCAGATAATTGCCTGCTATTAACTCAAGGAGATTTTTCGATAAGGGGAATGGAGATTCGGAAGAATTGATTCGAAGAGAGCAAATGGAATTAATGTTTGGATGTTTGCTGGATTCTCGCAGGCGATCCCTTTGCGCGTTACCTTCCTCTCTTCCTCCTTTTATCTGCAGCATAATCGCTGCCCTCGGATGCCCGTGGCCTGTCATAAATGCCCATCCGAAATTGGCTTACTATTTTCAATTACGTTAAACGTGCTCGTCGATCATGCTACGATTAAATTGGTGAGCATACGAGTGATTAATTCGATACGGTTCTCGATCATCGTTATTCCTTTTTAACAATTGCATCATAGATAGAGTCTACAATTGTTTCTTACCACACAAATTTTGTCTACGCACCGAATAAGGATAGGTGGTGCAGTTTAGTGGCGCGATGATTTTCAAGTAAATGGTTCATGGTGGTGTTGAAGCAGCTGAAGGGTGGTATGAATCAGGCGGTGGCGCCTTAGCTAGTGTAGAACGTTTCTGGGATAGCAGTGGGTAGTCGTGGTTGTTTCTGAGCGATCCAAGCAGACCGTTTCTCTATTTCTAGAGCTAACAACCGCGAGGGAAATGGTTTCTCCCGTTCTTCTTTCTCTCGTGCGCTATGCCCATAACCAGATTTATATCCGCCGCCAAGGGGCCAAACGGTTTTGCTCGAGTATCGATTGGTAACTGAAATAAAATCTGACACGCGTAAATGCTACTCGATTGCACGCTATACGTTAATTTTATTTTCGATCCGACAAACATTTCCTCGAACTTTTCTTTATCGAGAAGCGCTCAGACGGCCTCCATCTATCCGTACGTACCACTTTCGCGATACGTCGATGTTTTACAACTAACGCGACCGAAATACATTATCGCAGACGAGACGGAAAAAACTGAGACGGCTCGACGGCTCTCCATAAATGAGGACGACGGTCGTTCGTTCACGTCCAGACTACTAAAGCTGCCGTTACATTTTATTATCGAGCCTGCCACTCGATCCAGCACACTTTGGCCAAATTTATTCGTCCCTACGATTTTGAAACGAGAGAGAGGCGACGCTTTTACGTCACCAATATCGATACATTTTACCCCGCGATATCTATGCAGGTAGACACCGACACAGGGACGAGCGTCGTAATTTTTTACGAAACATATTGCTGCAGAATTCGTTGAACCACTTTGTCATTTTATTTCTCTGTCGCTATTGACTGTACAATCGGGTACATCTCTGGTGATGGAAGATCTTTACACAACTGTCCCATCGATGTAGGGGATCATTTCATTTGGCTGACTACAGATACTAAACGATTCGAGCACCCTCCCGCTTTTTATACCATTAGACATCGTTATAAGTAAGGTCTATTCCGATGTCTACCGAGGGACGAATCTATTCTACTTTGCCGACAGCAGCCTGCCCCCCTTTTTTTTTACTTGACTGACCATGCACGGACCACTTCTCCTTAACCACATACAATCCATTTCTGCCGCCTTCGCTCCTTCCGAAAACGAATTGCTTCCTTCGTTTCGACGCTTATTAATAACACTTACGTGTAACAGGAATTTACTATAAATAACTCACGCATTCATAGCAGTCTCCAATTTGCTATAAAGATCCCTTCGATGTCTGCGTTGCAAGTAGTAATAGTCAGGCTTATAATTCTTCCCCTTGCCAGGCTTCATGTAATATTTCTCGTTGCTGTTCCACCCTGCGTACTGCACGGCGTTCTTGTTAATTATATTCTGCTTCGAAAAGCTAGCATATTTATTGGCCGGCTTTATTTTGTCGTGCCTGAGTTCTAGAAACGGCTCGAGGGCCGGTTTACTTTCGTTCGGCAAATCGTAAGAGATTCCCCAGTTGACGCCCTGCGTAAATACATCGTCGTGGGACACTGTGCCCACCGTCAGGCAGAGCGCAATCTGCAAATAATAACAGATCGATCGGCGAACATTGATACTCGTCGATAGGTCGCAATAATTCACGCAGTGAATGGATTTCCGGATGATAGTCGCATCGATGCGTTTCTTTGGAAAATAGAATTTTATTTATGACCCGCATTAATGAACCATGTCGCGCGTATTGTAAATTTCACCGTACAATTTATGTACGCATCGTGTAGAATAGCATTCATAAATGTTAGAGGCTCGGGTAACTCATATTTGAATCAGCGTTTCCTATTGAACCGCGTGTACCTCGTCAAATATTAAACGATCGACGTGCGGGGACACAATTGAATACTTGGAACGTGTTGTCATCGATGGAATCTTGGCCAGCGCGATCGCATGCAAGATAGAAAACTCACAGAGAAAGTTGAACCTTCCGGGAAAACGACGTAGCGCCTCCTTCTCGACAAACGGGCATCCAAATTCGAATTCACTTGATAATCACTTAGTACGATGCACAGTATCAATAGATGGAAACAACGTCCGTTTGGATTCATGTCGCAGTTCTGAAAAGAAAAGATAAAAAGTTACCGTCGCCCCGTTGGAAAATTCAAAAGATTCCTCGAAGCAACTGACCTACATCGCGCCGTACGCATACCCATCGTCCCAATGGAACTTTATTAACATTCAAAAGTCAGAGAAAGAAGTCGGCCGAGCAAACGAACCAGGCAAAAGTATCAGCGTCAAATCAAGCAACGGGGACCTCTTTACCTTTCTAAAACTACACTCGTAATCCGCCGTATCCGTCTCGTTTATTGCTTTCGGATAACCGCATTAACGAATTGAGAATCCAGTCTCATTTCCTGTCTTGTGCAACGATTTAATTACACCTAACAAATGAGACGAGAAACTTCCATTCGCTCCCAGTGAATGCCGCGCAAAAAGAATTAACCTGTCAGTCAAGAATATAACAAAACGAGAGTCTCAGACATTTGTAGAAACGCGCAGATGACCAAAGAGAAAGCATAACCTTCCCGTCGAGGGACATCTCATTAATCCAAGCTTCGGGCAGCAATACAACGAACGAACGAGCAATTTCCCAGCAGTCAACGAAACGTTTTCAAGTCAAAGCGAATTATTTTATTTGTTCCCGGGCGGATAGCCTGCTAGGGAAGTTCCGACATCGCGGCCGGCGAGTTGTAAAGGAATTATCTAACTTTCGACGAGCGAACCTCCGAATAATCCTTTAAGAAATTGTCCGTCGATTCGGCTGAAATAAAAGAGGCGCCGAGGACGATCGCAATCTTTGCAAACTTTGCTCTCGTAAATTGCAATGGCAGAGGAACGCATGAAAGACTAACTCTGGAAATAATCTCGAATGACCGACGAAGCTTAATCTACTTAATCCATTCTAGGGTGAAAACGTTATCTACTAACTAAGTTATACTATATTTTATTCCATCGATCATGCTGTTACGAATTTATGTCTTCGTTCCAAGTAGTCGATGTAACAGTCTTCGGATACGTCCCTTTCGTTGTAAACGTGGCATAAGAAACTATAGGTGGATCCAATACGTTCTGGAGGATACAATTTCATGACGATGATGGAAATTTTCAATGAATTTTCGCGGTTTCACTTCTTCTCTGTCGGTTCCCCGACCTCGATTCGATAATTTGTCACTCTTGAGCGGCCTCGTTCGATAAGTGAACCCGTTAATATTGTAAAGTGCAAGTTACAATGGTCTGGCAAGATTGAAACGAGGCCCTGGAATTCGTCGGGAAATATTTCACGTTGGAATTCCAAAGCAATCGCGCGGCTGGATTGCATATTTCACGAAGGGACCGCGATTTCTCAGCACGACGTCGATGAACTCGCCTATGCCAGTTCTTGAAGAATCGACGCTAATTCGTTCCAGACATATATCTTTCAGTTCCCTGACAATTTTCAAATCACCAGACACGCTTTTTCCGGCAGAAAGCATTCTTCTACTATTACCGAACGATTTTTCGTCATAATGTCCCCTTGGATGCAGCTGCAATCTTGCCATGGCTTTCTTCTCCCTCGCCTGTTTCTTTCGCTGGAACTCGTTGCTCCAAACGCCCAATCGTTCTTCTATCTTCATTTCGTATTCCTCCGTTTTTGTCTTCCCCTTTTTTAGTCTCTTAAGCACGAATGTTGATGAGGAAGTTTCTTTTTCACCTGGCGGAGAAGCTCAATTTCCTTTCCGCTACTCCATGGCGGGAAGTCAAAGAAGTTGGAGGGATTTGTGCTCGAAGGAATCTGCTGGAGACTTTCTGAACGTTGTGCTTTATCGTCGAATATGTTAAGCTTAATGAACTTGGGAAGACGTCTCGGGGAAACATTGATTGTACATCCATTTGTCCCCCCTTCGATTAACATTCATTTCGTTTCCCATTCCACAAGATCTGTGCGTTCTTTCTAGTTTCCACCAATAATGTAAACATTTTTCTCCTCTTACGCAATTCCGCGTCTTGATTCTACTCTGTCTTTGTCTTGCTCTTACGCCCCATCCTTCGAATGGAATTTCGCCTTTGTCGTTGCAAAAAGGATATTGTCGAATACCTCGAGGCGGCTCGTCTCGCGGATTTTCGTTTCGTCAGGGGCGAACATCAATTTTCCGCCGTTCGAGCGTCTCGTTCTCGCGATTATTTCACGTGGAAGAATTGTTTGCATGCGTGGAAGCTCGTGCACACAGTTAAGGGAAGAAGTGCATGAGAAAACGCGTTGGCGGAATCGTCTTCCTTTTTCCGTTACGCGGCACACTCGTTCTTTTCTCTCTCTTTTGATTTTCTCTAAGCTTGGGCGTTACTGGGGCGTACGTAATTCCACGTATCGATTGATTTTTAATAACTCTAGTGGTTTCAACACAAAGTCCAAGAACGCGGACTGACTAAAATAAAGAAACGAATATAAGCTTCGAGTTTTTTTATGTCCCTCTTATAGCCTACTTATTTATTTCTATCACTTCCAACTAAATTAAATTGGCCGAGCGACACGCTAAAAAAAAAATTCCAGCTCTGGTGTCTGGTGACAAATTGATTTTTTTGTCAACGTTTCGACCACGAGTCGGTGTTACAACCGCAGCAAAAATGTTTTACGTTTCGTGGGTTTTTAGCGACGTTCCCCCCGAAATTGTTGAAATGAAAATTGCTATCGCCCCGTCGTGACGCGTCGCGTCGTTCGATAAAGCATCGATTTCGCTGTCGTTTGTTTGCTAAACGTTACTCGATCGGGTATAACAGCGGAATCGAACCAAACGATCGTGAAATCGAAACGTTTGACACTTTTCAAGCACGGTGACCTTCAAAAAACCTGATTATAAATTCATGTTCTTTGGCGTTTGTTTTCGCGAGTTAGCGGTAGTTAAACACGGCATTGACGGTCGCGTGGAACGTAATTGCAACGTTCCGGCGGGAAAATTATTCTCTTCCCCCGGATAATTAAAACGCCACCACTGCGTTTTTCCTTCGGCGAAATTGAAAAGCAAAGTGTCGACCGATGTTCCGTTTTTAATCCGTGGAAGAAAGATGGAGAAAGACGGGGCAACGGAACAGGCGTTAAAGCAGCGATGTAGCGAGCACGTTCGATAACTTAAACAACGAAATCCAATCGTATGTGCCGCGATTTAAATTTAGACAAGCGTGGCGAACATCAAATCGAATGAGATTCCCGTCTGATCGAATCAGAACAGCCCTTCCGTTTGCCGGCTCCTCGGAATCTATTAGACGAGTCAACACAAACGATTGAAATTTCTCAACTACTTTCCACCCTCGTTCGTTCGTTCGTTCGTTCGTTCGTTCGTTCGTTCGTTCGTTCGCTCGGCCTCCGTGTAACTTTCCCTGTGTCCAGAAAAATGTTTCTGTGAACTGGGAAGGTTGTGCAAATATTGACGATTTCGAATGGGCTGTAAATCCTGTACAGCTGCATTCCCCGTCTCTGCTAGATGATGTTTCAACTGTAATTACTGTTGAGACAATATGGAAAAATAATAGAATGTCTTGAGGGAGCAGCAGAGAAAAATACCGAGATGGAAAGGAATGCTGGCAGTTTGAATAACATTCTCGCATAATAGGACAAAATGTTACAATTCTTATTCAATAATGTCTCGTGTGATCGGCAAGGAATAGAAATCTAGCGTCCTGTTATGTGATCGTCAACTTCTGGTTTTATGCCGGGTCATTGAAGACGCGGCCACGGTGTGCTCGCACACACACGCAGTCGTATCGACCGTCGAGCGTTTCACGGGAACGGGGCTATATTTCAAGGGGCGAAACAATTTCGAGAATCGTCGGGGCGATCCGTCAAAAACGCGGCGAAGAAAAACGAGCTTCGCGAAATGTCGCTAAGCGACGCAATAAACGCGCTCGTCCCGCAAACCAGATGTTTCCGAGCTCGATAGAAGCTTTTATTGCACGAATTTGGAATATTTTCTCTGTGAATTTTTCCTGCAATTCCAGCCTCGCGCGAGGCCAATGGGATTTCGCGTAATCGTTTTGCACAATTTTATTTCCGGTTCGCGTTCATCCAGTGCGAACGATTACTCGCGATCGGAGTGTAGCAAGCTGAATTTCGTGCCATTTTAATTTACGAGGGTGTAGAAAAAATTCGCCACTGTCTCAGGAAATTAACGAGCCCGTAAGTTCGGTTCGAGGGATGAAGATCATAAACGCAGCAAGACACGGCGAATAAAGTTTCTCTGTCGAGAAAACACAGAGGAAGATCGATTCCCCGGGTGGAAGTATCTTGTAACTCAGTTCGGTAAACTCTTTAGGAAACAGGAAATTGTTAGTCGGGCGCGGAAGAGTGGGCGGAGGAAATGATCGATAGGTGACGGGACGATACGGGAAAACACGAGGCCAGACTTCCACGACCTTTCACCGTGAACGATGGCAACGACGTGATCTCACTTATTGGGCGACCGTACCGTGCCGCCATTCCTTTTCCTTCGATCCACCGCAGCGAGATCCACGATCGTCGAGGGCTGCCGAAGAAATGTGTTCGACTTACGAGGTCGACGACGAAATTGATAACGATTGATAACGAGAAAGAGAGTCTTCGTTGATTGCACGTCGACGACACGTCTCTTTCCCTGCTGCTCCGTCTGTCGTCGTCGGGCAATTAAAATGTACGAGTCAGGTAGGGACAATTAGTCCCTGCTCCTTTTCCTTAGTCCATTCTTCCCGAAATGTACATTAACATTTTACAAGCTGCTGGAGCGAATTCCTCGCACGCGCGGGACAAATTTCTCGCGGTCAGAATCGCAGCTAGCGGCGAACCGACGAAAGCCACGGGCGATCGTAAAATCCCATTTCCTGTTCATTCACTGGTCGCGGTTTGGCGCGGTTTGGCGCGGTTTGGCGCGGTTTGGCGCGGTAACGCGCGGAAAAATGCAAAGAGACGCGATAATCCGAGGTAGATTGTGTGGAAATTAGTTTACTCACCGGTTCCTTGGTTCTCGGTGATGTCTTCCTGTCGAATGACGCACGCTCCCGTGCCAAGCGACCGTTATTATTGCACTCCGGGAGCAGACCAGCCATTGTTAAGCATATTAGCAGGTAACCGAGCTCCACGTTGCCGCGTTTGCCGCGTTTGCCGGCCAATTAGCATGTCCTGATGGCTGGAAGATCGTAAGACCCTAGTGCTGCTAATTGCTGCCACCGCTATCGCCACGGCTGATTTTTGTTCGCTGCGCGCCTTCGATTAAAATTACATTCTACAATCGCAATTGATAGTGTCAAGTCTCATTCGCGAAAATGGCGCAATGGTGTAAGTGTAAACAACCGAGGCGGCGCGCCGCGGCGCTGTAATCACGGCAATAAGCACAGGCTTGTGCGTCGATCGTCGTCAGGGTCAGTTGAAGTGCGGCACGTGCGTCGCAACGTCGTCGCGTCGTTTCACGATGAATGTATCTCACCAGTTTATCCACTCGACGTGAGAGCCTTGAGGTCTTCGAACGATCGCCTAAGGGACGAAGCTGTACTTCGCTGATGACAGAACAGAAATTTATGAGGACGATAGTAAACTAGACTTCGAATCGAGCGTTCCGATATTTTTGTGCGGCTTTTTAGATGTCTGGAAACGTTTCTGGAATCAGGTAAATCGGAGAGCGATTCGATTGAAGGCGTGGCTTGGTTTGTCTTGGTCCGACGTCCCTTCCATTTAGTTTCACTTTTTTGCGAGACCCCTAGAACTCCCCGTGATTGATGTCTGTTGTATATAATATATCGACGTCGAAACGAGGTAATAGTTGACTGTGAGATTACTAAGTCCGAAGGATGAACAAGTTTTTGAGAGTAGAAAACTTTATTGCCAGCCCAGATCGTGAGGGTACAAGTTAAACAATAGTAGCTTCAAAATAGATATTGGGCAAGAGTAAGCAGCGTCGCACGGCACCTCTGCTCTATAAGCAATGTCGTAAGGGTCCATTTTTCCCACCTTCTCGGCGTTGCTGGAATAGAGAGTGCGAATGCACGCTGCGATAAATCGTTTCGAAGTTCGCGATATTATGTTTTAAATGACGCGTACCTTAAGATCAACCGAATGGTGTCCTCGATGAACGAAACACCCGGCAGACTTAACAGATCTTTCGCCTCGCAAATCGACCTGAGCACGCACTGCCTTCCAGGTAGGTTTCGACTGAAAGAATGGAAGGATAGGTAAAAGACACATGAACAAAAGCGTGCTGCTGTACCTATCCAAAGCTGTTTCAATAGTGGCGTACAACTCTCGACGATGACGTCGTTTCACCATCCAAGGCCGCTTCAGGAAAAACTTTTCCTTGACGTTCGCCTGGACCTGTATTGGCCAGATCATATCGAATTCGAACACCAAGTTCCAGTTAGCGGGCAGAGGAACTTGCACTGGTTGCAAGAGGGACAGCGTCAACTAGACGAACATATAAACGACAAGCGTGATCATTCGCTGTGATCATTCGCTTCTCGAAAAGTACGGAACTCCGAATTTTCCGTACAAATCGTCACTACACTTCTGGCATTCTCACTGGTCCAAGAACTAATTTCGTATTCCGTCGAGAACGCACTTTGAAGTTGGTCCCAATGGCGCCCGCGTGATTCACAAAACTGCCAACACTTACCACGAACGTGCTGCCCTGTGGAAAAGTCAAGCGTCTGCGCCTTGACAGAATCTCTGCTGACCTTTGGCCAGAGATGCTGAAGTCGGTGTCATTATGGTGACACACGTGGTCCCCGTGGACCAAGTCGAGGATCCTGGCGAGAATGAGCACCAGCCACGGGGCCCTCATTTCTCGGAATTACCGGCTGAAATCAGCCGTTTCGCGGACTCGACGAGCTCGAACCTCTCTTGGGAGGAGAAGACCGGGAAAATTTTTCAGAGTAGCCGGCAACATCTTTCCCGGTTACGCGAACCAGCCCATACCTGCGTACCATTCTTCTTCTGCTCTGGTCACGCCTCGTGCGACCACCATTATTTGAACTTTCTGTTATCGTGTCCAATTGTCTCTTACTACGTGACCCTTCCTCGCCTTTGCGATCTAACGCTGGCAATTCTGTGAATTTGTCGGGCGCGCTTTGCACACCGGAGAATGCAAAGTTACATTTATTCGCGACTATAGCACCAGGATAATTAACATGCCAAACGTGACTCATAATTATCAGCCTTTCGCAAGGACGTTGCTCGTTCATCCGGCAATCGAGCATTCATTTATTCGGGAAAGTATTGGCTGGCTGTAATTTCAGGGAATCCCCGCGTTCGTTTAAAATGCAGCGACCCGTTTAATTAAGGGCCATCGCCCGGTCCCGGTCCAGCAGAATCAGTTCGTCTCGGACATTAGATAAATCACTCGTCGAGGGACTCACCGACGAGGCGAGAAGAAAGCGAGTACGAATGGAATAGAGGGGCGGGGGTTCTAAAATGAAATTACATCGTAGACGAAAGCCACGGGAAATGGTCAGGATTCTTGGAGATTGGATAATGCGGAGATGTCGCCGTCGAATATATTTCGAGAGATTTGCAAAATTTAGAAACAGCCTGATCCCTGCATACCTCCCCGCACGCCTCCGGGATGAAGATCGGCTCCTCACTCCATCCCTCTCGCTCTCTCTCTCTCTCTTCGTAAATTCTTCAGAACCGCCAAGAATGTAAATTTGAAATTCCTTCGCGGCGGAGTGGAAATCGTGGGATGCGGAATCGCTTATAAAATCGTCGTAGAGCAAAGCGGAATATATTTTACAATACTTAGCAATCTCGAAACGATTCTGCCCCGTGATCTTCTTTTATTCGAAGCCCCGTGAAATCGATTCCGAGCGAGGCGTCGCGTCGGTACGAGCCGTGGGCTCGCGATGATTCGGCCATCGAATGGCGCGTAATGCAAACGCGGCCTCGCGTTGACATTCTCAAACGGAGGATCACGTTACGGCGGTGTATGTACGCGGAAATACGAGCCTCGCGGCCGAAAGCGAAATACGCGTACACGCAAGCAAAATACCGAAACCATGCTCACGGCCCACAATCCCCGGAAGGATGCACTCGAATGCGCCAGTTGTATTATTTCAGCCTGTGCACGCTGTTATTGTAACCCTAATGAATCTATCGAGATGGGGCTCCACGATGATGTCCGTCATTGTCGTAAGGAATTCGTAAAAAAGTTGTTAGAAACTTCAGGGGGACGAAGGATTAACAGCTACAAATATAATTGATTCAGTTTATTGAGCGCTCAAATCACAATAATAGATAGTAACGCATGGACATAAACGTAATCTATTCCGAGAAGATTCTATGACACATTAGTTACAGTTCCACTTGGGTAATAATCAAATATCCAGTCCTAATTCGTGTGTCGCGCGTTAATCAAATGACAAGTAGATTGTGTGCCGTCACTAGACAGACATGCAACGATTCTCTGCGGGCGACGCGCGTAAACGTAACTCGAGTGTCTTCGGGGAACGTCCCACGGCATTCTGCTCGGCTATGGTTACTCAGTAAATTAGGAAGAAGAATTCTCTGTCCTTTCAAAACACGTCTGGACATCTCTGCTGTGCTTCGTTGCAATTCTCTTTCAAGTAGTAAGCTTCCTCGTATTCGGTCATCGGATCAGTGTCGCCTAAGCTTTTTGGTAATCTGAAACGAGGAGACTTTTTCTGATATATCGTGCTGCCAGCGGAAGTAATAATTAAGGGAAGATAGAGGATATCTTGTCGAGTAAATATAGCAAATTATCCAAAGCATTGCCGCAATTACGAAAGGAAACTTCGCAAGAGAAAAAGTTCGTGGCGAAACGAAATTTGTACGTGCTTTAATTCACGAAGTTATCTGTGTGCGCTGAAATTACCCCTTTATGGACTACTCTCTTCCCATAAAATACGAAACCAATCAAAAGGTCTAAAGATATACGAAGTGTTCCAACTTTCTGCACACGTTTCGTCGAGGTAATTATCGAACTTCATTTGTACCGAACAACAAGCTATTTGCTAAGTTCGATCAAATTCCCCCTATTTTTTGTCGCATCGGAGAACTTCATAACAAATTATTAAAACGGAACGGCGCGAAATGTTGTCGAAGAGAATTTCCGCGAATGGCTTCGACGGGTTTTCGAACTTTTCTCCGATATGCCAGCCTGACGACGTTAACCGTCACACCGGATGTCATGAATAAATTCAACGTGTTATCGAAAAAGTGTAACGCGACCGCCTTGCTGACAGCTTCGAGGAACTTCCCTGTACGATCATTTCTCGAAAAACATGGACAGGACGATACTTTGATAGCGGATGCATCTGTTATTCCTCTGTCCACTCATTTTCTCTTTCATGTTTCTTTTTATTTTTATTCAACGCTCATGTTGGACCAGATACAGTTACGTATCGTGGATCGCCCCTTTATCGATCGACCCACGATCAATCAACCATTTTCATTTCGATGATCTTTCCCCATTGACACACTCTTCTCAGCCGAGCATCCTCTTTAATCAATCTTTTTGCTAATCATCGTTTAATCATTCACGAGATCCCACTTTCATCGCCACCTTTACACCGTTCACTTTCCCTGGCGATGAAGATTTGATTAATCAGCATTTTCCATTCGGTCCGTCGCGTCGTCCGCTTGCTTTTCAATTTACCCTTAATCAATCTTCCTGTCAATCATTCTAAGTTTCATATAATTTTTCCGCCTCGGTAGGCGGCTTGCTAAAGAAAAACCTTTTCAATTCCATACAGTACCATTCGTCTGCGAAACCCACGCGGTCCAACGATTATTCGCTTGATGAATAAAAAAGAAAAGGTAGTGCGAATTAATAGCAGCACCCGAGAAATATGTACTCACGTGAAAACTGCGTGCGCCATCTCCTCGAGGAATGAACCGTTTCCAATCTCCGTTCGATTTCTCGCAGCCGCATTGCAAATCGCCTTAAGGACGCAGGCCCTTCCGTCCATGCCTCGACTTCGCAAGAGAACACGAGAGGGTGATTAAAGGTGGCGCACTACGTTTATGATTATCGGGCACATGGCCGTCGTCCGCCTGTTCGTGATTCACCGGTCTATTCATTAAGTTGGCGATAATACCATCGTGCCTTGGTACTGAACGAGTACAAAGTGGTTCGGTGTAAACCGGCGAACGTTTACGAGCACTACCTCCGCCCTTTCCAGCTAGCGCGCCTCGCACTAGCGTCTACACCTCAAACCTAATCCCGCGAACAAATACTGGCAATTACAGAGCGGCGTGTTACGCTGCTAAGATTCCATTATTGGGATGCTCCACTCTCCGCGCTGCAGACTTGTCGGAGGCTTCGAGATTTCGGCTGTCTGCTATATTGTGAGGAGAATTTTTTCCAATTTTCGGAGGCGGTTGTATGAGAATTTTGGGTGCCGTACTATTCGACAAGATCGACAACAAACATGCCGGGAACAATTTGAACGAGAAGAACCGCCGCAAATGATTCCACCGTCAGCCGCGCTGTATTTTCGTGACAGTTTACCGATTCCCGACGCGTATTTATTGTTCGGTGCAACGCGAAACGATTGGAACAGTAACGGGGCGAACGGACGAGGAATCGATTTCGAGGGGAAGTAAATGAAACGGGCATAAATATAAAAATTAATCTTCACTGGCATTTGTCGGCGTCGCGCGAATTCCGTTGCAGCAAATTTGACAAATGGCTACCAATATCGAGCAATCGAAGATATTTATGCAAGCGGTATGCAACGCCAAGCCACACGCCGGCGTTCGAAATTGGTGTTTTAATCGATCGATAATGCGAATGCTTTCGAGTAACGCAGATTTTCGATTAGGATACTTCAGTCATATCGGATTCATGCCTCTCGTATCGGCCCGATTCCTGCGCCTCGTGCCCGACTGTAAGAATTGTAGAATTCCAAATTCTAATGCCCTCGACGCACAGGCACCTGCGCTCTCGGTTCTTCGTCGTTTCGAGCGAAATCACGCATTCGATAAATGGCGATTCGCAAGGAAACGAAACGAGCCGCCTTGCAGAATATAAAGATTTTAGAAGCAAGCGACGAAAGCTCGCCGACCAAGCGGGCTTTGTTTCCATCTCGACCGCCAGCTTCTTCCGAACACGGTCAAAGAGAACAAGAAACTGGCGGAAGCAGGTAGAAGGCTGCGAGGCGTGCTAAAAGGTGTAGAACGTTCTATCGGCAGCGTTTCGCGATTGCCTTCCGCCATTTTCGAAGAGCAGGTCAATGTTTGTGCACGCTCGACGACGAGAGAGGCCAGGCGGTTCAAGAGCCGGCCACTTAACCTTCCTCATTGTCGTTTTCCGCGATTATCCAGCGAGAATCGGACAAGTGGCTGTGGAGAAGGCCGTTCTATCGACGGTAAAAATTCGAGACCACCGTTGTGAAGCTGTTTTGCATCGGGGCTGGCTCTTCAGTCGGCCAAAAATGAAGAGTCCCTCTGAACGGTGAACAATGCCGCGAGCCCTTCGGGCCGTACTATAGGTAAAGACTTGCCTACCTCAGGCGAGACAATACTGGCCAAGTAAACTGCTTTTTGGCGACTAGCTTACGTGAAAATTGCCCGGTGCTCGTGGTGGAGAACGGGGAGAGGAGATGTCGATCGATTAGCAAGCATTCTTAACGTGCCCTTTGCCGGGCGGCTTTCATTACCGATAAATAGTGGGTCTGTATCGCACGGAGAACGATGGGATTAATTATAAATGCATGGAAACTTTTGCGAGAATTCTTTGATGCTCGCCAGCGATTTAATCGCGCTTTTGTTGTCCTCCTCGGGTCGTTTATGGCTGAAGATATAATTTCGTGGGGGGCGCCAGGTCACAGAGGAGTGCAATATCTAAATTGTTATCTAAGTGACCGCGGGGGGCATAAAAGCGCATCGAGTCTGGGCCGGCTTAATTTCGTTAAGAGTCGCTCGTTGTTTCATTCGTGGCGGAGAGATGGTAAAGCGCTTTCAGAATTTCCGTCGCATTGAGAATCGGACATTTACGTCGAGACAAAGAGGAACAAGGGAGCAGACCTTCGAGCAATCTTCATTCTTCCCTTAAAACTTTCGATTGGAAAAAAATCGTGGCGAAATAATCGAAATTTCATGACCACGCTCGATCGTTGACGCGTTGCCACAATTGAACGGGGCAAGATCGGCGAAGGCTTTCAGCGAAAAGGCCAGCAAAGGTGTGCAGTGTTTGATCCCTTCGAGACAGAAATCGTTCGTTCGAAGGAGCGCGTCGGAACGACCGGCAAACTTGCCTGGAATTCTTTATCGCGCGAGAAACGAGCGGCTGAGCATGGAAAGAGCTCGAAGAAGCCTCGTCTAGCTAGACATATAGACAGACAGGCAGACAGACGCACAGAGAACGCGGCGAATTTTTTCCTTTTTTTTTCTCTACTCGTTCCTTTGGCACTCACCTTCCCAATAGCAGCTCTACTTTGCGGTACAGCTGCCTTCTGCTTCGACGATGATAATCCTCAAACTTGTCCGACAGGGTACTCTTCGACGGTAACTGCCATGCCTGGCCAGCTGTGAGGCCGATGGTGAAGAATCCCGTTGGTTTAGCGTAGGTGCTGATAGTCATGCAATACACTAGCTACGTCCGATAAAATGGAGCACGTTCCGGTAATGATCAAGATCTATTATAAATTGCGACGCATCGGTTTATCCGTTCAACGTTAGCACACTCGCCACCACTTGCTTTTAGCGTTTAAATTTTCCATGGAAACATTCTCCAGACCGTAGGAGGGCGCACGATCGAAAGCGCAGTGTCTTACAGACCACGGAGGCTTATTAGACATTATCCGAGTATCGAATACAACGAAAGTTTCGCCAAGTTATCCAGTTAAGAGGTGGCGGGAACAGAAGTGCGTACACGACTTTCGCGATTTCACGTTATAAGCAAGTTTTCTACGGAAATAATTAATGAAAAGCGGCGGTGTTCAAGGATGCCGGAGAAGTTTTCCCGGGAAGTAAAACTCACTTGAACGTTACTTCCCTCGGGGAAGACCAAATATTTCGCATCGAACTGCCTTTTCGATCGTTCGATGTTTCCGTTCGTTGGTTCCATTGATGTCTCAGTGAGCAGACAGCCGATTTGGATCCAGAGAATAAGAAACAGGGAACGCATGCTCGATGGTTCGTCGAACACTACGAAATTGCTTCGGTCAACGCAGGAGGGTCCGGTGAACGACTTCACTCTGGCGGAGACGTTAAGTGACTCGAAATTCCGGGTGATATAATGACGGGTAATGGTGGTTAGAGCGTTTCTCGATCGTTTAGCAGGATAGTTTAAGGTGGATCGTTAAAACACCTCAAATTAGTCGTTAAAATATACGGGGCAGATCACGACCAGCCTTAACCAGTGTTCCTTCGCGAGAATTCTTTCTCGCGGAACGAAAACTAGCGGGAAATCAGGAACACTATCCTCAACTATCATTAAAAACGCTTTTCGCAGTTTTCCCGAGCGCGCGTGTTTAGGAACCCGTGGTCGTGCAACTGTTGAACAGACGTTGAGAAGATTTCTCTTGCAAGATGCATTTTCCAATTCTTATCGCGGACAAATTACTCTGTCACGACGCGTCAGCCCCCTAGGAGTGTCCACTTAGCGAAAGATTAATCTATATAAGATGTATCGTACTCGGGTGTTGTCTGGCAAAAAAGAAAAAAGAGATGACAGGCCATGGAAAGTTTCATGGAATTTCGACTATCCGAAACTTCATTCGATAGCTTTCTCGAGGCTTGAATAAAACAATAAACGGGCCATTAACTCCTTTACATCATGAATCATCGGACACTGCTGTTCCTCCCCTGACGAATTAAATTGTTAAAATTAGGAAATGTCCAGGGCTTTCGTTAGATATCAATCCGGAGCCGCGCACAAAAGCGACGGGCCTGAATAAATAATGCAAATGGATTTTCGTCGGTAGCCGTCGCATAAATAGCGGAGCAAAGAAAAAAATGTGTCCGTTTCGGTGTCGGCGAGCCGAATGAATTACGCGATACGATCCGCGGCTGGGGGGATTAATAGAACAGGAGGAAAGATCGGTTGGATCGTGGCTTCGCACTCGCCAAGTAATTAGAACGACCGGGATCGGTCCCGCATTCAAGCCAGAGGTCCTGAAATTTCACACTGGATCCGCTCTGCGACCGAAAATATAATTGGAATCGTTCATTGTTGGAACTGTACGGAATTGCGAATTCTTCCGCAGCCACGATAAATCTTTCTCCTGTAGGTGTTTGGGAAATCAAAGTTTCATATTTCGGAAGTTTTAATTAATGATAGGAGATTAGAATGATGATTCTGGGCGGAGTAGTTGAAATCATACGATCTTGAACAATTTCTGTTTTATTGAATATCAGAAAAACCAAGGCAAACTGCTTTGCATTCGAATTCTATTTCGAATCTGGTTCGAATATTGCGGTACCTGAGTTAATATTAAAATTAAAATTAAAATTAAAATTAAGAAATTAATAAAACTTAATATTAAGATCATTATGCCAAACTCGCGGTTAATGCACACACTCGCAGACAGAATTGCATAGTTAAGGGGTAAACGGGCTAACAAAGTGCAGCAAATGCATTTAATTCCGCCATTCCTTGGCTTTGCTGCCACAAACGAAACGCTCCGCATTGTTGAAGATTCTTCTCAATTTTTAATCTTTAATTCTTGCCCCAGGCAAAAAAGAACCGGCCGCTGTAATTTACAAGAAAAAAGAGTGGACTACCGTTGGTCGGGTCTTTTATTCAGGAAAACTGGATGGAGATTGTCGCTTTGACTTTTGTTTTTCAGACCCGCCATAGTTAATGTATCCACAAAGCGTGGCAAATATGTTTAGCGAAACAAACGCTAGATAAATATTGGACATTTAAATAATACCCGCGACGATTCACCTTCTCTCCTCTCGTTTTAAACATTTTTTAGCTGGTTCCGCGTGCAAAAAGCTCGAGCTGCGAACTCTCGGCGCCGGCACTCTACCCAAATGAACTATAAATCCGCCAGCACTCGGTTGACCATTTTGTTAATGCAAAATGAATTACGCGACGCCGACGTTGTCGCGATATAGCGACGCTCGATGAAACGTTCCCGCCAAAGAGGCGACGCGGCGACCGTGAAATCTTTCAAATTTTCCGCCCCTAAATCACGAAGCTGAATGGGAAAGAGGAGGCAGGAGGAGAGAAAAAATTCAGTCGACGTTACGTTTCGATTAGAAGCTAAAGACTGTCGCAGTTCCGCGGTGCCAGGAATTTTAAGGACCCGATAGAGGCGGGCAAAGATTCACGCAAGTTGGCAACACAATCGGCGGAATCGTTTCATCGGGGTGGAAGATTATGCGGCAGGGTTCAGGTTGAAAAATCGTCGAGGAACGGGCGAGCGTCCAGGAAAAGTTCGGGAGCGTTTCCCGGCCGAGTAGCACGTCCGCCGCGAAACGCGGTCAACGTTTGCACACGCATACGAATGCGCCGAATTCTCTGGCTCCTTTGGCTGGTGCCCTCAGAACTCGAGCTCGTAAATGGAGTGCCTGCAGGTCGGATGGAACTGCTCGCAATTTTCCTTGCTACGGTATGCGTGCTCGTAAGCTTGATCCTCCGATCGTTGGAATCTTCCGCCGTCTCTGGGCAGCCTGCACGAAAGGAAAATAGGATTTAAGGTAGCCAAATGGAACTGACGAGTCGAGATTGCCTCGTCGAATGGACTGCTATCGGTTTTAGACGTTCCCGATCCGGTTACTCTATCGGGGGGGGGTGGGACTCCTTGGGCCACGTAATTCTTTTATCTCGTGAAGGATTCTTGATCCTTCTTGCGGTGGCTACTTGGAGGGAAATGTTTGCTCGAAATACCGAAAATCAGTGCCACGCTCGGCGGTGGCCAATTGATTATAGGAACGAAGGATTGTTTGACGGCACGGCGTCGGTTCACCGAATGGCGGTTAACCGGTTGCATTGGAGTTACTAGCACTTGTGACTCAATCGTGTTGGTTTATTAGCCCATTTAATTGATTGCGCGTCGCCGAGTCAGACGTTTTAGTTTGATAGCGGCATTAACTGATTAGCTGCACGAATTTATCAACGAGTTCTGCTTTTGTCGCTGGGCGCGTTGCTGCTCGTAGACTCGCGTGCCTCGAACTTCCCTCGAAATTATTACGATGTACCGTTTAATAGTGACATAAATGCCAGGTGTATTTCAGCGGCGCAATTATTTCACATTCATAGACCGGATTCAGCGAAACAAGTCGACATTGTTAGGTTTCCGCAAATTCTAAAGGAATTCACTCACGTGAAAATAGCGTGCAGCAGCTCCTGAACTAAAGTTCCTTTTCCAAGATCCGAAGGGTTCCTTTGGGCGGCCTCGCAGAGTGCTCTCATCACGCAAGCTCTGCCATCCAAACCGGTGCTGTTCAAAAACTTTCGTTTAAAATAGTTCGCCGGCTGGAACTTTGAGACAATCACTCAAGCTATGCAAACACATCATCGAACTTGCCAGGAACTAAAGCCGCTGTCTAGTGAAAATCAACATTTCCACTGATAAAGTGATAAAGGTGACGGCGGGAAGAGTGACGAAGAATGTCAATCGAGTAGTCTGGCAGCGCCAGCAGCGTTAATTAAATTCCTGCACGGAGGAGAACGTTCGCCGAAGTAGAGTATCTTTCGAGACCCCCTAAGCAACATCTGTTCGTTCAATTAGGAGGTACTGCGTTAACTATTAGAACGTGCAAGAATAGAAGATGAACGAACAAATATCGATCAGGTAGCCCCGATTCTGGATTGAAAGGAAATTGCGCACCTATCACCTGCGCTTCTATTTGACATCCGAGTCTCGCGTAAATCTAATATACTCGACGGCTGGTAATATAAATACGAGCCTCGAAAGAAAGAGGTATGCGTTATACAACGGGATGGAATCAAACCCAGCGTCTTCCTGTTTCGTTATTTCTGCACGTATCGCATAAAAATTCCTGCGTCTACGTTGCATTTGCATGCGTTGCGAAAAAAGAGTTCCATTTGCATGTTACATCACGTTTTGCTAGCGGATAGGAAGCGGGCTTTCCTTTGATGAAAATGAGAGGAAATGAAAAAGAAGTGGATATTCTTGGATTTCAATGATGCCGATTTTATCTCTTCGCGGTTGAACACTCTATTCCCTTGCTAATTTTCTGCATTCCCCTCGTGAAACACTGTTCCACTCAATGCAAGTAGCGCGAGTCAATAACAAGGAAAGCAGCGGACCAGAGGAGACGATTCTCCAAACAGCTGGCCACGAATTCCACGGGACGCAGTAGAAAGGGCAAGATCAGATTGCACTTAAAGTTTTCCCAAAGTTCCACGAAACGAAAGAAAGGAAGAAGATACCCGTGGAAGCAAAGGAGAGTCCGGACGTTTAGATGAGCTCTGGTAAATTGGTACACTTACGATTGCAGCAAAGCCTCTATTTTGGGGAACGCGATGCCTCTGCTTCTGCGATGCAGCAATTCCGATATCTTCGAGTCTACTTTGCTCGGCAACTCCCATGCCAGAGCTGCCGTCATTCCCATCACAACGTCATTCTCTTTGGCGTAAGTCCCCACCGTCAAACAGAACACCAGCTGCCAAATAGAAACGATGACTTCGAATGAGTCCAACGTGATCCCGGCGAGCGGATCGAAATTATTGCTCTCTCCCGGAATGAAAAGTACCTGAATATTGCTGCCCTCGGGGAAGATCAAGTACCTCTTAGGTCTCGAGAGTATCCTGGCGTTGCCGGTCGCGTTTTCAGCGACGCAAATCGCGAGGAAATGGAGGCAAACGAGGGCGAACGTGAAACCTCGGATGCCTGGCATCCCTTCAGCGCGTCAGCAACGCGACTTTCCACTCTCATACGTTCTGCACTCAGACGGACGTTTGCCGCGTCGAAAGAGAAAGTATCGAGCAGAGTTCCCCCTTTGTCGAGTGGACCAGACGAGACACGAATCGGAGAATGATTTTAACGCGGCTGGAATGCGTTCCACACTGAGCCAGACTCGTGTCTCTCGAATGCCCGCGAACATTTTCGAGAAGCGGATAACGGGAGTAACGAGCCTGTGTTTTTCCACGGGTTTAATGAACCGTCCGGCGACACGGCGAAAATTTGTTCCGCAAACGAAACGGCGTTCGATCCTGCCCGCGACTCGTTATCGCTATCAGCGCTATTCGTGGAACTCGTTTCTCCGGCGATTTGTCTGGGTGATTACGGACGAACGAAATTCTCCAACACTGTTTCGTAGCGAGATATTTTTATTCACTCCGCCACGCGCGTCGACAATGCTCCAAACAACAATTGTATCTGCTGCTGGCGTTCGCTCGGCATTCGGCTCCAAAAATGTCGCTCCCGGTCAACCGAAAATATGCGCCACATAAAGTGTACGCCAAGAAATATCCACGCAGGAAACCACGGGGAAATATATCCCGGCCGCTCATTGTACATTTAAATGCGCGCTTATATTAATTCATACTGTCTTCGCCGGTAGAACGCAAGCCTCCTGGAAAAAGCACGGCCATGCGAGAGGCAGGGATAGAGACGGAGTGCTCTTTTTCACCGGGTCGACACTTATTTCCTCATTTCGCAGACCATAGCGGCGGAACGAGCGTCTGTTAATTGCATATGGGGGGTGCACGCGGGCACCACACCCATCCCGGCGCCCCTGGCGCATCCCTGGCAAGAAAACCACAGAGCATTCTAAATTAATGCTTTTCGTTAACGCGCGGCCTCTCGTCCCCAACGTGGATGCAATTATAACCGCTCTGTCGTGGAATGTGAGCCGACCTGTCGCCGACTCGGAGCCGGCAAATTCGCGGAAATAGCATGGACGAACGAGCGCAACACTTCCCGTCTCGGCGACAGAAATAAGACGATCTCGTGGATCGGCGGCTCGCGTCCGTCTGGAATGGAATATCGTGGACGCCGGGAGACATTCGTGCCCGATCGACGCTGAGGAGGAAGGAATTCAATTAGACGAATGTAATTTCAATTTTTTTTTTCCGCGCCTCGCTCCGTCGATGTGCTCGGCCCTGTCCTCGATTCGACGCCGAACGCTCCACGGTTTATTGCTCCATAAAACCGTCGACTCCGATCAGCTCGAGGGGACAATTCCTGACGTGAGCGTCGCAGCAAAGGGGATCCGAGGAGGAGCTGTTGCTCGCATACGATCTGAAATTAGCGACGATTAGCCCACCGTTCTCGCGTAGGTCGATATTAATATGCGTCTCGCTCACCCAACCAGCAATTTTAATATCTTCGCGATCACGTCGTCCCTCTGTCTCGCGTATTCCATTGCCTGGCAGATATTCTTCAGCAGGCACGCTCTTCCGTCGAATCCGTGGCTGAAAATTCATCGAACAGAGAAATCCTTGCTGTCGCCCGCGTCATCGGGACGCGAAAGATCCCCCGACGAAAGTCGAGGACAACCATCGGAAGCGTCAGAGAAATTAATCGCGGGTCTGGCCCGGCGGGTAGATAAGAGGAGGAAAGGATAGGATTGACTGCAGAAAGCGTTGGTGCAGCAGTATTGGCCGATCCGTGACCCAGGCCGGAAATCGTCGGCCAGACGGCCAGACGGCCAGACGGCCAGAAAAGCAGCCCCTTTTCGGCCAGCCATTCGATTCGAATCGACGCCGGTGCAATTTACAAGGCTGCACGACCTCCATGCCACGGATCGCTACCACTGTCTGCATTATTCACGGGCTATTAAACTATTTATTACCTTTCGTACACGAGCTCGGCGGCTTGGTGAACGTCCTCGACGGACCTGGCGGTTCTGGCCGATGGGCCGCCGCTAGGAAGCTGCCACACCACCTTGAAGCCGGCCGCCTGGGCGAAAATGGTCGTGTACGGCAGCGAGTTGATCTTGTAATTCACTCTGTACTGAAAGCAGGGGTCTCTGTTAATAGTTGGCCATCGTTCCGGGGCCAATGGCTGTGGAACAGGCTGATGAAAAGGGTCACGGTCACAGAGAAACTGCTGCCTCTTGATTGTTCGGCCCTGATTGCGCTGCACACCAGATGATACGTGATAGGAATCGAGCGAGTCGAAGATCGATTCGCGGTTTCGTTGCGGTTCGAGTTGGAAGGACTCGGGGAGGGCGATGAATTATCGAAGACGACGAAATTTGATCTCTAGAAGCTTGGAACGTGGAACAGTGGTATCGAATGGACGAAGGGGAAAAGGGTTGGCGGAGCCTAAAATTTCAATCTCGAACCGACACCAGCATGCGAGGGGCAAACTGCATCGACGTTCGACATTTGTGGCTCGCCGCCGCCGCGTCTGAAAGCAAGACGCGGGCTGAACAAAGCGACAAGGCAGGTGTTACTGGCTTCGGTGTTCCGGTTAAGCCGTATACGGTGCAGGTATTGCTGTAAGTAGCAGCGTAGAGTCTTGTACAAGGCGCTGCCTGGATCTGGCAAGTCGTTTATCAGACGAACAATACCCCTGACTCTCCCTTTCTTGGTCCGACCGGAAAGGAAACAAGGGTTGCTGTTTCTCGTTTAAAGAGATTAATCTTCTTTGGAGTTCGACCGAGAACAGTCGGTGGAAGCTTCGTAAATTCGTCGGGAAGAAAATAATAAAAGCATTGCGCTTCGGCGTTGCATAATCTTCTGGCAGACGTACGAATACATTCAGGGCCGTCGACAATAGGAACAATGATAAATTGCGAGCGTGTTTCCGCGCGATACACTTCGGTCCAATTTTTACGGGCATTCTTAAAGTCAGCGGGTGACTTTTCGTTCCTTCTGTGTGTTCCGATGCGTCGTAATATCCCGCCCCCATGTGTCTTCCTGCATTGCACGTGCACTAAAAAACCGCTGAGGTGCCAAAGTTCAAAGTGCGAACATACTTTCCTGGATTGTCGCTCAGCGTCGCAGTGCCTCGTTAATTTTACTCTCTCTCTCTCTCTCTCTGCGAATGAAAGACGACCTGTGCCCTCCGCGAGAGAACCCGCTGTCCCCGTTATCGTGCAAACTGCAACGCGATCGTGCACCTTTGCACATTATTATTGCCCGGTGCATATTGCGCTCTCACGGATGCGGGCTGTATCGATTTACGAACGGTGATCTGAAATTCAGCCGCTGTCTCGTACATTAGGTGGGGGGGTGCATAGTGCACGTGCGATGGCCGCATCGTCGATACGAAGGCGCACTTGCTCGTAAGTGCTCCGGATCATCGCGAGTTGCATAATTCTTGTAGCGTGGAACGTTTCGAAATGCGGCCTACCGTAGTTGTATACGATGCGGCGGGTTTCGCACCCGAAATCGTAAACAACTACCACAGCCAACACCACCTTCCTCGTTTCATGCAAATTTTTGTCATCTCGTCGATCGTCCCTGATCCTTTATCATCCGAGACCACGGGCAGGATCGTTGCGAGGTCGCGGCGCGCGTCGACTTCGAGGCGTCAATTTTCCACGAAGTAACCCGTGACAAGGATGATGCATTGGACTGGCGGGCCGCGCGATACGTTTCAGGTAGATCCGCGAATTACGCTGGAGAACTTCATCGCGCATTAATGCGCTGCATTACAGAGTGGCTCGAAACGGGCTTGTCTCGCACCGCGGAACGCCCTTTTGGGGGGAAAATATGGTTCAACGATCGACTTGCATTAGTCCTGGCTCTCGTGCATATGGTGCACAAAATTTCTGCCGCCTGCGCCACCGCGGCGGGGAACGTGACGTGGCTAATAAACATACCTGGCGGCCTTAAAGTCTATCATTTGTCTAGATCTAGCACTTTCTAAATAATAAATATTCAATGGAGGGGTCTGCGGCGTTCATTAATATGGAATTATTCTGCAACGTGGAGCAAGTGGTTGACGAATAATTAGGGTTCTATTGAGCGGAGAAATATCGTTCGGCGGATCAATGATAATGAGAGTATTTCGTTACTCACAAAAAAGGAGCTGCCCTTCCGAAACGCCAGGTATCTGGTAGATCTGCTAGCGGCCACGAGTTTGCCCGCGGTAATGAGGGTGAAACAGAGGGTGCTCCAGAACAACAGACGCATAATCAGTGGATGTTGGGCCCTGGGCCAAGATGTCCTCGCGAATTTCCCGTTGCGGCCTGCACCGAATGCTCCCACCTGTCCTGGGATCCTTTCTCTGATGGGATTGAGTCGCACGACCAGGCAACGTTGCCCTGGGTTATTGATAACGGGGCTTTAGTCCCCACCAAACTGACACTGTAATTTCTGTCACGCTGTTCGCCCAGCTTAAAGGCTCCCATTGCGTAAAGGACAATTCGAAAAGAAATATCGCTAAAGCTCTCTGGGTACCTTCGAGTGAAACGCTGAAAGATTCTCAAGTAAAAGCACCGTAAACTACGCGAACAATTCAATTGTTGGTTGCATGGCCCACGGGCTAGCTCGATGACCGCAGACCTTTCAAGGAAATTAATAGTCTGTGATATAGTTCAGTTTTCCAAGGGAAACTTTGAAGGATAGAAATTTTCTGTATAATATACCGCGCATGAGTATAAGTAATTATCGTGGCAGGCAGGTCATTGTACTTGGCAAACGCGCTCAGCTACAGCCTGGGCTCGAGGAAGGTGGCAGAAAATCAACGAAATAACTGGCAAGAGCAGTGACTGACTCGTCACCTGGAGCAATTGGGGCTTTTACAGTTAGCTGCATTCGATTAAAGCAAGTTCATTCAACTATTAAACCAGTTCCCACGGGGGGCCGCGTTAAAGTTCCGCTCTAGGTGGGCCTGGCGCAGCCGGAACAACCGTAAAACTAGCTTTTAATAATAAATTATTCTGCACCCGTGCACGTCTACCTGTTTGCTCCTTCTGCAAACGTATTCACGAACCTAATCTCAGAGTTGTGTAAAGTGTAGGCTAGCTCTTCTCGACGTTTCCTTCTTGCTTTTTTCCCCCACGGCTGATTAATCTTCTCTTTTAAACCGGAAGAATTCTAGCAAAGGGAGGCGCGAGGAAATGAGACGTTCAATGACGGAGAAAGATAGTGTATTGGAGAAGATGAAAGAGTGCTCGGTTCTATAAACGGATCCGACCTGAAATTTTTTTACACAGACGCATTTTATTAACAAGACTCGTGTAATGAATGTTGCGCGGTAGCTGCTTTACACCATTATTGTAATACAATGTTTGCGGTTAGGGGATAGAATGGGAAAACACTTACTTTGTTGTGAACACGATAAAACAGGTTGAGAAAATAAAAATGAAGGCAATAGAGTGAAATATATTTTAGTTAATGGACAGTGGATATTCTGTCTAAAATTCCTAAACCATCTGGACACGTAGAATAAATCATTGAACAGTTTTCGTATCTTCGTCCAGTCGCGGCTGCCTCCAAGTACCCTTTATTCGTTATCGAAGTGTCGCCGTGATCGGGGCTGAAATCAAACATTAATACTTGTAAAATAAAATGAATGCTTGTGCCCTCGGGTTATTCGATTGTCTTACGTCAATAGTAAGTGCAACAATTCTCCGATTAACCCTTCGTTATTCAACGGCGTAGACGCGGCCTCGCAAATATTCTTCATCAAGCAACTCTTCCCATCAATATTTCGTCTGCGAAAGAATTATTCCCCATCCGTATTAAGTGGATTAAGTGCACTTAACATTAGATAACAACGCATCATTGCTCCGTTTATACAGAGATTATTCAGCGCTGCATCGCGTTGAAACGATTAAATTGCAGCATTATTTCTTAATAGAATTCACTGTCCCTCTATTGTTCGTTTATTGCATTAATTATTTATTAAAATTGCACGCAGCGATAACATGAATTAATTACCGATGCTTCTCGCGGAATATTTCCTGTCACAAAGATTATCAGAAAATGATTAACGACCGCGCAGCCATCACACATTCGAGCACGATCAAACGGGTTTCAAACGCATTGTTTCGATCATTGTTCATGACTAAAAATTTCATGCCCCCGAGAACCACCCACTACAGACCAAAATATAAATTGTTCAAAGACCGAATTATGTGCAAGAGCTGTTGATTTTCCGATAATATAACTGAAATAAATTACACGCGTTGAAGGTACAGAAGTACCTGTCTAATTCTTGCTGCAGTATATCGTAGAGTGGAGCTCTCTCGTTCCAGGTCGCTCTTTTGCGTCGCCTTCGGGACGGCTTCTCGAAGAAGTTGGTGAAGAACGTTGCGCTGTCTGGCAACGGGTATTGAAACTGAACGTTTTGGCCGTAAACCAAAGTCCTGCCAGAGAGTTGCACCGGCACTGCAAGGCCCACGACTAACTTGACAGAAATGCAATAAATATACAGGTGCAAGCGTTGGATGCACATCAAATTCGATTCAGAGAAGTCTTTGTCACTGAAGTTGACGATTCTTACCCCCTTAGCTTCGCGAGCCCAAGAACGATACTTTCAAAAAGTCTAAAAAACAAGGGCAACAAAAAAAGAGGATCTATAGGGATATCTAGAGGTACGGAATGAGACCTCTTCTGTTAATAGACTTGAAGAAAAGTTGCAAGAAAAATAATTTCTGCTTCGCGGTTCCTTGTTTCCAGCTGGACGCCTCAGACCTCGCGAAAGTTTTTGAAACTGTACGCGAGGCTTGATCGTAACGCGAGGATGACAACAATTAAGGAGCCAAAGAAATCCGTCTTCTTTCGAATAAAAAAAGCTGCGAAAGATTCCATTAAAGTTTGCGAGTAGCAGAGACATTAGGGGTGAAAAGATTGCGGGAAAGTTTTAAGGACGAAAATGTTGCACCTTCATTCCCTGCGTCACGTTACAAACGAGACAAAAATTCTGACGTGGTTTAGGTTCGATTTGCTACCGTTCAGGTTGACGACTAACAAATATTTCCACGCGTAAAAATGTTGTATAAAAAAAAACTTTTGCACGTACAAAGAATTTGCCTGCTGAAAAAAAGTGAAGCCGAAAAAGAGCTGGATAAAGTAGTTTACTCTTTTCCTTGCACTCGCCATTCCTTTCAATCGCTGCAGAAGAGAGATAAATGTGCCGGATGTAATGAAATGAAAAGCCAACGGAACCGGAAGGAAACGTACAGCAAAAATGGCCTTATTACTGTTCACGAGGAGAAAGCAAATTTAGTTATACGAGTATCTATGCTCTATCGGCAGCCTCGCAGGGATACAGCAGAAAATAATAACTTATCGATTAGAAATGAAATAAATATTCCCTCGATACGCAAGGAGCAAATGCATGTAGGGGCATTTGTTAGAAAATAGGGGGGTGAAAGAAAATCGAGCAAAGAATCGAGCAAGTTCGGGGCAAGATTACAACCAGCTCGTGGTTTTTTCTATCTTTCGTGGGAAATTCGGCAGTCTCAACAAAGGTAGTCCTCGTATTTCAACTTTTGGAATTACTGCTTAACCCCCATTCGTTCCTAAGATATTGCGGCGTCGCCGAGCTTCCTTTCTCCCTCCCACGCCCTTTCGTTTCAGCGCTGCTCCCGGTGTCCCATCCTACTTTTTCGTTCGACTACCTTGTATCAAGAATGTTATCGCTGAAATTCCATTTTGCGTGAACGAATGGCGCCGTTTGTTCTGGATCAACCCTCGGCACTTTATTTATGAACATTCCCAGGCTATTTCATTGAATTCCAAGGTTCCATCGAAACGTTCTATGGTACGATCCTTAACAAGCGCCGGAACTTCGTAATTGCCCATCTGATCAAATTCAGAGCTTTGGTCGCCGGTGTCTCGGTGGCGAGCGAAGGCATTGAAATAATTCAAAGTCGCTGCTCTCTTCTTTACAGCTGTCTTCTGTGTTTTCCTTCTCACTTTGAAGCTGCGCTTTTGACGCAGTGCAGCTTCGCGTGTTTAGATACATACTGACCCAGAAACGGCGAATTTTATTTCACACCAGTTCCTCGCCTCCTCAAGGCAAACGCCCAAATATTTGCCACTGTCGTTTCTGTTGCTCGAAAATCGACTAATCAAGCACTGAACTTTTCGGGAAAATCGCAGCGAGTATCTGTGCAATGACCCGAACCTGTCGAATATTTTTCCCGCATAAAACAGACAATCAAGACCTACGTTCCCGAGGTAGATAGATCTCGTTTCGTTGGCGAGAAAGACACAAGCAATTGAGGAAGCCCGCGATGGCGACAGAAGCTAGATCAAACACTCCATCGGGTGATTTGCTCCGCCGT
Organism: Nomada ferruginata; assembly: GCA_963583965.1. Classification (NCBI taxonomy): domain Eukaryota; kingdom Metazoa; phylum Arthropoda; class Insecta; order Hymenoptera; family Apidae; genus Nomada; species Nomada ferruginata. Next base: position 1,279,487 of record OY757223.1, read on the forward strand.
AGAGGAGTGAAAACTGTAGAAAGAGTTCCTCGATTTAATTAGAAAATTTGAGAGAAGACGGCAGATAGGACTGCTGTTAATTATCAACGCGACGAGGGGTGAGACTTCGCGACGTTCGTCTCAGTTTAAACTTCTTCCCCCTTTACTACTTCCACCAGGACGTACACATTCATACCTAAGCCCGTTCTACTGAGACCGAAACTAAGCTCGAGCAGATTCGGTTCAGCTTGTATTTCGTTTTCGTTGCCGATTTTCCCGCTCTGTCCACGAAGCAGTCATCTCCAAGGGGTTGAGCCAACCGAGGCTTAACGGGCGACTAATTAATTCGACCCGAGATCAGGGATGTTAATTGCTGTAAAGAAAACACCCGACTTGACCACCAGAGAACTTCTAACTACCCCTTCGACACTTTTCATCCGCTGCTTGGCTGTAACTTAAATTACGAACTACCCTTGTCATTTTATCGTCTGAAAAGTAGTGCAAGCATCTTTCTTTTGTATTTAATAACTCGTCGTTCTCGGTGAAGGGTGTACCGCGACCGCAGAACGTCCGAAATAAAATGCAGGTGCATAATTGCATTATTATTTAACAATTTCCGCGAAACTTTTTATCGTCTCACGTCATTCAAATGAAGTCTAGTTAAATCAATGAACGAGCTCGTACTTTACAGAGTAATTTCATCAGCCCCGAAGACGGTATCATTAAGTTTTATCGCTGCTTCGCCGAAGTACAAATAAATACCTTGATAGTGCCACCGAAAGGATAAACAAGAGGCGGGGGATACAGTGTTTGCCTTTTCTCCCGAAGTTGCTCGTTTTCGCTTCCACGAATCTGTACCGTCGTCGATAGGAGGAGCAAGGACAGCGTCCAATCCACTTTCATCCGAATAAACAGCATCGTTGGTTATTCCTTACTTTTCGTTTAGAAACTGATTACACCCTGTCCAACCGAGTAGAAACGTTTATTACTAATTTTAGGAAGTTCATTTAAATTGCTTCATTTTCCGGCGGGGGAACTTTTTGCTCACCTCGGGGGGAGGCCGTCTCCGAATCTCAAAGGTAATTTTGTCCGCTGGATCCGAGTACAAAGGCACGGAACTATCATGGAACTCGCAGCCGGTGTCTGTCGAGTCGTCAGACTGCTCGAACTTCCAGTTCCTCCACGAAATTAACGTGTCATCTGTCAACTCGGGGCGCAGTTGCGCTCGAAGCTTTCGCGGCTGACTGTAGCCGGTTGAACGAGCTAATTTCCCCTCCACGGTTCGATGCAAATCGCACGATTCCTTTTCTTTTTCCATCTTGCACGCCTGTCATCGTCGTTCGTTGCGTCAGCGCCCGACGATTCGTCAATCAGCAGGGTAAACAGCGCGACTTTTCGACCGGCGGGCAAATAATTTTCGTATTAGCCGTCCATTAGGGCGATTCTCATAATCACAGTTCCTCAGAACTGTAGATGAACCAACGACCAACTCTCTCGGGTGAGTGGAACCGCGACAACTTCTAAATAAGTAGCGGCATCCGGGGCTGAGTTTCGGGAATACGAAGATCGTGCGCCGAAACTTGCCGCTTCCTGGATGACAAAGGGACTGAAACGTATAAACAAAGGGGGAAGACAAGGAGCATTTTCCTGCGGCAACATGCTAGCGGATGCACCGGCGGAGTGTACGGTTGTAGAACTGTCGGGAAAGTTTGCACGTCGGTAGTGAGCTGGCGGAAATTTCTGGGTTCGTGATTGCAAGAGGGTTGGGATGTGAAAGTAAGTAGGAGAAGAAAGAATATTTGTTTCAACGGCAGCGTACAATAGGAATCGTTTCTTAATCTTTACTGAACAAAAAATCAGGCTGCTTAGAACGAGCAAGAAAGCGGCGAAAATTTGTCAAGATACGGCTGACCTAGCCCCCGTTGAGCTGTACTACTTAAAAATACTACTTAAAGTAAATCATTCATTTCGTTAGGCAAAACACAGTTTTATTATCTCGGTACGTTGAATGCGGTGCGAGGAGTTGACGTTTAAACGGTCCATCTCCTAAGGGAATGCGATCTTCGTGAACGTTTCGAGAGGCGATTCGATGCAATCGGGATAGGCCAGGATACAATCACCGCCAAATCTTCCCAATCGTTCGGCTTCCTGATATAATTGGTCTCCGATCTGTTCAGTGGAATTGGACGTTCCGCGCAAGCCCTCGCTCGGCCTGATTGAATAATTACAGATTCACAGGAGAATAGATTAAAACGTGTAGAATCGATCGTACGTTTAATTATAATTCTCACTTTATCGTATACAATGCGAAACGCGAATAAAACACACAAAAAAAGTATAAATAGCTACATCTGACTGCAATAACTAAACGGAAACAGGAGCAGCTAGTATTATCGACATTCGACGAGCGTCAGTCGACGATTGTTTCGTGGATTTCGTTGCAGAATTACGTCGGGAGGAATTTCGCAGCGGCGTGTGTACACAGGGGGCACGGTACAAAGCGAAAACCTACACGAAACACCTTCCATTAGAAGCTTAATGCACGCGCCTAACTTCGTTGCAATTAGAGCGTTGCAATTTCCTCCGACTACACACGACCGCGCGTAGAATGGTAACTTCGTGGCTGGTTTTCCAGCCAGCAGACCGATCGTTCGATCGGTCCTTTAGACCTCTGCTGGTCTTTCCTACCGATCAGCCACTAATTCGATCTTGCGTAGCTGGCCCAGTACTGCACCTATCCTTTAAATTGCTACCCTGCGGCCTGCTGACATTGGCGCTTACTCGTGCAGCTCTTTTCGCTCCAGGAGAATTTTTAATTCCCTTAATTCGACACGGATATTTGAAATTTGAAAGAACGTTTCTCAGACAAGTCTGCGCCCGTGCGACATAGATTTACTGCATTAGCTTAGCCTACTCGTGCTTCGTTACGCCACACCGTCGTCGCGTCGTCCTATTTTGTCGTAAGCGAGGAGGACAGCCATTAGGGACTTCCAACGGAATTCATTAACCGGAAGCTCCTCAAGAAATGAATTTCGTTTGGGAAGGTACGCGCGCCGGCCTGCCAGTGTACTCTCGACACGAGTCAAAGCGCGATTCGTCGCAACGAACTTACGTTAAAATTAAGTGGATCACCTTCACGAGGACGTCTTGGCGTGCCCTGCCAAATGGTGTCTCCGCGAGCTCGCAAATGGTCCTTAAAAGACACTTCCTGCCGTCCCCCCAGCCGTGCCTGAGTAGAAAAAGGAGAAGTTGAATCTTTTTTATTTCCATCTCTTGCGTATTTATTTCTCCTCCCGGGGACCGTTTCGCGCGATCTCGCGTTCTTTGGTCCCCGCTGTTTTCCTCATTTTTTCGAAATTGGACCGTGGCGTAGAAGTAATTTTATTAGAAAGTTGCACGGCGGCGAGCACCTCGGCGAACCGTGCCGCCGCGAGATGATATCGGTTTTATAAAACGGTAAAAGAGAATTACTGAGCGCGTCCCTTACTTCTTCGCCCCGTTTCCTAGCCGAGAAATTCATTATCCTATCCATCCCCCGCCGGGTCGCGGTTCGACGGGTTGCTTCGAATAAAATTGCACGCCGCTCGAGAAAGGGTGCAAATTGAAATTAGCCAACGCGTTCCATTTGCCTGATGCGTTAACGGGGGTGCTCGTTCTTGAAAAATACGATCGCCCGGGTGGTTTATGATGCGACCACTGCATATTTCAATCAGCCGGCTCATAAAACCCCGTTTCAAGTGTCATCTGCCAGCTGTGAAGGCTCGTTTCCCGTTTGTTTCGCGTAATCAGAGCCCCATTGTACCCGCTATCGGCGATAAACACGAATGTGGCGAGCCACGGATGGATGATCCTCGACTAGAAAATGGAATTTCATTAAGCGTCCCTGGAAACGATCGTGGCCAATTCTAGTGTTCAGCTAATTACGAATTTATTCGTTCGCTTGTCGCTACGTTTACCCATTCATCGAGCAATTTTCAACGATAATGACGGCCGTCTGTTTTCGCGACCGTGGACCCGAATCGGTCGTTGTTCGACGCCCCCGGATGACGGATAGGCTCGTGTAAAATATCAATCCCTGCCTCCATTCTGTACGCGAGCTCGGTGTACTCACCGGTTCAGCAAATTTTCGATGGCTGCGTAGGTGTCCTGCAGACTCAGATCCCTCATTTGCCTGGCTGGTATTATTGTAGGCTCGAGCTCCGACATGTTAGACGGAAGTTTATAATTGAATTGGAATGCAGGGGAGAACACTACGCCGCCCCTTTTGTTCATGGAAATCGGAACCGAGACGCCGATCGTGAACTGGAAAATGAAACCGGCAAACGCGGATGAGGAAGGTGGCATCGGCTTTCTCGAAGCAACTTTCCGGATGGAAAAAGGAAATTCGTCGGGGAACGAAAGTGAGCTTGCTCGGATGTTTGGTCGGCGTCGCTGTGAAAGTTTCCCGGGCGTTTGGAAAAAGATCGGGAAACGCAGTGACGGATTTCCATAGAGACACGTCCGCAGAAAGTTACACCCGCCCGAGTTCGCGATCGCAATTTGTAGCGAACAGATTAATTATGATACTCCGATTAAGCTGCGAGCAAGGACGGCGAGCCGAGTAAAGAGGCAACGAATTAAGGGAATACTTTATCAAACACTTAGCAGCCAATCGTGTCTTATCAAATCCTAAGTACCTGCCCCGAAGGAACCATTGGAAAGGTGATCTTTCGCTGAAGCTTGCATCTGCCGCTTGACTTTTCGCTTGGTTTATTTAAATGCAGCACGGAACAGTTCCGCGGGTGAAGCTGCGATTACGCTTTCGAGCTTCTTTTTCGAGATTGCTTATTCAAAGGTTCCATGAAAACCTCTTATTAAGAACGAATCACACTCCTCTCCATGATCGTCACGGACGAAGCATCGACGAGCAGAGAGCACGCCGGTGAGTTGCTTGCTCGGCCGAAGTGGCCAGGAAACATTAAGAATTCAATGCAAACAGAGGCCCAATCTAATTAGGGAAAATCTCGCGAAGAAATATTCATTATCTCGCCAACGGGCTTCGTAAGTTTCGCGGACTGTCCGGGAAGATAAGAAACGGCACTGCACAGCCCTGCTTTATTCTCGGCGATTGCGCGCAGGTAGCCGACGGCCAATTTTTTTTTTTAAATGAAATAAATATACGGCTGCCCCGAATTATTGGGAAACAATTACCTGGAACACGCTCCTCTTTGCAAACAGGAGAGTAGCTTCGCTTCCGAATAAGTAGCAGCAGAATATCACAGTCACAGAGAGAAATAAACGATGCATGTTAATATAGAAATACACAGGAAAGCGGGTCGCGCGACGGCACATGTGATTTTGGATCACCGACGGACGAACTGGCGGCGAATGGACGCTTATTCTCTCACTGTCGTTCGACGAGTTTATGGCAACGCGATAATGGACGCTGGAATTCATGGCAGAAGATCGCCGCTGTGTTTGCACGCGACGACCGTTCGCGATGCGAAATTGTGGGCCGGCGAAAAATTCCGATACACCACTGGGAGCGAATTATTAATTGATTTTTTATGAAACTGAGCGGTGTCTATTTGCGTTTTGACAATGCAATCAGAGTGGAATAAGCATTCATCCGGGATGGTGGAAAGTAAGGTTCAATTGTGCAGGAAATTGTGCGCCACTTCATTCTTTCGAATAAAACTTCATCCACCAAATGCAATTAGGTGTCAGATGTAATCGAATAAAATATCTCACAATCAGCCGTCTCAGCCTCGACATCGCCGGTCGCGTCGAATCGAAAAGGCCAACAAACACAGGCTCGTTTTATCACAGTATTGAGGGTCTACTTGGAAAACCGGCGCGGCGATTCATCGGGATATCAGCTTAAACCCTGCTAGCGATAGCGTTGTAAATCCAATAATTGCCCGGTCCCGCCCGTTAAGCAGCTTCAATTAATTCCGTTTCCAACGCGGCACGATTAACGACCGAAGTTGAATTAAAATCTCATCGGGGGACACGCGATCTGGATGTTTCCCTCCGCTCTTCGCAGATCGTGCTCCCCCTTTCTACCGATCGTTGGTCTGTTTGAAAAATATGAAGCGCGGTAATGAATGTGTGCATAGAGAAATTGAGAACTGGAAAATTAATCCCCAAATGGCAGTAATCGAAATTGCCTTCTTTCCCGATTGATCAATCAGCGGCAGGAATATTGATAGCATCGCATTATTCCACATCGATTCGAAAGAATTCCCATTTCTCCGCGACTCCCTCGATTCGAACGACACCGATGCAGGATGTTAACGATTCGCCACGAAGGACCGGCAGCCTGATTTCTTTGCTACTTCTCCCTTTTTTTCCTCCCTTTCCTTTTTCCCCTCCGTATCATGTTCACGAGCTTCGCGGAAATTTACCGGGAAATGCAAGCTCTCCTTCGTTGGACATTCGGAAAGCAGTCTCGCAACCTTTTGCGGAGAATCAATTTCGACGAAGTGAGTTAAAGCTTTGAGATAACGCGGACGTATGCTAGTCTCCGTTGGGGCATTCGTTTCCGATGCAAAGGGATACGAACAGCAAGAAACTGGAAACGGCTGATTCGTTGCTCGGCTCGCATTTTATTTTACCTGGTCCCTTTGATTTCCCATTAAACTTTCGTTAGAGCTCTCATGCGAATTCTTTAATACTGACAGTCGTAGGTGTGTAAAAGGCGAAGACTCGGCGGGCCAAAAGGTAAACTTTCTTGGCGAGAAAAGTAACGGAGAGAAAAGTGATAGCGAACGTTTTATGCGAAAGTAGGAAACGAATTTTCGTTCGCCGTTCGTTTAACGGAGAATAACGATCCCGATCGTCGCGATGTAGCCCAGAGACGAAATTAAGCACGACCGGTTGCTCGACGAATTTCAATTTAACTTCTGAATTCCGACAGCCGTAACTCGAGCGTGGCCGTTTCAACGACACGTGCAATCGGTGTCAGCCCGAAACAAAAACGAAAAGAAAGAAAAGGAAAGCGGAGAGGCGGAATTGAACAATGGATAGCGCGAGGAGAGGAATTCCGCGATCGAAAGAGAGAGGGGAGAATGGAGGAGGAACGAAAAAGAACGAGAGGATTTTTAGGCGAAGTCCATTCCGGAAGGATCGATACGCGGCGCGACCTTTCGCAGTCGGCGCGTTTCCTGCAAGCACATATCGCGTCCCGCAAGCTTTTTCATCGGCTTGACGCCGAGTTTACTCTGGCCACCGCCTTTTATTTTACGTTCACGTGGCTCGTAAAGGGCCGTAATGGCGGTGCAATAAAGGCGATACCTTATGGTGGAAGTAATGCCACAAACGGGATATACGAATAGAAAAATCACCTTACAGACATAATTGCAATGAAAACGATACCAAGCATGATAATATTTAGATAAATTCAGTCCAAGAAAAGTTTTTTTTTTAATCTTCGGCCAGAGAAATAAATTTGTTCACGGGTATTATAAACAAATAGCATTATTTCAATGTCCAAGCCAGCCAGTACAATGATCGAGGGCTGAGATTGAAGGCATAGGACCAAGCTACAATCCCCGACAGGCGGTGGTGATATACATTGGGCCCTAGACTTGTTACAAATAAATAAACAATTTAAATAATTATTATGCGCAACCGGACAAAGTTAGAGCAACGAAATAATTATAGGTGAGTAGCTTATTCATTTCCCTTTCTTTCGACACCTCATAGATTGAGGAATAACCAGCAGGAGCAGAGATAACAAATTTCTAATTTTATTTGCCGAAAAAAATACGTGGCACATTCTACAAAGTGTCGGTAACGATGTAAGGGCGTAGGGCGCTACAGCCCCACAAACTGAGGGCAAATTAATACGTGGCGCCATCTCGTGGTTGCGGTTTTTCGAGAAGGTTTTTGCACCTGAAAACCCGAATTCCTGGATTACATCGTTAATTTAAACAAATGCGTTTTCCTCGGCTTCTAGTGCGAATTTTTTAACCGGACTTGTCTTAAATTAAAACTACGGGCCATAGCTATCTTCCGCTATAATTGCAACAATATGGCGTTTGCGGTTTAAGAGTTATTAACAATTGAAAAATCAGATAAAATGCCATTCGGGTCACTGTAATTATCTCGGCTCCTGGTGGTTTTTTTTTAATCTACGAGGTGTCAAATGAAAGGGAAAGGGATAAGCTATTCACCTATAATAGTTTCGTTGCTGTAACTTTATCCACTTACATATTTATGTATATATTGTTTGTGTGTGCTGGCACTGCTCATTGTGCGTAAGAGCAGGAAATAAGATGGAAGAACTTTTACCACATACTTTAGTTGCCCTTTAGTTATAGCAAATTGTTTTATAAAAATAGTTTGTAACTATTAACCCGTTAGTTTAATTTATATATTCTATCTTATATTCAGTTTATTCGGTAGATCCTGTATAAACTTTAATATTACTTAGATTACTATTACAAGTTGTACTGAATGTGCTAAATATGAAATGAAAGATATAATATATATTATTTATGTTTATTGTATTTTTTACATTACATAAATGTTAGTTATTGTAAACAGATATAAAAGAATAGTTCATAAGTATTAGCTTGTAAATTTGAATTACAACACTTCTGTAACATGTATCTTCATTAAATAATTTAAATAAATCTGCAATCAAAGGAATTCTACTGCCCTTTTTATTTGCACGCCTTACCAATCCTAGAAAATACCTAATTCCCATTCCTTAAACAAGTACTACCGTGCAGGAACTTTAAAAGCAAAGTTCACAAGCGGAGTACTTGTCAAAATGGCCCTATACGTTATTAAAGTTGGCAGCAGGAAATTCTTGGAAATAACATTATTTTCAAAGTCAGCACTCAGATATTCCTGGAATACGACGTCATTTCTTAGAATTGCTACGATTTGAATACCTCCTCGCACATCATATTCTCCTGATACAAATCCACGATTTTCGGCAGAAATTTTTGGCAGAAACGCAGAAATTTTGCGATCGGAAATTCCTGGAACGTGACGTCATTTCCAAGAACTGCTGCGATGAAAGACCTCCTCGCATATCATATTCTCCTGATACAAATCCACGATTTTCAGCGAGATATTTTTGCCAGAATCTCAGAAATTTTGCGATCGGAAATTCCTGGAACGTGACGTCATTTCCAAGAATTGCTGCGATGAAAGACCTCCTCGCATATCATATTCTCCTGATACAAATCCACGATTATCAGCGAGATATTTTTGCCAGAATCTCAGAAATTTTGCGATCGGAAATTCCTGGAACGTGACGTCATTTCCAAGAACTGCTGCGATGAAAGACCTCCTCGCATATCATATTCTCCTGATACAAATCCACGATTTTCAGCGAGATATTTTTGCCAGAATCTCAGAAATTTTGCGATCGGAAATTCCTGGAACGTGACGTCATTTCCAAGAACTGCTGCGATGAAAGACCTCCTCGCATATCATATTCTCCTGATACAAATCCACGATTTTCAGCGAGATATTTTTGCCAGAATCTCAGAAATTTTGCGATCGGAAATTCCTGGAACGTGACGTCATTTCGAAGAATTGCTGCGATGAAAGACCTCCTCGCATATCATATTCTCCTGATACAAATCCACGATTTTCAGCAGAAATTTAAGTGCCGAAAATCTTGGATTTGTATCAGGAGAATATGATATGCAAGGAGGTATTCGTTCTCAGAAATGACGTCACGTTCCAGGAATTTCTCAGCGCTTATTTTAATAACGTATAGGGCCATTTTGACAAGTTTCTCGCTTTAGGACTTTGCATTTAAAGTTCGTTCACGGTACTTCTTGTATAAGGAATTGGATTTAGGTGTTCTCAAGGATTTTTGAGGTGTGAAAATAAAAAGAGTAGTGGGATTCTTTTCATTGAATATTTATTCAAATTCATTAATTAAGATACAAATTACATAAATGTTGTATTTCAAATTAATATGGTCTTAAATAATACTGGTCTTAAATTAGAGCAAAGAACCATAGCTATCTCCTCCGGCCGTTCCAACAATATGGCATTTGCGGTTTAAAAGTTATTAACAATTGAAAAATAGGCAAAAATGCACTGCGGGTGACTTGCGATTATCTTGACTTCTGGAGGCGATAGATTAATGGTCGCACGCTTAAAACGAAGGTAAAGGATGACGCTACACGACAATAAACGATTTACAAATGCTGCATGCGCTGTTTATTTTTTATAAACAATTGAACAATTCGTTTGAAAATTGCAGGGAAACTAAACAAGAGGACCATTCCAATAGCGAAGCAGATTGTTCCTTGAACCAAGAGCTTCAATTTGAGAGGTCGTTGATTAAAATCGGCCCAGCAGAAGCCGAGATAATTGAATTTGTTTAAAGAACTTATAAACAAATACGATTACTGCGACTTCCTGGTGAGATACAGCAATGACCAGAGGACATAAATTAAAGTTAGTCGCATAAGCTACCATCTCCAATAGGTGCGAACACTATTCAATGTGAAGTTCATTTGTTATAAACAATTAAACACTTAAAATTGTTATTGCGGCCAACTGCATATAGTTACAGCAACGGGGTATTTTTTAGCGCGTAGCTTACTCGTTTCCCCTACTTTTGAGACGTCGTTGATTAAAATCGGCCCAGCAGAAGCCGAGATAATTGAATTTGTTTAAAGAAATTATAAACAAATGCGCTTACGGCCACTCCCCGGCGAGATACGTCAATGACCAAACAACATAAGTTAAAGCTCGAAGTATAAGCTAGCATTTCCAATAGGTGTGAACATTATTCCATGCCAGGTTCATTTGTTATAAACAAATATAATGTTTAAACAATTATTACGGGTAAGATGATGAAGTTACAGCAACAGGGTATTTTTTTCTGTGTAGCTTATTCTCTCCCCTTTCATTTGAGACCTCACGGATTAAAATCCAATCATCCGGAGCCGAGATATGAATTTTTTAAATTATTTTAATTTTATTACCTAAAAATACCGCATGTTCATTAATGATCGAGTGCTTAAAATGAAGGTAAAGGATGCCGCTACACGACAATATACAATTTATAAATGCTGCATGCGCAGTTTAGTTCTTATAAACAATTTAATTCTTCGTTTGAGAATTGCACCGTAACTATAGTCGAGTGATAAGTTGAAAGTATGAAGAAATAAGTCCTGAAATGGTTACGGAGCATACTTGAGTGCATGACCCAGTGACGTTTTATCGGAGGAACGCTTTCGAAGTAACTTGCAGGTGTATGGAATGCAAAGAAAGTGGCTAAAAGAAATGAAAATCTCCGAGGACAGTAATTGGAAGGGGACAAGAAAAAGACATTTCGAAGGTCTTGTATTTTAGAGGCGAACCACGACGTGATCCGATTACGCTTCACCTTCCAGAAGACCTTCTTTCAGGGTCTTTCTGGAAAATTACGATAGCTTGCTTCCTGGAGAACAGCTATTCGATCCAAGGATACCACTATCAAATTGTTATACATTTTTTGGTACAGAATCTCATATCCTTGCGTCTTCGCCTCTACTGTAACAATGTCTCGCGATAACCCTAAGGTCGCCAAAATAGATGACCGCGATCTCAGACAAAATTCGACTTATAAAAGGCACGGACCATGTCTGGTAAAACAGATTTCCCTGAAAGGAAAGTTTATAATGGGTGGGCCGAAAAAATGGCCCGGGAAACGCGGCCAAAGGTATGTATATACTTCTGGTTTCCGAGAAACACGTTCATTCTCATTCTGCGTGATCCAGGAACTAGATTTGACTGGAATAAAAAAAGGGGCGGAAAGAGGAGAGAAGAAAAGAAGGAGAGGAACGTATCTTTTCACGAAGCAGAGAGATATCTCGCAGTCTGGCAGAGAATCCAAAGCATCCTTCGCGAAGGGTTGGCCATTTTCCCGCTTTGCCCCTTCATTCTTCCCTCGTTACTTTCTACCGCTGCTCTGAAGAGCTTGAATGAAAATACAGTAGAGGAGGCACGTTTTGTAGAATCGTTCGCACTATCGTGCTTTCGTGGCAGAGCAGAATATTAATGAAGAACGTGGGACCATTCGTCGATGCATTGTCCACTTTTCTATTATTATGTATATAATATATTTTCTTCGTAATTAAGTACCGAAGAAGCGGAAGCATCCCGTGATAAGCAAAAGAAACGCGACAAACGCACACGATAATTTGCTTGCCCTAAAATGTTACCGCTTATGATTGATAGAACGCGAGATTAATTTCCCGCGCCCAGAATGTTGGTCGCGGGTAATTGAATTTATTTATTAACGAGGATGCAGTTTGATTCACTCGCTACGCCGTCGTGGAATAATAATGGGGAAGGCTTAGTTTCACGCCTGCTGGGATCAAATGAAGCTTAAACGAAATAGAGGACAGAGTTTCGCGCGAACGGAACAGAAATATTAGAGGATCGGGATTCGACGAAAGAAACAAAAAAAGAACGCGACCTCGCGAAACAATGAAAAATTGCGACCATAAAAATATTCTGCATTTTTACAGACACCGGCACCAAGTGTCGGATTACAAGGCAATCCTTTTTCTATTTTCCGCGATATATTTTCGCGCCGCCAGGCAGCCGGTTCTGCAACGAGGCTCGGTGCACGCGCATGCCGACACGGAAAGTTGCCGTGAGATTGTATTAAAATTACACGAGATCCTGCGAGCCCTCCGAGCAACACAGGGCACTCTGTTTTCTCAATGAAATAAATATCAAAAAATTAATGAAAATGCTCACTAGAATAACTCAGCAAGGGAGAGCGCTGCGAGCATTTATCTCTCGCATCCTGAGGGTGAGCGTTTTGCTTCTTGAGGGATACGATGCTCACCTTCGTGTTTTTATTTTCCCTTTCATATTATATACATGGCGTACAGTCGACGATCTCTCTGTTCCTCTATCGCCCATCGTCCCTCTCCGACACACTTTCCTTCGAGCTTTCAAGCGTTGCGCGTACTTGGCTCACCCTGCGCGGTAATGGTCTATGCTTTTTAAAGTGCTATAACGCCGGCTATTATCGTTTTCCAACCGGCTCACCGGCGTCCGGCGTGGCAGAATTCCTCGAAACCCATTTTCTATCAGCCTTTGCTGCGAGCAAATCGATAGCAGTCAATAAGGATCCGGGGCGGAATTTCACGCACGTTTAGACTGACCATTTACGGTCGCGTAAATCATCCGGATTGTTCAACACGATCGCCAGAGTGGCTTGACCGTTTCGTCACTTCGAAGTAATCTAACTTTCTGCCTCGACAACAGTTCAACGAGACTGACGAGAAATTATTCGCAAAGTTGCGAGGCATTGAAGCTGGATTAACGAATCGATGCATCCGGCGATTAGCGCGTACCACAGAGTAAGGGATAAAGGGGTTCGTTTCTTATTTACAGAGACGTACTTAGAACTTCCGTCGTATCCGCGAATCCTAATCGAAATCGCGGCTAGGATAGTTGGTTCGTTTGAAGCGAAGCATAAGTCCGCGTACACTGAAGATTCTTTAATTTCAGATTCCGGCGAACTACCTCGGCGAAACTTGACGATTGCTGCGGGTACTTTTAGGGAAATGAAACTCTGCACCGAGAAGCTGGCGCAATGGAATGCTCGCGGAAGTCAGTACAGTTAAGAAATGCTTTCAAGGCGGCCCGACACCTTGAGGAACGCCGCTCCCTTCGGGGAGATGAAGTTTAGACATCGTTTGAAAATAATCGAGCGTTCAGCTCGTCTGGCAGGAGATTCAACTCGCTGCGATAATTGCTACCTCGCGATCTTTCCAGCTCGTAGAAGAATGCCACAGTTATCGATTAATAAATTCTGCCCAGAACAACGTGGCCCAACCGGCATCATTTTTCGATGCGTTTGCCTTCTGGAGGCACCACCCTTAAATAATCTACAATACGCTTAAGAAATAAACAATTTGCTCTGCCCGCGCGGTGCGAAGTGGCGTACAATTGAACATTTTGCCGAATAATTGTACGCGCTAGATTTAACATTATTTTCCGGCGCTCGATTATTTCTATCCATCGTCGTGCTTTCTTCGACGAAGCCCCGCGTTCGTTGTCCGTGGCTCACGAGATCACCGTGGAAAACACGTCGAGCACGCTTCTGCGGCATTCCGGATAAAGGGCGTGGCAGTTTTCCGTCGACATCTGCTCGCCCAAACGCTCGGCCGCGTGGTACTCCTGATCCCCGTGCTCGTCGTAGCTCTCGTCGGTGCTGGAGGGCCTGGAATATTAGCGAGTACAGTTCGCGCCGGCCGTGAAAAATGACAATCGTTGCCGCGGGAGGCCCAAAGCCACCGCCGCGTACAGTGAAACGACCCGGAAAAGAAGAGGCGGTTCCACGGGATCGATAACGCGACCTGATACTCGGAGGAGCCCCGAAAATTATTTCGCGGCATCCCCCCAAGTTAATCGGCGCCGCGTTATCCGCACCGACCGCTTAATCCGTCGCCACCGTGCTTTGCTAATCCGCCGGTCTAACCACTACGTCATCGTAACTTCGTTTTTAGTGCCACCCCGCGTTTTATCGCGTCCCCCAACTGGCTAGGTTTTTACGACGCAATCGGAGCTTTCGACGTGTCGTCGCGCGCCTCGCTATGATCGAAGATCGGCGCGAACTCTAGCGATTACTTACTTGAAAAACACGTGCAGCAATTGTCCCAGCAAGCCGTGCGTCCCGTCGAAATTCGCGGAGGCCGCCTCGCAGATCGATTTCAGCAGGCAGGCTTTCCCTTCGAACCCGTACATCTCGGACACCTTTTCCAGGGCCTTGTAGATGCTCCATCGGCTCTTCTGCGTTCGGGAGAAGTAGATCCCGGGAAGGGTGAAATCTGTCGCGTTGCTCGGCATGTCGTAAACGAACTTCGCGAAGATCGCGACGATCACGCTCTCGCGAGCCAGCTGCAGAGGCGTGCCCAGGCCAAAGATCAGCTGTTGCGAACAGAAATTCAGCGATATATTGGATAAAATCTCGGAGCAGTTTTCCAAAGTATTAATTTTCCCGGTGCCCGCCGCCTCGCTTCTCTTAAATTTCTCTTTGAGCATCTCTCCGTGAAATCCACAGTTGCGGGGATACCGTTCATATATACGGGAGACGCGATTCGATGGGGAAACCTTGTTGTTATAGCGGTTATTCATGGAGGCAGGAGGTAGGAGAGGTGGGTCTGTGCAGGAAATTGGATGAACTTAGACGAGATCCGGTTAAACCCCAACAGCGTCCGTCCAACGAGGTATACCGGTACCAGAAACGAATCCAAGACCCGATGCTTCCCTGGCAATAACTGCGACTACGACCGCAGCGACTTCGAATTTCAATTTGCAGGTAATAGCGAATCTATTGATTGGCCAAACAAGTCGTCGCGTTTCTATGCGGCGCACAGATTCAGGCGTAGGAAAATGAACAACGGTATCGGAACAGTGGATCGGTGAAGCAGCTTCGGTTTCCTCTGCGAATGCTACGCAATTAGTGCGAATAGCCACGAGCAAATCGGTGCTCTTTGAAGTGTATCGATCTCGATTGGCAGCAGTCCGAGGTTCGATGCAAAAACGCTTTACGCCCTTCCCCGGTCGAATCTCGTTAAACTGTCCTCCCCAGACGTGCGGCCCTAAACGATCCACCGTGGAAATTCGCGGTTTTATCGAGGATCATATAGCGGTCGGTCCACCTGCCTGTCTACGTGTGCACGGATACGTATGCGGAAATCGGCACGCAGTGAAACGTGCACACGTGCAGGAACGGGATAGGCATCCACCAGGCGCAGAAATTGGATGAGCCATGAATGAAAGGTCAGATGGAATGTGTACCGCGATATCGGAGAGGAAGATGGGAATCGAAATACGTTATATACACTTTGTTGGCAGCCCTTCGGTACTGGTTATTACTTGCCGACCAATCCGGACAATTGCGATCGTAATAGTACAAATGGATTTCTGACCCGGGCCTTGGTTACGCGTTTCTTATCAATTGATGATACGAACGTGATACGAGAAAAAAAATCATGCGCAGTAATTACCCCGGTATCGATCATTAATTCTTCGGGCGTGAAAAATTAATGCAGCCTTCGTAGCCGACTACCACGAAGGTAGACATAAACACGGAAAAGTGTAATCCCGCTAATTAAATCGACTTTTTCGGTGACCAGTCCCTCCATTCGGATCCCCGACCGCGTAAAGAGAAATCCGGCGGTCCAGACGGTTCAGCTGCGAATCCGCCCAGCCCCTGGTCACGGTCTCGTTCATCCTATCAAGCCGCGCGGTTGTAATCCGAAGGACGACCGTTTCCAAACACGCTGGATGGAAAATTGGTCGGGCCTCGGACATGTGGCGCGGCCGAGAATTATTCAAGAAGCGCCGCCGTAAACGGCGAGTGGTTTCACGCGGACCACCTAGTCCCCGCGTGCCGCGTTTCTCTTTGAGAATAATTGAACGAACGGATGATAATCGGCACAGACTCGACGGCCGCAGGTGCCGTCAAAGCCTCGGCAAAAACGTATTCGAAGCTTTCGAGCGTCGTGCCCAAACGTTTAGAGCTCGCCTGTCGATGCGAGTGCAGCGACGACAGGGAGGATTGCGCGTAGAAATTATTCAAACAATTATATCCCCGGTCGGGGATATAGTTCCGGGGCTACCGTGGAACGTCGATTACCCCCGTGCCAATTGAAAACGCGAGTGACTAATGAAAACGGTGCAGCTCGAAGGGATCGCTCGAGTCTCCTCCGAGCGTCGAAAGGAGAAACGGAAAACGATCGCGAGCACTTGGGCGACGCGCGAGTGGATCCTCGATTGGCCGCGGAGACGGTTCATTAGCCTTGTCAAGCGGAATCCGCGGCGCTCTACGTACCAGAAGCTGGGCCGGATCAGGAAAAACGAGAGCTCTCGGTCGCCGCGAGGGACTTTCCAGCAGTCTGGCCCCGTTGTTCTCCGTGAAATCGTCCCCGTCGTGGTGTTTCAACCCCTGCGCCAGACTCGGCGACAGGCAAGCCAGCCACAGCGTCAGGAAGACGGTCCGCCGGATCATTGGAACGGCTTCTCAGGCCCGGGGCAATCGTTCCGCCAACGGACAGGCCGCAGAAGAGCGAACTGCGATCGCAACGAGCTGTCCGCTTCGCCGCGACGAAAACGGAAACAGCCCGGGGCGAACGCTCGCCGAGTACAACTACCTCGACGAACGAAAAATCAGATGGAATGGCCGGTCCCGTTGTATTTCTGCTTGTAATGAGTGCAAATATTGGCCCAGCGGTCTTTCCGCTTTGGTCGCCCACCTGGCTCGTTCCGCCGACTGTGCGATTCACACCGGGCCGGTTGCTAATTCGTAGGGAACGCGTTGGCAACGGGACGTTTCGTTAACGCTACGCTAAGAGACGCTAGCCGCTACACTTCAGCGAATTTTTGTTTGATCTCGAGGTCTGACTCGTCTGTGATTGCGATTTAATTAACTTCCGAGGGTGTTAATGCCGGGGGAATAAATCAGGGGAATCTTGCGAAAGATTCGAAGCGGGGAGCACTTTTAAATCAGCAGGGCGACGTTACTGCGCAATAAAAACGTTACGATGGTTCGAGGGCGGTTAAGCTGGGTTCCCCCCGTCGTCTGCGAAAAAAGACAAGGCGGACGGAACAAGCGGGTGGAAATCCCGCTTTCAGGAATGGCCTTCCACGATATCTAGCTCGTGACCCGTAATTCGAAGGCACCCGGCGAGATCTTCGTGAACCGGCCCAGCAGTCTGCGATCCCGGCATTAAATTGAATTACAACCCCCGAAACTGCCTCGTAAAACTCGCCCTCGTTATGTACACGAATCTTTCTCCGTGGAAACGTAACCGCGAACGCGGACACGCATACCCAGCTTTTATCTATCCCGGGTAAACGATGTCCATTTGTCGTTCCTTATCCGCCTGGCCTAGACGTTCGAGCCGGAAATCGAAAGTTCCTTTCGTGGTCCCGGGAAATCGATGGATCCTGGGGAATCGTCGTCGTCATCGTCGTCCAGACCGCCAGGAAATTTCTAAACGCTGGACTGCATTTTTAGCGACGCTTCGCGAACGTGGAACGTGACGCCCAAACTTGCAGGAACTCGAATTCCGTGTGATTTAACAGAGTTCGGAGTTTCCTTTATTCTATTATTTTTATTTTTTTTTATTTAGTAGAAATAGTTCGTGAAACTAGCGAGGAATAATGCGAACGGGGGCAATTTACCTTGCAAATCGATATCTAAAGCAAAAGCTTTTTCAACTTCCTAGCGCAGTACTCTGTGTCGGATAGTTTACACAACTCCGACGCTGCAACGTTAATTAATTTTCCGCCTATCGGCTTGCAGATAGCGCAGCCCGTAGTCAGCGTGCTTCATCTTTCCAGCGCAAAGAAATGAAAAAATTGCTGGCAATCGGGGGATACGTTGGCCAATTCCGATGGCGTTAATATATGGCAAAAGGATTGTCAATTTGGAATTTCGTTCAGATTAATGTATGGTCGAAGTTAGTGAATTTTCAACGCCGTCAAATTTACCAACTTTTTTCCACTGCAAACGCAATTCTCTTCTCACTACAAACTTTTTCCGCCGAATTTATTACCTCGCAGCGTTGGTTGCTCGGTCGCTGCACACGGTTCATCGCATTCAGCTTGATGCAAATTTTTAAATGCGAGATAATTATTCTATGGTCGATTGCTGCCAAGACAATGCTCCTAATTAATCCCCGCAGTTATCGTCCCTTTAATGAGATCCTCTTCGGCGAGCTTTGGAACAAATCGCAAAATCAATTCGCCGAAAGTGCGAGTCACAATCGGGCCAATGATCGCAGCAAATTTCCAGCAAGACCCGACAGCACGCGTCGCGGGAACAATGCGTTCGTTAACCTGTCCGACGCGACGAATTCGTCGATTCCACGCATCGCAAATTATCGACAATTAATCGAAACTCTACGGCGCATAGCGGACGCGACAGGGACATAAAAAAAGAGGAGCAGAAAGATGGGGGAATGAGAAAGAAGGGTTGGTCCCGTAAAAAGCTCAAAGGTTTCGACCTCGGTGGCGTTGTAACGACGCGGAAGCAAAATCGTACATTGTCGGCCCGTGTTAATTACCACGAATGGTTTTACCCTGGAAAACCATCATCCCTTTCTCCACGCCGCTCTGTCCCCCTTCCCGTTTCTCTCGGTCACGGGCCATTTTTTTCCTACTCCACTCGCTCTACACCCTCTATAAATTTCAACCGGAGTATTTTCTCTTTACGCGTACCTGTTATTGAACGAGAGAACTGCCAATAACGCTGGATAACTGCGTCACGTTTCGCCGCGAAACCCACACACCCAGGACTCACCCTCGCCACTTGCAACCCCCCTTTCGGCCGTTTCTCCTTCGGTGCACCCCGCCACTCCCGCACGTCCTTTCTTCCCCTGATATTTCTAATATCGTACGACATCGGCGCACATAAATTACCCCAAGTTTTCGATATAGTGCTTCGTTTCAGCCGCAGCCACCCCGTGTGTCTCTTCGTCGTCCCTTTTTTTCATGCAGTGGATATTTTCCCATGGGGTTAGAGTCCACACTCCGCTTTCGTGTGTCTATGCTTTATATTTTAAATTCGACGCAAATAAATCTGGACTGATTCGACGGGATTCGTTTATTTTTTCCCCCGTCGATTACAACAACTTCGGTCCGCATAAATCTATGCAAACGGTCGCTCGTGAACTTCGGTGAAATAGTCCAAGGGACTTTCCAAGCATTCCGGAAATAAACTGTCGCACGACTTGGCTGCCTGTCGTCCTATAATTTCAGCGGCGCGATAGACTCGATCAAAGCCATTCCTGAGAGGCTCCGAGGTGGTCGACGGTCTGAAACGCGATGAAAATTAACCAGTCCCCGCGAGCCATTTATATTCGATGTTAAATAATACGCCGGAATATTCCTCGTATCGGTGCTTTCGTTGGGAACCATTTCCAGTGGCAGATTTCATCGAAAACGAAGCTCACGGTAATTTAGAAACTCTAATAATTTCCTTGCCGATTACTGCATTCCGTAACAATTATTTATTTATTTATTTATTTATTCACGTACGATGAAATGCGGGATGCAAGATAATGCAGCGAAGGTTTATCATCAAGTGGGATCACAATCACCCTCGTGAGGAGCAAAAACGTTCCTCTTTGCGAGATCCCTGGGAATCGATACTCACGTGAGGAGAAGATGAACGAGCTGAGAGCTAAGACCGTGAAAAGCGTTGAAAGGCGCCGCGGAAGCCTCGCAGATCGCTCTCAAAAGGCAGGCCTTTCCCAACTGCGAATCGTCGAGAACCGATTCGAGGATTTCGTAAATTTCCCATCTGCTGATCATGTGCGCCACGCCTGCCATTACAAAATAAGAATGAGGAGGATAAAGCGTGATTAACAGTAGGGTGAAGAAGCATTGTACTCGTCGGCGGTTTTACAGGGCGCGCAACAAAAGTAGGCTTGTTAATACACAAAGGAAGGGAAGTTCCATCTTATCCCAGCACTGAGCCACATTCTCCGACTCCCCGGGTCAAAGGATAGTCCCGAGGATTCGAAGCATTCAGTCTGTTACAACGGAATCCTCCCTTTCCTCGCGATACGTAATATTTCCCGCTAATGGATTCCAATAAAATCGGACGAATATCTGGCGGAAAGAAAACTGAACGGCGAATCGAAATTGCGCGTTGGGCCAATTAAAAAAAATGCCGGAAGAGGTCCGGGACGAAAGGAGGGACTAGCATACCTTGCTGATCCGATTCAGATTCGGGAATCTCGTCGACCTCGTCGGCTGAGCTGATCGATCTGTCATAGCGAACGTATGAATCCGTCAAATAGGAAGCGTTATAGGGCAGAGCGTAATTAAATTTCATCACATATCCGATAATCATGCTGACGTCGACTTCCATGGGTAAACCGAGGCCGAGGATTAACTGGAACGGTTTTCAAATACACGAAGGTGTCATCGATCGCTTGTAATAACCACCAATCGAATCCCTACCGGCAGGCTCGCAGAGCGCGTGTAGCCAACTGGTGACACTCAGCTGGACGAAATTAGATCGGGGAAATATTGGCGCACGTGAATTTCAGGGCTAATGCTCGCCGGCAATTGCGGCATTTCGGCGCGTGGAATGTGTTTGCCGTTTGCACGAAACGGCTCGTGTCGACACGGCCAATCCTCCGCTGGTTGTGCCCGATTGTCGCTGTTTTCGGGTGCTTCCAAGGGTGCGCGGCTCGAGCGGAGCGTTATGATTTCCCGCGGAACTACGTGCCCGAATCACGAACAATCGCAACGAACGGGTCGCAATTGCAGGTAATTTTACGCCGATTATGTATACGCAACGTCTACGGCGCCGCCACAAAAGACACATCTCGTCGTGTCGTTTGAAACGTGACGGGTCTCTGTCTCGATATTCCACTCTGGGTTCGCGCGTGCACCGTTTAACAGGGGGACCCTATCGCAACAATTATCAATCGATATCCAATTAGAATAGCGAGCACAATTAAACGTATGGCTCGACTGGAGCGAAGATTCGAGCACCGATACACCACAATTAGGCGGCAGGAATACCTGTACTTTAGTGGGCGTGACATCTCTGGGCTGCGGGAACACCAAGTATCTCTTGCTTCCTTCGGAAGCCGAAATAGAATCGTAGACTGCGAGCAGAAGTGGGAACAGGAGGAATCGTAGCATGACGAACGTTTGAACGGATTCGCGCGAATGTGCCTGTTACTTTTGAGGGTGTACATCACCGGTCTACCTGGGCGGCTGGAGCTCGTTAATAGGCGCAATTAGTTCGTTATCGTGAGTTAGGCGAATAATGAACCGGCTTCGATCGCGGTTAACAGCCAAGGCATGTGTAGACTGGACAGACAGGTTGCACTGAAGCTGCACCGGGTTGTGCACCTGCTCTCGGGGAAACTAGTACGGCAATCAGTTTCCATTGACGGACCTGAGACCCTCTACGTTTTTAACACACTAGCGAGGGGTTCCTTTTTTTACAGCAAACGAAATATTAATTTTAATCGTGCATCAATCTCGCGTAACTGACTTAAGCCAAGTAAAATCCGCGCAAATATCTTGCCGCTTTTTCTCTCCTTCTTCCAATTGCATCGTCACGTTCGCACGACATTTGCATTATTTTCGTATTACCCTCGATCTCACGCGCACCAGAGAGTCCAGCCCGATCATAAATCTTCTTAACAACGAGCCGCAGAAACACTGGAGAGGAATATATCCTCCTCGAAGCAGAGCACCCTGGGGATTGATTCGAACTAGGGACCGATATCGAGAATTCCTGTGAATATAAACGGGTCCAGTGGATGGATCCGCCAGCGTAATGAGGGAAAAACGCGAGCACGAAAGCTGATTATCAAGGATCTCGAAACGATAAAAGCTGTCTCTCGCTGTATTCAATGATCGTTTCCTTTGTGAATAGGGAACGCCTGCATAGGTGCTGCATTCGAGGATAAAAAGGCAGCGTTCAGAGCATGAAAACAATCATACAAGTACGCATAGAAAAGAAGTATGTATATTTACATGTCCTCCGATAAAAAAAGAAAATTACGCCGCTTATTTTGCATAAGGAATGTAATAAATTCGTCTTTCACGGTCTTTCTACGCCACGGAAATATAAAATATCGTTCATGGAAACGAATAAAAAGCCCGGCGGATCCTTTTCACTGGTCAGACATATTTCGCCGGCCGGTAACTGTGGTTCATTCATTTTTCCTCAGGTCGATGAGCGCTTTCATGGCTTTAGGCTGCGATGCCAGTTTATTTCAGCGACAATTTATACCCATCTGGACGGGAAGCCCGAAAAATAGTGACTCACTTTCTCCGTCGAAATAGTTATTCCTCGTTGAAGCCTGCGAATGCACAGAGGGGGCTCGAAATGGTGTGTTCCACTGATCCGTGAACGAGCTTAAATCGCTCGAATTTGGACGATAAATTCGTGCAACGTGCTACAGTTTCGGGATGCCATAATCGCGGCTCGAAAACATTCAGTTCACGCCGTACCCTGTAGTCACGAATAGTTGTCGCCTAGCGTGTACTAACTTATTTCAATGAGATCTCTGGTGTTCTTTCGCCACCTCCTGCATAAGCATTTAAATTTCTTAATAAAATATTCTATCTCGAATGGGATTCGCAGTAAACGCGATACAAAATAACGAAGCCACTTTACCGCATGGTCAACAACGATCTCGTGTAAATAATTTTAATTTGCTGTACCAAATTAAAACGAAACTTTCGCTATTCGTTTATTTATTTTCTTAAACATGAGGGATCTGAAGAGAAGTGGATGTACAGTCAGTTAATAGCCCAACGCGTTACTCTTGTTTAGAATGTGGATCGTAATTTCGACGCGCTTTTGAACAGATTTTCCACGGTCTCTCACGATGGACCGAGGCAACGTCTCTATCATTAAAATTAGTATACTCGCCGCTCGGGGGAAATTACAGACCAACAGGACTCTGTCCGTGCTGCCTGACAACGCGGGGAAAATCTAACGACGTGACAGAACGTGAAACACAATTTCGAGGACCCATCGAAAAATTTCTTTCCCCGCATTCCCCACTACGAAGTTCCCTTTCAGCTTTCTCCTCGTCCCTATTCAACGTATGAGACAAACTTTTCACGATTGTCACGGTATTTTGTTCGTCGAGATATCGTTGCAGTTTATCTGCTTCAAAGCTGATAAGACTTCGGAAGCTGATCGCAAGACAATCGACAAATGATAAAGCAAACCGGAGGAGATAAAGCATGGACCAAGAGGTTTCAACTATTTGAAAATTTTTCGATATCATTCGTTCAAATTTCCCCCTGAAAAATCTCGAAGAAACGCCCGCATTTTTACGCAGAATAAAAGAGTTTCCTATCGAGAACACTTCATGAACACTGCATTAAACTTTTAAAGTCCAAACCATGCATATTTAAAGTTTTCTCGGTCATGAATAGATGAATAGCAAATTTCTTGGATATTCATGGAGATTTCTAACCGAAAAAAAGACCACGAAGTGTCAACAGACAGAACGAATGATACCTCGAAGACAGAGCAACCTATTAAATCGATGCTTAAATTCACCGACACGCAAGCAGAATGGAATTCAATTTATTCTCCGCAACGAAGAAGAAGAAGAAGTAGAAGCGGATATTAATTCATGAGAGTTTTTCCGTGGATTATGTAGATCGAGCTTTTTCGCACGTTCAGATATCGAGCATCAATGGAACACATGGGACGACACAAATCGTGCAGTATTTTCTTTGTTTGTTTTTTTACTGATTTAATAAATAAAACCAAAAATGAAGGAGTATAACGTTACGGTTAAGGATTTACAGTTCGATAAATATTTAAAGAAAATAAAAATGTATGTATCACAAAGGTAAAAGGGAGGAAGGTACCTTTGAAGCGCATGAAAAACGCGAGAAAAATTCTCTGTACGAATACCTGCACTCGTATACGCGTCAATGCATTTCGTTCGGAACTTACAACTTATAATCGCATTTATAGATCGGGAACGGATTATTTTTATTCCCGCGACGATCGATTATTCATAGATTCGCAGCCTTAACAAAAGGTATTCATGGCACAATTTGGAATTCAAAGGAGAAAAATCCAGATTTCTCGCTTCTGCAAATCTACCAATTTTTCGGACATAAGTTTTTGTCGACGTATGCTGAAATTCATATTTCTCTAGTCATGCCTTACAGTGGCAGAAAGATTCTTTCCTAACGAAAATAACTGCTCAAAATATGAGCTCTCGAGAAAGATGAGTGTTTAATCGCGACAGTTTGATGACAACGACAATAAGCTAAATTATTTCAGCTAGCAAAAGAAGGCACTCCATAGAAGAAACTTTCTGTTTGGTACAAAAGTGAACTATGTGGGGGCAATAGAGAAATGGTGAAAAAGTTACTGAACTCGATGGTAAAGAAAAGAAAACCAACGACAGGGCGTCGCTCCGTTCCCGTAAAAAAGTAACAGACGCATCTGCGGTGAATAGGCACTTCGTTCTGGGGAGGAAAAATCGTTTCCGACCTGTTTGTGAAAACCGGAAAGTGACGCTATATGTCATACACGGGAGGTCGATGCACGAGGAATAAACGTTCTGTAGAGTAAAACAGCGAAAAGAAAGTGCAAAAAGGGGCACAAGAAATATTCGGGCCTAAATTCGTTTCGGTCGCAGGGAAGCAGAAAGTACTTTAATTGCAAAACAATTCTCAAACCCTGCATCGAATACATTTTTCACCCCCTGCGCTCGTCGTCCTAGGTTACCTTGTAAGGATACCTTTTTTTCAGATTTTCTCGCGTGTTGCAGTTTATTATCGTGTTCCAGCAGTTAAGCGAGCGCGCACTCGTTCGTTAAGAACAGCTCGTTACCGTCGTGGCATTGATGTAAACGAAAAAGGGAATTAAAAACGGGAATAATCCCAGTAAAGTGGACTCATTTATGTATGCATGGTTTAACACCCAGCAGCATTTCAACCGAGCAGCCCTCTCGTCTTTCTTCCGCGGGCCAACGTAAAATCGGTGAAGTTTTTTAATCACCGCCACTGGGGTACCCCGCGATATCTGACGTGGCACGCGTAGAGAATTGTAATTGCATTTCAAAACCACGATAGGGACCCAGCTGACGCGTGCAAAACTTTTCGGCCGGCTGTAAGAAACTTGATGGTGTAACAATCGTGGAAAACATTCGCGGCGATGAGTCGCTGATAATTAAGTTCCAGCTTGAAATTCGCTGGAGAACGATGCTAATGAAACTTGTTCTCCGATGGTAATCTTCTTTTAAGCAACCGCGTGACAATTGCCCCCCACATTTCTCACTCTTTCTCCCCTCCATCTATGTTCGCGAGTTCGCGAGTAATTAGCACTAAGCTTCGATACAGAGACCGGTTTGCCAACGAAATACCAAAGCGAAAGAAGTCGCAGGGTTTTAGACTCCAGTCTCCTCGTCGAACCTACGGCAGCGTGTCCTGTCTGAGCATGGCGACTTATCAGGAAAAATTTCTGTACGTTCAATAATTAAACGTAAACTGATTATCGCCCATTAACGGGTTCACCGAACGAAGTTCACGCGTTAGAAGTTCCTCTCCGTTTGCTTCCGGGTTTGCCCGATGAATTTTCAACCAGTCGGTAAAAGATGCATTAATTTTGTTTCGGCGCCTATTAATTTGTAATATTAATTAAGCCTCCCCTGTTCGTCGTTGTCGCCGCATATCGAATGGGCATTACATGCTTCGGCCGAAATAATTTGCATGCTTCTCCACGTTTCTACTTACGTTCGAAATTGCTTTACGAGAAACGTGCACACTCTGGCGGTGTTCTTTTACAGGCTCCTGGCGTGCAATATGGTGCTCATACTTCACCCCGTATATTCGAAATCCCCGAATTCAGAGTTGGCGGAGATACTCCATCGACCCATCAGATCCCTGACGTTTCCGGAAGAAAGTACATTGGGCGTAAGTATGATAGAAATGCTGCGCGAACGTTCACGCAAAGGAACAATTAATTTAAGTGTGACATGCACGTTCTTCCTCAAGCTGTTTCTCGCTCTGGCGATACCACTCGAAGACCCGTACAAGTCTGTTTCCATAGCACAATTTTTCGAGGCGACTTACAATCTTCCAACAAACGCGAGCGAGGAACATCTATGGCTGGATGCTGGGGATGATAATAGAAGGAGGAGAAGCTTGGACAGAGCTACGCTTTATCCGGTTGTGGAGAGCAAGTTCGACAAGTGAGTTTAAAATTGATTACGTGTAATATCGTTACGATCGTGCGGCGGTAGAATAGTCTCCGGCCCAAAGGGTGTGGAGAATGTGGAAAAACGTGGTAGGAAATATGGGTGCACAAATGCTGACCCAGAAGCCATAGTAGGTCAGCGACGGTCTTATTTTATTTTTCACTTTGCTTCCTGACTTTCTGCACAGCTACGGATATCAGGGTCACGAATGCCTGCTGAGAGCCATTTGCGAAACTTCGGAGCATTCCCTGAGACATAACGGACTCATTGGTGACATTCTGCACGTGATCTTCACGTAAGTTCCTTCGTTAACTTTTAAGTTGCCCTAATACTCGTCCGATAATCATCCCCCCCGAATTGCCTCCATTCCTTTCTCTCCAACGTGCCCCCGACTTACCAAGATTTCTCGACGCTTGCCGTTTATTCGCTTAAGTTAATTTTCATGCCCGTAAATTTAATCCCGAGCCCCTTGCCAATTGCCTTATCGCATCGTTGCAACGTAGGTGGTGCAATACAATAAGTACTAAGCCTATTAATCTCTGCGGACGACAAACGTTCAGGCATTAAATCGAGGAAACGGACTATCAAATTTCCCAAGACAGAATAGAACGAGCTCTTGCTCCTCAAAAAAAGCGCTCGGATCGCATTCAAGTCTGCGAGTGCAACGCCAGCAAGATCGAAAGAGTTCCTACCCGCGGTTCTCGTTAGAAATCCCAGCATGGAACGAGCAGGGCATTGTTCGCGCAGAGTATAATGCGCTAAAGGACTCGGCTGGAAATTTCGTCGGCGCGACCTGCTTTCGCGGGGTGAAAAAAAAAGAGCCAGACCTTTTTTCGGCCGGTCCAAGGCGGCGCAAATTGGAGTAGATACACAGGCCGTGTAGAAAAGCAAATTTGGTTTAGCTTTCTCGCTTCTCGCCGGCATGCCAGCTCCTTCTTCGTTCGCGTGCTCGCGAATACAGGCCTGAAATGTGCGTCTGCGTGTGCGTGCGTGTGCGGCTGTGCACGCAAGCTCGTGGGTGGATAAACTCTCGAGCCAGGGACGTATGAATAAAAAAGCGAGCCCGCAGGCGACCGAGACGCCACATTGTCATCGTCCTCGGCCGGCGACGACATCCTTCTCGTCGTGAAAATTCCACGCGGTTTCCCTCAGGTACGACCGAGGAAATAGACTGGCTTGGAAGACCGGGAAAACGTTTATCAGATCCTGCATGTGCCGTCGCTGTTATTCTGCTTTCCTGATTCCGTTGATTCAACCCGGAGAATCGTAATTGGTATTCGTCCTTTGAAGCAAAACGCGCACTGGTCCTCCAATTGAAGTAGCTGTTTCGAACAGGTTCAGTGAAATCTGGGTCAGCATTGACACACGGGTATCGAACTTTGGTGGTCTTTAAATTAGTTACTTTTAATTTGACAGGCTTCCGAAGCCTTGTCGAGTCTCACCGCTTGCGGAGATCTTCTTTTCGATGGTTTTATGTATCCTCAAAGTACATTCGGGTCAGTGTTTTCAAAAGTAAATCCTGTCTTCAGACGATACAAATTTTGGTACAAAGGCAAGCTTTGCGCTGCAAAGTTCAGACAACTCTCCGGAGGTAGAATGTTTCTGGGATTCCAATCGTATCACAATGTCTTTAAACTTTCCTTCAGCGAAAACAAACTTGCCAAAATTCGCAGTGGAGTGGGCTGCATTTCAACTGGAAATTCGTCGAGGAAAACGTAAAACACTGAGGGAAAAACTGCGGAGGAAATTCACAGCGTGAATAAAAATTGCAAATGAGGTTTGTTTTGCCGGTGAAGTTGTTATTGTGTTGGAAGAACCGTGAAGAACGTATCGTTCTTCTTGAGGATCCTACCTGGAGATCTCATGGGTAATTTGAAAAAATGCCTCCAGCTAAGCACTAGATATGAAAAGATTATGGAAACTACACATTTGCTTGTAGCTGCAAACGACACGCCATTACACTCAAGTCAGTTTTGGAGATACGATTTAATGAATGTACCAAAAAAAGGACAGAAGCTCTCGTTTGCAGAAACCATGAACGAGTATATTTAAACACCTGCGTTTCACTATGATAACGAAATTATATTGCCTTTCGCTTTGTATCTATGAAGCGAGCTTCCAGTAAAACAGAGAAGCCGTGCTTCCTATCACTGTAGTTCTCTCAATAGGAAATAAGAAATGACAGGGGTCGAAATAAAAGCGCAACGAAAGCGTTCCATCCTCTCCCGGAAACTTTTTACGACCACGCATGACACGCAAGACACGCAAGACATATTGTCATATTCCATAGCTGGGTTCACTTAATCATCTCCGAGGTTGAACAGAGAAACGATCCGATGGTAATAAGAAAACGAGGGACACGAGAAAAGAACCCGCTTATGCCTGCAGAATTTTTCAGCCAAATAGCTGGGAACTCTGGAAAAATTGTAAATTCACAGCCAGGCACAGAGTCGTCCGTGTTCATGATCGATGAAACTATAAAGTTGCCAGTAGATTCAGACGCCCCTAGTCAGACAACCGCAGCCAGACCTATCTAAACTGCCGCGATTCGCCAAACACTTGGTCAGCATTAAATTGGTCCGAAGAAAGAATCGCATGACGGTAATTTAATGGCTGTCCCTTAACGATTTGCCGAAAAGTTAGGCGGGCAGCTCGTTGCTGCACCTTATCGCAGCAAAAAGAAGGTCCCTTATTATCGTCCAAATGTATGCACCCCGTGCGCGTTGTTGTTTTCAGACCTACAAGCTCGCGACACGAACAACTGCCGCAGGACATTCTTCAGGCTGAAGTGGTTGGACGTAATGGGAACTGCTCGAAGTACCAACCGCAATGCCCCGTGGGACTCTTCGACTTGATTGGAGTCCTCGGTTGAGCGCTGAAAAACCACCGCGGTGCACCACGGCGACGCGCCGTTGCACTCCGATAGGGTAAACAGTTTGATTTTATACTTGTACATTCCCAGCCAGACTCGTTCCAACATTCGAGCGCAAGGAGAATCGTCCATTTAATTGGCCGATCGTGGATGCGTATTGGCTTGATTGAATAAATATTTTCCCCGGAATAAACGTTCGCATGGACTTTCAGGTGGTTTCGGCGACTACCGCAAGATTTCCTTTCTACAATAATTCACATAGTTGTAAAATCCTGCGGTCCCGGTTCGAATTCTTCTTTCTACGTGCAGGATCGTTTAATTACAGCGCTGGAAACAACGGGCGAAGGAAACATCTGTTGTAGAAGTGCACACTGCTGGCGCGACAATACGAGGGGCTAAAAGTCTCTCGAGTAACACTATCACGGATACATGCCCGCAGTTTATTGTCCCCGAAGAGGGGCGAGGGTGCAAGAAAACGGAGAATGAAGCGGGGGTGTCGAGGGGACGCGGCGTTATCGAATTATCTTCTTGGAACCTACTTATATACCTGCACGTAATTGCCTGACGATCGTAATTCCCAGGCGATCGCCTTTCCAAGAGCTTTCCAGGAAATTCGATGTACGCTTTCATTGAATAGGAACTTCGGCAAATCTATTTATCGAAATTAATATCTCGTTACATCAATTGCCACAGAAGCGTGTCATAACGAATAATTGATTTGCACCAGTCCACGGTCGTGTCTCAATTGCCACGGATGTGGCGACATTTGTGTGGCCCGCGAATTTATTTGGAGTGCATGGATGCAACTTCATCCGGCAAGATCAGGATCGGAGGTCCCGTAATCTGGGAAATTGGAATTTCCATTGCCTAGAAATTCCACGCTGGCCGTGCAGGACATTGATCGCGTCAATGGGTTTCCCGCGCCGGCTTATTGTCGGCTATGATACTCAAAGCTCGCATACACGTTTGCGGTTCGATTAGATACTCAACACTGTTGCTTTTCGAACCACCATAAACTGTTCGACACCATTTTCCAACGACGACGGGTTAAATGCGTTAATTAGAAAATATGTAAAAATTGTTCTCCTGGGCGAGAAGTAAATTTTACTCTCGCAGCAGCAATGCATTGATTATTTCGCCGGGTTGCATTGTTCTCGCAACGCTGCGTATAATGGTCGACTTTCGATTGCCGTCGAGGATGGAATAGGCAATTTTAATCTGTGCATGTGTCATCAACGCGGGTTGAAAGTTCGCGGGTCTGATCCCGATTAATCAGCTCGTTGGTATGCAACAACTCGACAACGGTTCAAGCTTCATCGACTAATGAATTTCGAAATTGGCCCGTTAATCGATTTCCTTTACACCGTGTCCTCCTAAGGTGTACATTATACATAGCAATCAAACAGGACAAGATTCCTTGGCGCGAAGCGAATTTAAGACCAGACGAAACTTTCCTCTCGCTAGCGCTATTCAGAAAGAACCTTGAGAAATGCCACGAAATCTTTCCAGACTCTATCGAAGATCTCGAAACAGCCCATATAGGTTCTGGAAGGTCCTAGGAAATTTAAACGATTATGGGTAACTGTGTGGGAACCGTTCAGACGATTGGCTAACTTTCCAACTTTGCGACTACCACCGCATATCTCCAAGTTTAAATTAAAGCTCGCGAAACCAAATTCACGCGTGCTTTACCAAGTTTCCCATCGATATAAAACGTATACATATATCGTTGGAATCAGAGCGTAGCAAAGTGACGAACGACGAAGAAATTCGATGAAGTTCACAGGCAAGATGGCCTGGCGTTACGTGTCGACACCAGTGAACTCAATTAAGAAGGTTTAGGGCACATGTACGTTTTCACATATGAAGCAAAGGGTCGAAGGCTGTACTGGGAATCGACTTAACACGTCTGGAAGCAGAATTCTCATAAATCGATGATTATTCGTGGGGCGTGAAACGTTAGAGGGTGAAAAAATGACGGGGAAAATAAAATTCGCTTCTTATTTGTTGAACATTTGTTTGAACATGGAGCGTATAGATGGTGTAATAGACTGCGAGGCTGCCCCAACAGATAGTATCTAATTATTCGTCCTTCCCCTGGTGCAATTCATCTTAGCTGTCGCGAAGATTGATCAATGTTACTACTCTTGATTTCATTTCAGTTCATTTTGTTCCTTAGCAAATTTCTCTCGACGAGATCAAGCATCTGTACTCGATTCTAGCAATCTTGATACATTTATGTTCTCGAAAGGGAGTATGGTTCGTTTCGTTGTAAGTTTTGTTCGAAATCCCGAGCCAAGCAGTGGCAGAGAAGTTGCAAATGAATTTCCAGTTAAATGCTCCAACTTTTTCCGCAAAGTGTCGTTAGCGACGAATTCTTTGATGTATCTGTAAACCTGACATCGCCAAAAGAACTTTGAGAAGTGTCTTGAGAACTTTGCGGAGAACCTTTTTATTGCGTTCAACCTTTGACTCCGCAGCTTTCTGCTAACACGCAGCGAACTTGGATTTTCTTTTGAAGGATTCACGTACGCTATTTTCTCGCGTCTTGTTATGCTACATCCGCAATGTCCGGCACTTTCTCTTTAACGATGCAATTTATTAAATATTTCCAGCTTAATGAAAGGAGGGTCCGAGAGGAATCTATAATGAGATGGGGAAATGGAACGTTGGATGGGACACAGAAATTTTCAGATAGCAATAACCACTTTGTTTGTAATATCTTTCTTGTTGGCCGTCGTTTCTTCGCAAGAGGAATTTCTTCATTCGCGGTAACGCTCTTTTGTGAGGAGCTTTTGCTCGTAGATTTTAATAAGAAGATGAAGGGAAGAAAGACAAAAACAAGACAACAAATCATGTGGAATTATAAATCTGCAAATTCGCCAGGGCCTCCCTCGTAGACTTACTTCCAAGGAAAAGAAAAATCTTCCACGCGCAGATTGCTATTCGCGCGATTATATCGAATGATGCATCTGTTTTAATTAAATTTCTACTCGACATAAAAATTGCTATCAATATCGGGGCCATTTTTTCCCCCCATTAAATTTGCAAGAACATTATCAATCTCTGCAGGACGATATCGTTTGCAAGCCAGACGATTCGATGGGCGATTTTTGACGATCGATTGCGAGGAAGTTCGTTAACTGGTGATTACAATATTTATACGGGCGAATTGAATCTCCCGACAGCCAGCATTAATTACTTTCCGCGAATTTCCCTGAATAATCCAGCTCGGTAATAGCTTCCATTGATTCGCCTCTCCACGACTTCGTCGCGTTGAAATTTGCATATCGACTGGAGAAATTCGCATGCACGCCTTCCAGTCGGCGAACTCGCGAGCTAAGGATTCTTTGGCACCAGCCGGATTATCGGGAAATCTCGGATTTCTAAGATCGCACCAGCGAGCTCGTGTCGAGCACAGACGAGCGGGCAGATATTGCGATTTCACCGAATTTGAGACAAATTAAAAAAGCAGTGGGATAAATGATAAAATTCAGCTGAATCGAGCTGAGCTCGAATCGATTCGAAACAAATCCCCGCACAATAAAAGCTGCAATTTAGATTTAGATGGAATTTGCAATTGTCAGATTCGGTGTAAATTCAGTTCTAATTCTGTGCTTGCACGGAAATCGGAAAACTCTAGATAGACAAATACCAGCCGTGCCGTCAGATACAGGGGCATCGAAATGATGAGACGGGAAAACGAAAGGAGTTGTATAATATTCATTCTGAAATCTAATCAGCGCGAAACCAAAGACAGTCCGATCGGATTCAGAGGAATGCGCGTTTCAACTTCAAAGAGTTACACGACATCGGGAGCACAGAATAACCACTAAGCTGGCAGCCGTGTATTCCGCAACGATGAAGCAATCTGATAGGATTCAAGTTCGGGTTGGGTTGAAAATAAAGCCGCCGCGGCCACGATTAAACCCTCTTGGTACGTTGATTACCAAACCGGACAATTCTGGGTGCACAGTGGTTGGCCAACGTTTCTGCTCACCGAGAAACGAAAATCGATGCCAGACTCCGTCAGTCTTCCCCCTTGGAACCTCAATTTTTCCCGCACCACTGCAATCATCCTTGTTGAACAAATCCCTTCATGTAACATCAATTCTAACAATATTATTGCAAGCTGCTCGAACTACCTTCTCAACCACCTCGAAGGCAAATTAACCGAAGAAATAAAAGCTAGCCGAGCCAGGTGAAATATACGAGAGGTACGAATGAAAACACAGAAAGAGTGAACGTAACGCGAAAGGTGAAATCCCATGTTTAAAGAAAATAGAATCAAGGGGGCGATGGACAAAGAGAAAAGAATGATGATGGTGGGTTGGAGGGAAGGCGCGGGCCGGAGAATCGAAGAAGAAAGGGTGAACTAAAAGGGGCAGAGAAAACAGAAGGAACCCACCGTGAAAACGATATTTCAATCTTCATCCTCGAGCGGCTAGTTTTTTTGTAGTTCACAGGGTAATCCGCATATCGCAACGAACACCGGATAGATTTCGTTTAGGAACGGGCTGTCGGGGAGGATCGCCGCGGCGATAAAAGGAGAAGGGTGAGGACAAAGACCTCTGGGATGGATGGGATTGATTGTAGCCAGTCGAACAGACCAGAGAGAAATTGCATTTCCCACCGCGTATATCTACGAGCCTTGCGTCATTTCGTTTAAACAAACCGTGTCCATCCACCGCTGCCAACGGCCATCCTTCCCATCCCAGTTTCGTCTTTTTGCCGGCCACCACCGGCCCGCTATTCTAGAAAACCGCGAAACTTTCATTTGCCAGAACCGTGCACTCTGTCACGGACACTTTGATTACGATCCCACAAATAATTTTGCCCGAGCGAAAAATCGACTGGACCTAGACTCTTTGTGGCTCCCGTGCAGATATTATGATCGCGACCGAAGACCGTGTTCGTTTATTAAACGGGAGTAGCAATTCTGCTTAACCTGGCGTAACTAGATACACTTCGCCCAGAGCTGCTAAAAGGGGATCGCAGCCGAATATTCTTTTCATTAATAACGCAAGTACAAAAACTAAAATCGAAGCGAATCTTGGAATATGAATAATTCACTCCTGATGTCGCGAACACTTTGGACTAATTCGAACACCTAGTTATTCGACATTTCTCTGTTGAAAAGAACCGTCGTTACGCATACCCGCACAGTAGGTACATCCGAAAAACTAATTGCATTCCTATGTAGCTCCTTTTCCATCCGAGCTAACTAACGCGCAATCATTGACGTTCCGGAGCTTTGTCATCCGCGAACTTTCCAGATTGTAATTTTGCCGTAGATTAACTTTCGCAGATCGTGATCCACTTCCTTTTTCCGAGAAACTTTTACTCCAATCATTTGCGCGGAACTCCCTCGAAATGAGACGGACATTACCTTTTACCGAATATTTTCATTCTCGTCTCCCCATTGAAATTAAAACTGGAATTGCACGCCGTTGTCGGTCTTCTGTCTTTCTCTTTTCACGTAATTACCAATCTGGTTTTCCCAATATTTAAACGTTCAATAACGCATGGCAATAAAAATTGCGCCAAAGGTTGCTGCGACAAAAATATATGGAAATGGGACCACCAAATTCCAGTCGAAGGAAACAAGTAGCGACGGGGGTGAAATCGGCGCGTTGACCTTTAACCTGATAACTGCAACTAGCATCGACGGAAACGAGAATAATTATCACGAGCAATCAATCACAGCAGCGCGGTGTATCGGATTAAAGCACTATTAACGACTGCAGTCGCTCGGACGCAATCAGTCGGTTTGGTTTTCGAGCGATACTCGACCGTAGCCCTCGTGTGCATGCAGCATCCTATCGATTATTACGAAGATGACCCTCGTGGAGTGTTCTGCGGTTCTAAAAGCCGCCAACTTGGAAGTGATCTGCGGGAGAAACGAACGACATTTCCGCGTTTCCAACAAAACTAATTCCTATCTAGATTTACAATACCCGCCCGTTGCCATGCCGGCATGCAGGGGAGCTTTGAGACCGCTTCGTTTCAATCATCGGCAAGAAAGCTTTTCTCTCTTCCCTTCATCCCGTGTAATTGATCGCGAATTAAATGTCGACGGTCACGACGTGGCTTCTCGCGTCGTTTGCAGATTAATTTTCATGGGGTGTTCCCTGCGGAATCGGTGTGGAAATGATACTTTTTAATCTACAATTATTCAAGGGTGGCTCTCTTATGTCCTTAAAAAAAATCTGGTGTAAGTGGTTTCATGTTTGCTACTGTGATTGCTTTTATTAGCCTTCCAAGGCATTTAAACGTCCAACATTCTAGGCACGTATCCCACAGTGTTAACCTCGCCAGCCCATAATCCGATATACTCTCTCTCTCTCTCAGTTTCCCTGTTACAATTAGAGAGAGGAAATGACCATTAAATCCATCATATTAGAATTGACAAATATCGTTTGCTGTCTCGCTGACGATTGTCCACGCAAGGACGATCGAGTTCTTTTAAAAGTCACTTCAATGAACTATAAAAAAGCAATGAAAGAAAGGAATGTCTTCGATACTCAATCGTTCAGAAACGTCCAATTCACAAAACAACCCCCTCCGCGA
The DNA here is from genome assembly GCA_963583965.1 of Nomada ferruginata. Taxonomy (NCBI): domain Eukaryota; kingdom Metazoa; phylum Arthropoda; class Insecta; order Hymenoptera; family Apidae; genus Nomada; species Nomada ferruginata. Next base: position 1,315,598 of record OY757223.1, read on the forward strand.
CGAAATCGCGTCAGAAACGATTTCTGAAGCGTTTCAGGCAAACAACCAGAGGATTGCATATTTCACGATTCACCCTCCATTCCGGCGACGGGTCCAATCCCATATTTTCAAGAATAATTCACTCCTCCCACTCCAGGAGCCCTTTTATCGGACCTTCCACGTCCGTGGTCCGTTTAACACGTCCAGTCCCAGACGCACACTTTACAAAATTAGCTTTGCCAGCCCTTGACCATGTATGTACAGCCATGCTTGAAGGCTTGAAATGTCCAAGAAACAAGTGGAACCTCGCGCCCAACCCCCTCGAAGAGGCCAACGAAAATTGGGGTTGTGTCTGGTGGACGAGTTTTCCAACCACCAAACGAAGACCCTTTTTTCCCTTCTCTTTCTCGATACACGTGTGGCCTTCGTTTTGAAAAACGATTCTTTTAACTAACACTTAGAGTGGCGGGGAATGTGCAAGATGTAATACATTAATTTTCCGGAGCGCACAATTATGTTGCTTTCGAAGAATCATGTCTGTCAAGATATAATTGGACACTGAATGAACAAACTACTTGTTGAGTGGAATAATACGGGGATACAGGAAAATTACGATAAAGGATTACGCGCCTATTATTAACAAGTGTGCTATCGAATTCGTAATTGAAACGTTGACTGAATTATCGAACGAAATAACAAGAACACGGGTACGAGATGTATCGAGTTAATTGATTCCTATACACTGTACAATATCCTCCGTATAAAATAACGTTGAGAGTCATTTGCAGTAGGCGTGGAAGTCATGGGCCCCCGATTGAAACGTTATGTAAATAGCCGGAAATTACCGAAGTTGCTGACTACGTGTCAAACAACTGTTTCAAATACACCAGCCGCCGATCATTCATAATCACGCATCGAATGGCGTTTTCGTTAACGTTTAAACAAACTTGCGTTCAGCGTTCTCTGGCGCGCCCCGTTAAAAACATTACGAGTCGTTTTGTGCACTTTCGACCTGCCAAATTCGAGGCAACGCCAACAGAAAGCGCACGTTCGATCAATCCGTCCTATTTTTTTCACGCAAACATCGCACTGCCCTGTAAAAATTACCGTCGTTTCGGAACGTTGTGATTAATCTGCTGTTGACGGATTTTCTTTTTTTAATTGCCGTCTCTTTTAGATTGAAATTATCACGCCGCCGCACACGCAAACGAACTAATTCACCGACGAGCGGAATTTTTCCTTGACACGCGATTTTCGCGAGCCGGTAGCACGGAAAACGCAGTCGTTTAAATCGTGAACATCCTTATTAAAAAAGACTGTGCAAAAAAGCGAGCAGTCGAGCGCATTCAAGGGACGGGCTGTATCTTGGCCGAGCACGAAATTGCGCGGCTGATTATTTAAAAAAACGGATACGCGCGAGGGGGAAAAAGAAGAGACAAAAGGGACCGAGGCGAAGAAAGGAGAACGATATCGCGCGGAACCCCCCTTTTACGTGCGATTTCGCTAAAAGCGGCGCGATACGATCGAAAAAAGGAAAACGGGAAAAGAAAAGAGAAACAGGGGAGATAGGAAAAAGAAGTAGAGAAAGGATTACGGTGAAGGTAATTTCTCTCTTGTTCTCTTCCTTCGGTGCTGGCTAATTTCCTACGAGCATTAACTTACCGAAATGTGTACACACACCTAGCAAGAATGAGGGCGTGATCCCTCCGGCTGAAAGTAATTTCTCTTGATAATAACCTCGTCGGACTGCCGCTCACTCATGAAAATTACGGCTTCGCGGACAGCTCAACCGGAATAAACGCTTACAGTACACTTTTTCCCGGTGATTCGAGGCATTCCGCGCCGTGGAAGAAGGCTGGCATGCCTCGCGGAATTCTTTCGCGCGTGGCTGAAGAGACAAACGGCCGAAACGATAAGGCTTGATCCGGAAGGAAACGTGTTAACACTCGCACGGTATATTCTAGGACCAACTGTTAGGGCTCGCACGCATGTTATCCCGCGCCCAAGTTAAATCATATCGATGCTGTAAATGACGCTAACAAACGCGCACGCGACGGAATAAAAAATTGGTTTCATGGAAATGAATTTGATTGGCCATTTTAGCTGAAACAATTTCCATGCCGCAAATAACTTTTTAATTACTAAATGCCAGCTATCAATTTCTCAAATTAAACGGCCTATTGTGGTTGAACGATAGGTCGATACGTTCAATTTTAAAATGGATCCAGTTGCGAGGGACTACCTTGCGTGGTATGCACCAAGGGCTAGATTTTTATATTATTTGATCCGCCGATAAAAAGATTAAAACAGCACCAGTATATAATAGTCTGCGTTTATAAAGGCCGTGTAAATCTCTGTGATATCGTCGATTGTTGGCACCCGTGACGTTGAGTAAACTCATAATCGTTTCGATTCGCGTGTTCCCGTAGCAACCCTCGAACTCCCGCAGTGGAAGAGGAGCTTGTTTGATGCAGCCTAAGGCGATTCGAAGTCTCACCCGGCACAAATCCTGGCCAGCACTTAATGTTGCACTCCTTGCGACTGCAATAAGTCTCGGGGGATACACTTGAAATCCAGACGGTCTCTAATTAATCACGCTCCAAATCGTTCAGATATCGACAATCACTCTTTCCATGAGAAGGTCTTTGGATCTTAATTTTTTTATTACGACTCAGCATATTGATTTCCCTTTCTCGCGGTACTAAGTAAAAAATACACTAAGACACAATCTCCAATGTTCGCAATATGTTTTACATAAAGGTCCCTCGATTAGAAGTACATACCACGTCAGTGGGATTTGCCATAATTCACGAGAGATAATTTAGTTCTTACGTTACATTAATTGCACCCGTTTTACATCTGTTCTCTGTTGTCTCTGTCTTCCGTTCCCGGAATCTTAACGGCAAACAAAAGGATCCTATCCATTTCTGCAGATTCTAACTCGTGATATCCCCGTAGGGATATATTCTGTGTGCACGCTGACACGCCTTACAAGTGCTGTGTAATTTCGTGGTTTGCCAGTCAACCGAAACTCGTCGCTTTATTTAATTAGAAAGCGGCTGGAACGCTTTTAACGTCCGCGAAAATGATAAATAGCGTTTATATAGTGCCGCTGATTCCTGTAATCATTAAAACAATTCGAATTGATTCGTCCCCGTTTCCATAATCTTCAGTGTTTAAAATTGTACATATCAGCAATGAGCAAAGTTATTTCCATTTTCCAAATTGAATATGTTAATATCATCGGCGGAATATTCGTCCCGCTGGCAGAGGGAAATACAATATTTCTTCTTTCGTATGCTCAGTCTATGTTCCCCAGAAATCTACTCACAGCTAGCGCATATTTCTTATCGTCGTTCTTTCTTCTGTGAAAAGCTTCGAGCGACGAATCGATAACTCTAGCTTACGTTCTGCTTAGCATTATAAAAAACAGCGCTTCGGAAATGGTATATTTAAATGCCACCCCTTTGCGTACCGAAGTGATCCGTACGAATTTTCCATTCTTCGATTAATGCAACAATCCTCCCTATATATTTTCACGAACGGTGTTAAATGCTCTGCATTTTGACGATTTTAAACCGCTTGCCAAATTGTCCTTCCACTGTACACGAAAATTCTGTCTGTGCAAGGATGAAATTCCACGTGCCGTTAACCCAGAAAATTTTAATCGAAACTCCCACGGCGGGGAAGTTGAAGGACTCGGTGGGGTGGTTAATCTTCGAAAATTTTGACCTCTCCGCCCGATGGAGTTAACGAAAAGGTCCCTGTTCAAATTAGATGGGCGGGGCTGAATCACCTGAATACCAACCATCGGCCGCCATCTGCGAACCACCGCCCGAACAATCCTGGAAACTGCAGCTCTGGCAGCGCAAACTGCAATTGCGCCGCGCTCCAAACCCCCGAAACGAAATTCTGCGAACACTTCTTTTCCCCTTCGGGATTCCTCGATGCGCCCTCGATCGAAGACGAACGCCGAATCGGAGTGACCATTCGCGTAATTGACAAACATTGCCGGCTACATGAACATCTCTGTTCAGATGGAATGCATTCCATCAGAAGAAATCATGATTTCTTCTTTTTTTTTATTTAACTCCTCAGCTACCCTTGTATCCTCAATGCGGAGAATCATATTGCTAGCGTTCAAATAATTTCCATTTCTTCAAACGAAATGTTCCATCGTCGATGAATAGACGTGAAGAAGATTGTATGGTATTTGCGATGGTGGTGCAGACCATTGCTCTTCGGGGTGACTGCAGGTGAGTCGAGTGTCACCCCGCAAGAAGAGACTGTCGCGGAGAAATTTGCGTGGTCGCTAATCAATGATGCATCTTTAGCCGTGTGTGTGTGCGTTTCCACGAGCAACTTCGTCCTAGATATCCAAGCCCCGCGGCACAGAGGCCGGGTTCTCGCGTGTTATTCGACCGGTGGTGGCAGCAAGGCACGAACGCAAAGTCCCAGAGAATAATTACAAGTTCCCCATTGAATCTGGAGTGCGCTAAACAACGCAGAAACAGCCGCATTGCAATTCAATAATTAATTAAATTTCGGGCTAAAGCATACCGATCCAGTCGCCGCCGTACATCTGGATTGTTTTAAGCAGTCCCCTAACGACAAACGTGCCACCATCCCTACCCCTGTTGCTTGGTGCACAATATTTGCATCCAGGCGCAGCTCATTGATATTACCGATGAAAAATGCAGCGGTACCGGCAGTTCACACTTTTACACGTGTACGCGAATAGATCTAGTTATGGCTCGTTAACGTAGGCAATTACTAGCCCGCTGTAAACTTCCAAAGTTTTCTTCTCAACAGGCGGCGCAGAGTTTATAAATCGTTAAGCCGCTCCGTTTAAGAGTATATGCCATAGTGTTTAAAAGAATTAAACGGCCGATTTCAGCGAACCTAGCAACTTTAGTTGATTAAAAAGTGATGCCGAGTGCTTGGTAAACGTGTTTAACAATTTCCTTCGCCTGGGTCTGACAAGATATACTCTGAACCGATATCGAAACAATTTTTCCTACGATCGACTTGCTGGTATGGCAAATCACAATCGCGTCCCTGCGAGATATTCGGTCACGATGTACATTCTCATCGTGTATTGCCTGACGTGGACATCACACGTTTCAGGGGTGAAAAACATTACACACGGTGTATCGAGGCACCTTAGATCTATTGGATTTCCCGAAGGCAGCGGCATGGGGGTGAAGTACCAAATAAATCATTAATGTTTTATCAAGTAATACCTACCACTGTATGCATTCGTCTCAATACTAGCCCCGCAATATATTTCACCCCAGAAACATTGAATATTCCGCAATATTTAACGATCCACTTTACACGGGTAACACAGTAAAAATTGTTTGTCGAAAGAAATAATCATTGGAGAAGAAATTACACTTACCTTTGCAGATATTTTTCGCCCTCGGTGTGCCCATTGATATTCCCAACAAATCGGTGCTATTTTCTACGTACTTTGAAGCGAATTATGCTCTACCGGGGGAATGGAACTCCACTTATTACTTGGATGAGCCGTATTTTGAAAAGCGAAGTCTGGATAGAAGGCTCGCGTACGATATTCTTGTGGATAAACTGGAGAGGTAAAGGAATTTGTTAAAATGTGATCGGAACATATTGATTTACATTAAAATGAATTACACGAATTCGAAATTATTTTTATAGCTTCGGATATTCTGGGGAAAGTTGCTTATTAAAAATGATCTGCGAAGTTGCAAACTATCCTTTAAATAATAACGGGGTGCTCGGCGATATACTGGAAATTTTTTTTACGTGAGTGCTAAACGTACTTCTCCTAAGTGAATTTTTAATAGATACTTTCCAGTGAAATAATCTACCTGCAAGTGCTCGAGAGTGTTTTTAGAAAGTTTCTTCGAGGGAAGAAAATTCATAACAGTTCGTAACTATTTTTGTCGCAGGCCATCCTCATCGCGAAATGAAAATCTTCCGAGTAAAATTATCGAGGCTGAGTATAAGAAAGACTGCAATAATTGCTATAAAAAATGTCCTGAAAGTCCATTAGCGTTGATAAGCAACAATGGTCTCAACGATAATAGTTGAAAAGTCCACGATATTAAACCGCAATCTTCATGATACTCGATACATGTACTGCTACACGATAATGATTTTTTTTACAAAAGCACGCAGAGAACGTTATGTCGACGGAATGAAATACAATTATCGCTGTGGAACGATAATTTCATTTTTGTGCAATAATATTGTAATATTTATTTAATCATTAAATACATGCCTCCCTTTCGTCATTCCGCTGTCGTACGATCCATTTTTTATTAACGAATTATCAAAATAGAAATACGTATGAGCTATGCCAGGAAAATATTATTGTAAGTATACCATTCGAATGATTAAATTTTTATGCATAGAGGCAACAGCACTCGATACGTTCCGAACAGATATCTGAATTCAAATCGACGCAACAAAATTATAAATTTAACGACATGTAATTTCATGCGGCATGTGCGTGAAACAGCTTGGTAGTAATCTCGCTGTAATGAAAAAATTGTAACATCATCCAAGTTTTCGAAAAATAAAATCTCAAATTAAATGATAAAAATCTGTTTTCTCTATTCACAATTTCTTCTCTTACTAAAAGAAACATCAATAATGGTGATCAACACGATTGTTCCGCGGACACAACAGTATGCCACGATCCAAAGGAAAATTTAGCCGTACTGTCGGAGATTTGAACAAATTTTTGTGAACAAAGATATTATTTGCGATAAAAATAAATGCATTCTGCTCTATATTTTTTCATTCTACTAAAATTTTCGTTTACGAAAATTGCAGCTGGCCCGAAACGAATAAAACCCTTGGATTCCTTTACTTAATGCGACACCGGGTTTCCAACAGTACAACTTCATAGTTAAATACTTCATCTCTCTTCCATTTTCTTCATTATAATGGGCAAATTTCTCTCTTCGTCCACCGTGTTTCTATGCTGAAGATAGTAAGACACGTTTTCGTACACCACGAACGTGACTACGGTTGCTGGAGTCACTCTGGTCAGGTTCGCACATAGACCCTTGTAAAAGCCATGCCACCCTTCATACCTGCAATTAACCACCAGCAATACCCTCTTGTTAATTGCGTTCTCTCTCTCATTCACGTTGATTGCATAGGGCTTTTCAATTGACTACGACGTACGTTCTCATTCGCTCTAAAACTTGAACCGGCGTACGATTCTTGTCGTGTTTCATTGATCAAAGTCTCTTTGTCGAAGGAAAACAATCGTACGCGTCACAGCGACAATCAGGCATTACAGACGATTATCGCAAATGATACAAGTACTTTTATTGTTCGCCGTAAACGGCGACTATGGTATACACCTCAAAAAGATATTCTTCAAATAATGCCTTTATTACCACTCTTCGTTGCTGATGCGAATATTCGTATGAATTGGTTTGTTAAAGGATCACATCGATACTCGTTCAAATGGATAAAGGAACTTCTGTAAAATTCAGACATTTCTAATTCTGCGTTCTTTATTTGTTTCTTCGGATGGTTTTATACCTGTTTGATATGTCGTAGGAACTCGTACAATATCACAATCATATGTAATACGACCAAAAATCGTACTGCTGGTGGTTTAACAAATAATGATCCGACTGTTTCCAATTACAGCATCTCATGTCTTACACACACCCAAACACGCACGCAATCATCTTGCTCTCTTACATATTGCAATGCGTTACTGCTTGTGTGGTCCCGCCACAGAAACTAATTTATTCGTAAAGACAGGCAAAACCAGAACAGCTGATCGCCACTAAGCTGCGTTTAAAAAAGAAACGGCCATCTGATTCGAAGAAAAATATCTGAACAACTGACGATTCAATAAATATTTTCCTTCCACCGATTTCTACAATCTGCACGGACAACGATGAAACCCCTTGCGCTTGCTATTGTGAAAACTAAAACACGATCCATCGGCTAATTTATAAGGAGAAACAATTAAGCGTTGCCGCCAACATTTCTTAAGTCTTTCATAATCGTTCTTTTAAGTAACGAGTTCCAGCCACACTCAAAGGTCTATGTAACTAAATTGAACCTATTACTGGAAAGCTGTACTAACATTGAATTTTATTGCTACACATTAGTTGCTCCGAGTACCCGACTCTGCAAACAAACTTTGCGATATTTATCTAGCGATATTCATCGAAATGAAGTACTTATGCATATCGTACATTCATATTCCGTAGAAATATAATAATAACATAGATAACAATTGAATCATACATAATTATTACATTTCTACGCGCACAGTGCCAATGATATATTTCTTTATTAACTCGATATTTACGATCGACACTATGACTCAAATAATCATACGAAGATCGGACATTTACCTACTTATTTGGAAATATTTTTATGAAACTAAGGTAACGGCAACTGCTGCAGATATACGCATATACGTTGCTTATGCAAAATGTATGCGACTTCCCCCACTTTCGTGAAACATAATATCAATCGCTGATTTGTTGTTTTTTTTTTGTTTTTTTTTACATTGGAGTATAAAGTTTTTTAAATAAATTCGTTCTTAATACAGTTACAAACAGTATTAATTTATGCTAAGTAGAACTATGTAATTTTATCTTTAAAAAATATTAATGCATGTGACATATATTATATAAACTTGAGTGCCAGCCCGAAGAAAAATTGCTAATAGTTTGATACTTTTTAAGACATAGAAGGTTCGCGAAGAGAAAGTGTTACCTTTCTTCATGCGCGGAATAGCAAATAAATAATATAAAATAACTAAATCGTTATAAATTATTGCTGTTTAGAAATCCAAGCAATTATCAGATAGCTTAATGCAAAGAGATCCAGAGTACAATTTGTTTCTTGTCTTTTTTTTGTTTTTTTCTATTTCTTTTTTTAAATAAAATGATAGAGGTCAGTATACGAAAGAGTCATTTAATACAAATCATGATCGTAAACTGATGAATATTATAGACTGTCTTTAATTCATCCTAGTGAAAAGAATATTCGAAATTAAATTGAAATAAATTATACGTATACGTATAAAATACTGGGACAATTACTGTTTGAAGTCATTGTTCCAGAATTACCTTAAGAACAATAAACTTATTCGCAATAAAGCTTTGCTGTGAAAGTTATAGTCATAAAAGTGCCCCCCAGAAATATTGTCTAAATTAATCGAGTAACTGTACTTGTTACCGCCACTAAATAGCTCATTTTGCTATTTATCCTATTGAAACACGTTTGCTTCATTAGATAAATATTCAACGTTAATCAATAACATTACTGTCACAATTGACTTATACCAATTATAATTGATAAACTGAATGCCTGTTGTTTACGACACATCGGTACTACAAACCGATGCGTTGCCTTACAATTTATACGAAAATATGTGGTTGAGAAAGTAACCGTTTCCATCTAATAATACTGTATCAAATGTATCTCTGACTAATAAAAAGAAAGTTCCAAAGATCAGCCCAAACTGGCTGTCTTGAATAAAAAGTAAATCCTTCGTCTAGCTCTACCAATTAGCAGATTGTAATAGGGCTGGGAGAATCCAATATCGAAGCATAATTTTAACTCGAACAAATTATAAAATATTTAAGAGATGCTAAGGTGCTCCATCTTCTACATTTAAGAAGTTTAGATTAATGTTATCTAAGAAATCAATGGGAGTTTGTAGGCACGTTCGAAAATGTTTCATAAATTACGATAATCAAACAAATATTTGGTGTAACGTGTAAAAGGTATGGTGTTAAGCCTTTATAAAAACCCCTTAGCCGTTCTGACCTCCATATCGATTGAATGCAATCAACGCTGCCCCTGTAGTTATGATGGTGATCTTGAAGACGTGCTCTAACAACTTGATACGGGTAAGTCGAGGCGGCGGCTAATAATTTTGATATAGCCGCGAAGAAGATATATTCCGATGTACTCTGGAAATAAAATTCTTTGTCATATTTTCTCACGATTCCTCCACGGATATATCGAATCGGTGGCCAATCGAACTGAACCTACCAGCTTGGAATCAATTGGAACGTGCAAATAATTATTGTACCAATTCTTCAGCTCTTCGTATACCATAAATTGTATGGCACCGTGCGAAACGCCGAACATTCCCGGCACAAAACCCTGTGAAAATTTGCAAGACGATATAAAAAAATGCAAGTGAATATTAATTTAACTTTCCCTTCCTCCCATCGGCACGCAATTCACTTACCCGATACAGGCCTCTCACGCCTTCTGTACTGTAAATCTTTTTAATCGCATCTACCATACCGTTGTATCTAAGTCTCTCTGGAAGATGCTTCTCGTCCATATATTGTAGACAGAGTCGTGTCTTTACAACCCAAAGTGGATTTGTTATAACTAATGTGAGAATTCCCGCATCTGCTGCCGCGACCATGTGCATAGAGGGTCCCAAAGGTTTCCTACTATTTCCTCCTTGGATCCAAGTTTTAATGGTATTGTAGCTACATGGGAAGAATTTCTAGGTATCATTTACAATCCAGTCAACCATAGAATCTTAACATATTAACATTATTTTCGTGTCCTTACAAAAAGAAGTAGCAACCCCACGCACCGCCAGATCCTAGAACGTTTGGCGTTACACCTCTGTAAAGTCCCTTCACTCCTTCAGTCTTAACAATTTGCATGATCGCACTTTTAAGGCTTTTGTATTGTGGGCCCACGCCTGATTGTCCATCGCTGACTGTAAAATAAAAACACGATATCGTGCGACTTATTTGTTCCATTAAAGAGCCCAATTAGAAAAGCTCTGTAGGCCGACTGCATTCGTTTAAACGGTTCCATTATTCGAAATGTTCCAATATGTATTTCCTCTCGATTGGGACACGCACGCCGATAACAATGAGAAGTCGAACGATAAAGCGCAATCTAATTATTACTTTTCCTTTCATAACGTGCCAGCGGTTTATCTATCGTGTTCAGTGCACCGCGAGCCTCGTGACGACCGGTCTTCGTTTTATTATATCGCATCCCATTTTCAACTGCTTTGCATTAATTGGAATAAACACAATAGCGTATCTTTCGTAACGAAAACAAAAAGACGGCGTGCAATACAATTCGTGCACACAAGATGTTTCCCTCGATAAGCTATCGCTGTGTTGCATATTTGTAAATGAGCTAGCAATTTCGATCGCGATACTTTTTGATACGATGATAACGTGCATTCTCCATAACAACATGATTAACATGCTATGGAAATTAAATCTTACTAATGCTTTCTATTAAAATAATTCACGATTAAACGTTCTACAAATAGAACCAATTGTCTTAAAACATCTGGGTTAATAATCTAGCTAGCCTTCCTGATTACGCGATATTTTTCGTTTTTCGAGAAACGAGAAATCGGATTGTATTTCTCAAGAATTATCGACAAATTAACAAAAATATTGCAACATACATAATTTTGGAATAACGTAGGCTCCACTAAAGGTCGGACAGAAGTCGGAAAAGGCATGACCCCGTGGAACCTACGACTCTCCAGGGTCGTGCCTACTAGACTTCCACTGTTTCTGACCAACTTTTAGCTGAACCTACGAATCTTGGTTCAAACCTATTGGACTTTTTTTAAACTTAAGTTTCTCGACCCTTATTGTTATTTCTCGAGAAATGAGATATAAGCAATTATAAAATTTCTCGAGAAAGAATTCTCGCGAAGGAACACTAGATGTAGCACTATCTAACATTTTCTATTTAAGTGTACGCCCAAAATTACCATAGAAAAGGTTACATTGCGTACTCTTGCGTAAGGGGCATTACATATTATACCCACATCACAGATTAATAAATGCTCGTGGTACCTCCAAACATGAGAAAGAATAAATTATAAAAAAAAAAGATAAAATGATTTACATAATTATGGCGTAGCATTAATTTTGTTGTATTCAATATAATTGGTAAGCTTGATTTGCATATAAAATTCATTCAGGTTCTCCCGCGAGCGGAAATAGAATCGCACAAGAACGCGTTAAAATGTTATCTTTCGGGCTCACGTGCTCCTGACGCAATCCGCGGAATTTCTTGCCGTTTGGTATCTCGCCAATGAATTTTACGACGAAAATACAACTGCAACGAGCCTCCTGGTGACATCGTCATCGGCTTCTCGGCCATGCCAACGATATCAAAAGTTACAATGTTTCGGTCTTCCCCCGAGAAAAGGATATGCCTATAGTTAATTAAAGGACTGGTATCGATAAACGACAAGTGTATTTCCTCGTAGACAATTGGTCAGAACGCATTTGTATACAAGGAAATGGAACAATATGAAACGCTAGCTATCGTTCACTCTATTGTTTTGAATAGCATACCTGATAACCTGGGTGTTTCTGAGTAATAGTCGGGCAATTTGAGTGTATAACCTTCGCATTGAACATAAGTATAAATGTAATGATTGCACGGTGGATGAATGGTGGGAATAAAACCTGCGTTTCGTAATCGGCGGACGTTTCGTTCATGCCTAATCTAGCCACAGGCAATGGTTACTACTTTCCATTGCGTAAATATAATCAGAAATAACTGAACGCTTTCCATTTCATTTCGAGACGTACATCTGATTCTCTTAATATAACTTTTACTTTTTCGCTGTGTATTCTAGGTCGCCCGATTTATTTGCATATGAATCATTCGAGTAGCACGTGGTTGAAAAAGTGAAATTCTGAATTCTATTCGTCCGCTTCGTCTTCAATTATTGTCGCCTCGACACTAAAACTAAAAATGTAACAATAATCTCGCGTGTTCCGAGACAAGTTAAAAATACTTCTCGGTTCTTCTTGATAACACCACGTGCTTTTTCAACTCGACCTTGTCGCTCCAATTGATAGGAGCGTCGACCCGAAATGTCACAGCTTATCCTTCTACTCGAATCATTTATCTATCGAGCCTATATATATTATTTCAAGGTGTCTAGCGGCGAAACATAGCTTGAGATAGTATAAACTATCTACCAATTTAATTTCGATACATTTAGACAATGGGCATTATTGAGCTTGACATCGCACTCATTCAATTAACTTGACGTAAAATTCGACCTATATAAATTACCGCGACGAATGTCGTGCGTCGTTTGTTCAACAGTGATATCATCTATATAGAGACAATTATTATCGAAAGATTTTTCCCTCTGTCAATTCGTTATTAAAAAGCTACTCCATATTCGAAGGTCTGCCACAATGTACAGACAATCGAATGAACACAGTGGGGTATGCGAGTTGTAGTATCGTGCCGCGTATAAAAGGAATTTCCCATGGTTATCCCGTAAGGTCATGCATACACGTAGAAGGCTAACGCGTTCACCACGTGTATATCAAACGGTTCGATGCAATGCCCGCCATTTGCATGCAGGCATTAATGTCGTCAGCAATGTCATATGAATCGTTGCGTACCTGCGAATCTGGTCTTGATCAAGTCCAGAGGATGTAGCATCAGCGTGGACACCACGCCGCCAGATATACCGGCGACAAAATGCTCGTACTTAACGTGCCTAAGCACAGGTAAAACACGGCCTGTCCCCGGTGGACCACTGGTCTTCAGTGCCGACATTTTTCCCGTGTCAAACTGTTCGTCGTTCGTTATCGATCCGTCAGCAGGAAATCCACTCGCATCCTTTTCGGCGTTAGCAATGCTTGCCTTCGCCCTGCGGCATATCTCTTGATCCGCGACAGGCTGGGTTAACGTTATTTGGTTAACGTTAGCACGAGACACTCTGTCGAATTCCCCTGCACGGTTTGTCGCCTTCTCCCGACTCGCTTGCACGCTTAAATCAATTACGCAAGCGACAAAATGTCACAGAACCAAACACTACCGTACCACGTACCTGACTAACCGCGCTCTGCGCTCTGCGCATCGGTAGCTCTCTACTTCGACCGCGACTGCCGCCACGCGGAGAAACGAGGAAGCGGCCGTACCATTTGCGGGAAATTCGATTCGTATTGAAATCGCGCGGTATATTCTCGCGTCAATCAAACGCGATGGCATTGCTGCAGTCTAATATTTAATGCTTTGAAATATTATAGAGTAATTTACGTTTAATGGCATCATGTGAAATTAAAATGTCCTGCACTAATTGTATCAGTTTGAGAACCTACAATAAATCAAGGAATATTGTAAGACATGAGCGTACTACTAATTGCCCTGTAAACCAATTTGTTCGATAAGATTTTAATGCCACGAGTAATATTTGTTGGATTTTCTTCAGTTGTTTTACATGGAAATCACGAGAATCGATCGGCCGATTTCGACGGGAAGGTGCAGTAGATAACTGCGAAACTTGTTCGATAGCGTTGACAATTGCTTATCTTTCATATTTCTGATAGGATGAAAGCGTATATTGATAATCGGCAATGAACGGATAACGAATTTTTTATCCACTGTCACGATAGAATATCTCAGTTGCCATCGTCGCTTGTCCCCGTAGCAATAGTCAGCGAATTCATCGATTCACTTTGTTGTATGTCTTACTTACAATTAGTGCTTTGTTCAACGAAAATTCTTTCTAGCAGGTGAAAGACAACGATCGCGAGTTCTCTTTGTGTGTCATTTTTATAAAAAGTACTTTAATTACAATCATTGATGTTAATAGTAGGATATGAATGTCAGTGAATGGAGAATGATCAAGCGCGATTTACAGCAAATAAATATACAGAGTGCATAATTGGTTCCACTGATGAGGGAAAGAAGTTGCTTCAACTACGAGACATTGGTGTCAATGCTTAGGATTCAAATGGTGAGGATATATTTTTTTTTATATAATTTCTTGCTAAAAATAAATCCTATACCACCTGACAACGGGCAAAATTAAAAATCAAATGCTTACAGATGAATCGATTTTCTTGAGCAATCCTCGTAATCTAATCCTGCGCTTAAAAAATGTGTATATATTTTTATAGATGTTTTATATTTATATATATCTTCGACTGATTACAATAAACTAGATATTATAACAGATAACATCTTTATTGGAGATTACTTCAATGTCATATTTCGCCTACACTGATTGCATTAAATAACGCAACCAATTAACGAAAATGAAACGGAGGCTATGCAAATTTATATGTGTATATTTATTTGCTAGAAAATTATAAAAACTGTGGGTATACACAATATCACATCACAAAGTGCCATAAACGAACATTGTCACGCTAAAAAAAAACAATCACAAATATTTCTTGCAGATGCAATTAATTAATTTTAAAAACGATACAGCCACAGCTAGTGTCGTATGGAAGGATAGTGATATATAATATAGATGCAACAGTTTCACAGCATGCATGTGCAGGTTGTCAGACTATTAGCACTGTTTATCCAGAGAGGTCTCAAGCTCAGTTATACCTTGCGCGTCGTGTAATTGTCTGTCTCTGGTGCCTCGAAAATTCTAGAACAGAAATTAAATTGTGTTAAAAATAAAATGCAATGTGGCATTACTTGGATAGGGCGATATGCTCGTACTCGAATACAACACGCTTCAAATACTTGTGTCTTTTGGTGAGTGACCCAACATCCGTTCAATAGATGTGCTCCAAACGAAGGCCGAGAAGGAATTCACGATGAGTCTGAATACACTGGCTGCGCATGTTTGTTCGTTCATTCGTGTTCTTATCTAGTCACTTGTCACCTTAAGAGTTCCTACTTTATTTTTAGACACTCGCGAGAGCGCTTCTTTTGTTTGATGTTCAATTAATTTCAACTCAATCGACATTCAACGCGGTTGCGATCAAATCCTTGAATTCCTTCGCGTGGATAACTTTGCTACCTGTCGCTGGTGCAGCCGATGTTGGTCGACCACCATACAGAATATCTTCCAAACGTTTCCCCAGTGCCAGTGCTATTCTATCCCTTACGTATATATAAGCACCTTGATTCCTGTGTTCCTCTTGTAGCCACATAATCTAAGTACGCGACACAAGGATGAACCATTTTAAATTGTATCAAAAATTTGACCAAGCTCGTTTACCTTAGAATTTGGATACTTCGCGACTTCCTGCGCGAGGAGGTGATACGGAAATGGACAAAGCTGCTCGATACGAATGATCGCCACTTTGTCCTCCAATTTCTTCTCCAAACGTACTATATCCAAATCGTAAAATACCTTGCCGCTGCAAAGTAGTACCTTTCGTATGTTCCCTGGTCTAACCCGAGGATCCGGGAGAATAGGTTTGAACGCGGTACCAGTTTCCATGTCTTTGAAAGACGACAAGGCGCTAGGGTGGCGTAGCAAGGATTTGGGCGTCATGATAGCCTGATTGAAATAATGGATGGATAGCCTAACATTGATTCAATTAATCTTAATAGCAGATTCACGAATTACAATGTGTCTGACCAATGGTTTCCGAAAGGGCATATGGATTTGCCGACGAAAAGCGTGGAATAGATTTGCCGGCGTAGTCAAGTTGCAAACGATCCAATTTATTTCGAACAATTGTCGATTCATAATTTGCTCCACAGTTTCGCCTGGTGGAGCACCTGGTTCTGTTCCCGGTATATACACGCAATCATCGTCGCAAAGCTCAAGAAATCGTTCGATCCTTGCGGACGAATGTTCAGGACCCTGACCCTCCATTCCGTGCGGTAAAAGAAGGACTAATCCTACCTGCCTGCCCCATTTCGTTTGTCCAGAGCACAAAAGACTATCTATGATGACCTGAATGCATTGTTTGCTTAGAACAATTCATGCTATTAATATTTCAATGGTTTTACACACTAAAGCACAGGTAATCCGTAAATTTTATAGAACAATGAAGACAAATGTATTGTCGTTGAAAGCAAGGAGATTTTCGTATTGTTCGCAAAAGCAACAATTACCTGGCAGGTATTTGCGAAATCGCCAAACTGGGCTTCCCAAATCGTTAAAGTATTATGATTGTAGGCCGAATATCCTAACTCGAACCCTGTATTTATTATCGATGGAAATTTATTACTCTCTCGGTAGATTTTTATTGCCCTGTGGCCCCATAAACTCACCGCAAACGCCATACTCTGATAACGAGGAATTCGAGACAGTGTACAGAGCTTGTCCTGGAAACACATCATGCAAAATATTTTTATAAGTTTTGTCTTTGGTCTGATCGTGAATAATGTGCGCGCGATGAGAGAAGGTGCCCCGTTCGACATCCTCGCCGGATAGTCTCACATGATGTCCTTCCTTTAACAAACTAAGAAATGCCAGGCATTCGCCCATCGCCCAATCGGCCTGCCGAGATTCCGTCAACTGTTTTCTCTTATCCATTACTCTTAGTACCTACAAGAAAATGCTTGTACTTTCCTGAGAACAAGTTTCGTGGTTTCGTCGAACGTCCAAGCACACTGATAAAGTATCAGCGTGTTCGCAAACTTTGGTAGAAATTAGCCGGGAAGTTGATGAAATATTGAAAGTCCGTTTCGAAACGGCCCGTCGCACCTTAAACGTTTGTTGACTTAATAATTGCGTACCTGAGGGTGCGGTAAGATATCTGCCGGGGGAGTAGATATGGCTTTGCAAATCGCGAGCATGGTCTCCAGATCAATTCCAGTTGGTGGAATAGGATTCTGAGGGCTTTGGTTTGCGAAAAAATCAGTCCATGGTACATCGTGCCAGTCGCCCAACTGCATCGTGTCTATCGTTTTTGCCTTCTCGAACTCCGTTTCACAATAATCCCAGTACCGTTGTGTCTCCTGAAGAAGTAAGAATATTTGTACGGAAAAAATGTTTAAACATTTAGGTGCAAAGAAAGTAATTTTCATATTCCTCCGTACTTCTGTGGCAAATGCCTCGGTGATTACTCCCTCTTTAAGCAATTTGTCGGTGTAGATAGCAAGCACATTCGGATGTTCCTTTATACGTTTGTACATTATAGGTTGCGTGAGCATTGGTTCGTCTAGTTCGTTGTGACCGAATCTTCGATATCCTACGATATCTACAACGACGTCGTTGTGAAACTTTGTCCTGTATTATTCATTCGTTAAAGAAATAATTGAATTCCTGCTCCGAGGGAAGAAAAGATATTGGCGTACCTGTAGTCTACGGCAATTTTACTGCAGTACGTCACTAAATCGGGATTGTCACCGTGTATGTGAAATATTGGAGCATTTACGACACGGCCTACGTCTGTACAATGTGCACTGGATCGGGAATATCTGGGATCGGTGGTGAAACCAATCTATAATTCATTCATGTCATTAGAACAATTGTCTACTTAAAGAAAGGTCGTGTTCCAATCAAACATTAAGGTACAATGTCCAAACTGTTACTTGGTTATTAATTACGACATGAAGTACACCACCGGTAGTGTATTCAGGTAAATTAGTCAAATGCATCGTCTCGTAAACTACACCCTGTCCGGAAAAGGCAGCATCACCGTGAACTAGAATAGCTACAGATTTCGTACCATCTAGAATCGAACAATTTTTACCCATGAATTTTTGGCTTCAAATCATTTTCATGCGATATATCGCCACGTACACTTGGAATCCTGCTTTTCCACTTGTTCAGCACGTATACGACCAACCACTACAGGATCGATTGCTTCTAAATGAGAGGAATTTGCCATCATGGCGACAAGAATCTTCTTGTTACTTCTGCGTATTTAAATTCGCATTAAAATTGCCTTATCATTTTTTCAACGAAATTAAATGTGTCACAGCATAGTAGTCTACTTTTCCAATAGCCTTTCCGCGTGTGTTCCCAAATGATACTTCACATCGCCGGAACCAAATCCTTCCAACGGAATTGGATGGAACTGTGTAAGAAGTTGGCTCAATGGCTTCCCGCAGACATTAATCAAAGTATTCAACCGACCTCGATGAGCCATTCCTATCACGGCTGTTTCTACCCCTAGAAAATGACTCTATTGTGTCTGTTTCATTATTTCGCGGTACCTATAAATTAGAATAGTCATTGTACCGCGCTCAGCTGACGATTCCAAGAATTGTACCATCGATGGTATAAAAGCTTCGCAGCCTTCCAAACCAAATCTTTTCTCAGTAGGGAACTTCCGCGCCAGAAATCCTTCGAACGTCACCGCCCTCATAATATTTTTCCAAATGAATCTCCTATGATCCTCTGGTAGTTGCCAAGCACCAGGCGCCTCAAACCTATGTCTCAACCAGTCTAACTGGAAAATGTTCCGCAGACGGGTGTTCGAAATCGAGCTACCTTTACTAGATTTACATATATCTTTCGTCAGACAACACCTACCGAGACAAGATCATGAATGTAGGTGTACTCTAAGCCTAAATGGCCGCAATAAACTTCGTTTAATCTAATCAATATATCACGCAAAGGAAGACTCCGTTTCCGACCGCCAATTACGGTGAACGGCGCAAGGGGAAACTCTCTGTTCATATCCGCGTCCGTCATTCCCTTCAAGTGTTCTCGAACCACGATAGCAGGTGGCAAATTAGGAGTACCTTGAAGCTTACGAGACTCTGGGTTCTGAATGCCTAGCGGGTCGATATCGGCAATCAGATGCCCGCGTGCCTTGGGTGAATAAAAACAAGTCAATCTCTAATGAAATGCATTTATTAAAATATCTAAGCTTCGACCTGAATTCACTTTGAGTACCTGGTAAGCCCGAATCGTGGCATTGATGTCGAGAGCCCCGCTTATGTATTGATCGCCTTGGATATCTCCATCCGACTTTGATCTTGAACTTTGCTGAGGAAATCCATGTGCTGATCAGAGGCGAAACAAAAGCTCTAGATACCTGTACTTTTTTAGAGGTCCTAGATAGGAGGTGCGTAGGAATTTCAAACAAACATTCACCTGACTGCCGTGGACCAGTCAAATTTTCTGGCACTATAGGAGACGACGATTGAACACGAATGGATGATGACTTTAAGGTCTCGGTTTGCGGTGGATTATCCTGATAAAGGAATTTGAAGAACGAATCCCACGAGGAGCCTACAGATTTTGGATCCTTTCTCCATGATTGATATAAGTTATCCAAGTACTGACTATTCGTCGTGTTTAATATATTGTCAAATTTGTCGCTTCCACGACCACCTTTCTGATCGTCATGTTTGAAACGCACAGCACACTTCTGTAGATCGTAACTTGTGAACAGAGGCCGGTTTTTAATTCGTGGTTCTCCATTGCGACACTTCGATTGACAATATAAATGTACAAGAAGTGATCTAAGGCTGCGACAGGATTGTAGATTCGTGCACATATCCGTGAGGGTATTATCAAACGCGTTTAGAGGTCCGAAAGCATTCGATTTTTGTGATCACTGCTGGAATTTTTATATTAATAGGCAGAACTAATGAATTGCATTTCTGCCAAGACTCATGTCATCGTGAACCTTAACCGGCAATACCCTTTATTTGTATAAACATTTTGTATTTGACATTTCCATAGCAAAAAACTATTCCGACACTCTCCCTCTCGCTTTCTCTATTTCTCGTAATTCGAAAATGAAACAAGTGAATTGATAAATAGAGGTGCAACTTCTCTCACCATTAACAGTACAATTTTAATATGCTGTCCATCTTCTTATCGATATTTTTACATAGAAATGTTTGAGATAGAGACGAATAATTCGGTGCCGAAACATAAAGTTTCTTGAAAAGATGAATGAGAATACACAACCCATAGATGATTTGGTTTATTTACCCTACATAGACGTGCAATTGGATTTATCGTCGTTCGGAACAAGGCTACGGCAATTAATCCGCGGAAGGTGGTTTAAACCTAAAAAATGGTTGCGCGTGCCAGCTCTTTTAA
This sequence comes from Nomada ferruginata, assembly GCA_963583965.1. Taxonomy (NCBI): domain Eukaryota; kingdom Metazoa; phylum Arthropoda; class Insecta; order Hymenoptera; family Apidae; genus Nomada; species Nomada ferruginata. The sequence goes on from OY757223.1 coordinate 1,336,311, forward strand.
GAACGGCATACACTTTGTCCCACGTTATAGTCTTCATTGAAGCAAGTTTAAGAAAATTCGATTAAGCGTGCGAGGCACCGATGGCGGATGAATTATTATATTTCGTACTCATATGACCGGTTAAATTACAGGGCAGCGGGATATCAGTATATACAGACCACAGGATTGTGAATATCAGTCCAAGCCATGACCCGAAGGAAACACTTTTTCCAGATAATCGTATTGTTTCGAAAAAAGTAAATATTGATGAAATGCTTAATTAGCAATAGCAAGCATTGCTCTACAATGCAATTTAATATCGAATTAATTGCTTCACAGTACACATTGTGGAACTTCGTACCAAAGAATCTCTTCGAGCAATTCAGGCGAATTGCAAATTTTTATTTTCTAGTAATGACGATAATAGCTCTGATGATAACATCCCCGATTTCACCTTTAACTAGCGTTTTACCCTTATCATTCGTCATACTAATAACTGCATGCAAGCAGGGCTACGAAGACTATCTTCGCCATGTGGTGGATGACCGAGTGAATCGAACATTGGTCACTGTTATTCGTAACAAATGTGCACAGGTCAGTACAATCGCACTATATTCCCGGCATTTCTTTATCTAAATAAATCCACTCGAAACTTAAACTTGCAAGTCGTTACCGTAACTGATACGTTATCAATGCCAGCAAACATTAATATGACACTTTTCAAGTTCATTATTTTCTATCTTGTCACGTTTTTTGTGATACATATTTTTCAAACAAATTCTCTCACGTCTTGTAGAACATCCATTGCAAACAAATAGTTGTTGGAGATTTGGTGAAGGTGAATCGTGAGCAGGATATCCCTTGCGATCTATTACTCCTTTTTAGCACGGAAAATTCAGACCGGTGTTATGTCACAACGTCGAATCTAGATGGTGAAGCCAATTTAAAGGTAATTTCTTCGAGGTTTGTGTTCACCATTATGACTGTAATTGTTACACGGCTAATTGTTTAGACGGTGATGGTCCCAAAGATAGTCTCAAAAATGACGACATCACAGATAGTGTCCATGGAAGCCACTGTCACATGTCAACACCCCTCATCTGATCTCTATAGTTTCCATGGTAAAATGGAAATTAATAATGGGAGTAACGAGATAACAAGCGGGCATCTAACAATCAACAATTTATTGCTACGTGGATCCAGGTTAAAAGACACTGATCACATTATCGGTTGCGCAGTTTATACTGGCCACGATACCAAATTATCTCTCAATTCGAAGATCAGAAGCAGCAAATTTTCCACGGCTGAAAAGTATGCCCTTATTCGAGCTTTCTCGCCGGAAACAAAATCATTTATGTACACAAACTCAGACATAATATTCCACGTTTATTTACAGATCCATTAATAAGCATATAGTCGTATTTATTATGTTGCTACTGGCCGAAGTAATAGAGTCCTGTATGATGAAAATCGTAATGAATGAAACAACGAATTGGGAATTTTATCTTGGCTACCGTGAAACCATCACTTTCCACTCTCTGGTCACCGATTTTCTGAGCTTCACCATTCTGTACAATTACATCATACCCATATCACTGTACGTTACCATAGGTAAAAATCATTTTCTTTAATCCTACTGTACGTATCAAGAGATCCGTCTACTTCTTTCTCTCATACTATCCAAGTATCGCATCTTCAATTAATTACTCCATTTTTTGTTTCAATTCAATCGTGTCTGGAATGGAATACCTGACAAGCTCCGATTAATTGTTCTCGTTACAGAATTACAAAAATTCCTCAGTTCGTTTTTCTTCAGCTGGGACATCGATATGTACGACGAAGAAACCGATCAACCAGCGATGAGCAACACATCGGACTTAAACGAGGAACTCGGGCAAATCGAGTACTTGTTCGCGGACAAAACCGGAACGCTCACCGAAAATCTTATGGTGTTCAAACGTTGCTCGGTCAATGGAACAATGTACGAAGAGAAAGAGTGTAGCGGGAAGCTGTATGAATTACCTCCCGACGGGGATGAAAATAAATCTGTCGAGTTAACAACGTGGGAGGTAAATCGTGTTCGTGACGAACAACAAGCTAATAAAATATTTCTCCTTTTTTTCGAATCAGTATTCTATGCAAATCTTAATAAATTCTAGCCAGAGATGTGGCACTTTATGATAAGCATTTCGGTGTGCCATACGGTTCAAATTACACCTCCGAGTCAGAGGGAGAACATTGCCGCGAAACGTCGCGAATTTCGAGAAAGCTTCAGACAAAAAAAGATTCTGCAAGTGCACAGTTCCCTGCTAATGGATCCGGATTTACCGGAGTACCAGGTAAAAATTTATGTGTGCGTAGTTACGTGTATTGACTCCAACACTTACTTTTACTTCTACTGAACTGCGATAAACAACAGCTGACGACAGATTTGCTCTCTGAATTGTGTTAATATAACATGTGCCGGATAGACGATAGAGCTAAATGAAAACATCAATATTTCTCTCATGGCAGTTCCGATTAATTAATATTAATTTGGTTAATTAACTGACATTACGCGATAGGCAGCATCGGCGGACGAAAAAGCTTTGGTGGAGGCAAGCGCCAGATGCGGGATTATTTTTCAAAAGAGTACCAGCGACTTGATGGAACTTAAAATTAACGAGGACGTGATAACTTATGAGAAACTCGAGGTATTGGAATTCACTTCTGGTTAGTATCTAATGATTCAGGGAGCTTCTAGGAATTGTTAATCACGAAACTCATCAATTCTTCATCAACAGAGCGAAAAAGGATGTCGGTAATAATAAAAGATATGGCTGGCGATTTCTGGTTGTACTGTAAAGGGGCAGATTCGTCTCTCTTTCCCCTTATAGCCTCTGGAAAAGTCAACGAAGCTATAGTCCACGTGGCTGATTTTTCCATGGTTCTTAAATTATCTTATCATGAATTTTATTTGCAGTTCTTTCTGTCATTTTGGCTAAAGAAATTTCCTGTCTTTCTTAGAGAGGCCTGCGGACGCTTGTTGTTGGGTACAAAAAGATGAGTCAAGTAGAATACGAAGAATTGGTGCAGAGAGTAGAACAGGCCAGGCAAATAATTGGAATCGAGCGGGCAATATACTTGGAACGAGTTTATAATTTAATGGAAAGTGGTCTCACTTTGCTAGGCGTGACTGCCGTCGAAGATCGTCTTCAAGAAGGCGTGCAGGAAACATTGGAGTGCTTGCAAGTCGCTGGCATTAAAGTTGGTAATACTAATGCCAAGAATAAGTTGGTAAAGCTAATGTTTTCTTATATTCTTCTTCTTCATTTAGGTATGGGTACTTACTGGAGACAAAGCAGAGACTGCAGAGAATATAGCGTTTCTGTGTGGCCAATTCAAGAGTGGTACCGAAGTGCTGAGAATATTAAGAGTAACGACGGAACCAGCTTGCCTGCATATACTAACGGACTATGAGTAGGTGCAATTTATCCGTATCCGGTACGATCATTCGGCATTGCGCTCCATACTTCTATCTATGAATTTCCGAACGATTATAGGCGGAGAATTAAGCTAGAACCTTATAAGCAATATGGATTGCTGGTCGATGGTTCCAGTATTTCAACTGCGTTAACAGAATATGCAGACGAATTTACGTCAATCGCAATGGCGTGCAGTGCAGTGGTTTGTTGCAGATTGACACCATTACAGAAGAGTGAAGTAAGTTTCACCTAGCAAAGGTGAATGCGTTTATCGCTAATATTGTAACACGTATTCTATCAATGCAGATTGTAAGTTTGGTAAAGAGAACGCACGATCGACCGCATACTGCCGCGATCGGGGACGGAGGAAATGATGTTTCGATGATACAGGAAGCCCACGTTGGAATCGGAATAATGGGCAAAGAAGGCCGACAAGCAACTATGTGCTCCGATTTTGCAATAGCCAAATTTAAGTTTCTGAAGAAAGCTTTGCTGGTGCACGGCCATTGGTATTATTTGCGAATCAGCACGTTAACGCAGTACTTTTTCTATAAGAATTTCATCTTCATCACGCCGCAATTACTTTTCAACATGTTCTGTGGCTTTTCTGCCCAGGTAGAGATAAAACTTTCGAATGGACCCGTTTGCAATTAACGCCCGATCAAAATTAACTAATTAATTGTACGATATTCTTCTAGGCATTTTACGACGCCTTGTTCTTAATGCTTTTTAATGTGTTATTTACATCTTTACCAATATTAGCATATGGATTATTTGAACAAGATTACACGGCTGATGTACTTCTCCGTCACCCGTACTTGTACAAATTGTATCAACATAATTATTTGTTATCAGGGAAACAATTTCTTGTATGGACTGCCCTAGGTAAAATAAACCTTTCATTAAGAAGCATCGATTGCAAAGTATTTGGATGCTGAATTTAATATCTCTTTTTCAGCTTGTTGGCATACCCTCACCATATATTTTATGTCGCACGTGTACATATATATCAATCCTGTCAATTTGTATAATAACACACCGATGGACCAGTGGTCATTCAGTACTTGCATTTTTCATTTAGTTACATTAGTCGCCAATCTACAGGTACAGTAAATTACAATGTGTCACGCTGGTATACCAAAAGGCGTTCCACAAGATTAACTGCGCTCTTTGATTTGCAGGTGTTATTACGTAGCTCGTACTGGACGCTGCCTCTTATATTAGCAATAGCATTATCAGAACTAACGTTTGTTATACTTGCCCTTATCTATTCGTTAGTGCCCAGGTTAGCAATAATGATATCATACACCTTACCGTTACTATCGCATGCAACTTGACAATTTATCTTTACGCTTGCAGGAAATATGATGGCGACATGTTCAGAGTTTTTCAGATGCTGCTGTCATCGGCAACATTCTGGATACTATCTATCATTGTCCTCATTGTTTGCTTGATACCCGATTATTTAGTTATCACATACAACAGTTATAGACCTTCACATATAATGAGGAGGAACGAGGAACCTCCGCAGTTGATTGCCAGTAGTAGCAACCATAGTACAGAGAACGTACCATTACAGGTCCGGGTAAGAATTATACGTCTATATGTCACGTATGCAGATAAGCAATTATTTCCAAGCTAACGATAATTAATCAACCTACCGTCATTTGCAGAACCAACACTTTTTTAGCAACATCCCGTGGATGCAGAAGTTTTCACCACAAAAGACTGAATGAAGTCGAGGCACATCGATGAAAATTGGTAGTAGTCGAGTTAGTAATTTATTCCTCATACCATAAGAACCGTAAGTCATTCATTAATTTACAATTTATTCGTCAAGTAAGGCAAGTGTATTTATTATTATATTTTCATCGGGCTGTGACGTGTGCATACCTATATGTAAAAAAAATACTTTATACTCGTCTATGAGTTCTCGTAAGTGAATCGTAAGCGAATCGGAAGTGAATTGTATGTAAGACAAGGATACAATAGGGTCGTTAATAAGTGCAAAACAGGTTTTAATCGTTTACATCTGATATCTCATTATGCTCCTTGAAATAAGTGGGGAATACTCTTTATTATTTCGAACGGTCAAGTTTTTAAATGCAGAGCATATACATATTATAACACAATTCAGAATGTACTTTATATCTCGTAAAGAGATGTTCGTATTGTAAATATCATTTTACATCATCTACCAGAACGAATAGTTAAACGAGTCTCAAAAGTAGTTTATTGTAAATTAATTTCGGATATATGTAATTGTAACATAAAAGTGAGTACGTGTTTTTGTACTATGTGTGTGGTTGAAATACGTGCATTTTTTTACTTTCTAAGCGATTGAATTTTATAATAAAACTTTAAAAATATCGTGGGCAATTTTATAGAAAAACCTAACATTTGTACAGAAACCATTCTTTAGGCTGACACTACATACGATAAATATCCTGTTTATTTTCTGATGTTGAACAAACAGATGTTCGACACGGTACGATTACATATTAAGTTTGCGCATATGTTTTTCTCAAATAACCCGCCGCGATATCGCCATATCTGCCAGTGTGCAACCAGAACCAGTTCTGCAGTTTATCAAGTGCAATATGTTAATATAAAGCAGCATGCTTTAGCAGCTCTGTAATATTTCGGTGCGAAGAGAAAGGGTAGCCCCTAAAGACAGGCAATATTTCAACTGAACGTCGACCAGTATACATGCAATTAGGGGATTCTGGAACAAAAAAGCTTGGCTGGTTCGTCACATCGAGCGCAGTTAACGAGATGCATCCGATGTATCCACAAGTGCATTTGAACGAAAAGGAGTTTTATTTCCGTGCGTGTGTGTCGGTGGTACAGCAAAAAAGAAATTCTCGAAGAATATCCTGCTATTAAATGTTCGCCCATCTTAAGTTTACATCCGTAATGATTGATTTATCAGTGAATTGAAAGCATTACAAATCCCGTGGCATTCTTTATGATTGAAGGACCAAAATCAATTTAACAAATTAATTATCTATTCCTTAAATATTCTATATTGAATTTTTGTTACAAAGTAACTCTGTGTATCGTTTCGTGTATAATTATTCTAAAATAATCTACTAGCATACTGTGATTTCTTCATTTTTTGTATAGTATGTTTTATTAAAATGTTTTCGTTTTACGCTTAAACGTAGTTATATGTTTACTTTTTAAATATTGTATTCCGAACGTTCTTTTGTTTAACATGTCCCCAACTGTAGATCAATGTTACCCGACTACGCCAGTATTATAATTATTGAATTTGTGGTTCCTGGTGAATTGAAAATTTATCTTTTATTATAAAAATCAATATTCCAGGCATACAAACGAACGACAAAAATTATTTTACCGCCCTCTTACCTTTTAATTACAATAACATTAGTCGGCAATTGCGATCGAATTCATTGTGCACCGAATGCGGTACACATGATAGGGAACGTGTTAAATTACTATTTTAATTAACAGTCATATATTAGTATTTATAATAAATCTTTTTTACTGGTACATATGTGTGTTTATTTTCCGTTCATTTAGCTTTACGAAAATTGCACTTAATTTCAAACAATTATGCCCGCAAACAATAGAGAATAAACCTATAAACTTTACTTCCCAGGTATGATAAATTCAGTAAAGATGAGGATTATGTCATGTTATTTTCGCCGCCTCACAATAATAGTATTATTCGTCGTATTGCTGTTTTGCGTTATTCAAGTTTTCCGATCAGAGCTGGGCCTTGGTGACAATGACCTCTCGAACCTGGATAAACTGTGAGCAGTTCTTTAAATCCCGCTTGTTATAAGAAGATGCGTTTAATTTTAACACTATGGACAATTTCAGAATACACATATCCCAATTAATTAAGGAGTCGGAACAACCTTATATTGGGTATAATAATCAACAATATCGTTTAAATAGTCATACATTGAATACAAAACAATTAAGATTTATCTATGCATTTCTAGGGATGGATTTGTGGCCTGCAAGCTACCTCAGTTGGATGTTTCAAATCCAGAGATTACAAAATTTATACACAATGTTCCACCTTTATCGTGTACTCCAGAGGACTGGGTGATTCTTCGTGGCTCTAGACTAGTTATTAGCAGTAAAGCAAAGAAGAAATATGGACCTATAAAGTGTTTTTTCAGCGGTAAGTTGCAGAATATTCATGTCACCATGGTAACATCGGTCTATGTGTTATGAGTTTTGCAGAAATTCTCAGAGACGACGACTACAATGTGTCATTCATGACCCCAGTTGAATCTAATGATTTTTATGTACTGACATACAGTGATTTTGTTGATGTGAAATGTGAATCAAAAAAAGGAAAGGAGTAAGTAAGACACGTCGAAAGGAACAGCCCATCAATCAACCGTGCAAAACTTATTGTTCTCTTATGTCTTTCAGCTGGCACAGTATTATGGCAGGAGTGAAGGACGACACTGCAGCAAGAGAAAAGAATAAATGGGAAAATGTTGGGAGCAAGGCCCTCAAATTAAATGTAGTTATGTTTGGTTTCGATTCATTATCGAGAAATACATTTATACGCAAATTGCCAAAAACATATCAGTATTTAAAAGAATACTTAGGTGCTTTGGTTCTAGAAGGATATAATATAGTAGGTGATGGGACGCCACAAGCACTCATTCCTATTCTTACTGGAAAGATCGAACTTGAACTTCCCGATACCAGAAAACGTATGGGTGCAAAAGCAAATTATGTCGATGTATATCCAATGATATGGAATCAGTACAAAAGAAAGGGATATATAACTGGATTTATGGAGGATGTGCATCATATTGGCACTTTCACCTATCGCTTGAAGGGTTTTAGAGAACAGCCGACTGATCATTACATGAGGACATTCTACCTAGCTGCTACACCATATTTTAGATACTACAACAAATTTTGCATTGGAAGCATACCCAGACACATGGTACATTGGGCTACATCATATTCATATTCGCCACTTTGAAATTCGTAAAATCGTCTGTTACTACTATTCTTATAGGTAATGCTGAATTACATGAAAGAAATTTTCAATGTATATAAGCATCAACCAAAGTTTTTATTTGGATTTCATGGGGAGCTTTCGCACGATTCTTATAATGATATAGGAGTGGTTGATGAAGATTTAAGTAATTGGATACAAGATTTACACGAGTTTGGTCACTTAAATAACACTGTTCTACTATTGATGAGTGACCATGGACACAGGTTTGCACATACCTATAGTAATATAGAAAGTTTAATTCTTTAACGACCATATATCAACCACTAATTAATGTTGCAAATTGCATTTGAAGGTTCGCAGAAATTCGCAACACTCTGCAAGGGAAGCAAGAAGAAAGGCTCCCCTTCTTTTCTTTTGTTTTCCCTCCCTGGTTCAAAAAAGTTTATCCAAAAGCCTATGCAAACTTTTTACATAATACACATTATTTAACTACGCCATTTGATGTACACAAAACACTAGAAAGCATATTAAACTTAGAAACGCCAAAAGATGGGGATCGACACCAAAGAGCTATTAGTTTATTTGATAAGGTAATTGTAAATAAATATAAAACTAAAGGAAAATGAAATTGGAAGTTGATTTAAAAACTGATAAATAATTCTACTATATTTCGTTGCAGATACCATTAGATAGAACGTGTGGGGACGCATTTATAGAACCACATTGGTGTGCTTGCCTAACTTGGCGAGAAGTTACAACTGATGATACCAATGTAATTGCCGCCGCTAAGTATTTTATTAATTTTCTTAACGCATATACTGAAGATCACCGTGACATGTGTGAACCATTAAAATTAAAAGAGGTATTGTGGGCTGCTAAACTTATACCTAATAAAGGTATTGTGAGAATTTCGTTTGCAATGCGGTACATATATGTTTATTCGCGATCGATGAAACGGAAAATTGTGCAGGGCTATTGAAATTTCAAAAGTCTGGCGACCAAGACGGTTTTATAGGCGATTTCAGTGCCAAAACGAAATTAACTATGGAAACCTACCAAATAAAAGTGAGAACAGAGCCAGGGGATGGATTATTTGAAGTCAGCCTTACTTATGACATAAGGAAGAATACGTTTTCAACAAAAGTAAGTTTTCTACTAACTTATGTTTAAAAAATATATGAATTCTTATGAAGGAAGTATGTATATAACAAAAATATGAATACACAAATACATTTTTCATAGATTTCAGATGTGAGTAGAATTAATATGTATGGGCTTCAAGCAAGATGCGTCGAAAACTCTTTATTCCATTTACGAAAATATTGTTACTGTAAGAATTAGACAACTAATATTCAGTAAGGTAATGGCAAATGTATGTCATAGCAGGATATGCCACGAAAGTGCTGTGATTAGTAGTTATACTTTATTTGTGATGTTTGGTCTCTAGTCTTATAAATAATGGTCTTCGATATAACACAAGAGTTACCCAGTAATTATAGGCAGGTATATGACAATATATGGTTAAGAATTTATTTACATTCGTGCCAATTAATAATCATACTTCCAAGGTGTTTCGTTTTGCTAACATTGAACATATCGAGTATATTAGTATAACATCTTTAACAAATTAGTTAATGTTAGTTAGACAAAAAATATGTAATGTAAATAATGCACAATATAGTGTAATGAATTCATAATTATTCTTTCCTTCAATGTTTCAATAAATGACATTGTCCTGAAAATGTATACATACTCATTGTGATAGGCAATACCCTCCAAATTGATGTAAAAATGTTGTAATTTCACGAGCGGCACCATCAACTAACAAAAAACCCATATTTTGTTTATGACTTGGGTCGTAAGGAAAATACGCTTGTCCTTTGCTATCCCTGGCCACCACTTGCAAAACTAGGGTATTGATTGATAAATCTCCATCTTTATTCCTTTGCACTCTAAAACGGTCATGTTATGTAGTTATTTATTTATTTATTTGTTTGTAATTTTGGCCTTCCGGCTACAAAATGCCATGTTATGTAGTTATTAAGCGAATTTAACGAAGTGTTGCTGGAAGTAATACTACAACCTTATTAAATCCTTATAAATAGTTTTGGTAACTTCTAAATATGGATCTAAAGCATCTTCATATTGACATAACATTCCGCCAAGAACAAGCATTTGAAAGATATAAAATATGAATTCTTCACGCTCGTCTTTTAAATATAGATTATATTCTGGGCGTTCTTCGTCCAGTAGCATCTACAATAATTTTGATACAAAATTATTTCCCACTATATAATAGAGACGAATAATATTAGGACATACTCCTCTAAGATTATCGGAAATCAGAAAATTATCAATTTCCGTGTCGTATCTTTTACAAATAATCCCCGACTTGTGTACAATACCATTCTCAGGATCCTTCAGTTTGTTAAAGAAGGACATGTTTAGAACAGAACAAGGGATAGGTGTGATTTCTACAGTTGATGCTGTTATACCTACAAAAATATGAGATATATTAATAGTTCATTGTATGTACATTTTATTCCGTAAAAAATTATCTCTGCTACCTTGTATCCAATTATCTGCTCGCTTTGTTAATAGTGTCTTTGCTACAGTACTATCTTTAAAGAAAGCCTAACAGCAGAATGAAGCAATAAAAAATAATAAGATAACTATTAGATATTACATACAATTGGACATTTAGATGGTATAATAAGTAACTAACATCAGCCAAATGATATTTGTGATACTGTTGAAAGGGTTCGTTAAATGTGAAATGTTGGATAATAAAATTTCCTTTCATTCCCCTACAAATTGGAAGAATATTATAGATTACTATACATTAGCATATGTTTAATAAAATCTGTAGCATTGTTACCATTTCCTAAGATATTCCTGCGTTATTGTATTGCTAATACCGAAATGATTCTTTTGTGCAAAGGGCACAAATGTATACCTGGGTTCAATCTCCATTTTCAAACACTTGTTGTTACTATGGAAACGCAGATATGAAAAAGAAGAATATTACACAAATATCGTGTATGCAATCAAAATTGATTTAGCACTACAAATTATAAACTACTATTATTATTAAATAGGTATACAACATTTGATTAATAATAGTTTAACTGCAATAGAATATCAATGTCTCCGGTTTAGTTAGATAAAAATATTTAGACAAGTTTCAAAGGCGGAAAACCATGGCGCCGAATCAACGTCAACGTCAGATTTTTATTTCAAAGAAAGAACTTAAAAAGTTGAATGGCAGAAGATTTTCAAAGTAGTGACTAGAGATTCTCATCCTTTTTATTAATAAAAAAAGCCAATTGAAAAAGTCATTTATTATCCTCTGCTGAACAAGCTTAAAGATATTGCACGCTGGTTATAACCCTTTCCAGCAATTTAGCCAAATGCATTTTCGCGAAAAATGACAGATACTTTAAATGTATACTTGTTCTAAAAGTCGTACAATTTTTAATAACTTTTTATTTCGTTCCTACAGTTATCATCGATTTAGTCATTTTCTTTGATGTGAAAAATGAATACGCATCGAATAAATCTTGAATCAAAAGAAACAGTAAAGAATACATGTTTCAGACCAGACGAATCTTCTAACAATGGACTTAATTACCCCAGCGTGGATACAGCATTTAAACTACTTTTATCAATTAGATTTTGTTCTGGCATACTAAGTCACATAACAGATTGCGATGAAACTTATAACTATTGGGAACCAGTAAGGAACATTCTATATATCTTCTGCATTTTTTAATGTTTTATTTGAATTTTTATGTTTGTACTATATTATTTTGATTTAATAAATGTACTACTTATTTCATAAGTATATATCAATTTGTCTTTCATAGTTATGCTTTCTGTGTTCTTAGAGCCACTATTTACTTTACGGTACCGGTCAACAAACGTGGGAATATAGCCCACAATATGCATTAAGATCCTACATGTATTTATTGGTTCATATGGCGCCAGCTAAAATTTATCATTATTTAATCGAACCAAATCCAGTTTTAGTCTTCTATTTCGTAAGATGCTTGTTATCGGTGGGTTGTGCACTGTCCGAAGTATACTTTTATAAGTATGTATAGTTTAAATTGTATTTTGTACATAGTAACCTAGTGCCACAAAATACTAATCGAAAATTTTAATATCTTTCTCGCAGGAATGTGTGCAGAGAATTTGGAATTCACATAGGGAGATTAACATTAGCATTTCTTATTCTTAGCTCTGGCATGTATATTGCTAGTTCCGCATTTTTGCCATCCTCTTTTGCCATGTATGTATATGAAAATTTACATAAATTCTTAAACAATATTTTCACAAGATTAATTCTATATACTCTTTTACACAGGTATTTAAGTACTCTTGCTACAGCAGCGTGGTATGGCCGTCAATATGAATTAGCAATCTTTGCAACAGCTATATCTGCTTTATTAGGATGGCCGTTTGCTGCATTACTCGGGTACTATTTATATGTGTGAAAGTAAAGGAGTAGATCACACAATGCAAATCTGGCACGTCTATACATCATTTCTGTACTATTCGCAGAGTACCCATTGCAATGGAAATGTTAATAAAGAAAAAGGAATGGTGGAAATTTATAAAATGGGTAATCATATCTGGTTCGGTTGTTTTAATACCAATGGTATGGGTTGACTCAATGTACTATGGAAAATTGGTAATAGCACCATTGAACATTGTGCTGTACAATGTTTTCTCTAATCACGGACCAGATCTTTATGGAACAGAACCATTCAGTTACTACATCTATAATGGTTTCTTAAATTTTAATTTCGTCTTTATCGGCGCACTTTTGGCCCCGCTTGGACTGGTAATATTAATGAAATTAATAATGATACAAGCTTTATTATTCTTAATACTTTAACGAGTCTAATAGGTTTTAGTGTGGCTAATTATACCCGCCCGACCACGAGATCGTCTTTGCTTATCTTATTGGTATTCATTGGCACCACTATATCTTTGGTTTCTGGTCTTCTTTTTACAATCGCATAAGGTAAATTAAATAATATTCTATCCGCGTCACGATTACGTAGAGTGGACCAAGTACAATGATATTTCGATTGCAGGAAGAACGATTCCTGTTCCCTGTATATCCAATGATTTGTTTAGGTGGAGCCATAGCTGTAGATACAATTCAAAAAATGTATTTCTTCATTAGAACGAAACTTAGTTCATCGCATATTGCTTATCATTATTCGGAATATACCGTTCATATTACCGTTCTTGTTATTTTAATATCTGGCCTTTTTGGAATATCAAGATTACAAGCAATATATCAAGGTATACAATACAAGATTTATACCCCCAAGTTACCGTAATAAATAAAACATTTCATTATTCTCACCTATATTAGGCTATTATGCTCCAATGGAGGTAATGATGGATGCTAACAAGCTTGGCTTAGAAGGACAAATATCTAAAGATATTAATATTCATTTCTGTATTGGTAAAGAATGGCACCGATTTCCAAGTAGCTTCTTCTTCCCGGCAAATAAGTAAGGGATTCTTTTCATTACTTCGATTAATATGAAATACTTTTTATTATCTGTTTTAATCATAAAATATTTAACTTTAGTTGGAAAGTTCAATTTCTAAGATCCGAATTTAAGGGGCAGCTACCTCAAGCTTTCTTAGATCACGAAAATGCAACTGGTATTATACAACCGCATTTTAATGATATGAACAGAGAGGAACCTACACGTTACGTAAGTTATTAATACTAACAGAGCATAAAAGTATTTTAAACATGTCGATATAATAAATCATTTCTGTAATTGCAGTTCAATTTAGACAAGTGCCATTTCGTATTAGACTTGGATACTGGGACAGAAACAAATTTAGAACCCAATTATTCCCGTCTAACTGACACTTTTACAATAATAAAATCATCGAAATTTTTAATTTCCGCAAAGTGAGTGGATTTTGTGCAATTTCATCAAGTTAGAGCACAATCTTTAACTGTTAAATTACTGTTTCGATAAATCTATTATTTATTTTTCAGATCGCACCGATTTTTTAGATCGTTTTATATACCATTTGTATCGCATAAATTTTGTACATATGGCTCATACAATTTATTGCAAAATATTAAAGTTAAATCGATTCCACTTTTGACGAAAGAAAAGAATGCTAAATTTCCTTGAATGGAAATTCGAAATAACGTGTTCGATGAAAATAAACAGGGTCTCCGTCAGTACATAGTTGGTGTTCTTATAATACTCCATAAACAATTTTGTACAACATTATGTATAAGTAATTTAATTCCTACTATCCTCCAGACTAGTCCCAGATGTATGCTATAAATTGAAAAATAGAGCAATAAAAGTATTGTTATCAATATAGAATGAAAATGTAATGTCCCCAATTTTAATTACGAATATATTATACAATTGTAAATACTTTGATAAAAAATCAATGTAACTTCTTCGTTCAATGGTTTAAAAAATTTAATACGTATTGGATGAAGTCCGAGTTTGCGAATTTCATTTTAATTATTACTAAATGCATTTTGTTTGTCATTCAATCTAATGATTAAAAAAATTACTATATTCATTTTTGTATTAATGCGTGTGTTATTTTTCTATACACGTAAATAATTAAGTGGAGATTTAAAACGATTTAAATATTCTACACGCATTGATTTCAATTCAAATCATGTATTTAGCGCCACGTGTACCGAAGAACGCACTCCTATCTGTCTAATATTAATAGCCATTTGTAAATCATTTCGATAAGGTTTCGGTAAACAAGGACATTAATTCATTCACGTTCATGTGTGTCATAAAGGCGGAGGAAAATTCTTCTCTACAGTGAAAGAGATCGGCGAAATAATATTTGAACAATGATAAAATTACTGTTTATCGTGATGTAGCCTCTTATACCGTCTGCTAGTCGTGAAAGTACCTACACGGTTAATGGTATCCTAGCTCGCTAAAGTTAATGTAAAATGGAAACGTCGAAAATCGACAATGAACAAAATCAGTCACAGCCCATAAAATTACCAACTGCAGTCGAAGTGTTCGCAAATTTGAAAAATGCTAAAAAATTTGCGATTGACATCGGTATGTATTGTATTGTACACCTGATCGGTATTCCATTGAAAGCTTTTATTTATGCATAAATTTCGGTTCTTGCCACGTTCTTCTTCAACGTTCTATTCATTTCGTTCTTTCAAAAAAATAATAATCATCTAATAATACAGCTAAAGGTTGTTTTTGGATTTAATTTACTTACAGGCATTTCTTTGACAAAAATAGCATACTATTCAACAGTTAGTTATCGTAAAGCGTTGTACGAGGATGCAGGCTTGGGAAATAGCGGAGAGCGCGCATACAAAGTGCACGAAGGCAATAGACTACACTTTGTTAAGTTTGAGACAAGATATATCGAGAATTGTTTGGACTTCGTCAAAGAAAATTTAGTAAATGTCGAAGAGTTTCACGGTAAAAGTATTAAAGTAACTGGTGGAGGGACGTACAAATATAATTCCTTGCTGCAAGAAAAATTAGGTTTAATGTAAGCACTCTGAAGTACAGTAATTATATTTGGGCTATACTGTATCTAGGTATATGTATATCCAATCGAATAAAATCCTACCCCTCAAATTTCCACAAGGGAATTAAATTAATTGAAACATTTTAGAGTGGATAAGGAGGATGAAACTGCGTGTCTAATAAAGGGCTGCAATTTTTTGCTAAAAAATATTCCGTGCGAAGCATTCGAATTTGAAAGGCACAGAAGTCCTGAGTATAAGTTTCAAAAGGCTAGCCCTAATATATTTCCATATATGCTAGTGAACATTGGTCATGGAGTCAGTATTCTCAAAGTAAGCGACGCATATTTCGATGAACCACCTCTAAGGAATAATGTTCTTTATTATCTTTTCCTATTTAACATTTCCAGGTGGAGTCTGATACTGAATTTGAAAGAGTTGGCGGCACGGCAACAGGTGGAGGCACCTTTTGGGGATTGGGTTCTTTACTCACAAAAAGAAAGGTATCATATTTGAATATTTATATAACATTATCAAGTCTGTTGCACATATATATAAAAAATGATTATAAATACTCTGTTCAGGGCTTTGATGAATTGCTGGAACTTGCAGAAAAGGGAGACCATCGTAATGTTGATATGCTAGTGAAAGACATTTATGGAGGAGATTATTCCTCCCAGGGTTTACCGGGAGATCTTATTGCATCTTCCTTTGGGAAGGCTACGTACGATAGTAAAAGTGAGAGGGGAAATAATTGATAGAGTCATCTTTGTGAATAGTAATGTATTAAAGAATAAGTTGCACCATTTATTTTTTTTAGGGCAACCAATGTTTTCCGAAGCAGATCTAGCAAGAAGTCTTCTGCTTACCATAAGTAATGACATTGGGCAAATAGCAAGCTTATATGCAACTGTGCATAAAATGACTAAAGTTTACTTCGGTGGTTACTTTCTTCGTAATCATCCTTTGTCAATGCACACTATTTCGTATTCTATCAAATATTGGTCTCATGTTAGTCTGATAGCTACTTTTCTACAGCTGTGCTATCGTAATAAAAAATTTCAAGTTCGTAAAAAGAATTATTTGTACAAATATCTATTAAATCCTATTTAGGGTAAAGTAAAGCCCCTTTTCTTGCGGCACGAAGGATATCTGGGTGCGATCGGGGCATTTTTGTATGGCGCTGAACAATCTGACGAATGTAGTTGGTTGGAAAATTATGCAGGTTCGTCGGGATTTAAGGAATCAATACCTACAGATCTAGGAATTAAAGTCGATCAACTGGAAATTGATCAGGCAGAAAATGCCATTACATTCTGTCCGCTTTTAAAAGATCCTGCATCTTATAATCCTGATACAACAGATCTTGCCGTAGATAAGGAAGCAAGGTGTATAATTAGTTTAGATGAGTTTATAATACACATCTTTTGTTTTCTTAGATGTAACAACATTGTAACATTTCTAGAGATTATTGGCTTCAATGTTTCGAGGAGTCAGTGGACAAATTTGTTGCCAGAGCTGTTCACAGTCAGCCACATAGTCCGTCTGCAAAATACAGAGCAACAAAATTGAAGGAAAAATATATTAGCCGGCTACATTATTTAAATCTTCAACCATTGTAAGCTTACATCACGACTAAAAATGTAATGTTTGATAGGTATATACTGTGATATCATATTTAGTCATATAATATTAAGTTACGTTATATTCTAGTGCTTATGGAGCGCTCACTGTGAGAGTTTTATTGGATACTATTGAACATTGCATGAAGGAATTCGATTTTCCTGACCCCTACTTGCACGTATGTTTCTCGTAAAATTGAAACCAAATTTTATGCTTGTCTTATAACATTTTTAAAATACACAGCAAAAGAAGAAAGAGAACGAGGAAGCTCTAAAACATTTGAAGAGTCGCATAATGACTATCGATAAATTGGAAGGCAAGGAAAAAATAAAAGCTTTAATACGCGGAGTTTTGAGTGGTAACATGTTCGATTGGGGCGCACAAGCTGTTGCAACATTAATGGAAACGACTGACTTTGGCTTCACCGAAGCCCAAGAGAAAATACCGGGTACACTTCGATACGTTGCCACAATTGATAATGTCAATTATCATACCTTTAATTATAGTTAGTATATCGAAATGGATGGTATTAATAAAATTGATATTCGTTTTTGAAACTTAGGTAGACCGTGGTTGCAAGATGACCTGGATGATTGGATAAATAGATTAGAAACTGAACCACCACACAAATGTGCTGCTATTTTTGTCGATAATAGTGGCGTTGATATAGTATTGGGAATATTACCGTTCGCGCGCGATTTGTTACAACGGGGCACAAAAGTTAGTCTCAGTATACGAATTAAAATTATGAAATTTCATTACAATAAATTAATTCGTTTGCCCTAATTAATTACTCAGGTTATACTGTGCGCTAATTCTATGCCAGCGTTAAATGATGTCACATATCCTGAACTGGTAGTAACATTACGAGATGCGGCAAAGTTATGTAAAGTTATTAGACATGCCCTGAAGGACAATCGTTTGATTCCTATGGAGACTGCTCAGGCTGGTCCCTGCCTCGATTTAAGGTAATTATTCTCAAGTATGGATAATGCAAATATTTTAAATGCCCTATATCTTATTAACTTATTTCACGTTTTGCAGTCGATTGAATTTAGATTTGTGCCTCGCAATGGTGAAACATAATGTCGATCTCATTGTACTCGAAGGAATGGGTAGAACCCTTCATACGAATCTTCATGCAAAAATGACTTGTGAATGTTTAAAGTTAGCAGTTATTAAAAATCGCTGGCTAGCGATTAGACTAGGAGGTGATATGTATGCTGTAATATGTAAATACGAACAGCCACCGCCGAAAACAAAGATTTGTGATATAAATGTAAACTTAAAAGAAAAATGTCCATCGGAATGTGTAAAGAATGAAAAGGATGATTGTACTTGCGCTGAGAAAAATTAAATCATATAAAAAGTAAGTACCCATATTAAATTGGGCGTGTGGGTGTGTCTTTCATGTTAACTGTATCTCAATTTTATTTTAATTGCAGGAACTGATAAATGCTACATTAAAGTATTCCTTTATTTGTGTTCGTCACATGTGTGAACAACAAATAAGTGACAAATTTAAGTATATGTTACAATTTCGTATGAAAAAGTGCACTACTGTGGAGAGTTAAACTTACATACTTTTTTAACTAAATTTACTGTTACAAAACTGAAGTTTGGTTGGACATTTGTTTGAAATATTGTAGAAGTGACCAGCTATCATGATTTACTCTACTGTTATTCGAGTAAAGAAACTTTAAGGTTGACACGAGACATTGATAAATTATTTTTAACACCTAGTCAAAGATAATAAAATTATGCTCTCTGTAATTTAAAGATGTTACCTTAGCTTAAAAAATGATAATTAGGACCAATTTTAAGGGTTACACATATGTATCATATAGTAATATATAGTACATCTTCTGTGATAATTTATAATAAAAAGTTACATGCTTGTGTAAATTGGGACAGTATAATGGAGTAATGTGTAAAAAATTTAAAACGGTTTGAGATAATACTGTCTTAGCTTGAAATCTTTATGTACAGAGATCTGTGGCTCCTCGTCAAATGAATATTTCTTTTGCAATTGTATTTTTGTTTGTTTGTAAGAATATAAGGTGGAAATATTGACTGTATGAAATTAACAATCAAACTATGTTTCTAAAAGTAATGAATGTGTTCAGATAAATTTGTCAGACTTTATAGAAAAAAATGAATAGAAGACGAAGATGATAGAATACGGAAATAATTTGTTAAAAATCAAAACGCTAATAAAACGGATGGTTATCGGGCTAAATATTTCTTTCCGCGACGATTGATGAATACTCAGTATAAATATATGTGTATGTGATATCTGGTTTGCTTTGTAATCTGTAAATAAAACTGGACCTTTTTGAAATTTTATGTTCCTTCGACACTTTCATTCTGCAATTGCAGCAATGATTTTAAGATAACTTATCGTAATAAAATTTGCGGAACAAAAGAACGACCGAGCATGAAACGCTTTCGAGCGATCGCTCCGAGCCGTGGAGAAACGCTTTTGACCACCTGGTTCTTTAATGGCCTGATTCTTAAAAAACATAAAAGCATACTACAATAATCATGGGTATCTTACAATACAATGGGCATACAATACAATACAGTTTAGCACTCTGTGAAAACGTTGACCTGAAATAAACCTCCGCGGTCAACCGCGGTGATATGGGAGGAACTCAAGACGGCAATTAATTTTAATGTTAGGAGCAGGAGAAATTTAAAAAATCGCAGCCAATTAGCTCGACATTTTTACCATATAATTAACAATTAAATCACAAAAGTATTAGTGTTAAAATTGGTAACTGTATGGTAAATAAAATCGATTGCCCAGGTCTCACCACGTGGAGGTTGCTGCGAATGGAGACCCGCGCGGCCGCGGCCGCAGCCGCGCCCCTATCACCATTAATTTACAAAAATTATTATTTACAAATCAAACGCTACTTCCTTCTGATGTATATTTGCAGCGCGGATGATATGCAAACTGGATATAAAAATTCTGTTAAACCTAAATCAACTAAAAAATCAACATTATAATATAAATTAGCTTATACATTGTTTGAGTAAGTAAAATGTATTAAAATAAATAATTGTAACGAAAGCTGAAAATAAAAATTCTGTTAAACCTTTTGAAGTAAAAAATAGAGATTATAATACACATTAGCTTATAGTTAGTTTAAGTAAATAGCATGTATTAAAATTATTCATTATTGGGAAAGCTGAAAATAGAAATTCTGTTAGACCTGACTTAAACTAAAGAATAAGCAATATAATATAAATTAGCATGCACGTAATTCAAATACATTCTACCTTTAATTAAGGTAAATTAAATCTCAACTTAAAACATCCTACCTGACTAAAAAGCTAATTCAATTTAGAAGTATCCTATCTAATTGAAAATCTGATTATTTCTGAAAATTCTGTTAAACCTTTTGAAAGAAAAAATAAGGATTGTAATACACATTAACTTATAGTTAGTTTAAGTAAATAGGGGGTATTAAAATTATTCATTATGGGGAAAGCTGAAAATAAAAATTCTGTTAGACCTGACGAAAACCAAAGAATAAGCATTATAATATAAATTAGCATGCACATAATTCAAATACATTCTACCTTTAATTAAGGTAAATTAAATCTTAACTTAAAACATCCTACCTGACTAAAAAGCTAATTCAATTTGGAAATATCATATCTACTTGAAAATCTGAAAGGACAGGGAGGGGGGCAAGGGATATTTCATGATGAATCTTCTTTCGCTAAAATTGTGATCGCGTAACCTGAAACAGATCAAAGTTCATAAGAATTTCGTGATATTTCGTACGTATCATATGATTTCCTTCGATTTATTTGATCCATACAACATCAGTTTTCAGCCTCTGATTACTTACATATTGCAATGTATGTTATTTAATGTACTTGAAGCAGTATTCTATTCCTTTGACATGTCCTTTAACTTAACAATTCTGTAACAGACTTTTTTATGAGAATAGTAATTGTGAAAAAATAGTACAGTAGTACAAAGGGAGCATGTTCTTCTAAAATGCAAATATGCTGAATAATAATTGTCAATTACAAATACAAATACAAACATTTACTTGGATAGGTACTAATTGTAAGATGAAACAACTCGTTTTAATGTTAATAAAAAGGGGAGAGGCGAAGGAGAATAATAAATTAGAACATTGAACAAACTCACTCTACTATTAATTATCGTCCACTTATTATAAACCCGATTGAAACCCGTAAGTGGATTATCTCTTTCTTTCGCAACCCTAATTTACTGCATTATTTGCAAAGTCAATCGCGTATGGTGCTTCGTTATCTCTAATATAGTATTTCGGATATATTAAAAAAGATAGGAAAAAAAGAATTCACTGCACCCATCATTTTTAACTCGCAACACTAATAACGAACGAGTCATGGTAGTCGCATCCAAGACTACGATTGCAGCAATCACCTTATGCAGCTTTAGTAGCTGCCTTTCGTGACTCAGGAACCAATATGGGCATTTCATTGTGGTCGCAACGCTACTTAAAAATCGCGACCATTTATCATCGCAACACTATATGAAAATCTAAGAAAAATATTCGCGATAGAAAGATATCGCAGCACTGTAAGTGCTAATTAAAACCTGTGTAGGAAAGGAACGCGAAAATTATTGTCGCAACGCTAAAAGCAAGTACGTATCGCAAGTACAATTTAATACAAAAGCAACTCTAATTCAAGCCGCAATCTGTATTAATTCGCAACTCTAATTCAAACCACGATATATTTAATCGCACCTGTAAAAAAAATGCCGCGACCTGGATCTATCCGTAACTCTAGTTGCAATCGCGATGTGACTTTATTCGCAACTCTAATGCAAACCGTATTCAATCGTACGCGACGCTAATAAAAATCGCGATTTGCCCAATGCGATGACGGTGGGCCAGGCAATACTGCCGGCCAAACAATAAACTACAACTACGGCATACAAAAGCGAGCATAGTGAGAAAATAGTAACAAAGAATGACTCTCCATCCGAAGGATGCAGAGCCATTGATAGTTGCCCTCTTGAGCGACAGTTTGTCGGGCCTCTTCGGCTTTTAGCCTCTTCTTTTCTTCGGGCGCAATGCTCGCTGAAACTTAGTCTAGGCTCGAGACTCTATTCGCAAACAAACAAAAATAAATAAAAGGCTAAATCGCGTAGCTAAACGGAACACACGTGGACGAATCACGACCAAATAGAATCGTAAAAATTGCGATTACAGAAAATCGTAAAGATTGCGATTAAAATTGTAATCGATCATCGCCTACACGTGCAGCCTCGAGCATAATGTGACACGTTCGTTTCGAGACCAAACCGCGATCGCGACCGCGAAAAATTCGAAAAATCGATAGGCAAAGCCAGAGGCGAACGCATTCTCGTTCGCGCCACAGTTTCGCCGTCGACTTTTCAAATCAGATTTCCTGAAACAGGTTGAACACGCGAAATATTGCCTACCCGATCAGAGACTGTGTCAACCTGCCCGGCCCTACCTACTTATATCTATGAGGCACACCAGAAGGTATACTACCTATCCTACCTAGACCTATATTTAAAAAATGGCAAAGCATTCACACAAACACACATCATTCAACGTTTCTCAATCAAACACTCGGGCGCATGAACCTACACTAGAGAGACGTCCCGGGACGCCTCCGACACCCGAGCTTGGCATACAATCATTCACACTCTAAGGGTACGTACCAGTTCCTGAAATCGGCTGACAAAGGCTAGCGACCATTGCGTAAATTTGCGCAAACGTATATGCTTATGCATTACTTTCGTATGATATATTGATTGCTCAAATATGTATATTGTACATTTTCTTTCTACTATGTACGCTTGGTTCGTATAGTACTCTATTCGTTGCCATATTTTCATAATTCGTTACGGCATTCAATGTGTATTTGCAATTGTAAAACATATTGCTATTTATGAAATCATAGTACATATTATAATTTGTTATGAAATTCCCGAGCCGACGCAATTCCATGGCCTAACCCACACACACACACGGTATGGAAAATACGTCGTGCACGGTGCACTAGCAAATGTCAGCCGCCAAACATTGTTAGAAATTTAAAAACTATATGATCATCGTGCCCATTGCCTCTCACTCACCCAAGTAGCACCTGGGCACGTGAGTGAGTTCCTGGCAATCAACACGGAAGGGATTAAACCTGAAAATCCTGATCTAAAAAGATGATTAGTACACGTAAAATTGCAACAGCTAATAGTATATTTTATTTTCAATCTCTTTAAACATGACTCGACTTTGTAATATATGAAATATCAATAAAGACTCAAAAATTACTGATAAATAATTTATTTATTAAGGGAAATGACTGTCATTGAAACTGATTTTACTAGAATAAGTAATGCAATTCAATATTTACTTGGAAAATAGACAAGATATTAAATAAGCCTCAGGTGATTCCTTAATCGAAGTAACGTGTTCAAGCGAGTTACTCCGATTTGAAAATCTACCCGTATACAAAGTGCCTTCCTGTACATAATGTGTAATAAATTTCATTCGAAATGGACTCGACTATAGCATATGAAAATTAATATTAAATGCTATCATTGGCTATGCATATTCAATGCTGATTTCAGTAAACGTATCGTTATATTTATTTACTTTAATACATGATTGTTATAATCATGTAGCACTTGCAGTAACGAAGTCGGGGGGCATCCGACTTCTGCACTGCTGAACAGCGAAAACAAATTTCAACTGATTATAAATGCAATTACAAATTTAATATGCAATTTCCTCAATATATGTACATTTGTGCAATGTATTTGTTACTGTCATCATATATTTTTATCAAAATAGAGGAACCTACAGGATCAGTGCTTCTTTGATCAAATATTTATTTGAGTAAGAAATATTTCTATGGTCCTTAATCTTTTTATATTAAAAAACACGGAGTACAAGAAGGCAGATCTAACCTCGTATAAGAAATAATACACATGAAAATAACGTCACAACTAACGGGTATAAAAATTATTCCCGTAGTCACTATGCTCGCAAAACTACTAAAAAATACAACCAGTCACCCGTGCCGCTTCGGACCAATCGTCCTGCGGCATGATTGGGGACCGGAGGAACCAAAACACATGCGACTCACTAACTCGTTGATTGCAAAAGTAGAGCAAGTACTCGTGGAAGACATCAGGAACATCACCGGGCCAGCTCAATTGACAATGAGCTCAATCGTCAGGAAGTATGCAAACTGTAACTAAACAACAGAGAAAAAAACATTAAAATCTACTGCTAAATCTACAGAATTTAACTCTTCATAGAAAACTGAGATTTGTTTTAAAAATACTTACATTTCTCACTTCATCAGTGTCGCATAAAACATCCCCTTCAGTGATGCACTGCCTCTGCTTCCGATAGCGAATATAAGAGAAAAATAAAAATAAAAGACTATGTACGCGACCGCAAATTACATCGGCGAACAAATTAAGATGCTACTTTCGCGACTGAAATAATTGAAGAGGAGCACCGGTGCTCCGATAATCGAATTAATAACTACTGGGCGAAAAACACTGACTCTTCAATCGCGTGTAGGTAAACTGTAAACGAATATTTAAGCAGAGCCACTTGCTCTGGAAATACTAGAAAACTGCGGAGAAACCACTGACTCTACTGACCGCATTGCGCGCGGTCACAAAATTTTCTGAAATAGAACATGTTCATCCTATCGAGTGTTTGTTATCAAATATAGATATCTATTTGTTTTTGTAAGTATTTTAACTGTTGTTGTTTCATCTTAGTACCAATCGCAAATTATACACACCTCGATACTTACCTCACTGAGATGTCTACCATACGTTTTGTCAGCTCGGCGTCAAGTAGTAGAATGACGACCTTCGCCATCGCCCTTTGCTGTTCGGCTATGTTCGACATCCGACTAAAACCAAACACCATTTTTGTTTACGATCGATTGTGTTTCCTAGAAATATTTCAATGCACACGTTACTTGATAAGTGGCTTTTTTTGTTTCGCGATATATTGTTGATATTTTCCACGAAAACCAAGCTTCCCGACCACAAGCAGAAACAAGATATAGCCGCAAATAATGGCTTCTATTATGTTACTACTTATCTACAACGCGACTGTATATCATACAAGTTTTATGCGTGGTACGAATTATAATTTAATAGAGACATATTACTAAAATTCTACTTATTTCCATAAGAAATTTGAGGAATGCTTACCTGTAGGCGAGAAGTTGATTTAACAATATGGCGCCGCGTCACTCTGCTCCTGCGCATTCCCGTTTGAAAGTGTCGCGTTCGCGCCATTTCTGATTCAAAGCTAGCGAAAGAGACGCCATGGAACAGAATCGAACTGAAATCAGAGATAAATGTATTAAGAATCACCAATATCATGGTAATATTGCTAAAAACTGCAGAATATATTGCAAGATAATGGAATTCAGAAGTGAAATACGTATACGCATACGTCAAACATAATACGTATATGCATACTGGAGTCGATTAGAAAATGCACGCCGCGCGGTGTGATTCCGTTCACTGCACAATATTTACTTAATTTCTTGCAAAATATTCATTAATATTAACAAAGAAACCACAGAAAACTTGTAAGACAGAGAAACGAAAACAATGTATATCATTTCCTGTCTTCAAGAATATATTAGACTATGTGACATACCGTAATTCGAGGGGCACTCTGAACACGTCTAATCACTACGAGATCCCTTGGTCGAAAGAAGGAGAGCTTTGAAATAGATCGCGCTGATTGGCTGGTAGCTGATTGGGCGATGGGGGTGACGTACCCAGACGTTCTTTCCTTACGGCGGGTGTTTTTGAATATCATATCGAACTGAATATTTTTTATTGCAAGTGTTACAGTATGGATATTAGTCGAATAGTAGGATGCAGATATATTTATTAGTAATAAGAAACGCATCTGTGTAATCAAATGTTTGTAATGTTTGTTGCACTATAGAATAAGTAAACTATTTCCGTCCAACTAATATTTGTTTTTCTTTAACTTTATTTAAATTACAATTCCTACCGTTGTGAGCGTTCAGATAGTTTTCTAGCATCTTTTCACACAGACGAGATATAAGAGATCATTTCACTGACGAGATATAGGAATTCATATATCTCGTCTGTGACCGTAGCTCGGCTCCTGGTGGTTGTTTTTTAATAAATGGGATATCAAATGAAAGGGAATCGAATAAGCTACACGATAAAAAATACCCCGTTGCTGTAACTATATGCAGTTGACCGTAATAACAATTTTAATTGGTTAATTATATACCTACGACCTATATATTAACCATTAATTATTTCCTCCTTACAAACGCTTTACAAATTTTTATGCTAGCACTGTGAACTATTAGTTCTAATCTTTTTTGAAGTACGAACGTACCTTTAATGCAAGCGCTCTAATTACGCGTCATTCTGTAATTTCATGCAGATTACGTGGAAGAGAATGCGCGTGTGCGCTTATTTGTGGGCACACGGACACAGTCGTGTCGTTGTGCAGGTAAATATTTTGAGAGCTCTTCGTGTCAGCTTTAATTCCTCCCCAGGGATTCCTTTGCGATTGCGGATTGCACTTGCACCCATGCATCCGACGTGAAACGGCTTCGTAGAAATTGCACGCTCAGCTTGGTGCATTGCTAGCCCTACTGAATAATCTATAGACCTTGAAGTTGAAGAATACGAAGAAAAAAGAAGTTAAACGCATCCTTCGCCTGCTCTTTTATGAGGCAGCAGGATAGAATATAATTTAAAATGTAAAACTTCCGTCGAATAATCTTTTGGGACTATCCTTTGAAATTATTTCCAAGTGCATGGAATTTCGCCAAGAAAAAGTATTATTCGAGGAGAAGAATCAGCAGGAATGGAAAAATTCCTCAATCCTTTTCTCCAAGGTGTAGCTAAAGAAGGGTAGATCCTATGTTCGATACTGAGCTACCCATTCCTCGTAAGCTCAATCAGACTTCGTGCGAGGGACTGATTTCCAAAGTACGGATGCAATTTTGTCGCGAAGACCGAACTGTGTTTCGAGATGCTATTCTATGAAATGAATTGCACGAAACAATTATAGTTGAGCATACTTTCCGTGTCAGACTTTCACCTTAGCCCTCGAGAATGCTTGCTCCTTTACAAATTGTATTGGTAACACGAAGGGAGCACTCGATACGATCGGTAGGAATATATCAAGGATATATCTGTTATCGTTAGATTCCTTTTACGTTAAGTTTTTCCAATCCTAAGTGGGAGAGGACGTCGAAGAAGCTTAGAGAACTTGTAAACTACCACGAACAGAATCGATACACGCTGCACGAAATTTAAATCAATTCGAAGCGTTCTTAGAAAAAACATTTTTGTACTAATTGTTTTATCCCAACATTTTAGAAGAAACTATTTTTTACCACAGCTTCTCTTCAATTATTTATGGATTCGTGATTCCCATATTTATCTACAGCTGTTATTAAAACTCGTTCATCGTCAGGAGGGAGAGTTAAATAAATAAATAAAAAAGAGCAGCAAACAGAGGAAAGCAAGGTTCAGAATGTACATACTAATAGGGTCCTCAGGACCCTCTGAATTCGGTGTCCTAAAAAGACGTTTTGCACGGTTAGTCTGGGTACGTAAATGTCATTTGTCCAAGGAAACCTGTGGCGAATTGTTGCCGCGGGGTATGTATCGTAATTAGTGTGCCATCCATTGATAGATACGTTTGTTTTCCCATGATATTGTGCTACGTTTCCGGCAAAAATGGCAACGGAGTACATAACATATGTACATATATGAAACAGTTTGCGTCGCATGTAAGCGCTTATGAAACAGCTTGCTTTATGAGCACGGCTCGGTTTTAATTTCACCGAAAAGCCAGCTGTTTATTACGATTGCATCTCGCTAAACGCAGCCCCACGATTTCCAGATTTATTTACGCCGGAGAAGCAATGGAATTCAAGCGTACGCATTAATAGAATTTCATCAATCGCGAACGAATCATTTTCCTGGACGTTTTAATCTTCGCCCGCCCCCGGCATCGTTTGATTTATCCTATTTCAATATTATCCGGCTGCCTATTTCGATTCTCTTCGCCGCAACAATTTTACTCCAAACACAGACGATTCAACTGTACAATCAAAATTCCTCTATTTCTTTTTTGTCACAATTTCTTCCACGATTAAATCTGCGCACCAGCCACAATTTCTGCGTTAACATTTTATCTCGTGTCTGTAATCGATGACTCCGTGTCGCCAAACGGAACGGAAATTCGAGGGACGTGGACCCAGGTAGAGGGAAAATATTACGGGCGTCCACGTCAGGGCAAAGTTCACCCTTAACGTTTCCTTCAACAGAGTAGTTTATCGTGCTTGCATCTTCGCACAGATTTACGTTTCGTCTCGGTTTTCTTCGCGTCTACCCTCGTCTTTTCGAATTCGTGGGATTAACGGTGTCGTTAAAGCGACCGGGAATTACCTATTCCTGGCCGCGGACAAAGTTTTAATTCTCAGCCGCGGAACTATCGCTTCGCCATCGAACAATGAAACCGTAATGAATAATAAACGCGACGTTTTATCGCTCGTTCTGGGCAAGATTTTCATTGTCGTGAATTTGTATCATCAATTTTACAGCTAGCGTCTTCGTAATCACCCCTTTTTATTACGATTACGTCGCCGCGATTTTCTAGCTAATAGCTGCTTCGGTATTGACCGTGCCAGATGATTGTTACATCCCTGCCACCGGTTGATTTTCATGCTTCCAGCTTGCTATACGCAGAAACAATTTTTGTCCATATATCCCATTTATTTTATTCGCTCGACAGCGTTTTCCAACTGCGATTGTCGCGGACGAAACGCCGATGGCTGAATTAGAAGCGAGGCAGGACCCGAGCCATACACCGCGATCGGTGAATTACACGGGAAACAGCGAGAACAAATGCCTCGGGAGAGTTGCAAAACATTTCGCACGAAACGCTGCTCGACCGCAATCGCCGTGCGCTTGTAGGAACTTTCCTCGGAACCTGTTGACGCCACTTTTGCCGATGTTTTCGCGCCCTTTTATCCCTTTTCCATTCGCCGGCGAGCGTTCCTTCTCCGAGGGGCAACGATCTCCGTGGGACAATGTAAATGGCAGTTTACCGCGATGCTTTCCTCCTTCGTATCTCTCTTTTATTTTATTTTCGTGGGAGATAAGCAACGCCGAACAGTTAATTTATGCAGCAGATATTTATTAGTTGAATGTCGTTTCACCGTTCTCTCAAGATTGCGCAAAGTGACCAACTGGTGAACTACGCCGGCGAACTCGTTGCACAAGTTGCATCGGTTAATTACATCCAACTGGGTTAAGAGGAGAATTATGCGCATTCTACGAATATCCAGGGCCACTGTATCCGAACCGACCAACTCCGAAAATGATCCGAATATCTCCAGCTGCCTGGTTACCCTCCGATGGATAGGAAATTCGATGAAGATAAATTCTTTGCGAAGTAGTAGGTACAAGAGGAACGCGTGTTTCCAAGGAGGACTACCGTAGATTAAGTATTTTCATTTCCGTGGGAGCAGAGATATTCTCTCCCTGCAGAGTGCCTCTATCTTTCTTCTCGGCGTTGTCGAGACCGACGATTTTTTTCGCCGTCCGTCGCGGATCCTGCTTAATCGCCCCTTCACCGTTCCACCGTTTCACCGCGGCGTTTTGCCGGCACTGCCTATTTATCAACGTCCACTACGTACACCGTGGATAAATAATTTTCCTCGGTTCTGCTGATTTTCATCCATTGTTTCGCTCTTCCGTCCGTACGACTCGATCGATGCCTGGAAGCCTCCTCTGATTAATACATCAGTCGTCCAAGTTCGGACAAGTGTATTCAATTCTTCCGCGAACGGTGCAAATCTTTCGCATCAATTTTTCCATTCGAAACTGGAGTAAAGGGGCAGCACGCAACCGAATATAGCGCACTCGGGAGGCCACGATCAACACCAGACTAACTGATCTTAATCGGTGACTCAGACGATTATGTCAGCCTGTTCTTTTCGCCTCGACCAGGTTCCTCCGTTCTCGCCAAGGCCGTGGTTAATTCTTCAGAACATCAGTTCAGCCATTAGTCTTGAGCTCCCGAGCCGAATCGCCGACGTCCTCATTATCTCGTTACTTTTGCCGTCCGCGTACGTTAATAAACGTACGCGTGGCAGCGTGTACGCTCGTCGCGTCATAGAACAATTATCGTGAATATCGTTGAGCTTTTCTCCTGCACGGATGCGCAGGGAATCGAAATACCCTCGCGTGGATTTCCAAAGCGTCCTCGTCAGAATTCATCGCTCTTCGACTATGTGCGAGTAACCGCTGGTCGTTAACGAGGCCAGAGAAATATACGGATGGCAAAAAGCCATGGGCAAATGGCGCGGGGCAAAGGCTAAAAACGGAACGACGGAAATGTCGAGAAAGGAGACGCAGGGGTGAGCTTCAACGACAGCACGGAATTTCGCCCGCGTGATCCAGGGTATAGGGCTGGAGGCGACGTGCTCGCAAATAAAATCAAAACCCTCAACGGCGCCCTTCTGATTCGCGCCCCACCAGGTTACACGTGCAGCCCCCTTCTCTTTTTTCGTTCCTCCTTTTTCTTCTTCGCGCAGAGCGACGTGCCACCGTCAATATACACCCGCGTCGTGTCGTTACGTTCGTGCGATTCACTCGTCTATGCGACCCGCGTACCGACAGGCCGGATTTCGGCTCGTCGATGCACGGGCTGCCTCGAAGGACAGAGGCTTCGCTTTGAAGTATCGAGGAAACGATTTGTTGTTCAGTCGTGGCGGAGAAAAACCCCGATTTCTTCTTCCCCGTTAATGGATCCCGGCGATAAAAATATTTGCAAGAAATACGGTGGAAAAAAATCGCGTGCAGGTTTGGCGCGATAGATAAGCCGACGGACCCTCCGTCATTGTTACGTTCCCGTTTCATCCGTGACTTAAATATCCATTACTCTAAGCAGGAAGCTGGCCGCCTACGGCGAACAAAAAACACAGCTCGATATTGGCAGGCCCGTTTTACCGTACTTATCTTTCAACGCTGAGGGCCGGACTCCCTTCGATCTAGCCCCCGACGAGCAATCTCGTCCTCCTATATACAGTCGCATCGGCAACATTTGAATAGCCGTACTCAGGTTTGCACACCTGCGTATCCATATTTGTCGAACGAAAAAATTGGCTGGGTGGAAAATAGTGGCCCCACTCATTTCATACTGCACCTACTGTCGAACTTCGCGCATGGTTCTTCAAATCCGTTTCGCGGCATACTCTGCAATGTGTTCCGAACTTTAGTACTATTGTCACTATTCTCGCAGTGGATTAATTGCACCCGCAGCAACAATAGCGGGTGGTAGCAACTGGGAACCGAGGAGAATCCTCGCCGCAGGGTTATTTGTCCGTTCAGAATCGACGATGATGGTCGAGAGAAGCCCCGACCTACTGGTGCGTGTGCCAATTGCTTACGATCAAGCGAGCATCACGCCTCTGCGAATTTTCCACGCTTGGCCTAACTCTCAGGCTGACCAGCCTGTGTCCGAACCAGGTAGATGTATACGTTCATTGACCACCCGTACCTCCTCTGTGCACGTGCAATCGAAACACAGCATGTGTGATTAGCTAGGGAACGGGAGGGCCGTAAACAGTTTACAGCAGCACGATCCCACGCGGGAATGACAATGGCAATGAACAGATCGTCCAACCTTATCGGCTGTGTACGTAGCTGGCTCTGAAAGTGGTCTTTTAGCCCGCTGTTCTGATATAATGGACGTTACATTGATTTCGAACCTGCATTTCCGTCCTCATCGCCGCACTATCTTCGACATTGTAAGCACGTTCGTGAATCAATGCGCAGCGCACTGGGATGATTCTTCTTTCGGTTTCGCGAGATAATTAATTTCGCGATACCGCGAATCACCCTGGGTTCGAAGTAATATCAGTGTATCTGTTTCCTTCTATAATACTCGTGCTTGGAAATTTAATTCGTCGTGACGCGGTGAACGGCGATAGGTGGCAGAGCTCTTAAACAATTTTTCAGACACCTAGTACACGCTGTAGACGTTTATCTTTACGCTTTGCTGCACCGACGATCGATCGCATCCCATCGAGTCTCGAACCAAGAGCAATAACCAATATCTAACGCCCTCCATTCACCACGTGGATTAATGCCACAAAACTGACAGAAGCGCCGCTGCTATGACGCTCGAAGTAATTGCAGGATACTCAGAAGGATAAATTGCAACACAAATGACACGCCTCTGCGCCCGTTAACATTGCTCCGTGGCAAATGCGCGATAAACTTATTCGTAGCACTGAATTTCTGTCTGCTCCGTTTTCGATATAGTCGCAGACATAATCCTCCGGCTGTATCTCACAGAGTCCTGCTGAAGATGAAGCATTGCTCGGCGTTGTCGAAATTCCGACACGCTTCCTGCAAACGATGTATAATACAGCCATGTCGCAACACTCCTGTCAACATTCGGCTTTCCGTCAAACTTGCTTGGAACGAGCGTGCTCTCCTTCAGCGTCCCGAGGTGTCACTGGATTTTCGACTCGCGCGAAATTTCTTTGGAATGCACCCGGCCTCTTGCTAATTGTCCCCGTTGTAACGGCGAAACTTGATCCCCCGAGAACCAGCCTCGTTTGCGAGAGAAAACCGCCGTAAACTCTAATTAAAGAGGATCCTGCGTGCCCGACGATACTTGATCTACCCTGGCATTTAAGCGAAGCTGGAAGCTGAGGCATTAAACAGGCATCAGCTCCTCCGTGTATGCAAGCGAAGTATTCGACGATTGCTTCAAAGAAATCGCGAAGCTTAGGCAAAGTGTCGAAATTTTTTCCATGGACGTGAATCGATCGACAGGTATTTCAGAGGGGCTTGAACGACGAATAGAATTTTTAACCTCTCGAAGAAATTCGAATTGGGCGCAATATTTAAGAGGCGGCTCGAGGACACGGAAACGTGCAAAGAATACCGATTCTCTACAAAATTCGTAATACTACGGGGCGCATGTAAAGTGGGTCGTAGAGAGCGGATCGACATATGCAGGTCGGTAGAGTTGAATGCAAGTTCTCCAGGCAAGCATGTTTCAATTCGATCGGCAACTTCAACCTCCTTGTTATGGATCTCTGAACGCACGAGACAGTAGGCGATTTTACATAATAATGATAAATAAAAAGCGACGCAAGTACCTACGCTGCAAGGCTAAATACATAGGGCGCCGGCGTCTGGGCATAGCGCGACCTATACTACTTGCGCCGCTTGGATCGATTCGGCGGCGATCGAACTCTGTGGAAAATAACGTAACGGTGTGCACGAAGTTGCAGTTTCGCAGGTAAACTTTATGCAACTGCACGCGTGCTGAATTGCAGCTGGTATTTGAATTTAATTCTTATTCCTCGAACGTGGCTCCCGTAAAACTATGAACCCAGCAGAGCTTCTCGAACCCCAGCATACTTCCTCCTATTTCTTCAACAGTATTAACAATTCTCACTACATCCACGAGTGTTTTCCTTTTGCGCAGCGTACCTCTCTTTCCTCTGCGCTCCGTTTAACTTGCCAACGCTCCCATTATCTTGGACCACGAGAAGATTCCTCTAATCCCACGCGTCAGCATCTAAGGTTTCGTTCGCGAGACGAAGCCGCTCCACTTCCTGCCCCGGAATCGGTTGATTCGTCGGCACACGGTCATTAGCTAATTTGTCAACTCGTTTATTTGTGCCTGCCGACGAGAGGTCGCGATCCCTGGACTCCGGCGAAAAATCACCGGACAAACGTGGCCCGGTCGAACACCCACGGGGCAATTAAAATGGTAATTCTCATTGATGAGTTAATCGTCGTGCCGTTTCGAAAAGTCGATTGTCCCGAACGGCACGCGGTCAGAGCATCGTTTGTCATCGCCGGATGACGCCTCGCGTTTCACTTCGTGTTTCCACCGGTCCCCATTCGAGAGGATCGCCGAGCTTCCTGGTAACACGCCCTCGTCACGGCGGTATTTCTCCCTGGGTCGCTTGTTCTACGAGGTACGCGTGTTTTACGGTACGCGGAATATAATGGGATTCAGCAGTTCTCACGATGAACTGGCTGCGCTCGAAATTTCCTGCACGCTGAACCGTGTTGGCTGTCATTTTTGCTGCTTGATTTACAACTATTAGGAGCCTCGAGCAATATCCTGGATCGATCCAGAAGCGCACGATGCCCAGTCCATTAAATCTGTTTCCCATGGCGAAATATGTAACAAGTGGACAGAGTCGTGCGCAGTCGGACAGATCCGCAAGTTCGCTCGTTTTCCCGTAAACGGATTATTATACAATTCCATCGCGACGCGTTTGATGCCTCAGGCCGCGTTCGAATACGGTCGAAACTTTTCGACGGTTCTTTGTGCGGGATCCCTTTGACCGTCGGCTTATATCCGCCGACTAGAAGCGTCGACGGCGGGATCGTTAAGCTAGATCGAGTCTACGACCAGCGGAAGAATGTTCGAAGACGAATACCGTGGATGAAACGGACAGATATGGCCGAAGCGACGCGACGGAAGGAAAAGGGTAGATCCCAGATTGAAATGAAAGAGCTCTATCACAGGGACGAAAGGATGCTGCTGGCTGAGATCTTTCTCAATTTTTCGGATCAAGGATCGCATCTTTTCCCGGCGGTGCGGATTTTAATTTACTTTCTTTTACCGTACCTACCGTACTTGCTCGACGCTAGACTCTGGCTGACCTCGCGAGGTTTTGGGAAAAGCAAAGTCGTCAGGAACCGGCGAAGTGATTTATTTGTTTCATATTTATACACATAGTAAGCGATACGATTATATCGTATTAGGTACTAGATCGTATTATATATATTTATTTATTTATATATCGAGCATTTTGTACAATAAATAAAGACTCTAGAGTAGTTTAAACATAACACGGCGTACTCCCTTGCGATTAATATCGAAAAGTGTACAATAATTTAACGAGCTCCCCGAGTGCGTATCATATCGTTCTTTCATACCACTTGTCGGCGTAGCGAACGGCAAGCAGAATATTCGATCTTAGAATATTATATACAGCGCACAGGGTATTTCTTTTTTTTAACTTTCCAAACAAATTGTAACAGATGCTGTTCGATTCGGTAGAAAATCGCGTCCCTACGAGAGGATGCGCTTCATTTTTCTTCTTTTTTTTGCAACGCATTAAACAACTCGCTCAAACGCATTCGTTTACTTTTATAAATATCCAGAGAAAACATGCGACTCGTCAAAATCATTATCACACTGTCCGTGGGACTTGTACGTTTGAATTTTGCTGTAGATGGATCATTGTCGCGTTACATCAGTTTACTTGCACTTTCCAGTTGGAATAATATGATGGATCGCGTATTATCGGCTACGCATTGAACGAAATTAATTAGACATCGCCCACAGGTAGTTTGATAATCCGTATTCGAATAGAAGTGTATAGAAAAGGTAAAAGGCAAGCATCCAATTTTGTACGTTCAGATGTTCGTATAAAAAGGCATACGAAAGACACAAAACTGGCAGAATTTAAAGGTTCATATAAAAAAGATCGCCACAACAAATCTCTGTTAAGTATAAAAAGATACTCGGTGTGTGTTCAGCATACGAATCGTAAATGGGAAGCGAGTGCGATTGAGCCAAAGGACACGGCTACTCGATTCAATCGAATCTCTGACTAAACTCGAACAACCTTAGTTCTTTCGCGACGCGAATAATATCTCTAACGATAAGTTCCACTATTTATACAATCGTACAACATACACTGCGCTTGCCCCACCATGGAGAATAGAGTTCACGCTATGTGTGACTTACTTAGGGTCGAAGTTCCTTTATTCTAAACGAGCTCGAGACGGAAAACAGACGAGCAGAGTAAATCGTGATACGATCGTTAATGGTTTCGAGTTGGATCCAGATTGTAGTGGATCATCGCTTCGATCGTTTCACAAAAAAATCTTGCATTCTCGAGGGTATCCAAATCTGCGAGCTTGCTGTATATTGTTCGCCTTCTATTTTCGTTCAGCGAGCGAACAGATGAATCTTACAAACGGCTAATGGATCGATGTTCGTCGATCGTTTTGATATTACTATATTGTCTTCATAAATCCACGAACCGAGATACATACATCATGCACTTCTATCTAACGTGACTAATGTTCACGGGAAGGTCGTTTACTTTTGAAACGAGGACCATCGTTGCTGAAAGAACGAGTTCCCCGCAAGGCGCGTTTAACTCTTTCAGCCCTTTGCGACGCCATCTGACGCGTCACGGATCTTGCCACGATTATCTCTTCGTTGCCTACCAATCCCGCCTATGTCTCTACGCCTTAACAATAGCCTCCTCTGATGTGTCTTCGCGAGCAAAGATAGACCTGCAGGTAGTCTAAAATTCGGCGCAGAAAATGAACCAAGTAGAACGTAATACTCGAGTCCGGGCATGCGACGATATCTAGCAAGCAAAATACAGGACTGAAAGAGACAAACAGCAGGAGAATTTGAACACTTGGATCTCTCCCCGATTCATGGAAACGACGGACTAATTATAAATAGGTACGCGATCCGATGAGATTCGAGTGCGTGCTCTTGCAATCGGAATGAGTCGAATGACTCGAGAAGTCTACGGTTCCATCGAGGAACGAAATCTCGCGAACCGCGAGACGATACGCTATCCAAGGGAAACCGTTCCCCCGGTGGCTGGGATTGTCGTAAAAAAAGACAAGTTTCGCGACGCGGAAGCTGCTGGCCGTGCATCTTTCCTCGTGCTTGTCGTGTTTCGTCGTCGAACGAAAGGGGCGATGATAAATTTTTCTCGTCAGGTTCGCATTCTTCCTTTCGCCTCTCGAGGAGACAGACACGGCCAGATTCTCGTTACGATTGGGCAGCAGACTCGGGTGGGTTTCGTGCAATGGACACGAGACGCGAGATCGTTAGCTGTGTTGGCAATTAAGGGGCCTTTCTTCCGCGATCAAAAGGGACGGCAGAGGCTTCTGCCATCGGCTGCGTCGTTAAATCGACCGTTCTTTTTTTCTCAATGGATACTGCCGCACGATCCACTTCGTGGAGTATCTTAAGACGATAGACAGTGTTGGATCTCTGATTCCAGGAGGTTCGATTCGAATAAACACGGAGATAAAAGGGATGATCGTGAAAATTTGACGCGCGTCATATCGCCAATCAGCTAACGGTTCAAACCGAACAGTGAATTTCGTTTCTCCCATTCAAAGATTACCACTACCAGGAACCAAAGAACACGCTGGACAGCACGGCTATTAATGCCAGCCAGCCGACCAGATCGAACGATCCTCGTCTCCAGGTCGCGTTGTTCATACAGGTCTCTCGGATGCTGGCGATCTTCAGGCCACGACGGCCGAGCAGATTGTGGACGCCACGTTTGTCGCTCTTCTGCAGAATGTGCTCTCGCGCGAGCAGCAGCGAATACAGCTGGTTGTCCGGGCTTCGGGAACAGAAAGTTAGAACCATGTCCGAGGACACAGCCTTCATCACGTGGACATTGCCGGTGAACTGATTGTACTGCCTCTCTGCCAGCGTGCCTGCGAAAGAAATGGTCCCGAAGGATTAGCGTTGCAGACAATCTTTAATCCACAGAATTATTTTTTGGGACATTATGCGAGAGGAAGCGTTGCTTCCAGGAGAACCGCGCGATAGCTGGATTGTATCGAGCGATCTGAAACGACACGAAACGTTCGTGCACGATTCAAGGGGAATTAGCAGCGGAAATCAATGAATCGGCCTGATTATTGTCTGCGACAACTGGGAATGCCAGCGTGCTCCCTCTGGAAATCTGTCACATTAGCCGTCATTATGTCGTTGATGACGGTATTAGAAGATTGCCGTGCGTTCTTTACGTATGCGACACGCGCCTCGCGTCTGCAATCACGCACTCTTCATGCGAACTGTAGCCGAATAAACATGCACCACGTTTTTAACGTCGCAGACATTCAAATTATTCTACAGCACAGTATTGAAAAGCACGAAATTTATCTCGCGAAAGATAGATATATTTGCCGAATTGTTCCATTCGAAATGTCCTCGAAATCTGAAAACGAACCAAGTGTCTACGATCCACGAATAAAACGATTTGCGATTATTAGTTTGGAAAATGATTGTCACGCGTCTAGTACGTGCCAATCGCAGTATCGCCGATAGGTACTATCGCCGCGTACTATCGAATTATTACAACGTCGTCCATTAAGCTGTTTCGTTGTGTAAATGGTCAGCAGCTCCGGGATGTTGACGTTTAATCGTATGAAATTAATGGTAACAGCTGTTCGACTGCGCGAAATTCTGCTCGAGCAAGCGGGCCGAACGATTTCGTCTCGCCCCATCGTCGAACGAATTAGTTTAGCAATTGTTCTTGTTCCCCCGTTTACGTTCTGCTAATCAACCCGACGCCGAATCGCGATAGGAAATTTATCGAAAACGGAGAGACTGCTGATTAATATCGACAAGAAGCTCAAGACATTTCCCCGACCCTGCGTCGATGCAGCGCACGCCTTTCATTTATGATTCATTTTGTACGTCGAGTGCTTTTATCGGGATTGCGTCTATTCTCCGGCGAAGTAGAATTGGAAATGCGTAGAATTGTCAGTGACAACGGGGATAGTGGTACAGAGAAGGAGCAAAGAGCTGCGAGAGTAGCACGAAATTTCTGTTTCAAAAATAACAGCAGCTATGCCGTTTTCGGTAATCTGTCGAATTCTTGGAACGTTAAACGCCGCTTGAAATATTTCACTGATTAAATATAAAGTAGCTGAAGCGCGGAACAACGAATGAAACGTTTGTGCTATGAATAGCGAAATTCCAAACAGCGGGAAAAAATTGATAACAAAGTTCCGATGAGGAATTTTGCGCCGGACGGTTGTCTGTTGGCAAGTCTAAAAGAATACGTCCCCGTTAAAGGGGCGAAGCAACGAGCTTCGAGAGATCTCGATCCGAGGATGCACTGCGCTTGTTCTCGCCACCTCGCTGTTCTAAAAGAATCGCGGCGCGAAATGAAAAATGGGAGCCGTAAGGCGCTTTTGAAAAATTATTCTCCGCATCGGCAGTTTCTCGCGGATTTTCTCCGTTTTCCACGGCCTAGCCTCTCCTTTAGAGCCAGCCCATAATTGGATGGGCTGACTTCTGCGCCATGACCGACGACCACTTCGGCCCCATTTCTACTGACAGTTAACCGATAATCAAGCCGGATACTTGAAATTCATTAAGATCGTTATCGGATGCACCTTAGGACTTTAATTACCGCCAGCGGTTTCCCACTTTGTTCCCGACAGAGCTTGGTAATTAGTCGTTTAGAAAGCGGTCGTTCAGCGGAAACTGTCCTCCCCTATGATCGTCTTTTCATCGAGCATTCTACATTTTTCACGCCTCGGACACTTTTGTCCTCGGGGGCATAACTTGTAAGGTATAAGGGACGAAATTCGTTCGCTTTTGCCCCAATTAAAATACATATCCATCTTTAAACCTTAATACTTCTTCTCGGTTATGCGAGCAGATTTACCATTTTGCAAAGAGGTGGAGATCCAGAAGCCTGGTTTCCGGGAGATGTCCGGTATCCGGAAGGTGTATTCGAGATTTCCTGCCCCCTCTGCCCACAACAGCCTCAACGACGAGAAGAACTTGGACGAGTTCTCGACCGCCCTCAGCTTCACAGTAGGGCAAGAATCGATCACGTACGAACCGCCCACAGGTTTCAATGGGTCGACTTTATGCTCCAACACCTCCACCACGTACCACTTGCCCATTATCTGAAATCAATACGCGCACAAATGGATTTATTACGTTCGCGTGCTAACGCAAACGCGCTCCGACGCGTTCCGATCGGCAAAAGCCGCCGCGAGATTCGCGAAACGTGAACAAGCTTGGCAACGGCTCAAGCTGTTGCGAAAATTTCGTCAAGATTACGTCCGTTCCAAATTGTTCCAATTTGTTTTGCGCGCGAACGAAGGAATCGAGCGTTAATCAGAAATCTTCGGTAAGCAGATTTTATTCATTTTCGACAGGGTCTGGTTATTCTATTTTTGTTCTTTTCTTTTTGCGAGCTTCTCTGAATGTTTGCCTCAGGTTCCGTTACCATGATCTCCTTGCGATTCGAATATCGGCGGCGCCGCGCGTACTTTTCAACTAGACGATCTGAGCCAAGAAATCTCACGACTTTTCAAATTGAATCCCTATTGAGATGTCGCCTCGGCAGGCGTTATCCGTATAATCATCATTGACTTCAATTCTGTAGGATTGCATTTTTAGTATCGCGAGTGGGATTCACGCCTGGGCGACTTAATGCCCGATATTAAAAATTAATTTCATCAAACCGCGGAAGATGCCGCGACGTCGAGTGGCGCATTTCGGCGAAGTGCCATCAATATAAATTAAAGCGGTCGGCTTATCGAGGATTTCGCTCCTAACCCGGCAAATATATCACGGCCGATTTAAAAACACATTAAATTGCAAAATCGAAGGTCCATAAAAGTGTCAGGGCACATTTACCGCGAGAGATCTTCCCAACCGTTGCGTTGGCTGCCGTGCCATTAACGCGGGACACTCCCTTCGTTTAATAATCCACGATTCCTCCCTCGCTGTTGCGAAAGGTATACCACGAATTAACCACAGAACACAAACGCAGCAATGGCAGCCCAATTTTAATACAAAATTTGCTTACAATTTAAAGTCATCTTTTTTATACCTCGATGAATTACACAGTGGACGATATTACTGATAATTGTAGACGGCTTTGGAACGAGCTAAACGATTAATAGTAATTTATAGGTAGTAGCCGCTGGAATACTAGGTGTCTTTCGAACGGCAAGAGAACTCTCACAATCGGTCGGTGAGATAATCCAGAGGCTTTAGCGTAGGTACAGATAATGCCGGGTGGTGTTTAAACCAAATTAGGGGCGATTTATTGGCCGATTGCTGGCTGCAATTATGTACGAAGAAATAATATTGGCCAGATCGAATTGCTTCGGGTTCGTTCGGCTTGAAATAAAATTCATTTAGACAACTCGTCGGCTAAGAAGAGCAAGTCGTATTTCATTGCACTTTTTAATCTTTAAAGGAAGAAAATGGTATGCAAATGAGGCTCTTCTATCTGTCGAGCATCCGCATAATTGAAAATAAACGAGGGAGTATTTGGGTAATAATTAAAGCCGCAATCTCGATGAAAATTCCACAGCCGTCGGTATTTTAAGTCCACTTGGACCTATCTATAAATCAATTGTATCAAATGAAGCATGAAACTTCCTTCGGAAGTTTCCACGCAAAAAATTAAAGAGCGACTAACAAGTTGTAAGTGACGCAAGTTAAGAAAAGCTTTTAGCGAGATGGAGGAAGTGTCCATAAAAAAAGTAAAAAAAATGTGGAAGCACGGAAAGAGCTTGTTTGGAGTCTTAGAATATTCTTAGCGGATCAAAGCGCCACTATACCTCGCGTTATGGTTCGCCGAATCAGCAATTTCGTTCGCAGTCGTCGTCAACGAACGCTCGGATTGAGCGCGACGATATGCATAATCAGCAGGTGAAACAGACAAAGCTCTACCTCTGGAAGTAATTAAAAGCTTCGCAAACGTGGCTCGCGTCCCGTGGAATCTCATTTGACGCGATCCCGGTTGCTGGATGAGCGTGCAAGTTCAACACCCCGTGTCAGCCAGTCGCGTTTCAACAAACGGAGCGATCCCCGGCAACGACGTGGCCGAGTATGTATTGAGATCGCTACAGGATTGATTAAAATATCATCCCGCAACAAATGATACTTCTCCACGTCTGAAACGGTTCCAGATAATTCAGTCGCGGACACGCAGATGTCTATTAATTTCAATTGAACGGCGATTAAGCGTACCCACGTAGCGAACGCGCAGGAAGCTTTGATCGACAGGGTCCCATACCGTCTGGTCGATTTGCATCGTTTTTCTCAGCCAACGCAATTTTGAACTGAAGCAACGTAGTTTAATTCGCCGGTCTATTCAGCAACTTAGTGGATGGGGAAAAACGACGGGAATAACGGGCCACAAGCTGTACGCGAAATAATTAAAACAACAAATGCCGGGCCAGGAGATTCGAGCGAAAACGCTTGTCGCTTGGTGGATAGGCAAAACTAGTGAACGCGGGGCGAGAAACACATAGACACGATTTATTAAAGCGACACGCGGCCTGATACAGCGACCGGCAATTCGTTCCGGCCCGGTCCCGGAATTGCACCGAAAACGGACTTTAAACCGGTGTTCATAGTCGGTCGTAATTACATTACGAAGTTTTATGAAAGGCCGCGCACTTTCAAGCCCGGGCCCTTCGTTTCTCTCGTGGATACACAATATATCGTAACAGGCAGCACCATGCCGGCCAGCGTAAATGGTTTCAGATGCAATTGCTATGCGCAGCTATCTCATGGCGATTTGTTCAAGAGCATTAGAATATTATTGCTAGCCATATGCATTTAATGAATTGGCTGGTCAATCGAACAATAATTTCGGACAGCTATATTTTTTCAAGACACCCCGATCTATTTTTTTTTTCGCGGCGGCTCTGGCGCTATTATTTCGTCGTCGCGTCAACCTCGCCTATTTATTACTTTAATTGGGTCGTGGTTCGCCCTAAAATTACGCAGTCACTAATGCACACAAAAGCGACCGTCGTTCGACGTACACACGAATTGATTAAACGTTGCCTTCGAAATCGCAGGCAATTGAGTTTGCGCACCTCGAGCACCCTCAGATTTATCGCAGAAAACATACAGGCACGAATAAAAATATTCATTTACCCGTATTTTGTTTTACTTTGTTAATCCTAATTCGGTGTACAGTCCATTGACTTTCGTCCACTTTCGATCGCGCCGCCTTCTCGGTATTCAATAAGGACGTTCCACCGTGACTCCTGACGTCGGTGAATTTTGCAAACGTTGCCGCTAGCGAGCTCATAAAAGAACACTGTTCGAGCCAAGTGACTGCATGCTAAATGAAGCAATATCGGTGACAAATGGCCCGACGGTACCCAGTGGACGGAACGTGAACTGGATTTGATCGTGCATAAGAAACAGATCGGTGGCTCGAGGAACCAGAATTACGACATCAACGTCACTTAGGCGCATCTAAACTATTTTAACGTTACAGAATTTTGTAATACTATCAAGGTCTACCAGTTTCAGAAGGCCAGAAGGTATAAGAGCGACCCTTAAATACAAAAATAAGGTCTGCCCCTTCCCGTTTCATGAATACATTAGGGAAAATTATGTTTGTTTCGTGGCCTCTAGTTTTTCTGGCGGCTCTGCGGTTGCTTCGCTGGATATGTAGCTTCTTGCGATGGAACAGAATTTAGTGGTAGCGGAAATTTATAGTTCATAGAGCGGCGTGCTCGCAATAACGTTTCGCCTGTTTCAGGCGGTTTCTCTAGCCGGGGGAAAAGGAAACGGAGCAGGGAGCGAAGTTTAATTTCTGTTCGCGGAATAATTATTATATTTTCGAGGGGCTGTGGTACCGTGAAACATTTTCAAACCATCCTGTAATAAGCGTAGGGACGATATTAAATCAGGCTACCAGGATGTCGTTGAACGGCATCGAATTTTCTCAGAAGGAGTTACTTAACAAATTATCCAAAGGGGCGAAAATGTAGGTAGTTTGCTGTACGCTGCAACGATCTTGGAAAAACATTTTCATGAAATTCCCTCTGGAGTTGCGCCGCGATGCGAAACCTTCGACTCGAACGTTGATTTAGCAACTTTTAACTTCTACTTCCGCGACGACGACACACGTGTGTGTCCAAGCTAGCGTGGCTTTTCAACACCTTGCGTTGCGCAAAGCGGAAAGCCCGGAGAAATTTAATAATGTCACCCG
The DNA here is from genome assembly GCA_963583965.1 of Nomada ferruginata. NCBI lineage: Eukaryota > Metazoa > Arthropoda > Insecta > Hymenoptera > Apidae > Nomada > Nomada ferruginata. The sequence goes on from OY757223.1 coordinate 1,380,727, forward strand.
ACTGGATGCACGTGCAAGCCTTGCTGTTTTATTGCTCTACGAATGGCTGTAAAAGCTATCTCGTTTATTGTTTCATGGATCACATGCAACGTGCCGACTATTCGAGATACTTAAACAATTTTCCTTCTGTTATTATTCATCGTACGAGCTCCAATTTAAAAACTTCTTCTGCGCAAGGTAGAACGTTCCTCCTCTGTATTCCGTGCACTTCGCGGGCATGTAAAGTTGCTGCGGAAGCGACCCTTGCTAATTGATTGGCCGTAAACGGATCGACTGGCTTTTTTGTTTCCCGTTCGCCAGATAAGGGCGGCACTTGTTGCTCTAAATCTTGGTCGATCTTGAATATCGAGGTGCGGAGGACAGAGAAGAAAATAAAATGCTGCCGGACTTTAATTAGGAAACACGGACTAATTCGATCGCTTAGCCAATAAAAGGGTGCATTCGCCACGAATTTCTAGGGAATCTACTTCAAGCTTCTCGAGATACGCTGATTTTATGCACGACGTTTAATTTTCTCCGGATGCGTAACGAGAAGGTCGACCATCCTCTCGCAAACGGAATTACAAAACGCGAAAGTCAAGGTGCGGAAAAACACTCGAACAAACGAGGTAGAGAGGACAGTGTTCGGAGGGGGTGTACAATCTAATACATGTTGCGACAACGTGCTGAGGAAACGCGAAAAATAATCTTCCCCTCATAAATTCTCTCGTGCGACGTTGGGACAATTTTTCTGTCGCGCGAACACGAGCTTAGTAAATACACGAAAGCTAGCCGAAACAAAAAACAATTGAAAGCCAATTGTTCGAAATTGCGAAGAATTCCGATTGTGTTTTCCGAAACAATCCGTTCATGCTGCATGAATTGGAGTTAATACATGGAATATTCTTCGTTGCCTTGCAGTGAAAAATCCTACCATCTGTATATCACGATTTTTTGTCACCAGATCGGGGTAATGCGTTTGAGATCGTTGGAATTCGCACAGACGCAAACTTGATTCGCTCGTGGAAATACGACAGACGCGATACGCGCACGCAATCGAAGCTGAAATGTTTCTACTTTTGTTGGGTCGAACGCGTTTGATCTGTGGCTGGAACAATTTCGCGTAATTGCAGTTATAAGAGGAAGCGATAAATATTCCTTTTGTCCCGTGGCGAAACACAAGCGAACAGCACACCCCTCCTGCCCGTAGATAAATTTTCGTTTATTGTCCACGCTCTTCGTTTATTGTCTCTATCCCTACGTAGGTAGTGGTCGTTAATAATTTTTAAGCGTGTCGGTGGTATACTAAAGTCTCGGGAATAGATTCATTCCACTTCGCGGAAATAATATCGATGTGGCAGGTAAAAACGTTACCGCGTGTCTCGACGACAACTTCGACGAACGATAAGAGAGAAAAGAAACTACCTTCGGCCCGCCGTGGCAAGATAATTTAAAGTTTTCGAAGTTGTTTCTCTTGGGAGTTTTAAGATTAAATCTCGTTGGCCTTGAGTTTCCCAGGTTGGAGCTTTTATGAGGCTTGAACTTTTTGAAATCAAGGCTCTCCTCTATTTAGGTCACAGTTCTCTGGACCTTGAACTTTCGATATTGGTAGCCCCCTTTTATCCCGCGCTTCTACGGTCAGTAAACAGCTATCGCAGAGCTTTCGAACGAATTTGTAAGCTTGTGCAGGGTCGCGCAGGGGTGTCAGTGGGCCATTTTTCATCGGATTCGTGATATGAATCGAATGACGAGGAGTAAGAGAAGTACGACAAAGGTCGTAAAAATGCAAATGCGCGTTTGGGGAAAAATTGCCGGCTGTCAACCTCGAAACGGTCCAAGTCGATGAATCTCCGGCGTATACCGAGCTTCCCTGCTCTTGCTCGATGGCATGGCCACCGTGGGGATGATATGCGGCCATAGATTATCCCAACGGAGGTTGAGTTTATCGTAGAACCGTTTCCGAGACCTGACAGTGGCGATCATTAAATTGCAAATAAAATACGACCAACTTTAAACACTGTACGCGAATAGAATTTATGCAGGCGCTCGATATATTATTATTTGACGATATACATGAACGTAGAAGAGTCAATATAAGCGATCCCGAGCCATAGCTCATTTTTCATTCGATTACGCTGCAATACCATCGATAGCTTCTCAGTGGCTGCTGTCCCAATAGAGATAATGTATATACCGTGATCGATTATGCTATTCACCTTTCTATTCCGCGGCTTAGACGATGGAATTCACGAACGGCAGGGCATAGTTAAACGAAAATATACAACGTCCATAGACCTTAAAGAGTGGGAAAGGCCATGGAAATAAAGATAATCGACGGAATGCTCGTTTCGTGAAACAACGAGCCTCCGAGCGTAACTTCCGGTTAAAGACGGTCCATCGAGTTACGAGGTCAGAGAAAGCATCCTCGAGCGGGCTTTTCATCTCGAGTGGCCCATTTCTCAGTCGAAAACGCGATTCAATCGTTTCATTAAAACGGCATCCGCTCGATTAAAACGAGAGTGCCGCTCGAAACTCTTCGAATTCCTTCTCCGACGGGCAGATTTCCTCCAGGAAAATTGAATCTCGCGTTGTGCCCGACGCTCGAATAAATAGACGATTTACAGCTGCCCTTCTTCCCTCTTACCGCGGAGGCATCTTCGATCCGCTGGAAAATATACTGCAACGACGCCCGCTCCCTGTATACTCATCGGGAATCATTCGAGTTTATTTCCCCTCTCAACTGTGCCCGCCACGACGCTTTCCATTAGAGCGGAAATCGATCAAGTGCGTTGAAGCCAGACGCTAGAGCAACAGATCGGTTATTGTGTCTTTCAAGATACGTTTATACTCTTCCTGCGGTGAAATTCATTCTGCTATGCGTTTTTTTTTCTGCTTCTCCGAGATACGCGGCTTTCCGAGACGAGCCGTCAATTCTATCTTGTCCCGTGCTACCTTTTATATCCGTCATCTTCTGCTGCACTGAGATACAAGGTATCGCGAGAGGGAAGGAAAATTATTTTTCAGGATGAAGAATATTTGTAAAATAGATGGGGAAAATGAAATCGCTGCGTTTGCCCTTTTTATTAGAGCTTTTCCATTTTATATCTAAATCGATACTTCCGGGTGCATCGTATTTTCCCCACGGATGTGAAAATCTACGGCTCCCCCGCGGTGAGTGCATGGACGTGCCACGAGGTCTACGCGAAGGTAGCCGAGAACTCTCGTCAGGGACAGCGCGCCAAGGTAAACACTTCCGCGGGAAATCCCAATTGCAGGACCAAGTCTTCTGGTCGTTCGGAAAGACGGGGATTAAAGCTGTTTATAAACAGCACGGACAAGGGAAACTACACGGAGTGCAAGAAAACTCGCTTGGGCCCTTTTTCAAGATCCCCCATAAAACGACAAACGAAAATGTTGGGATACAAATGCCTGGGCAGACAAAAAGCTGGCGCATAAAATCTGTCGACTGGTGTCGCGATTTGAAATAGAAGGCAAGCATTACGAATTCGTTAGAATTAGAGCGAGACGAGTGGAGAAGATTTTCGTGTACGTATTTTCCAAGAGAACCTCGAGGCTTCTATGCTGATCGGGGGTTAAACCGTGAGTGTTCCAAGTTCATGGGAATTAGGGTTCTTTGGAGGATCACCGAAGAGTGGCGGTGGTCAGTGTCAATTACGGTTCCAGGGAAATCAGTTCGGTATAAAGTACGCTGGATAAAGAGCGAAATCCCCAAGGGTTACCGATACTCCAACAATGCGGAATGAACCATGCTTTCGTTCGAAGTACCTATAAAATTTCCATAAAAACGGTGATCTAAAATTGCATCGCGGTGCACAATTTAATCAGAACGAAGGTATATGAAAATGCGCAGCGCACACGCGTTCGGCTCTATAGAAATACATAAAAGCATTTGGTTCTGATCGAAGTTGACTGTGACAGTTGCTCGAAGCGAGAACGATAACCTCGTGATTTCATGTACAATTTTAGGTGGCTGAAAATGCGACGCGTTAGCAACGGAGACAAATGGCATCAGTCCCGCCACACCGGTTAGATTTGTTCGACCGCGTTACATGGCCAAACTGAAACCCATTGTTTTACGAGCCACCTAATTATACATTGTGTAAACCGGCGTCACTTAACCGCTGCCCGTGGCTGTGACATAATCGAACAAGAAACGACCGTGTTCCTATAATTCGTTCCTATATTTATATATTTTGTTCCTATATTTCGGTGGCACGGGCTTTGGGTCCGATTGTTATTGCACTGTGGTCGAACGCAGCTCCGACATGCCGCGACTTTTATTAATAAACGCCCACGCAGAGAATTTCATACACTTTTGAAATTGTGGAAAGAACCAAAAATTCCGCTGCTCTCGCGATGCGATGAAATAAAAGAATGCCCGGGGCGATGGAAGCGCCTATTTTTGAGCCTCGATGCTCTGAATAAATTATTTTTTACAGAAGGGTCTTCACAAGAGACGGGGCAGATTTATTAACCCTCGGTCGATGAATTAATAACGTTTCACAAATTCTGCCGGGGCAAAGGCCGGTAGTTGGTCGAGTGAAAGCTGCTGAAAAATATCTATTCTCTTAATCGATAGAATTAATTTAATATAACACGCGCTGTTTGAATATTATTTCAACACGCTTCAGAAAATTGCACGTCCCCGCCGCAGAATCTATGTATATGATGTACTGTAAATTTCTCCCTTGCTGCGTGCAATCTCGGCTGCACTTTAGATTAAACGCTCGAATAACTTGGAAATTATATTTACCCGTAGGTAATGCGACCCGATATCGATATCGTGGATTCGTCGATCCTGTATACCTGCAGCATGTTCGAACGCGCTTTTAAACCAATTACCCGCCCTCTGTTTTCCATAAAATACTAAGGAAATAAAATACATCCCAAGGATCGCCTGGCATTTTCGGGAGAATTTCAAGCGTATCTGTTTTGTTTGTAAATGTATCCTCCTCTGGACTTGCACCCAGAGGGACTTTGATGAAAAATGATTTACTCTGTCCTTGATGATGCGAAGAAACGAAGAGAGGTTTTCGTTTCAAGCAGCACAAGCAGTTTTATATCCTCCATAGCATCTGAGCGGAATCTTTGTAGAACTAATCATTAAAACTTTGAACCGACTTCGAACATTGTCCGGTCCTGCGCCGGATATGGGGAATCTCCGGACCCGTTCGAGTTCCGGAGATCGTCGCGAAAGTCTCGAAAGTTTCGCGAAATTACGTGGCCCGACCCGACGAAAGAATTGCATTAACCTTTCGCGGGATCCGCGTCAACTTCATGCATTTCTTATGAGAACGTACAGAGAAGCCGACGGATTTCAGATTTCGCCCAGGGGACGAATTAACTCGTCACCGCGAATCAAACAAGCGCGCCAAGAAACTTTAGAGTGTCGTTCCTTGTCGCTGCAACCCCGTCGAATTTTTCTTCGCCACAGTTTGCAACGAAATTACGAATCTCACCGCAAAAGCTCCGCGTCCAAAACAGCCGCCCACGCTCCAAAGCCATTTACCAGTGCGAAGTTTTCCCGCTAACGTCACGAAACTCGAGCGTGTTTCCGGCGGGAAGCTAGCTAACCGCCTTGCGAGCAGACTACGCGTTTAATCAAGATTACGAGTTTCCCCGGGGCTGGGCTGAAATTCGTCGCGATTAATTAGCGCCACACGAACCATTGCACGTCGAAGCGGCCGCTCTTTGGCAGCGTGTATCTCTCAATCTTCCTGGAACTTGTAGCATTTCATGTATCGAGCGACTAATCGCAGGAGGGGTTCAAAGAATGATCGTGGCGCGAGAAAGAGCTGAAGAATTTCTTGTGCATTTACGTATGAGCTGCCGTGAATTTTGCTTGGGCGCAATCGTTGCTCGTAAACGGATGGAATGAAATTAATTAGACTAATTCGACTTCCTATCAATTTAATATCATCCTGGCCGGCAAACCACCGGAAACGCGTACGGTTTTGTTTGCTCCAACCACCGGCATCGTTCACGGGACACGTGTAATTGTACTTGCAGCACGGAGCGATGCGTTTCAACGGTTGGATTAATCAAATTCGCCCCGCAGCCACCTTTCGATATTTTCCAGCCGATTAGACAGTATCAATTGGCCCTTTCCCTCGAAACGCTATCGGCAATTTTAGCGTCGGCGAATTTCTGAACTCGTTGCCGGCTTCGCTGATCGACGATGGGGAACGTAATATCGTGTGGGCATTGTTTGCCCATTAATTTCGGACTGATTAATTAAAGCGATTGAAAATTGCCAGAAAATTTTAATCGCGTGGCTATGCCAATCACCCGTCGCAAATTCTGTAGCTATACGTAGCCTTTCGGTCAGGAGAAATGAGCGAAAGTTGAACGGCAAGCAATGGACCAGGCTTGCTTACTTCAACCTGTCGCACCATAATTTCTCGTCGAGATAGGATAACTTTGGTTACCGCGTCTTAAAGGGCGAAGTTTCCCCTTCAAAATGCCGTTTGGCTCGTCTCGATATCTCTTTTCGTTCCCGAGATATCGCTGTTCAAAGAGTGGCCAACTTTTTGCCATCTTCGCTTTCGCTATCCTTGCCGTGCACGCCGACCTCTCGCTCGCACACATTACTGACCTATCCCAAAGTCGGCACCTGTGAGTTGGTTAGTCACAGACGCTGAGACAGCGTGTCTTTACTACGCTAGACGTGCGTACGCATTTCCAGGAAAAAAATGTGGGTCGCGCGGATTCCCGGAATTCGAGCCCATTCATGGATGTCGCCCGTTTCGCGCGGTGTTTTTCGAACTCCCGTATCTCGGAAGCTAATTGAGATATCGAGATGGAAAAAAAAGCATTTTGAAGGGCACACTTTCGCCGATCGATTCGGGTACTTTCGAACCAAATACCAAATGTTTAATCCATCAGAATTTAATAGTCAAAATATTCGTGCAAACGTGAAACCTGCTGGATTAATAATAACTTCTCCCGCATGGATGTTGCGCTTTGAAACTTGCGCGTGGAACAGGTGTCATACAGTCGTGAAACGGCTAAATATTTTCAAAGCACCTGCGCGTAATTTGCGTTTCCCTCGAAGTTCGGGTCCCTTTGTATTTATTTTGCCGCAAACTAACCTCCCTTTAAAGCCGCTACGCAAACTCGAACGACTGCCATTTCAATGGCTGGTTGCAACGTGACGGGTGAGAATTCTTGTTTGATATCGCACAACCCGGGACTGAAAAGTTCGCTCCCGCTATTCAATGCGAGAGATCAGTTGTCTAAACTGGCAGTTTCCGCCTGCACAAGAACCACCCTTTATTAATGCTAACTAATGCGAGACGATTTGCATACACGGAGATCCCTCACGGTTTTCTACACGCGGGGAAAGGTAAAGACAGGGTGAGGTGGGCGGGCAGGTAGACCTGGAAACTCTTCCAATTCCCTTCTCGCTGTCGGGATCTGATATTAAAATATCGTTCGAATGCTGCACGCACTGCAAGCGTGTGTAGATGCATAGTTTCCGCGATATTTTTATTATTATTAGAAAACAGGAAAATGCTTTGCTATTAAAGGTATCAGCTGCCTGGCACATTTGTACGTCTAAAGTTCTTTGTAAACCTTTTTACCCTTCTCGCAGTTCAATACATATCTCGTACACTTCCGTAGCGGCAGCATCGAAAATTTCATTCGGCTGGCTTCGAAGCTCGTTCAGCCGCGTTGCAAAAGATTTGCGATAATGCTGTTGCATTTGTCCATTGTTTTTCGTATTCCACGTACGTGCGCGTTTCGTAAAAGGGCAGCGGTTGAAAGCACTGAAAGGAAAAACAACTGGCTCGAAAAGAAATCAAGGGGGTTCAACGAGCACCGCCTCTTCCCGCTTGCTGTTTTTAAGCGCTGACCCACGCGTCCATAAAATGCACTCCTTCGGCAACATATTGGGGCAATATCGGTGAAATTTCACACGACGCGGGCAGGAGTCGTTACCTCGCTGGCTTGGCAAAATTATCAGACAACGTGACCCAGTGCCACTGGGATTACGAAATGATTTTAAGTTCCGCCGCCGCCGAACCGCCCCCGAAACAAAGTGGCGTCGTTAATATTAAAGAATTCTCGTTGGGAAATCTTGCAGCACGGAAGTGCAGCTGACAAAATGAGGGCGAAAAAACAACAACGGAGAAACTTTCGTGTTGTCACAGTACGTGAGCGCTGTGCTGTAGCAAAGTTAAACAATATTTAAAGGGCTGCGCATAGTACACTTTTTAGTACATTTTTATCGGAAAGTCAGTAATTATCTAAGTGCAACATCTTTTACGTCACACTCGTTCGGTCCAGCACTTAAGAGTATTAAGCAGTCGCTGTTAGTCGACAACGTTAGATAAGCAGGATTAAATCCGCGGCCGATTGTTCAGCGAGGCTCAACTTTCTTTTGCTTCCGTCGACACTGGTTCGCCCGGTGCCCGAAGTTTCTCGTTAAGAACTTATTAAGATCCCTTGCTGCTTCTGCGTACTTCACATGCAGCCGACATTAAGGCACTTTCTCGTAAATTTTCGTATAATTTTGCCACGGGCCGTCGCCGTGCCACCGTCTAGTAAATTAATCAGGCCCTCCTACAAGATACACGCGTCTCGACATTATGGCACACAATTTTTACACGCTTAACCGGAACTCCTTTCGAAGGGTCGGCAAATTATTGACCTCCAATCTTTGGGTAAAGGCTACCATCTGAGAGACCGACGCGGACGATCTTTTCTGTGGACAGAAAACAGTCGGCACGAGCTTAACGGCTCGCCAATCCAATCAACGTGCGCATCGTAGTATAAAAAGCTCGTTTCGAGAAGGGACGAGGGAGAGCACGGCCGACGGATTACGATCGTACAACTTCGTGAAATCTTATAGCTGGTCACGGACATGGGAAACGCGTGTGTCACCCTCTGGTCATCGTGCAAGCCCTTCGTGCGAGAGACTTTGAACGCGGAAGCCATAAATGCGTGAAACTTCATCACCCTTTTCTACCTGTCCAAGGCTGATTCTTTGTGCAGCCGCTTATCTACCCCTCGCGGTGGCTCGTTCTCGTTTTATTAGTGTTCACGGCGAATCCGCCCCGATCGGGTCGACGCAATTTCAGTTACCCTTTCTTCTAGATCCGTGGACCGTGTCTAAGGAACGTTCCAAACTCCGTTGAGCCCGGTCAATGTGCTGCTTGTTGATTCGACTCACGAATTTATTAGACAGCTATGTTCGGATCTAATACAATGAGGTTTAATCGACAAGAATTGCATTCATCGTGCCCGAGGATCGTTGCGAGAAAATGGGAATCGTAGCGTGTCTGCGATCTCCCGCAGTTTCCCTACGATTTCACGCCCGATAAGCTCGATCCGATCGTTACGCGATAAAAGTGTAATTACATTAAAGGGAACTGCACACTTTTCAAGCTGCGTGCGTTTTCTGGAAAATCATCTAATAGTAGTCGCGTGCATAGAAATAGAAATAGTTACATCGAGGCGACTTGAATGTTGAAACACAAGGTTGCGTAGGATTATTTCGTTAGAAGGTGGATCACTTATCGGAGAGTTGAAATTTACAATTGGTAGGACCTGCTTGTTGGACGGTTTGAAAGAGAACCGAGTGGAAACGTTTAATCCTCTTAGTTAAATAGCAGGGACCTGGCAAGATATTCAATAGACGCCTAGAATTAAGCGACACTAGATATTGCGAAACTTCTATGATGGCATTTCAAAGTGCTGGTAAATGAAAGAGAATTCCAGTGAAGAACCGATGCGACTACACAAGTACTTCCAACATTAGAGGACTTACGCAATTATTGACGCGTTTCGGAAAACTACTGTACAAGAGTTCAGCGTTTCAATGTTACTATTTGAATCTTTTAATTTGTCCAATGAAAATAAATACATCTCTTACTTTACTTTTGAAAATAATTTTTTTTGTCTTTGCGATGGGTATTGTACAAAGTAGAGTGGACCTTTTTACTCTTCCGGCAGAGTCTGTGGGGTTACTACATGGAACAGAAGTTTATACTTTTGAAGAGAAGTCTTTCAAAGATAGCGAAATACGATAAAAGTTTTCAAATATTCGAACGAAATATTGATCTCCATAAAATGTATGGTATGCAGCAAGCGACAGAATCGGTTTATGCTTTATAAATACAATCAATCCTTTACATTTTCGATACTTTCCAGATTTGATGAGAAACAAACATGTCGAGAATAAATTCAGAATTTTTAATGTTAATAACGGCCATCCAAGTATTGCAATTACTTTCCTTTCACATATTCATACAGGTGAAATCAAATACTGCAAGCAAAATGCATCTCATACAAAAAAGTATAACATGGTAACTGTAATGACACCCTATGTCGGACGGAATACGAAATATTCCACTGGAAATCGTGAAAACCTCGAAATAATATTTGTAGGAAATATGATAAAACAGCTTTCAATAAAAGATACATCTGCAACTCGTAAATCCCCGATCTGTTTGTTATGAAACTGGAAGAGAAATTTAATCTACCGTTTTCTTTCGCGTGCAATCCGGCAAACTTGAAATATACATTTCAATATAATTTGTTCCGTAATAATGCAACGCAGTTAAAGCGTTCCACGAAATTCCAAATAACTTGTCGTATGCACACTCTCCTGCCATAACAATCATCTTCTCCGCTTTTATGTTCATTTATCAAATCCTGTGCATACAGTGGTACATATGTACATATATGCAATCTGTGGGAATGTCAGACCCACTGGACCGATGCTGTAAAATCTTCTTAAATCAGAGAGATTTCGTGCGATACCTGCAGCTATATACAAACTGCAATTCATTTATTTCCACTCTGATCCTTCTTTCTCTCTCTCTCCATTTCCTCCTGTTCCCTTTTTAGCGTATCCTCTCTATGCAAAAGATTCGAAAGAAATCGCCTGGCGACTGTCAGTCACGTTTAGATTGAATTCTGAATTCCACGGTCAGGGAAATTCTCATCGACGATTCACGTCATTTCTTGATTCGTTACTGGTTATCGAGCTTCTCGTATTTCCATTCCCATTTAAATGTCGCACGGTTCAAAGTGGTTCGGTAATTCGCTGCAAAAAAAGTTTCTCGCAATATCGGTATTGCTACGAAACTTTTGCTTCGCGATAAAAAGAAGGAAAAAGATATTAGACTTGTTTAAGGCTTTGCAACACGGTGTATTCGTCAGGCGAAAAGCAAGTCGCTTATTGGTCTCTCAGGGAGTAATTACGCCATAGTAATTTCCGCGGCAAGCGTCCCCGATGATGAACACGCTCGCTCAAAAACTTTTTAGCATGCACGGGGATCGAGGACAATTACGTTACACCGATGCTTTGACAACGAACACTGCTCCGTTGCATCGTTCTGCTAGCCGCCCACGCAAATGTCGCGACATTTTGTTTCTGTGTCGGGGGCGAGGCGGCCTGCTTTTATTCCGAAGCGAAAAGTCACTGTCGAGACCAACGCAAACAGACCTGCGGCGTATAGCAGAGAAAAATGAATGTTTGACACCGCTCGTGGACTAGAAACTATGTTACAGATATCTTGGGAAAGAATATACAATCTATTTACAGCCACCAACCCAGTTCTCTGTAGCGGGGAAAAAAAAAAAAAATGATACTTCACAATCAAAGAAATTCCAACCGGAACGTTTAACAAATTTTCAAGTTTCCGTTCTCGTCGAGACGGGCGAAGTAAAGGGAAAAAGAAGGCGCAGGAGAAAAGGTTCGAGGGAGGGTAATTGAAGCAGGTGGGTGGAGACAAGATTTGCATTGAAATGCAGACCGCGTAGGAAGGAAGCAATTTTCCGTGGACCGAGGTGGCGGTAACACGCTAGACGATCCCATTATTCTCCATCCAGGCATCGTTCTGTTTTGTATTTAAACAAACTTCGATACCTGTAACTAACACCCGCGTTACCGTAACGATCCTGTAAGAAATTTTCCAGCCGGGAAATACGAAGCGTCTTCTACCCCCGGCCCCACAGCGAAACGACTGCAGAAAATGGTTCTCTACAGCTTCTGAGCGAAGCATTCAACTCTCACGCTCTCTCGCGTCGCGATACCGGAATATCGAATTGATCTATTCAATTCTGTCGGCGCAAAGGGATGAAACTTCGCTAAAGAAAGGGCATGGCGAAAGAAAATTCCCCCGGGGAAACGAAGAAAATCTCTTCTCCCCTTAGGAATTTTCCCAGTTTCAGCCTCGAGTTTCGTCGCGGCTCTCTGAAAAGCCGTCTAAAATTATTCGAAACTTCTGCTGGTGCTGCTTGAACAATGGTTTCAAGTTGCCGCGACGAAGAAAAAGGGAAGAATGGAGGGCGGTCGAGGGGATACTTTTTGAAGCACGGGCGAGCTTCGCGCTAGAAACAACACCGCGACGCGACGTCGACGCGCTTATTAAGATTATAAATTTACGCGTGTCAGCCCCGACTTCTCGCGTTGAGGAGACCAGAAGGCGCTTTAATTCTTCGCTCGTCGAGTTATACGTGACTGTTGAATGTTTTATGGGGACTGTGTTTGCCAGTATTCGCACCAGGAACAACAGCATTGACATTCGCTGAATAAGTTTCCCGCTTCTGTTTCGTACAGACGCGAACACCAACAGAAACTCCGCATATATAATTGTCAGTATTGTTAACAAGGTGTTAACTAAGTGGTACGCGTGCACTTCGCACAGCGGAAATGGAGAATAATGCAGCTCGGATATTGGATAAAAAGCTGTCTGGCTAAGTGTCAGTTTAATGCCGTTTATGGTGCACGAACTAGAAATAGTGTTTAAAACTAGTTTTGCCCGGGCAGTTGTCTAGCAAATACGTTTTCATAAAATTCTACATCGTTTTCTCCGGCAGCTCAGAAAGCCGAAACAGCGGCATCATTTTTTTGTTAGACACTGTGGGCAGAAAAGTGCAGCTAGATCGTAAAGCGAAGATCCTTTCAGAAGTTCCGCGATCGCAGTATGTTCAGCTTTAAAAACTTCCGACAGCCGCCCTCCGCATGAAATCCTTCGTACGATCTTATTAAAGCGTCGTCCTTAAAGTTCCCAATGGCCCCTCAGGAAGTTAAATGAAAATTTGTAAGTGCTCGCACAGTCCCCGGGGGGACGTGCTTTTAATCTCCAGTGCCGTGCGAGACATTCTGTACCAGGCATTCCGTCCGTTCTCTGTCCCCTTGCAACATCTCCCGCAGTTCGTTAACAAATTTTGACATCGCGCATGAAAAAGATATCCACATTTTCCTCTACTATTTATCGAACGGCTTCGATCAACCCCGGTCCGAAGCGTTCGCCCGCCTATCCCGTACATGTACACGAGCAACCTGTGACGACAGAGCATGCACAATACGATAACTATACGCGTCACTGCCAACACAGCCGATTGCATTTGCGGAGGGAAGAGGGCCATATGTAGGCCATGGGACACCAGTCCTTGTGTCTGTCGCGCAGCACGCGCTAGAGCTACATTAGGGTGACCCAAGTTTGCCTTCGCAGCATCGCAGATGCTCGCTTTTCCATGCGCTCCTTCCGGCCGAATTTACGGTTCAAGTTCTGTCACTCCGCGCCATTAAACGTCAGCCTGTCGTTGAGGAAATTCCAGATTTCGGTGCGGCAGCGGGACGACTGTTCGCGGATTTACTGTTCCACGGCCGCTGGCGCGGCAAGCTTGCCTTCTCTTTCATAATTCTGCACGCAACAAATTGCAGACGAATTTGTTTCATCTTTAACGCGAGAGGCGCAACAATTCCCCCGTGACCCGACGATTCGATAAGCCTCGTCTAGTCCCTTGAGAACGGTGCACGCATGCACTCTCGTAACACATTGAATAAGGTCACAGACTAACATGCACCGATACAATTGCCCCCGACACCCATGGCCTGGTTCTGTGAATTAAGTAGCTTCCGATTATTAAAGCAGACATTGTGACGATTTATCGTATCGTCGCTATCGGCAATGCATTTTCAGCCGTACGTGGCACTGTCTTCACTGCGGGGATGTTCATTTTATGAAAAATCTGCTGCATCGGAACATCCCCGTGCGCTCGTATGTACACGGTCGTGCTGCAGCAGCAACTAGTGGCATATATTATACTTACAGCAGCTCGACGTATTGGAGAAGGAATTTTCTTTCCCTTCGATGTCGAGCTGAATCGGTCGCGACAACTTCCTAGCGCGTGATCGCACGAGTTGCGATTATGAAAACCACTTGACGGCGTGCCTGTCTCGTTTGACATCGATCAGCCAATGTTAACGAGTATTCACTGCTCGCTCTTTAGCGAGCAGCATCGAGGAACGTGCTGCAGTTGCGTTCTAGCATGCCCGTGGATAATAATTTAATTGACTGGATGGAACACGTTATCGTTCACAGTTTTGCAGAAGAACGGAACCTCGTTGCAACGACTTTAGTCCGGAACGAGCGACGCTGTTTCGAGTGCATCACATCGGCCGAAAGGTTGCGTGTGCTTTATTTTCGAAGCGAGCATATTGCCGGTGTTACGCAATAACCAGCATATATTTTCAGTTTTAACATCCTGCGGGATCCATATATTGATCTAATACGGCACCGCTGCCAAATATTGCCCGGGCAAACATAATATCGATAAAATTGAAAGCTACTAGCTAGCTCGGATGCCACGACTTGCGTAATGAATTTGGTGTACAATTCAACAGATTTGTAGTCGAAGTAAAGTATCGAATTATTTGGAAATTAGCCACACTGAGCTCCAACAAACTAATGGCAGAAAAATAGGGCGGTATTTGAACACGTCTTCGGTAATATTTGCAACAGTAGAATACAATAATGAACAGATGCATTTCGTATGGGGCGATGTAATCGTCGAGATATAACCTCATGGATTACCGTCCCCCGTGGAACTCCTTGAATCGTTTAATTAGCAATTCAGGCCGATGTCCAATTAGATAATTAAATTGGGCCGCAGTGCGGGTCGCACCGCGATGGGGAAGTTCGTGGGTCTTTTAATCATTCCAAGCTAACTGTTAATCTCTTAATAGAAATCTCATCTTCGGTCGTGCAGTGAATACAAATAACTCTGCCGCTGACCAGAGCCAGTCTACTAATAACTGGATAACTTGTGCACGGTTAATTACGGAGCTTCCTTTAATGAACAGCCGCGAGATCACGACGAATCGTGGACCGAAGCAACGGGGAAATGTTTGCTCGTGAAACGTTAAGTAGGAAATGGAATAATTTGTCGACCATTTCGATCGAGAAGATTGTTCGACTAAATTTTTCCAGGAAAGACGAGTCGAATGAATAGAATAAATGTTAAGCGGCACTGAACCTTGCCCTATTCATCATCTAATTGTTCAAACTAAATCGGAGTATCTGGCAATTAATTTCTCACGCGTGCCAGAACAAGCTTCGCTGAATTCTCTGTTCAACGTAGTTAGTTATTTAAACTGATTAATTGTCCTGCAATCATACATTACATTCCGACACTGCGCGAATAAAAAAGAAAAGTAAGACCTCCTACTCTGACACGAAACAATTAATCGTACCTTATCTATTCCACTTAATTGCTGGTTTCTTAATGACCCTCGCAGTGAAATTATACAGAATCTTACATTCCTATACAATTCTCATCCCTGAATTAATTGAACTCTTCTACCGTAAAACGAGCAGCGGCGCTCGAATCTTTTTTTTTCGTGTTTTAATTATTCATCTCATTTGTCGTTAATTAATGGAACACCTGCAATCAAGGGAATGGACATGGCGTAGTACGCCGTGCAGGAAGCAATCCGCGTAAGACTTCGTTGTTTCCGTTTTACGATCGTTAAACGTCGAAGCGCGACGACGACGCGTCGCGACATCTGAAACATGCGACATCACGCTGAAAATGCATTTCCATTTGCCGCGTATACTGACCTACTTTGCTCTCTCCCGCTCGTACAATATGTTGCCATTTACGTATACGTTCGATACATATTCCCCCATTCCTTAGTTGCGCTTTTCACCTCTCCCGGAACCATCGACTCTTCCAATTCCAAAAATGAATATCCCAATAATATGCCCGCATCCCCTTTCTGACCGTGCCCTTCCTATTGACAGACTTTGTTACAATTCTTAAAGGGTATCGCCATTAATACTATTGAAAGTCCGGGACTCTGTCACGCCGAGTTCCAGTCCGATTATATTCATCAAATTTCCACGGGAAGAGCAATCACCACCAATTAAGCGTATTGTACCCAGCCGAAATCCGTTTCGCGTTTCCGAGCCAGGTGCCAGGCGTATGGCTCAAAGCTTATTGCAAGTCAAAGCGACGGATCGCAGAGGGTGAATCGCAGGATACAGAGACTTCTCGGGTTTATGCATTTCCGAGGACTGTATCGATTTGAATATTAGCGCGCTGCACGCTTTTCGTGCTGCCGAAGTTTCCGCGGGACTCTAAAATTAGAATATCGTAGTCCCTGTACGATTTTACCTTCACCTACTTTATTTACGCGGTGTCGCCCAGGCTCTTGTTTTTTTTTGCAAGGGTGAACGCTGATTAATCGCGAAACGGATGCCGAAAGGAAGGAAATTTGCCAGGGCAAGGCGACTCGAGTGAAACACGCGAACTTTACCCCGTACGCAACATACCTGCGGAATCTATTAATATTTATTAGTTTCCTGAGCAAGGCAGCGTCGGAAGTCGCGGTGTAAATGAATTATTACTCACCGCGAATCTCTGACGAGGCTCGTAGACGGCCAGATATTCGTGCACCCATGATGCACACGCAACGACACAGCTTTCGGGATAAAAGCGCTCGCTTTGATGCCAGCTTGACGAAAACGTTCTGCGAATTTCCTCTACATTATACGGTGTATCTTTCATAACATTGCATTTGAATTGTTCGCGATTATCAGCCGCGAAACAGCCACTGCGAAATGCAGCTCGTTTGCATACATAATCCTCTGTGAAAAGCTAGCAGCGCAACAAGCCTTCCCTCGCATACATATTCACTGGTAGAAAAATGCATTTCCATATTTAAAGATCGTTGCAGGCAAGGTGTAGCTGCCCCGACGTGATGGAATAAACGTTTCGCTGGCCAACCGATTATATTAATAAAACATAGCACGTGGCTATATCGAGAGAAGAGTAACGCAAATAGACAGCACTTCCTGGAAACATGGAAAGCGTTCTTCCGTGCTAAAAATATTTTTCTACGGAGTTAAATTGATGTTTCGCTTACGGGACTAGCATGGAAGGTGCGGTATAGTTGCGGTATAGTTGCGGTAATTACATAAATGCCTCGCGTACTCGAAGCGGAGGATTGTTTAAACACCAAGAAAACGAGATACAAAAGTTACAGGGTTTCCAGGCTGTGTGCCTGGTTTACACGGGAAACAAACTTTCCCTTGGAAATAATGCATCTAAATGAAGGACAATATTTTTCACTGGCTGTATCAAAACTGTTAAGCTTCGGCCAGCATTTCCTCGTCCCCGGCGCTCTAGATCGGGGTGGAAAGTTGAGCTTCGAAACCACGGGAAACCCGAAGCTAAAAGCCCGCTTGCTTCTACGACTCGTCTGGAAAATGTTTCATAGACCAACGAGAAGCTTTCAGTGAGAACTTTCCACTCCTATAGAGTTACACGCGACAGGAAAATCTGCCGCTGCTCTATGTTCTTCCCTTTTGGCTTCTTCACCCTGTCGTATCATATGCACACCTTTAAGCGCCGGTCAAGCAACGGCGGGCAAAAAATAGGGGGCACAAGCTTTGCATTCTTCACCTATGTTTTCTTTAACAGGGACCATAATTTCACCATATCGCGGCTCCAAAAAAGGATCCTCGGTTGCTGCCCGGCAGCGAGTTATTTACCGTTCTGGATGCAAGTGTATGCTTAACTTTACAGCTCACATATAAATACACTCGCGATAGAGGAGAGCAGAGCGCGGAGCACGTTTCACAAAAATAGAGGCTCACAGGCAAAGACTTCGAACCCTTCTCGCCGCTCCGCTTTTTTAATCTCGATTCGTCCACCCGCGATCCCGATGTCAGCTCTCTCGTCCCGTGAAATCAAAACCCGTGGCTTCCGTCGGTCCGTTTCTCTCGTTTCCCGGCACATGGCCCGAGAACGCAGATAAATCACACCAGCTTCCGACCTCGTCGAAGCACGAACCCGGTGCATCAACAACGGCCGACTCTTCCGATCGCAATCTGACGATATCACGATCCACGAAGTGGAAACGCACCGTGTCCTTCCGACACCTTTGTCCACTGTAGACGAAATCTCGAATGTTCAGCGACGGTGTTCGCCGAACGTCAGCCTCTCGGTAAATGGTTGGGGAACGTGAACATCTGCGGCAGGCTGCACTTTGCCGGTGCAAAGTTTTTCGGGCCAAGAATTTGCATGTATTTCTGCCCCGGAAGAAGCAACCCGGAAGCTTCGAATTACCGAGCATTACTTGCCCTCTTCTTTCTTTCCTCCGTCGAGCATGGTTATCTTCAGCGAACTACACGAAACGTTTTAGCGTAGCCTGCCCGGAACAGACGACAGAATTATTGCTCAGACTTTGCTTACTCCTCGAAGATTGCGACGAACATAAGTATAGCAATTGTTTGAGGGTTCGGAGCGAAGGGGTTGAAATTCAATGTGGACGAAATACTTCGACGAAATATCGCGGTAATGGGAGCACAAACTTCCTTTGACAAATACTTGTAACAAAAGTTCGCCCTTTCCCCTCCAGAAAAGTTTAAGGAAAGAGTAAACAGCATGTCGTTCATTGATTTGAACCTTTTCTATTTTCACCCAGGGAAAAAGCTCACGACGGTAGATAATACAAAGGAAACGAGTCTTCGTGGATGCCCGCGATGCTTGAGGAACGCAACGTTAAAAGTTCGAAATTTCTGTCTCGAATTTCTTCGACTCGCAAACACGAATCCCCTTGCTTATAGCTTTTCCCTTTCACCAGAAAACATTTGAATTTTATTCGACCACCATGCAGGCAACTCATTCGCCGCTCGTCATTTCCTTCGCTTTTTCGTATCTCTGGCGTACACAAACCCGATGAAAAGGGGACTTGCAAACTGACAAAAGGATCGATCTTTTTGAAAAAACAATACTTTTATAAAAAATTTGGGGCTGGTGAAGTTATAAAGAAAATCCCCTGCTATACCTAAGAGAAATACGGCTGTGAAAAGTGTATGCTCAGAGAGGAAAATCGTTTTACTAACTCTACCATTGTATCCTAAAATAGAAATTTCTCCGGTGGAGACAAGGTCCAGGAATTTTCGAACATTGGCATTCATCATAGCGTTAAACCTTATCATTGGGAAGGAATAGAAGCCGAACCTTATCCCGTACGTGGCGCATAACGTTCGTATTTACCTGATAGCAGTCTGTCGGATCTTGCCCGTGCCCGAGAACTTATTACGTGATAATGGAAAGAAATGAAAAGCGGCGGAACGTAAACGGGCGACAACATAAAATTTCCATATTTAAATTTCCCCCACCCACCGCGTTCTTGCGATCTTCTCCGCCACTTTTACGAATATTCTATGTTTTAATTAAAATCTCCTCCGTTCTCTGGCTACGATGGCGAGGGTCGTCTAATTCCTTCAAAGTTGGAGGAATTCTTCGCCGAGCAATAAAGTAAAAGAATGAATTTTTATACGCACACGTATCCAAGTAGGATGGCGATGGATCGATGGAAAATCTCGACAAGAAGATAGATCGCGTATAAAAAAAAAATGATAGTTTCTTGCTGAATTACAGCACAGTAAGTTAGCTGCTATCTTTAAAGTACGGAAAAACTTTTCCACCTTCGATCCAGCGCTTCCGAGTGACACGGAATCCATCGTCTAGATTCTCGTTTCGTTTCTGCCGTATCGAACGCGTCCAGTGGACTCTAGCAACGCGAAAAACACACCAAGGAAGAAATTTTTCCGCACGAAATTCGACTATCGAAGAGGAATCCATACTCTGTGCTCCAAACGATTTCAGTATTATCTTGTGGCAACGCTTCGACCGTTCTATGGGCGTTATATAAATGATCGTTTATAGATCAGTGACTTCAACACACCCAGAACTTCAATGAATAGTGGGCGAAGCAACTGAATCGATGCCAATTATCGAAGCGAAGCTACTGTGTTCAAGTGCGCAACGTGGCGTGCGGTTTAATAGAATTGTCTTGACGGTATTTTAAAATGCCCGAACGAAACGAGATAGAGCTCTGATGTTTAGAAAGTATATGCTTTATTGGGGTTCTCGCACGTGTACGGAATAGGAAGAACCCTTTAAAGCACAAATCTCTCGGCGATGAAGACGCCCCTAACGCAGTAAATCTTCCGCAATCTCTGGTAACCATATATCTCGGTAAAAGCGCCTTCTCGGATTTCCCCTGCTTCAAAGCGGAATTTAAAACAGATCCGTAATAATTGTCGAACATTGGGGATCGGCTTGGGTAATCGCGAGGAGAAGGGATGATGCTCTATGAGATCTTTACGTTATCTTAAACCTAGTCGTCTGTTATTGAAAATGAAAAGTGAATAACTCGAACATGGAAAAGACCCTAACTGTGAAATAAAAGTTTATCGACGATGAAAATAGTCTTTCTTCTCCCATGCAATAAACAGGGTGAGCATTCTTCTTCGCCGGTCAATGGTACCGGATCGAGAAGCTTCTCAGCTGTTTTAAGAAGTCTGATTGAAAAAGACGCTTCATCGTTAGATACCGTTTCTTTTTTTTCACAATGGAAAATTCATCGAGATAAGACCTTTTATTCAACCGCTTCGAACTCGCGCCGAAAGAAGACCAAACTCGTCCATGGGTCCCAATAAATCAGCCGGTAATCCCGATCGACCGTGCTTGCAAAGAAAGCTTGCGTTTCCATGCAGTGGCGTGGAAACATTGAATTCTTTCCCCGTCAGTGAAAAGCGGCCACAACGTCGACGACACGTTCGCTTGTGCAAGTGAGTGGGTACCACCGTGACATTACAGGACTGCAACAGCTTGCCCATAATACGAGCCATGGACTTTGCCCGGATTTTACGTGCTGGACGAATTTTCCAGCGAAAATTCTGTACCGCCATCGGAAAATTACGCGATCGATTCACCTTTAGAACAATTTTTCATGAAAATGTCTCAGGACAGGCTGATTGCCTTTTACACGCGAGCATCAGAATACAGTCAGCATTGAAACCAATTCCGCAACAGCTTGCCCATAACTCCGCTCACAAGAACGCAGTTTCCTCGAGCAATATATTCAGCGCATGAGCCTTAAATGAAATTTATGTTAATCGGTACGCCATAGTTTGCGAAACGTAAGGCAGACGTCAACGTAGAACCGCTGAAACGCTCTGGAAAAAAGAAATTAATACGCACCGCACAGTTAGTAGTATTTCAACGAGCCCAACTACCAGATTCTACCAGACTGTAATATCCGCTTGCTAGTATTAATGGGTTTTGCAGACGAACATCAAGAAAGGATTACCCAAATCGAGTCGCCAGGGCCAGTACTCAATGCTACTTCCATTACAGTCCCAAGTTCATCGTTATGATTGAAGCCAATGTAACGCAGCAACGTACACATACCATTACTTAAGTGATGGCTGGGCGCTTTACATGCACAATATGGACCCCAATTGCGGTACTCTGTGATCGATGTTAGTGTAAGTCCGGCAGATTGGAAAGTTTGCCGAGCCACACAATGGCAACGCAAGATTAACAACGTTTACTGTTTCCTGATAGTTTAATCAACATCTGCATAGAATATATTCGTAATTCTATATAAACCATAGGATACAGACAGTAGCGAGATGGGCTTGGAACGTTTGAATTTCACGCAGATTACTCCCATGCACCATGATAATAGCCTCTACCTTTTTCGCCGAATTTGTTTAGCAATAATCCGCGAAACAGCGCATCCAATAGCACAGCTGAGTCAAATCGCGATAAATTCTATCTTCATCTCTCTCTCTCTCTCTCTCTCACTCTCTCCCTTTCTCTCTGTCTGTGCTGCGGTAAAAATTCAAACAATCGTTCATCCGAAAGCGCATGCATTTCCTCTACACCGTATACGAAAGTCTCGCGGAACAGAGGCCAGGAAAAGTCTAAATTCTAAACCAATTTTGCCGCAGTCGAGCTGCGCTTTAAATCATGGGAGCATTTGCATTCAACGAGGGAGAAATTTAGCCAGACTTTACGTTAATCGTGCATGCCGCGATGAAAAAAAAACACTTGGGGAAAAAGTGCCGATAATAGGCGCTTCTCTCGTTCGTGCATCCTCACAGTTTTTTTTTACCTAGCTCGGGATAAGACGGAGAGGCGTTTCTGAAAAATCACGGCGTGCAGCCTTTTTGCGAGCCCGTCCTGTGCAAAAGGAGAAAGGGGCAACAACAAGAAAAGCCAGAAGAAGAACGGCGTGAGTTTAAACGCTAACCTACTTGCAACTGCAAATGCGCTACCTCTACTGCATTCGCAAGAGGATCACTATATCACCAGAGGGTTGCAGCCAATCTCGCGTCACGACGACTCGTCTACGATTTAAGTAACTGCCCCATTTCGTTTCTTTATACCCGCCACGTGAATCGCTCCAACGGGGGACGCATTTTCTGGCCAACGTTTCACTAATCGTCGATGTATCTCGCAGTTCCTTTCCGGGATGGGCAGGACAGAGTTTTATTTCCGGCCGCGCGGCAATTGTTTCGTAGAACACGTCTCTTCTTTTAACTCTGAACAGCGTTACGGCTGGAATCATTGCTTCGACGCAGGTGCCCTAAATTTGCAATTTTCACGGATCCTCCAGGGATCTTTCGCCGCAATAATCGAGCCCAGCGTCTTGGATGGCCCATGAATCCGAGATATTTCAATATGCGTGAACCGGGAAAGATGCAGCAACACATTTCTCGATAAATATTTTCCGCACAATCTGCCGCGTTTCCGCTTGCGTTATATCGGCCTCCGCTTATTCATCGGCTCGCAAGAGGAAGCAGAAAGGTGGCGGTGAAAGATGGAGAGAGAGAGAGAGTTGTCGTGTCGATAACGGAGCCAGCTACGAATTACGAGCTCTTGGACGCGACCATTTAAATTATAGCTGCCACTTAATTCGCTCGCTACATAACCAGAAGCCCGAACGACTCGACAACTTCGTAGAGGCCGCGTGCCAGGAACTCGTAATTGTTTTGAATTAACGATACTTTAAGTTACGGCCCAACTCCGTGCCACTATGCACCGTGGCCCGTCTCTGCTCCTCTACACAGCTTGCCCGCACGATCGGGGAAACGTTTTCGTTCCGCCAAGAATTCTTTCCTCTTCATCGACTAACCATTAGTGCGTTCTATGCATAGCACTTTGAATTTATACTTTCGTACACTTTGTAAGTTGTAGTAGGGCAGTTACCATAAAATCCGCGAATGAAACGAGAGCAATGATATTTCCGACTATGCGTGAAGGGTATTAAAAAAAAGGAGCTAAAAAATCGAGCCCAAACACCAAGTGCAGTATCGATTATCCGACGCAAGATGCTCGCTGCTGGATACCAGCGTATGCGCGCGCGAAACTCGGCGTCCATTAAAAAAAAAAGGCGGAAAAAAAATACTCAAATCTGACCCGATTTTTCAAAGCGCAACACCCGCGGTCCGCTATTGAAAACGGTTTACCCTCGGATGAACTTACGATGGAACACGATGGATATCTATCTGTTAAACCTGGACACGAGATTGGCTTGAAAAAAGTGCAGAAGAAAAAAAAAACAACGAAGAAAAGTCCATCCCTTTGCTGTGGAATTTCGTTTTATTACAGAATATGAAACGCGGGGAAGAGAAAACGGGGGCGACGTTTTTCGCAAACATTGTTATTAATGTAACATTTATCAGTGCAGTTTTATCGGAAAGCTGGCTGCTTCTGTCACTTCTATCATTCCTTTATTTATATGTGTAATTTGTACCGTCACTCGTGTTTACTCTCCTGCGACATTTTTTGCGGGATAAAAAGGGAAGGAAATACACGCTGGCAGGCTGTCACGCCTTTTCAAATTCGCTACAAACCACCGCGGTTATCGGAATCGCATTAATCTAAGGGAGGCGAGGCCAGGTTGAGATCCGTATCTTGCCAGGATAAATTTCCACTCGGCAAAAAAAAAAAGGGAACACAAATCATCCACTCTCGACGGATCCTTTGCTTTTTTTCACTGGAACAGATCTGTGTCGCAAAATCGTGACACGTTTTCCCGAAACGATACGGATCGTGCGGTCAAAAATACTATGACGTACCACGACAGAACGAATAGAACGAAAACATTCGCGATATTTCATCCATCGCGCGGAACAGCACATCGAATAAATATTTTCGAGAATCTCAGGCACGAGTAGCTCGCCCATAATTTTCCAACTATGCGAATACCTGGCCGTGTAGAATCTGTAGATGCGATCTCTTCGCTGAAACGTATCCTAAAATACGCGGGGAACTCCAAGCTCTTTTATTACTCAGCTACGTAACATCTTTCTCCCCGTTAAAACGCAAACGACCGTTTCCTGGAACACTCCCAGGTAATTGTTTTAGAGTAATCACAGAAAAATCCTGGCCGCCTAAGTTTACGTGACACGAATTTAATGACACAATTAAGGTGATTCGAGGAGCGCCGGGCCCTGCTCGCGGAAAAAGAAAGAGACGAGCAAACGGCGAACCGACAAATCCTCCCGTCGTTCTTCGTCTGCAAACGTTTCACGATCATCGTAAAAGAAAGGAAAAAGAAACGCTGCATAAACGATCTTCAATTTTCTCCGCCGTATATACAGCGGGGGTAGGAACATCATACCTGTCCAATTATTTTCACGATTGGACGCGTCAATCGCGCAGTCGAACCACCGAGTTCCACGATCGTGTAATTGCGAGAAATTCGAGGAAAGATGAAAGAAGGACAATAGAGAGGGACTTACGGCATTCAGATCGATCTCCTCTTGGGAATTCAGGTCTGGACACTTGAAGATCGAATAGTCCGTTTCGACGGAGTTGTCGGCCCGCGTGACACCGACCAGAATCAGCACCACTAAGCACCACTTCATTGTCCACGTTGGATTTGTCGCTGGAATTCTTCCAAAGACCCCCGTAACTCCTCTTCCTGTCACGCGCGTGCCAAGCCACTCCGCGGAAATGGAGGCTAGCATCGACGCGTCGATCGTGATCGTCAGATTTTTCGGAGCAGACCGCCGAGACCAAGGTGCTCGGTTAGCGATTAAACTTTCCTTCGTGGTTGAAAAGGCGATTCTGTTTATTTCGAACGCGACTGAGGTTTCGATACAACGAGAGGCAGCATCGCAAGCCGCGTCTCCACGACTAATATTTTCCAAGCGAGTCACACGGCTCCCCCTGTGCTTCTTCGTTCTCTGTCGCGCTTCTGGAACGCTTTAATTGAACGCCTCGCTCATCCCCGCGCAGTGCTCCGTGATCGATGGTTCAACGCATCGCTCTCGATCGTCCAGTGTTTTCCGGATAAGCTGGATTTCCTCGGCGATCGCGCGTAAAAGTGCACTTCCTCTTTTACGAGTAACCCTTTCGCGGAGCGGACATCGTAGGCAGGGATGACGAAGGAGCAAGTCGATACGTGGCCTCGATGAATCTCGTTTGTCGTAGCTCTTCAGGGTGCTCGCATTTTACGCGGCTGCTCGTGGATCCTCGTTCAAGCCCGAAATCTTTTACAAATTTGTAGATGAACGGGACGCGCCAGCTCTGGGCCACTGGTCGAGTAACTAAGAAGCTTCGAGGATCAGCCTTCGATCCACAGATCCACGCTGAAGAAGAGCATGGACGAAACACGAGGACACTTGTTTATTCCGTTTCTGTTCTACGAGTCACTGAATGCTCTAGACGAAATTCACGATCGATGCACTTTCTGAAACGAGAGCGGAAGGATGATCTACGACCCCGTGGACCACCGATCCAGCAGGCGGAGATGTGTACGCGGCGCAGTCGTAGGGCACTCTGACGTTCGCAGTCTGCTTGCTGGTCCTCGCCACGTCCGACCGTCCGATCGTTGCGCGACGCCTCGACAACCCAGGAGGGGAGCAGAGAAATAAGAATTGACTGTACGCGTGTTATAGGAATCGTGGATTATTGGCGAGGTCAATCGCGAGGCGAACGTTCTTATCAAACTTCCTGGAGACGCGAACCCAACGTGGCGTTGCTCGAGTTTTTTCCCTAAAACTCCGTGGAGAAACTTGCGACGGTCACGCTGCCGTTGCGCTGAATTGGAGAACGCCTTTAATTTTAACGGAAGCAATATCTCCCTCTCGACGTTTCGTTTCTTGGTATAATACACTGTGCTCGCTTGTCGTTGTGCGACAGTCTATTCCATTTCAGTTTCTTGCTGGAAAATGCATGGAAAAATTGAGAATGGCCATTCGCGTGATATGCTGGCGAACTCTTCCCTCCCTGGTCAATTTTTCGATAAAGCCGGGAAAACAAAAAGAGTTACTTCGGTACAGAATTGGGGATTACCGGCGAAATCGAAGAAAGAAGAAAATATGGGGGAACGATTGTCGCGTTGAATAAGCTTTCAATTTCGGTATAGCGCGTTGAATGGAATTGCCAAGGCTTAAATCGTTAGGGAATGTTTCGATATTCGCGAATGCTATTCAACGGTTGATAACTTTCGAGAAGATCTTGAAATCTCAATTAGAAATTGAGAATTTTTCCATTCGATTGAAACATAATTACGGGCAAGCGCGTGCTCGTCTCTTATTGAAATTTCCGTTTAATTTCTGTGGCATCCACTCCGAATCACTCCTAGTTAACCAAGTTTTAGCACGATTGCAAGAATTTCGAATCTTCCGGTCCACGAAATTTCCAGGGAAGTACTTTGAAGTCTTAACTTTGAATCTAGCGTACATCTAATTCTACTTGCGGCCCTTTTCATACTTGGCTGGCACGAAAGATTCGTGTAACCTCGGAATTACACGCAAAAGATAAACAGGCTATAGAGAACACGGCAGCGAAGAGACGAGGGAAAACGAAAAATCGGATTTCGTCACCGTCGAGCTGAATAGAGCTCGAGAGACAAAAGAAAACGTGGCTTGTGTAATGCATCGGGCAAATGAAAACTTAATTCGTGCATTCAATCTGGCTGATGATTCGTTCAGCGAGCTGATAAACCTAGGCTGACGAGGTCTACAGACATTTTATCGACACAGAATTCCATGCAGATATACAGGATGATGGGGCGATAGATTTGGTAGGATGATTAATCGTTTCCACCGGAATTAAGCGAAACCTCGGTTAATAGGTCTGTTAGAAAATCCTTCGAATATCGTTTTCATAGAAAACCTATTAAATTCTCCACCTAATTTCGATCGCAAATGCGCCCATCGTAATTAGTAGAATTTACCCTCCGCGGTTAAATAGCAAAATTCCGTTGCTAATAAAATTGTACTACAATTTGGGTGAGATCGAACGAAGCGATTAATGAACTTGCGAAACCACAAATTATAGGATATATCGTACGATTTAGATAGTGTTCCCAAGTTTCTTGCGCGTTATCGGTCTAGGCCAAAGAAGCGACACGATTGCCCGACTGTATTGCAATAATGGGAACTTTCCGTGGACTCGATCCCGAGAAATTATGAAGCGGTGGAATTCGCTAGAGAAGAAAAGTGGAATTAAGGGCTTTCCAAACGAAAGTGGAGGAAAGAATTCAGTCGTCACCTCTTGATTCGACTATCCATTTCAGACGAGTATGCAATTTAAAAGGCCTTTCGAAAGAACGTAAAAAATAATTGAGAAAGTATGTGAGCTTTAAGCCATCCGGCGCATAATATCTCGAGTACAATGTGTCCAGTTTCGTGACGGATTAAAGAGGAACAATTAAATATACGAGATAGTAAATGAATCCTAGGTGATTCGTAGCGCTTCCGACTCTTGAGCGATCCGGTCCTGCATGCTTTTCGCGAGCCGATTAATTGCAACACGACGAGGATATAACCAACTGTACCGGGCGCCATTACGGGCCAGTTTAAAACGGATAAAAAGGGAACGAGAGAAGAGGAGACTGAAAAAGTGGAGTGAGCCTCGAAAGCGTTTCCATGAGATTTACATGCTGGGACTGCCGTTGCGATTCGCTCTTAAGGCCTATCCTTGTTAAAAAATGTCTGAAAGTACCCCGAAAGCCACGGGTTGTTCGTGAATATTCTATTGCTGTCTGGATTACTTGGCGACAAATGTATCGGTCAACATGAATTTACGTCTTTTAATTTATTACGATCGACACGACGCGACGGTCGTTAACAAACGAATCCTGCTACACTTGATTCGTTGGAATTTCACAAAATATCATCGTCACATCCATGCAAGGGAAAACTGATTACTTCTATCTGCCTCCTGGACGAATCGTTACGGCCGGCCGCCGGAAATATGCTTTTTCCTCGAACCATCAACGCGTTTCCGTGACGCTCAACACGTCAATCGTTATTACGCCGGACTACTCGTCCGTGCGACGCTAAAAACTGACGATTTTTATCAAAATCCGCCGCCATTCTGCCGCAGCTGCCGTTGCTTCTCTCTCACTCTACCTGTGCTTTTATTTTCCGGATATTATTTATATCTTTTTGCCTCCCCAAACTTTAGTTTACAGCGTATCAGTAGCTGAATGTTCTCAATGTTCCCGCTTCAAATATTTCATATTCTGTTAATCCATCAAATATGTGTCGCATCAATTTTTCCCGTTTACCCTTCTCGTAATTTTATTGTCGTCTTTATTCGATGAAGAGCACACGCACTGCGCCTAGCGTGCCCGAGACATTCTAATATAAGAAATCTAAGATGAGGAATCTAATCTGGGCGAGAGAAATAAGAAGGAACAGGGAAGAGAGAAGGGCTTAAACTGAACGCATGGAATGAGCATTGAGCTTGCGAAGGAGACGAAAAACGAAGGGGAAACGGAATCGTTTTCACGAGGGGTCGATTCGGGAAAAAAGTCAAACGACATTTCGTTTGCACAGGTATTCTCGTTCTGAGAGAATCGAAAAAATGCAGCGGTCGAGTGAACAAGTTTGAAATATTCCCGGTCCGTAGAGCTTCAATTAAAACGTAGTAACTGAAACGGTACGAAGCGATTTCTTTGCAGAGAAATTAGCGAATAATTTCGTTCCATAAGTACAAAAACCTCCAACTAATTAATCCAGTTTCAATTATTACAGTCTCACGGCTAACTACCGTGTTCTCTGCTGCACTCTAATCGCTGTTGTAATTGGATATTTACAGTTTCAATCGACTGCTGGATATCGACAGCATCTACTTTGTATGCCGAATTTGCGGGTCTCATACATCTGGCACAGTTAACCTGTAATTGTAAATTCGAAAGGGGAAAACAATTTTCTCGTAATTATCGTCGAGATAGAACCGTACGTCGCGAGAAGGTTGTTATTAAGGGGATTTTGCGAACGCTTCACCGTGAATTTCATTAAAAAAGAGCCGGAAAAGAATTTGAAAAGGTGGGGGGAACACGTGAAAGAACAATAATTATTCTCCTCGGAAATAGCAGAGCTGAAGAACGTCGTAGATAGTCGAAACGTGCAGTGCCTCCAGAGTCGCGAGTAGTACAAGTCAGTAACTAGTCAGCCACCCTTGCTGGATTTAAAAACAGAACAGAGGACGAGGCAGTTCTTCCGTTTAAATTAAATTCAAACCATAAAATGCGTTCCATGCCGTCGATCTGCCAGTCGTTAGGCTTATGGGAATGTTTTTATTAAATTTTCAACAAGCTATCTAAGAACGGAAAATGAATCCCGACATTTATTTCCAACAAGTAGGTCGGCACGTTTGTTCTAAATATTTCGGGTCCCTCGAATCGTCATTAAACGAAACCAAACGATATGCTGCATATTGCTGGGCGTTAACATTTGACATTAAATAATTGACGAATTAATTATTTAACTAATTCAATTTAATAATATCGACATATTATCGCAGCGAGGTGTAACAAATGATTCGCAGTAGACTACACGGTATTTGTGCTGCCGCGGAGAAGCGTAATTTATATTTTCTAGAGGACCATTAAACTCCGGGTGAAACGACGAATTTACACAGGCGCGCAATAAAACGTTCTCGTCGCGATGTATAATTTAGTGGCAACTTCGGTTTGCACGAGACGATGATTTAAACTGTTTGCATACTTTGAAAATAATGAATAAAAGCCCTTGATAAAAGTATTTCTACCCACACTCCTGGTAACGTATAGTGCTACTCATTTTTTTTATCCGCGTTGATAAAAAAGAGATGCACAATTTTAAAGGGCTATTGCATGCCGAACGTGTGTACTTTTTGGGTACATTTGTTTCTATATTCGCTGAGAGATATAGAAAATTTGTTTCGTTTCACCTCCACGCCACGGTGCTATTTTTTCCTGCTATTTTATTTTAATCCATTGCCCAATGAGAAATAGTTTACAGTGTCGCACGAAGGGTTTATAATACCGCCTCGCGTGTCCAGTTGAAACGACAACGATAGTAGATGTTATTTCAATGCATTGTATTCAGAGGCGAATCAATGGAATCGCGGATCAATCGTGCAGCGAAAATCGCGGGGAACGTTTATTTTACCGTGTGTTCGTCGACACGGGCTTTGTGTTTCAGTTGGAGGATGAAAATTGCATCGATGCAAGGCCGGAAAACGAATTTATTACACCTCTCGGCGTTACCGGTGCGTCAAAATTAATGTTGCAACCTTCGGCCCGATCAAAATTCGACAGGACTTCACTGCAATGTATCTCGCGTAGCTTGAAATTTGTCGAAATGTTTATCGTTTCATAGCGTGGCGAGATCTCGAAGACACGAATTTTTTAAGCAATATTTAAAAATTCTATTTCCGGTTGCTGACATTAGACCGAATAGAACGAACGTTTTACGCTCAGCTTGATAAAGCGTATATAATTCGTAAAATTGATGTTCGTGTTCGAGATACGAATCAATTGTTAGCGACAAGTTTTAGCAGCTTCTCTGGCACATTAAAGATCCGTCGTATTTTCTTTCTCCTCCGGGGACATGTTGAATGGAGAAAGAGAATCATGTTTACTCGTGTTCGGTCCCCGATCGTATATAAGACTCCTGGAGGAGCGTCTAGTGGGAAATATTTTCTCGGTGAAAGATGCTTGCACGCCACTATTGGTTTTGTGGTTCCGCAAGGCTATCCTAGGTTTCTTTATCCCACTACGTGGCTCGTTTATACGTGCAATTCGACCGATATACAGGCTGGCTGAAAAATTGGAGGAAATGCTGTGTATCATTGACGTCGTTGCATAAGTTCCTTGACAGCCTGCAATCGATAATACATTTATCGCTGCTCGAGGAAATTTCGTGAAACGAATGGGGCTTTCTTGCACCCCTTTTTTCGTCGCGGTATTTCAAGCGGAAAAAATCGTAATTGCTAACGAATTATTTCATTTTCCTATTATGGCGAGAAGATACTTGAAAGTCTTGCCAGCGTTGCTCTCGCCGTTGACGAGAATACTGAATGATTCTTGAAAGCGTGGAGGGGCCACTTAGAATGGGCACAGGAAGCCGGTGGGCGACGAATAAAAGGCAGTGAAATTTTTAAGTAGGTCGAGGAGAGGGATACCGCGACAACAAGCTGGCCAAAGTTAGAGCTCCGTGGAGTACAGTAATTAATATCAGTTTAGCAAGAACTTAGAAGACGCAATAAGTTAATAAGCGGAGCCACGAAAGTTTCGCGTGCTGATCCGCCGTCTTCCGCCTCCTGCGAAGCCAATCTAACGACCCCTTTTAACTAATTATTATTCCGATCCACTCGTGGTTCACTAATCATTCCATTTGCATTCCTTCAAAAGTATTCCTCTCATTACGCGAACGTCGTATATTTGCCTTGCAACGCACTTCAGCGATCGATCAAATATTAACGACAAGATGCTAGAAATTGGTTTACATCGGTGGATGTTTTAATCGTTCCGATCTATCGTGGCCTGTCAATTTGCGCTTGGTGAAAATTATCTAACTCGCGCGCAACCTGGACATCGTTAGGAAGACAGTCCGTTGCGATACTCGAAGGACCAGGATTGCTGTCGCAGTTTCACGTTCAACAGTCGCAGTCTCGGCTGACAGGCCAGCAACGCCGACACGTCGCTAATAGGTGAACGCACGTGCATAAATACAACTTCGCACGCACGATTGTCAGGTAACGCGTGCTCTAGTAGCCGTAGATGTAGTTCCGAGACCTATCTCCGGTTGAAGTAACATGTAACGTATGATCTGTAGTGGCGTCGAAGAGACACGGAAAGCTTATACAGGCTGATGCAAACTTCATGCGGCTAACCCAGCGTTCGCACGGCACGTTACACGAGTGTCGCCTATCGCGACGCGACAACGAGATTTAAGCGGGGATAATTACGGCGGAATTGATCTGACCGCTCCTTTTGTTTCCCCCGTGCGTACACAGCGGCACGCTCGAAGGAAGAAAGATATTGTAACAATTTCGAATGCGTCAAAGCGTGGCACGGTCGTTTTAATGGCTTCCGTGGTGTATTAGAACTTTCGAAGCTGTTAACGCGCTAGTCCGCTTATTTGAAAAGTTTCTAGTGCGCCGACATTGCGACGGGGCGGCATTAGCTGTGCCAAACTTGTTCGTTGTGCCTACATGAATAATTCGTACGCTGTTAAACTAATGATACGTATATTTTAACGACAACCATAGGCTGTCTGACGTGTACGGCTGCCTCTACTTTTTTGTTTTTGTTCGCTCAATTACGATCGAATTTACGTAATAAGGGCGCACAGTTGTCCTTCGATAAGGACTCCCTTGTGCAACGTAATGCATACCAGTTTCGATTACATTAACCGCGGCAGAAGAACTTGGAAACTTGGCAACAACTTCAGCTATGGCTGGTGCATGCAATTGCTTTTACGTGTACGACTTACCTTTGTCGCAGCTGCATGCACGCCGATGGTATTATGAAAAATACTGTGGAGAAAATGTTTGCTCGCCAAACACGCTGCGATTTCCGCTACCACGGCGTAATTGAACATCCAGTCCGTGGACCGCGTGTGAACCAGTAACCAGATCGAGCAAGCTGAAGCGACATTAAGGAGGCACGAAAGGCATGTAGAGGATTAAGCTGGCTTAAGGGCTCCAAGGTGGTGTTTGCACCTCGCGTCGTGTAGCTCCTGGCCTGTAACGCGACAGCGAACGCGTGCATTAACGTTATCGTGATTAATAATTAGCGGGGGACGCGCGTGTGATTTGTCACGCGGCCCACCGAAAAGTGGAATACTGTGATTCTAAAATAGCGTGGAAGAACAGAAACTGACACGCTAATAGAGATGAATTGCTTGCTCGGTTGAATGGGGCAGGCGGTACGATCTGCGGCGGGCCGAATGCCCCTGGATCGAAATCACGTTCGCACGTTCGTACACAAGAGACGAACTTCTAATTGAAATGGAATAAAAATTCGGATAATCGATTTTCGCCTGGCCGATGATACGGTACATTGTGCCGCATGTATTGCTCGTCCTGACGGGTCCGCCGTTTCATACCCTTTGTGAACATTTGCACGCGCGGAAACGTCCAGAAACTAATATCCCCGGTAACAAACTAACGATGTATGTACATCGTAATCCCCGTGCATTGATTATCCTATCGCTGTAGAATTATTTACGCAAATGTAGCACACCCATCGGAACTGTGTCGGTGTTGCCCCAGAGATTCGATTATATGACACATTATTGGATAAACCATTGCGCATTTCGCATTCTCGCCCGGCACAGATTTATGTTACAGTCGTGGAGAGACTCGTTTCTCTTGACTCCCTAATAATCTATATTCGCGTGACGTTCCATATTTCTTTCGGCAATTGCGCACGGGCAACGGGGACGATTCAATGTGTCTAACATATTCAGGCGACACGGTGGTTCAATTTCAGGTGCGACGCGGCGTTGATTGCTCGCCACGATGATCATGAAAACGTGATCGCCGGGGGGGAGAGAAAGTTTAGGGTTTCGAATTTGAGTTCGGCCGCGGGAACGCTGTTCCATTTGCTAATGCTGCGCTTGTGAACGTGCAATTCTACTTGGAAACGCTGTTTCACGGAATAGCGAATTTAAAACCGAATAACAACCCCCCAGGGAAATGATGTTGAAGCCTAACAAGATTCGAAAGAGCGCACTGTTCGCGTGCGCGCATACTCACGAAGATATGTGTTAAAGACAGGGCCAGAAACTCACAGTTAGTTACCTCAATTTCCGTTTCGTTTAATTGTGTCAGAACGACACACGCTGTACGGACCGGGTTGTGGGTAGTGTACGCGCGAAGGAATATACGCGATATGAAACGCAAATTAACGCGAACGGATTCACCGGTGTGTACCATTCCCAATCGTATGATTAAGGATGTTTGATGAGTGGAAATTACCTGACAGCCGATTAATAGAATATTCAGCAGCATTTCGAGATTAACGAGCGCACGATCGAACGGGCCGAGTCAATTTTTGTCAGCCTCGGAAGCTAATTGTGCTTGTTCCCCTTAAAATAAATACTATGCTCGCGTGATCGCGACGCATGATTATTTCGAGTAACTTCTAACGCATCTCCTTCGTCTTGTTGGCACTGTGCAAACTAGCAATTCAAAGTGTGCCGTCGCTTACCTCGCTTTCGACGTATCCCCTTACCTTTAGGACCCTGCCAGTAGTAAGCACGGGACACGACAAAAACGAGAAAACACTCGAGGCAACTTCTATTTCTATTCCGCGTCGGGCTACGTGTACACCAACGTAGCTCTACCATAGCAAGTCCTCAATTATCCGCGACACGGAGCGGAATGAATCCCATTCCCGCCACGACTATTCGTAAAAATTTTGTCGGTCCCGATAGCGAGGGAAATTGAGTGGATTTTTGAACGAAAAACGTAGGAGGACGCGTGAAAATGGCGGAGTCATTAAATCGGGAGAAGAAAGGGCGACAAAACCACGGGTACACAATGGTCTCCTAGGCTGGCAAAGTCGATATAGAGAGCCACGACGGAGGATTCATCGGCAGGAAGTTGGGAGAGCGATAACAAACCCTCCATTCAATGGTCTGGCTTCTGGGACGAGGATCTGGGAACACCATTGACGAAATAGAAGATATCTAGGATCGGTGGGGACGTACTCTGTATTCTGCCACTACCCTTTAAAGACTGTCTGCGTACGTGTATAATCGTTTGGAGATCCGTGAGATTCGTGTGAAATGGAGAAACGGGTATGGACAGCGTTTAATGCTTTCAAGGCGACCATTTTATTCCCGGACTACCTTTGAAATCCGACATCTACTAAGATTAAATGTTCGAAACAAACGAGATCTTCGGTGGGCGTGGAATTCGGTACAAAGTGACGGGGCACGGATTGAGGGAAACAAAACGGAAACAAAAACTGATCAATTTATTTACATAATTTGTTCCATCGCGGATGATTCTTTATACTCGTGCAACAATAACGACGACGAACAGGTTCGTCGGATTGGTGAAAAAATCGTAAACGCTTTCCGAATGTTACGTAAAATCTCGGAAAGAACTAACCAGATATTTGCAGGATAAATGCAGACAGTTTAATTGGTGAACACTGAAACCGGCTCGTCGCAAGATGTACTTTCCCCCTCGTGGCAACAAATTGGAACTGCATTTGTCAGTCCAGCGAATTTCCAGTTGATGGAGTTGCACACCTTGGCGTATAGTGCCACCTGAAATATTTTTTCAAATATGCTCGATCACTGGGAATACAATAAAGATTTTGAAAATTGCTCCGTCTTTTTATAAACTTACGTAAAGATGATCCACATGGCCATTCAAGTTTGCACAAATCATTTGCGGCGCGTTCTCCCGTGAAGCCTCGCCCTGTATAGAATTACGCTCACCTTTGTAATATTAATCAGGGATATCGCGAATGTATAGCGACTAATTTACTAACCATAGCAATGCACAATTGTTGACACTTTTCCTCCCCTTCACCGTTGCACGTGACGTTATATGGAATGGCCCGCCCAATAATTGGTCCCCATATTTTCTTCGAAAACACGCCACATTCACAGTTTCCCGTTTCGATGCCCTCTTGACTAAAGTAATTGAAAATTAAGGAAATGTTATTAATCGTCTTATTATCGAAGCACTATTAACGTTTCAAGACTAGTAGTCAGTAGCTTCAAACATTTCTTTATTAGAAAAGCACCAATTGGTTTTCTATAAAAAGTAAAATTAATTATGTACATGCTAAATTGCAGAATTGCGAGCAACAGGACGAAATGCAGTGTGCGATCCATTGCAGTTTGACAATGTTGTGGAGATTTAAATCGATGCTAGCTTAGCAGAGTTTCGCGAAACAGACGAACAATCGAACAAGAACTCTGAATTTATACTCTGCATGCATCCCTACTATCGTGCCACATTCGGATACACGATGCAATTGTCACAAAGCGTGCACTATCATGTAGATGTCTCAAATTTTCTATCGATGAGTTATGCATCACGTTGTAACGCGAGAACGAAATGAATCGGCATCCAATGCGCGCCTCCGTTCGTTGATCGAAAGTCTCTTTTTCAACGAGTGTTAAATAACATTCAGACATCGAACGATTTCTTTCGTGAGCCAAACCGGCGTAAAATATTTCACTTGAGGCATGCGTCTTTTTTGCCATCCAATCAAGACAGAATCCATTAAAATTTCCATTGAGTTTTAATCAAAGTTTAAGCGAGCTTTTTAGGCGTTACCTACGAAGAATAACTTAAAGTAATTACAAAACCTGGCCAAGAAAAGTTGCATCGATCCTAATTGATTGGTAGATTATTGAAGAGAAAGATTATTACTCGTGGACGGAAAAATCCATAAATTAAAGCCTTTTGGTAATTTTGGTGCCTGAAGAAAGCAAAATTTATTCACAATTTGAGCGGTAAATAATTACTTCTGATTTAAATGTCAATCCGTCACGGGACATAATGGAAAGTCCATTTTCCTCGAGCAATTTCCTATCTGTAATTACTTCCCTTGCTCTTGTGCGCGAGTAAGATGCAAGGTCTACGAACTTATCCAGACAAAATAACGACAAAAGAAAAATATAGGACTTCGTGCAACAACTACCGAGACATGAGTTACGTTTCTACAATACATTCAGATAAGAGGCTGAGAGTTCAGCAATTGAAACAACTAACACATTCGGGTCCGCCGGTTTTCGGACGAGACGCTTAGCTGGACATTGCATATAATTTCCAAGAGCTTGATATCTGAATACAGCAAGATTCTGTTATTTAAATATATGTGAATGTAAAATATATTGGTTCTTGATGCCTTGAAGCTTATGACCATTTGTTTTTTAAAATTAAAAGAACTGCTTAAATTATTATACTTAAATATATTTTTTGGGACCGAATGTAATCAATGTACTGTGTAAAGATGAAAGTAGTTATTCTAAAATGCACATAAATCGTTGTAAATAAATCTTTAGACCACATAATTCACAATGAAAGCGATACCAAACGATAACGATAACGATATTGTTATAAATGCATAAGCAATTGAAATAATAATTACGGGCAAGTGGATAACGTTTTAGCAACGAGATAATTATTGAGAAGTAACTTGTTCTTTCCCTTTCAATTGATACCCCATTTATCAAAAAACAACCACCAGGAGCCGAGATAAGAATTTTTAAAAATTTTGCCGGTAACGATATGTCGATAATCGGGTATGTGGCGCCATCTCGCGTTTGCGGCCTTTTTCGCAGTTTCCCGCACCGCCAAAACCGAACTCCTGGATTACATCGTTAATTTAAACAATTGCGTTTTTCTCGGCTTCTAGTGCGTATTTTTTAACCGGACTTGTCTTAAACTAAAGCTACGGACCACAGCTACCTCCTCCAACAGTTGCAGCAATATGGCATTTGTGGTTTAAAAGTTATTAACAATTGAAAAATCGGCAAAAATGCATTCCGGGTCACTGCAATTATCTCGATTTCTGGAGGCGCTAGATTAATGATCGGGTTCTTAAAATAAAGGTAAAGGATTCCGCAACACAACAAAAAATACCCCGTTGCTGTAACTATATGCAGTTGGCCGGAATAACAATTTGAATTGTTTAATTGTTTATAACAAATGAACTTCACCTGGGATATTGTTCACACCTATTGGAAATGGTAGCTTATACATCTAGCTTTAATTTATGTCCTCTGGTCATTGCTGTATCTCACCAGGAACAGGAAGTAAACGCATTTGTTTATAATTTCTTTAAACAAATTCAATTATCTCGTCTTCTGCTGGGCCGATTTCAATCAACGACCTCTCAGATTGAAGCTCCTGGTACAAGAAACAACCTGATTCACTTTTTTTAACTGCCCTCGGCCTAAACTTCTGGTTTAAAAGTTTAACAATTCGTTTGGGAATGGCACCGCTACTATGCATATGTACACGTAGGCCGTTCCAAAAGTGATAACATCAGGCCAGTAGAACGCGAGATAATTTTTGTTTGAGGGAATAATAAATAAATGCCATTATATCGACTTGTAGGCGAGCTACATCAATGATCAAATGACTTCAACTAAAGCTAGAATTCTATGCTGCAATTTCCAATCGGTGTTAACAATATTCCATACGCTGTACATTTGTTACAATTTTTATTGAGCGCGATGCGTGGAATCTATGTCTATAAGGCTGCAATGTGTAGTAGTGGTGGAGAAATATCGATGGTCAGCACTATCGATAATTTCCGATAGTTGGACCATCGACCATCGATAGTTATCGATAGTGATGGAATTTGATATATGTATATAGTAGCTCCCTCCTAAAAGCGGGCAAATACAATTCAATCCTGAACAAAACATATAAAATTCTTGAAATTGCAGTGGCTTTCGTACGCAAGATCACACAGAAAGCTT
This sequence comes from Nomada ferruginata, assembly GCA_963583965.1. Lineage (NCBI taxonomy): Eukaryota > Metazoa > Arthropoda > Insecta > Hymenoptera > Apidae > Nomada > Nomada ferruginata. The sequence continues at coordinate 1,419,531 of OY757223.1, forward strand.
TAATCACTCTTTAATCACAATACTATCGCTAATAAGTAATACTATCGCTATCGTCAGTTATAGAACAAATGCCTAACATGAAATTACCAAACATTTTTAAATTCGCGGCATTACGAATATCTACCCACACTTTCGATAACTATCGATAGTAGACATATATTATCGATAGTTTTCGATAGTAGCAACCATCGATAATATCGATAGTGCCATCGATATTTCTCCACCACTAATGTGTAGCAGTGCACCGATGTCACGAGGAGACATGGCATCCATTATTAAAGGTGCGGCATATTCCGATTGATTGTAAACATGTAAACTCCTAGTATACGTTTTATTCTTACGACTACTGATTATAATTTTATACGTGATATCACGTTTTCCTAGACACGGGTGAGATTTGGAGTCGACTTTTCGATCATCGACCATTCATCCAAGGTGAAATTACATTTTTCCTGCGCGAGTTTCAGGTACAGATTTATGAAATTCTCGATAATGACTATATTTTCTTGCCATATAAAATAAAAATTAGAGAAGGGAAGTTATGCAAAAATATTATTTTTATTGGCAACTGCGTTGATCATTCTGGGAATGAAAAAATGAAATTCCATCCAGTATAACCTACAAGTCGACATCGAAGAAATTCGTTTAATGAAATGAAAAATTGACTATTTTTAGGAGAAAAGAGGAGACAGAGAAGTGGAACGTCTATTCAAGATTCTCGAATATTCGACGGAATTAAAAGAAACTCAGCTTGATCGTACAGAACAACTTGGGGATTGCCATTTGCCCAGCTTGAAGGCAAATGTTGATGTAGCTCTGAGTATGTGCGAGAGAGTCCTTCAGAGGGAAGAAGAGCTTGATTCTGTATGGATTATGGATTTCTTTTAAGATCTGAATTGGGAAAAATGTTTTCTTCTCTATTATTAACGAGACTATATTTTTTCAGGACATTGCATTGCAAGAAAATAGAGAATTAAGGAAAGTGGAATGGGAACAGTTTGTCAATGATATGAGTGAGAAGTGCGATAAAGTAAATCAAACATTTGAAGAGAAAGAGAATGAAATAAAAGATTTTTATATTGATTTGGAAAGAAAGTTACACATCACACCATAAACTGACAATTATTATATTCCAGTGTTATACACAGATATTGTATAAAGATATTTTGTAATTTGTAATACCTATAAACTTACAGCAGTACCACTTCTGCATTTAATGTATAGATATTTAGTAATATTATTTTATTAGAAAACAAAACACTGGTGAAAGAAAATATAAGAATGCCAGTTGAATCAATAGAAGACCCTTCTATAAAAATCAAGCCAAATAAAAAACTGATAGAATTCGTTTGCAAGAACGTGAAGAAAACGGGCGATATACCACTTGCTATTGTAACTTTGAAAAAGTCAGCTAAAGATAAACAGAAGGATGTTTTCCTAAAATTGGAAGATATAAGATGGTTGAACAAGTACTTAGAAGAATACAGAACCACTAATACGGAGAATATTTACTTACATGAGCTTTTAGAAAAGGACGATATCAGATTACCAACACCAAAGCTTATACCAAGGAATCCTGAATTAGAAGCAAGAACGCAGAAATTGAAAGCACAGCAAGATGCTTTGAAGTATAGAGCTATGACGAAAAATGTAAACACTACTACAATGAAACTACCAGAGGACTCTATTTCTTATCAAAGTAAGAATTAAGCAAAAAAATTGTAATTCAATGCATCTGTCGATAGACCTTAAATCTGTATTCTATTTTTTCCAGTGAAGCAGATAAATAAGCAACTTATAGCTGTCGCACAGTTTATTTTTTCTGTGCTAGCCGGTTTCGCCTTTGGATTCATAGGCGTGGAACTTATAGTAGGAAATTTAGACTTTGGCTTTAGATTGTTGCTAGGTATAATCTGCGCACTGATTATAGCCTTGGCTGAAATTTACTTCTTAGCTATCAAATTAAACGAAGATGATTTTGGTGCGGGTCCAATGCCAGCGCCAAAAAAATTGCATCAAGAATAAAATTTCGTAAATGGTTGTTACAGTATTATTGCGTTTCTGTAATTCCTACAGAAAGGCAAAAATACACAGCATAAATTATTTATAACGTGCCAATGTAATAAAATGGTAAAATAAATAGGCGATACGAGTAAAAGAAACAACCAGCCCGGAAAAATTAATGCATTTATTTTGTATTGTCTAACAAGTTGGCTACATTAGGTGTCAATTTCTTGGGCTAACGTATTGTAAAACGAATAAATAAATTCTTTACTTTGTATGTGGTTTTTACCATTTTTCCTTAATATACCTGTCCATCGAATACATATTATAAATACACGGTATAAATTTAAAAATAATATTTCTATTGAATCAATATTTGAAACATTTGATATCGAATGTCTGCGGGGTTTTATTACTTTGAAACGAGCTTAAGGTACTCCATAAATACTCAGAGAGCCAGTTTTATGCGAACGTATATAAAAATAAATATCTGCCCTCTTATCTTTTAGTTTCATCTTCGCTGTCACTCTTTCCACTCGCCTCACTGGCTGAATCACTTTTACCATTTTCCTTTGTCTCACTTTCTTGTTCACTGTTTGATGTATTGTCATCCTCCGCCTTTCTATCGTCGCTATCTGAACAAGAATCTGTATCTGACTCGCTATCACTGTCCGAGTCTGAGCTACTCTCGGACGAGCTGCTGTTAGAATTCTTAGCAGCCATCATTTCTTTAAACTGTCTAACCGTTATCTTCCTGGGCATTATTTCTCTGAGAAATTCCAATGTATCATTGGTCTGCACCACCTCTGCGAGATGTTTATAATCCAAAGAGTTCCCTTTGTTGCTTTGTAAATGAGCCTCTTCCGTTAGGTAATGTATAAATAGTTCCTACAAAATCATTTGTTACGTTCACGTTGGTTCACGACTATTTCACAATTGGATTAAGGGACAAATAACGAAATTAAGTAAGGGAGTTGTGTTCGATCGCGATGCATACGATATAACCGATTGGCATGTTTTTTTTAGGTTCATGCAAGGCGTTACAACTTTATTTGGCCCGCGAAATGGAAATCATACAGGTGTATGACAACTACGGTAAAGCGTCGGTTAACCTTAATGTTTCAAACGTAATCTTACCGTAGCTTTCGTGACCAGATATAATCCATCCTGACCGATTGTGTCGACGTAGGGGGAACTTTTCATAATTGTTTTTACTCTTGACATAGGTAATCGTAATTCCTTCATTTTAGCAGGTGATCCTTGCGCAGTCATTTTTGCTAAAAAAAATTAATTTTCATTAAGAGCAAATACAAAACAACCCGCACCGGCAATGTACGCGGATCGACTGCCGCCAGTTTTCAAACACTGTACTTGGCGTATCGATATCTCGACAATCGTTAAGGGTATATCACAAATGCTCGATGAAACTTTATTTTTAACATTTCAGACGTAATCAAAATTTTATTCGCATACGTTGTTGGTGCGGGTTGTTTTGTATTTGGTCGTAATGAAAATTAATTTGTTTTAGTGAAAATGAGTGCGCAAGGAAATAACTTTTAACGAATCTAAGCACATGTAATAAGGGATTCAAATATATTAATTTAATCTGAATTATTCGCAGCTACTTATACGATTTTATTTAGCGATTGGCACCATCGACTAAAAAGTATCGTTAAGTCGATAGTACCCAAGTTGGGTACTATCCCTTGAAACCCTTAGTAAATGTGCTTAGATTCGTTAAAACTTATTCTGTGTAAAATAATAAGTAAAATTAATAACTTTTGGTGCATACTGATTATTGCATAAATTGGCAAATTTTGATTCAACTTTTTTAAATAATCAAAGTACGTATTGAATTTGGCAGTAGAACTTATGTACCCTAGTGACATCTTCTTTCACTCATCACAGACTGCTGTTTCTATTTCTTTTTAATTGGCACGTTATATCCGGCTTACAGAGATTTTGGCGAGCAGACAATTGTTGCATCAATCTGACAATCTGTGACGAGTCAAGGTATATTTAATAATATTTAAGCGGTACATCATCCATACGCATATTCGAGCGGTTTGCAGTACTTGTGAACATTGAAATAATTGTACTTCAGTATATAACCATCGCTTTAATCGATCAATACGGCACATGGCGGATTCGTGTTATTAATGTTCCAGTGAAAAATTTACTGATTATTCATATACAGTTGTACAAATTTGTAGGTCATTGGTTCGTATGCGACTTCTTCTAATCTGTTTCATTCATTCTTATAACGTACGCGCAATTTCTATCTATAACCTACGGCATAAACGATTATTCTTTACACTTTACTAAACATCTGTTTTCCATCTGCAATAACTTTTCATGCTCGATTCGTGTGAATACTTCTATTTCCGCTTCTTTCTCGACGCTGTTAGGATTTTTTTTATAAAAAATATATGGTCGTTTGTTCCTTTATAATATTCTACGTACACACATATAAGTATAGATATTGTTAATTAATATTGGCACAGTTGATGCTCAATTTCTAACTTACAGGAACAAAATACCTGCCAGAATGTCAACTTTTCTAGGGCTTGTTAAGGAAATACCTGGAATCTCTGTGGATCGTTTTGATGGAGACAACTTAACATCTTCCATATTTTTTCTTAGTCATAGTCACACCGACCATATGCATGGTTTATCAGATATGTTCTTTGTACATTTAGATGAGCATAAAAAATATCTTTATTGCAGTCCCATCACAAAAGTATTATTGGAGAGCAAATTTAAATTTATATCTACTTGCGTCAAAGAAATAGATATTAATACGCCTACTATTGTAGAATATGCAATTCAAACTGCAGATAAAATACTTATTTCTGTAACGTCTGTCTCGGCGGGACATTGTCCTGGATCTGTAATGTTTCTGTTCGAAAGAAATAATATATCGGTATTATATACCGGCGATTTTCGTATCAACCCATTTGACCTTTCAAAGTTAAAAGGTTTACATTATTACGAAAATTCAAAGTGGATACCTAGGAAATTTACTAAAATTTACTTGGACACAACATTTTTAAGTAATGAATTCCCAGCTTTTCCTACCAGACAAGACAGTATAATTAAAATACACAAAGTTGTTAAGGAATGGTTAGGCAAAGACCCGAGGAATGTTGTTTATCTGGAATGTTCTGCTACGTACGGTTCTGAGTTTCTCTTTGTAGAGCTTTCAAAAATATTAAATACAACGATCCATGTAAAGAATAATGTGTACGAAAGTTATTGCCGTATTTCAGAAATATCCTCTTGTGTCACAAACGACTCGTATAGTACTGCAATTCATGCTTGCAAGAATAAGATATCTTTGTCTGGTTTGCATTGCAGAAGCGATGTAAGCGAGGCAAATATTATGACCATTATTCCATCTGCGATGAAATGGAAGAATAAAGATACAAGTGTAGTAGGGGAATGGGATGAAATTAGAGAAAGAACTTTCAATGTGTGTTACTCTACGCATTCCTCTCTGTATGAACTGAAAGCATTCATTGAATACTTTTATGCACCAGAGATATATCCGTGTGTAATTAAAACAGAGAATGAGAATGAAATTGATCGCTTGTTAAATATTATAAAGAAGGGATCGGATGAGGAAGTAATAGATAAACAGACATATAAATTGGAGCTTCCTAGTCGCAAAGCAACAAATAAACTTCCGTTTAAGTCAGAATATTTTAGTAGCGACGATGATAGTTTATAATGATAGCTAATATTTAGTTAATAAGCTGATTTTTTATTTATATTGTTGTGTAATAAATTTTTATTGGTATATACAGCATCGTGTATTTTTTTTTTACGTACTACATATATATTTTTTATATACTACAAAAATTTGATACTTTTAATAAATATAGTCAATTGAATAAAGTTTAAGATTCTATTTGGCATACTTAAACGTTATTAGTTTGATTGAATTGATCGCCTATTCTGACACTAAAATTTCATGTTTCAGAAATTTACTTACACCTTTAATATCGAAGAAGTTACCCTAAGCTATGGAGAAAGCAGCATTAGCACAAGAGAAGGTATGGATTGATAAACCGTCCTATGACAAGGCTGAACGACTATATTTTGAGAAAATGGCCAAGGTAAGTATTGGGAGCCATGAATTGCGCATTGTTATTGGACATAAAACTGATTACCAAGAATAGGATAAACGTTTCTAAACATACAATTCATTGAGTAAAAGAAAATTGATTTATGTATAGTATGTTTAAAAACAAGACTATTTTAATCCTATTGTTGTTGGCCCCAACATCCACAGCTAATGTTTGCCTTTTGTTGTGCCTTGTATTTTTCCTTTGTACTAACAACAAACTAACATTTCTAAACACACACTTCAGGGAATATCTGGTGATAGGGAAAATTGTACCTGCTTGTAATTTCATAAGGTGTTGGGAATTTTATTCTTTTTTCTCTATTTTTTTTTAATTTAATTCCCAGTTCCGATTGTGTGTTCTAACGAATTATCTAATCTTATACTTCTTTCTTTAACACAAAGCTATTGTGATAAGTATAAGTTACGACAGTAAAATAAAATCGTAAATGTAGCATTATGATTTCCTGTTAATACATTTATGTTTAATTACACGATGTATTATTTTTATATGGTTCTATATATTTAACGAACTTCGGAATGCATGGTCTTCGAATTAAAGTACTTTACTTTTCATTGCCATTGTGTTTTACAATAAGAATACCAATTGAACCAAGCATGTTAAAGGACATGCTTTATTTTGCTCCTGTAACAATTTACGCGTTAATTGCAAGACACGAGTTCTTACTTGCATAGCTTGAAACATGATTCAAGGTGGTGTCTCATAAGTTTATGGAAAGCTGCTCGCTTAAATCTGAAATTTCTGTAATCAACAACAATCAAGATAATCTCCTCTTAAACAATAAAGCTTCGACTGAAACAAAGTCTAAAAAATCTAAAGACAATAAGGTGAATTATGGAAATATTTCGAATGATGCGAAAAATTCCAAGTGTCAAATAAAGACATCGAAGATGAATAAAGACGAGGACGACTTGAATGTACAAAGGGAAGAAGATGAAGAAGAAGAAAAAGTAAAATGCAAACCTAATAAGGGTAATGTAAAATTTACACTACTCCAAACGAAGCATAATACAAAAGAAGCAAAAGAAAAGAAAAGCAAGGCTGAAACTAGACACAGAAACAGAAAGGGAAAAAATGACAATGGGGAAGTAAAAGAAAATGTTACACCTCTAGTAAGGAATAAGCAGCAATTACCTGCCCAGGTATATAATACACTGCATATATAATTTCATGTTTTGTGTGCATCAATGAGATACTTATTGTATTTTATTTAATTCCTTATAGAAACATTGCTTAAAATATATTTGAAACATGCATCAATGATGGAATTATTTTATTCCAATTATGACCATTTTTTTAATTTACGAATTTGAAATTTATATTGCTGTTTGATTCTTAGATTTCATAGTTCCTGAGCGAGCAACACAAAAAAAAAGGAGGGAAAAGTGTACATATTTATTTTGCTTTAATTAAACAAACATCTTGCATGCAAATTTTTGTGTGAAAAGGGGAGTGTGTAATGTGAGCATGCAGCATCTTGGTAGACATAACGTTTGTTATGATCCTGTGCTTATTAACTATATATACCAAATTTTTAATCCTTTAGCTTGTAGCAAACTGTGTATGTTTTGATTATTTTTTATTCACTTTGTAAACATTCAAAATGTCTATTTCCACTTGTTATCTATTTAAAAGTATTTATATTTAAAGTAAAGAAATCGGGGTAAAGAATTGTCGAAGATTGACAAATATGTATAGCGATATGTTTAACTATACCTCTGATAAAATTTACTTACGAATCTTAGTGGAGGTATGATATTGGATTATTTGAAGAAAAAAAGTTTTTGGTCTAATGGGAAAATATGTTCAGACAAGGTGTTGATTTACTACTAAAGTTTTGCACTCTGCATAGTACTATTATATATGGATAACTCCAATAGTTCAAGTTTTATCACAGGGCAAAACTTCGTTAAAACGTCAATGCAATGCAATGAATGTGTTTTCTTGTTAGTTGATCTTTAATATTGGTGGACACAGGGAAATCAACAAACCACTACTCCAAATTTACCTGCTGGTGGATGTTTAGCCTATGAGGTGGCCATGGCTCGGCAGCATATTAAACAGTCTTTACAGAGTGTGAGTACTGCACTCTTTGCGCATCCTTTGTATAACAAAATTTTCAACCCTGCTTACTAATATAATATCCAAAAGTAATTTATATCTTTAATATATACCTCAATGACTGTTAATGGTTTTATGTTGCAAACTATAGTTCTTAAATGCATCGCAATTTTTTTTTTTACAGCTAGACGATATCGCATCTGTTGCCGGTGTCATTACTCCGAATGATAATAAAAAGGATGCCGTAGATGCTAGTGGTGAGTACTTATTCTGCTTATTCCGGGTCATATTATGGCGAATATGAAAATGATCTCGTTCATTACGTTTGTCAACAGTTGTCCAAGAATTGACTAATGTCATTCAGAAATTGGAAGTACGTGTTAAATCTCTCGAAGCGATAATTCAACCACTTTTATCTGCTATACCAAAATTAGCGATTTGCCCTGCTAAACCTGAACCAGCTTCAAAGCCGGCTGCGAAACCCGCGCAAGAAAAAAATGATGATGACGAGGATGTTGATCTCTTTGGTTCAGATTCAGAGGCAAGTGGGCAGAAATAGTGGAAACACTGACCAACTAATCTCCTTAAATGACGGAACTACTTTTTATAACGGAAATCATTTTTGCACGGATACTTCTACATTTTTTACACATTACACGCGCTTTCGAATAGGATGCAAGAGCGATAAGATAATACGACATTTACGAAATATATTACACCAGATATTCCCAGAATACTTGTACATCAGCCATAGTTTTCTAGTTATTACACAATATCGACACAAACACTACAGTACAATTATTGAGATTCACATGTTCTTAGTCAGAATGTATACCGTAAATTGTTTAAATACTTAACTTGTTAGGGCGAAGATGCAGACGCTGCGAAACTTAGGGAAGAACGATTAGCTGCGTATGCCGCGAAAAAAGCCAAAAGTAAGTTCCGCTATCTAGATTTACATTGTAGGAGAAGTTTCAGCATCCTCACATGACAATGATTTACAGAACCAGTTTTAATCGCCAAGTCGAATATAATCTTAGACGTGAAACCATGGGACGATGAAACGGATATGAAAGCTATGGAAGTAGAAGTACGAAAGATCGAGACTGATGGTCTTTTATGGGGAGCATGTATGTTACCAGAGCAACTTGATCATTAGATTAGAAGTGTATTATTTAGTTTGGATTGTGAACGAAAATAGTTGTTGTTTTTTTTTCTTGCAGCAAAGCTCGTTCCACTTGCCTTTGGAATTCACAAACTGCAGATCTCGTGTGTCGTAGAGGACGATAAAGTTTCAGTGGATTGGCTTACAGAAAAGATTCAAGAAGTCGAGGACTTTGTACAGAGCGTAGATATCGCAGCTTTTAATAAAGTATAAAAGACCGGCGAAGCTTCTTCAGTAGAAAAATATCTGACGGTTCGAATTACAATCAGGCATTGGTCTATTGTACCATCTTTTCATTCCACTAGCAATATCTATTTCTATAAACACACTACGTGTTCTATAATTAAACGCTACTGTCCATGAAATCAGAAATTTAGCTATTATACCCATTTTCTTATTCGATGTCGTCTCGCTTTAACAAGTTTTTTCACTAAAACAATACTTATAGTGGAAGTTTCTAAACTGTTGTCGTAACGTAAATATATTCATTATAAAAGGAAAGTGTAAACCATAAACGTTTTAAATGTAATTCAATGTCTAAAGTTATAATTTGGAGTACGTAACTTTTGTTTTCTCTCTTAAAAACAAGCTCGATTATTTATGATATTGCAAGTATATAATGCCAATCACCAGTACCATTTTCAATTGCTTGGTTTGAAAAATTATTACAAATAAAAATTCTCAACTCAAATGTTTGTACGGCTATTTTCTTTATACATACTTAACCCTTTTATTCCTGGAACTGTGATAGTGGTGCACTCTGGTAGCACAACATACGAACCAATTGTAACAACTTGTATTGTACTTTGACATTCAGAAAGCACGCCGCATTAAAGTTTGACAATTTTACTTTTCGCACTAAGTTATTAAATAATTGATACCAATATGACGATGGCTATGCTGCAACGACGAGCTAATGTAAGTACATTAAATAATGTACAAAGTCTTCCCTACCGGAACATCTTTAACCTAACCTATAAACTGTTTGTTATTTATATTCTTTTTATCGTAGGTGAGGCTACCACCAGAAGTAAACAGAGTATTATACATAAGAAATTTGCCTTACAAAATTACAGCTGAAGAGATGTACGATATTTTTGGCAAATATGGCGCTATTCGACAAATTCGAGTGTAAATATTTCACAATTGCTTGTTTATTTTGTTAATCATTTCGATGCTTTTTTCTCCATAAGGGATGAAATTAATGGATCTATTCTTTAGGGGTAACACTGCTGAGACTAGAGGAACTGCTTTTGTCGTTTACGAAGATATATTTGATGCAAAGAATGCTTGCGACCACTTGAGCGGTTTCAATGTTTGCAATAGATACCTAGTAGTTTTATATTACCAAAGTAATAAAGCATTTAAAAGGGTGGACGTCGATAAGAAGATGGAGGAAATAGATAAGTTGAAGACAAAGTACAATCTAAATGACGAGAAAAAATAAAAAACAACTGCTCAACCGACACACACAAAGAAATGTTAATTTTGTTATAAAATCTGTTTAACATTAAAGAAACATCTGTAATATTTGTCATTGTAAAATAGGTATATCAACATTATAAATATAAAACGTGCGCAATTTTCAATAAATCATATACATGTCGATTTTAATTTTAATATTTTGCTGCAAAACACAATTGTCTTTTCCTTCGAAGAGCATACGAAGATCGCTTTAAAAAAAAACGGACGTTGATAGTAAAACAGCATTGATAATGTATGCACTTGGAATAGTGCAAAGCAATTTAGAAAAAACATTGCGGATGCACCATAAGAATATTGCCAGATATTAAGAGCTCCGATCAAAATATTAGCAAAGTGTGGGAGGGAGGGGGGGGGGGGGGTAATGTGAATTCTGTCAAGGTAAGGCAAAAAGATGTACCTGTCATAATGGAGTGCAGTACGCGCGTGTCGCGTGTAACTTAATCGCTCGACTCATCTTGTCGACACTGGCGTTTTGTAATGCGAGCTCGACAGGCTACATTTACTTGTCGGGACACTCGATACTGGATGCTGGTAGAAACCCACGACGGTATGTATATCGCAGCAAACACACACAATGATACACGCGTGCGCACATTCATACACTACCCAGCTGCTCGTCACCGACTAAGCCGGTAGGACATTCGATTTCAGTCGAAAGCGAAAACTCGCTTAGCCCGTTTAGTCGTGGTTATCGCGACCCAACGTTTTCTAGTGCAGCATTCTTATGGATGTACTCCATATATATACCTTGGCGTCAGCTCGTCATAGCTTTGACCAGACAGAACGTTCGTGGTGCTACGGGGTTTTATCAAATGTCGTTCGACTGTTGCAGTAGTGGCGGAATCGCCGGCGAGACGTTCGCGGATGTTCTTGAGAACGTGTCGCGTCTGCCGCGAGCAACCTACGAAAGTTTACTTCACGATGATGGACATTTCTCTTACGGATACTATTGTTTGTTCCTTGCAATTTCCGTACTCCTATTAATGATCTTACGTACGATGGCCCGTGTTCACGTCACGCCGCCCAGAGACAACAGACTTGAAGAGTAGCGCGATCTTTCGGAGCACGCGTGAGACAATTTTTGTTTTGCTGTTCTAATCGCCGGTGCAAATAAGTGACAGATTCGGAGCTATCGAATGTAATAGCGAAATTTCGGAGTAGAAGAAGTTTGCGCAATTTATTTACGCCATGTCGCGATAGCCGACATGATGTAAACAATTTTGGAAGTGGAAATGGCGTCATTCTGACGGAGATTTCGCGTCGCGGTGCGTCTGTGTATGTATTATTGTATATGTGCTTGGTGCGATCCGGTTAGTCGTGTTCGACTGCTCGAAGACAGTGCTTTATTTGGCTGCTACTTCGAAGCAGGGGTGTCGAATAGCGAGAAATTATGGTGCGTCGTCCGCGGGTGTTCCCGACACGAATATCACCTGCGAGAAACAACGGAGTCGTCGGGTGTAGGAATGAATGAACGTGAAGAGGACGATCTCGGTGCGGCTGGAGGGGATGCGACGACCGTCGTGTTGTGACGGCCTGCTGCCTACTTGCCGATTTGTATCGAGGTGAGTGTAGCGTATATGCACGTGTGTACGAGACGTCTGTACTCCGTATGTGTTTATTCATGCGATCAACTGCGTTCATTGTCGTCACCGTCGCCGCACACTTTGCGTACACACAGCTGCGTTATTTATGCGTAGTCGCGTTCACGCAATTCGTGTGGACGTAATTCGTTCTACTCACGTGAGCCTATGTCAACGTTAGCAGCTTGCTCTCAAATTGTAATGCGTTATAGTACTAATGAAATTCTAATTATCATGTTTGATCATTTGCGAGATTGATGTTGAAATTTATCGATACGTTACAGTACGCCGCTCGTAAATCAATAGAAACGCTGGCAACGAGAGAGATTACAATCGTATCAGAAACTTACTATTCATCCGGCTTTACATGCGGTTTCACTTGGTGACAGTCCTCGTGTAGTCTTTTAAAAGTGTACGAAAGTGAGCAGGTGCCAGGTACTCAAGCGACTATGTTTGTCTGCTGTCTGGATAAATACGTCGCCGTGCTACCGGCTTTGGAGTTGCTCCTCTTTACATTAATGCCGGGATACTTTGTTCTCGAAGCAATGGGGTAGAATTTAGGGTTGCTTTGTGTACTCCGTTTTTAGATGCAAAATTCAAAGACCACACAAATAAACGCATTTCGCACGTACGATCTTCTGTTTCATTTAGTTATACATATATCTTCTAACTACTTTGTATCCACTGATTATTTGAATATACGCAAAAATCACGATTGGTAATTCGAAATTAAATTCATATTATAACCGCGTTTCGGTAGCCATTTTGAAAATCTTCGAGCATGAAATTGGTAAGATAAGACATTCAAAAAAATTCGTGCCTTAAGGAGCTTAAGCTTCGGTCGCATTTTCATAGATCATAGATGTCGCATCTTGCATAGATCCTAGATGTAGACTGTGTAATCCAAACTATATATCAGAGGTTTTTTATGGTTAAAGACGGCGTTCATATTTGAAAAGTGAAAAACAAAGTTGGAGTTTTTTTATATTCAAATGTTGCAAGATATAATTGTTAAAGTGGCTTATGCAACATGTAATAATTTAGTGTTGTGCGTGTTATTGAGTAGTGATGAAAAGAGTAGCCAGATACATGTGGTAATTAATTTACGACGACTTCTAATATCAACGACGGACGACTACGAATTTATGTTGAATTTGGATGAGTTGGGGTAAGTAAAAGTTTCTGATGTTAAAATTAGACGGAAGAACACCTTGAAGTGTGCATCTTCTGCGTTAAGCGACAATGATTCAGGGACAATAGAGCTTTACGAGTTAAACGTCTTTTTTACACGTGTCTGGTTAACCCTTTGCCTGCTTGAGCGTAACGCGAAAGCAGACACTGGATTTGCCTGGCATGCTGGTTTTTCTATTGTGAATTGTTTGTCTCCTGTATAATGTTTAACTCTTTATCGATTCAATTCTTTCACCAGATGCAGGTTCATTGGCTCTAATTAGTTTTCAAAATTGCTTATTTTGTTTTTCTATTTCCAGACGGAGTGCCGAGTTTTCATCGAAGACGAGCGATGCGGTGAGCCTCGACTCCGTTTCCATTCTACAAAGTAATTTTACGTAGATTGTTTCGTTGCGTTACACGATTTCAGGCTTATTATTGCAATATGTACTGGCGCTTTCCTTGCGCATATAAAAAGCCTTAACCCTTTGACCAGAAACGAGCAGACGAATGTTACATGAAAAACAAGTGTGTCGACACGAGCATACACGCGACACTGTCGTGTTCGCGTTGCGTGCTGTTATGCTTAATTAGTGGTTCGCCCGGTTGCATGCTGAAACTAACGTAATTGTTTCTTTGCGTAATTAGCTGACGAACGCACGTTAAGCGCGTCCTTTTCTTCCTTCCTCGGCAATGTTTCAATGTGTTTTCTGTTGACGAGCAAGTGTACACGTGGGAACTTTCTCTAAACTACATGCAAAACGCGGCGCTCCATTGATACGCGTTTGATTATCATTGCTCATTGCGCCGAGCGTCTTTCACAAACGCGTTGCAATTTAGTTGAAACGCTCAGGATCGTTGATAGAAGGTTATTGCCCGGTCTAATTGCCAGTTGAACTCGGCCAGTTCTGGACTCGCGGTTTCATCTACATACCACCGTGTGTCCTATCGCGACGAAATCAAGGCGGTCTCGTTGCAGTATACGCGTGCTAGTCTCACGCATTGCACTCGACAGTCGGCAAACCACTTATCATCGTGATGCGTGTAGGACTCGGGGCGAATCTGTACCCATTGTCGACCGCGCAGTGCAAGTCACTCGGCGGTATTTGTCATGGCGATAAAAGTGCGGCTCGTTTTACGCGAAGCAAGGGAAAAACGTCTGTTTATTTTTTTCCTATTTTTTTTATATTTTGTTTGGCTCAAATTTCACTTGCAAATTGCTCGCTCAACTGCTAGACGACTGGTGGAATGCAATTTAAATGCATAGATGCTCGATAGGCGCGTACGAAATTCTGTACACGTCCCGATCTATCGGTTCACGGAAGTACGCATTGATCGGCACACGTTGCAAAAATTCTAAAGAATTCCGCCACGTTGTTTCTGGTAAAGGCGAGGCGTTCAATACGCGTGGAATGAATCACGGCCGCGATTTGAAACGCAAAATATGTACACTCAAAGGCGAGAAAGAGGTTCGAGCGGACGACGACGCTCTCTACGCCGAAATTTCCGTCCACCCCGTGAATATCTACATAATACGTCGGAAGTGGCGATCGTATGATCGCAAGTCATTTGCATTGGCTGGAATTGGCTAATCGGCAATTCTGCGTAGGTTAGTCAAACGGTCGTCGAGAATTCCAGTCGATCCTCCGTGTGACTACGGCAGTGAGATCTTGCCTCGATAGACGCCGATCTTTTATCATAATCTTTCGTCTTGGAAACGACCGAATCGAATCAAGTTTCCGAACACTTTTATAAATTAAGGGACGACAGGGTGACTCTGGGATTAATATTAATTATGGAACAATCGTTGGCACGACGGGGCGGAGAACGAAGGAAATTGCAAGGGATCTCGTAGATGTGGCAGATTTGAAGCACACCGCCGAACGAGGTCGTTGTTCCCGCGTTATGAACTCTCTCGTTGATACGTTCGATTCGTTCTGTTAATTTGCCTCTGTTACTTTTAGGAGATCGAGTCTAGTACCACGAACCATTTGTCTTCATCTTCGTCGTCATATCTTTTCATTTGTTCCGTCGTCGCGGGACAAGACCGTCCGTCACCCTATTCTATTAACAGTCGCGAAATGTGTTGTTGCACATGCAGGGCCCTTATCGTTATTGTAGAACAATGTCCCGTTCACTGAACCTTCCTGTTTAAATACGTGGCAGATCTGAACGCGTAGCTGAATCGTCTATCGTTCGATTCTCTCGATTCTGCGTACCGTTCTCTTCGAGGTCAGGCTTTGCAATAGGGAGCACCATAATCAGACGTTGTCGACCTCTGATAAATGCTTCGCCACAGACATTGAGTGACACTACAATCTGTCGGCTGTAGACCAAATTAAGGTGGTCCAAACTCGATTGACGCATCCCTGGAAATTTGTTCGTCCAAATGAATTAGTCGTTGCCAGATGATAATGCACCTGGAAAGTTGTTTCTTCGGCTTTGAGCTCACCCTTTGCCGTGTCTCTAATCCTTTCCACATTCGTGTCACTGCACCGGTGGATGCAACATTATTCTGCAGGTATGCGCGTATCGTATTTGATTACATCATTGTTAGCATTCCTGCATCGTGCATAGTTCTTGCGAACCCCATGATCGACGAGTGGATCGCTCGACGGAGCCGCGTTTCGTTCGTCGGGTTATCTGACAATGAAGCGTTTTCTATTCGCGCGTTCTCGCATGCCTGGATTTCTAAATGAAAGAGAGAGCAGCGGAGAGAGAGGAGCATGCATTAGTAGTTCGTCCCACATCCTAGAAAAAAAGAAGCGGGTCACGTGGACGACAGGACGACATTGCTTAGCAAGGACAACCGCCATCGTGGTAGGTAGTCGTCGTTCGTTGGCCTAAATCGCAACTTCGCTAGTCACTAACGTGTAGCGTGCTAATTCCTGTCAGTAAAAATGCTAATCCGGTGGTTCTTATTTCAACCGAACGTTTCTTTTCGCTCCGTTTTATTGAGCCACGATTAGGTGGTTGACTTTCATGTTTTATGGTTCTCATAAAGACTCGCCTATCTATGCTCCCCCTTTAGTTCGCTGAATCATTTATTGAAGTGCCGATGTTTTATGAGACCGTATTACTTAACGATCTAAATGATCTATAATTGTAGTTTAGTATGATCTTGCAACAAAATTGCCCAGCGAAGTTTCTGAGGCAGCTGTGCCTGCCAACATTGTTTCGTTTCATTGATTAACTATCGTTCGCATCGTTCTTATCGTTCGTTGCACTCGTACGAAAATTGATCAGCCAAGTAGCGTGTGTCCCTCGGTCAATTTGGTTAATCGAGCTTTCGATAAATAGTGTTCTGCGGATATTAGCAGCACGGTTTTGCGGGGGAATTAATAATAATCTCGAATATCAAGTTTCCCGGCTACGATTAGGGATCGGAAAGTCTATATATAGGTAGAAGGAACTTTTGCCGCCTCGCTCCAATTCGGTTCACGGAAGTTCAGTTCCGTTTAGCGTTCCTTAATGGTTAAAGGTGACGTTCAGCGGAATTCGCCTGAGATTTGCGCCAACTTGGTTCCATGGAACGGAGTAGCCTAATGATTCGGCTTAAAGGCGAATATATATACGTGGCAGGTGCGCATGTCGTGGACCTCCCTTCGTGTTGTCGGAAACTCTAAGTGCTAGGAACACTATAATCTGTGATTTTAAGATCGCGCTCTTTCTAGCCTTATTAATTCGTTTGGTCATGAGAGCCGGTCGTTCGAGCTTCAAGCTAAACTTGTACAATCGTGTATTTTCGTGGCTCTTTCGCGTGACGAAATACGTCCCATTGGGCTGCCTAAGAGTCACTCGTAAAATCTAAAACAGCCCTTCGTGCTCCTGTTATTTTCAGATTGACGACGCAGATACGCGTTATTCCACTTGCTATTTTCCTTCCGCCTAAGTAGGTTAATCGCTGGAATTCGTGAACGAACGATTATGCAGCTCCGTAACGCAGAGAAATGAGCATCTTCGACTCGATGCAGTTTAGGTTTTGAGAGGACGACGAATTGAATCGCTCGATGTTTATTAAATGGACTAGTACTCTCTTTACTCGTCAGACATTCGGCAATAGTAGGCGGTGGCATGTACGGTCGGATTGTTTTCATCCGACGAAAATGGCTCGCCGTGAAAATAGACGACCTCCCCTGTGTGCGTGCACGCGTAGAAATGGGGATGATGCAGTTGGCCTGGATAAAGGTCAGTGGCCGACCTAGCACCCCAGCAGGCCGACCACCAGCTCTGCCACCCACCGGTATTGATTTTGTTAACCTTCTAGGTTCTAGCCCCGTGTATCCCTCCTCGGCCCTGCGAACGGCACCCTCCCCACCAATGATATCTTGCCGTTGCGCTGTTCTACCTTTTGCCTTCCGCTTTCCAACAACTCCTTCCCTTTTTAGCCAGCAACTTATGCCCACTTTAAATGAGTAGCTTTTGTTGCGAAACAATCTTGCAACTTTCTAGCCAATTTTTGACCGAGAAGCAAAAGTGAATTGCATTCGCAGTCGAATGTATATACGTAATAGTACGACAACGTGTATCTTTGTAGTCATTTATTATCACTGATTCGCATTCTTACGCCTACTGGTACGTTCGTTCTGCGCCTTCATTAGCGCATTCCTGCGCTTTCCTTCTCGAAATGGGACGACGAATCGCGTCTCGTGGAACTGTCTTCGCGCCGCGCCGCGAAGCGTTCCAAGACGGATCACCGGTGTGCCTTACCTTACAATCGACGCGTTTGCACGCGTGCACAGTGCACGGGCATGCGTGCGCGTTGAAGCAGCTAGCGTGCAACGGCGGGCCCGCAAGCGGAATTCTAATGCCGTGTATCTGTGCCACTTGTGCGAATTGAATTCCAATTATACGCTTGATTTACTTGTCATTCAGTCGGCACTCTCTAAGAATTGCATCCACGACATTTGGCGCCACTCCATCTTCGTCAACGCAACGGTGGCAACGGTGCTGGTTACCATCGTTGCCTTGCAATATGAGATAACCGCTCGAGATTGCTCGAATTCTGCAGAACAACTCGAGGCATGAACTTTGCCCATGATTGATCCCAGTAAATCTTGATTTCGAGGATTAAGGATTCCTCGGCACCTCCAAGAAGTGACCAGGATTCCCGCCCTTTATCTCTAGCAAACCACTGAACCACTGTAGCTCCAGTGGCTGCTGCGTCCAGTTGCCAGGAACAAAGCGGAGCAGAGTATAATAAGTGCGACAATCGCATAGAATCGGTAATTGATCTTGCGAGTGAACAGGCGAGGGACAGCGGTTGCCGTCTGCGACTCGTTAATCTTCCGCCATGCTCGTGTTCCTTTTACAGTCGCACGTATCGTCGTAGATTTGCGATTTGCGCGTACCTATATCCGTGCAAGGCGGGCCTAAAATAATCACCGCGACGAATTTGCATGCGTATTTATACGGTTCATGCTGTGCAAGAATATCGGCCAGCAACGAGATTTATAACCCAGCACACCATAAACGCGTACATTATGTGCTATTGGCAGTATTACTAGGAATTTGCATATACACATATGCAAATCGGCGAGCGCGAATGTCGCCTATTGATCAGTCTTGTATCGCGCGTGACTGCGCGAGCTCGTTGTTCGCGGCAAATAGTAGATACACTTATATTAAATATCGTTAATCGCAAAGAGGATCCGCACAGTAGTTTCGCAGTTTGTCACAATCACAATTGTATCATTTCATTGATACAATTTGCTGGATATATCGCCAAGGTGTTATGCGGTTCAACGGTCGTGAATGCAACGTGTCCTCTGTAATTTTGAGAAACTTGATTTGCATATTGCCCGGAAATCGACGATGCTGGGTTCGGTTTAATATCGCAGAGCGCTCAGTGAACGTGGAGAAATCTTGAAGCGAAACAGGTTTTAATTGAAGAATTGCCAAATTTCAGCTGACAATCGATTAACCTGAATATTTGGTGTTTCTAATTCAAGATAGTTCCTTAGTGAAACCTGTTCTGCTCCTGACCCAGTTCAGGATCGTACAAAAGGAAGAGAATCGGCATTTGTTCAGTCAGTATTAATTACCAATTCTCTCCTTGTCTCGTCTTTTTTTTCCGTTACCCCTTTCTTCCCTTCTTCATGCGCCACTCGAATCGGTCGGACGGCTAAAAAGGGGAGTAGAAAAGAAGGAAAGGTCATTGTCGCAGAACCGAGACATTTCTATCGGTGATCGAGCGGTCGGGACCGTGCAGTAGGTCTTTGAGTATTCATCTTGTGCTCATTAGTGAGTGAGTAGAATGGAAACGCGGCAAATTACTGACATAGCCAAAGTTCCACCGCTTCAATGGATAGTTTCGAATGTGGACGGAACTTATTGCAATACATGTACTAGGCAGAACAGCAAATTCACGAGGCAAGGGGAGCGAGATTAAGTTGGCGCGCACACATTTTGATTTTTCATTGACACGGTGGTGACAGTTCGAACGTGGTTCACCTGTCGCCACACCTGTAAGTAACCAGCTTGGCAATCTACCCGCATCTTTGTTAATTGCGATTAACGAAACACGCCTCATCCGAGACGTTTACCGTCACCGATAGAAGCGCAATTATGGCGCGATTTGAGTCAGGATCCCGTAGGCGTCCGTAGACTTTCACGACGACCACGTTTTCCTCGGTCTGTCATCCTTGGGACGTGTTGCAAACCTAGGCAATTCGTATGAATTAGAATATAGCATTTCCCAGAAGTTTACGCGTTTTTAATTTCTCGGTAGACTGTGCACAGCTACGCTTTCCTCGTGAACCTTGTTTCCTTTTACCACCTGTATTATTATTCTAAAGGTAATTACTGCGGGCAAGTGCTGCAAGTGCAGCTGTGGCGATTAATGAATCAGCACGCTTAAGTAAGTGTGAAACTTTAACGAGCGTCTCGTTCTTTAGTCTCAGATGTACTGTATTTTCCAACAAACATTGCGCTTTATTGCCGTGTCAGTTATGAATTATAGGGTTGTCGAAGAGAATGAATGGTTCCTTCGGTAATGGCAAGGATACTGCGATTATAAATATTCATTCAGAGATATTTGCCACGCAATGAATGACTATGTAACACGTGGTCCAGCAGTGCAATTCTCACGGGGAGAATTGAAAACCGACAATGAATCGCGTTGCACCACATCAAAATGAACTTCATAAATGGCAGGTGATGGGATTGAAAAAAATTTCCTCGTTAGGGTACCCGTCGATATTTTCTTCCATATAATATATCCTTGTCATAATTGCAGGCTCACTTTTCCTGCCTGTATGATGCTCGCGTCACTCGTATGTTTCGTACGGCTGCATTTCCGACACCAATTATCGCCAATTATTGTACGATAGTCACCGTTCGCCGGATGATAAACGCGTTTTCGCTTCACGTCGATATATTCTTTCCTCCTCGCGGCGCGATAGTTAACAATGTCACACACAACGAACTGCCTGCAGCACACTTGTTTAACCTTATGAACGCAACCGTGCACTCGCTCATTTTCCACTTAAAGTGTCTCGCGTCGTCGTCGAAACGAGAATGAAACGTGGTGTGACCCAGTTATATCCCACGGCGATTTTCGTGTTCTGGATAACGGTCATTGGCGTTACGCTATTTTCGTCTAACAAAGACGGCTCTGACGCCCTTTCTTTCTATTCTTCCCTTCCAGCAGGAAATTGCACCTTTCTTTCCTTCTTCAAAATCTCGTGGTAAATTTTAGACGGATAAACTGGTGATTCTGGTGGTCGAGATTCTTTCTTATCGGTGGCATTTTTTTCCAGAGTGCCAAAGCGTTAATAAGCTCCTTCGCGTTTCTCAGGCGTTTTTTGGATCCGTGGTAACGGCATCGCGGGGCAAACGCTCACGGGCCATTGATTTCTTTGTAGAAGAAGACACATTTTTACGCTTCCGGAGACACGTCAGTGGTACATAGCTCGTTGGTAGATTACGAGATGTGCGAATGGAAACGTGGCTGCCGGCTCAACCAGCAGGCCTATCCTGGCAGAAGACATTCCTAAGGTTTGACGTTGGCTCTAATAGAAAAACTGGGCATCTGCCAGGGGCGTAGCAGTCGTCATCGGGAATAACAATACTTCTTGCTTTCCCCCGTTTTAATCGGTGAACCTTCGGTGTTTCAGAAAATCACGGTGGATAGACAGAATTTTTTTTTAAGCTAACCACACTTGGGGATTGCTAGAAGCTCCTCGGAGCTGACAAGATCAAGGAGCAGACCTTCCAGACAGTCCTGCTGCGTCGAGCAGCACAAAGAGAATCGTCGATCTTTCTATTCACAATCAGCAGCAATTTGAACGTAGATAAAGGTACAGGTAGCAAGGGTGCGTCACCCTGTTTCCCGGGAAGCCGATTTTCCACGGACATCGATACGTCCGTGCAAAAATAGACGATGCCCGATCGATCATCTCGTCCCTCGTCATCTGTAGACGAAGAAAAAGGAAGAAAGAGGAGCAGAACTGGGCATCTGCCAGGGGCGTACGCGACGTCGACTCTGGAATATCAATGCATTGGTAGCGAATCGTTAGAAGGGAGAAAGAGGGAAAGAAAGCAAAAGGGAATGACAGAGACGGCCGTGCGCGAGTTACACGCTCGTGCAGAGAGAATTCCCCAGGGCTGCGAGAGCGTAACCACGTAAGGCGTATCGGGCGCGAGGCCGCCGGTACATTGTCATCTTCCCACACGCGATGCACGCTGAGAAATACAAGAGAGATAGGAACGACGGCGTGGCTTTCCTGCGACGATCCATTGCCTCCCCGCAGCAACGGGGAAAACTCGATAACCTGGTTCCGTTCGCGAATTCACGGTCACATGGCATACCAAGTGTCGTGCGGGATTTCGTAGCAACGATTCTAATTTATTTATTTTTTGTCCGCCTTGCGATCACTTACGGAGACGCTCGTGAACGTCCAACGTCAGTGAACGCTCGATGCAGGCTGATTTATTCGCGATTTGGAAAGAACCCGTCGCGCCTGTGACTAAGGGATATTAGATAGTTGTTTGCCACGCGGATAATTGATTTATATTGTACGGCACGATGCGAGGATAAGTTTAGATTTAGGTACGCAAGAAAGTTGGTACGGGAGGTACATGTAACGTTGAGTTACAATATGA
This sequence comes from Nomada ferruginata, assembly GCA_963583965.1. Taxonomy (NCBI): domain Eukaryota; kingdom Metazoa; phylum Arthropoda; class Insecta; order Hymenoptera; family Apidae; genus Nomada; species Nomada ferruginata. The sequence continues at coordinate 1,442,249 of OY757223.1, forward strand.
TTCGGGAGAAACGAATTTCGATGAGTAGGCGTTGTTTATGACACGGTTACAACTGGCAGGAACGCGCGAAACTATAAATCTGTGGCTATTTATTTTCCAAGGCGGAGGATTTTGAACACGTAATACTTTCATCCACTTTCCCCGTCGGTGTTCCTCGCAAAACTTTTCAAAGCACTCTCCTTGCCCGATGCTTTCCTTCTAAAGTAATTTCTACTCCGATCACGCTTCCTTTCTCTTCGTCACGTCACACCGCGATGAAGCTGAATTCGCTAGGGATGTCGATCGTTAAGTTGCAAGAATATTATATCCACTGGGCAGAAATAGTTTTCGGAAGGAAAACGGTTCTACGATTTTTATCGATGCATTTACTGCTCGTCAATTTTCCTAATCCATTTGCGTAACACGAACTATCAACCCTTCTATGCATGCTATGATACCGAAGAACGTAAGCTTTCGGAAGATACATATTAGAGAAGCTTGCTCGTAGCTGCCATGCGGCGTTAAAAGGATTAACCCAATAAACGGCGGGGCGAATTCGGGCTAGACAGAGCAGTCACTTTTTTTCCCCCAACATTGAAAAAATTCTTTTTCCTTCAGCGGATTACAATCTAGCGTATCCGGCCCATAGAAGAGAAAAAGGTTGACCGGCGGGATGTACTAGGTAAGCACCGGGCCGAAGAATTATCGGCCTTCCGTCCTTCGATCGCACGTGTCGTTTTGTACTTACCATGGACGCGACAGGTTTTCCCCACCATGCACCGTAGTTTTGTCTAGGAAAGACGTAAAGACCGGTTGTAGATCGGTTTCGGTTCCTAGATTCATTTTCCTGGAACTCCTCGCGCGGGCTTTGCTCTCCGATGGAGTTTTACCGGGTAATGAATTGTGTTTTTAAGATTAACGGGACTGCCCCTCGGTATGGCAGCCCTGTTAACCGGTATTTGCTTAGCTAAGATGCTGGTGTGAACGTTGATCTCCGACAGGAAGGATGAGAAATTCTCCTTTCGAAGCGCAAAGGAGAACTGTGAAATTACGTGGCTCGCAGAAGTCTTTTTGTTTCCAACTTCACTGTCTTCTGTCTATATATCGTATAAGGTGTATCGTATTGCTTCACGTGCGACTCCTACGCCAAGTTCTCCGGAACAGAACTGCGAACAACAAAGTTGTGGTTATTTTCTTCCCGTCGAATTGATCGTAGAAATCATAACGGGGTTGGGGGATATCACGCGAGGCCGGATAGGATCATTAAAACGGGAAAAAGGGTGGAAACCGAAGGTGGAAAATTGCAGAGAAGAAAACGACCCGCAATGGTGCGAAGAACGTTCGAGGTGAGTGTACGTAATCGCCAGTCGACTAACACGATTGGACTGTGGACGAAGTAGCACCAGCAGCAGCAGCAGTACCAGCACAAGAAGAAGCAGAAGAAGGAGAAGAAGAAGAAGATGAAGGAGAAGAACAAGAAGATGAAGCAGAAGAAGAGGAAGAAGATGGAGATGGTAGTGGCGAAGGAAATGGGGGACATCAAGAGGGAAGTGTTGCGGCGGGGGCGAAGGAGAGAGTCACAATAGCTCAACTCTGGTATGAGGAAGTCTCCTACAAGATGACACCACAGGAATACTAAAGTCTGGGTTACTAATAGTTGGTTACTTCGCGTATTCCAGCCTCATAGCTTCTCGCGAGGTGGAGTTTCTAGGGATCGTATTTGTGTACCGGATAACTTTGTATCGGCGCCATTTGTCCGCGTTACCACGGACGAGAAGGGGATCGTCCCTGTCTCGTCTCGTGCTTTTCTCTTTTGGTGTGCCTGTTGATTTGCGACTCGCTTCTGGGAACGAAATATATGCGAATGGGCCTGGGACTGGGTCAAGAATTAGACGGTCGAGTTTTTTCGGACGGTCTTCCTCAGTAAATACTTAATAGTCCAAAGACCAAACAAGGGCGAGAATTTTTTTTCAAACATTTTCAACCCTTTTGTCGACGCGTTAATGGTGTGTTCTTGTTGCACAGCAGCCAATAAATTCTCTGGAGGATTTCACTTTTGTCCGGCCGATTTCTCTGGCCGAGACGAGGTGGCAGTAAAAACCCTCCCCGCCGTTCGTTTCTCGAAAATCAACTTTTATGGACTATCGCTGAGTTTAGCGGCGAACAATTCGTGTCCCGTGTCCCAGCTATTTTACTACATAGTTAGCAGTGTGTTTCTATTCGTCGCGTTGGCAAAAAGTAACACGCAGGTTACGAGTAAATCCGTGCGAAGTATCCCGTTAATCTGACAAGTAATGGCGCATCACTGTGTTATATATCGGGGCTCATAAATCACTGGCGTATAAATCGTTTAGCATAACAACGTACCAGCGGCGATAATATGCACGTGCGGCCGAGGAAGCTCGCGTATTTTTGCAATGCTAAGAGAGGCCACTTTTTTTTAGGAACTCGCAGGGAATACACAATTAGAAGCTGTTTTACAAGTTGGTTGGTATTATTAAAATCAACATTCATCGTAGGATTTTTCCCTATCAGTAACTTCGGTTCGAGCCATTCTGTCTGCAGCTAGTTTATGGAGTAATCAGAAATCGGGCAGATTACGTGTTTATTTGTGCGTCGATGTCTCGCATCGTATGAATCGATATTCTTTTAAAAGAAGAAGAAAAACTTATTCTTTATCGCGAAACGCTCAAAGGTCAAGCCCTTTAATACGTAGATCGATTACAATGTACAAAGCGATGGTGCAACGCTGGAGTTGCGTAGAGAATGTAATCGGGTCGCTATATTTAAAGGGGGCTTTTTATATGATGCCTTCGGTTTTTGTAGCCTCGATCGCAATTGATGACACAGACGGACTGGCGCTCCGAAATGGCCGCATTGGAATGCAAATAATGTTCCCGATACCGGTATTCACTTTTGGGTCACATGTGTGGGCGTTCATCTTTTTTTAAGTTCGTGAAACGTTGTCATGTGAAGCAGTGTAAAATATCGGTGACAACGTGTTTGTTCTGGTCGATGCAGGCTGTTTGATTTATTCGATAGAGTACACAGTTTTAATGGGATATTTTCTCATCTGTTCTTATGGTCCCCTTATCGGAGTTAGAGAGGCGATTGCAGTCGGTCGCAGTCCGCAGTCTGCGCCGTGTAGCGGTGCTGGCGAGGCCAAACCATTAAATCGTTTATATCAATCGTCGATGATTGCCTTTCTTTCGCCTCGTAACTTTCTTTCCCATTCGCGGGTCAGGTCTGTTCACTTGGGGCTGGTCATCACCGCCGCGAGTAGAGGTCAGAACAAACAGGTGATTCAGACATTTTAAGAGATTCGACCTTGGCCCTCGCCGTGGCGGATGATTCGTTTCATTAAATCGATTGTGTTTCAATCTGGGCCGCTAATATACGAGAGCCTGGCCAGACGTGTTCGCGAGCGTATCGTTCACTCCGGCTGCCCATGCTGACCTACATGCCTGTCCAAAATAATCTGACACTGCCGGCAAGACCTTAACCGCGACCCCTGCTGGAGCAAGTCGAAGAATAGACCTTGTGTATGGAGCCTGGTGCAGCTGCAACTGCGTGCACGCGTCCCTTTCCATGTCGCGAGCTTTCTTTTTTAGTATTATAGGTTTTCCTTTGGTCGTGGGTCAGGTGTCGGTGCGCCGAATGCACCCTGACCTGTTTAGGCCTAATGGGTTGCAAGGCTGAAGGGTTGATCGTTGTGCAGAAACTTGACGTTCTGTTTTGGAAAGTGTGTTGCTGCTAAAGAATATTCTTCGCGTTTCGCTGTAAACAATTTCATCGGCAGGGGAACCGAGACTGGGATATCTTTGGGCGAGCAAAGATTAACAAGACGCCAAGGATGTCACCTCGACTATGCCTCGGTGCATAACATTGAAAGCGTTCAAGCACGTGATTGGATCATTTAAAAAGTAGCGATCTACACGGTCATCCAAACTGATCTGACACTGCAGGCCAGACCTTAACCGTGACCTTTGTTGGAGGCGCTCGAAAGGCTAACCCCGTCGTGAGATTTAAAACCAATTGACTAGGCGTATCAGTCGTGCAAACAGCTATTGCATACGTGCATGCACGTACCTAATTGTACCCAAAGTTTTCTTTCACCTATAGGGCGCCCATATTTCTTTCAATCGGCCATTGGCTGGTCGTTCTACGCGGAGCATAATTCAGGATACGAGCAAGGACATTGTTATTCTATTTCCTAGTTCATTGCACTTCTGTGCGAATAATGAATTGTGCAATCGTATCGACGATTGCGTAAGCCTTTGATTGGTAAAAGGAAAGTGTGTATTAACATCGAAAAATGTTGTATTTAGAACAAGCATGCACCACGCCTATTCGCGACGCGAGTGTGCCACGGTGGCCATTTAACTTGATGCTAATTTATTAACCAGAAAGAACAGTTCCTAGACAATCATTATTCCGACATTCTAACGACGTGGCGAATGCGTTTGTTATTCCACTTTGTTAAAGTCCATTATTCTTTAACGCGCCCTTCCTGATAGAAATGGGAATTTATTGGATGCGCGAACAATAATTAACCTGTGGATAAACTGTTCACGCGATTAGCTTTCCTAGTACGTATTACAAGCATTAGCGATCGTCAGTCATGTCTGGATAGTCTTTCCCCGGGGTTTGTAAATTAATATTCCCTTAGTATATCTGCGCACTTATTCGATATTCAATGACGCGATACAAGTATCGATTTCTCGAAGTTCGGCAAGCCAGCCAAAGGAGGAACATCGACGGGTGTGGTCGAGGAGTGCGTACATCGATCGGCACTTTAACCTCGACGAAAGCACACGTTCCTGCGCGGCGAAGGAGGGATCCGCTTGTCCCGCTGCAACCATTGGCAACAGGATCTTCAAAGTTCAAGAACTTGACATTGAACTGCAAAGGGCGAGGCTGAAAAGGCCCAAGCACGAACAGCGGACTAAACCAGAAGGAGACCGCGTGGAAAAAATGTGGCAGGACAAGGGCGTAGTAGCGTTTAGCGTGGCAGTAGAGCAACAGCAGCGCAGAAGGATAAGGTCGAAATAGGTGTGTATGCACGGCGTGCACAGACACGGGGGTAAGGAACAAGGCTATAGGGAAGAGGACGAGGGTGAGGGCGAGAGCAGCAGCGAGGTCGTAGAAATTAATGCGGGGAATCCAGTGAACGGGTGGATCGGGTTGCCCGTCGTGGCTCGTTTTGAGTTTTTTACTTCTCGAATTTAATCCAAGAATGGGGGAGAATGGGGGACATTGAAAGCGGTGGATCTCGTCTAGACGGTCGGTGACGTCACGAGACAAGGTCGACTGTCGCTCTATCCACGGCGCAGCATCACTTTTCTATATACACGCTTATATCCTTCCTCTTCCTCCCGTTTCAACATCTTGGTCTCCCTCGCCCCATAGCCAACCTTCTTTTCGTTCTTCCTTTTCGTCTTGTTTCCCCCCCTCTTCTTGCGGATTAGAGCCAGAGGGGTGCTGCGCAGCAGCCTCGTACATCCTTCCAAGGAACACTAGCTGGACCAGTTGGACTAGGAATCGACCCGATCTTGTTCCCTGCCGAGCATCGTGATCGATGTACTTTGCTGGGGATGTTTCTTATTCGGAGAGCTTTTGTTCGGCGACTGAGCTTACCCTTGGTCCAGATTCGTGCTCCGTTTGCGAGGCGAAAATTTCAGGATTAGCAATGACTTTATCGATGAATTTATTGCGAGTGGCAGTGGAATGTGCAGTGCCCTGCTGAATTTTTCAATTCCTATCTTCCCCCTCGGTTCTTGTTCCAAGTGCCTTGCGTTTTTTCGCGACACTATCGACTGCGCAAAATCTTCGACCGCCCTTTCCATGTCGTGTCAGAGGTTAACAGTATTCCCCGAGCTTTCCAGCGTATTTGCCGACATTCGGCTTAAAATACCCTCGGCCGATTAAGATTCCATCCGAAATTCCCCCCGAGACGCATTCGTTTCCTGCGTTTTCTGTCACCAACCAAGGCCGTTTTATCTCGTCCGGAAATCAGTAGCCCTGTTTGGACTTTGGTCAAGATGGACGACGCCTGATGACGTTAAGATCGTGGCTCTCTCGCCACGGTTCCAAGTGAATAATATCTGAATTCTTTACGCTGAGGCATAGCCAATCGGGCTCATCAATAATTCAGCACTTCGACCGACCGAGAAATTCGAAACAGTCGTCCAGCGCTACAGGCTCTGTCACAAATCGTTCCTTAACGATTCGACAATGAGACGCGAAACTTCCTTAATTCGAGACGATTCGACGCTTTTCTATTTGCTTGCAAATTTTCTTCGTTATGTTTGCTTCATACTCGAGGGTGCTGGAATCCTTTCCTGTTGTTAGCTAATTCCCCAAGATTCTCCTTCAGTTCATTCTCCTGAGGTTCTACTAAACTACCCCTACGGGAAGTGAAAAAATGTCATCAATTAAATCGTCAATCCTCACTAAAATTGATATCCATCGATCTGGGAACGATTTTTGATCCGGCCTGTAGACGAAAACAGCTTTACAAATCGTACCAGACGCGTTACCTAACCGCTGCCTATCGGCATACGATTGAATTTCCATTTTTCTTGCGATCCACGACAATGATTTCAGCAATGGATGTTGTTAGCATTGTACATATACATGGTGCATTATAAAAAAAACCCCGATGGACATGCTTTCGAAACGGGGTCAATCAAATTTGTCTATTCAATCTGTCTCGGTATCTGCCAACGTCGAGATATGCCTGATCGTACCCGACGAACTTTCATATATTTAAATGCATTCGACAGGATGCACATTTCAATGTCGAATTGAGGTTAAATTCTAAACAGCATAAAGCAACGGTGCGGGAGGATGTTCGCGGAGATGCGTTCACTCGGCAGGGGGAGGGGGATGCATTTGTGAGCAAAGTGTTAGAGTTTTCTCCGAGACTTTCAGTGGAAAATGATATGATAATAGGGCCATAAAGGTTGCATTAGTGCGCGTTTGCTATTTATAGCACGGCTGATATCGTGTTTGAAGAACGGCACGCTCGGAAGGTACAGATTCCAATCCAGTTTCAACAATACAGAGTGGTAAGCCACGGCTAATTTATTAATTCAGGCATAATTGCCTTCTCGGAAGGGACAAACGAAATACATTGAGCCAGGGTCAGCGGTGCACCCTGCGTTGTGCGTAAAGGTCGCAATAATTAAGGACGATTGTGCATTGCCTGCATGGAAGTCCCAATTCACGAGTTTTTACGGAACCGGTTAGCCCGCAGCACGGTGCTTCGTGCAATCTTCATATCAATTTACAGCATCGTTGTATCATCGATTGACCGTGCCTTACATTTCGACTCGAGGATTTGTCGAAGAGAGCGACGGTGAAGAATGAACCGTTCGGAGCTTTTCTTGGGTGAAATGTTTTCGAGATGCAACGCGAGGGATGCCTCGCGAATGGAAGTTCTTCAAAGGGGCTCCCGAGTCGATCCGAACGAACGATCGGATCACGATCTCCGTCGGCCAGGCGGCTCTTCACCTTTTATCAGCTTCGTTTGCTCCCTGATGAATAAGTTAATCAGGTTAATCCATATGTGCCATTAAACGCCGCGGACGCTTAATCACTTCCGCGTAGAGGGGTCAGTGCTCTTCCTCGTTCCTCGCTAACGTCCACGGGCTAACGCTATTGTAGCGTTACGAGATTACACAGATGAAATACGTTTCGTAATTTCTGTCTGCGCGCGAGCGTGAGACTGCGGTCCGCGAGCGCGTTAGATTGGATCTAATTTTCCAATAGACCAGCAGCGTCGTGCGCATTGATATTACGAAGCGTGTCGGGCCTGCTCCGTCACTTGGACGGAATTCTCGTCGGCCTAGCCTCCTGTAGATCCTATCGGTGGCCTGTTGATTTACGGCCACTAATGTTCGCGTTTGATTAACCTTCTTGCGCTTAAGCAAACCCGCCGATCGCTCTTGCGGCTAATTGTGTTTGCGGATGACGCCGTTGAACAAGCCGGGGATCGATTGTTGTTTGATGATAGGTTTCCGTGTTTTCTGGATCAATCAGATCGGTCTTTACCGGGGCCAGTCTTTGCGGCACGGTGTCCATTGCGAAGTCGCGAAGTAACGATGCTGCGCCGCTGGAAGGGTGGAGAATATCGATGCATTGTACATACAGTCGCGTACTTGGAAGTAGCAGAGTTAGAGGCATGGAACGCATTTGCATTGATATCTGGGCCACAATGTCTCGTTTCCCAATGAAGTCGTTGGGTCCAGCCGATCTGCCTGATGACGATGAATCGTCATCGCTCTTTGGTTCAACGCACTTGGCGCGCAAATAACGCGAGCAAGGCAATCGACACGCAGGAAAGAGGCTGATATTTTATTAACTCGGGGAACTGGTCGTGACACGACCAAATTTTCGACACTGCGATGCATCGATGTTCGTCGCCTGGAATATTCTGTGGCGTATAGTTGCCGGCGAAAACGCACCGAAATCATTCGCCATGCTCGATGCTCGATAATGATGATATCGCCACTGTTGCATCACGCTGAGGAGACTGAATTTTTTATGCTCGTCCTGCTGAGCTATTCGGCGGTGTTTCGCAATTAGAGAGTTAAGGTAGCGCACAGGCCGCACAGATTTACCAATGTTCCGATTTATCAGGGAATCGAGAATACGTATCTTGCGACACATTTGTCTTCGGTGCATTTGAAAATCGTTGGGCCGGCTGCGCTACGAATTATGCACTGTGAAACCATAAATGCATTCATTTGAATCCTTGATAAGGTGACGTAAGTATGGCAAACGACGCGCTGCCACTGCTGTGACTATCGTAGATAAGAATCTGCGCCCCGCTATCGGTATTTGTACGCATGAATTTCGAGCTGCAGTTCAAGGAAAATATAGTTCAAGCTTTCTCAGACTACATTTGACTGTGATTCATATCCGGCAACCGTGGCCTCGTCGTGCATTCATTGTTTTTCCATTTCATCGGTATACGTATTCGAGAAAAACGGAGAGATATCACAAAAAGTCCCGCTGCTCGTTGGACTATAGGAAAGTCGTTGTTTGCGCAGCTGAATCGAGATAACTTTTCAGAAATTTTTATCCGCCCAAGTTGTTCGCCCGGAAGGATTCGGTTCATGTAAAATCGAAAGAGAAACAGGACCAAAGCCTTGGACGAAGAGACTGATATTTCGAGGAATTAAAAGCTGCTGACATTTGTCACTTTTTATCGGAGAAATTTTTTGCAGCGAAGGTCTGATATACGAGAGTGAAATTACGAAGATCATTCGCCGGTCTGTATCGCGTTTCTTTTTTGGTGACGACAGCGGACGTACTTCGATGACCGACTGAATTATCGGCGATCATTTAAATTGGAGTATTGCAGCGGCGATAAGCTAGTTACACTTCTGGCCAGATATTCCAGTATGCTGTAAACACACACAGAGACGTCCCGGCGTAGGAGAGATAGCGGCGACGATACGTAAATATTATCGAGTCCAAAGTATTTCCGCGAGTGTAAAAATAGTTGGCGTGCACGCGTTGATGGCCGACGTGACGGGTCATTTGATGTGCGGACATAATTGTCTCTGTCGCGTGTACTTAATCGCTTTCATGCCGACCGAATGAACGTTCGTCTAGGTCTACGATATCGTTGCTATCGATAAACAAATTAATTGCTCGCTACGCGTACTCAACTAATCTAAGTGGAGGGCAAAATATTTTCGCCCTTGCGTTGCACTGCGTCGTCGCGATAGTACCTACAGCATCGTTTAGACGAATGTCGATTAAGCGCATCTTATTGTTAGAAAGGATACTCGTTCATTGGATTTGATATCCCATTACCTACTCGTTATTGCCTATCAAGTTATTTTATTCGATATTTAGACCGGAGAATTTTTGTAACCCTGGACTGGAGAAAGGGGCGAGAAGTCGTGTGTTCCTGCACGATGGTCGACAAAAATTGTGAACCTTCGACGAGTGCAATGAAGGCAAGTGGACGACGAGACGATGTTGCAGGCTGCCCGGTGCAATATGTGGGGCAGACAACAATAATTGTTCGACGTTTCCTGGTATATTATACCGCGTGTAATTGATACAGAGGAGCCGCCATTAATTCTGCCTCGGTTGCTGCACTATCTTTGGCAAGGGGCTTCACGGCTTAGCCTCCGTAGCATGTATATTTTCATTTGAAAAATCTTCCCTGAACCTGCACACTTTCCTCGAAGGAAATAAGCCGATTCTTCCAACGTCGATCGACCGAACTCTCGAAACGGCGGCAAGGATTGTGGTGCAGACAGCCTAGCAGCCCTTTCACTTGCCGGAGAACGTTGCTACCATTACCACAAATATATCGATTCTTATAGAAGGTATCAAGGTCACGTTATCCTGACGAAGGTCAATCTCCATTCGCTGCGGAATGCAGCGCAACCCTTTCATTTATGTTAATAGGATTCACGTGCATGCTGCCATTAAAAACGTGGTCCGCCTTACTCCGAGACCTAAATATTTCGAATTCGTTTTGTATTCTTCAACGGTGCATTATAATCGGCACCGATTGCAGGCGAGATCGCTCATACACTGCGCCGAAACTTCATCAACGAAATCGCTTAACGGTGTGCTACGCGCGTCGAGTGAATTTCAATCGGAGCAAAAAATCGCGAATCAATTTGGAAATCGCGCGGTACAAGAAGTTCGCCAACGAAGCGAAAGTTACCTTGCCGAACGCGGATACACGGTTGTCCGACTAGGATCCACCGTGTTCCGTTCCTCGGTTTATAGAAGATTCTGGGGACGGCGTTCTTGTAACGGTACCGTCGACTTTTCGCACGTCGTGTCGCCGCGCGTCGCGACGCATACCTGCTGCAGAATCGAGCCGAAGGCTTCGTATGTCCCGACGTATGTACATACGCGTTGCGTGTTACGTCGACCCGTGTTGTCGGTGTTACGTGTGTCGGGATGCACGTACACATGTACGAACGCATTTTGCTGCGGCGAGGCGAGCTGAATGCCAATCTGCACGCGAGCCATCGTGCTCGATCCAGCATAGAACGAGAGAGAGAGAGAGAGAGAGAGAGAGAGAAAGAGAGAGAGTGGGAGGGAGAGGAAAAGGGAGAAAGAGAGAACTGGAGGCTCGCATCAACTTATGTCTGTTTTATTGCGAATATTTTGACTTGCCCGAGCACGCGGCCTGGGCATGGATTATCATTTGTTGTCGATGTCGCATTCGCCAAATAGTGTTAAAATGAATAACGAATGGCTGGTTTAGCCAAATATATAGAGGGAAAAATTATTACAAATAGGATTGATTAGCTTATCAGTAAGGCCATACAGTGGTTACTGGGCCAAATAAGACTTGCCCCGTTGTGGTCGTTAACACGTGCTCGCGGGCTGGAGTCGGCGACCACGCTCGAGGAATTTTTGTGCACCGTAAACTCCGATTCGTATGGTTTATAATGGAAATCCATTCATACCCTGCGCGTGCAGGGCACGGTAAAAGTTCCGATACAATATCCGTGTAGATAGCGATCTAATAAACTGCTGCCGTTAATTGTACAATGATTAAAATGGCACGATCGAGACGCTGGATCGAGCGTAAATTAAATTACAAATTTATCCGGAGCCAAAGTAGGATCTAGCGATGCTAGTTGCTGAAATGTCTGAGGGCCTAAAATATACGGTGCGCGGCTCGGAATCCAGTCTTTGCGAAAACGAACAAGTTTCTTCGACATTTTACAACGTTTATTAACATGCGCCACCGTGGCGAGTACAATCTTAATTAATTTAAACTTGCTTCGACCGACGGAGAAAAGTGTCTCGTTACGGCAGAAGTTACGTAAGAATCTCGGAGTGGAATCCAAACTCGAATTTATACGGAACTCCCGGCAACGGAGGAGGCCAGGAGTTGACGCGGTTCTTGCGGTTTCAAAAATACCACAAAGGACAATATCAGTTATTACGAGACCAACAGGCCGATTGGGAACACAAAACGAAATTGAATTCCACGGTCGTGCTATCGGAAGTAATTTGAGCGTGCCTAGGAAATTGCTCGCTCCTTTCCTGCACTTTCTATGAGAACTTTCATCGCCCCGTTACCCCCGCGTCGAATCAATTACTTTGTCACCGTCCCACATTTCAAAGCAGAACAGAAGTTTGTCCTGCAACGAATTCGAAGGATCTCCCGCTCCCCTGCAGCCATCGTAATCGTCCGACAGTCAGATTCCACGGTGTTATCGGTGAAAAAGAACAAGCATGTCCCGCAGCGATGAGCGTAAACAGCGCAGTTACGCGAACCCAGTCAGCTTCGACGCGATGCTATGATCAACATTACCACTCCGCGCCACTTTCACTCGAATTCTCCGGTTTTTTGCGTCGAGCCGATGTGTATACCGGGGACTGCATAGTCCTGTCGTTCCGTTAAAACAGTCCGCGCGATACGGTTTCGAGGGCAAAACATTTAAGCAGCCGCGCAAAAACGGAGCACTCCGTGGCACCCATTGAAAATGGGCAGGATCAGAGGAGCGACCGAGCAGCTGCCAGGATTCGGATCTCGATCTCTGAGTAAACGCGCATCAGGGACTCATTCCCTCGTCCGAGATTCGTCCGGCACGCAGAAAGAAGGGTGGGTAAGTAGGGTGAGAACGATGATCGCAGAGGGGATGGGTGGCCGTGTGGAACAGCAGTCTGGGGCCACTTGATTGCGATGCCGAAACGAGTGGCGGGCCATCTCTCCAACCAGTTTCGGACAGAGTGTCTTCGGTACGAACGAGGTCTACGTAGCTGGGCGTTTCTCCGCGAGCGAGCCTTTGCTGGTCGACGAGGAGGACACGGTCGGGGGAAAAGGCAAAGGGAGATAGAAAGAAAGTACCGCTGGGGTGAGGACGGAGAAGAAGGCAAGCGTCGAGGGAAAAGCAGAAGAGGAGGACGAAGAAGACGAAGAAGAAGAGTCGGAGGAGGCGACAGCCAAGCTTAAGTTTCGGTTTCGTTCGTTTCGCGCCTGCTCCACGTCTCGAACGGGAGCCGAGAGTGAACGAGAGAGTACGAGGGCTGCAAGAGAGTGACACGTTCCTCCGTGTCCTGACGCATTGAACTGTACGAGATAGAGATAGTTGGTGGTAGGAAAGAGCCGGAGACGCGAAAAAGAGGAGAAGGAGAGAGAAGGAAAAGCGATTGGCGAAGGTGGCGGCGGTGGTGGAGGCGATGGCGGCGGGGGCAGAAGGGTGTTCAGAGGGCGAGTGCAATGCGAGAGCAAGAGACGGAGCAGGCCAGGCAGGAGCTGGAAAGAGAGGTGGTAGCCGAGGCGAACAGACTTCACCGGCGCTCTGCTCCCAATAACGACTCTCACCCTCGGTCAGTCGCGCGCGAACCGCGAAACCGCGAGCATCTCGTCGTTTATATTTATCTCTGTTCACCGGGCGTACCTGCGTCGATAAGCCGCGTGCACGTGCAACCGAGGAACGAGAGCTCGACGAATCGAAACAGCAAGTGGAAGATATACGGGAGCTGATTGTATCGGCGCGGCTTCGAAACGGAGCATCGGGGGCGGATAATTTGGGTGCAACGACGACAGGTAGACCGATTCCTTGGTGTTGGTGCGTTTACGACGTCTGTCGTCCGTTTACAGAGGCATGACAGTGTTTACGGGTAATCGGTGGTAGCGCGGAACGGAAAAGGGTGAAGGCTCCCCGAAGGGAACGACGATGGAACGATCGGTTCGTGGGGGTTCGGCCAGGTAGGATACTTCCACGAAGCTCTCGAGGGAAAGTCGATGAGCTCGTAGCGTTGCGAATTCTCCGAGACGTTGTCCGCGTCGAGGGTGAAAAGCGAAAGGCAGAGGTGACCGAGCATCCGAGGTCTTCGGGGTGAATAGGAACGGCCGCAAGGGATTCGGTTCTCGGGGTTGTCTCATGGTGGAATTGTTGCGATATCGACGTGGTAATCGCGTCGCGAGTGGTGCTCGCTGCATCCGGAGATACTTGCAGCTGGTGACCGAGTGAGAGAAGAGCGGAAAGCGGTCAAGTGACAAGCGGCAGCGAGCGCATGCTATATAAAAGTGCCAACTGGTGGAGCGACCGAACGAGCTACCGGGCGGTGTGAGGCTGCCAGTGGCGCGCGGACCAAGAAGAAGAAGAAGAGGAAGAAGAAGAAGACGAAGCAGAAGAAGAAGAAAACGAGAGGCAGAGAGCACACACCATAGAGGACAACGCTGTTGCTATTTTCGAGCTTGCCAAATATCTCGGCGCACGGTGCTGCTCGCTGCTGTCTGCCTGCGCTGGCCCTGCTACGCTCTTTCTTCGGCGCGTCCACCACGTTCCTCCGAAGTGCAGCGATTCTGCGCCGATGACGCATGGCCCTGACCAAACAGGGAGAGAGAAAGAGAGAAAGAGAGGAGCCACGTAGCGAGAGAAGGAGAGAAAGAGCAGCGTGTATGACAGGTATGTTTCGACTTTTTGCCTTTTTGCAAAAGCGCACCACGATCTCTTGACCTACGACGTATCTGTGCCATGACCATAAGCACCGACGCGTCTTTTGCTGGACGTTGACGCCTCTTGCCCACCGCGTTACGATCATCCCTCCGCGGTGCAGGGCATTTTAACCCTCTTCGTCGCTAAAGATCGCTGATAAATTCATCCCAGCCCGTTTGGCGCCCAGGCAGAAGAGGGTCAGAATCCATTACCTCTTGTCGTTTGGTCAATCGATTAGTCATAGAGTGGAGAATTGTAGTGTCCTGTAGGGGGTAGCTGATGATTATCAAGAGATACATATTTCTTTTGCGAGGGTAACTTTGATGGATACGATGCGCGCGACTGCTGTTTATTACGGACAATTAGGTTCGTTTAGAAGCGGTCGCGGTTTGCTAAAACAGCAATCTTTGACCAAAAGTACTGATGGCTTTTCGTGCAATTGCGATATCCACAAGCTGAGATAGCGTATGCAAGCATGAGAATTGGGAGGGAATGTTACTACCATTTGTAGACAATTTCTGTTGAGTCGCATGGTGCCTGCCCTGGCACGGGTATCACGACTCCGTTCTACAATATGAATGTACGGTCCACGTTTCACACCCCATTCCTCGGTTCCATTTGTTTAACACGATAGGAGATTCATCGTTTTCCGTTCGTTATGCTCGATGTTGAAGTAACGTCAAGGTTTCTTCGCAATCTTCTTCGTCCTACATAAATATAGCGCCACGAATAATGGGAGCTCTCGCGGCACGCTCGAAACAAGTGCTCCGATTTAACAAACCCTTTTAATTCGTTGCTCAAATAATTTTTCACGGCCTATACCGCCTCCCCCTGTTTCCTTTTTACTTTACGATGTGACATTAGAGAAGTTTATAGCTAGGATGTGGTGGGCTAAAAGAGAATAAAAGGCAAGATTGCAGGATGCAAAAAGCTTTGAGAACGTGGCCAAGCGGACGAGACAGCCGAGCACAAAAGTGACGTTCTTTATGAAGGAAAAAGCTGGATTCTCCTGTCCCGATGCGACGGAGATTATTCCTATACTCCGTAACCCGCTTGTCTTAATACATGGCAGAGATATTTATGTAATACGCGACATGCAAATGAAATTATTGTTTGCCCGCTTCTCGGAGATAAGATACACAGCGAGGCTTTATACAACATCTGTGATAATTTTTTTTTCACCATGCCCGTGATCTTAGCGATTGCTAAAGCTCAGCAAATAATTACCTTAAGCTGGATGTCTTATCAACTTTTGCAGAATATTGTACAAATCGGAGTACGCGTTATAGTTCCCAAGCCGTGGCTCTGTCTTGGAAGAAAGTTTTTATAGAGGGGATGCTGAACTTGCACCCTCTCTATCTACAATGTCTAATGCAAATCTCTGTCAATGATGCACGTAGCGCAACAGGTGAGGGAGTGCACGCGTGAAATTCACCACCATCCAGTCTTTCCACTTTCGCGCAGAGATGCATCTGAGTCACGTTCGCACAAAGTTGCATCTTCGGCGAGCCTCGAGGTGGGCTGCCACGATGCTCGTTGCCAGCCGGGAGGAGGACAGGTACCGTTAGGCACCTGGGCATAGGTCCATCGTGTGAACCTAAAGTTCGAAGTGGACCGATGAATATTCATTCGTTCCTCCATGTTTGTGGAGCGCCGATCATTTGGCAATTATCGTGAACGATTTATCAGTAATTAAAGAAATCGTAGCATCACAGCATCACCCGTTTTCTTGGCCGATGTTTTCTTTCTTCGCGGAGATTGCAAGAACGAAGGTACAGTTATGCAGGTCGGGGTAGGCCAGAGATTTAATCGATGCGTCAATCACCCTCGTTGGGAGCGAAAATATATCCCTTTCTTCTTGGCACGACGCGGCATATTTTATCACAGTAGCGCACCGGGGAAAAAACGATTACGGAGTTAGAAAAATCCAAAAGCGGTTGCACAGTCTGCTCCATAAGTTTCGCAGCTGGGAAACTGGAGACGAGTCTGGCCGATTCCACGTGATCATTGATCGTTAACTTTTTTGGCTGTCGATGATCAAAGCTGAACGACGCGGTGGCCGCACGTAAATCGACTTTAAATCGCAATAAACCGTGCAAAAACTGCGCGCCGGATTTGCCTCGCGCGCGTTCACTTTCGACCGCAAAAAAACTTGCTAAACCAATCCTCTCTGTCCGCCACAACTTTCCTGCAACCTCCCATGTATCCCGAGCTTCTCTATTTTTCACTTTTTGAGTTTCTACTTTGCTTCCACGCTGCACCGATGGGGTATGCAAGATTTATTTGCAATTTTGTATTTCGCTTTTGTCACCGTGATACCGCAAGATTAATATTAATACTGTAACGCCTGCAAGGAAGGGCAACACGGTTCGTACCTTGTTGCTTTTGAAAAGACTTGTAGAATAAACCTGTTTCCTTTTTATGCTCTACAGTTAATCAAGGTGGTGTAAAAAGATTTTCGTTCTAACACGGGACCAGTGTTGTATCACTGTTCCGTCTATTGAACAAGCCTGTACCCACCTTCCCTTATTTGAAAATAAGAGAAAAAAGAAAGAACCAGATAGAAACGCGAAGAATTCTTTTGTGCGTAACGCGAAAGGATCACAACGTGCTTCGTGTTCGGTGTAGCTGCTATGAGCGTAACTGCAGACTAGCCCGCGAGTCACGATACGGAAAAAGTGGCGTGCGTAATAATAAACGCAAAATGCCGCATTAATCACGCGGCACAGGTAATCGTGGGTCGCCGTAGACCATCGACTTTTTTTTTATTTCCGCGGCGAATCATCAATCCGACCGCGATGGGCGAAGATGTGTTTTATTCAATTTGAAGACCGCGTGTGATCGATGATCGCGAGCGTGCCGCGTAAACATCATCGTGTAGTAAGTGGTAACAGTCATTATTACACTGTCACTGCCGGTCGCCGTGAGTGATTTGCATAGTCACGCGACCTGGAACACGGGAATTTCGATTATTGAACGTCGACTCGATCGCTTTTAACTTTTACTTTGCTCGGCTCTATACACTTTATCGCATAGCGCTCTGCTGCCTTTTCATAAGGTTTCATAGATTCCACGTTTAATTATCATATTTTATTAGCCTTCGCAGTGACTCTGCCGGGCGCGGTATTTAATTTTTTCCAACGACGGTTATTGTTCCCTGACGGCGGAGATGATATCCATCCCTAGCTTTTTCCTTTTTTTTTTATGGGACGCAGCTGTGACCCGAGTTCTCTTTTCGTCACCAGCGAACACTAATTAGACAGTTAAGTAACACGTGGCAGGCCCATATAATACGCGTCAATTAGTCGATCGTTTCTTTTTGATACATTTCATTAACCCCGCTCTTAAAATTAACCCCCGTTCTTAAAAACAATTCACCGCAATGATCGTGCCTTCGCTTTCTACATTCTCAATTCCGAAGTTAACGAGTCACTCGTAAAGTGTACAAAAAATTACAGCTTACCTATCGTCATTGGTATCGAGATTCGTGAATATTATCGTGCCGATTGCGTCGACTTCAGCGCGAAATTTATCGTCGAAAAAAATACCGACGAAACCCCGACTCCGTTTTGAACGGTCGACAATAAGACAAAATTGAGGCGGAGAACGGAGTAAAGCTGATAATGAGCCCCCATAAAATCGAGCCGCTTCTTTCCGTGGCCCCCTTCCTGCTCTTTGGTTAAGCGGCTTTCACACGATGCGATGGAAAGGCTCGTCATTGGAAATTAATCACAACGAAATTATACACCTGTCCAACTGCATCACGGACTTGTACAGGTGGAGCACCAAGAAATCAATGCCAAGCTACGCTACGAACAGTAACAATACGTGGCTAAAAAAGAAACAATTTTCTCAAACGTGGGAGCTAATTCTGCCGAAATGAGTCCGCAAGGGGCTATCTTCGAGAAGCGATCATCAGGTGGCTGGCATAAAAATAGCGTGCGTTCTCAGGCGAAAATCGACGAGACACGTTGATCGACGTTGGTGCACGCAAAATCCGCCCTGATGTTGGGGCACGCATTCCCACGATTTCGCCGTGGCGGTGGCCACGCGGCGAATTTTCGCTCGTCTCGATGTGGCAGCTTCTTAAGAGCCTCGCTCCCTGCCTGCTCGGACGTCATTAGCTATATAACTGCGTCGGCCTGCATACGTTTGCTTTTTATTATTGCTCCTCCGGTGGATTTTGTATGCGGTGTGAATTCGCGGCGTAATCTGTAGGTTGCCGGTGGAACACCGATTCGAGCGCGGACAGTGACGGAGAAAGAGGGGAAAGCGTAGAAACGTAGGAATGAAGAATACAAACGATCACGAGAAAATTAGTGCTTCCTCCCAGGAAGAAGGACTTTTTACGCAGCTCTTTACCCGTTGCCGCTTATTGTTGCAGGCCAGGCGGTCGCTACAGATTCAGAATGCAATTATTGAGATTCAGTTGCCACGGGCCTCGATGTAATCGGTCGTAATGCTCGGATTATAAATTGTAAAGGGAGTCAGTCACCGTGGCCACGGGTCCCTCTTCTCCTTCTCCCGGCCAGATATCGTCGTTCGTGAATCTCAAAATTATACATTGTTTTTCTTGCGAGGGAGGGGCGTTTTCTCGTGTTTTATGTGCGCTCTTGAAGTGCACGCTTACGAAACCGGTCTCCCTCGCAAGACGGGCAACGAGCAAAAACTGTGACGGCGGTTTTAAGCGCGGCCTCTCCCATTCAGCTGATAACCCGAAGGGACACTGATTTCGGTTGCTGCTGCGAGCGTTTCGTCCCGGACCACGCTTTCATCGTGACTAATGATGCAACACGCTTTAACGCGCCCGGGACCGCCGGGAACGCGCAGCGTGTCAAAAACTGCCAGCTCCGAGCCGTCGAGACGTTCGCCTGACTGGTTAATTACGGCTCCGGTAATTACAGCTGTGTTCATTGTCACTTCGCCGCAGATGATGTTTCATTTAACCACATGCGCTGGACCGGTCCATGGTCCGTTCCTAAACTAACAAACGCCAGTTTTTGCGCTGACCTGCTACGTTCTCTTTTGTGTAACGGAGAATGCAGGCAATGGAAAAGGTGTTTGGCGGTGATAGAGAAAAGGAAAGGCGGTAGAGTAGGTGTCTCGAGGAAGCAAAGGTCTCTCGCGATGCGTCGACTGGAGGCAACGTGACGGCGGTGCACTTGCGCTATCTTCCGTGATCGTAATCACGGATGCACGCAGGGTTAAGTGGTTATTTATAACACCTTTGAAACGGATAGTGGCCGAGCACGCGGCAATCGTGCCGGGAGAATGGCAGGCCTAGCTTCGTAATGAGCAAAATAGTCAAGCAGCACCCCCTTCATGCATTTA
This sequence comes from Nomada ferruginata, assembly GCA_963583965.1. Classification (NCBI taxonomy): domain Eukaryota; kingdom Metazoa; phylum Arthropoda; class Insecta; order Hymenoptera; family Apidae; genus Nomada; species Nomada ferruginata. The sequence goes on from OY757223.1 coordinate 1,462,006, forward strand.
GCAATGAATACTCTATTGGCTAATGCCGTGTCCTATGACATTTAATCAGGGGAGCTCCAATATTTTGGAGCACGTTCGACCGCAGTCGTTTTCTTCTGAATGTTCGTTCTGTCCCGACGCTCGACTGGACCACGATTGTTAATAACACTTTTCTTTCCAAGCATTTGAAAATAAACTCTTGCAAATCAGTTTTTAATTGGAACCCTTAAAGAACATCGGGAGGCCGAGTAAATGTGATACACCGTCAGGAGCAGTCAGAAGTAAAGGAAATACGTAAAAAGAAAACGCACACGGCCGGAGGAGGGGCGGATTGGATTCAGCCATTTTTGCGACACGAATAATTATATCTTATCTTGCTCGACCCGTGGCCTCGAGAACGCGATGCGTTCGCCTGCCTCGGCTTTCAAAGAAAAATATGTAACTGACTGTTCCCGAGGATGAAGCTGCAGGATATGCATCGATGCACTCGCAGCACGATGCATTTTGCTCTACTGCAGCCGCGTGTCCATTTCGTCGGGGTAATGTTGCAATTGAAATCGAGTGAACTTTGACAGGGGTCTGTCAATGGGAACGGATTAAAATTCAAGCACTATGGACTGCACGATTGTTTTCCCATTGGGAGGCTGCGATAAATTGATCGATTGAATTTGCCCTTTTTTCAATGGCAGATCACGCTATAGGATAATTAGATTTTTCCTACGAAGGCGAGGAATCGTTTAACAATATTTTTTTCACTGGCAGAATTTGAAAAGGAACACGTTGTAGATATGCGAGTAACACGATGACACCGTTTAAGGGTGATGGAAAACGTGCACCTACTGTAAACTACATTCTATCAACCGCGGTGCACCGTAATTCAGCTGGTACATAGTTGGCTCTCTGCAAGTGAAAATTGACGAGGTTACTGCGTTGAACGTATCTAGAATTCGAATGAAGAGCTTTCGCTGGCCACAGTTTCAGTTTGCTTGTTAAACTTTGTGGCAGAACATTTGAAGATATTATTGAGCTCGTAAGAAACAGGAGCGAAGGGATGCCGCGAAGACGGAGTATGCGTAGAAACTAAAAAGTCAATTATCCCAGGTTACGAGGGTTGCGCATTATACCCTTAAGAGGATCAGAGAAGCTGAAGCATTTGTTGGATTTAATTTGCTTCTAAAATAATTTCAATGCTTGGAAAGAACGCAGAAACGTCGTGGAATAAATTGGATTACAGTGTACGGTAAAATGAGCAGCACTAAAAGTATCGAATTTTGTACACAGCTGCCTGGAACGGAGTACAAGATTTTAAATGTTAAGGGCAAGAAAATTGTACTACGGTAGTAGTGCACTGGGAATATGCAAGTTACAATTCGAAATGCAGAAAGAGCTGATCCCCACACTCTTGAACGGTAATTGCTGTACGGTGCAATTGATTTAAATGGCATTGCATGGTGCGCAGCATTATAGAGTAGAGTTACGTGGACTCTTCTTCATAAAGTATTCCGGTGACATTAAAGAGTGCCACGTAGCTCGTGTATCAGGCCCCGTACCAATAGCAATTACACTCGTAGAAAATTTCTCTGCGCAATGTAATAGAATTTTCACACCTGGAGACACTTTAACGATATTGCTAAATGCAACTGGGAATTATTTTATCCGATGGAATAGGACTTCACGATCCCCTGGGTCGTCCAATTTCGAGAACAAAAGATCCTTTACGGACAGCTCATGGACGCGACGAAAAGTGCATAAATCAACCGATGCGTGGATCTCGTGGCAGATCAACGGTCCGCGGTGCAACATTGTTCGCGACTATGAATGGGAATTAAAGATCTCGTGCTGGGAAAGTACGTGGGGAATAACGAATACTAGCCGCGAATGCTGTTCGCTTTTATCTCCTGTTTCTCGACGCTGCTCGTAAACGAAGCAACGAGAGTTCTTAGTCATTTTAACGATACACCGTTCCTTTTCGCCCTGACTTTTCCTATCCGCGGTACGGTAACGCGTGTGTACACGTCCTTACGATGATACCTGTAGAAGGTGGTAATTGTCGCCTGGCTAGGATTTCAATTCCCTCGATAAAAGTGAGAAATCGAGGTACGTACTTGGATTGTGGATCTTGAGTAGAAATAATTTGTAAGAGGCTTAAAGGATCGTTGATCGAATTCTGATTGAATCTTCTGATATCGGGGAACATCCTGAACGAATCGAGTCGCCTTCTATACGAGAAATCCGCTGGGATGGAGGTGGATTTTGCGATATTAAGAATAATGTCAGAATGCGCGCAACTGTTTGACCCAGTTCAGCCGCGGAGATATCGATTCTGGTGGTTGGTATCGTCGAGATTAATATTAGACCGAGTTCTGAAAATAGGTGAACGTGCATGCTGCAATACTGCTGCATTCGTTATCGACGAACACCTTGTCGTATAGGAATATCTTTTAAAAATACCGATCTCGTTGGAGAATTCTCTTTTTCCGTCCGCCTAAGTGAATGTCGCTTAAATAGCGCAGCGGGACGATGGGCGTGGAGATGGACAGTTGGAAAATTCGATAATGTCTTTGGGAAAAATGGCGTAAATCCTCGAAGCCTGCAGAACGCTTAAGAACGCTTGGAGGCAGCGTGTATGTAGGGAATGAAGTCAGTGATACACTTTTCCACTTTCTCCGCGACCGAGATTACACGAAGCCTTGGGTAGAACACCGCGAGACAAAACTCACCTTCGTTCTGCTCTTGTGCACGGTGCTCAATCGTTGCCAGCCCTATCTGTTGGCGGATTGGCTTTCTTTCCAACCGCGATATTTGTTTTCTAAAAGGGAAAATCATGTTTTATTACCCGGGATGTTCTGGTAGGAACGGCACCAGAATTTAAGGGTCTCTTTTCTTTCCGTTCTAAAATTAGCGGTCGATGATCCACCACGTGGCACCAAGGGTACACGTGTTACCAACGAAACGAAACGTAGTCGTCGACCTTACGATTCCCCGTGCGAAACGTTTGCACGAACGTCGTCGTTTAACTACCGATTCGTTCTATCGCAATGTAACATTGTGCCACACGAGCACTGTGACGTTCGTTTATCTGTTTGCCGAGCTTTAATTTCGCGATAAACGAGCCCCGTGAATCCTGCTATTGACCTAGTATCTTGAACTCTTTCTTGTGCAAGAAAATTCTGCTCCAATTTCAAGCGGCGTCTGTACTTTATTCGTCGCAGCTTTCCCAGTATCATTGAGCTGCCCGAACACCTTTTGGGCCTGATTTTTCCACCGAATTCTGCTACAGATCGTATCGGGAAGTTTCACGGGGACCGCTAATTTTCCTCTCCGTATCGGAAATTCGTGCAGGCTCGAATGGAGTCGCGATTGTTTGGAAGCCGATTCCGCCGAACGATCGAGCTGTCGTCCTCGCAAATTAGGGCGTCCAGAAATCCAACAGGAACACTTCCCTGCCCGGAGTGGCGATCGATCGGGTCCTGGCTGGTTTGCATGAGAACCTCTGCGTGTTCCCATTTCTCCTTTCAGTGGTCGGTCGCTCGATCCGCGGTTGTATAACAGCAATGAAAGTGCTCCGACAGGCAACGGGCAACGTCACGTCTCTGTCCACGCTAACTACCTGGATGGTCGTTGCTCTAGCCGCTAGCATGCCCGGTCGCGATCTTAGCGTGTTATCTAAACGACCGCATAATGTGTCGGTGGTGCACGGTGTTCTGGATACTGCACCATAAACCGCCATGGATCGCCGTTTTTCAATGCACCTCCAGCTCGAAGCTTTTTGTATCCGAGCTTCAACCATTTCGCTTGCAACGTTCTCAACGTTCTCAACGTTCTTGGCGCAATTTTTGTCCCAATTCATCTGGTGACAATTCTCAGCCGGGCTGCTCGTTGCAGAGGCGATCGGGAATGGCCGTATCGGTTTCGTTTTCACGTTTTCCCAGTGTTTTTCTGTGGTCAGGTTGCTCTGCGGCTTGGAGTTAGCACAGGCATCTTCTTATCCTCATCTTCGCCGATACGATCGAACGCATACGCGTTACAGATGACAGTGTCCTGCGTTTCATTCCCACGCCGCATTTTGTATTATAAAACGATCACGAAATATCCTGTAGATTCCTTTGTTCCCCGCGAAGGTGATGAACCCGATATCGGCCAAGTGAAAGATAACGGATTGAAAAAGGGAAAACGAAGGTTCCATGACTAACGGTGGGTTTGCTGGCTTCGCGACATCGCTCCATCGCATCGGCTCGATCGATGTTGCAGGATCGCTTTATCTTATCAGAGCAATCAGTTTGTAGGTGTAAAAAATGGACGTGTTTAAAGTGCTCGTTATCTCGACGATTATTCCGCTCTGGGAACAGCGGAGCGGTGGAAGTGCATTGCACGATAGGGCTGCGTCTCGTGAATCGATGCCCGCGCGATTTGGGTCAATATTTTTTTTAGCGCAGACGTTCAATTGCCTTCGGCTTGATATCGTTATTAATCGTTCACTGTCTCTCGGCGCGGAACGAATCGAGTAGGAATGCAGAAGTATTTGTCAAATAGTGGTAGAATTAAGTTAGCAAAGAAAAAAGTAGATCGCGATAAGCTCTATCGTGGTCTAGTCTTCAAACACAAAATCGTCCAAATTGGTGAAAAAATTGGCGAACCGTTCGCGTTAAATCGTGGCGAGCAGTCTCAATTGTCTTTCGAATTTCTTGACCCATCTGCCGATCACCGACCCAGACTAAAGTTGGACCCTTTTTTCAATCCCTGGTTATTTTTATTGCGTCGATGTCGCCAATCGGCAAATAATTAGATGCTCGTGTCGTAATAGCGGCCGATCTGTCTCGACTCTTTCAATGCTTGGTCAGCGTGAAATGGTCGCAGCAATTACAATTGCAACTATTTTTCCCCCATTCCGACAGCCCTTTTAAACACGATTAAAAATCCCTGGCAACACTTTAGTTGCTGCTGGCCGTAATCTTCCTTGGATTATGAACTCCAGTGGAAATTTTCTTATTTCATCGCGCGACGATAAGGCTCGTTCAGCGATGCGAAGTGGAGCTAGCCGTCGATTCTTGTTTTCCTCTTCGCCGATTGATCCGGCGACCTCGCGGACCGGCGACTGGCTAAGTTCAAGCGCGTCTTTTGCACCCGCGATTTTCCTTCCACCGAGACCTTTAACTCTAGGCTATTAAACAGGATAAATCATTTGCTGCTTTCGTCGCCATCGATTGCAATTTAATCGTGGCCTAATTTGCACGATGACTGGCGTGGAAATCGTGGAAACGTTATTAGTATCGCCACGAGAATTATAGCTAGTACGATAAGAACGACATGGCGAGCTGCGATAGATGGATTTAAAGGCCTGTCGATGCGAGCTTCGATGGAATCTATTTTATTATTAACCAGGCTTGTTAAGGAAAGTACGTAACGTCGAGGCACTCGCGCGATAACGTCGCCAGTTTACGCTGCTCGGAATGCAGCAGTAAAAGGTGATGTGTATGGTGTGTGCATATCGGTACACATTGCGATTAAGGCCATGGTCGAAACAGCCCGACGACACGCTTATAAACGCGGGCAAGTTAAATACTTTTGATTTAGCCACTTATCTGTATGACGTGGAAAACCCTTCGATTATTCGCTAAGGAGAGCGTGGTCGAAGCGATGCGCGAACATTCGTTGCGAAAATAATGTAAAATTTCGAAGGATCGGCGGAAGGAGAATTGAAAAACGAAACAACTTTAAAATAGAGTCGAGAAATGTTGGTATTCCGTTGGCGTGACGGTCCGTGCAAGTTATTTATTACCTTCCCTTTTCAGCCAGCATAATGTCGACCGATTGACGGGATATCTCTGGAGTTTTAAAGTTTCCACGTGATTGACGGAAAATTCTGTCGATGTCGCTTCGATCCTAAATTGTCTGTGAAAAACAATTCAAGGACTGCATTTCCGTGATATTTTTGCGTTCCGAGAATTGGTCTGAACAAAAAGTGCTCCTGAAAACTCTTGTTTCATATGCGTTGGACGACAAGCCACTTGAGAATTGTTAGGAAAATGAACAAATAGAAAGGGCCGAACGATACTTTTCTAAAAAAAATTCTTCTTAAAAACCCACGCAATTTCACCGTGCAAGCACGTGTATCGCGAAAGAGTTCCCGCGTGAATTCATCCAACGCGTTTAAAAAGAAGTTTCCACTAAGAAATAGAACCGGGCAAATGTTGGAGCAACAAAGTTTACGTTCTAATGGAACCTCCAGGCTGAAAATACATCGTCTTCCCTGTAGGGTGGAAACTGCACCAAACGCTCTAGTGCTTCCTCTGCAAGATAATTGTATCTTAAAGTTCAGCTATAACACTCGAGCTCAAAATACTCTATCCTCGTTTCAGCCCGCAATATTTTGTATTCGTGAAAAGTGAGTCGCACCGTGTGCAAGTTCGTTTCGAATGGAACCTATCGACCATGCGTACGCATAAAGGTTTTTCGTTTGGCCAAAGGATGGAAGGTTCTACGAAATTTCGCGATTCGTCACTCTTCGAGAGAAGAGTCACGGGTTTACGTATGCGGAATACGTTTCGGAGTCGCCATCGGCGGGCGAGTTGCCATACGAAGGTCTCGACGTCGTTTTCGGCGGCAGAAAGGGAGGACCCGCATGAAATAACCGTAGGAGGGAGAGTAGGACGGCTAAAACCGCGTGGCTATGTGCTCTTGTAAGTACAACGGATGTACGTACTCGCGATATTTTTTTCTGTCCTTCGACTCCATTTTTCGTCTTCCGCTTTTACCCTTCTCTCCATTTCTCGTTCCACATTTTCTGCCTTTCCTGCATTTTCCTGCTTCACCATATTTTTCGTTCCACGTCTCGGAACACGTTTCTCTCTTCTTGCCCCATTTTCTTCTTCACTTCCAATGTCTTTTCACCTTCCCTCTACCGCAAGTGTTGCTCGTTTCCCCTCCACTTGTTCCTGCTCCTCTCTCTCTCTCTCGCTTTGTCTACACACGCACGCGTGTCCCTGGCACGTGTGTCGCATCTTCACATCGGTTCTCCATCTCTTTTCCCGTGTCCCCCTGTCTCTGTCGGTTTTTTTATCACTGTTTCTTCGATTCGCTTTTTTTCCTTTCTTTTCCCCCGCAGATTCACCCACCTTGCAGACCTCTCTCTTCTCTCCGCCAATTCCCAAGCAACGTCAGCCGAACATTTGTTGGAAAAGTAGCCAGGATCAGCATAGCTCGCACAGAGAGAACTTTCAAAGCTGCGCCGTGTCGCTCTCGCCTAATTGGCAAAAATTGGCGAACAAGAAAAAAAGGGGAAAGGAGGGAACCATCCGATAACCTGATCGAGGGGAAAGATATTCTTTCCGTTCGCTGACAAATTTCTATCCTCCCCTCGCGGCTTCTTCAGCAATCTGGCCAGCCTGTCGCGCAATAAACAGTCGATTTCTCTTTCGCTCCGATGCTGTCAGTTTCCCGTCCCAGTCCCCGTATTGTGTCACTCTTGGCCGTCCGGTTGGAGCGTGCTGGCCGGAGCATTGCTCGCGACGAAGGGGCCAAATAACTCCAAGGGGTAAACGACTTCCACGCGTGACAGAGCCTCGATGAAGCGGCGTGCGTGCCGGCGGAGGAGACAGGTTCAGGCATCCGGCAAACTCAGCCGATTCGGCCATGGATCGACGCGACGCGACGTTCCAGGATCGTTTAGGATGCGTGTTCGGGGAACCGAAATTTTCGCGGCAACGCTTGGCGAACGAAAAAATTGTGCGGCTGGTTAGTGGATTGTTCAGCTGCAAATTTAGAACATTTGTGGAGCGTATTATTACCGGTTTGCTCCGGCGAGAACCCGGTCATTTTTCCCCCCAATTTATTCGCCACAGATTTCCTTATTAATTCGTTCGGCTGGTCAATATCGTGGTTCGTCGACGAAGTACGAGATGCCGGCCGTTCTTTGAGAATTCCAGTGTCTCATAAACGTCTGTTAGTTTCCGAACGAGGCTTTCAATCCGACCGCCGTTCCACTTTCCGCTTTTACCGTGCTTTTCGAGGGTCGCTTTCCTCGTCTACCCTGTGCGATGCTTGGCATGCACGATATTTGCTTTAAACTCCTCGGAATGTTCCGGTTATCGATAGTGCTTTCGAAATCGAGCACAGCTTTCCAATTGTCAGGCCCTTGGTATTTCCAAATTTTCGTTCCGAATTCGACCTGCTTTTTGGGACAGATGGATATACCTACTTCGGTTACTAATTAAACGCAGATCAATCATTCGTGCCATAAATAGTCTACAGAAATCTAGCAAGCTCCCCTCCGGTCTCCAGAACGGAAGTTGACGCCAGAAATACATTCTAAAAGTTCCACTAGCTGGCGGACTGCGAAGGATCGTATATATATATATTATGATCCGCAATCACGCCGTGGAGATTCTCCTTGCGGGGAATAACGAGTAACTCGGCAACGCTATTCCTCGTTGAAACAGCGACGCGGCACGTCAATGGTCGCTGTGCTCGAATGAAACTCGAAGAGGACCTGTGCGTGGGTGGCGTTCCGTTTATTCCCGGAGACGGAAGTGGGTCACAGCAGCCACCACTGCCTTGCGAATGAATAGGGGTGGAAATGCAACCGTGTTCATCGCAGTCAGGTAAAACTCGGCATATCTCTCGCGTATTTCTTTCCTGCTCTTTGGCTATGCATTATTTCTGAGCGCGTCCAACTTCGTTCCTCCTCATCCGTCTGTTCATCTTTTCGCGGACAGATTCTCCGAACGTATCTTGCGTTCTGTTTTTTTTTTGCCACAAGCTTCTTTTGTATTTGCCTCGGGTCGTTAATGGGTTCTCCGTTGCATAAAGCTCTCGGGGCGGTGCAGAATTAATTGTTACAATTCCTGCAGATCTTTGAGCTATGCCTGGTATCTTCGCAATTAAAATATAACCAACTTGGAATATCAAGTACGGCAATGTTTTCGGCGGCTCTCAGCGTGTTCGCCGATCTGTACTCGGCCGCGATTACCCCTTTGTCTCCGCGTGTATTCCTCGTTGCGTTCAGCGACCGCGCGCGCGAGTAATCGGTGAACCTGGCGAGTTTTGACGTCATTTCGCAAACATTTGCACAGCCCGAGCAGCCTGTTATTTCGTACGCGATCCTCCTCCGTCTCGCCTCTCTCCCTCGTCAAGTCGCAACACACTCGTTCGGAAGAGCAACTTTCGACGAGAGGTGATTCGCCTTTTTCGGGGCCTCGCATCGCGCACGCCGCGTCTCCCGGTCCCAGGCCGCTCCTCCACGGCCCCTCTAATCGCGAATTCGAGACGGCTCGCACTTTCACTCGGTTCGCTCCCCGTTTTTGACTCTTTTGCTCGTCGTTTTTTTTCGGGGACCACGCGCACGGCTCAACGAGCACACGTTCGTTTCGAGAATGCGCGAGAGCGACGCGGAATATCGAGTGTTTCTGGTGCTTTATGGTGCACGGTTCGCCGGATACGTTTGCACGTCGACGGAGACTTCGAGAGAAGGTAATGATTATTTCCATTTCGAGATTATTCGAAATTTTCTTGACCAATCGGACCCGAGCTCTGTAACGCGGCAGACGAAAGCACCTGAAATTTGGATGGGAAGAAACGTACTGCCACGGGTATCTGAAACGCAGCGTCCCATCTCGCGCGAGTTCCACCCCGGGCGCAAAAAGTTTGACGAAGGCCGCAGAAAAGTGGGCACGGACGTTTTCCAGACGTCATTGATCGTCAACGGCGAAATCCAGGTGAAGTTTCCTCCGTCGTAGCGGAGCCGCACATGCGTGCAACGTTTCGAGATGTTTGCACGTGCGTCAAGTGCGATGCGGTGTCACGTTGACCTAGTTGACGAGGCTGCAAGCTCTCCCTGGTGCAACGATTCCTGTGCTTGCGAGCCCGATACACGTGCACTCGTCTCGCACAGGTCCCGACACGGTCAATCGGGACCACTGTGCACGCCGATCTTCCACGTTAAAAATACCCAGCCGTTCCTGTTTTCCATTGAACCGTCTGTTAACGCGGGCTCGATCGATCGTCGATTCCATTGACGTAGAATTCAATGGGATTCGGCCGAGAATCGAGGCGCGTGCAGCTGGAATAATCCGAGATTGATAGACCCTAGTGTGGAAGCTCAATTTCCCCCCCCCCCCCCTAGAGAGCGGAGCAGCTGGACAAATTGAGTGCCGTTCGTTTAGAAAGTATATTTTCGAAGATAAGAACAGCGGAAAGAATGGAGACTCCGCGTTGCTCCATTTCGAAGTAAATTTTAAGACAATTGGATGCACACTGCGTTTCCCAGAAAATGCCTTTGCTCGGTTTCGCGTGAAACCTCGATCCTATAGTACCTATACTTGAAATCGAGAACGCTCCTTTTGCCTGACTTATTCCTCAGCATTTGTGATACGTTTGCGTCAAAGCTAGCGAAGCTCGGTTGCGCTCGACAGCATAGCGTTGCACACGCGAGATGCAACGGGCGTGTGCATCTGAATCACGAGAGAGAGGGTGGATAACCGTTTCAAGGTGAATTTATAGAATACTGGACGGATTATTTGTGGATTCGTTCCCGGGGGGAACGCGCGAGGCATCCGCGAGTTTGTTTAGGTTGACAAGCAAAGCTCTGAACTTGTATTTCACGCCGCGATTCATTGTCCCAACGTCGACGAGCTTGCGAATAAATCTTTTAGGATTTGGAGCAGTTCAGAGACGAAGAATTCCCGTGGCGACGGGGCAAATGTATTTCAGTGCGGAGCAAAGTTAGAACGTTTCGAAACAGGTTTGAAATCCGCGTTTACGATGACGCTGCAAGAAGCGCGAGCGATTTTACGTTTCTCGATGGTGGAATCGAGTACCCGGAACAACGTGAAAGCGGCCAGCCCCGAATTTCGGAACGCAAATTCTTCGTTAATGCAAATTGATTGCTCGAATTCGCGCGGCTGCTTTCCCTCTCGATTTCTCTTTTTACTTTTAAGCCATAAAGCGACAATGCTCAAATACATTATTGGTGAAAGGATCCATCGGTATGCGGTGTTGTTGAGATAATCAGCTGAATATCTACCTGCCTGTGGTCGTCCCTGTTTGTTTTTTTCTTTTCGTTTCCGCTCGGTTTCGACGATAATCATATTTCTTCGCGCGTAACCATCCTTGCGGGACGAGCTCGTTTTCCCGTGTACACAGCCACCACGAGGGGCCAAGCTTGATACACCTCTACGAGCAATCGGAGTCGAGCGACGAATGAGACACCCTTCTTTTTATTTCTCCCTTGGAGGCTTCTCTCCCGCGTACTATCGGTTGCTGCGCGTGCACCGATAAGAGTTTATGCGTCGAAAATCTTTACGAGGTTAGCTCGCACGTTCGTAAATGTCCTGCTTAATCATTATCGACAATTCAACAATTACGGCCAGCTCTCTGTCTCTATCTTCTCTGTCTAACCGTATTAGTCGAACCGTTCATCTGGAGCTAATGGACAGTTACCTTGAACAATCTCTAATGCACCTTTCTTAGAACTGCACTATTTTCGTTCTCCTTTTCACGATTGCGCGTTACTTCTTGGCTCTTCGGATTTCCCTCCCTTCTAAAGAGCAAGGACTGTACGCTCAAGGTTTCCGGAGAATGCATCGACATAAACGAGGAACGATTTGCAGGCGAGTCAGTTCCACGGGTGGATCCACGTGCCCTATTTCCCTCATTCCCAACCCTTCCCTTGCTCGGGGAAAAAAAGAAACGCCGCGGCGTTTCATTCGCAAGCTCCACGCGGATGAAGTGATTCGCTTCCGTTAGGAGGCGAGAAGTGGATTCAATCGAGGAATATTGTTCGACTTCGGCGACGAGCAGTCTTTATTGCGCTCGTCTGTCCTCCTTTCCCGGGGAATTTCATCCGATATCCGGGGGGAAAATCCACCTCTACCGGAAAATTCGTATCAAAGCCCCGTTCTCGGGGCCGCTTTCGTATCTAGGCCAATGCACTTGAAATCTCTCGATACATACGTGCAGCCAGGCTGCACCGAAAACGAGTGCATTATATCTCGCGGAGAGAAGTCGGGGTGTGGAGAGCAGTGGAGTGCACGGGAAAAACGATAGAGAGGGCGGGGAACGGAGACAAAAAGGCAGCGGACGAGGGTGCAAGAGGAAGACGACGAAAAAAGAGCGAACAAGAGGGTAGACGGTCGTGTATAGAGCAAAAATGAGATGTAGAGATCAAGGGAGGGATACAGGGATGGAAAGGGGCGAAACGGAGACACGGTCAGAGAGTGCAGCAAAAAGCCGTCGAGCAGGACGAGGATGAAGCGAGCCGGGGAGTGGCGACGAGCAGATAGAGTGAAGGGGACAGGGAAGATACAGGTACAGGGGGTAAAAGTGAGAATGGGAAAGAAAGCGGGAGAGAGGGGGGACCGCGAAAACGCGGGAGTGGAGCAAAAAAGGAAACAGAACGGGGCAGAGGAGTGGAAAAAGGAGGGACCGAGTGGCCGCCCACGCTCGAACCGAGTGTGCTTTGCTCGGTGCTTTTACTCGGACGAAGCACGATGTCGGCGAACTGTGTGTCCCAAAGTAGGTCAGGTCTCAATGGCGGTGCGGCAGTACGGCCTGTGTCTTCGTGCATGCGCACACAGCCGGCCAATGCACATGCAGGCCGACGATGCAACGTGTCGCTGCGCTCTTCTATCTTTGAACTATGCGCGCCGAACGTCGACTACCTTCGAACCCTTTTTCCTGCTCCGTCGAGCTTCCCTCTTCTTCCTCCTCTGCCAGCTTCGTCTTCTGACGCAGCTCCTTCTTTCCTCTATCCGGGGCAAGCTCTCCTCCCCCGTCGTCTGTGTCGCTGCCGATTTTTCACCGAGCGACCGCCGGATGAATCTGGGGACCGTTTGCCACTTGCGCTGGATCACGGTTCATGTTAAGGTCTTTTTTAGATCTGCTTTAGATCTGCGACGTTCGTAGCTGTCCGAGTAGTTTGACGTTCGAATGAAATCCAAAACAATGGAAGGCGGAACTTGTGCTGCATCGCGATGGAGCGTTCCGCGATATTCCACTCTGCCGGGCCTCGCCGTCGTCCGAATGAATTGAAATTGCCCGCGAGGAGCAAAGTAGAAGAAGAAGCGCAGGAAACTGTTGCGGCGGTTGCTACACGGAAATTGCCCCCGAGCCGAAGAATCGCCCGGCTCTTTTAAACGACTTCCTTCAATGAAACGAAGAAAGAACGGGATACGGTAGGGAAGAGAGAGGATGGCTAGCTGGAGGGTGTCGATGAGAAGTAGCAGCAGCGGCTAGACCAGGTCATACCAATTTGTTTCATCAAGCAAAGTGTGTGTAATGCGTATAATACAAGAGTGGAAGCCGGGACCGCGTTGTCTGTACGCTCCAGCCTCGCACCTACGTGCTCGATATCTCGATTATCGAGCGTCCGAGTTCACCATGGGAATATGGGACATTCCGCAGCTGCGTACCTGCTGCACTCTGCAGCTTCGAGACTCTGAGGTCATCCGGGCGATTCTGCATCTCTCGTCCGCCTCCACTTGTCACCCCCTTCCACGTCCCTCCTCTTTTTCTGTTAATTATTCCCATTTCCAGGGGCACTTGTATACACGCGCCGTGGTTATCGAGCCTCGATAAGTTGCCGTGGGGAAATAATAGCCTAGCTGTCTGAACTATAGGTTGTAAAAGCTTTCAGCCGCCTAGTTGAATTGTTTGAATGCAGTATCCTATTGCTGAGACGTGCTTCGAGCTGCGAACCATTGAGGGGCCAACGAAATTGGTCGAATAGCTCGTAGAAGGACACTTGGAGCTATTTTCCAATTAATAATGTAGGTGGCAGTCGTTTCGACACTACAATTAGGTGGAAGGCGCCGCTAACGTGGCTCAATTGAGAGCTTCGCGTTTCAAATCCGGTCGGTCGATCCTCCTAATCTTTCTACTCCGACAAATCTCGCTACCAGCTCTATAAATAGGGGCACTATTATGATTGCCATCGTTGTATCCCATTTTAATCCCTCATTCCCTCTCTCCCGGGCTCGTCGCACTTTGCTCCAAAATGATCTTTCACTCTTTTCATCGAACTGGAGTCAATGATTTTTTCGATCAAACATTCGAGAGCATTTATTTTTCATAACCGAAGGAAACCCAATTGATCGGAAGCGATTTGTCTTGCTCGAAGCGTGTTTTATGCAGCGGGCACACGGTCGCATCACGTGCTGGCGATTCGATGCAGTTTTGCGCGTACGTCACCGGTGCTTACCATCGATTTAGAGAGTAGGTCGCAGATGCGCACCTGCTGCACCTGAAACTTCGCGGTTCGCCGCATCTGGGACCCATTTTTTATCTCGATCATTGTGAACGACACGTTTCGACGCTGCCATCCAATAGCATATCTCTGACCTTCTGTTTCTTTTCTTGTTTCAATTAAGTTCAGCCACGGTGCATCCCTCCCGCTCCTCGTTGAACGCTTTACACGCGTGAGTGATTGATTGGATTTTAATCGGGCGACGAATTTTTTGAACATTCAGCCGGGCGGCATTTTAGGCGCCGCTAAAATTGATTAGCATTGAAACGACTCTGGTAATCCCGCCGGCGTAAAAGATTCACCGTGGATGTCGCAACGGAGGATGATCCTTGTCGGTCGTCGACGCGGTCTATCAATTACTTTTACTTTTAAACCGTCTGAAAGACGCCGTGACACAGATCGACCGACCCGTTCGAACGAAACGCGGCGCCGTGTGTACACAGATCTCTCACACCTACGCCAACGTCAGCCTCGACATCTGGGACAGGCCGCAGCTGCGAACCTGTCGCACTGCAACTGCAACTCCACGACCGAGGTCATCCGGCCAGTTTTGCCCCTCTTTTTCTCTTTCTCCCACGTGCATAGCTCTCGTGTCGGCTTTTTCACTTTCTTTCGCATTCCCAGCCGTGGTTCCGCGAGAAAGATACCGAATTTCTCGGCGCCAATTTCAATATTTTCGACGCTCGAAAGGTGTTGCTTGCGCAGAACTCATCTTCCCCCCGATTAGCTATCGACGCCTCTATCTCTCTGTTAGTCTCGACCGCGCCAAGAACAAGGTCTCCGTCGACCTTTAATCGCGCGAAACACATACGTTGCACTGTGCATTCAGGCACCCATAGATTGTCGCCTCGCGCGGACGCTTCCAAAGCGTCGAGCATTCCGTCAGCATCCGAAGCATTTAACGCAGCGTGAGACGCGATCCAGCGAGATCCAGCAGGATCTACGAACGTTCAACGCAAATTGATTGTTGATCAGCAGCACCGTTGTGCGATGGTTCGACACACCTGGAGTAGCTCGCGACACAAAGGGGAGAATCTACTATCGGGGAGGATCGAGCCCGCTTATCCCTAAGCCATCCACTTTCCACGGATTCCAGAAATATTTCCGGCTGGCCGCAACCAGCCGGAGAACGATTCGTTTCGCGTACAGCCTTATGCGTGCAGCGAAGAATTCTCGGGGAATGAGATTTCCGCGAATTCATTAGGGGTACCGCCGAGCCGGTAGGCCTGGCTGCATAGATGTTGAACGCTTGAAATAAATGCGTGCATAAAACTTTGCAAGCGGGCAACAGCTGCGTATGTGCATCGGTGTGTTGTGGGCCGACTAGAGATGGGATCAAGCCGCGCTCACGTTGTTACGCGTCTAATTCAGCTGATCGTTCGACTTTGACTTCTACCAATTGGATAATTGCATGGTATCGATGATCGAGAAGGAGTTGCATAATTTTGGAGTCGTATTCGTAACGCACCTGTAGCAGAGCGTTCGTCGTTGTATTTCAATGATATACCACCAGCTCGATATTGAACAGTGCATTCATTTTGAACGGGCGATCCGGATAAATCTGGGTGGAACTAGATCCGATTCGTACATTTTGCTACCAGGTTGGATGTCTCGTCTATTGTTTTATTTGTATACCGATTAGACTGCGAATGTCTGAGCAGCCTGGATAAAATGACTGGTCTGAACGTATTATTAAGTATGAATCGATTTACAATCAGTATCGCGCGATATCGTTATAAGCCATTATCAACCGTGCATTGTTCACGATTCAATCACTGGCTTGATTCCATCGCCAGCGTCGGCACACCTGTGCACCGTGTTCGCTTGACTCGCATAATCCGCTGGCTATAATGTGTTCACATGTAGCAAGAGTGTCTGACCAGGCATGGGAAGAGGATGGAGGGCGGAATAGTTAAACGGCGTATGTACAACTCGCGTGTTCTACCACGAAAAATCGAAGGTTTTGCCGTGCCTGACTCCGCTATGAATCAGGATAAAGGGTAGCATTAATTATCCAAAAAGTCAATACAAAAACGGCCACGGTCTGGGGGCTTATAGCTTCAGATCGAGTACAAAAAGAGCGAAAGTATAAAAGCTTCCAGTACTTTTCTAGAAACGTGTAAATCTCGACGACAAGTAATTGCGAATCATATTTCACTGCGGCGGGATCGCAAATTAAACTAATAGACGGTTCACCAATGCGTGAAAGCATCGAATTCATTTGCACGTCCGGGCACCGGCCCTCCACGTGTTGTGTTCAGACTCGTTTGTCGTTTCGCTGGGTGTCGGAGCACCACGAAGTCGGACACACGTGGCCGGCCACGCGACTTGCAGACACTTGATAAACGCGGACACCAGAAGTGGGAATCAGGAGCCGATTGTCGGCTGATCTTTTCGTTCGTCTTGCTTACACATCGTCTGGCAATTTCCGCCGTGGCCTTTAGGGTGCCCGAGCAGCATCTTTGCGTGGTGCGAACACGTGTTTAAATATTTCTAAAATTATTCGCCTCGCAGGACGTTTTATTTTATTCGAAATTGCCTGCAGTCTTTGTCAGCCCCGATTTATTAATTGCTCGAGCAAAGTGCGTTGGCCAAGCGGCGTTACGAGTGGATGGCTACGTGGTTTCAAGCCGACCTGCCATAATTCTATTCACGGGGATGCACGTAAGCGCGCCGCCACTTGGCGATCAATTGTGCCGCAAGGGTGAATTGCGTGTGGTCAAGTTTCGAGTACTCCTGCTGTTCCGCAAAGAGCTCCCGATTCCCCGTACTGCAATAACGTGCACGTGAAGCTTACTCAAACTGTCTGCCGAGGTTAGAAAATTCATCGAAGCCGTTTCGCCGCGGCATTTTCCTTCGTCAATGTCCGTGGAAAAATTCAGTAAATGCGTGCACCCGATGCACGGCCTTGGCGTGGTCAGGATGCAAGCGTGGTTAGCGTGTTCGTTGCCAAAAAAGATACTGCCGATAGCATTGGGTATGATTGCCGGTAATTTGCGGCGAGGGGCCACCGCGGTCGTGAATACAATCTATTATTACATCGCCCTGTGTCCACCATAATGCGCTGCGGCTCCAGGTTACTATGTATCTCTATGGCCACTATAATACACCGTCGGTGTACCATTTCTATAGTATGCATACTGGAACTGACCGACCTGCGACTCTGCTTTGTCTTGAGTTTTCCATTTCACAGCCTTGAAAAACCGTCGAATTTTTTATGATCGTGAAACGGAATGAAATAGCTCTGGCGGGTATAATCTAGGCAAGTTTCAGTCTAGTTGTAAATTACGACTACCTAGGACTCGATACAGCTTGAAGTTAAATTAGGCCCGATCGACGAATAGTCGCCTAGACCTAGTTCAGGCCTGCTTATGTTGGAATCGAGGGTTCGATGAAATATTAACTCGAACTTGAGGTAGCACTCTCGCTGTGGCGTAGGGCGCGAAGCAAGTAGGAATCATCAATGCGCATTCCGTTTCGCCAAGTCATTTTCCAGGGCGAGTGGTGCATTTTACTGTTCGGTCGAATTGTCAGGCAAGTCCTTCGGTCGGCTGGCACAGTAGGCGGGGTTTTATGGAGGTAGTCTGTAAAGATTGGATTATGTCTCGTTGCAGCGATTAAGTGCTTAATTGAGTCTGATGTCATTTCAGGAATGATGTTTATTGTTGCTGGTAATTGGGGTCGATTTCAATGGGCTGGATTTTTGTAAAGCAATTAATGCAAGTCGATTACAAATGTCCAGTAAACTATGCAGCTCTGCGCAATTACTTATTCTAATGATCCCGTTAATAACCTTCCTTATTTTTTCTTGGGTTTTGCTACGAAGTTAACGAGACCTCGAGAAACAGTCGGTAGAAGAGGTCGCGTAAAAAGGGAACCGTGGAACTTTTATTGCCTATAATTTCTGTGGAAGTTTATTGCCGGTCCGACAATCGACAGTTATTAATATAGCCACGTTTATCTATTATTACGAGCAGTATCGGTTCTGTCGGGCCATTAATGACCGCGTGTGATAGCATACATTTTCGTGGATCAACGATCCAAATATAATGCATTCGTGCAACCGGTGCCTGGATTGGGGCGTGTGCACGTTGATCGATGGGTCGATGGAAAAAATGTCTGTGGAATAGCTCGGAAGCGGCATTTATCATGCGTCGAATTACGGGAACGAGCAGCTAGAGAAAAAAAGAAGTTGTTCCGAGGAAGAAAGGGTATGCAAGAGTAGACAGGGGTTCGACTTTCGTTGGCGTTGGCTCTCGTTCGACCACGGTGCTCTAATGACATGATTTTCATGTTCTAGTTTCCATTAAACTCTTGCTTTCTTTTGGGACTTCGCGGGACGGGATATCGAGCGGGCTCATCTTTCACTCTTGTTTTCATTCGATTCTCTCTTCCCTGCCTCTCTGCCTTCTTTCATTAAATTTTTGTTGTCCATGCTGCCGCGAGAAACCGCGGAAATTGAACTTTCGACTTGCGCCTCCTTTTTCAACTCGTATAAACTTCCAGCCCGGTTCCGCATCAATTTTAATTAATGACGGAGGAAGCCGTTCTCTCCGCTCGTGGAGACCTTTCAATTATGATTCTATAATCGAATTCAATAATCAGAATCCAGGGCGAATTCAATTTCGCGATACACCGACTCCCCGGTCCAATTCGTACTTACTACTTACGATGCTGTCGATTGTTCTGTCGATTTACGACTTTCAATTTGATAGGAAAAACGGCCAGAATATCATAGATTTTCGCTTAGAAGATTGTCTTTAGGTCATAGCTTGTACTTCGCTGGATTTCTATTTTTGCCACGAGTTTATTGCTTTCCAGGACGAGAACGAGAACGAGATCGAGTTCGAGATCGAGATCGAGATCGAGATCGAGATCGAGATCGAGATTCCCTCATTGTTCACGGCACGGGTATTACTTTCGCTGCTTTCGATTTTCACGACGGCTGTGATTTAACGGAGACAACCTCACCGGTGCACAACTTTCATCCTCCCTTGATTACGGTTCGTCTTCTACGCGATGCACGTTTATTTCAGCCTGGAGTAGAATTAGAGCTCCCGTGACCGGTCATTTGAAAAGGGAAATTAACATCCGCGTATGGACTTTCGTTTGTTCGCAGAGAAATTCTCTACTGCGAGAATAATATTTTGCAAATCGATGCGCGAATCGGGAACGAACGCGATCACGTCGGACTATCGAAACGTCAAAAATTATCCAGCACGCGTTTATTATTTATTGTTCCGCAGAAGCGGCTCGAATTATTCCCGAGCGTCTAGCGCGGCGTTCCACGTGCATGTAAGCGTATCACCGTAAACCAGATTCAAGATCAGGTTCAGCAAGTTTGCTGGGAACATCAATGTAGAATATAAATCTCGCTGCTTTCCACTTACTTTCTTGCGGGTATTTGCAAAGATTTGCGACACGCGTTCGCGGTGCTCGAGCTGCCCATCGAAAGTGAATCGCTCACGAAGCGGGAAACCAGTCCATTCATTGGTCAATATTTCACATTTCAGTTCGCTCATAGAGATGGGTCATTTCAAATACACGATTATCTAGGGAGCATCCTATTTTATCAGTCATCGAGAAATTCGTTCGGTGGTTTTTTCACCTCGGATGTTTCCGAGATTCTCCGGGACCGGTCCGCGATCGAACGGGTGGTTTTGTACACACGCGTCGAACAGCGTCGCAAAAAACTGCTTTGAAAGGGCAATTGACCGTGAAAGGGTGGGAAAAACTGTGCCACGGATACAGGACACGCGGCATTGTCTCGACAAAGGCCGACACAACGATTCGACGCGGAAGGATTCCGTGTTCTTTGCTTCGCGAACGTTCTTCTCTACCATTTCATCCCGCCAACCCTTTCTACGTTTCTCCACGCTGGTTTTACAGCGAGGCGATCTTTCTTGAACACGATGGGTCTCCTTTGTACGTTCTCAGGCATTTGGAAACCATCGACCGAGGAGTCACGGCTGGTCCTCTTTCCACGAAGGCGATACAGCTATAAAAAGGACGTCTCCAATTTTTTAATTGGTTCTTACAAAACGTTGACAGCGTATCCAGGGACGATAAGGTGCAGTGAGTTTCTAGAGAGCTGTGAAATATTAAATCCGCGATCCCTCGACGACCTACTGAAAGATTTTGCTCTTTCCCCTCGTGATCACGTGCTTGGCCTTCCCAGCCTGCAGTTTCGTTTGGGTCGCTCTGTACATACAACAACGTGGTGCACGCTGGCATTGAGTTGCAGTCGTAGTAGAATAGAGCAACTAACCAACTAACCACGAGACGTCAGTAGGACAGTGAAAGGCGACCTAGACCAAGTCTCTCCGCGGCAACGCAACGCCGCTGGAACTTGACAAGGAACGCTGCATTTTTCGTGCACGTACAAGCCGCTACTTTGTCCAGGTGTTTGTGCATTGCATCCACAGAAGTGCCCCGATCTTTCGGCTCTGATGCCGATGAAATTGGGACGAGTCCCGACAATTGCCTCCTTTCGTTACTCACGATGTGCTCCGATGCATGGTGAATGAAATTTCACACGAAAGCTTTTCATTTGTGGGCCATTGTACGATTAATCGAAAGCAATACCATCTTGATTATTTCTTCAAGAATGGAGGAATAATTGGTGACACGTATTCTGACGGTGTAGCATGCACGTGGGCACCCCGGGAGAACTCTTACGAGATATTTGAGTCCCCATTCAAGCCTACGGCAGCATACCACGACAATTTATTACCGGAAATTTGTTTTCTCGTTGCATCATACGTGGCTGGTTCCATGGGAGTCTATGAAATATCGAACGGAGTCACAATGCGAAAGGAATTCCTAATTGGCTGGCACGAGAAGTTGCGTTGGGCGAGCACGTGGAATTCTATAGACAATCTTACGACTTTACTTAACGAAGCCGATGGAATATTGAAATTATCCACGGATCGTCGGACTAGCCACGGTTACGGGTACATTATCTCGGTGTGAGTCCGAAGCAAAGAATAAAATTTCGCGATAAATCTTCGGAGGCAGAGTCGAAGAAGCAGCGAGAGATAGGTTGCCTAAAATTATCCCCGTTCTGCTGGCGATAAACAAACCGTTTCGTTGGAAATAACACGCAGAAAGGAACGTTCTCGGTTGGAAGAAAAAAGTCGGTACGCGATATAGGCGTCGTGACCGAACCGAGGCAATTAATAAGCCGATTTTTCTTTGCTTGTTTTCCAAAAGATTGGTCGGTCGGAAAACGATTAAAACGACGGATTTCGATATAACGTGATTCATCGACGGGGCATCCATGGCGGGCGACAGAATCGAGGCTGGCTGTTGCCGCGAAGATTTTCACTTCGGGGGCCGGAGTTGTCCGAAAAGGATTTACGATCGGCAAAAAGGCGACCGCCGCGGAGTTTCACCATCGTGAACGCGCCACGAGAGAGTCGACACTCTTCACCCGGGGCCCTTTCGATTTCGTTCCGATTGCAGACTCGATGTGTGTCGACATTGCCCTCCTTAACCGGCGAAAGTACCCCGGCTAATTGAACTTCTTAATCTTCGACCGGTTCCCTCCGCATCGCCGCGATCGTTCCTCTCGCGGAATTTCGCCCGTTCCCCGATTCAGCTTTTATATCTGTTTCGAATGGGCGAACGAATGCTCGAGCAATTGCGAGGTGCTTAATTGATTCGAGGATATCTTGCCTTTGTCTAGCTGGAATGTACAGCAGTGGGATTCAAAGTCCGAGGTCGCCCCGAGCAGAGAATTAACGACGGAAGATTTTTGGTCGTGCCGATCAGGCGAGCGATCGCCACACGTGTGAAAACTTTTATCTCGTTCTAATGTATTTCATTCACAAAAAAGAAAAAGGATTTGATTTATCGGTCGAGCACTTCCTTGTACGAGACATCAAGGCTAGGCTTCGTGTAGTATCCCTCTGTTTAAATCGCCGACTGAGTCTTGCACGGAGTCGCGTGTTGAATCGAAAGGCGTTCACCCCTCCCGCCCCTTCGTTGATAGAAATTTCGAAATTTCTTGGCGCGGTACTGCTGGTTGAATAAATCGATTCGCAGAAGGTTGTTCCCTCGACACGTGTGGAATAGAGGGGCCAGCGCGCGACGTTTAAACATTAACGGGTCAATGGCGTGGCGAAACGGCAGTGCACCGTAAAACACATTCGTATTCTTGGACAGTGTTTCGGAGGTCGGTTACCGCGCCCGTCCAATTAACGTCGAAATAAAATCCGCTCGTGCGCCGTTCCTCGCATTTTATTATCATGCGCCAGCCCATTTGACAGGAAGTTTCTCGGACGGACGCCTCTTGAATCATTTTACTCGCTAACGAAATCGTTGCCGGATCCGACGGTGAATCCCTCTTCTTGTTTAGTGCCTCCTCGTCCATTCACGCGTGCTGTTGCCCGCTTGCCGTGAAAATATTATCGGTGCATTGAGTAACGGTGCGCGGCACCGTAAGGAGCAGCGAGAATATTTTGTCCCAAGTGCGTTCGGGTAACTGTGGCTGAACGAGGGGCTGGATAAAAGTGAAGAAGTTGAAATCGTGGCGTGTGGAGCACCCGGTATGTAGCTGGATGCACGTTCTAGTCCGCAGACTCCTACTCACTGTCAGTGAAAACCGCATCGGTAGGATAGTCCGGTGCAATGGAACGCGAGGGAAATGAGGAAAGTCGGGCACCGATGAAAGTGAGAGGACAGTGGCTACAGGCTGCTTCAGTCAGCCTGTTCCCTTTCTGTCAGTCACACGGAGAAAGGATTTCTGCCGTGCACTCTTCCCGTTTTTATTCGTAACAGAATCCTACGTCGGATCGTGTGTCTACCGATTACTTTCTACAAAATCGGCCGGCGCTCTCGCGCCGCGTTATTCTTGCTTTGTGAAAAAAAGGAAAAAATGGTAGTACCGCGAACGCGTTTCCTGGCGAATGTTACTTCGATTCTGGACTATGCTGATTTCTTTCGAGGATTTTTAAGAGGAGCAGCGGTCGTCAGAGGTGGTGGAATTTCATTTACCATGGAACAAAGCCAATCGCGATTTCGCAGAAACGCGGTGGGTGACTGCAGAGATCGCCGTTATAAATAATGCCGTGACGCACATAAGTTAGACATTTAAAAATACGAAGTGCATCTTGAAAGCGTTTCGAACGGATGATAAATCGCGGCCGCGAGTTTGACGATTTATTCCTGGAGACCTTTCGGTCGCCTTTTTCTCCTTCATCGATGCAGAAATCGCTGCTGGGAGCAAATGTCGACGA
Source organism: Nomada ferruginata (assembly GCA_963583965.1). Taxonomy (NCBI): domain Eukaryota; kingdom Metazoa; phylum Arthropoda; class Insecta; order Hymenoptera; family Apidae; genus Nomada; species Nomada ferruginata. Next base: position 1,485,463 of record OY757223.1, read on the forward strand.
CGATTATGCAAAAGCGTAATCGGCCTCTGGAATTAGGCGGAGCGGCTAAATCTCAGATCGAAATCTTGCCCCGCGGTTCTACTAAATTTTGCCGCAAAAAATTCATCATCTTTCGTCCGAAGAAAAAGTGGTCCCCGTGTTGTTTATAAAATGAATCCTTTTAATCTTCAGCAGAATTTAAATTCCGTATATTCTATACGTCCAAATATACATATATGTTCTTTTATCTCTGATTGCAGGTTGACCGTTCGAATGAAAGTCGTTTGAGCTGTCGAAAGGATCCTCCGGCTAGGAAGAATCCCGGCTAGAGTGTGGTACGGTGTACCGGCAGAAGCGAGTAGAGTATCGAGTAGAGAGTTTATCAATTATCGAGGGATACAATGGCGGGCGAGGACACGCAGATCCTGGCGAACGGAAACGTCGAGGCGTTGACGATAATCCCACCTAAGATGGCAAACGGGAACGGGCTGATTTGCGGGAAGCAGCACAACAACAATGGTTCGATACCAAATGGCAAGTTGCACGAGATTTCCGCGACGGAAAATGGAAAGCTGATTATGTCGGACGAGAAATCCAGCAGTCTTCAGACGGAGTTCGACGATGCCGACGTTTCTTGCGGCTGGGGTCCCTGTAGACCACAGTGGCTTCAGTATTTCGCTACGAAACAGGCTTTTCTGGTCACCTTCTGCATCACCTGGGTCGGTGTTTTTATAAATTTAATTAAGAGAAATCCTATGCATCCCCGCCAGTGGAACATTATCTTGAAATTTATCTTCTGCAATGCGCTTGGATTTATAGGTTCTCCAGGGTATGTACTACACGTATTTCGTCTCGGTGATCACGACGATCGAGAAGCTGTTTCAAATCCAGTCGAAGACCACCGGTATTATAATGTCGGCGACGGAGATCGGTCAGATCGGTTCCTCTCTTCTACTTACGTACTACGGGGGCCAAGGCCACCGGCCTAAGTGGATCGCTTGGGGCATGATCCTGTTCGCAGTGAGCTCGTTCACCTGCTCGATGCCCCATTTTATCTTCGGTGACCAGCTGATCCATCAGAACGAAATGCTCATTAGCGGTCTGGGCGCCGAGGGAGGCGACCCGAACAACACCGACCCGGTGCCTGCGAATCTTTGCAAGATGCAGGCTCGATTGGAAAATATTACGCTCGATGGGTGAGTTATTTCAATTCGATATTTATCAACTATTACTTACCCGATAAGTGAGGACAAGAATATAAAGAACGAAACAAATTTCAGCTTATCGTTACGCGGAAGAAAATTATTGCTCGCGTGTGATAAAAATCACGAAGTTATGCAATTTCCTTCCGACCCATTTTTCTGTACCCGTATCCACCCCCGACGAAATCGATCGTGTACCTTGCTTAAACGGGTTAGTTCCCGTACCTGCCCGCGCTCCCTTTACCCATATAAATAATAGGAACAATTAATACGCTCGACTATCCCGCTCTCAAATACTCGTGCAATTAAATAGTCGTCCCTTGGGTTTGCGTTATCACGGTGGATTTTCTTTTGTTCGAAGCTTGATCTCGTCGGCGACGTCTGGCCACTCGAATTCGATGAACTTGTGCGAGGGTGAGTCCTTGACGAAGCAGAGGATACAGAGTAAAATAACCACTGTGGTCCTGGCTATATTTTTCGTCTCTTTATTGGGCGTTGGAATGGGCCAGACTGCGGTCTACACCCTCGGTATTCCTTACATAGATGACAATGTGGCCAGCAGAGAAAGCCCTCTCTATTTTGGTAAGAATCCAATACTTACCCTTGTGCTTCCATTGTATTTCAAATAATAAGGGAGAAATGGCATCGGTCGCAGACCTTGTCATTTATTTATTGGCATCCATTGCGACCGGCAGAACTATTGTGCGAATTCATGGAACGTCGTCTCGATGTGTTTTCTTGTTTCAGCGATCACTATAGGGGTAAGGATACTCGGTCCAGCTCTAGGATTTATTCTGGGATCCCTGTGCACGATGATTTACGCGGATTTGTCGGTGGATCCGAAAATCACGCCGACAGACCCGAGATGGGTCGGTGCTTGGTGGCTTGGTAAATTGAATTCCCTCGCCATTCAACTGTATCAGCCGTCTCTCGTTTCGAACAATAATCTTTCGATTGTAATTCAGTCAGATTTCTAAACGATTCGAAAGAGAACGGAGCGCCTGGAATGCTTAGAAAGAACGTGGAATTTCTTGTTTCAGGTTTGGTTCTAATATCTGCCATGCTGATGCTGGTCAGCATTGGAATGTTCGCGTTCCCGACGCGGTTGCCCGCGAGCAGATCGCCGCCGAAACGAGCGGACGCGAAAAAGCCTAGTCTCCGAGGTAAGCCCTGATTTATCGTAGCGACGCGAATTGTTCGTCAGAGAGGCCGGTCTTTATGCCCCGGCTATCGGATAGGTTTAATTTGATTTTATGGCTTCCCGTGAGCCGTCCTGCACGTCCTGGAAAATTGCCCGGGGATGATTCAATGAGAGAGATAAAGGTACCATCGGTCTAATCGGCCTCTCATTTTCATTTATCGAAGCGTCTTTGTCGTAGAGACGAAACGGAGGAGGTATGCGAGATACAGGATGATGTTTTATTTACGGGTCACTTGTATTAATGTATCCATTGATAAAGACAGCAGGGATACTGTGCACTTGGCGAAGTTTTATCGGGACGATAGGACGGGCGAATAGAATGATCTTTGAGGCGCGAATCTTGCAGTCAAGGTTAATGGGAGATTTAGGTTCGCAGAGCCAGCGTGTCTGAAACGTTTTCTGAAACACGGGCAAGCCCCTTCCTGGGAACCGTCCGCGCGTTTAATCTTGGTACGCTTCGTTGAAACTTCTGCCCGAAGGTCCGGCAGAAAGAATCGATAGAAAGACGCGGGGTCGATGGGCAAAAAATTTGTCTTGATTATAAAAGAAGAGCAAGCTATTTGTTATCGTTATTGTTCGATGCATTTAAAAGGCCTGCTACTTTTTACCCTTGACCGGCAATGTTTTGGAATGCCGTTCCTGAAACAGGCAGCTGCTCAGAATGCGGCACGAGTCGCATCGATAATACAACTCGAACGTTCGAGTGCAGCACGTGCATTTCTCCGTTGCACCGCGTCGTGTACGTTACATAAAAAGAAATCGGATCGCACGTATTTCCGCGAGGATCGAGCCCGGTCCACATCGGAATCGCGCATCCGGTATTTAGGATCACGAGGAGAAAGAACGAGAACGGCGTCGCCCGGCGCATTTCTCGTTCGTTACGTCGCGCGTGTTATGTCGGCCTAGGTGCACCAGACAGATGAGATAAGTCCTCTCCCCTCGAGGGACGGATCCACACGCGTCGAGAGAAGAACAGGGCCGTATATGCACGCAGAGATGCACGCAGAAATGCACGCGCGCGTGCCTATAGAACGCTATGCACGACGCATGACCGTGAACTTGCCCCACCTAGTGCACCAGTCGGTCAGTCATCATTATTAACCCACACACGGGGCCCGTCGCGTCACACACCCGCCGATCCTTACTCCTACGTACACGTGGCACACCGGAGAGACGAGAAATCCGGATGCGTTTGGGTCCTTTCGACTCCTTTTTGCACAGAATTTCCAGGATCGGCCGGCACCCGTTTCTCCGGACCATGAACTCGACGCTTTTTGTCGCGATCTTCGCCGGACTCTACATGGAACTCTGAGTTCGAAGAGATTAGCAGCAGCCTAATGGACCACGAAACGGGGAACCTTGCGAGGACTGTCGGGTCTCGTATCGTAGACTACGATTCGTAGTGCGATGTATCGCGACGGTCCCAGTAGAAACTTCCATGCGTGGTAAGACACGAAGTGGATTACGGAATGCCATGCAGCTATTGCCCTGAAGCACACGTTGCTGTCCAGCCGAGTAGATGCACGCGATTCGAGTATTATTCTCCTATTATTATCGGTGACGATTTGAAAACCTTACTACAAGTGTACCTACGTAGCCGAACAATCCCAAATTCCGTGTCAGTTCATTTAATTCGAACACCTGTACGATCGATCCCAATTCGTCCATCGTCTAAGACACAGCCGTGGCCCGCGAAAATAATTCTTCAGATAATACCGCGTTTTCGTGTCCAAAGTTCTCAGCAGCAGAACCATTGCGCAAGGTTTTCGCGAGAGGCCACCCTGTATGTGCCCGCTGCAGGGTTGTCGCGATAATACACGGAGCGCAATGTTAGTCACGTTTGTCTACTCATGGTCTGCAGGACTTCTCTATGCGGAGTTGCCACGACTCTAGCCTGGCCTTCCAGGAAGCCTAGAGCAGTCCTAGGCATCCTTAATGTCAGTTTCCACCGATGCTTTCTCGAACAGAGAACCCCGTACGAAGGCGGGCACTGCGCCGTGCCTCGTTCTCCCCGTTCTTTTTCCTCCTCCTCTCCTCCATGCAGGAATTCGCGTTTTTTATGATTGCTCGAAAATCGATGCCTCATCCGATCGTGCCACGTCGCTTCTTGTTTAACATTCCTCCGATTTTTTATCCGATCCCTTTTCTACAGTAGAAGACGCGACGGAAGATTTTCGTTCGCTAAAGGTTCGAGACGAATTATAAAACTGCTAAAAGAGGCTTCGTTTAAATTCAGTTTACCACTACAAGTGGTATCGATAACATTTACGAGGGAAGCCACAGTAGCCGATAATGCGAATAATTCTAATGAAAATACGAGCTCGTGCACGGGGACTGGTCTCCCTTGATCGACAGCTTAACCGACTAATTACGAAATAAACAGCGGAGAAAAATACTGGGGCAAAACGAACTCTTATCAGGATCTTTGAAAAGTCTCTGCGCGTCTTCGTCGAAGCCTTTATCGTTCCGTACACCGAAGATCGATCCTCGTTTTCTACGCGGTGCTGCCAGTATCGTCGCCACGCTTCCTTTTTCTCAGCTGTTTCTCGTTTTTCAACCTCGAGGCGGTTTCAGGCTGTCTATCTAGTCCCGTGTATGTTCGCGACCGATCCTCCGTCGTGTCCTTTGGAAAATAGAACGAAGGGAAACTCGATCGCCGGTTAATTAGCTCGTCGTTCGTAATCGACTTCATAAATATCGGAGATCGGTGGCTCTGTCAGATTCGCAGCACTCTGGAACCATGTTCAGAGGTAGGGAACGTGAAATGGAAAGGTGCTCCGAGGGAAAAAATGCCTGATTAATTTTCTCGACGATCTGGGACCGTATTTTTTATTTGACCGCAATCTCCTTTTAATTAGTCAACGCCGCAAACGAAAACTGTGACGAATTCGTGAAGAAACGTGAAACTTCATTTGTGAGTTGAAAGGAAGATGATAATTAATTCGAATAAATTTCACGCAAAGGGCTTCGACTGCAGGTCACGATGCACGGTTCGCGTCGCCTGCACGACTCTCCGTGCAGTCGCTACACCTCGCCTTCTCTCTACCTGTTGCAGACTTCCCTAAAGCGGTGAAGAGGCTGTTGAAGAACGACATTCTTATGTTCCGGACGGCCAGCAGCGTGCTGCACATCCTACCGATCGCCGGCCTCTACACCTTCCTGCCAAAGTACCTCGAGAGCCAATTTCGCTTGCCAGCTCATCATGCGAACATGATCTCAGGTAATCTTCGCGAATAGACACGCAAGGGAAGCTGTTACCTCCGAATCTTCCCCTTCCCATTGAAATACCTCCCCAGAAATCATTTTCTTTGGGCTTAAAAATGGTTTCTGTCTTCCATGAATTGTGCGAGAAGTATTGAGAAGAAGAAAAAACAAGAGAATATCGGAGGTGTATCTGAGACAGATTAAATAAATTTGGGGAAAGCAAAGGCGCCGCGACGTGAGGGGTTGGTCTTTGATTCGTGGCCATCTTTTTTCGCAGGTGTCGGTGGTATTTTAGTAATGGGTCTGGGTATTATAATTAGCGGAGTGTTTATCCTGAGGGCGAAGCCTAACGCCAGGTTCGTCGCAGCCTGGATCGCCTTCACAGCAGTTGTTTACGCGATCGGCATGGGTGTGCTGATGTTCATCGGTTGCCCGATGGACGATTTCGCTGGTCTGGTCTCGCATTCTGACGGGTAAGAATTCGTTCAATCTTGAGAGGAACGGCCCTTTAGTTGCAGCAACAATAAATGTACTTGCATGTCACTTCGTCGTTGGCAAATGTATGTTACCGTTGCCACAGGCGGCCCCTTCCTTTCCGCGCTAATTAATTGTCATCATTTTAACAGGTGTTGTTGAAACAGGAATTCGCATTAAGCAAATGACAAAATATTTTTAGACTGTCCAGCTTCGAATCGACCTGCGAGGCTAGCTGCGACTGTGCTCGGAAAAAGTTCAGCCCGATCTGCGGTGCTGATGGACAAACGTATTTTTCCGCGTGTCACGCGGGTTGCTTAAATTACACAGTGGTCGATGGCAAGGTGAACTCGGTAGGTATCACTGTTATTCATCCTTAATAATCCCGCGAACATGCAACAGAGTACCGAGCAATTCATTTCCCAGTGAAAAATAATATGTAAACAAGCGTGTAAGACCCGACGTAAAACCAACTTCGTCTGATCAAGCAGAGTTAGTGACATCATCGTCGGGGCTATTGATATATGTAAACATATACATATATATATATATATATATATATGTATATGTATGTATATGGCGCATCGGGGAACGTAATTGTCGGTGACAGTAGCATGCAACTAGGCCAGAAATGTGTTCGTTGCTCTACCATTTATGGACGAAATCGCATTATTCGCCTGGACGAAACAATGCTTCATTGATTGCGCAACGGCAGAAGTCATTACTTTCGCAATTGAAACGTGCCTCGCAGCGAGCATTTCATTTCCAGCTGTTCGGATTTCGCGTGGTCCCCAATTGCTTGTACAATTAGACAGGCAGACTGAGCTTCGTCCTGAAATTGCGACGAGCTCGTGAACTTTGCTTTAAATACGTGCGCCCCTAATTAATTCACATGGATTAAATTACGTAGAGATTATCGAACGGGCATTCTAATTTCGCTAAAGTACGCCACACATTCATTTAATTGATTTACGAGTATGCACAGACGTTTGCAAAATTCTTGAATTCCTTTGCATGGACATACTCGGCATACTATTAGCAACTTTGCTTTCGTGGTTTTCAGTTTAACAATTGCCAGTGTATCGGGTCGAACCTGACGATACCGGAAATAAGCAGCACAGCGACGATCGGTTACTGCGAGCTGGAGTGCAGTAACTTTTGGGTTTACATGGTCCTGTTCTCGGTGTTCGTTTTCATCCACTCGACCAGCGAGGTAGGATCCATGCTGCTCATCCTACGGTGCGTGGATCCACGGGACAAAGCGATGGCTTTGGGGCTAATACAATTCGCCATTGGCCTTTTCGGTAATTAATACTTTCATCGTTCGTTTGGTCGACGAAATTTGTTCGTTAAGCGACTGAACAAAATATCTGAAATTTGTTTGTATTCGAAATCTGATCAAGTTCGGAATATTGCAAGGGTAGTCACGAGGACGGCTCATTTCAGAAATAAATTTGTCAGACGATGATCCGTTGGTCTGTTCCAGGTAACGTCCCGTGTCCAATCGTTTATGGTGCTGTGGTGGATTCAGCTTGTCTCGTATGGGAATACGCTTGCGGCGAGCGAGGTGCCTGCTGGCTTTACGACTCGAATGTCTTCAGAATGTTCTATCATGGTATGTACGCGGTTAAAAAGAAATTTGCGGCGAGGAGGAGTCAGAAATATCTACATCGTCTCTCCGACTGGCTTCTGCTCGTCATTGCTTGCTACATTGAGACTAAATGTCTCTTCGTGTATAATAAGATACTTGTTCATTGCAATACCTTGGAATCACAAAGATCGAGTCTGTTTAAAGTACGCTCGCCGATTAGCTTAAATAATTATTGAAGAAGTCCTTTAATAATTAAACAGGTACAACTGGTGGAATCCTAATTCTGGCGTTCGTGGTGGACATAGTGGTTTGGTACAAGGCAGGGAGCATTAGTTTCGTGGAAGAACAGGAAGTGGAGGAAGGCACAGTGGAAGAAATGGCCACCCTGAAGTCGCAGGATGCCCAGACCGTGGACAACGATTATTTATGAAAGGGTCCTGGCCGACTTCGATGATATCTCATGAAGCACAGGCCTGAACCCGGCGTCGTAAACCAGAACAAAGGGTGACGAGACGTTCCTAAACGAGAACTCGGTGCCAGTAAGCACGCCAGAGGATAAGATCGACGATCGACGTCGATCTTTGCGTCACGTTTGGGCTTCGTGAGCTCTAGAGTTCGGGCAACGACACTGGTGCACGCGTCAGTCGCCTTTCGCGACTTGCAAGGAGTCCAGGGTTGAATCATGAGTTGATTAACGAATAAACTGTTGATGGAGGTGGTGCTGGGCCATGAATATGCCCGTAGTTTCAGAAGAGGCTGTGTCGAGATTTGGGACAAGTGTAAGGGGCGCAGAGAAGAATTATTAAACGGCATGGAGATGACGGGGATAATGTAGCAGCGAAGTCAGGTAGGAAGGGTAGAAAGAAAAATTGTCGATACAGATTTTCGGATCTCGGGCGAGCTTCCCTTAGGCACTACCGTCCGTATTTCAACTCTGCAAATATACCTAGACGTAGGCGAACTGTACGTACAAGTGATTTACGCTGTATGCATGTATGTCGATAATATTTGTCTCGAACGAAATGCGCGGATATCTCATGGTTTGCTCGGAACGAAGTCTGAATGGGAGACCATGACGATGACGAACGAAAAAAAAGGAGGAGAGAACTGAGAGAATCCGAGTGTGAATGGAGAAATGCGAAGATACATAGCACATATTTTTAGACGTTTTGACGACGAGGCCGGGTGCTAGGGAGAACAAAGAGCAACGTTAATTATTAATATTAAAACGATAGCAGTTACGATACACAGGGAAAGCGACGGCACAAAAGAGACTCGAGGGTAAAGAAGCGAGAGGGTAACAAAAAGTTAAAAGCAAATACGCGAAGAGTTATAAGAGCTGTATTTTAATACGATACACTTTACACACTCTGTATGCGCGTATACCGCGTCTGTACTTTTAGTGCTCTGCGCGTTCACCGTTCTCGAGACCCGGTGGACAGTTGAACTGATCGTTTATTAACCCTTTAACTGTGCTACATTCGTGCAAACAGTTGTCCATTATTACTCGATCGAATCGTTTTATTCATTTTCAATTTTAATTTAATTTCGACCGATCAATCCTTATCGATGATTGGTTAAGGAGGCGATCAGAAAGTTTGTATAGCTCGGAGCGCGAGGGGCGTGTAAGCGATTATGTCAGAAGGAGAAAGTAAAAAAAGAATTAGAAACGCGCATTTACGGTTACGCATTAGTCGCTATAAAGTTCGCGAGTTATACGATTCAGGGGCATTGCTAATATACTAAACAGTTTTCCGATTACTTCGAAGAAGGCACTGCTGAAGCTGATTAGAACGAAATGAAATTATTGCTAACGAAACAACCTTGATTGGACTTATGATTCGAAGGATCATCGATTATCGAAAGACGGCTCTCCGATTTGTTCAATTTCGTTGAACACAATTGAAATTGTGATACGAAGAATATATTTTTGGAGAACTTTATGTTTGAACAGTTCTGTATTTCTCCATCTCATAGAAATCGAGGAGCTTGTCCTGAAACGGATGCGAAGGAAAATATTAGTCATTTTTGACATAGCTAACTGAGTCTGCTTCCTGTCAATCTAAAGACTAATTTTTTTTTTTGGCCAAGATAAACGCCGGTCTCTAATGGCCACGATTACCTTCTCACTCGGCAACCAAACCTTCTTCGTCGAATTGTTCATCTAGATATTTAAACATCAGTCACCTGCTACTTCGAAACTCTGTAAAAACGATATACACAACGTTTTATTGACTCGTACCTCTTACCAAAGAGCGAATAGTAACGGAGAAAGGGTTTAACAATCGATTTGATTTTCCGCGAGGGACAGAGGCATAAGATAAGTTATTCTAGACTACGCTAGGGCGTGGATTTCAACTCTCTCGGTAGCAGTGTTAGAGCGGAGAACGTCTACGGCTGTTCGCGAAGCGGTTGTTCGTCACCATCCCTGCACTAAACGGTTCGAGCATATTGCATGTACATATACATTGTACGCGTTTCTATGGCACGTGCGTCCGTGTAGAGTAACTGGTCGACGTTGCGATTGAGAAAGGATTGCACAGAGGCTGAACACGGCCTTCCGTGCGCCTGTTGATCTCCATCGAGAATTGTATTTTTCTATTCGAAACGATACATAATCTATATTTTAATCGATCAAAGGTCGTACATAGCGCAGCGCGTAACAACTTTGAGCGAATTCCATCCTTTGACGCGATTGAGTTCACGGGCTTTTCACTATCTCGATTCGATTTTAATCCACTGCAACGTCCCGCGTCTCTATTTTTCGTTTGTCCACTGTCTCTCCTGGAGAAACGACAAAAATGAGAAGCGATCCGAGGGTGTTTTTGTAATAGCGTGTCTCTCATTGTTTCTCGTCAAGCATTGATCAATAGCGTTTTAACCCTGGCTTTGGCAGAAGATCTCGAGCCCCGTAGAATAAGTTTCAATATGTACTATCCTAAACGCATACGTATGTGTATAAAATTTGAATAGATTTTAGAGTGTTTGCATGCAGTTTGACGCGCAAAATTCGTAAGTAAAACACCACTGCCAGGGAAAGGGTTAAAATCTACAGCTTGAACGTTACTATTGTTAATAAATTTCCAAAGGATTTTCTTTTCGCGAAGCAGAGCTGTCGGACAGTACTATCTTTCACGCCCCGTCGACAATTGAAGCCGTGTGTTCAAATCATACACGCTCTTCTCCCCCGTTAGTTTTCTTTTTATCTGCGTTTCGAACTTTCGTCTAATGACCTGACCGCTGACGGCCGTTCGTATGACGGTTGACGAATTTAGAAAAACAGACTGTCGTCCCCTGCGACCCGTCACAGGAATATTTTCCATGCGAATCACACGTGCGTCTATTTTCGGGGTCTCGTTTATTCTAGACGATTCTCCAGGCTCGTGGATCCTGTTTTGATCGCGATTTTTGTTTCTTTCTTAACTTTAAAATATTATGAGTGAATGAATGCTGGTTTCGTTTGCCTCGTACATTCTTATTACGAATATAGGGGGGAAATGAATGTTCGCGAACGAGTTCCATTTTTGTTCTTTTTCCTCAGAGGATAGAAAGAAGTAGACGGTGTATGGTGTGTACTTGTGCGTTTGCTTTTCAGCGCTCGATACACATTACTGTATATTACGTGTACGATAGAGCTGTACATATAGAAAAGTACAATAATTGCCAAAATAATCATGGCGTGGAGCGACAGAGTCTCAATCGTTATTCCGCGTGTTACGCCAGTCGATATTAATTTAGCGTGGACAGGTGATTCTTCGTGGACTTGATTTTACTCGACGAACGTGTTTAAATAATCCATTAAGGAGACATACATTTTATCTGGAAGCGTTTTACCATTGATAGGAATTTTAATCGTAGTTGCGAGTAGATTTCAGATTTATTTTTCCCCTTGTCTCGAATCATTTGTTCACCATTCTTGAAACGTTTATTATTCGCATCACTGTGAGAATTAATGTGACAGGTATAGCGTTGAAACACTGCCCTCGTACTATTACTCTTAGTGAACGGAAAGACTTATTTCATATGGAAACCTATCGGCCAATTCAATTACTGCCACAACTTCACTTAATCGCCTACAATTTTTTAATAGTTACTTTTACAATACAATTAACTGCCCATTTACATATGCTACGCTCAAAATACTTTGGCCTCGGGTATCGTCTAATCCACGGAGCCAACTTTTATTGCTCTAAAAAATAAGACTTGCATTTGATACTTAGTTCTTCTTGTATTATCGACAAAGGAATTACGAGATAAGGAAACGTTCACTCTTTCATACTGAACGCATGCATTACTTCAATATTTCATGCCCATTATTTGCATTCGCTAAAAGCCACCCCATCGTCGCCATGAGGTCTCACAGTTTCTTCGAATATGCGTTAGTCAAAAAAAAAAAAAGGAAAAAGGAAAAAGGAAAAAAAGCAATCACTGGCGGAACATAGAGTACCATAATAATTATATTTTAGTAAAAAAAAGAATTTATCAATAATATACTTGTAGGATAATCAACCGCAGTAGCGGGCACGGTTTTACCTAATTAAGGCGTAGTTCTGTAAGAGAACCATAATTGCTAGTCCCTAATTTGCGACGTGCTCGCGTGTACTCGTACGTCTCGGCGAAATATATACTGGATGTTTTACGAACCTTTTGCTGGGACGACTTTATCATTTTGCAAGGAAATTTTTTAAACAATTCCATCTATAACTTTATCCTCCACCTTTTACTTCGCGAATTCGTTGGGAGAAATTTTTAAGTACGTATTATTATTCAACGAATTTCAGAATCTCATGGCCAAGGCTGATTTTCTTTCAAGACTTTTAACAAACGTGAAACTTCACTTCAAACATTTGTAACAAATGTACCTTTTTATACGAGGTTTATTTTTTAACAATTTTTTTTTAAGAACAATTACATGCGATTACTTCGGGACAAAAAATGTTGAGGTCGTCCCAACGTTCTAATTGTACACCTAACATTTATGCGTGTATCAGGCATAAGATACGACTAAATCGATGAATAGAAATAACGAAGGGCGGTAAATATAATAAAGGAAGGAGAATGTAATGCCATTTCTCTGTATACATATATCATACTAATCTTTACTATAAATTCTTTGTTTTATTAATATTATTCTTACTATCGCTACTATGGTTTATGGTCGTCGACAATTGATTCTTGTTTATCTAATATTGCTATTAATTAATAATTCGCGCGGTCGCGGATCACCGTTGTAATATGCGCTTTGATTTTTATACATAATATATATATATATATATAGAAAGAATCGATTACTCTGTAGTAGTCGTAAGTGTATTTTGATATATGTAGTACACGATGTCGCGCGCGCGCGCGTGCGTGTGTGTGCAGGCGTGAATAATTATGTATGCGTGCGTGTAAATGAGACACAAGTAATTCTACATGTGTCCGGCCTCAATCGTCGGGCATACGCAGAACGAATTTTACATTTGTACATGTCGTTGATTTCTCGGTACGTCTGTTTCATTTTCTCGTGCTTATTTTTTTTAGCTAGGTATCGTACAGGCAGTTACTTTTTTTGCCAAGGAGAACGACGAATCGTGTATCGTCGTTTAAAACTGCACTTGAAAGTCTAGAGAACGTGGACAGAAATTTATTCGTGCGACCGTAGGTCAATGTGGATCGTGCAGCGTGTTTGCGACGATAAGTCTTCTTGAAAAAGTTATTCTTCTTGTAACTTTCTAAAACCGCTGAATATTCTTAAAGCAGCCAGTTTACTTTACTTGGCGAACGATACACGATTCGTTGCTCGTTGAAATCACAACTCCTCGTGGAAGATGTAACACGCGTTTCAATCAGGACTGTAAATAGCAAATAGCAAGCGTTCGATGGACCTCCACCTTAAGGTTCCCAGACTACTCCCGACGTTTAAGTGCCTAAAAACCGGAAAAACGCGTCTATCCTCCTCGAACCTTCGTTGTCTAGTTTCTAGAAGTGGGTAAGATACTATTTTGACGGCTGGAAGCCACCGCGAGATAGATACTTTCAAGGGGCTAAGATACCGTTTCAAGAGTGCTGCAATACACACAGATATACATATACATTTTCTCTTCGTCGTAGAATCTCAAAGTTGAAACACACTTAATAGTAAGGCTACTGGTAGAATGAATATAAATAAAAGAGGAAAAAAAAACAAAAACATGAAAAGCATATAAAAAAGAGTATATTTACGAGACATCAATGTTTAAAAAAGAGTTACACGATAGGAAACGTTTAAACGAGGATTGTAATGCAAAACCATAGTGACGATGAGGGAAGAACAGGTAGAGACACAATCGTCATTCCCACTTTGATGAATTAATATACGTATATATATAAATATATTGACTCTATATTATAAATATATATGTTATACATATGTATGTAAAAGACGAAATAGTATTTTATCTGACTGCTAGTTTCACGTCACAATGAACGGATTGTCGTTCAACACACCCTCAGCAGATCTCAGCACTCGGACGAAACGAACGTGGATCGTTTATTTTTTATTCGCGCATAAAAGTCCCGCTCGTTTCCGTGGAGCGCGTTTATGAACAACCGGTGTTCACAGAGTGCATCGGAAATCGGGAGTCACGACTATAATGCATAAGGTACACACGTTCAAAATATATTATATTTTAGACAGAGGTCGGATTTTCCGAATAAATACTGCGGGCCGTTATCTTTCCAAGCAATTAAAATCTATCGATGCAACAAACTCTAGAGCACAAAGGATCAATGTACAAATACAATCGAAGCTGAATTAATGACTGTTCCTCGTTTCCAATTTTCAATCTTATCGGCAAAGGTTCGTTTGTTAATTCCCTCCTATGGGAAAAGGATTTATTCGTGAAAAATCCGGTCGTCTTTGGTACAATTGAATCTTTCAACCCCGTTCCAGTGATTATATCGTACAAAGAAGCCGCATTCGATTCGCGAGGCATCCTGTGAACACGCGAGCGCGTGCGTGTATATTAATTATTACAGAATATATATATATATATATATATATAACAGAGTATATATAAATAAATGATGAAAAAATATATATACACAATTGGACACCACTGTGTCCATGAGAAAAAGAGAAAGGAACCTTGAGGTCGCGGCACGGGTCCCTAATACCGGAAGTACCGCGACAACGAGAGCCAATATTCTGTTGCGCTTGCAGAGAAGTCAATTTTTTCGATTACAAAGTAAAAAAAGAAAAGAAAAGAAACCCCTTGCATCACTGTAACATACCTCTAGAACGTTTCATAGTTTAATTAGCCTTCGGGTTATCGATCTAAGGTCGAGCATGTTCGATCGATATTTTTCAAATGGTAAGATCGATAGGAAACAAAAAAATAAAAGGGAAGAAATTGAAAAGTGATTTCTATGCTTGGTAATCCGAGGGTTAAGACTGATTCAGCAAACACGCTATAAGAAAGCCAGATCGAGCGTATTTTGTAATTATGCTATTATTATTATTATTATTATTATTATTATTATATTATATTATATTATATCATTATTATATAATTATTAATATTATTATTGTTTGTAATTATGATTACTATCGAATTTGTTTTTAATAAACGGCAGGTGCCATGATTACGAATTCCTTGATTATCTTATTTTTCAGCAAATCCTGTGCGCACCAATTTTTATATCTGCAGACTATCAGCATATCAATTAACAAAGATGCTCTGCGTTGAACTTCTCACTTTATGATTGTAACGTGGCTAAAATAGAAGCACAATTCTCCTCCGTGGGCAAACATTGACCAAAAGCTTCTAGAAGCAGCGATTCTTCAGTGACAGCAACCTTGTAATCGTGGAAAGATATCTTTCCGTCTCGATCTACGTCAAGTTTCTTCAAGGCCAATTCAGATAGATCTCTCACTGCCTCGTCCGGATCTTCCTCTCCTGGCTGCTTCATTAAACAATTTCTAGCAGCATTGGATAGAATTAGAATGGGCAAAACAGTGCCAGGATTTAATAATGAAAGATTAATTCTCCGATATTTACTTGAATAACTGAAATATCTCGTCTTTCGTAATGAATCCATCGTTGTTCAGATCGTAGACTTTGAAACAGAATTCGATTCTTTCACGTAGGCTGCCACGAAAATAGAGATCCAACCCCATGACCCACGGCTCTAATTTAATAATTCCATCGTTCTCTCGATCCCAGCAACAAAATATTCGTTCCACTAATGACTCCTCCGTGATCACTTTAAATGTATTGTGTAGGAGTTCACGGAAAATGGTTCGGTCGATACCCTGATAATGATTTAGAGCATTATAGCAGGAATATTATTTTATTTGTGTCCTAACTAATTTTCAAGCACGAATGACCACACAAAATGAAAGGTTGGACAGTTGGGCAGAGAGAATCGTTTACATTACTTGATTGTACAGAGACTAAATCTCAGAATCGTGCACGCGATTTAAATTCCTATAATCCAAAGCGATGCAAGTATCACTACCTCTTTAATTTGATTCGGCTGAGGTCTCGTCCCAATAACAACAGATTGTCCTACTTGTTGCTGTCCAGAGGAGATTAGCTTCGTGTATTGCTTCAGCAGATTATCTAATTCTGACCTGTTGCCATTCAATTAGAATTATGTTCTATCCGTATCACTCGAACTTATTACTCTTGAAAACAAAATTAATGGACCGGTAAATGTTATCAGAAATGTCGACTTTTGAATTGCTGCAATTTTCTGAAAGAAATCAAATTCTGGTACACTTAAAGTATGACTCTTTCTACATTCATCCCTGAATTGATTTTTTTCAAACACCCTTTTATATTAGATTAATGGTCCTGTGCTTACGATGAAGTTAAAGGATGGTGTTGCACGACTATAAACGATTTATTTTTTATTTTATTTTTTAAACGAAATTATTCCTTTAATCAAGAACTTTAATTAAAGATGTCGTTGATTAAAATCGGCCAAACAGAAGCCGAGATAATTGTATTTGTTTAAAGAAATTATAAACAAATGCGATTACTGCCTCTTGCTGGTGAGATACAGCAATGACCAGAGGACATAAATTAAAGCTAGACGTATAAGCTACCATATCCAACCGGTGTGAACGTTATTCCATGCGAAGTTCATTTGTTATAAACAATTAAACAATTAAAATTGTTGTTACGGCCAACTGCATATAGTTACAGCAACGGGTTATTATTTATCGTGTAGCTTATTCGATTCCCTTTCATTTGATATCCCAGGTATTAAAAAGCAACCACGAGGAGCCGAGATATGAATTTTTAAACACTTCGTCGGTAACGATATGTCGATAATCGGGTATGTGGCGCCATCTCTACTTTTTCGGCTTTTTCGCAGTTTTGCGCACCGCTTAATCCGAACCCCTGGATTACATCGTTAATTTAAACAATTGCGTTTTTCTCGGCTTCTACTGCGTATTTTTTAACCGGACTGGTCTTAAATTAAAGCTAAGTAACGTAGCTATCTCCTCCCACAGTTGCAACAATACGGCATTTTTGGTTCAAAAGTTATTAACAATTGAAAAATCGGCAAAAATGCACTCCGGGTCACTGTAACTATCTCAACTTGTGGAAGCGCTAGATTAATGATCGGGTGCTTAAAATGAAGGTAAAGGTTTCCGCTACAAGGCTATAAACGATTTACAAGTGCTGCGCGCGCCGTTTATTTTTTATAAACAAATTAATAATTCATTTCAGAATTGCACCGAAACTATACACGAGGGCCGATCTAATGGTGCATCAGATTGTTCCTTGAACCAAGAGCTTCAATTTGAGTGGTCGTTGATTAAAATCGGCCGAACAGAAGCCGAGATAATTGTATTTGTTTAAAGAAATTATAAACAAATGCGATTACTGCCTCTTGCTGGTGAGATACAGCAATGACCAGAGGACATAAATTAAAGCTAGACGTATAAGCTACCATATCCAACCGGTGTGAACGTTATTCCATGCGAAGTTCATTTGTTATAAACAATTAAACAATTAAAATTGTTGTTACGGCCAACTGCATATAGTTACAGCAACGGGGTATTTTTTATCGTGTAGCTTATTCGATTCCCTTTCATTTGATATCCCAGTTATTAAAAAACAACCACTAGGAGCCGCGATATGAATTTTTAAAATATTCGTCGGTAACGGTATCACTGACGAAATATAGGAATAGTATGGCATGTCTTGTCTATTCCTATATCTCGTCGGTGCTTTAGCTATCCTTTAGTTATAGTAAATTGGTTTATAAAAATAGTTTGTAACTGTTATTAGCGCATTTGATTAATTTAGAACAATTGTCCAATCAACTGTTATGTATATCTATTATATGTTCTATTTTATATTCAGTGCATTCGGTAGATCTTGTATAAAATTTAATATCGCTTTTAGTACAAGTTCTACTGAATATCCTAAATATAAAAGGAAAGATATAATAAACAATTTACATATACACTAGTTACACAATTGTTGTAATTTAAAATAAGCTTTAGCATATGAAGTACGTAAATTTTAGTATAAGTTTTATCTGTAAGATATATTGTATATTAACTTCAAAGAATAGCTTATAAGTATTAGATTATTTATGTTTATACTATTTTTAGTGTTACATAAATATTAGTTTAGAATTGATACAAGTTGTTCGAAATTTAGTTGTTCGATGTATTGTAAATAGATATAGTAGAATAGTTCATAAGTATTAGCTTGTTAATTTGAATTAGAACAGTTTTGTAATTTGTATCTCCATTGATTAGTTTAAATAAATGTTCATTGAAAAGAATTATACTGTTTTTTTTATTTTCACACCTCAAAAATCCTTGAGAGAACCTAAATCCAATTCCTTACACAAGAAGTACCGTGGACGAACTTTAAATGCAAAGTCCTGAAGCGAGAAACTTGTAAAAATGGCCCTATACGTCATTAAAGAAAGCAGGTCAAAGTCTTGCAAAATTTGTTGGCTACAAAATTATGCGCCCCGAAGTTCTTAGAAGGTGACGTGATTGCCCAGAATTGCTGCTATCGAATACCTCCTCGCGTATCATATTCTCCTGATACAAATCCACGATTTTCAGCCAGATATTTTTGCCAGAATCTCAGAAATTTTGCGATCGGAAATTCCTGGAACGTGACGTCATTTCCAAGAATTGCTGCGATGAAAGACCTCCTCGCATATCATATTCTCCTGATACAAATCCACGATTTTCAGCGAGATATTTTTGCCAGAATCTCAGAAATTTTGCGCTCGGAAATTCCTGGAACGTGACGTCATTTCCAAGAACTGCTGCGATGAAAGACCTCCTCGCATATCATATTCTCCTAATACAAATCCAGGATTTTCAGCGAGATAGTTTTGACAGAAACTCGGAAATTTCAGAGCTCGGAAATTCCTGGAATGTGACGTCATTTCTGAGAACGAATACCTCCTCGCATATCATATTCTCCTGATACAAATTCACGATTTTCAGCCAGATATTTTTGCCAGAATCTCAGAAATTTTGCGATCGGAAATTCCTGGAACGTGACGTCATTTCCAAGAATTGCTGCGATGAAAGACCTCCTCGCATATCATATTCTCCTGATACAAATCCACGATTTTCAGTAGAAATTTAAGTGCCGAAAATCTTGGATTTGTATCAGGAGAATATGATATGCGAGGAGGTATTCGTTCTCAGAAATGACGTCACATTCCAGGAATTTCCGAGCTCTGAAATTTCCGAGTTTCTGTCAAAAATATCTGGCTGAAAATCCTGGATTTGTATTAGGAGAATATGATATGCGAGGAGGTCTTTCATCGCAGCAGTTCTTGGAAATGACGTCACGTTCCAGGAAGTTCCGAGCGTTTAATTACCAACCACGTTTGCACCAAATGAAGACTGAAGATGATGGAATTTCCAAGAATTTCCTTCTGCCAACTTTAATAACGTATAGGGCCATTTTGACAAGTTTCTCGCTTCAGAACTTTCCATTTAAAGTTCGTCCACGGTACATCTTGTATAAGGAATTGGAATTAGGTTCTTTCAAGGATTGGTAAGGTGTGAAAGTAAAAAGAGTAGTGGTATTCTTTTAATTGAATATTTATTTAAAGTAATTAATGAAGATACAAGTTACAATAATGTAGTAATTCAATTTACAAGGAGATACTTATGAACTATTCTTTTATATCTATTTACAATACATCGTACAACTAAATCTTATATCAATTCTAAACTAACATTTATCTAACATAAGGAATAGTATAAACATAAATAATCTAATACTTATAAGCTATTCTTTGAAGTTAATATAGAATATATCTTACAGATAAAACTTATACTAAAATTTACGTACTTCATATGCTAAAGCTTATTTTAAATTGCAACAATTGTGTAACTAGTGTATATGTAAATTGTTTATTATATCTTTCCTTTTATATTTAGGATATTCAGTAGAACTTGTACTAAAAGCGATATTAAATTTTATACAAGATCTACGGAATGCACTGAATATAAAATAGAACATATAATAGATATACATAACAGTTGATTGGACAATTGTTCTAAATTAATCAAATGCGCTAATAACAGTTACAAACTATTTTTATAAACCAATTTACTATAACTAAAGGATAGCTAAAGCACCGACGAGATATAGGAATAGACAAGACATGCCATACTATTCCTATATTTCGTCAGTGATACCGTTACCGACGAATATTTTAAAAATTCATATCGCGGCTCCTAGTGGTTGTTTTTTAATAACTGGGATATCAAATGAAAGGGAATCGAATAAGCTACACGATAAAAAATACCCCGTTGCTGTAACTATATGCAGTTGCCCGTAACAACAATTTTAATTGTTTAATTGTTTATAATAAATGAACTTCGCATGGAATAATGTTCACACCGGTTGGATATGGTAGCTTATACGCCTAGCTTTAATTTATGTCCTCTGGTCATTGCTGTATCTCACCAGCAAGAGGCAGTAATCGCATTTGTTTATAATTTCTTTAAACAAATACAATTATCTCGGCTTCTGTTCGGCCGATTTTAATCAACGACCTCTCAAATTGAAGCTCTTGGTTCAAGGAACAATTTGATGCACCATTAGATCGGCCCTCGTGTATAGTTTCGGTGCAATTCTCAAATGAATTATTAATTTGTTTATAAAAAATAAACGGCGCGCGCAGCATTTGTAAATCGTTTCTATCCTTGTAGCGGAAACCTTTACCTTCATTTTAAGCACCCGATCATTAATCTAGCGCTTCCACAAGTTGAGATAATTACAGTGACCCGGAGTGCATTTTTGCCGATTTTTCAATTGTTAATCACTTTTGAACCAAAAATGCCGTATTGTTGCAACTGTGGGAGGAGATAGCTACGTTACTTAGCTTTAATTTAAGACCAGTCCGGTTAAAAAATACGCAGTAGAAGCCGAGAAAAACGCAATTGTTTAAATTAACGATGTAATCCAGGGGTTCGAATTAAGCGGTGCGCAAAACTACGAAAAAGCCGAAAAAGTAGAGATGGCGCCACATACCCGATTATCGACATATCGTTACCGACGAAATGTTTAAAAATTCATATCTCGGTTCCTCGTGGTTGTTTTTTAATAACTGGGATATCAAATGAAAGGGAATCGAATAAGCTACACGATAAAAAATACCCCGTTGCTATAACTATATGCAGTTGGCCGTAATAACAATTTTAATTGTTTAATTGTTTATAACAAATGAACTTCGCATGGAATAATGTTCACACCGGTTGGATATGGTAGCTTATACATCTAGCTTTAATTTATGTCCTCTGGTCATTGCTGTATCTCACCAGCAAGAGGCAGTAATCGTATTTGTTTATAATTTCTTTAAACAAATACAATTATCTCGGCTTCTGTTCGGCCGTTTTTAATCAACGACCTCTCAAATTGAAGCTCTTGGTTCAAGGAACAATTTGATGCACCATTAGATCGGCCCTCGTGTATAGTTTCGGTGCAATTCTCAAATGAATTATTAATTTGTTTATAAAAAATAAACGGCGCGCGCAGCATTTGTAAATCGTTTCTATCCTTGTAGCGGAAACCTTTACCTTCATTTTAAGCACCCGATCATTAATCTAGCGCTTCCACAAGTTGAGATAATTACAGTGACCCGGAGTGCATTTTTGCCGATTTTTCAATTGTTAATAACTTTTGAACCAAAAATGCCGTATTGTTGCAACTGTGGGAGGAGATAGCTACGTTACTTAGCTTTAATTTAAGACCAGTCCGGTTAAAAAATACGCAGTAGAAGCCGAGAAAAACGCAATTGTTTAAATTAACGATGTAATCCAGGGGTTCGAATTAAGCGGTGCGCAAAACTACGAAAAAGCCGAAAAAGTAGAGATGGCGCCACATACCCGATTATCGACATATCGTTACCGACGAAATGTTTAAAAATTCATATCTCGGTTCCTCGTGGTTGTTTTTTAATAACTGGGATATCAAATGAAAGGGAATCGAATAAGCTACACGATAGAAAATACCCCGTTGCTATAACTATATGCAGTTGGCCGTAATAACAATTTTAATTGTTTAATTGTTTATAACAAATGAACTTCGCATGGAATAATGTTCACACCGGTTGGATATGGTAGCTTATACGCCTAGCTTTAATTTATGTCCTCTGGTCATTGCTGTATCTCACCAGCAAGAGGCAGTAATCGCATTTGTTTATAATTTCTTTAAACAAATACAATTATCTCGGCTTCTGTTCGGCCGATTTTAATCAACGACCTCTCAAATTGAAGCTCTTGGTTCAAGGAACAATCTGATGCACCATTAGATCGGCCCTCGTGTATAGTTTCGGTGCAATTCTCAAATGAATTATTAATTTGTTTATAAAAAATAAACGGCGCGCGCAGCATTTGTAAATCGTTTCTATCCTTGTAGCGGAAACCTTTACCTTCATTTTAAGCACCCGATCATTAATCTAGCGCTTCCACAAGTTGAGATAATTACAGTGACCCGGAGTGCATTTTTGCCGATTTTTCAATTGTTAATAACTTTTGAACCAAAAATGCCGTATTGTTGCAACTGTGGGAGGAGATAGCTACGTTACTTAGCTTTAATTTAAGACCAGTCCGGTTGAAAAATACGCAGTAGAAGCCGAGAAAAACGCAATGGTTTAAATTAACGATGTAATCCAGGGGTTCGAATTAAGCGGTGCGCAAAACTACGAAAAAGCCGAAAAAGTAGAGATGGCGCCACATACCCGATTATCGACATATCGTTACCGACGAAATGTTTAAAAATTCATATCTCGGTTCCTCGTGGTTGTTTTTTAATAACTGGGATATCAAATGAAAGGGAATCGAATAAGCTACACGATAGAAAATACCCCGTTGCTATAACTATATGCAGTTGGCCGTAATAACAATTTTAATTGTTTAATTGTTTATAACAAATGAACTTCGCATGGAATAATGTTCACACCGGTTGGACATGGTAGCTTATACATCTAGCTTTAATTTATGTCCTCTGGTCATTGCTGTATCTCACCAGCAAGAGGCAGTAATCGTATTTGTTTATAATTTCTTTAAACAAATACAATTATCTCGGCTTCTGTTCGGCCGATTTTAATCAACGACCTCTCAAATTGAAGCTCTTGGTTCAAGGAACATCAGAAGCCGAGATAATTTATTAAATTTATTTAGCCAATTCATTACATACGTTTGAACCCATATAATTAATAATATTTTCTCGAAGTTACAGCAGTTCAAAAATTGACCAAAATTAGTGGTCCTCTCAATTACAATTTCTCTAATGATAAAATAATGAATATACTGATGCATTTACTTGCCAAGAAAATCTGGTTTTTCTCTTCAACGACTCGATCATCTTCATCGTGTGCGCCGAATTTCTTGTAGGTCCAGCAACCGGCATCCTTCTGCGTTGTCTCTTTCGAGGTTCGTGCTTTGGGCTTTCGGAACTTTGAGTTTTCGAGTTATCGGAGGCTTTACGACCGCTCATCAAGAAGATCGAAACGCTTTTCATCAAAGTCGCGCCAGTACGAAGGTTCACGGCACCGCTACTGTCGGCGCCGACGCCGACACCGACGCTGATGGTCTTCCCGTGATCCATTCGAGTTTTGGCGCTCGACGAGAGGCTGCGGTCATTGGACATCCCTCTAAAATGTTTTGTGGATAATCTGTAATTTAATATTAGTAAAATATAAGTTAATTTGTGGCATCTTTGTGGCGATTATTCCTTGGTTGAATTGCGATTATTTTTGGGAGATGTGTAGGTAAGATGTGTAAAAATGAGTATGCCATTTATATTAGCATTTTATTTCTTAAATTGTGGTATACTTTTAGAGAATAATGTGTGAACATTTCGAATGAAATGTGCTTATTTCATAGACTTTCTTTATTCTATTAGAATAATTTCCATGCATGTTTCTGTTTTTCGTAGTTTAAATGAATTAATTGGTATGAAAGCATTTGCTGGAAGTCGTATTCCCTTAATTCCAATTATAGCAAGTACAACACGAACGCAAATTGATCACGATAAAACGATAAAACGATAGAAGCTATGGTTACAGATCGATTGATCAATAACACATGTGCAACATTTCATTGTTTTCGATTAGAAACAGAATCCCTCATTGCTTCTTCCTCTGAACCTCGTGGTAAAACTTGTCATGCTTTCTAGCAATTGAACTGGAATTGAATGCGGTTTAGGGACTGCTGATACTTGATCTATGTAAATCTGTGATAATTTAGAGAATAGAAATTTCAGTTGCATCTACAAATACATTTGCATGGACATTTGGGATTAGCATTTCTCTGGTAGTCGAAAGTAGGAGCGAAATATATATTCATAAGCAAAATAAACAGTAGTACTTCGCAACTACTTCCAGCGAATTTTCGTGCCAGAAGCTAGTTATAAAATAAGAGAACTTCTGTGCAGGTTTGTTCTCGCAACAGCAATAAAACAGTTGCTACCAGATATTTCTCGCATGCTTTATTACGTTGTGCCTGGCACCGTAAACGACTATCAATATTTAACAAAATTAATGATGTTATAGGTGTGCGCTATATCATTCGTTTATTTTTTGAAACAATTCTTTCTTAGTGCGAAGATGTGTCCGTTGTACTGTTTCTCCATGAATGCAATTTTGTATGCATTCGCCAGTTGCAGTTCTATTTTCATGAGTGCTGGCAACTTCACCAGCGATTTATTATTCGAAGAATCCTAGATATTTCTCATTTATTCGGCCGGAAAGCTCATTGGATGCATAAGAGTGAACTGAATGAATCAATTTGAACTCAG
Organism: Nomada ferruginata; assembly: GCA_963583965.1. NCBI lineage: Eukaryota > Metazoa > Arthropoda > Insecta > Hymenoptera > Apidae > Nomada > Nomada ferruginata. The sequence continues at coordinate 1,510,393 of OY757223.1, forward strand.
ATATCAGAGGTGCAATTTCACACCAGATTAGATTGCATCACGATAGCAAACACTACTGGCTTCAGGTTCTCGATTTAACTTCTCGAAGTTTGCATACACGCGATTCATGAGTCATGCAAGTAGTTGTTGATAACAAAAATAAATTATAACTTTTAGGAACGATTTTAAGCTGGCTGTTCCCAGCAAATATTTTTGTAGAAGTCTATGCTACAATGCTCAAACTTATCTGAAAATGAAAGATTAAATTTCTGTACATATTTAAATAAATATATTTTTTAATCAAACTATCTACTCTACTATAAACGTGACATAGTCACCAACTGATATTAAGTATGTCTATTTATAATCGTGTAGCGTTACGATTTTAAAAGAAAACCAATCTTCACTTCGTGTCAAAATTTCAGTTCAGCTACATTTCTACCATTACTGTGTTGCAATTATGTGGCCATTGCAATAACAATAAACTTACCTCTCAATGAGTAACCAATATTAGCGTCGCGGTGGTTTCTTTCGTGTTGCTAGCAGTTGCATAACGAAATCGATCAAACTTTCTATACAGCCCCAGAGTGGTTTTGTGTAACTACTACTTCTCAGCAACAACATAAAAAATAGGGGAGATATGAAAAAAGGAGATTTTTCGAGATAGTTTAAGAACCGACGAGATATAAGGATAGACAAGACATCCAATGTATTTTTTCGGCCACGATTTTTGGGACCCGGGGTCCCATTACCATTTCCGTGTCACTCGCAACGTTACCCACAGATTATAGAAAACAATGTGAAAATTAAATAATTTTAAAGAATTCTTTTGTTCTTTGCCGTAATGAAAGGCAACAAAGGATATGAAACATTTAATGTTAATTAGAAATCTTTTAATTAAAAAAACACATAATAACAAGTTTTCTTATTTCTATTGTACTATCAATACTTTTTAAAGTTATACTTTACATTATTTTCTGATAAATTACCAAACAAAAATTGAGCTAAGAGATGTATATTGTTTTAACACCCAAACAATAAAGTTGCCACAATGAAAAGGATAATGACGATAATGGTATACTACAATTGTTAATTGTATAATTACTAGACAAATTCTTTCATTATCTTTTTCATTGGAGCAATTTTATCGTTAATGAAAGACGCAATTTTTTATTTATATTCAACTAATAACAATAACGAAGTAAATCATTTACTAATATAAGACAATTCCTGCGATAAACGTGTCTGCAAACGATTAGTGTCCGCATTCGATCCCGAGCGAAGTGTACTAATCGAGATTTTTCTGAAAACATATAATACCAAATTAATAATTGGAGTAAAATTTATACTCCGATTCGGAGTAGGTCCAAGAATTGGTAGGGATGACTCCGCGAACATTAACTGTGGAAAAAAACGAACATTAAGCGGCCATTAATGTACATTGTATCCTAAGGATATTGCAAGAACCGCGACCACGATTCCAGAATGGTGGATAACCTACCCATGTTAGAGAACGTAGTCTAACCGAGGGCCTCGTGACCAGGGTCCAGAACCACCATCACGCCCCCACACATCGTAACTGGCTGACACTAAGTCCCCAACCATCAGTCCCCCGAGCCGAGAACGGAAAAGGAAACGAAATAGTTACGAAAGGAAAGGCAACCTCGGGGTCGAATGCTAGATTCGCGCGCGCCGAGGAGGAATGGAAGAATAATTATGAAGGGAAAAGGGAGCCTCGGGGTCAGAATGCTAGATTCGCGCGCGCCGAGGAGGAATGGAAGAATAATTATGAAGGGAAAAGGGAGCCTAGGGGTCAATTCGCAGTCAATTCGCTCGAATTATTTTCCACATAATTATCAAACGTCTCTTAAACGTTTAATAATTATACGATAAATAATTGATTGCCCGGGTCTCACCACGTGGAGGTTACTGCGCATGGAGACCCACCCTAGCCACGGCCCTTCCACCCTCCAATTATGCGAAAACAAATTCTAATATAACATGTGAGAAACAAAAATCTCCTATTATTGTCAATTTGTAGAACGTTCATTAATTGATCGTAGTACAAGTAAGACAACAAGAGGAGTACTTGGTAAATTCACGACCGAAAGCTAAGTTGAATATCAGAAGGAAACCTGAAAGAAAATTTGCAAGAGAATTCAATTTCCTGAAATAAAACTTTCTTAAAAATATATCATATGATCTTAAAAGCTAGACAACGAAATATTATTGCAGTGGTGAACACTGCGGGCTTAAAAGCTAAGACATAACGTAAAAATAAACCCCACTTTCTTAAATTTTAGATTAGATTCGAATACGCCCTGCCTGACTAAAGAGCTAACTTAAGACTAGAATCACCCTACCTGGTATAACATCTAAGAGTTCAATTAAAAGAATAATTTCAATAATATCCTACCAACATAGGAATGTAAAAGATACTTTACCAAACTCATATAGGTATAAGTACGTACATATATGTTTAATTCCCCTTCAATTCATCGATATTAATCATGTGGTCCATGGTGTCCTAGAACAGACTGAAACACACACCAAAAAATTGCAGCACCTGCCAACAATTTTTGGTTTTCTAAACCCTGCCTAGTTAAAAGTCTAATATTTTCAATTCGTGTAAAACCTGCCTGTATAAAGTTCTAAGGTTGTCTGTTCGAAAAAATCCTGCCTACATAAAGAGCTAAACGTATTGATCGATCTTAACTGGGCCCACCTAATTAATTATCTAATAAATGTAGTGAATTAGAAGGCCCGGGTAGGGGCAGGGGCAGGGCGGGGATGTGGTCATATTATACGTATGTATTATCATGAATCTTCTTCTTTAGCTGATTATTTTCAATGCTTCTGAAGCAAACGCAGACACGAAATAATTAATGAAGTATTATAAAAATGACTTCTTAAACTCAGAAATTGAATCGACGAGGCTGGCTCTTTAATTTTATAGTTTCCAAACGTGCCTTTGAAAGCCCGAACTCGTCGAACAGGGCCCTGACTCTAATGGAACACTTATGATTGACAAACAAAGTGATTCTAATTTCGCGACAGTATTTCTACTGTGTTTGTGACTGCTACCGAGCAGCCCGCGAGCCCTCGGCCAGAGTCTGTACAGTAAAACGACTTAGCATCGACACCAGTTTCGATTCCGAGCCACAGAAATCATTAAGGCACGGATATGCAAGACCACAACCACGATTCTAGATTATGACCCGTATGCCTTCTGCCACCCCAAGGTGTGCTTGGCGTGGTCTAACACATAGGAATTTCCTACTAGGCGGGCCAAAGTGTCCAGAAAAGCAATCACAGCCCCACACACCGCCCCCCGATGACACTGCAACCCGGATATTGCAAGAACCGCGACCACGATTCCAGAATGGTGGATAACCTACCCATGTTAGAGAACGTAGTCTAACCGAGGGCCTCGTGACCAGGGTCCAGAACCACCATCACGCCCCCACACATCGTAACTGGCTGACACTAAGTCCCCAACCATCAGTCCCCCGAGCCGAGAACGGAAAAGGAAACGAAATAGTTACGAAAGGAAAGGCAACCTCGGGGTCGAATGCTAGATTCGCGCGCGCCGAGGAGGAATGGAAGAATAATTATGAAGGGAAAAGGGAGCCTCGGGGTCAGAATGCTAGATTCGCGCGCGCCGAGGAGGAATGGAAGAATAATTATGAAGGGAAAAGGGAGCCTAGGGGTCAATTCGCAGTCAATTCGCTCGAATTATTTTCCACATAATTATCAAACGTCTCTTAAACGTTTAATAATTATACGATAAATAATTGATTGCCCGGGTCTCACCACGTGGAGGTTACTGCGCATGGAGACCCACCCTAGCCACGGCCCTTCCACCCTCCAATTATGCGAAAACAAATTCTAATATAACATGTGAGAAACAAAAATCTCCTATTATTGTCAATTTGTAGAACGTTCATTAATTGATCGTAGTACAAGTAAGACAACAAGAGGAGTACTTGGTAAATTCACGACCGAAAGCTAAGTTGAATATCAGAAGGAAACCTGAAAGAAAATTTGCAAGAGAATTCAATTTCCTGAAATAAAACTTTCTTAAAAATATATCATATGATCTTAAAAGCTAGACAACGAAATATTATTGCAGTGGTGAACACTGCGGGCTTAAAAGCTAAGACATAACGTAAAAATAAACCCCACTTTCTTAAATTTTAGATTAGATTCGAATACGCCCTGCCTGACTAAAGAGCTAACTTAAGACTAGAATCACCCTACCTGGTATAACATCTAAGAGTTCAATTAAAAGAATAATTTCAATAATATCCTACCAACATAGGAATGTAAAAGATACTTTACCAAACTCATATAGGTATAAGTACGTACATATATGTTTAATTCCCCTTCAATTCATCGATATTAATCATGTGGTCCATGGTGTCCTAGAACAGACTGAAACACACACCAAAAAATTGCAGCACCTGCCAACAATTTTTGGTTTTCTAAACCCTGCCTAGTTAAAAGTCTAATATTTTCAATTCGTGTAAAACCTGCCTGTATAAAGTTCTAAGGTTGTCTGTTCGAAAAAATCCTGCCTACATAAAGAGCTAAACGTATTGATCGATCTTAACTGGGCCCACCTAATTAATTATCTAATAAATGTAGTGAATTAGAAGGCCCGGGTAGGGGCAGGGGCAGGGCGGGGATGTGGTCATATTATACGTATGTATTATCATGAATCTTCTTCTTTAGCTGATTATTTTCAATGCTTCTGAAGCAAACGCAGACACGAAATAATTAATGAAGTATTATAAAAATGACTTCTTAAACTCAGAAATTGAATCGACGAGGCTGGCTCTTTAATTTTATAGTTTCCAAACGTGCCTTTGAAAGCCCGAACTCGTCGAACAGGGCCCTGACTCTAATGGAACACTTATGATTGACAAACAAAGTGATTCTAATTTCGCGACAGTATTTCTACTGTGTTTGTGACTGCTACCGAGCAGCCCGCGAGCCCTCGGCCAGAGTCTGTACAGTAAAACGACTTAGCATCGACACCAGTTTCGATTCCGAGCCACAGAAATCATTAAGGCACGGATATGCAAGACCACAACCACGATTCTAGATTATGACCCGTATGCCTTCTGCCACCCCAAGGTGTGCTTGGCGTGGTCTAACACATAGGAATTTCCTACTAGGCGGGCCAAAGTGTCCAGAAAAGCAATCACAGCCCCACACACCGCCCCCCGATGACACTGCAACCCGGATATTGCAAGAACCGCGACCACGATTCCAGAATGGTGGATAACCTACCCATGTTAGAGAACGTAGTCTAACCGAGGGCCTCGTGACCAGGGTCCAGAACCACCATCACGCCCCCACACATCGTAACTGGCTGACACTAAGTCCCCAACCATCAGTCCCCCGAGCCGAGAACGGAAAAGGAAACGAAATAGTTACGAAAGGAAAGGCAACCTCGGGGTCGAATGCTAGATTCGCGCGCGCCGAGGAGGAATGGAAGAATAATTATGAAGGGAAAAGGGAGCCTCGGGGTCAGAATGCTAGATTCGCGCGCGCCGAGGAGGAATGGAAGAATAATTATGAAGGGAAAAGGGAGCCTAGGGGTCAATTCGCAGTCAATTCGCTCGAATTATTTTCCACATAATTATCAAACGTCTCTTAAACGTTTAATAATTATACGATAAATAATTGATTGCCCGGGTCTCACCACGTGGAGGTTACTGCGCATGGAGACCCACCCTAGCCACGGCCCTTCCACCCTCCAATTATGCGAAAACAAATTCTAATATAACATGTGAGAAACAAAAATCTCCTATTATTGTCAATTTGTAGAACGTTCATTAATTGATCGTAGTACAAGTAAGACAACAAGAGGAGTACTTGGTAAATTCACGACCGAAAGCTAAGTTGAATATCAGAAGGAAACCTGAAAGAAAATTTGCAAGAGAATTCAATTTCCTGAAATAAAACTTTCTTAAAAATATATCATATGATCTTAAAAGCTAGACAACGAAATATTATTGCAGTGGTGAACACTGCGGGCTTAAAAGCTAAGACATAACGTAAAAATAAACCCCACTTTCTTAAATTTTAGATTAGATTCGAATACGCCCTGCCTGACTAAAGAGCTAACTTAAGACTAGAATCACCCTACCTGGTATAACATCTAAGAGTTCAATTAAAAGAATAATTTCAATAATATCCTACCAACATAGGAATGTAAAAGATACTTTACCAAACTCATATAGGTATAAGTACGTACATATATGTTTAATTCCCCTTCAATTCATCGATATTAATCATGTGGTCCATGGTGTCCTAGAACAGACTGAAACACACACCAAAAAATTGCAGCACCTGCCAACAATTTTTGGTTTTCTAAACCCTGCCTAGTTAAAAGTCTAATATTTTCAATTCGTGTAAAACCTGCCTGTATAAAGTTCTAAGGTTGTCTGTTCGAAAAAATCCTGCCTACATAAAGAGCTAAACGTATTGATCGATCTTAACTGGGCCCACCTAATTAATTATCTAATAAATGTAGTGAATTAGAAGGCCCGGGTAGGGGCAGGGGCAGGGCGGGGATGTGGTCATATTATACGTATGTATTATCATGAATCTTCTTCTTTAGCTGATTATTTTCAATGCTTCTGAAGCAAACGCAGACACGAAATAATTAATGAAGTATTATAAAAATGACTTCTTAAACTCAGAAATTGAATCGACGAGGCTGGCTCTTTAATTTTATAGTTTCCAAACGTGCCTTTGAAAGCCCGAACTCGTCGAACAGGGCCCTGACTCTAATGGAACACTTATGATTGACAAACAAAGTGATTCTAATTTCGCGACAGTATTTCTACTGTGTTTGTGACTGCTACCGAGCAGCCCGCGAGCCCTCGGCCAGAGTCTGTACAGTAAAACGACTTAGCATCGACACCAGTTTCGATTCCGAGCCACAGAAATCATTAAGGCACGGATATGCAAGACCACAACCACGATTCTAGATTATGACCCGTATGCCTTCTGCCACCCCAAGGTGTGCTTGGCGTGGTCTAACACATAGGAATTTCCTACTAGGCGGGCCAAAGTGTCCAGAAAAGCAATCACAGCCCCACACACCGCCCCCCGATGACACTGCAACCCGGATATTGCAAGAACCGCGACCACGATTCCAGAATGGTGGATAACCTACCCATGTTAGAGAACGTAGTCTAACCGAGGGCCTCGTGACCAGGGTCCAGAACCACCATCACGCCCCCACACATCGTAACTGGCTGACACTAAGTCCCCAACCATCAGTCCCCCGAGCCGAGAACGGAAAAGGAAACGAAATAGTTACGAAAGGAAAGGCAACCTCGGGGTCGAATGCTAGATTCGCGCGCGCCGAGGAGGAATGGAAGAATAATTATGAAGGGAAAAGGGAGCCTCGGGGTCAGAATGCTAGATTCGCGCGCGCCGAGGAGGAATGGAAGAATAATTATGAAGGGAAAAGGGAGCCTAGGGGTCAATTCGCAGTCAATTCGCTCGAATTATTTTCCACATAATTATCAAACGTCTCTTAAACGTTTAATAATTATACGATAAATAATTGATTGCCCGGGTCTCACCACGTGGAGGTTACTGCGCATGGAGACCCACCCTAGCCACGGCCCTTCCACCCTCCAATTATGCGAAAACAAATTCTAATATAACATGTGAGAAACAAAAATCTCCTATTATTGTCAATTTGTAGAACGTTCATTAATTGATCGTAGTACAAGTAAGACAACAAGAGGAGTACTTGGTAAATTCACGACCGAAAGCTAAGTTGAATATCAGAAGGAAACCTGAAAGAAAATTTGCAAGAGAATTCAATTTCCTGAAATAAAACTTTCTTAAAAATATATCATATGATCTTAAAAGCTAGACAACGAAATATTATTGCAGTGGTGAACACTGCGGGCTTAAAAGCTAAGACATAACGTAAAAATAAACCCCACTTTCTTAAATTTTAGATTAGATTCGAATACGCCCTGCCTGACTAAAGAGCTAACTTAAGACTAGAATCACCCTACCTGGTATAACATCTAAGAGTTCAATTAAAAGAATAATTTCAATAATATCCTACCAACATAGGAATGTAAAAGATACTTTACCAAACTCATATAGGTATAAGTACGTACATATATGTTTAATTCCCCTTCAATTCATCGATATTAATCATGTGGTCCATGGTGTCCTAGAACAGACTGAAACACACACCAAAAAATTGCAGCACCTGCCAACAATTTTTGGTTTTCTAAACCCTGCCTAGTTAAAAGTCTAATATTTTCAATTCGTGTAAAACCTGCCTGTATAAAGTTCTAAGGTTGTCTGTTCGAAAAAATCCTGCCTACATAAAGAGCTAAACGTATTGATCGATCTTAACTGGGCCCACCTAATTAATTATCTAATAAATGTAGTGAATTAGAAGGCCCGGGTAGGGGCAGGGGCAGGGCGGGGATGTGGTCATATTATACGTATGTATTATCATGAATCTTCTTCTTTAGCTGATTATTTTCAATGCTTCTGAAGCAAACGCAGACACGAAATAATTAATGAAGTATTATAAAAATGACTTCTTAAACTCAGAAATTGAATCGACGAGGCTGGCTCTTTAATTTTATAGTTTCCAAACGTGCCTTTGAAAGCCCGAACTCGTCGAACAGGGCCCTGACTCTAATGGAACACTTATGATTGACAAACAAAGTGATTCTAATTTCGCGACAGTATTTCTACTGTGTTTGTGACTGCTACCGAGCAGCCCGCGAGCCCTCGGCCAGAGTCTGTACAGTAAAACGACTTAGCATCGACACCAGTTTCGATTCCGAGCCACAGAAATCATTAAGGCACGGATATGCAAGACCACAACCACGATTCTAGATTATGACCCGTATGCCTTCTGCCACCCCAAGGTGTGCTTGGCGTGGTCTAACACATAGGAATTTCCTACTAGGCGGGCCAAAGTGTCCAGAAAAGCAATCACAGCCCCACACACCGCCCCCCGATGACACTGCAACCCGGATATTGCAAGAACCGCGACCACGATTCCAGAATGGTGGATAACCTACCCATGTTAGAGAACGTAGTCTAACCGAGGGCCTCGTGACCAGGGTCCAGAACCACCATCACGCCCCCACACATCGTAACTGGCTGACACTAAGTCCCCAACCATCAGTCCCCCGAGCCGAGAACGGAAAAGGAAACGAAATAGTTACGAAAGGAAAGGCAACCTCGGGGTCGAATGCTAGATTCGCGCGCGCCGAGGAGGAATGGAAGAATAATTATGAAGGGAAAAGGGAGCCTCGGGGTCAGAATGCTAGATTCGCGCGCGCCGAGGAGGAATGGAAGAATAATTATGAAGGGAAAAGGGAGCCTAGGGGTCAATTCGCAGTCAATTCGCTCGAATTATTTTCCACATAATTATCAAACGTCTCTTAAACGTTTAATAATTATACGATAAATAATTGATTGCCCGGGTCTCACCACGTGGAGGTTACTGCGCATGGAGACCCACCCTAGCCACGGCCCTTCCACCCTCCAATTATGCGAAAACAAATTCTAATATAACATGTGAGAAACAAAAATCTCCTATTATTGTCAATTTGTAGAACGTTCATTAATTGATCGTAGTACAAGTAAGACAACAAGAGGAGTACTTGGTAAATTCACGACCGAAAGCTAAGTTGAATATCAGAAGGAAACCTGAAAGAAAATTTGCAAGAGAATTCAATTTCCTGAAATAAAACTTTCTTAAAAATATATCATATGATCTTAAAAGCTAGACAACGAAATATTATTGCAGTGGTGAACACTGCGGGCTTAAAAGCTAAGACATAACGTAAAAATAAACCCCACTTTCTTAAATTTTAGATTAGATTCGAATACGCCCTGCCTGACTAAAGAGCTAACTTAAGACTAGAATCACCCTACCTGGTATAACATCTAAGAGTTCAATTAAAAGAATAATTTCAATAATATCCTACCAACATAGGAATGTAAAAGATACTTTACCAAACTCATATAGGTATAAGTACGTACATATATGTTTAATTCCCCTTCAATTCATCGATATTAATCATGTGGTCCATGGTGTCCTAGAACAGACTGAAACACACACCAAAAAATTGCAGCACCTGCCAACAATTTTTGGTTTTCTAAACCCTGCCTAGTTAAAAGTCTAATATTTTCAATTCGTGTAAAACCTGCCTGTATAAAGTTCTAAGGTTGTCTGTTCGAAAAAATCCTGCCTACATAAAGAGCTAAACGTATTGATCGATCTTAACTGGGCCCACCTAATTAATTATCTAATAAATGTAGTGAATTAGAAGGCCCGGGTAGGGGCAGGGGCAGGGCGGGGATGTGGTCATATTATACGTATGTATTATCATGAATCTTCTTCTTTAGCTGATTATTTTCAATGCTTCTGAAGCAAACGCAGACACGAAATAATTAATGAAGTATTATAAAAATGACTTCTTAAACTCAGAAATTGAATCGACGAGGCTGGCTCTTTAATTTTATAGTTTCCAAACGTGCCTTTGAAAGCCCGAACTCGTCGAACAGGGCCCTGACTCTAATGGAACACTTATGATTGACAAACAAAGTGATTCTAATTTCGCGACAGTATTTCTACTGTGTTTGTGACTGCTACCGAGCAGCCCGCGAGCCCTCGGCCAGAGTCTGTACAGTAAAACGACTTAGCATCGACACCAGTTTCGATTCCGAGCCACAGAAATCATTAAGGCACGGATATGCAAGACCACAACCACGATTCTAGATTATGACCCGTATGCCTTCTGCCACCCCAAGGTGTGCTTGGCGTGGTCTAACACATAGGAATTTCCTACTAGGCGGGCCAAAGTGTCCAGAAAAGCAATCACAGCCCCACACACCGCCCCCCGATGACACTGCAACCCGGATATTGCAAGAACCGCGACCACGATTCCAGAATGGTGGATAACCTACCCATGTTAGAGAACGTAGTCTAACCGAGGGCCTCGTGACCAGGGTCCAGAACCACCATCACGCCCCCACACATCGTAACTGGCTGACACTAAGTCCCCAACCATCAGTCCCCCGAGCCGAGAACGGAAAAGGAAACGAAATAGTTACGAAAGGAAAGGCAACCTCGGGGTCGAATGCTAGATTCGCGCGCGCCGAGGAGGAATGGAAGAATAATTATGAAGGGAAAAGGGAGCCTCGGGGTCAGAATGCTAGATTCGCGCGCGCCGAGGAGGAATGGAAGAATAATTATGAAGGGAAAAGGGAGCCTAGGGGTCAATTCGCAGTCAATTCGCTCGAATTATTTTCCACATAATTATCAAACGTCTCTTAAACGTTTAATAATTATACGATAAATAATTGATTGCCCGGGTCTCACCACGTGGAGGTTACTGCGCATGGAGACCCACCCTAGCCACGGCCCTTCCACCCTCCAATTATGCGAAAACAAATTCTAATATAACATGTGAGAAACAAAAATCTCCTATTATTGTCAATTTGTAGAACGTTCATTAATTGATCGTAGTACAAGTAAGACAACAAGAGGAGTACTTGGTAAATTCACGACCGAAAGCTAAGTTGAATATCAGAAGGAAACCTGAAAGAAAATTTGCAAGAGAATTCAATTTCCTGAAATAAAACTTTCTTAAAAATATATCATATGATCTTAAAAGCTAGACAACGAAATATTATTGCAGTGGTGAACACTGCGGGCTTAAAAGCTAAGACATAACGTAAAAATAAACCCCACTTTCTTAAATTTTAGATTAGATTCGAATACGCCCTGCCTGACTAAAGAGCTAACTTAAGACTAGAATCACCCTACCTGGTATAACATCTAAGAGTTCAATTAAAAGAATAATTTCAATAATATCCTACCAACATAGGAATGTAAAAGATACTTTACCAAACTCATATAGGTATAAGTACGTACATATATGTTTAATTCCCCTTCAATTCATCGATATTAATCATGTGGTCCATGGTGTCCTAGAACAGACTGAAACACACACCAAAAAATTGCAGCACCTGCCAACAATTTTTGGTTTTCTAAACCCTGCCTAGTTAAAAGTCTAATATTTTCAATTCGTGTAAAACCTGCCTGTATAAAGTTCTAAGGTTGTCTGTTCGAAAAAATCCTGCCTACATAAAGAGCTAAACGTATTGATCGATCTTAACTGGGCCCACCTAATTAATTATCTAATAAATGTAGTGAATTAGAAGGCCCGGGTAGGGGCAGGGGCAGGGCGGGGATGTGGTCATATTATACGTATGTATTATCATGAATCTTCTTCTTTAGCTGATTATTTTCAATGCTTCTGAAGCAAACGCAGACACGAAATAATTAATGAAGTATTATAAAAATGACTTCTTAAACTCAGAAATTGAATCGACGAGGCTGGCTCTTTAATTTTATAGTTTCCAAACGTGCCTTTGAAAGCCCGAACTCGTCGAACAGGGCCCTGACTCTAATGGAACACTTATGATTGACAAACAAAGTGATTCTAATTTCGCGACAGTATTTCTACTGTGTTTGTGACTGCTACCGAGCAGCCCGCGAGCCCTCGGCCAGAGTCTGTACAGTAAAACGACTTAGCATCGACACCAGTTTCGATTCCGAGCCACAGAAATCATTAAGGCACGGATATGCAAGACCACAACCACGATTCTAGATTATGACCCGTATGCCTTCTGCCACCCCAAGGTGTGCTTGGCGTGGTCTAACACATAGGAATTTCCTACTAGGCGGGCCAAAGTGTCCAGAAAAGCAATCACAGCCCCACACACCGCCCCCCGATGACACTGCAACCCGGATATTGCAAGAACCGCGACCACGATTCCAGAATGGTGGATAACCTACCCATGTTAGAGAACGTAGTCTAACCGAGGGCCTCGTGACCAGGGTCCAGAACCACCATCACGCCCCCACACATCGTAACTGGCTGACACTAAGTCCCCAACCATCAGTCCCCCGAGCCGAGAACGGAAAAGGAAACGAAATAGTTACGAAAGGAAAGGCAACCTCGGGGTCGAATGCTAGATTCGCGCGCGCCGAGGAGGAATGGAAGAATAATTATGAAGGGAAAAGGGAGCCTCGGGGTCAGAATGCTAGATTCGCGCGCGCCGAGGAGGAATGGAAGAATAATTATGAAGGGAAAAGGGAGCCTAGGGGTCAATTCGCAGTCAATTCGCTCGAATTATTTTCCACATAATTATCAAACGTCTCTTAAACGTTTAATAATTATACGATAAATAATTGATTGCCCGGGTCTCACCACGTGGAGGTTACTGCGCATGGAGACCCACCCTAGCCACGGCCCTTCCACCCTCCAATTATGCGAAAACAAATTCTAATATAACATGTGAGAAACAAAAATCTCCTATTATTGTCAATTTGTAGAACGTTCATTAATTGATCGTAGTACAAGTAAGACAACAAGAGGAGTACTTGGTAAATTCACGACCGAAAGCTAAGTTGAATATCAGAAGGAAACCTGAAAGAAAATTTGCAAGAGAATTCAATTTCCTGAAATAAAACTTTCTTAAAAATATATCATATGATCTTAAAAGCTAGACAACGAAATATTATTGCAGTGGTGAACACTGCGGGCTTAAAAGCTAAGACATAACGTAAAAATAAACCCCACTTTCTTAAATTTTAGATTAGATTCGAATACGCCCTGCCTGACTAAAGAGCTAACTTAAGACTAGAATCACCCTACCTGGTATAACATCTAAGAGTTCAATTAAAAGAATAATTTCAATAATATCCTACCAACATAGGAATGTAAAAGATACTTTACCAAACTCATATAGGTATAAGTACGTACATATATGTTTAATTCCCCTTCAATTCATCGATATTAATCATGTGGTCCATGGTGTCCTAGAACAGACTGAAACACACACCAAAAAATTGCAGCACCTGCCAACAATTTTTGGTTTTCTAAACCCTGCCTAGTTAAAAGTCTAATATTTTCAATTCGTGTAAAACCTGCCTGTATAAAGTTCTAAGGTTGTCTGTTCGAAAAAATCCTGCCTACATAAAGAGCTAAACGTATTGATCGATCTTAACTGGGCCCACCTAATTAATTATCTAATAAATGTAGTGAATTAGAAGGCCCGGGTAGGGGCAGGGGCAGGGCGGGGATGTGGTCATATTATACGTATGTATTATCATGAATCTTCTTCTTTAGCTGATTATTTTCAATGCTTCTGAAGCAAACGCAGACACGAAATAATTAATGAAGTATTATAAAAATGACTTCTTAAACTCAGAAATTGAATCGACGAGGCTGGCTCTTTAATTTTATAGTTTCCAAACGTGCCTTTGAAAGCCCGAACTCGTCGAACAGGGCCCTGACTCTAATGGAACACTTATGATTGACAAACAAAGTGATTCTAATTTCGCGACAGTATTTCTACTGTGTTTGTGACTGCTACCGAGCAGCCCGCGAGCCCTCGGCCAGAGTCTGTACAGTAAAACGACTTAGCATCGACACCAGTTTCGATTCCGAGCCACAGAAATCATTAAGGCACGGATATGCAAGACCACAACCACGATTCTAGATTATGACCCGTATGCCTTCTGCCACCCCAAGGTGTGCTTGGCGTGGTCTAACACATAGGAATTTCCTACTAGGCGGGCCAAAGTGTCCAGAAAAGCAATCACAGCCCCACACACCGCCCCCCGATGACACTGCAACCCGGATATTGCAAGAACCGCGACCACGATTCCAGAATGGTGGATAACCTACCCATGTTAGAGAACGTAGTCTAACCGAGGGCCTCGTGACCAGGGTCCAGAACCACCATCACGCCCCCACACATCGTAACTGGCTGACACTAAGTCCCCAACCATCAGTCCCCCGAGCCGAGAACGGAAAAGGAAACGAAATAGTTACGAAAGGAAAGGCAACCTCGGGGTCGAATGCTAGATTCGCGCGCGCCGAGGAGGAATGGAAGAATAATTATGAAGGGAAAAGGGAGCCTCGGGGTCAGAATGCTAGATTCGCGCGCGCCGAGGAGGAATGGAAGAATAATTATGAAGGGAAAAGGGAGCCTAGGGGTCAATTCGCAGTCAATTCGCTCGAATTATTTTCCACATAATTATCAAACGTCTCTTAAACGTTTAATAATTATACGATAAATAATTGATTGCCCGGGTCTCACCACGTGGAGGTTACTGCGCATGGAGACCCACCCTAGCCACGGCCCTTCCACCCTCCAATTATGCGAAAACAAATTCTAATATAACATGTGAGAAACAAAAATCTCCTATTATTGTCAATTTGTAGAACGTTCATTAATTGATCGTAGTACAAGTAAGACAACAAGAGGAGTACTTGGTAAATTCACGACCGAAAGCTAAGTTGAATATCAGAAGGAAACCTGAAAGAAAATTTGCAAGAGAATTCAATTTCCTGAAATAAAACTTTCTTAAAAATATATCATATGATCTTAAAAGCTAGACAACGAAATATTATTGCAGTGGTGAACACTGCGGGCTTAAAAGCTAAGACATAACGTAAAAATAAACCCCACTTTCTTAAATTTTAGATTAGATTCGAATACGCCCTGCCTGACTAAAGAGCTAACTTAAGACTAGAATCACCCTACCTGGTATAACATCTAAGAGTTCAATTAAAAGAATAATTTCAATAATATCCTACCAACATAGGAATGTAAAAGATACTTTACCAAACTCATATAGGTATAAGTACGTACATATATGTTTAATTCCCCTTCAATTCATCGATATTAATCATGTGGTCCATGGTGTCCTAGAACAGACTGAAACACACACCAAAAAATTGCAGCACCTGCCAACAATTTTTGGTTTTCTAAACCCTGCCTAGTTAAAAGTCTAATATTTTCAATTCGTGTAAAACCTGCCTGTATAAAGTTCTAAGGTTGTCTGTTCGAAAAAATCCTGCCTACATAAAGAGCTAAACGTATTGATCGATCTTAACTGGGCCCACCTAATTAATTATCTAATAAATGTAGTGAATTAGAAGGCCCGGGTAGGGGCAGGGGCAGGGCGGGGATGTGGTCATATTATACGTATGTATTATCATGAATCTTCTTCTTTAGCTGATTATTTTCAATGCTTCTGAAGCAAACGCAGACACGAAATAATTAATGAAGTATTATAAAAATGACTTCTTAAACTCAGAAATTGAATCGACGAGGCTGGCTCTTTAATTTTATAGTTTCCAAACGTGCCTTTGAAAGCCCGAACTCGTCGAACAGGGCCCTGACTCTAATGGAACACTTATGATTGACAAACAAAGTGATTCTAATTTCGCGACAGTATTTCTACTGTGTTTGTGACTGCTACCGAGCAGCCCGCGAGCCCTCGGCCAGAGTCTGTACAGTAAAACGACTTAGCATCGACACCAGTTTCGATTCCGAGCCACAGAAATCATTAAGGCACGGATATGCAAGACCACAACCACGATTCTAGATTATGACCCGTATGCCTTCTGCCACCCCAAGGTGTGCTTGGCGTGGTCTAACACATAGGAATTTCCTACTAGGCGGGCCAAAGTGTCCAGAAAAGCAATCACAGCCCCACACACCGCCCCCCGATGACACTGCAACCCGGATATTGCAAGAACCGCGACCACGATTCCAGAATGGTGGATAACCTACCCATGTTAGAGAACGTAGTCTAACCGAGGGCCTCGTGACCAGGGTCCAGAACCACCATCACGCCCCCACACATCGTAACTGGCTGACACTAAGTCCCCAACCATCAGTCCCCCGAGCCGAGAACGGAAAAGGAAACGAAATAGTTACGAAAGGAAAGGCAACCTCGGGGTCGAATGCTAGATTCGCGCGCGCCGAGGAGGAATGGAAGAATAATTATGAAGGGAAAAGGGAGCCTCGGGGTCAGAATGCTAGATTCGCGCGCGCCGAGGAGGAATGGAAGAATAATTATGAAGGGAAAAGGGAGCCTAGGGGTCAATTCGCAGTCAATTCGCTCGAATTATTTTCCACATAATTATCAAACGTCTCTTAAACGTTTAATAATTATACGATAAATAATTGATTGCCCGGGTCTCACCACGTGGAGGTTACTGCGCATGGAGACCCACCCTAGCCACGGCCCTTCCACCCTCCAATTATGCGAAAACAAATTCTAATATAACATGTGAGAAACAAAAATCTCCTATTATTGTCAATTTGTAGAACGTTCATTAATTGATCGTAGTACAAGTAAGACAACAAGAGGAGTACTTGGTAAATTCACGACCGAAAGCTAAGTTGAATATCAGAAGGAAACCTGAAAGAAAATTTGCAAGAGAATTCAATTTCCTGAAATAAAACTTTCTTAAAAATATATCATATGATCTTAAAAGCTAGACAACGAAATATTATTGCAGTGGTGAACACTGCGGGCTTAAAAGCTAAGACATAACGTAAAAATAAACCCCACTTTCTTAAATTTTAGATTAGATTCGAATACGCCCTGCCTGACTAAAGAGCTAACTTAAGACTAGAATCACCCTACCTGGTATAACATCTAAGAGTTCAATTAAAAGAATAATTTCAATAATATCCTACCAACATAGGAATGTAAAAGATACTTTACCAAACTCATATAGGTATAAGTACGTACATATATGTTTAATTCCCCTTCAATTCATCGATATTAATCATGTGGTCCATGGTGTCCTAGAACAGACTGAAACACACACCAAAAAATTGCAGCACCTGCCAACAATTTTTGGTTTTCTAAACCCTGCCTAGTTAAAAGTCTAATATTTTCAATTCGTGTAAAACCTGCCTGTATAAAGTTCTAAGGTTGTCTGTTCGAAAAAATCCTGCCTACATAAAGAGCTAAACGTATTGATCGATCTTAACTGGGCCCACCTAATTAATTATCTAATAAATGTAGTGAATTAGAAGGCCCGGGTAGGGGCAGGGGCAGGGCGGGGATGTGGTCATATTATACGTATGTATTATCATGAATCTTCTTCTTTAGCTGATTATTTTCAATGCTTCTGAAGCAAACGCAGACACGAAATAATTAATGAAGTATTATAAAAATGACTTCTTAAACTCAGAAATTGAATCGACGAGGCTGGCTCTTTAATTTTATAGTTTCCAAACGTGCCTTTGAAAGCCCGAACTCGTCGAACAGGGCCCTGACTCTAATGGAACACTTATGATTGACAAACAAAGTGATTCTAATTTCGCGACAGTATTTCTACTGTGTTTGTGACTGCTACCGAGCAGCCCGCGAGCCCTCGGCCAGAGTCTGTACAGTAAAACGACTTAGCATCGACACCAGTTTCGATTCCGAGCCACAGAAATCATTAAGGCACGGATATGCAAGACCACAACCACGATTCTAGATTATGACCCGTATGCCTTCTGCCACCCCAAGGTGTGCTTGGCGTGGTCTAACACATAGGAATTTCCTACTAGGCGGGCCAAAGTGTCCAGAAAAGCAATCACAGCCCCACACACCGCCCCCCGATGACACTGCAACCCGGATATTGCAAGAACCGCGACCACGATTCCAGAATGGTGGATAACCTACCCATGTTAGAGAACGTAGTCTAACCGAGGGCCTCGTGACCAGGGTCCAGAACCACCATCACGCCCCCACACATCGTAACTGGCTGACACTAAGTCCCCAACCATCAGTCCCCCGAGCCGAGAACGGAAAAGGAAACGAAATAGTTACGAAAGGAAAGGCAACCTCGGGGTCGAATGCTAGATTCGCGCGCGCCGAGGAGGAATGGAAGAATAATTATGAAGGGAAAAGGGAGCCTCGGGGTCAGAATGCTAGATTCGCGCGCGCCGAGGAGGAATGGAAGAATAATTATGAAGGGAAAAGGGAGCCTAGGGGTCAATTCGCAGTCAATTCGCTCGAATTATTTTCCACATAATTATCAAACGTCTCTTAAACGTTTAATAATTATACGATAAGTAATTGATTGCCCGGGTCTCACCACGTGGAGGTTACTGCGCATGGAGACCCACCCTAGCCACGGCCCTTCCACCCTCCAATTATGCGAAAACAAATTCTAATATAACATGTGAGAAAGAAAAAATCTCCTATTATTGTCAATTTGTAGAACGTTCATTAATTGATCGTAGTACAAGTAAGACAACAAGAGGAGTACTTGGTAAATTCACGACCGAAAGCTAAATTGAATATCAGAAGGATACCTGAAAGAAAATCTGCAAGAGAATTCATGTTCCTGAAATAAAACTTTCTTAAAAATATATCCTGTGATCTTAAAAATTAGACAGCGAAATATTATTGCAGCAGTGTATGCTGCTGTCTTAAAAACTAAGACACAGGTTAAAAATAAATCCTCCCTTCTTAAATACTAGATTAGATTCAAATGCGCCCTACCTGACTAAAGATCTAACATAAAACTAGAATCGCCCTACCTAGTATAACATCTAACAGTTCGAATAAAAGAACAATTTCAATAACATCCTATCTACATAGGACTGTAATAGATACTATCCCATACTCATGTAGGTATGAGTATGCATATACTTAAATCCTCTTCGGTTAGTCCGTATTAATCTCTCGTGGTCCATGGTGTCCTAGAACAGACAGAAACTCGAACCAAAAAATTGCAGCACCTGCCAACAATATTTGGTTTTATAAACCTTGCCTAATTAAAACTCTAATAATTTCAATTCGTGTAAAACCTGCCAGTATAAAGATCTAAGATTGTGTGTTGAGACAAATCCTACCTACATAAAGAGCTAAAAGTATTGTTCGATTTATATTTGGGCCTGCCTAATTAATTGTCTAACACCTGTAATTAGTTAATAAGGACAGGGGTTTGGGGCAGGGATGGGGTGAGGGTGTGTTCGTATTATACATTGTTTCATGAATCCTCTTCTTTTCAATGCTTCTGAAACATGCACGTACTCGAAATAATTAGTAAAGCATTATAAGAATGAATTCTTAAACTCACAAATCGGATATCGCGAGTGAATTTCAATTTCTACAAAGCAAGCTCGAAAAGTTATAAAAATTATCTCTACTAAACAAAGGTAAAAATACAATTGCAACGATTAGGGGAAAATATTTAAGAGTTAAACTCCAATAATGAACAGTTACTAGTATTGAATCTAATTGAAATCTACTATCTAGAATTATTATAAAATCAAAGGTTCTACAAATTATTTCTTTTAATTATTTCTTTTTATTCTTTTCTTTTCTTTCATTTTTTTCATTTATTTCCTTTTCTTTTCTTTTCCTTCATTTCGTCCACACGGTAATATACTATTATGTATGCAATTTTTTAGCAGTATTTCCATCAACAGACATTCCAGGTAGTATAATTATTAAGAAAACTAAATAAAATGAAACGCTGAAAAGAAAAAATACACCATGTAGAACAATAATTGACAATGAATTGGTTCTAATAAAAAAAAAATTTTAAAAATGCCTGAAGTAACAGGTGGCCAGAAGGGCCGCCAACAAGTTTATATTATTTAAAGAATATTTATGTAACGCAACGCTAGTATACTACTTTTAAACATTAGAAAATTCAATAGCAACACAAATTTGTAAGAATCAGACGCGAGTGGTGCTTCAATATGTCAAATAGCAACTCTAATTCAAGTTAATCATTAATAGTATTAAAAATCAGCAAAGTCGCGATTGGACGCCACACCAATGAAAGAATGACTCGATGCTCTATGCACCAATTGTCTCTTTAAACGCAACACTAAACGCGGAAGATTCAGCTATGGTCTTTGGCTGATGATGATGTGCCACACTCCAGGGTGGCTCATGAAAAGGCTTCCAATTGGAAGCATTTGGGGACTGGTATTTGCAACTCTAATTAAAAACACGATCTTTAATCAACGCAACACTAATGGGAACTCGCGATGCAATCATTTCGCTACACTATTTATTAAGGCTGATAGAAAGCAAACAGTAAATTATTTGTAATATCAAAAAGCAATGTAATTGAAGATCCTCTGTAAAGTTAGCTGAAAGCTCAAGACGCGAAAATAATTTCCGCAACACTAGAAACTTTCTCATATGTAAAATATATTATAAAATACTACAATTTAACTAACAATAACCACGGCAAAAGTGCAAGAACCATCGCGATATCATTGCGCAACGCTAAATCAATCACGATTTTCATTTGGTCGCAACTCTAATTAAAAACCGCGAGTCACTTCGCAACTCCAAGAATACGCGAGACACGTTTTCTTTTTCGCGACACTACTTGAAAAACCGCGTGGCATTTAACGCAACTCTAATTCGACCCGCTCTCAAGTTTTTCACAACTCTAAAACAACGCGATATTTGGGAGGGCTGCATCGTTGGGCCGGAATGTGCGTCGGCTAAGTACAAATGAAAATTCTACAAATGAAAATGCAAGCACAGTGACAAAGTAGTAACAAAGAATGATTCCCCATTCGTAAAAAGAATGGGGAGCCATTATTAGTTGCCCTCTTGAGTGACAGTTTGTCGGGCCTCTTCGGCATATAGCCTCTTCTTTTCGTTGGACCCAAGGGCCAGCTGAAACTTAAACTAGGCTCGAGACTCTAATCGGAAACCAAGGAAAAACTTATAAAGGTGAAATAAAGAGTTTGAATCGCGGAGCTAAATGGAACACACGTGGCCGAATGACGATCAAATAAAATCGTAAAATTGTGATTGCGGAAAATCACATAGATTACGATTAAAATTATAATCGTTCTTCGTTCACACGTGCAGCCTCGAGCATAATGTAACACGTTTCGTTTCGGAGCCTGAATCGCGACCACGACCGCGAAGGATTCGAAAAATCGATAGGCAAAGCCAGAGGCGAACGCATTTGCGTTCGCGCCACAGCTTCACCGTCGGCTTTTCAAATTAGATTTCCTGAAACAGGTTGAACACGCGAATGAGTGCCTACCCGATCAGAGACTGCGTCAACCTGCCCGGCCCTACCTACTTATGTCTATCAATCACACCAGAAAGTATGCTACCTATCCTACCTGGACCTATATTTAAAAAAATGGCAAACAGACACACCAACACACGACACTCCACGGTTCTCAGTCAAACACTTGGGCGCAAAGGCCTACACTAGGGAGGCGTCCCGGGACACCCCCGACACCCAACTGCTGTCGCACAACTTGCACACTCTAATGTACGTACCATTTTTCTGAAATCGATTGACAGTGGCTGGGATCTTTGCGTTCACGTGGAAAATACCACGTCGCGGTTGAGATATTTAATAGATATTTAATAAAATAATTAAATAGCACCGATACAAGAGGTACTTGATAGCAATTGATAAGTATATTCAATTCTTTTTGGCATTTGGCCTCTGTCATCTTAAATGACAAAAACTTCGTGCCCAAGTATAGTAGGAATTATTGAAGCAAATAATACTAAAAATGATGTCTCTGTTTTAAATTGATGGACATCTTATCTTGGTCATAATAGCTACATTTTAATACGGAACGACGCAAATCCACAGCCTAACCACACACACAATGCGGATATTACGTCGTGCACGATACACCAACGCACTGTCAGTCGCCAACAATAAATCATTTTATGGCTTATAAACTAAAAAATATCATCGTGCTCTACCACCGTTTTCCCACCCAAGTAGCACCGGGGCACGTGAGTGGGATCCGGGCAGTGAACACGGAAAGGGTTAAACCTGAAAATCCTCGTCTAAAAAGATGATAAGGACATACTGATTTTCTAACGGGCTAAAATACATATATATGTACAACAGATCTATATATGATTCTATTTTATTGAAGAGAAAATTAAATGACTCTACTTTATTAGAAAAATTGTGCAATGACTCTACTATATTAGAAAAATTATGCAGTGACTCTACTTTATTAGAAAAATTATGCAGTGACTCTACTTTATTAGAAAAATTATTCAAAGACTCTACGTTAATAGAGAAATTATTCAACGACTCTACTTTAATATACTTTGAATTAAATTGAAACATCCTCGGGCGTTCCCGTTATCAAAGCATTGATTCTAAAACGCAAGACTGCTTTCAAAGTTGATTGCCTTGATTTCGAAAACTACCCGTTCGCGTATTGTCTTCTTGTACATTCAGGTTTAATTAACATTTTGTACGGAAACAATGAACGTATCGATATCTTTAAACGCTAAAGACTAATATGGATATCGAATAATAAAATTATTCGATAGTTCCAACAAATTGATAAGGTAAATGAGTACCTTCACTTTATATATTATCAAAGTAGAAAAAGATGAAATACTACACTCTTACTAACAGCAATAATTATGCAATTTATTCTAACTGTGCAGTCATTGCAATTGACAAGTAAACGAAGTCGAATGGTATTCGACTTCTCCACTACAAACTAATGCACGTAGAATACTGGACGTTACTTTATATTCATTCAATAATTAATAACTATTTAAATATCGTTTCATAGGTATTCAATTAAATACTCTATTACAAAAAGATATATAGTGATATATTTTGTACTAAATATGATCTGTTTTAAAATTATCAAGCTATTTAAAAACGCGTTGTACAAGAAGACCTATCCTCACATAATATAAAGCAGTAAAGAAGTTACTACTCATGAGTATATTTCCATATACCCATGGTCACAGTGCTTGCCAGAAAAATCTACGTAATTACAACCAGTCACCCGTGTCGGTTCGGACCTTTCGTCCTGCGACATGCTTGAGTGACCAGAGGAACTTTAAAGCATGCCACTCACCGGTTGCAGACTCACCAGGTGTGCGGTCAAGGTCGTCGCCATCGAAGCCATGGAAGCTGCTGAAACATTCAAAAAGAGCAAACAACATTAAAATCTATGTATTTTCAGTACTTTTGGAATGTGTTAATTATCAATGATTATTGCAATACAAGATTAAAGAAATACAGAAGTACTTACTCTTCAAGTTGATGGATGAAAGCCCGAACTCGCCGAACAGCATAGGTGTTGACTCTAATACCGGAATACTTATTGCGATAAAAAAAAATAAGATAAAGGACTACTATCGCGCGCGTTTTATAATTGTGAACGATGAACAAAATGACTCTATTTTTCGCGAGAGCAATATTTCGAAGCAAACACTGACTCTACTTTCGCGTATCTTTACTACTATTTATATTTAATTATAATTATTAAGAGCGGTTGCGCTCAAAAAATAATAAGAACTTTAATGGAACAAGCACTGACTCTACCTACCGCAATGCGCGCGGTCATCAAAATTTGCTGAAAGAAAATCTGTACAAGTTAGTAAATGAGGGGAGGAGGTCAAAATTAAAGCAATACACATGTGATTTTATTTGTTTCTTTCTTATTTCTGTATGTCTGTTGAGGAATTACTGCTTTGGTGTTTTAATAAAGTACTACTGTATTATTAATTGTCTATTCAAGATATATTATTATAGATTAATATAAATGATTTATCAAAAGCGTACTGTGACTGTTCTATGTCAGAGTTTTAAAAGTGATCATGATCCTAGTAAGTAAGTAATACCGTGCATTTATAAATTCTCGTAGCTGCTTGTAGAAATCAAGACTCGAAACTATTTATCATGCTCTAAGGGCATGACAACAAATACGTAAGCACGCGGCCAATCCTGCATCGAAAATACAATTTGACTGTACTTGTGCCGAGGTCACAGAGATAATAAAAGTGTCAACAAGAACACTAGTGAAGCTATAATAGAAATCGCGACCGAAATGCAGTGAAAGATGAACATATTTCAATTTTTCGTTTAGAATTAATGAAATTTACTGACTGTAGTTTCAATCGCGAATGATGTATCTCAATACTCCATTCTTGCAGCTTCAATATATTATTCTTTACCAACCAATCATCCATTCTACTTGCAACAAAAAGAAAAGCAACGTGATAAACCTGTGCTAAATTCAGAATGGAATGCAAAGTTGCGAAAGGACATATGTATGTAACTGGGCATGTAAGTGACATTGCAAAGAAAATAAACGCAACCTTAACACCGCATCGAATCCGAATAATCGTGTAATAAAATATAATAAAGATTCGAAGAACCGTTCAAACTGATAAATTAGTTAACGCGATGTTACAACAAACGACTAGTTAATCTCATATTCGTTCAGCAAAGGAAACTCACGAAAGATTATAATCATTAAAGTTTAATGTACTGTTGCGATAGTAGAACGATTGTTAGTTAAACGCGTATTAATTAATAGAGGCTAATAATGAAGCGAACACAATGGTAAAGTAAAGCCTGAGGTGCTATTGCGTTGTGGAGTGAGGTATGTCGCTAACCATCAACACCGTAGACGACCTTACGCTACGACACTCCAATTGAGAAAGAAGGGGCACGCGCCGCGCGACGGTCGACCACACTCCGCAAGCCTCCCCACTCCGCTACGCGCCGGCGCGTCAGCTGCGCTCGGCGGTATTCGCTATTTCCGAAAATCTTCGACGGTCGCCGACGGCGACCGGCGGTCTACTACCCCAGGGTCATACCTACTGGACTTGTACTATTTCTGACCATCTTTTAGCCGGACCTACGACTCTAGGGTCGTGCCGACTGGACTTCTACTGTTTCTGACCAACTTTTAGCCGGATCTATGACTCCTAGGGTCGTGCCAACTGGACTTCTAATGTTTCTAACCAACTTTTAGCCGGACCTACGACTCTAGGGTCGTGCCGACTGGACTTCTACTGTTTCTGACCAACTTTTAGCCGGATCTATGACTCCTAGGGTCGTGCCAACTGGACTTCTAATGTTTCTAACCAACTTTTAGCCGGACCTACGACTCTAGGGTCGTGCCGACTGGACTTCTACTATTTCTGACCAACTTTTAGCCGGACCTACGACTCTAGGGTCGAGCCTATTGGACTTCTACTAATTCTGACCAACTTTTAGCTGGACCTACGATCCTCGTTAAAGAATTCCTTTGTTCTTTGCCGCGCAATGAATGCGGGACAGCACAGGCGGGGCGCTTGACGTGACACTGTCAATTTCATCGCCCCGATGCATCGCGATGTGGTTTCGACTCAACTCGAGCCGAGCCAAAGTGCATCGCGCGACCAGGCATCGTAGCTCAATTTTTCTACCGAAACGTTGCCCGAGAAATAGCTTTCCTGATCCCCCCAAAGCATTTACATATATTCAACAATCGCATGAATCCCGTCCCCGCTACTTCAGTAAAGAATAGTTCTTCAAGTGATCACTGTTCTTGAGCAGAGTACGCTCAAATCAGCGTGGGATTTCTGAGTCGGTATGACAATCACGCTGGGCCACGAAAGTCCATAAGATGTCTTGCCTATTCTTATATCTCGTCGGTGGTTTAAGTATAGTTTAAAGTACCTTTATTGTATTGATATATTCATATTATAATTACATGTATGTGATACACGGTAAAAGATTACACAGGTATATGAAAAACGACGAGTATATAAGAAAGAAAATAATTGCGAAATATTTCAGGATTGCTTGGTTGTTTGAGCTGATAACACGGAGTGATGCTTTCTATAAAATCAATACAAAGTTTTAAAATTAAAATTCCGCAGCTCCAGATGCTAATGCGTATTTAACTTTACCTGCAAAGTTTGCTGAAAATATTTCGAACAAAACCAATTTGACTCTGCATTTTTATTAGAACGTTATCCAAGGATTGTGTGATGTCTTTCGCCGCTTCCATTTTCAATTTGTTCATGGATTATATTTGCAAAGATGGCAGTCACCCAAAATTGTCGTAGAAAAAAAATAAATATTGTAGACAATATTCCTTAGATTAAAAACCTATTAATTCTTGGTTTTAAAAAATGGATAATTACTCGCGTTGGATCGATCGTCGTTGGGTTGAGCATCTGGTAGATAAGTGTCCAGATTTTGCAGAGAATTCATGAGATTTTTCAAATCAATATCATTCCTTGGTGCAGATTTATTAGAGGTCGATGACGTACCAGCGCCGGTTATCTCGCTAATCACTGAATCGATATTCTTCAACGAGACAGTTCCATCTCGAACCAATTCGCTTATAATCGAGCTATACTCTAGGAATAACTGAAGCTAAAAAATCGAATTAAACAATGTATGAGAACGTCTTTTGATTCTCATTGTATACATATTAAAGTTGCGTCTTGCCTCATCTTGCATGAGTTTCTTTAAATTGGGATATCTATTCAGGAGTTCCACGAATTCTTGGGTTGCCAATGAATTTGGCTGTTGAAGCATGATATCTCTTATGAACTTTTCTATATTTGGGTGATCGTTTTTAGGGATATCATAGTTTGCGGTTCGATGAACTCGAGCACTTCGTTGTTGTTCACCTACTGTTTGATTTTCTTCGGAAATAAATGAAAAAATGGAATAAAGTTGATGCTTCGATCTTTCTAAAATATCTCGTAATTTTTCATTTCTTTTACCTTTCGATTCTGACCTAACGAAAAGACCGCAGTGTACCTTAGGCAAATTATTATTTAGTGTCAGATTTGGAGAATGTAACCGCAAGAAATAATACTTCTACTCACATGCACGATAAATGACAGCAATACCATTACTAGGAGCTTCATTTTTCATCACTTTCGACTCGACTGTTCGCGAAACAATTGATCGACGTGGAAGTAGGTACGTTAATGATCGTCTCCAACGGGGCGGTCTATTTTATAGTATCGATGTGCATGGTTAAACGAATGGTGGTATGCCATATTTTCAAAACATTTCTCGCATACATCCGTATAAAACAGAGCATAGCAATTGTCCGATTAATCGAGCTGGCTTATGACGAATATTAAATGAGTCATTAGAATGTTCCCTGATAATCTGGTAATTACAAGATTGGCGAAACATATTGCACAGATTTAATTATAAAGTCATTTATTTCACCAAATACTGTGACAGACGTACGAGTATTACACAAAATTGGGCAGCACGGAGAAAATTATTATTGAGTACCAATGTTCTAGCGGAGAAGATTTTCAGCGACCAAAACCGAGCGATCTGAAATGAACAAGAAGCGGGTAAAAATTGTACAGTGACGAGCGAGAGGTCTTGTAGCTATGAACAACATTATTTACCCAGCATTGGCACTAGCGAAAGATCCACTTCCAAATGGAGTATTGATGGCACCAGCATGAGCAGAGCTGTGAGGGAGACCACCCCCCAATCCACCGTATCCACCATAAGGAACGCCACCACCGTAGCCACCACCGTAGCCACCACCGTAGCCACCTCCGTAACCACCATAAGGAGAGCCACCCCCGTAACCGCCAAGTCCACCGTAAGGATAACCACCACCGTAGCCACCTAATCCACCAATTCCTCCGATTCCGCCGATTCCGCCGATTCCGCCAATGGCTCCGAAACCTCCAACACCATGGTGCCTAGGCTCGGGATTTGCTTCCCTTACCACCCTCACGAATGGAACTGCTAAAAATCGTTATGTAATTATTTACAAACATTTTCTATTTAATGGAATATCCAAGAATCGGACTGTGCCATTGGCCTTCGAAAAACTAAGGTCAGAATGCAATAATTTTTGTTTGCTTGTCAAATGATTTGTTAAACATTCGCTAAACGATGAGTCACAGGAATATTTCGATCTCGTCGATATGACGTTGAAGAGTGTTAATTATATTTTTGCGTTTGAGAATAACAAGAGTCGAGACACGACACAGAGGCTGCCATACTGTTCCAGAAAAATATAGTCGCCGCGTGATTTACTTTTTCAAAGGTATAGTAAACCCTCGAAGATTTCAAAAGCAACAAAATATTATTGATATATATTGTACCACGGAACCTCGATTATTAAATGCTATCACAATTTCTCTCAGACAATAGAAACTCCCTGTGAAGTGTCATTGCTTTCGCAGTACCATACCTTGTTCTTCAGCATCGAGGTAGGCAGGATAGGCAAAGGCGGTAGCAAAGACCGCGACAAGGACAATCAAAATGATCTTCGACATGTTTGAAACAAATAATTGCCCGACTAGTAGACTTCTTCGAGATTCGAGTGTGAAATGACGATGAGGAAATCTGCAGGGACGTCTTTATATACAAACCGCAAGCGTTCTAAAAGTCTTGGGATGTCCCGACATATTTACGTAGGTACGAAACAGCCACTCTTCACGAGGAAAGGCCGCATCTCATTAGCACAAACGATCATCCTCTGTGTGTAGATATTGGTCACGGTTTAACGAGATGACTGCAAACTATTACCGTAATATAAACGACAAAGGAGCATGATCTAGCATTATTTCAGTTCCCGTTTTTTGGCACTAACGTTTCGTCGGAATTTAGTTGAACAATAGAATCAGTGGAATCGATATTTTAATAGCCCAGTTTTGACGCCTCTTATGCTTTAGAATTGAACGATGCTCTGGCCAATGGTTAAAACATTTAAATATCCCAATTGCAGTGACATCCTTAATATATGCTGCAGTTTAATGCATCCAATTAATATTATTTCTCGCAGGCGCATATTTATAAGCTTTTGCATATGACGCGAATGAGAAGAAAATAAGATCACCTTTTCGTTTTAAATTTTCAATTAAATTTTCCAAATATATCCGTCAAAATATTTATTGAATACGCTCAACATCGGAATATGAATTATTTATCAGCCAAGGAAAGGGAGAGGTCATCGTCGTCCAAAACAGTAATGCGGAAGAAATAGTGCCACAAGGACCATAGATATATGCTAAACCTAAAATTTATCTGCGTATGGAAGTGTGCGAATTACTTTTCACGCGGTTCTTCTTGGGGGAAAATGACTGGATATTTCGATATTATGGAACAAAGAGATTTGACAGTCAGGACCCGTTGCCATTCGATTAATCACGCCTACCTTTTTATGAAAGATTATACAGTGAGTCATTTCCCTTTACATATAATACCAAGGTTTCCGTGCGACCATCTAACTCGACTGTTTATCGAACCACTTCGACACGTTTTTAGTATCTCCTCTCGTTTCGTTTGTATTGTTCGCATACCCCTCTTTCCGCTTCTTCTGTCGACTCGTGTGAATCTAATGAAATAATGACTTTGGTAAAACCGGATCGCTTGTTCACTATTTAAACAGTCGGCCCATTCCACTCCCGTCTTCGAGGTGTGTTTGCCCAGACACACTTTGCTCTCTAATGTACTTTTAAATCATCTTCCAGTCCGCAATCAAACTTTAAGTAGATTGGTCTAGCTTATATTTAGAGAAAATATCACTCGCCATTTCTCACGACTTCTTGAGAGTGAGCAGCCATTTCTCATATTATTGTATGTATTAAACTGCAGGAAAAGAATTAATGTCACTTCGGTGGGACTTATTTCGCAAGATGGGAAACGTAAACTTTACGGTTCTTAGAAGAAATGGCCTTTCCGGGACAATCTTTGAACCCATCAAAATTACGTTACGCAAGTTATGGAATAAATATTGAAACGGGGTTTTCTTACGGTATTATCACAAGTAAAAGTGAAAGTGGGTGGAGAATAATTTTTATTTCGATATCGATGTCGCGAGCATCGTTTAGGGATGACAATCTTCTCGAGATAATTGAACGGGTAACAATGTGCGTACTGAAATTATGAATTACTTCTACTAAATTCGCAAGCTATCGTAAACTCATAATTTCTTATGCATTCTATGAACTATACTACATTTATAATTTCGATCGAAGTTTATTGCAGTTGAAGGATCATGCGAACCCTTTACTCGTACCATGTAATATTGCACATGTCCGTCCGAAAATTATATAACCATCACCTGTATAAACACCTACGGTCCTACTATTCTAATTTAACGGATAATCTAAAATACGGCACTAAGAGCTAAGCCAGAAAGTCCTTTGCAAAATTGCCAATTGAAGAAGCTATTTGCTAAACATTTCACGAGCTCGTGGAATTGTAGCGTGGTAAAGGGTTAGCATAATTCGCGTCTAGACATGCTATTCGATAAAATCTCGTATTGTTGGGGCGACATTGGCAGGGATGCGTTTCGATTCACGAGATTTCAATCTGAACAGAGTGGTCACTCTGAGAAAACGATCCTCAATTGCTTCATGGGGGCCAGGATGATGAAGATCAAAGTGGAGCACCATCGGAACTCTGTTCTGTCTGCATATTAATGTCGCCTGGAATATTGATCTTAACGGTATCGAAAGGTGGACGGCTCGTACGTTGGTCGACCAGTTGGAGATCTATTCTTCTGGGGTTGGTGTGCGTCGCTTTTTCCTGCAGAAATCGAGCAGTGAATTACACGCAAGGCGGAAGATTTAGCAGGAAAGCAATGGGATCGAAATATGGTATTGAATTTAAAAATGAATTAAACTTACCCATTAGGAGATCCACCATAAGCAGTGGCGACAGAGCTAGCAACACCCCCCTTTCCAGTGGAGTAACTGTTGGCAATAGCGGTCACAGCTCCAGGAGGAGAACCTCCCGATGATCCGCCTCTCGTGGACGCGCCGGGGAAGCTGAACACCATGGGGAAGAAGTTGTTCAAGTTGGGATAGTTTTGTTTGCGGCGATTGGCTTTGAATGGAACGAAGGGAACAGAGAGTTCCTCGTCATCGTCCTCGTCGTCTTCTTCGTCATCGTCCACTACCACCGTGGTCTTCTTCGTTTTCTTCCCTTGTGGAACTTTAGGCCGACTCGCAGGTGATTCTGCATTAGCTTGAACTGGCTCCTCCGCTGGAATCACCGGAGTTGCCTCGGTGGAGAACGCTGGAACAGGTTCCGGTTCCGGTTGTTCCTGGGTTTACAGAAAAGATAAGCGTAATCTTCTGTGCATCATTTAATCGATCGATTAAACGTAATTTTCCGTGGCAATGGGGTTGGAATATTTTTAAATCAATTTTATTTTTAGACACCATTGTAATTCTACCCTTTTCTGCTCTGCTATAGAAGGTAAGCTGCTTCAATACCTGAGGAGGAAAAGCATCGTGCTGCTTGTGATGGGGCTCTTCTTCCTGCTGATGGTTCACGTCCTCCTGAGGATGGACTTCGTCCTGAGCATGCTGCTCCTCTGGTTGGTATCCCTCCTCCTGTTGCACCTGCGTCTGCCCGTCCTCGTGGTAAGAATCCTCGGGTGCTGGCGCTGCTTGGGCCTCGGCGCTCGAGACTTCCGGTTCATCGATTGGTTCTGGGCCGTTCTTCAAGTGTGGCGCTTGCATGCCACCGAAAAAGGACTCACCGCTCACGGCATTTCCTTGAGCGAATACACCTGTCGCCTGACTCGAACGGCGAACGGGTCTGTAGTAGCCGGTGAACATCATGGCTCTATTGGGGTACGGTTGCACAGCTGTCCTCTTCTCGCGGAGGAAGACTATGGGATTTCCGTAGGGGTCTAGCATGACTGAAACTTTCGAGGACATTCATAAATTCTAGCACCAAGGATAGAGGAAATATTGAAATATGATATTTATGCGAAAGATTAAATATGAGAAAGTTATTATTGACAGAGCAGTAAGTCTATTTACTAGGTTCGGCGGGAATCGCCCTAGACTCCGTTAGGACGATCGTCGTCGCCACGACGAGGAAAACGAAGCTGATCCAGTGAGCCATTCTCAGTCTATTCCAGTACGAACTAACTCCAAGGGTAAGGAACGCGAAACGTCGGCAAGGCTATCGCTTAACTTTTTCGAGCACCACGAGACAAGCACCAGCACCTTCTTCAAGGTGTACCTGGTCCGCGAACTTTTTGTACGATGTTGCTATACTCGAATCTGCAATTGCTTTTATACCGGTAGCTAGGATCACGCGGGGGATGGGGATGGGCGAACGACGACCGGGCCATGGGATGGATCGGTAAGGTCCATGTACAGAACGGGGATACGGGACCCTCTGGAACCCCCACCATTTATCGTCAGGTGGTTGCCTTGTACCCAACAGGATCGTCGTAACGCAAACGTGGGCATCGTTCAACGATACGTGATCGTCATTCAGGATCGGACGTTACCTGAATCGAACGCATTAATTGCGATCCTCATAGATCGCAGCCTGACTTTAGTTAATCGAGTTGCACAGCGGAGTGCTGACTACGGGGGATGCTGCGAAGGTGAAGATAATAGAACTTGGTAGGTGAGAAAGGAGGATGCAGTTCCAACGGGAACGACGTTGCAAGCGTCGGTAATATAATAGGGGAACGAGGGATACTATTGAGAGAATTAGATTTGTAATTCGAGGATGGGAGAGAATGATAGAATTTGCTTGGAATTTTGTGACAGGTGAAACGGTTAATGAACGTACAAATTTATGGATGTGCAGGGAATAGATGTCGGCGTTCCTTTTTTAGCAGCGGTCGTCGTGACTCACGTAGATCGAAGTCCGATAAAAGGGTCTAACGACAGAATAACACACGAGGTTCATACATTTTCAACCGTTCTATAAATACGCGCTATGCAAGGAGCGAGCCAGGACAACGTTTCCCGCTGATTTCATCCACCAGTGACCGTGCTTTCGCGGGAATTCGCGTTTCCAGAATTTCTGTACCGTCCCTTGCTGCCTTGGTGAACCTTTTTCACTCCGCGATTCGCTCTTTCCCCGAACGCCACCCTCTCCTCTTCACCCTCCATACGCGAACCTATTTCTATTGCAGGAAAATACCAGTTCACCCACATTTCCCATGCGAAATTAATCTGTATGCCAGTCTAGTAAAATCTCAGACACGCGAAGCCATGCACGAGGTCAGATTATTTTTAATCGTTCCATCGATCAGCTATTTCCGTCCACCGAAGGCTGCGGAAACTGATAGCAACGAGTCGGCCACCACCCGCTACGGTTAATGACGTGTGTTTTGACGTAACCTCTTAATATTAATATTATGTCAGTCATACGCGGGCAGACGTCCCGGCGTATGACTTGGTCAGAGGCGACAATAATTCTCGGGGATGATCAAAAGTCCGTAAGAGTCCAATGGCGGTGGCCGCGGCCCTCGTGCTCTGAATTTAAAGCGAACTCAGACAGATCCGCCTTCACGTGTCACTGTCCCTACCTCCGCTGCGTTCTCTCTTACTATCTCAACGGCTTCTCTTCGGCATCGAACCGCCGCGATGAGCAACGGAATTACGATCGGCTCCGCTACAGCCTTTTGTAGAAGCATTGCGAGCCGCAAAGTTCCTTTTTAACAGTATTTCTCCTCCGCTCGGGGTACATTATTCATTTTGCGACGCCGCGATCCTGTTTCTCCCTTTCCTGTAAGTGGCCGTCCGCTCCCCTATTTATTGTTTTCTGCTGCTCCTTCCTTGCAACGAGTTTGCGAACGATTGCGTTCGATTGTTAGGAAAGAGGACAGTTTCTTGGATATGCGTATTAGTTCGCTCGTCTGCCGATCCTCTGGGCGGTGTACCGCTATCGTGAATAGCTGATGATATCGTACTATTTCATGAATCAACTTCCATACGCACCGTTTTCCAAGTCACGCGTACCGTATTTTAGAGCGTGACCAGGCGACGCAAAGCAGTACGTCCATTTCTGATAAAACGAACGGCCGTTCTGCTCGGATGCAGCTAGATTCGCGATGTCCAGCAAAAATTTACATCGCATCAATTTTTACAGAGACCGCCCGTTTCTCACGACGGATTAACATAAGCCTCTTTACGAAAGCAAACCATCGTGTTACGTTGTGCACCAGAGACAGTTTCACGATCCATAAACTGTTTAATTTTTCCCACCGGGATCAAAGTACAAAGTTGAAATATCGTGGATAGCACGGGGGTGTAAAGTTAACATGGAAGGCCACTTGGTATTGCACTCGTTCCTACCAAGGAGTTCTCGGAATGTAATCGTTTCTTCGTTTTTTCTTTTTTTCTCGTGCTGCACGACTATTTTGAGAATACGTGGACTGGTTCGACGACCCCGCGAACGATCCTATTTCGCGAATCGTGTTCCCCAACGTGGCCGCTGAAATCAGTCCATTGTTTCGCGTTAACATTCACGATGCATGCTCGTCCGGCAGACATATAGTTGTCTATGTGAAAATGTGATCCAGTAGAATGGTTACACGTGTTTATCGATTCGCCCCTGGCCGGCAACAATCATGTGAAACTTTTTGTCCAAACTTCCTAGCTAATTAAAAAAACAGATCCTGTAGCGCTGCTTATTCTATTTTATTCTGTATGCTGTATCGCCGTCCCCCATAACTTCACGAGCCAGTCAGGACGGTGAAGCATCGCTTGGCTATTCCAGGTGGATCGTAAATTCGCGAATACGACTATCGATGGAATTCGTATCGACGACTGTGCCGAGCGATGCTCGTAAATAATCGGTGTATAGTTGTACGTCATCCGATTGCGAGGATATCCTCGCAGACAAAACGCATGTAAACCGATGATGCAAGTCCCATAATAATGGAATTCAGCGATCGTCCATCCGTTTCTGCGTCAGAATCCCTTTGTTTGGCTGTTTTCCATTGGTTAGCAGCATTTTCCGTGCGCACCGTAGCTACGCCACCGTCGATAAATCCGGATGCTCTATTGGATCTGCTAGCAGATTTTTCGATCGAGAGATAGTGGGTGTTCGATGTGGGTTGCTTGATAAGCTTCAAGGATGAAGTCCGTTTTCTGGCAAGCTTATAATGATTCAGAGCGATGCTCGAGCGGAACCGGACGATACCGTTTTTCGATCGGCTAATTAGCAACTGGTCGGGGGCCTCGATTCGGGTCGCAATGGTAATGAGTGCAACGGAAGTGTTCGACGTAAGTTCAAGACACGAATGTGCAATTTTTGGTGACAAGTATGACGTAGCGGAACAGCTGCCAATGGCAGGAAGTTCGAGAGCATTAAAATCGTAGGGGACAGGGATTATTATTAGACCGTTTATACAGCACGATTCGTCAGCCGTCTATCAGGCGACACCGATGCCCACCACTTTAATAGACAAAGTGTCGTGAACATCATCGCACTGTTCACGTTTGCCTAAACATCTTCCAACGTGCCGCAACGAAGATGACGAATCGGGCATTAAAGCACACCGTGTCACGGTTCCGCGAAACTTCTCGAACATACCTAGTCCTTTTTCAAAAAATATCACGCTAACTCATCCTCGAGGACGAATAATGCATAAAGGGAACCCAGACGGCGTTCGCATGGAGCTTTCGAGAAGATGATGAAAACTGAATATAAAATCCTGCGCCACCGACACTAAATGAAAGGAAAAGGAGAGGGGCCCGTTCCATCATCTTTCTGGCGAGTTTAAGCGAACCACCAATTGCACGGCGAGTGAAATGCAATCCGTATGCACATAATTGCGTATGCCGGGCATCGTTTACTTATTTGTCGCAAAATGAGCAAGCCAGACGATACCTTGGTTCTCAGGAGGGTACAGTCTGGTTCGTGGCTCCTGTTTTCGTGAACAGCCGCACGCACGGAATCAAGATGAACCGACGTAGACTTACACGTGCTGCGCAGTGGCATACTGAAACGGACACGTCCGTCTGCTCACGTGCGGCAACTGTCGAAACGTGAGACAATCGTATCGTTTCTGCGGTGGGTTTGCATGCTCCGTTCGATCATTGCCAAGAGGAACAACGCTGGAAGACGTACGGTATTGTAAAAAGATTGCGCTGCATCGTACGAGATCGAAGAGTGAAGGAGGAAAAGAAAACGGACGGAGGATACGAGGTATCGGCGGTGTCTTTATTATAATTCGTGCACGGATCCTGCGGATGATCTACGATTCAATAGAAATCCCTCCGCGAAACAGAGAGGCGCGTGGATAGGTATGTTTAATTCAAGATCGTTTCTCGGAATGATCCCGACCCCGCAAACAATTTTACACGTCACGGTTGCTCGACGGATGCAGCTCTTGTAATAAAAATGGTCAGTTCGTTGGAGAAACGCAACGCGACGAAAATATTTTCCCGATCTCCTGTTCAATTTGCAACGATTTGACACGTACACGGCGCGTTCACGGTTTCCGCTAAGCTTCTCTATTTTTTTCCACCGCGAGTTTTCCTCGATCTTCCCGTTTTCCTTTTGCCGTATCGTTTGCCCGAACGGACGACGACTCTCGATAGATCCTTGTACACGTGTAGCAATTCCTATTTGAACACGAATCACGAAGAACGAGCAGCTAAGCCCAGGACAACGGGTTGAAGGACCGCGTTACATCTAAACCCGTGGATTGCGTTCATTTTGCAAATTTCTAGAATAAATCGGCCGAGACAGGTGTTTCGTATCGTAGTATTAGCGTAATGCGTTTCGCGCTAGACGCGTATCCTGTTCGTGTTGGCAGAGGGACGATTCCCTGCTGAATGAACAACGAGCCGTGTTCGGCTTATTTGGCTCGGAACCAGAGCCAATGGTTGTATTCGAGTTCTAATTCATGAAACAGGGGAGCTATTTATGCTCTTAGATCACTCCGAAGCGGAAACTGTTTAAGGTGGTCAGTATTCTCTGCCACTTTTCGTACGAGCAGGTAAAGGAAGATGAATAATCAAGCCCCTCCATCCTTCCATTTCCTGTGCACGCCGCTGATCCCTCTGATCAGCAGTCA
Source organism: Nomada ferruginata (assembly GCA_963583965.1). NCBI lineage: Eukaryota > Metazoa > Arthropoda > Insecta > Hymenoptera > Apidae > Nomada > Nomada ferruginata. The sequence goes on from OY757223.1 coordinate 1,547,833, forward strand.
GAGAATCGACGGGCCCGGTAAACCGACTGGAATTTACTGTCCAGTGTTTCCAGGGAAGACATAAAATAGTCGCAGGTGTATAGCCGGCCGACATAAACGCCCACGAGTATTCGCAAAGACGGCTACGAATTCTGCATCCTGATTGCGAAACGAGATCTGTTTGGCTTTGCACCTGCTTGACCACTGTCAGACACTGGAGTGGCTCGATGAAAATCGATCAGGTGTGTGGGTGTTCGATGAACGCGAGGACACTTCCGTGATCAGACCTTAGAAGGTCGGGGGATAACGTAGAATTGATTTTAACCCGAGCATTTCATTTGCCAGAGGTGCGCGAGATATTAAATGGATTATTTTACGGTGGTTCAAGGCTTTGCACCGTATCGGTGATATTAATAGATATTTCTAGGACGGGCAAGTTGTTTACCAGCTTCCTGGAGGCGCCAGTCCGACGATCGTTTGAACTTGCTGCCTTAAATCAATGTCCACCGGGACATTGATAACAGCAGCGACGTCAAAAGAAAAGTATGACGAACACTTAGTTACGTCAGCGCGCCTATAAGTCTGTCCACGGACTCACCATAAAATATATAGTGCTAGCTGAGCATGACGCACGGAATGCGAGATTTCTTCCCCTGCATGAATAAAATCTATTGTTCGGCGAACGCGGTTTGGCTTGTCCCGCGAATTGACAGGCGGAACTTTGCCCGACCCTCGCGTGAATCGAAACAGCCGACTTCCTTTAACCCTTCTAATTGCGCCAAATCCCTCGTGAAAATTTTCGTCGCGCGAGCACATTGTAGGTGCAAGAGTAAATACGCCTCGTTCTTGTTCCTCCCAGCAGAAACTTCGAGTAACTTCCTTGCAAGTTCACTGACACGATAAAGGGGTTAAGGGTGAAAGAAACGAAGAGCCGTGACAGCGGTCGGAAACGAAGCAGAAGAAGGAAAGGGAAAAAGAAAATAATAATGTGAAAAGTTCCTGGAGATTTTGGACGTGCGTGTCACGTGCCATGGGCTGTGTCATGTAATTCACGACGCGGTAGATCTGCGCGATGCATCATTGCATGAAGATCGCGGCGGCTGCCTTTTAAGCGCAGCCAGCCATATTTTAGCGCAGCCGATTTTTTCCAGCCCGCGGGTGAACACGGAATGCTTGACAATTCCCCGCAGTATTGTGGAATCGCGCGGTAAGGTGCATTCGAAACGATGCGGCGAAAGTTTAAAAATTTTAAACGACAGCGCACACCATCCTTCAGTCACGCGTCCAAAGAACAGTGTTTTCGTGCGACATACGCTTCGAATTTTAATTTATCCATCCGCGATTTGCAAAATAATTTCGGAATTCTAGAATTTGTAGGGCCGAAAATAATTGACAGAAGTATTCGTTTCTATGGGTTTTTTTTCTTGCAACGGTGTAATAAATTAGCGTTAGCGTGTGGCGAGAGAAGAGAAGTCTCGCGAAGCGGGGACGAATAAAAATGTTGACAGGTGCTGTGACACAGAAAATTTTTATTATCCTTTTTGTTACATGAGCCATGGTCCAAAAGTGGCCGAAAAGTATGGTCGGAATGGATGTGTGAGGATCGTGCGGTTGTCCTCGGAGTCCAAATTTCACCGTTTACGAGATTTCAGCAGGTATCCCACAGCGCCCATGTCCAGGAATCTAAAATTCATCCGATTATAAAAAATGTCTACAATGGGCAGGTAAATGGTTGACCAATTAAGTTGGAAAAGTGTGAAATCCAGGGGGCTTACCTTTGTTGCAAATTTGATACCTCGCGTTTCTTTTCCGTTTTCCCCGATGTGACGCGACTGCCGTCATCAGAAACAAACCTGGATGCGACTGCAGTGGATTTTTCAGGTGGGCCAGTGGTGCCTGAAGGGATGTTGGTCAATTTTTTACCCTGACGGCTTTCTTTAGACTTTCTTCTGACGTTCAGATCCGACGATACCACGATCTCGTCGAACGTTTGTCCGAAAACAGCTAAATGGATAAAAGAAAGGGTATTAATTCAATGAAGTATGGTGGAACAAGAAACAATATGGTTGGAATCAAGACACTTGATCGTGGTAACATATGTTACCGTTGTAATGCACAACGATGCACTATATTTTTATATTCAGTGGTAGCAAAGGAACAATAGATCGCAATCAACACATACTCAGTGCAATCAAGTATTAATCGCGCAATAAAATATTTGTACAAACAATAGTGTACAAACTTTACTCACGGTCTTGGTTGGATGTATGCTGGGCGTGGACAACTACACAAGTCAATGTAATTATCAAAAGAGTCAAAAGGTTCGTCATTATTCCAAATTCGATTTTTTTTCTTAAGTGTTTTATGATGTCCGAAATATTGTTTAAAGCTGTGGAAATAGAAAGCAGTACTATAAGATCTTGAAAAAGGAACACCAAGTATCTTCCAATTTGCAACATACTGGACCAGACGTACCGTGCACGCGAAATCACATTCATTTACAAATTAAGGAAACAGAAAATCCTCAAGGAACTTCCAGTTCAAGGGAACCAACAGAATGCAAAGTTGTTCGACAGAACTCACGCGTCACAAGTGACGTGCGAAACGTCAACCGGCCATTCTCTCGCTCTCACCAATCGATAGACTTTCGCAACATGCCAAACCATTAATCATGCCAATCGGCAGACCATTCTCACATCACCGGACATGAATCTACTAAAAAAGGTCCGAGGGAAGAAGTCGAAGGAATATAAATTCCCAAAAATTGCATAGCTTCGCAAGGAAGATGAAAGATTGATTTAGAACCACCGAGATTACCACCGTTTATACAGCTAGAGTTGAAAAGTTGCACGCAAACTTCTCAGCCGACTTACCGACGACTTAAGCCAGAAGATACTTTCCGAGACGACAACCGCACGAGAAATGCGAGCACGGTGCCGCGCAAGGCTTGAAGAGAGCATCGCCGATTTACTATAGTACATGGTGAACAGAAACAAGTCGGGGGTAAGGGTCCAGGAGGAGGCGCCTTGCGATCCCCGTTCACATACTGTAGATCGTATGCACCAGACAGACCACTTTCTATTTCATTTTTTTACCCCTTGCGAGCGTTTCGTCTCGCTCTCGTAAGGATCCGGCCTTCTCGTTTGTTCGACCGGGAGGACTGGTCTCGAGAACGGCCGTCTGCGTGTCCAGCAGCGGCTAAACAATGCTTAACGACCAGAGACGGACCTTTAACGAGCCCCTTTAATGCGTCCTCGGTGTCACGAACCTTGGTCCTTTGGCTACTGCCCGGCACACGTGTTCTTATATCTGTCATGGTATTCAGAATCGAGCGAGGGATTTTCTAGCAATGGGGGTTGAGCGGTTTTCACATTTGTCGGCAGGGTGGACGGCAGAAATGTACACGGAGGAATTACGTATTCCTTTGCGTCCTTTTCACGGCAGGCCACGAACTCAATAGAAACTAATTTCAATCGGGCATCTTCGAGACAGTTCAACAAAGATCTATAATACGTCAGAGTATTTTCGGCCACACTACTTTCTAACTAAGATTGCTCGACGTCCCTGTGCATCGCGCCACCTGTAAACAAGTAAAAGCAGGGTTCGTCGAAACGAGAGGAAAAAGAACGACGTTCACTGCTGATCGCTTTCTAAGGTGTTTTATTTGAAACAGGCTCTCAGCGGGGAAAGTTCGAGACGGGGCACGATCTTGTGGCGGTCCAGGATCGCGTGTACGCGGATCGGCCCCGGTCATTGCACGCCTCCCTTCGGATCCCGATTTTCGGTGTTCGCTTTTTACAGGACCTCCTCCTTCTTTTTTGCCTCGCTTTGTGCTGTTAATCCCCGGCCCTCCACCCCGCTGCTCCATCGGATTCTTGCACCGGTTATCCTTGTTCCACCGCCGCGTACAGCAAGGGACCGAGTCGCGATATTTTGTCGGTTTTAGTCGCGGGACCATCTGGCGTACGGACAAAGGGAACCTGGCTCTCAGGAAGTCTCTCGGATGGAGGGTGGTTCGTCCCTTCTTACGGCTGGTCGACTTTATTTTCTTATAGCCGGTCGCGGTAGAATGTTTGTAAACAATAGCGAATGTCTGCGAACCCGTAGATCCGCGCCACGTTGAATCAAGCTTGCGGGGGTGGTTTTTTCTGATCTGTGAAAAATGATTACGTAAATACTTTTGGCAACAGACAGTCTCTCTCCTGGTATTATAAATTGTTGCAAATTGCATTGTATTATATTCTTAGGGGTGGCGCGATTAATATAGCAGAGTAACGCTTCGCGAGTTGACTTTAAAGCGGAGCTTATTTATTACCGGCGGTAACAGCACTTTCACGGGCGGCAATCTGAGATCTGCATTCCCCTGTGCATAGGTAACGCGCGCATAAATAAATGCGTGTGTACAGTGTGGAACCACTTGTGACCTTTAACCCTTGCAGAGTGACCCTTGAAAAGGAGACACTGCATAGCGAAGGACATTTGCATAGCTGGATTTATCGGCCACACCGGGGCGCCGATGTTAATGAACGTCTCCGCGTGATTGATACGATTTTAACAATTCATGACGCAGTTGTCGGCCGTGCAATCAATTCTGGTTACATCGATTTCCTTTCCTCGTGCTACGCGTATTCGGTTAAAACGAGCCCGCGGCTTTCTCTTCTCAATAGCTGCGATCGTGTACAGCCTCGAGAATTTAGCGAACTAGGAGTACAAATATGGGAATGAGCTACAGGTGGTCCGACAACTTTTCTCGATCGATGAACACGATCTGTCTATCGGTCGAAGCAATTCAACGCTACTGTCTCCCGCAATTTTGTCAGGTGATTCGTGCCTAAATGCCCGACGGCTGAATCGCAGCAGATTTTAAACGAATCTCGCGAGCGTGGGTGCGGTTTCGGAACGAAAACAGACCGGTTTGCCAAGGCGGAGAAGCGCGGTGCCTGCTTGTGGACACTGCAGCCAACAAGATGGCGTACGAATCCCTTTAAAACGAGTTAATCCGTCTGTCTGGCCATCTGCCGATCGCCTGAGAACCGAGAAGATTCATTTTCTCTTTGTCCATTCTTTTTCACACGTACCAAAAGGAGCGCGGCTCAATGGGACAATGCAGGCAGCGCGCGGGTTTCTACATCGTCCTTTTTCGTAACAGGTCCCACACACATTTGAATAATCAACGCGTAGGCAAGCCAGCTTTGTCGAATCTGAGACAGGGGACAGGAATGAACGAGCAAGAGGGAGAGAAAAAGAAACGTCTCGAAGGCAGCCACGACAAAAGTGACACACCCGATACGAAAAGATTGTTGTTGCATCCCTGAACTGGACTACGCTGAACCGGACAGATGTTTCCCTTGCGTTTCTGTCGCAACTAAGGTGAAAGACTACGCGTCCCGATTGCGTCAGGCTTTCCTTTCTCCATTTAATTCGCGAGGGTTCGTTAACCCCCGATTGGTGAACTCTGACACTGGGCTGGAAGGATATTCGAGGCCATTTCTTTGCCCGTTCGCCTTTTGCGAACGTGCATCGGGAATGTGGAAGTTGCAAGAAGCATCGGTCCCGAGGCGTTGTTTGAATATTATTGAGATTCTTTAGTTTCCAAGTGCGGAAGTCGCCTTGATAAAAGAAATCGGTTTACCTTGGACCGATCAGCAGATGGTCTTCCAGTTTCATAAAGGTAAAGGAGCGCATAGTAAAATCGTGTAAATCTGTAATGGATGAAGTTCGTTAACCCGACACGCGTGAATTTACAGCCGGTTTTTTTCGGGGCGGCGGTGGTCGGCCGAGACCCGGGATCCTTGCGGCCAATGAAAAGTTTGCGGCATGCATATTCGGATGCTTTACAACTTCCTGTATTCATGATAGACAAGCTGGGAATTCCCTTGATTGGCACACGTGTATGTATATTTCGATCGTGGAATAATTAAATAAAATATTCAATTCGATAAAAAATCTTAAAACTTAATTCACAGAAGCTGTATTTTTCAATGTTTAAATTTATCATCCGAACGTTTGACAATCAATGATTAATATACACAACGTCAACGTGTTTCGCTTCGAAGGGTCCCACTATTTTTTCCCCCTCCGAGCTATCAATCCAAACCCACGTTCCCCTGAATCCTTGTTAAAAAAGAATCCCCCTAAGGGTGGGGTATTTGATTACGTGCGTTCGAAGCACGATCGAACAGGTGAAGGTGATTGGTGATTAGCAGAGGCGAGCATTCTCTGCTCGTATGCAAAGGCATACGCTCAGGCATCCGTGCCTGAAGGAATTACAGGAAGAATCGATTCACATCGAACTGATTCGTCTCGGCGGTGAGTGTTCACGATGATTTCAACTTGTTGAATTGCAACGCGCGTGCCGCAGCTACACGCGCGCGTCAAGTCAATTAATATTCTCTGTTATGGGACACGGATCGGATCGTGTCGACAGTGTGGTCGTTACACGTGTTCCCCGTTGAGGCAAACCGAAGAAATATAGTTCCGATGTACGGTTATTTACTGGAAGGTGCGATTTAAGACCCTTGAGCGGCTGCGAATAATCGATGAAATTGCAAACAAGAAATATAAACTTAGACGAATTTTTATTACAAAAGTTCGGTTCATGTGAACAGTTTGAATAATTGAGCATCGAAGATTAAAAAATTCTGTGCCGATCAGAGAATCGTAGCGTTGCAGGAGTCAACTGTTTGTAGTGATTACCTTTTCGCGTTTTAAAAGCTGCTGCTTTCCGCAGAAGATTCAGAGTTGCTGAACGACGCGGAGAGCGGACCAAAGTTGATGGTGGCGCTCTGTGAGCTGGCCTGGCTTTGAGCTTCGGATGGTCCTCCACCATTTCCGAAGGACCCTGCATTAGCAGAGGCGAAGGAATTACCTTCACCGCCGCGTTGGGGATATGCTCCGTAAGGTGGATAGGCTTCTGGCAAGGGTTCTCGTATTGGGAATCCAGGCCCTCCGAAAATAGATCCAGGCGCCTGGTACCTGAAGTAGAAATACGTATGTTATTATCGAGAACGATATTTTATGCGAACCACCAGCAATTTGTCGAAGTAAAACATTTACTTACTCTGGAACAATTATTTCTTCTGCTGGGAATCCAAATTGTGGCGATCGCTGCACTCTCTTGTTAGCCAAAGGCACAACGGCTGGCACTGCTAAACAATTTTCGATCAGTATTGCGCAGAACGCGAGCATCGCTAGAATTCGTGCGGCCATTTCGTCGGGATTATTTCGGGTGGCTCGTGTGAAGAGAACCGAAGGATTATTGTAGATAATCGTTTGCGCACCATGCTTTTATACGCGTACCCCTTCACTATCGAAATTGAAAGAAGCCACCCGTAATTTTCTACGATTAATGACGTATTTTCTGTTACCTCCTAACAAGTTGATGGCCTTGGTTAATGGTTGATGGACGAACGAAAGTGGACCGGAAGAAACGTCAGCCACGTTTAAGGTTACCAATTTACCTAGGCTTCGAGGAATCGCGATACTGCAAAATCGAAAATAAACAGGTGCGAGATGGAGAGAGAGAGAGTAGCGATTTGAGATTCGGATAAATGGTGATATAATAAAAAAACGACAGCATCGATCGCTGCTGGTCTAAAATGTTTTATTCAGCGATCCGCGGGGATTTTTGATGACAAACCTGTCGTTCGGTTAATTGCTCAAGGTTTCACTAGATTTTAGACATTTCGTTTCTGAAGTAGGCTTCTTTTTTTTATCCCGGAGTTAGATCCGCATAAATTCAAGGAAACGGTTCGTTTTGCCAAATATAATTTATTTTCTTGTGGTGGAGGAAATTAGTTGAGTAGTAAACATCCATGGTTATTTATTTCTTCAAAATGCTATATTTATTTTAATTATTGAACTACTTTACATTAAGTAAGTGTTAAATGCGACATTTAATAGTTCCTTAGAACAGTCACTCTTATATTAATTTCAGCCTTCTATCTCTCCAAATTTTCACAATAGCAGACTTTGAATAGTCCTTGTGACAAATGTATTAATTAACAGTAACATGCTCGTCGTGCATACAGGTTTTGCAATTTATCAACTACGAAATGTGCTTAGTATTATAACCATCTATATACAAATTACTTAAATTAAACTTTTAATTAGATACTTTATAAAAAATGCGTAGACCCAGATGTCTTGTTTTTCTGGGAAGACGAGAAAGTCCAGACATGGTGGAGAATTTTGCGAGGGCAACGCTAGCCAAAGGCGTTTGCAGGCTGTAAGCAAATAATATTCATGCTGAGAGGCATTGACACAATTCCTAGAACATCGTTCTCAACATTTCGAAACGATTTAAAAAGAGAAAAGAAAAGACAATGAAATTTGTTACCTCGTGGAGGAAGCATGGCCATTCGAATGCTTCAGTCGACACCCTCCAGATCATACGAGCAGTCACGAAAGCGTTTCTTACAATTCTGCAGTTCATCTTCTGAAAATATTAAATATTATAGCCTTTCTTTAACAAGTGGAGATTATATTTTAATCGGAAATTTATGGAACGATTTCTGATGAGACTCGCTTTTGAGGAATAAAAATAACAGATTATTACTTTTCACTGATGTCCCACTTGTTTTTGAACTGTACACAACCACCAACACAGTACTCGCCAAAATGAATAGGAAAACCAAAGACTTCATTCTTGCCGGAATACTCTCGCAGAACTGAGTGCACTACAAGTTCGATGCTTCCCTTCCCTAGGGGTTCTTTCCCGTTATCGGAGCATTTTCAAGAATCGGGAGGTTTCGGCACTCTAACGGTAATCCTCTGACCTGGCCACCACCCTCGTACCCTCTTTGGAATTTCCAGAAAATGGTTAGAGGCTATAAAACGGGGGGTTGCTTTAGACAATAAGAATGGTTGTTCCAGGTACCTTTTTCTAAACGCAATAATTGTGAAAGGACACGGAGAAATCGTACAGAAATATTCATTTAAGTTCAAAATCAAACTCAAAGCAAAAGAAATAATTCTTTGCTTAGCCATTAGACAATTCTTATTATAGGCATGTACTGTGCCTGGCCAATTCCACGTACACGTGCTGACATAAGGGAAATAATGGAAAATAAAGAAATGACAGAGCTTCCAATAATAGTTCTTTATGATTGCTGTGTTCAGTGCCGTCGGCTTTTTCGCACTGTCGCGCAAACCATCGCATTTACATGTTCATCGATCTCTTTTGACAAAAGCAAAATTGCTTCCTCCTCTGGGCACACTTCGTCGTAATTATTTATTAAAAGCGTACAAATCAACGCAATGAAATATATCGACACGGAAAGCATGTATCGCTTTAGGAAATCGGGCATTAAAAGGAAATCGAGGCAAGAGATAAATGATAGTCTTCTAACATTATTTGTTTTGACTTTAGCGTGTTTTCTTGCTACAAGAAAAATGCATGGGTCAATGAAGAGATGCCAGATAATAAAAAAAAGTCGCAATGTTTATTTGTTGAGTTCTTATAGCTTACAGCACGTAACAATATGTTTATTACGCAAGAGAGCGAGGCAAACGCGGAGGACGGGTTTCCGCAGCCGTACGATAAGTTGTGGTTGTGGTAATTAGAGGGAAACTCCACGAAGACGCAAAATAAATGGCACTCGATGCAAAATTAATTGCAAGTAATTACGCACAAATTACGAAAATTCGCGTCTACGGGTATGAACAATTGTTCAATTGCATCCTTACTATTCCTACTCGAGTCTTTTGCGTCTTTGTATATAATTTAAAAATAATTCGTATCCGAAAATTTAACGTCGATCATTATCCAGACGGCCCCGTGCATTCTTTCTGCTCAAAAACAATTACTCATCGCACTAAATAATGAATAAATGAATTGCTATTTAATGAACATCGTGAAAATTAATACTATTCGCATTGTTTTCCAGTTAACAAAAATTTCACTTCTTCATTAGCTGCTGTTACAGAGATGCGTGCCAAATTTAAAGAGACAGATAAAGCATCATTGACACTTAAAATGAAAGTAGTTATCCTTGTTATATAAATAAATTTAATACGAAATATGTTTAACAATTTATCGTTACGAAAATAATGTTCTATCTGCCTCCAGTTTCGATTATTGTAAATATCTTCAGCAAACTATTCGTATACAAATACAATATCATCAGCTTGCAGAGAATCATAAAAAAAAATTAGGAAGGCACTCTGAAGAGATTGCAAATAGATTGGAGATGTTCACGGGCAAAATGATATTAGAGCTATGAACACAAGCTTACAATAATTTGTGATTGTTCAGAGAAATTATTTGAAGATTTCGATCGAATAAAGAATGTTCCCTGTGCACACTATATTGGCAAGAGCGGTATCGCAAGACTCGATAAATCTTTTAGAATATCCAACTCGATGAACATTTACAGAACCTCGTTCATTCTTTCAAAATAATGTTCCCAAATGTAAAACGCAATAAAACGTGTTATTACATAACACAATTGTACCGCGGATTAATCACGATTATACGTTCGTCTCGCATGCAATGTCAGGCTCCCGCGACATTAATCGCGTCGCAAACGACGTCGAGTTGTCTATCATCGTTGATCGATCGATCTTTAAATACCAGACTGATCTTCGATTTTTAGATCCTATAAACTATACTGTATCGTGTTTTTTCTTGATCGGAGAAGTATCTCAAAACCTTCAGAGTGATGGCACGGTCCACGGTGTTCGATTCTTCCCTGGTTGAATCGAAAAATCGTATTGTCTAGGCGATTATTTGGAGAAGACGAGCATGCTTCTCGTGTCTACGCTGGCCGTAGCAGAACTGGAGGCTGAACTGTGGCCAGATCCTGAGGATGCGCTGCTGGATGCTTTTGCGTTCGCGTTCGCTCCACCATACCCATTTCCAAATGCTGTCGATTTCGCGTTTGAAGCGGCGTTCGATCCTGAAGAATTCGTAGAAATCATTTAATTAGGATAAAGTCTGATTCAATGGCCTTGGATATGGATGAAGCAACGGCGTAACGGCCTACGAAATATGAAAGTGAAATATGACAGATTAAACCAGTTAAGATGAATGTTTGACAATATTGGAACATACCTTGACCATAAATTCCTGAACCACCTAAGCCTCCAGCAGAGGCAGATGCATCAGCGTTGGCATTGGCTCCTGCAGAGCCTCCGCCGAATCCTCCAAAACCACCGCCGATATTCCCCGATCCTCCATAGGCATTTCCACCATTTCCAAAACCAGATCCAGTGGTTCCGGCATTGGCTACAGCGTCTGATTTAGCATTTGATCCAGAGATACCCCCGCCAAATCCTCCCAGACCACCGCCGATATTTCCAGATCCTCCAAATCCAATTCCACCATTTCCAAAACCAGATCCAGTGGTTCCGGCATTGGCAACAGCGTCTGATTTAGCATTTGATCCAGAGATACCTCCGCCAAATCCTCCCAGACCACCGCCGATATTTCCAGATCCTCCAAATCCAAGTCCACTATTTCCAAAACCGGAACCAGTGGTTCCAGCGTTGGCTACAGCGTCCGATTTAGAATTGGATCCAGATATACCTCCACCAAATCCTCCCTGACCACCGCCGATATTTCCAGATCCTCCAAATCCAAGTCCACTATTTCCAAAACCAGATCCAGCGGCTCCAGCATTGGCAATAGCGTCGGATTTAGCATTTGATCCAGAGATACCTCCACTAAATCCTCCCAGACCTCCGCCGATACTTCCAGATCCTCCATATCCGTTTCCGGCATTTCCATAACCAGATCCAGTGACGCCAGCATTGGCTACAGCGTCAGATTTCGAATTGGATCCAGAGATACCTCCACCAAATCCTCCCAGACCCCCGCCGATACTTCCAGATCCTCCATATCCGTTTCCACCATTTCCATAACCAGAGCCAGTGGTTCCACCATTAATTACACCGCTGGCTTGAGCATTAGATGCAGAAGTGCTGCCTCCCAGACCACCGATAACCGAGGGCTGAGAAATTCCACTGCCGTATGCGGGCCCAGAAACTTGGTAAACGGGAACAGCACCCTTCGACGGACTTCCGAATATGCTTTCTAGAATAGCATTTCCATATGCATTGCCCGTTCCAACAGGCTGATAATTGAATCGTGTACTCCCAGGAATTAAAACAATTCCAGGAGTTCCCACAATTCCAGCAGATCCAATAGGATTAACTGGTACTGTACCTTGTCCAGGATACTGAGTGGGAATTCCTTTAACACCACCCTGACTCCCAGCAACAGCCCCAGCGTTCGTAGCTGAGGAACTTCCACCTTGACTTACGAAATGCCCAAGTCCAGTTCCTCTGGTTCCACCATTGAGGAAGGGATTCTGTTCTCCAATTTGTCCTTGAACTCCGCCAATTGCACCAGTATTAGCGCCCGCATTGGCAACTGCATTTGATTGACCCGACTCGCCATTCAGAAACGGATTGCTCGAAGCGGGAGCGTAGGAACCTCCTGCATAATATCCCGGATTCCGAGATGGCCCTGAAACTTCTGGATACGCATTTCCATTGGCAATCGCACCTGCATTGGCAATAGCCCCTGCGTTGGCGACTCCTTGAGAAGATCCACTTAGGAAGGGGTTATTTGCACCAGGGGAAGAGACCGGTGCGGCCTGAGGGTAGTATTGCGGAGCCTGGACGTATCCTGGTGTTCCGATGTAACCGTTTCCAGCGAGTCCTAAGTTTGCATTGGCATTTGCGTTCGCGTTGGCAACTGCATTTGCGTTTCCATTAGCTTCTGGAACTGCGCCGCTGAATCCTACCGACGGCCTGTAGTAACCACCATTTCCGTATTCACCTGGTGGAGAAAGTTCGTGTAAGTATAACGGATACATTTCAGGTGCTTCCTGAATTTACATAGAACGCGTAAACTGTTAAACACCTTAGGGTAGACATGTAATAGAGACACACAGATGGATGTACACGTATTTGTTTTACGATATTAAACTTTGGGTGCCGTCGGAGATGAATTAAACACATTTGTGTTATAGTGTAGGTGCTGTAAGGTAAAATACAATTGATTGTTAATGGAAGTAGTACACAGTGCTGGGAAAGAGTGTGCTTCATTATTTGTCAGACACTGTGCAGGTTGTAAAAGATCCATTCCTTTCAGGGGGAACAACAAACAGGCACATATGCGGTGCGATCGAATATTATCTTCCGCATGGAACAGTGCTCGTTAACATGCAAACGGACAAGGTCATCCAGCTTTTTTTTCGAAGCAGCTCACCTCGACCACGTTTTGGCGAATCATCGTCTTCGACAACGATCACATGAATCGTATCAGGCTTTGGACCACGACCTGGTCGTGGGTACATTGGCCTACCAAAAGGAGGACCTGATTGCTCCACAATCACTACAGGTGTTATCGTTTCTCTGTCGGTCCAAGGACGAGGGGGAGTCTGTGGCATCTGTTGTGCAGGAGGCATAGGATGAGCGATCACGTAAGGCCTGCCATGGTGCATCGAGTGCCGATGGAAATGAGGCTTGCGAAAATTGTATCCTCCATCGATTGGTCTAGGAGATTCTACGATTGTTGTATACGGTTGCCTTTGAGATCCACTGCCAGCGTTTGCGTGTGCACCTGCATTGCTTTGAGCGGTTCCTCGAGAGTTGTGGCCATTGTTGGATTTCGAATTTGGATTTCCATTTCCATTTGCGCCGCCATTATTTTGAGTATCTCCAGGAGAATAGGAGCCAAACTGTGCACCTCCCCCAGTATTAGAACTAGCTTTCGCATTTGCATTTGCAGTTGCACTTGCGCCTGCGTTCCCCTGAAGATTTTCAGGAGAATAGTATCGACCAGGCGAACCTGCTCCGCTGTTATAATTTGCGTTCGCGTTAGCATTCGCATTGGCAACTGCATTGCTTTCAGCGTTTCCTGCAGAATAGTAACCGGACGGCGATGCACCACTAGCAGAGTTGGCATTGGCGTTCGAATTCGCGTTGGCGTTTGCGTTCGCGTTCGCGTTTGCGCTGGCGTATGCATTAGCATGTGTAGCAGCGTTCGCAGCCGACTGAGAACCGGCAGAACTACCGTACTGTGGAACGTAGCTGTTGCCACCGATGTTTGAATTATAATTCGGTCCTGGAGAACTGGGGTAATCTATACTCAAAGAAAATTCAACGCTATTTACGGGCCTTGCTCCCGTTTTACACTTTATCGCGCAATTTGCAATAAAAATCGAACGGGTATGGACAGCTGAAAATATTAATTGTAGCTTATCAGATTAAGTACCTTGAAGATTAGCGTTTGTAGCAGCTCCAGCGTTAGCCAGCGATCCCACAAGGGCTCCGGCGTTTGCAACAGCTCCAGCGTTAGCCAGTGATCCCCCCAAGGATCCACCGTTCGCATTGGCGTCAGCTTTTGCCGAAGCGCTGGACAAGCTGCTGGAAAAGGAGAGCGGTCCCAACGACAGATTTGTACCGAAGGAATCTGACTTGCTGGCTGAGTGAGAGCCACCGTCTTTATGGAAGAGGCCCAGTGGATCCAGCAGACTGGCCTTGCGTTCAATGATTTGACCGAGCAGACCTGTAAAACGAAATTGGCATCCTTTCTTTTAGCACGCTGACGCACAAAGGCGTTTCAACACCCTGGATATTAAAATATACGCGAGAAAATTTAATAATAAAAAAGAAATTTTCGGTACATTGCATACAAAGAAGATGAAAACTCACCAGGTGCCGCGGCCGAGTTTCCTACGTACAAAAGTACCAGCACCGGCACAATACACTCAAAAACTCGCATGTTTCTCTCACTCTGTGATGCTCGGACGATGAAATAATTCCTGTTCTCGGCTTCGAGTCGATAATCACTGTGGTCGAAGAGTCAAGAACGACTGAAGCTGTAGAACCAGACAACAACTTATATACGAGTAGCCGCTGGATTTTACGCCGGCCAATAATTGACCGTTACTCACTGCTAACCACTGTCCTCCACCATTTTATCCAGTTTCCCACCTCCCAGACAATGTTTTCCACAGGGATTTTTTGCAATCCATTCAATGAATCTTCCACAAAGTGATTGTTCTGTCATTGATCGCGTGATAAGGAGACAGGAGGTGAATTGAAGTTCACGGTTGATGAAGTCAAAACTTTCGCGGGGTGAAATAGACTGACACTGTCAAGGTCTAATCGTTTCGCCGAACTGTCTTACATTTCTCTATAATGTACCGGGATATTCCTATGGAGCGCCATATCGATTGTACATCATGATTCTCCAAATAATCAGGCATTGGAAAGTACGGTGAATTAATATTTAAGAAAATTACAAGGACTGGGAAGAACCAAATAGAGTCCTTGGCAATTTGGATACAATCGCAGAACTTTCTTCATGAATAATCGCGGGAATATTTAGCGAAGGACAATAAGAATAGAAATTAATGAATTAGAGGTGTGTGTACTTTATCTTGACTGTACTAACTCCTGAAGATCTACATAAATGTTTCTGCAGGGAGTAGGTTAGTAGATTGTAGAAATTGATAATTTCTGAATATTTCGCACATTTATGCGAATCTTTATATGTAATAAAAAGATGTAAAGTGTTTTTCACAGTAGGGAATATTAATCAGTCTCCGATCGTCTAAAAAAATCGAACATATTTAAATATCATGTTTCTAAACGACGTAGAAAGAGGAACATGTGTATCCAAAATTATTATGAGTAGTCGTATAGTTATATATTTGCCCGCGGCACATCACAGCGCGAGAACCTTTTGACATTATATCGTCGTTACATAATAGCTAGTCTATTCGATTAAAAAAACTGGGCGTCAGGCTAAATAGTGTTCGATAATTTGCAATTTAACCAGTTGGGAAATCTTACGAGTGGATCAGCGTTGCAATTAATAACGATGAGTAACCTATAATGCGTACACGATAATATAACAGTGGAAAAGGTGTAAAGAAAAAATGAGATACAGTCATGAACATTCTGCAGAAAATTTCTGTAGGAAGCTCGTATAAAAACTCTTGAATAAAACAAACTTCAACGACAACAATGTAGATATTCAATTGTTTTCCATTTCTTCTTTTCTGGTTGGTTAGTGTAAAAACCGCATTATTACTGCTCTTGAGAGCTTACAGTCGCACGGAAGGACGATCAAATCTTGTAGCTACTTTGCTTCCGTTATTAAACTGGCCATCGGTAATAGATAATTAGATTTTTATGATCGGTAAACGGTGAGCGTGTAAATGATGGATAAGGAAATGGCATTAGCATACAGAAGAATTCTAACAGTGACAACATTTCTCGCCAAGGAGCTCATACTCAATTGTTGAAGAGTATTTAATCAGCCTAGACAATAAGAAAGAAAGTTTTCCGATAATGAATGTCGAATAGAAAAATGGAATACTGTAAAATCCAAAGATACAGACAGATTAGTGGAATGAAAATTTCATCTAGCTGTGGCATATCGAATGTGAATTTAATCTGTAGATTTTTCGGCGATCTCTCTTTCACAAACCTTGATCCGGTCGGTCCAGATATTATGTCAAGGAACTGTTCGCGATAAATCCGTGAAAGAAGGAAAAGATTGAAAAGCTATCGTTCTACATTTCTTCCAAAAGAATTAATTCGCAGTAGCGTCTTTGATGATCGGCGACTTTACGCGTACAAACCTCTCTTTGTCATTCGTAAAGTTTCTCTGTCTTCCTCATATGGAAACCCGAAAGGTATTGACGTAAGCACTGATTTTAAAGACAAGGATACATGTCACTGACAGCGAACGAACATCGAAATCATTTTAGCAAAGAATGTCGGCTCGCAAAACTTTGGTCTTTTCGCAAAAATTTATCTCTCTCAACCACGGAGAAATCTATTTCTTTCTCCGTAACATGGATTGATCTTGAATCGACAATCTTTAAGATAGAAAAGCATTACGGTTTGCAAATCAGATTGCTGAGAACCTGTATCTGCAAGGTCAGGTTCAATGACTGCCATTGAGATTATAACGAGATTATTCATTGGGAAGGGATAAAATCGGCGGAACTTAGCGGGACCAGCATTTTATGTCCCCTTAAAAATTTATTGGTCTTGGAAATTCCGAAAAAATGTAATAGATTTTCGTTCGCCCCATAGCTACGACCGAAATCGTATCATGCAAATTATCATTCACGATCCTGTAGATTCTGTGAGAGTGTGGGGCCAACATGTATTGTATAGCAACAGGAAAAATATCAAAAAACACGTGCGTTCTCTTTTCCGCCACGGCAAACGTGCCTCTGTGATTATGCAAATTACGAACGGAAACCGGTTGATATTGTTGAATCGAGGGGCGAAAAATAAACCCCACAGAGGACTCGTTCACTCTATAATTTGACGCGACTCGAATCGTACCAGTGAAGTTTTTGAATATCTAGAATCGAGCGCACATATCTCTTCGGCGAGAAATATTGACTTTATAATTGCGCTCTTATTATTAGATGAACTATGAAAACCAACCATTTTTATCGCCGAAGGCGGCGCACTGAGACAACGAAGCAATAAATTATTCTCTTTTAATAGTGACCACGCGTAATTATTATGTTATTATCCGCAAACAAGTGCCATTAACGCCTAGCGAGAAAATACTCAGGCACGATGCTTTTTAAAATGATTTTGTCATGATGGGACTCCAGTAATTTATAATATACATAAATTATACGCTGTTAATAATAAAATTGAACTGTAAGCAATACGCAGAAAAGAATGATGAGACGATCAAGAAATTTCGATTAGTAATCTCTATTATCTATTATCTATGGTTTCTTTATTTCTGTGCTCACAGAACAATAGAATCTTGCCATTTAATTTTTCAACGAACATACCGAGGTTCCCACCTACGTCATGTTAGTCGCGGACACGTAGCGGAAGCAGCTCGATTTAATATACAGTTCGCTTCAAACTTCTTTCCGATCATACATGTTGAACCACTAGTTAGAATTCCTGAATCTCGTGAGGGGACTTCCAAGTAGATTCGCGCTGGAAATCCCATTCTCTGAATGACGGTGGACAAATGCGTTAAAAATATTTCGATTTTACCAATGTTTACGATTCATTTATCAGATACACCGTCCGCAAATACCTCTTTATATTGGATATTATAATCAGCGTTATCTATAATCTTCCGCAAACTCTATGAACGCATCGTCGAATCGGTAAATGCCATCTTTAACCACACGATTATTTTAAGAAAACAATTCGACTAGGTGCCTGGTGAATTCAATTCTAATTATTTTATTCGAATCACGATTACGCTATCGAGAGCGATTGAAGTAAATGCAGATTGAGATTCGTTTGCCTATCTGCTTGGAAAGTATCAGTGGATTATCCATGCGTTGAATAAATCATACGATATCAGTATCTGAGCATGCAGAACGTTCGCAGAATGTGCAAAACAATTATTATCGATACGAAATAAAAGATCATTGGGTCAGGCGACTTGAGAATCGATTGGATAGGATGCATAACTGATAGGAAACTCTTCCTACGAAAGCTGATCGCGAAACCTTTCATTTACTCGGTTTGCCTTGATGACTCACTCGTAGTACAGGCTCTAACGCATATCAAAATTGGATGGCTGAGGAAAACCCAATGACATGCTTACGTGACAATCACATACGCTTCGTGCTGCGTGCTTGTACATGGAGATGGGTGGAGATAAAGAATTTACATTTTTATACATTTGAATATTAATTTCTTGTAGGCGCGGATGGTGGATAGAAAAAGAAGTAACTGTGTTTTAATTTAAATATGTATGGCTATTAAGAAATTGAATGAAAAATAATTATTTTTATATGGTAAATTGATAAAAAATAATCGTTTCATTAAAAAGTATAATGTCTTTGATACATACGAATATAAAAGCAACACTTGTAGAAAGTTTTGTATGGTTTCCTTGACTAAATGTACGTCGCTCTTGTTCCTGTGAAGACTCCTGTAGAACTGTTACCCGGTTTGCGCAATATTAACCTTTTCACTATGTTACCAGGCGTCTCGAGATACCACAATAGCCATAGAAGTTTTATTAAACTTACGATTACAGAAATTAAATAAGGAAAAATTTCTTTGCATTTTATACTACTGGAAAACTCCTCGCAAATAATAAATCCAATTGACGCGAGAGAGAGCATGATCAGTACAATATACTGTCAGCTTTCCTGTGGCGGGATACTTGTCTTCTCCGGGAACAGCTTCTATTACCTCTTGAATACGCACTTCAATATCTATATTCTGTAAAAGTATATTATTGCTAATGGACTTTACTTCTCTTATTTTCGTTTAAACATAGAAATACCTGTTTGGGATCTAATGTCGCGGACAGTGCATTTATTACAAAGCTTTCGGGTGCATCGACGAGAAAATTGAAGGTTTTGATCTGTCTGAAAACATTTTTGAAACGTATCGTCGCTGGAGAATGTCGAGTAATTACATAAGGACCCATGGGCTTTGGTAATAAACAGGAACCATTCAAAGGGAATCTTTAAATTAAATAAACAATTAATATTTTTAATTGTCCCTTGAATTATCGTAAACCAGGTGCTTACAAGAATTCTCCAGCAGTGTTTGACGATGCTATTAATGTAGCCGTCACATTTTCTATATCAGATGGTTCGTAAATTACATCAACTGCACTAAGAGTTAACTCTTTCACGTAAATGCTTTCTGGACACGTGAAAGAATCATTGTCTACCTGAAAGGTAACAAGAAAACGCTCTTAATAGAGCAATCTAACAATTGTTGGCATATGTTGTTCTTATATTTCGCATACTTGAATTGCAAATTTTGCATTTTCATTGGTAAAGTTTTCCACGGGTAGTGAAAATTTGTAAGAGTTTCCCAATATCGCACTAGCACGTGTAATTTTCTCAGGTGGTGCATTGGTCGCTTTTAATCGGAGTTCGTATGGAAATTCGCCCAGGCTTTCGCCACTCACCATCAATATGACAGATCCTTCGCATGGCAATATCGGCAGGTATTGTATATAAATGTATTCCTGTCATTTGCAACAATCCCACGCAAATAAATTAACGCGAACAGATATAAAATAAAGTGGGGATAATTATTTACGTGTGACAACGGTGCCACAGATTTCGGCATGTGATTAACAGTGACAAAAGGATGGAGGCACTTTGCTGTGTATTCTATCGGTTCGCGTTCCAGAGGATTTTCTAGCTTCAACGGGTGACACACTAGAGACCGAACAGTGGTTGTTATTTTAATCGATTCGATCACTTCTGGCTCTGTCACTTCGTATTCGATCTCGTAAAACTGATATTCTTGCTCATCGTTGGTGAACTTTACCTACATCCATGAAACACAATCGAGACTTTGATAAAAAATATAATTAGCGTGCTAGGAAGGTAGATGAAGAAGTTTTACCTTAAAATAGAAATTTGACTTCACGTAGCAAAAGAATACTAAACGATAGTCCCTTTGACTGTTCGGTGGGACATCGATTCTTTCGTTGCGCGTGAAGCTGTACAATGGATTCTAGCAACGGAATTACAATCGAGAAAATTTATTTCAGTTTAAAATCATTGTACTACAAATGTCAAACCTCTGATTCAAGATCCTCGCTGTTCAGCAATTCAATGTCACACCGAAATCGTTGCTGAGTGTTCAGCCAATTGTGAACAGGAAGAAGCTCGGTGTATTTCATTTTGGCAGGGAATCTGCGGTTAATTTGCGCCGAAGCTTGTGGAGGCAAACTTCTACCATGAAGAGAGTACAATAAAATTGTGTTTTCTTCCAGAGGTTTCAGCAGCAACGTTCCCTGTATTAATAATCAACGGAATATAGCTGCGATGAAATGCAAATCTTTTTATTTAACTAAAATAAAAATATAATTAAACGTGGCACAGGATTTTTTACCTTGTGCAGGGTGTCGTCAGTGTTCATAACAAGAGGCGTGTAAGTAACCACGCAGGAAGCAAACCCCTGCTGTGGAATTTGTAGCACTTCGTCGGCGGAAAAATAATCTCCAATTACTTCAGTCTTCAGTTTCCAGGGCAAGTTTCTGTCGTTCATTACAACTATCGTGCGTGTCTGTTTCTGTCGTACAGTAGTCTCGATCGCAATAGTGTCTACAGGTTTTGGTAATTTGCAGCACGTTCCAGTAATTTTGATCGACAGAGGCTGGTACTTCTCGATTTCTATTATTGCCTGAAGTGAAAAGGTTCTGTCGATAATATTAAAGGTTTTCAAGTTAATGGCAAGCCCGATTATATTTCGCCGCCACAAGTATTTCATTCGTGGTAACTAGAGTTCGAAGCCTTCAAGTACATATTACCAACGGGAAATATTTTTCAGGCCGTGTAATCTCGAACATTAAATCGACGTCAAGAGCACGAAGGAATAGCGAAACAGGCGAGCAGAGAATCTCATTAAGAGATTGTTTGACATATCGGTACGCCGCGATGGAAAACGAGGTCGTGAACTCACCTCACCCTCAATTAAGCTCCGCTCTTCAGAGGGTTGGAACTTCACGACGAAACTGACATCCATACCAGCTGAACAGTAGCCGTTCAGAGGGCTGATTTGGAAGTCTCCTGATAATTTCGATGTGTTGCACTTGAACCTAATAAACAAATGGCATTCCAATAATATCTAACACTCAATTCGACCAGACTCGTAACGATAACAAATAATTAATCTACCTCGAGCCCAGGTCTCCGGTGTTCATCAAAATCGCTTTGGTTTCCTCGGTACAACCCTGAACCACTGTACCAAATTGAATATGAGTTCTGTTTAACCGGAACTCCGCTCCAACGCAGCTTCCGCGAACCATGAATAGGGGTAGAATTGCCGAGGAGGTCTCAAGAGCAACCTTAGCAGAAAAGGGTCTCATTCTGAACGTAGGTGTGAAGGTAACCAGCACGTTGATCCTCTTATTAGGTTTCAGAATGACGTTCGACGAAGGTGTGACCGTCACTACGTTCGAAAGTAAAGGTTCTCCAGTTTGAAGCCTGTGGTCGAGGGTCCAAGAACGTTTAGTTTCTATAACAGAGGCAAGCTCCAATTCGGTCAACTCCTGGTGTTTCTGTACGTAACATCCAAGACGTGCGCGATATTCGTCGTAGCCGTAGAGGTTTTTCATCAGGCCGAATTTCAGTTCGAGCGGTGCCAAACCCTCGTTCAGCACCGGGATCTTCTTCGTGACGGTTCTGTTGGCGGAGACGCTGCCGAGATCGATTGATTTGTCACGAGGATTCATCAGACGAACCTGCCAAGTATTTGGAAAATGCAGGAAAATGTAGCGAACATTATTCTGAACAGCAGGGAAAACATTTAATTGATCTCATGTAACAAACTTGACAAAAATCAGCCCACTTTTCGTAGACAAATATTGGTTTTCCTTAACTTTACTTAAGCACGGAAATGTCAGAAAGTTTGACGAGAGAATTCGTTGAATTCGAACATCGAGAGCCTGCTTATCATCGCTCAAAAGTTTTAACAAGTTGGCGAACGGTTCAGTATCACGGACTTACTTTGTATCTGATCCCTTCGCCTGTAATCGTTATTTTCTTCTCGTTCACCGAGTTAATAGTGAACACTAGACATTCGTGATATTTAATCTCCTTCCTTGGTCGGAATACAATTGGTATAGTGGTTGCTGAACGAGCAGCCACTGCCTCAGAAATGGAATTCAAATCGACAGAGAGATGTGGTTGCTCCTCGTATTTGCATTCGGCCCTGAAATTATTTCAATTGCTATAATGTCATAATGTCATGGTTGTCTTCGTTAACATATTACCCTAGAAAACCTGCGGGAATTAATTTTTTATCGAGAAACTAACACAAAAGGAACAACGTCAGAGTTTGTCACGCGAAGCATTGTGCAATAGGACATCGAGTTGTTCTCTTGAATGTAGCATGGGCCAAAATCGTAGCGAGTGAAGCTGAACTCGATGGCAGGCTTCTGGCAAAAAGCTTTCAGTACAAATTTATAAGTGGGACCATTAGAAATCTGAAGGGAATAAAGAAAGGATCGTTGCTCTTCTCGAGGGAACTATTGAACGTAATTCGTGAGTCTATTTAATAATTCTGTGATTGACGAAAGTTAGTGCACCTTCAGTAAGACACAGTGATCTTTTATCGTGATCCTCTGAAACGTTGTTAAAGTCAAATTACAGGTGCATCGATCTTCACTGATCACGTGGCCTTGCCTTTGAGGCATTGCCACGCTATACGCGCTTCTGCTTGCAATTTCTGGCGTCACACCGAGCTCCCATGTGTAATAGAACATCACTTTGCACGAATTTATTATGTCGAACTTGATAGTCGTCGGTACTTCGACCATTAACTTGGAACACAAATTTTGTCACCTTTCATTAATTGAAGAGATCAACCTGCTTGCTTTAAAATTTGTCGAAATGAATGCAGTTACCTTTCCCAAGTCTATGACGTTCTCCTTGTCTTCGAAAGCTCGCACGATTTCGCCGTCGGGCTTGCAGTACGAAACCGAGGAAGAGATATCGTAAACGGTGGCGGTAACGAAGACGGTAAGGGGGCTTTTCATCAGCATCGCGGAGCACTGAATGGAAAAATGGAATTCACCGACCCGAGTTGGATGGTACTCGACCCTGTGAACGAATTAAAACGTTCACCGTCCCAGTTCGTCAACGATTACTCGCAAAGAAAGCCCAAAATTCGAAATAGAAACGAAGAACGAGGTGAGGGCATTATACCAACATCGTCGTGATTCTTTATTAAATTGGAAAAACAATCACCAGATAAACTGTTCACCCTTTGGAGTGAGACTTCCAGTCAGTGGAGTCACTCTGAGCTTTTGAAGCTTACCCTCAGAGTACAGAGATTCTTCTACCACTCTGAAGGGTATAGGAAAATCTTCGTTGTTTAATATTCTTATCGAATCTCTCAAGGTATATCCTGAAAGACAAATAAGAGTTCGAACAGTGAGAGAATTAAACGCGACACCCATGTACTCATTTGCACCTCACAGAAAACGAAAAATAGTGACAAGAGAAGGACAGCCAGTGATGGACAGCGGTAAAAATAATTCAAACTCGACCTAAGATTGTTGGCTTCAGTTTCAGGTGAACCGTGAGGCAGTACACCGAGGGTTCTCTTACGACGCCGACGACCAGGAAAAGACACTCCAGATTGTATCTGTCGATGGAGAAGAGCCAGAATGATTCGAAAACGCCGACGTCTTCTGCCAAAAATGTGAAAGCCAGGTCGGTTTGTTTCCCGCGTTGAGCGACGCCCTCAGTCACAGTGCAATAAAAATTCGATATCTCGTCTGTGCTACGAATAGTTCGATCTCTCCACGAGAAGCGATAGTTATCCGTGGTTGGATTAATAAGGTGGAATTTTCTGAAATAGTCCTGATTTTATTGCAATAATACCCAGCGCCTTTCGTTCGTTCTAATTAATTTTTGTGATTTCGGTGAGTACGAAAAAAATCATTTCAATTCGTGGCGACCATTCGATAAAATAGAGAGACATTTGTTAACGATGATGTACTTACTTCACGTGGGTGCCACCAACGCCAATCACTTTAAATTCGATTACCCTGATATTCTGCCACAAAATGGGATCGTCTATTTCGTATCCCTCGGGACCAGGTCTATTTGAATCTCGCCTGCCGCTGCTTACATAGTCGCTTTCTTGCACGTCGAAGTGGCAAAAAGGAAGCAGACTTCTTGCCGCGACTGGAATCGTCAAAATCGATTGCTCAGGATCGAGATTTTCTATCCTGTAAAATATATTTCAATTCATCTAAGATTATTTTCCCGCAGCCTTGCACTTAAATCATATATTTCGCTGCTTATGTCGAACCCGTACTTGCAAGTAAGGTATGCCTTGTAATAAAACACCTCCTTCGGGGAGAATTTCAATGTGCATTCCACAGATTGTTGGGGTGGAATCGTTCCAACTTCGGGGTAAATTGTAAAAGGCATATCGTCACTTTCTAGCCAACTGTCGGTAGTTCTTTCAGACCACCCAGCGGTACTGCTAAATAAATCAGACCTTCTTACACTCGAAGCTGATTTCATCTCGAAACTGTCTACAATTCAACATATTTTTCAAAAGAAATCGTTCTGCTCGCTCGTACACTGGATGCTCCCCAAATTGAATTACCAGTGGCAAACGATGTACATTGTTGGGAACAATAATTAGGACTGTCCTTAGTATACTTCTCATCGCCGTTATGCTTGGGACGATGAAATTCACTTGTTGCGGACGGAATTCCTCTGGACGATTTTGTACACTGCCGCGATTGGCTATCGTCCGCAATTCTCGATTTGATAGTCACGTTTTGACCGTCTCCTAGGCCTCTCTTCGGGAACTGTTCGTCCATGTCGATCTTCCAGGCGTACACTGCATTTACGAGCCCCGGATTCGATAAACTGAACGCGTACCCCCTGGTCTGCAATTGAATTTCGAAACTCTTTTCGGCGTGATTGGGATTTACCCCGGAATTAGTGGCAATTTTTTGTCTACTATGCTCGCAGGTTTCACAAACGCTCTGCTTGTTCCTAATTTGGAGCATGGAATATTGGACCAAGAATATTGACCTGGAACATCAGGGTATCTTTGAAATAGATATCTTGAACAGTGCACAAGTAGTTCGAATATGCAACAGTTGCGTTCAATAAAATTTGGATGCATTTGGAAGTCCCAGGCACAACGTCGTGCTTAGTTTCAGGAACTGGTTCCACGATCTTCTCCGCTAATAATTCTATTCCAACTTGATCCCCTATAAAATTATCGTCCCGCTTCTCCCATCGAACTGTCGTTTGCCTGTCGTCCCATACTACTTCGTCCGAGTCGTTCTCCAACATTATTTCGCATGTGATACACTCCACGCGAGTCTAAAAAAAATTCAGAGGACATTGAAATATGGACAATTCAATTTACGATTGAATTCTGGAGAATGGGTCGAAGATTGGAAATTATTTTGTTCACGATTCAGTAACAACAGGTTTCATTCTCGCGAACATACGTTCGCATGATTCGTGGGCTCCGTTGCCAGAAAGTTAGCAACGATTTCCTTGGACGTGAGATACTTGAGGTGTCCAATAGATGGCACGAACACAACGTGGGGGTGTACATTCCATTGGAACCGGAACCATCGGTCCGTGGATTTATTGATGATCTTGAAAGACTTTTTGTACATTTTGCTAATGAAACAGAGCCCGTAGTCGAGAATGTAGGTCAAAGACACCGCTGGCACCGATGTAGTTGAAGCTGAAACACATTTTATTCCCGCAAGTTACCGCTAGTGAAACAATAGGGCAGGATTAAAAAAAAAAAGTACTTCGTACAATATTGGACCATCAATTCATTTTTTAAAACGTGGATTTCTCACACCGATTCGAGGAACGCAAACAGTAGCTTCGTTTTTCTATTTATCATACGGTACAAATTCAATTTTGAGCAACAGCAATCGAATCTCTGGGCAGTTGTGGAAAAACTATTATCGTCTACCTGTCGCCAGGGAGTTCTGCCTGGACGGAACTGCTCGTAGCCTGAATGACCCTCTGCTTTTACGTTTATTGTCTTCGAGTTGTAAACCGTCGAGAACGATCGACTCCACGTAACACTCGCCCTCCAAATTTATCACCAGATTCTCGTAAGGGTTTTCCGCCACGTGTAGACGAATTTTCCCAAGGTATTTCCCAATTTCGTGTGGTGTAAAGGTTGCCTTGAAACGAGCAACGTTTCCAGGTGCCAAACAAATCACTGTGCATCGATCGTGCGGCTCTACAATAATACAGACACATTGTTAACATGGCTACCAGATTTGGCTGCAATGCTTCTGTAAATATCGAACGGATTCACCGTCGCAGTGAGCATCCCAAATTTGCAACAAATGCCGTGAATCAGGGCAGGCTGAGAAACCGTACAGATTGTTCTGATCTTCTTCTATTTCAACGATAACTTTCGCCTTGACGACTCCGATATTTTCCACAGCGAAATGTCTGTAGCCAGCCTCGTTGATCAGTGTACGGGAAAAGTTCAAAATGGGTCTTTCCCGTGTACCATGGACTGGCTCCGTGATCGCCACTTCCGGTACGCAAGATTCACCTATCACTTTGACGAATAGCTGGTCGACTTCCAAATGGGATGGTAGATCCACGATTGCTTGCAACGTGGCTTCAAACGTCTGCAAGCACCCCCGGAGAATTTGGAGAATTTCCTTCTCCACTGAGAATGAGAATATAATAATGACAATTGTAACCCACGTCTATGGAATGTGGAGTGAAGGACACGGTGAACACTTTGTGGCTCATAGGTGGAATCTCTTCCTTTCGTGGTTCTACGGTAAACGTGTTAGGTTTCGCTGCCGACGGCGACAAAGAACTTTCTATGAAGTACACGTCCACGTTGCTGGCCACTACGTTACGATTGTGCAATCTGAAGCAGGTCACGTGAGTGGTCATCACGTTGACGTATCGAAAGTGCAGGCATTTTTCTTGCCGCCCAAACACTGTGTACGGCCCGATCTATGATCAAATTAACCGCTGATTAAATTTCATCAAATTTCTGAGCGTCAGGAAAATATCTATCTGTTTGCGTAGACCTCTTTGGGACAGTCGAAGTCCTGAATTCGATCCACCACATGGTTCTCTTGGAATATCGAATCAATGTCCTGGAAATCGATACTGGGAACGATGGAATTCACGTGCAGCGTGATTACCTTGCCTTCCCTCTCGTCAGGAACAGCGTCCTTTACCAGCACAGTTATTTCCTCGTCCTGAGTGCCCACGAATTCCGGGTAGCAATTGATAGCGATGTTATCTGTTTCGCCAACGTCTACCTCACCTTCTATTTTGGTTATAGTCATTGGTCCTACCGTTAATCTCTTCACCGTTTCTGCAGAGGTTCTACTTGCGAAAGATGAAATTACCGTCGAATTGAATTGAATTGTTTGAAGGAATTACTTTGTATCTAGTCGGTCGGTGCTGGAAGGATTTTTCCCTTTCTTTGACGAGGATTTTATACTCGTCAGGCTCTGCTTTTTCCGAACATCGATATCTAATATCTGCACCATGTAAATCGTGGCCAGCTTTCTGTTTGAAATGTCGATCGTATACTGCAGTCGGAATTTCCCAATATTCTCGATATTCAGATACATCGTTTTTTCCGAGTATATCGCTAGTGTTCCAAAGTTCATCGTGGGATGGGGATAAATGCGGAACCTGAGTTTCGAATGGAAGATAGTTAAAGTCTTTCCACGCATCTAAATGAAGGAACGAACAGCAATGGGTGTGGAAAAATCAGTATCGAACTTAGCGTAATACGCCACGAGGGTAACATTCAGCGGTATCTCAGCGATTATCGTGGTCTGCTCGTTCGTATCAACCAAGTGGCATTTCAATATTGGAGCATCTTTCAGGCTCAGCTCTGCCTTCGGCGTGAACACCATCTAGGACAAACCCCGAACCTTAATAAAATGATCAATTAACTCGATCCACAGATTATCCCACAATAGTACGAACTGTAACGTCGTTTGTTTTATTCGGTTTGATCGTTCCGGAAACAGGTTCGACTTCGAGATGCTTCTTCAAATTCGCAGGCATATTTAACTCCGCCAATCTCTTATCGTCCTCCAACGTAATTCTGCAAGTGTGACTATTTTCTTTTCCATCGCATTCTAATCAATTTAAGAGTAGACAAAGCACGACATTTTTTCTTACACGTATTTCACCTCGTAAACTCCTCGATTTTTCACCGTGAACACGGTACTCACAGGCAAATCCACTTTCATGCAGCCCAGATCAATAGGATTTACGTTTAGTATGTCTACTGCGACGTCGTATGTTTCTCCCGAGACTAGCACCACATCCGTGAAAATTGGATCGTCGTCAGCCTCGTACAAGAACGCTTTAAAGATAATCGCTTTCTTCTTGATCACGCCAGGCTGTTAAAAATTCCTCCAACAAACTCTGCCCTTCGGATTTTCAATTTGTTCGAAAGCGTATATAGTACCGTGATAGCCTGATAGTAGAACTCGATTTCCATATCAGTGCGAGGATCGATTACCCCATTGGAGGGCACGTAAGCTATTTGAAATTCGTGAGGTTCTTCAGATTCCAGAGACCAGATGAAGGCCACGGGTGTTTTGTTCCTAATTGTCAGAAATTGAGATTGGCATCGATAGAGGAGCGTCCTGCCAAAGACGATCTCTTTTTTATTCAATTCAATATCGAACTTCGTTCCCTCGCATTGCAACTGCAATTGTTACGGAGTTATAATAACCAAAGGTGAAAAAATGCCGTAAATCTAGAATTACCTGAAGCACGTCAACCTTTGGATTGTTCTTCACACATAAATACAGCATCCCGCTAATAATTCCCAGTCTGTTTGCGATTGCCGACAATGTCAGATTCTCACACCTGCCGGGCTAAATAAATTTCGTTTCTTGTTATCAAAAGGGTCGATCAATCTCGCTAAATTCATACTCGAACGTCAGAATAATTAAACGAAGCGTAGTTAGACGATCACGCACTGGGACAAGGAGTTCCTGAGGTTCAACGGAGAAGCACTCGGAGTTGTTTTCCGCCAGCAGGAAGCGAGCCTCCGCTTCCACTTCGGAAACGTTGCAAAACTTGAACCGAAGCTCTCGCCAATGCGGCCTGGGAATAGATAAGGCGATGTAGCTTGGAAGTTCAGCAACTTGAAGCGAAATAAAATCAAAGTCTCTTTGAAACAGAGGATCCATTTATATCGATGCATCTTTGAAGCAGGCGCGACAAGAAATGCAAGGATCTTTTCTTTCAAATGAGTATACAGTATCATCGTTTGGTATTCCACGTTTTAAATAAAAGAAAGGAACCTTTTGCCTCGTCGCAGAAGCAGCAACTGTCCAAAATCGCACAGGCCCTTTTCCTCGATGTACATGTCCTAGAATATATTTATATTCAATCGAAGATCGCTATATTAAATACTGGATAATGAAGGAATTCGATTTAGTGTCGCTAATACATTCGTAGAGGTCGGATCCACATTCAACTCCAATCGCGGCACGTCGGCTATACCATTGACGTTCACTTCGTAGGTAGCGTTATTCCCATCGAGAATTGTTAAAGCGTAAGTTTCCTGGTAATGCATCGTCTCTTCCGGTTCGAAACGTATCCTGAATCTTCGAACTTCATTCGGGAGTAACATGCATCTAGGTTTCAAGGGCTCTTCTACGATCATCTCCGCAAGGAAAGCATCGTTCGACTCTTTGCTTTCGATATTCGACACGTTCAAAGAACTATCGAGGGATTTGTGTTCCTCTGTCCTGTTCGTGGAGTTTCGTCTAAGTTTTCTCGTTTCCTTCCGAGTAGTTGCTTCAGTCTCTTGCACGCTGAGCTCGCTGACCGTGACGGAATCGTTGACGGATGGGACTTGCGTCACGGGTATCAGGGAAACCAATTGATAAACGTCTGAGAAATTATTAATTTATTCTGCACAGTTTAGTCTGGGGGACATCGATCGAAATTGATTAGAGAATATCAACACGTACCTCCTGCAACTCTTTTCTCTCGTTTCTCGATGCACTTCGGTTTGAGAACAGAATACATTCTAGGTCGAAGGTCCGGTTCGGGTTTAACTTCAACGGCTGCGAAATAGATATTAATGTAGGACCTAGATTGGATATTGTTTAATCGAACTTACGAAAAGCAGATTTCGCTAATAAATTTTCCTTCATTTGAGCAACTATTGTATTATACAAGGTGTCTTGCCAGGGATCGCTGGATCTCACGTACCACGTGTGGAAATAATTCTCAGGTACCTACATTGAATAAATATTTCGATCCATGTAACTATCGATGGCTTTTCTAATTATTCATTTGACGTATCACCTCGCTGACTGCGTCTGGGACAGTAGTATCTTTGGATCTGTTAATTTTCTTTGCAGCAGAAGCTTCAGGCTACGGACAAACTAATGATGTGCAAATGCAGGGTAAACTGGAGGCAATAAAAACTTTAGTTACCCTTGATGTAGTCCTCGTAATGGGATTCCAATTATTAATCAAGTTCTCAATAGACGATAGATCGGCTTGATATTGATCCATGGCAATCATGATTTGTTTCATTTCGTTCGGAACAGCCTCCTTCTCTGTGAAACAAGTATCACGGTTGTAAATCAAGTGTCGCCCTTGCTCCTTCATTCAGGAGACCCACTTCGTGTCGAACTAGCTATACTTTTCGTTGCTCTGCTCGTCCCTCGTTTGCTGGAATCTGGTTTCGAGTTCGTGGACTTTTTACTGGCCGCCTTCCCGCTCTTTTTCAACTTACCGTTCCCCTTCTTTTTGGCTCCCTTTGAAATGCGCTGCAAAGTAATTCATAGAAATCGGAGGCAGCTTTTTCGACTTTCATCATTGACAAGGGTAACCTTGAAACTTTTTTAACATTAATTTTAAACAGGTTGGACGAGGTAGAATAGATATTAGTAATTTCCAGACGAACCTTCCTTTTCAAACGATCAGGAATTCGTTCCATAAATAGTGCTCGTCTGTGCAACGCTTTCTCCCTTTTGACCGGCAGAATCGTATCCAGATATATCCTCTTATCCTCGTCTGGAAGCTGATCGTATTCGGAAGACGACATTTCGTCGATGTCTTGGATCTTTTGCTTCGGATCGGTCGCTTTTTCCGCTACAAAGATGAAATCTCCTATCTCTGTGCCGTTTACAATGGGCTCTCCGTTGCTTATAAACGCGTGCAATTTCTTATAGCGAACGACGAATCACTTTAGAGTATCGTTATCTAACAGAATCCTTTGCACAGCTTGCTATCTCGTTTCGCGAGTGCACTTTTTCCTTCTATTTTTTCCTCCCATCCAAATTACCGATCTGTTTAGTTTTTTATTTTATTGTTACTTATTTACCCATTTCCTTTCGAAGTTGCTCGAGCTTATTGTTGTAGCAGGCCATCGAGTTGAGGAAGGTAACGAAAAGAAAATACTCGATGTGACCAACGATCCGCAATATTGAAAGTAGAGCCTCAATTATATTATTCTGCAAGAAATTGCTCTCCAAGCTCTGCACCACGAATCCTCGTTCGAAGTCGTCCGCAGCTAGCCTGCGTGGATGAATGTTGTGTCCAGAAAAAACATCTGCTCGAAAAGGAGTAATTGTAAATTACGAGTACCTTTCTTGAAGGGCTTCAAATAATAATTTAGGTGCAAGTCGAAGAAATGTAGTCTCCATTTTCTTCGGACTTCTCTCCCCCTTAGTTGTAGGCGATTTACCAACCGCATCGCGAGTGAGTATCTTTTCCAACAAACAAATGGTGTGGATCTTGTACTCGTATCTGCTTAGGGGATCCAACGTTTCTAATTTCTCGGCAAATGGAATTTTATCCATCTCGACCAGTGGATCAGAGTCTGTCGGAAGTCGAATAATTGTGTTTCCCTTTGCCGTGGGAACATCAGTTTCAATAGATTTCGCGGTTCTCGTTTTCCGCGAACTTCTGGGAGAAGCTTCCGTCCCAGAAGACTTGTCTCTTGGTGAACGACTCCTCTCCTGCGGACTCCTTGTTCGTCTACTCCGCTGCGATTCCTCCCCATCGAGCACACGCTGCCTGATATTGCAAATAATCGATGAATCGAAAGTACAATCGAGTGCCGCGATCATTTCTTAAATTTTACTTTTCATTTTCGTAGGCCAGCAAGGAACTCGCGTAGGCGTCGTCGATCATTCGCCGAAGCTCAATAGAACACAGACTTCCGCCAAGTGCAATTACTTCCGTGATTGCTTTATCGATATTAAGAACCGGAATGTCCAAAACCCTTGCACTTCTGCATGCAGCCTCTTGATAGCCTAAACGGTTCAAGTTTAGCAATATCAATTGCCGACGCATTTATCATCGATTATTTTCATGCACATATTCGACAGGATGTTATGAATATGAAATTGTGTGATTCTTTCAAGGTAAAATTTGTGAATGTGCTGTTAAATTTGTGAATGACACGGATGCGCGGGCTACAATGGAGTACCAGTGAAAGGAGCCCCATGAAAAATAACGCAGACTCTCTTCTCAGGCTTCGAGGGGTCTGGAAGATTGTTCGCCGCGTTGGATTTTCGTTCCATAAAGTCGAAAAGCTCTTTCACCGGGTCTTTCATTCTATCCTGGAAATCTTCGGCATTATGCAGATTCTCTATGTAGCCTTAAAGAACGATAACACGTTGATACTCCCTTCCAACGTTGGACATATAATTAATACTTGCAAATTGCTTCAATCGATAACTACGAGAACTTACGAAAGAGCAACTGTTGAATCTCTTCAGGGTCATCCGTGGGCAAGGGAGGAAATTCCAATACTGTTTGTTCCAAAATTGAGGACTCCTTCCAATCGCCTGCATCCGAATCCACGTCGGTCAGGTCGTTAAAATTTTCACTCCTAACTCCACGATGAGTGGAGCCACGAAGGCTACTCTTAATCGTCATGGATCCCCCTGCGGATTTCTTCACTCGCTTTCTCGATTTATTCCCCAAAAGGCTCAATTTTCTTATCGGTTTTTTCGTTTCGGTCTCGAGACTCATAAAATCCGCCTGACTTTCCACTGCTATTTGCTCCTCCTCCACAGCATTTTCCATGGCCATTGTCTGAGACATCTCGTTGATTAGTTCATTGTAGAATCTGATTAATTTCCAAGGCAAAGATTCTCCAGGCATTCTGGGGGGCAGCAGTATTTTTTGAACATTGTAGTAACGCAGCAAAGCTTCTGTTATGTAATCTTCCCTCTGGAAAGATCTGGACAATATCGTTTGTTAAAATAACATCGGCACCGAGTCTGCGCGAATTTTCTTACACGTCCAAGTGGTGCCAGAAAAATTCCACGGGATAATTGCAATTGTTCTCTATCCTGAAGTCTACTTCCTGGACTTCCGTGAAAGGAACGCAGGGTAGGAATTCAATAGTAGGTTCGATTATATCCAAACTCTTCTCTATTCCACGGCCGGTTAGCGTGACACACTTCCTTACGTCTGGTTCCACGATTATTTCCAGCGTAGTTTTTATACAACACTAGGAAAATAATTTCTTTTTCGTCAAATTTTCCTATTACGAAATATTTCTCCCTCACTCTCCTTTTACTCTTACCCTCCTTCGGGGCTCGAAGTACACGCGAACGACTTGCGCGTGTCCAGATGGACAAAAGTTCGAGGCATACCGTACGAACAATGGGTAATCGCCTGTTTCCTTGCGGGAAGCCTTCAACAATTTTGCCTCAAACTCGCAATCAAACCTTCCCCTAAGGATGGATTTAAATTCAATCAATAAGATACTTGCCATTAATATGAAAACAGAGTGCTGTCAGATAAACTGCGTTGTCGTATTAAAGTAAAATAATCTCGTAGTCGATATAATATGTTTTCATAAACGATTTGTCAACATTGAGTTAAAAAGGAATGAAAATTTTCTGGTGGAAAATGTAAGCAAGAATTCGCCGTAAAATTAAAGATATAAAAAGAAATGAAAAAAAAATTGTAGTTACGCTTATGCAAAGTCGAAGGAAATAGCGAATAATCAACCCTTACGCCTATGGTTCCCACGATCGCGGAGGAGCGAGGCTTTTTTGCTGACGGAAAAAAAACCTATTCACGCTCTCGCGAGCTACACATCGCTGAGTCAGCAGTTTTTTGTCGCTCCCCGTACTCGTATACGCATTTCCAGGAATTTATATAGGTCACAAGGCCGAACTTCATTCATTTTCGATATTCTTACGCGCGAGTTTACGAGAGCCAATAAATCGGAGCAGAGTCGTCCGATTTGAATGAAACAAAAACCAAATTAAACGTCTCGATCTCCTCTACATTTTTAGGGCGCATTAGTGAAGGCATGAAGTAATACTAAATCACGATTACGATTCGGACGATTTGCTCCGTATGGCCGACGAATTCATTACTAATGATAAATATTAATCGTTACTCGTTTGTGACTAAAATACAGAGGGCCATGCATTCTCCAACTGTAACGTCTTGGAAGTCGAGAAATGTGGTGTTCACTGTAATATGTTGATGAGATACTACTCCGATTATAGTTATTGGTATCGTGCATCCACGGAGCACCTACAAAAAGAAAAATCCATTCTCGTATGGAATGCCTCTGAATTTTCATTTTGTTGCGCCTATAATTTACCTGTATGTGGACCGTTCGTTTCACTTCCGTATCTTTTTCTGGAAAATTGTCTTTCGTCGGATGCCAAGTTACTTCGAGAATAGCACAGTCGTTGACCCGCAACCTCGAATGCTTCTTCAATTGTACTATGATGCCGTCTTTGCTTAGAACGCCTTTAGCCCCCTTCGGTTTCATCCTCATCTCTACGCCCTCGGGTCCATAATTAATTATTTTCGTGGAATAATTGGCGGCGCAACCGATAGGTACGTAGCCCATATCTGGAAAAAGAAATAATAATAAAGAGTAAAAGTTGAACGTAATTCCTTTTATGCCACGAAATAATATTAATCAATATGTTTCTCGATAATCGTCCTTGCACGCGAATAAATTTTTAAGCCCACGTGGATCGTAAAGTTTGCAATCATATACAGTTTGCATAATGCATACGAAATATATGTACGATACAATAAGAGGAAAGATTATCTGGATAATGTACCAATAACGTATTCGAATGAAAAAAGTTGAGGAATTGGTTCTTGCTTGCGAGTGGTAGAGTGCAGCATTAAAATGTATGAATTTGCATCGACGAACTTCCTTGCCAAGTGCCTTTCCACCGCCATGTCGATGTCCATGATACGGGGAAACGTTTCGTCGAAGGAAATAATGCACCATTCCTCGGCTGCGAATGAAAGCAGACCGTATAAATATAAGACGAAGCATTTAGAATACTCGAGGCCTGCACACAGTGATTGCTATTCATGAATTGCTAAAACATTAATTCACATTGGCTACTATGAAACCGCCGGCCTGTTGCAGTTCATCAAAAATTTATTGTTCTTCAAGTATGAATACAATATTTAATCTCACCGATTAGAAACTCTATATCTGCATCCAGTAAATCGTTTTCCTTCGCAGCATCGTGATTCCCTGCCTTCTGCGAGAGAAAGGTTATTAAAAATCCAATAAATAGTTGACAAATTATTGAACTTCTTACTTCTGCGAGGCAACTTTCAGACAATGATTGAATCGCAAAGTATTCCAGCTCGATAGAATGATACGGGTGCGATTGTGCCCGCGGAATACATGGATAAACTTGAGGAATGGTGCAGTAAGCATTCACTTCGATAGCGATAGGCATCAAATGACCGATCTGAAAATACAAATTTTTCTCGTCTCAATAGAAATATGCAAGCTCAGCGGATTTAAGTGCCGTCAGCGTAAGTACCCCCAGTTGAAATTGATGATGGAAAGGGCCAAGATTCGTTGGCAGATGATGCACGTTAAATTCCACCTGCGATTGAACATCTACGACGCCGCTGACCTGTTGGATTGTCAATGGATGTATATCGAATCGATCGGTCGTGTCCGCAGAAACCATCTCAACGCCTGTTATTTTATATTCGAACGCGACCCCGCAGAGATTAGACAGGGTGAAGCTCTTTGACTTTTTTTCCATAAAAAACTGCAATATTAATCAAGCTACGAATTAAATTTTCAATCCTTTTCTTTTCAAACAAACTAATATAAATACACGAAATACTTAACAGATTCCGGTAACTAAGTTTCATTAGGAAGAGCGAAATAAAATTACTTGTTCTTTAAAATCGATTACATCGGTGTCAATAGAGTATCGAATAGTGTCTGCTCGAGCCTGCAGTTGAATCTGTTCGGTGGGTCCACACAAAATTTTGCAGGCAACAATAGCTTTTATTCCAGTGCGTTCAAAACCGTGGAATCCTACGTGGACGTGCTGCACCGAATATGGGGGCACTGTTCCCTCGTGCGGAATAATTTCCAGCACCTGAAAAATTATTTCGTCTACCAATGGCGTCAAAGTGGACAGTAATATTTCTATCTGAAGAGCAAATATTGGGCTTGTTCTACTCCGTAAGAACATCCGTGGTGAAGCTTACAAGGAAGCAATACTCTTTTTATAAGTCCTCTGTCAACTTTCTAATGTACTAACTTCGTTGATATAACACTGCTTTGGTGGCTGCGAATTCATACTCTCCAAGACATTCAGGTCGTCCTCCTTTTTATAGTAACATCCGACAATTGGCATTAAAAAGTCCCTTATTTCAGCGCCGGATATTCCATAATCATTTGTCACAGGAGTCTCGGCGGACTCTGGTTTTGCTCTCTGTACCTCTGACACGGGAGCTGCAAGAAAATATCGAATATAACTCGATGTAACTTGCGTAGGAAATTTAATGGAACGAGCAGTACAATTTGCAGGCGCGGGTATCGAATTTAATAGCCCATCCCCGCTTCCATTCTGCCTGTCAGTAATCGAAATGTCCTCGTTTGTCGCATTAGCAATTGGAATATCCTGAATTTCTACTTTGCCCATTTCCAATTTCACATCACAGGGAGAACACGTGGTGCACTATTGCAAATGCAGAGCATTTCGTTAAATTCTTTTTAGAAAA
Organism: Nomada ferruginata; assembly: GCA_963583965.1. Taxonomy (NCBI): domain Eukaryota; kingdom Metazoa; phylum Arthropoda; class Insecta; order Hymenoptera; family Apidae; genus Nomada; species Nomada ferruginata. The sequence continues at coordinate 1,585,290 of OY757223.1, forward strand.
TTGTAATGTGTTCTCGGACCGTAAAAAATGTTCATAGTAGCTTGCATAAATTATCGAGTGTGTAACAATGAAATATGCGAGGAGACTATGCACGATCCATTTCCGTACTTACATAATCACTGTGCAAGTCTTGCTCAATTTCAATAGACTCTGCGATCCACTGGAATTTATATATGCAGGGCACTGGCCCGTTATTGGTCAGTGTCAATATTTTCTCGGCGCTCGAGCCCAGCTCGCAGTTAATTATAAAATCCCTGGGATCAATGATGAGGTTTGGATAATTCACGTGACCCTTGCAAAATATTTTGTCCTAAAAGTAAAGGAACGTGGAGCCCTTGGAGAATGAAAGAAATTATTTCAATTTCATTTACATGATTGGGATGCTTTTGGTATTCAATTTGAAGAACTCCGTGATAGTTTTTGGAATAAAGATCGTCGATCTTGCTGTCGAAGGAAAAGAAGGCCCGAATTTTCGTAGTCGCGCCATCGACGAGAACGAGTTTCATACTCTGCACGTATTCCCCTGTGTCAGTTATCAATTGAAAGGGTTCTTTGACGGAAGCATGGGCGTTTATATCGAGCTTTGATTGATTCGTCACCAACAATTCGTCTGATAGAGTATGGTCGCAACGATTGGGAAACGGAAAAATTAATGGTACGATATGTCGTGTGAAAAAAAAGAACCTGTTTGCTGCAACTTATTGTCGTCAGGCCAAACGTCGACACGAAATGTCAGTTTAGTTTTGCTGAACAGTATCTGCGGCTCCGTCAGAGTGACTTTGAAACACGATGTACCGATCAATTCTCGTTTTCCTCCGCCGGAAATCTGACCAAAGATGTACCAATCCTCCATTACGCATTCGTTGCTACATAAAAGGAGTTGAATACATTTGCAAGGAACGATAGAATATTGGCATTACTCCTACTCACGCTTTCCGATACAATTTGCAAGAGACGTATTCCGTTTTATCAGGCGGGATATTAATAATCAGTGGATGAATTTGGAACTTCGTACTGCGATTAAAATTACTCCCATAATTAAAACGATATTAATTTCGTTGGTTTCTTCGCTTACGATTTTGGCAGCGATATTTGACCACGTTGGAAATGCACTTCCTGCTCGGTTGTCCAGACTATTTGATGATCTCGCGTTCCCCGGTTGGTTAGAGTTATAGTCCGTTCTATTTTCTGATGGCTGAACCAGCAACAAATATATATATTTGTTATGCCAAGAAGCTCCGAGATCTATTTTTATAGCATCAATAAATAATTGCTACCTAAAAAGAAGGCCCCAGTCGAAGGTAGGAAATATTGGGGGATCAAAAACGACGGAGCATCCGAAAGCAACTGCTTTCAGATCGATAAAAGTAGATCTGCTATTAACGATAGACAGCATAATGTTCTCTGAATACTTTCCAACGTCTCGAATCATTAATGTCACAGCGATCGTCATAGATGTGTTTGCTTCGAGATCGCCACATTTTGGACTGATGCTCCACGGAGAATTGCTCTTTTCCTTGAATAGTAAGATTCATGGTACCTGCTCTAATAAGAATTGATTAAAATGGGAATCAAGAAGATACTACCAATTCTGCGCTGAACTGAGCAGGAATAGGGGTGTCGTTGATCACTACAAATTCCATCGTTTTCTCTTCGAGAACTTTAACTTCTCCAAAGTTTAAGGAACTTGGCTCCGTAGAAATCACTGCCCCCTGTCCGATGCATGTGATAAAGCAGGATAACGTAGGGGATGGTTCTCCCATTATTAACATACTGACGAAGGATCCAATCAATACGGCATTTAAACCAATAATTAATTGCTTTCCTCACTTTTGAGTAATCCTTTGTTTGCCTATAACTCTCATAATGATACTGGCATCGATAGTCTTCGACTGATGAGCTTTGACGAGGCCCTGATTTGTGGAAAGTGAACAAATCACCGCCGAATCCTCCGTAACCTACAGATATAAAAAAATAATTCGACAATTTTTTAATCTTCTGTATTCGAATATACATCTGCATCATTACTTGTTGCGGCAGAATATAAAAGTATCCGTCGAGATCGCTATTATTCTTTATAGTGATGGTCCTTGAGTAAGGGAAATGAATGAAACAGAATCGTATTGAAATTTCTTCGGGCTCGATCGACAAAGAAGCGATACGGCCACAGAATTTCATTGGCAATGTGACACGATTCGCATCCGTGTCCCACATGTCGACTTGCATTGTTGCATCTCCAGAGCGAACGATATTCGCAGTGTAAATGACCTGCGAATTGCCACACTGTCTTGGAATCCGTGTTAAACTACGAAGTATCTCAAAGGAAAATCCTTTACTCTAATTTTGAGGACGTCCTGAGCAGCGACAACCTGTTCCTCTGGAACAACGTGGAACTCTTTGGGATTGCTAGGAAAACTGGGCTTCGTTTGAAATTTGGCGAACTCTTCGTAATGTAACGGGGGCTGATCGCCGTCGTTTAGAACAGTTATAGTAAAAGCTACGGGTATCAGGGAGAGATTGTGCAAGTATATATCTTGTCGAGTACTGAATCCTGAAGAACAACAAGTTATTTAATTATTTCAGTCTGCTCCCCGACGTTTATCGTTCTACACGATTCCCATGAATTTCGCTTTGTCTTTTTATAAAATTATTTCGTACCAAGCGCGGTGGTTCCAAAATCGAGGCTCTCCTGGTCAAAGTGCAATGTCGGGCATATGATGCAACCCCTGCAAGAGAATTAAACGATATATCAAAGGGAGACGTCATCTTTCGACCAGACATTCCTATTCACCGTTCGAACATCGTACTTAATATGCAAGCTGAGAATCTCGAGACTCTCCTTCACTACGAAATCTACCCTCTCGACGAAATCACCCTTACGAGTCGAGGAAAACGATAAGTTGAAGGATTTGTACTCGTCCGGCTCCAAGTTAAGACTTTCAGGTGTCACGTTGATCGTGCCACCGAAACAACTCTGTTTCTCTTTGTAAACCAGCGTACCAGGAATGTGTCCTTTGTTCGCAACTACTACCTGCAACAATGTTCGGTTGAACAGTATCTGTTTCACTTCGCGTTTTCTGAAGCAAAATTAATACGATACAAAGTGGAAGATGGGTAGAAGCATTTGATGTATCACCATCTAAGCAGATTCTACCTCGTAATTATTTAGTGAACACATGTACAGGTTCTCGAAATCGATAGTGAGGACGTTCAATTGGAAAACTGGGCCCTTGCCTGTACCGTAGAGACTGCAATAAAGTGGTGAAGTTTAGTGGAGAACTTCCACTGAAAGTTCCATGGAAAAGTTTAATTCCTCCTTACCTCAATGGTATTCTATCTTCGCGACCAGTCACTTCTAAATGTGCTACGCTGGTTACTTCTCCAACTTCGAGTGCGTAAAAGTAGACAGTAACTTCTGTAGACGTCTGTGGCCAAATTTCGCCCTCCTAGCAAAGTCTTTTCAGTGATACTCCATTTAATAAATACGTGTCACTTAGAACTCGGAGAATTTACCTTCGGTGCGAACACAAAGGAAATATGATTGTAGTGAAAGGTTTCCTTTGTCAATGATTGGAGCTCGTCCGCGTAGATTCTTTGATAAACCAGCTGATGGACGGTAGGTGTGCACACGTTATAGTGAACTAAATCCATGCACCGATGAAGCTCTCCTTCGTAGACCAATTGATACAAGTTTTTGTAGCTTTTAAAGATGAAAACTATTTTTCATTTCACCCTTTGCATTCATTTCTTCAGCGCAATGATTTTTTTATCTCACTGTTCTTTGCGCTCGTTGTCCGCCTCTGCGCTCTCAAGCAGCATCCACTTGTAATTGACGATGTAATCGCTTCTGTTATGAATCGTGAATGTCTTGCTCCTAGACAATCCTAAAAATGTTTCCTCCATTCTAATACTGCCCCTGTCGATTCGAATTGGAAAGCTCTCTGCGGAACATTGCACATTTATTCGCAGCTTCTCTCCTAAAACGCGTAAATCACTTAATAACACCGTCTGTAAATTTCTCTGATATTTTCAATCACCTGTATCGTATTCGAGGTAAAGATTTCCTTGAAAATCTCCGGCCTTGCTCGACAAGAAATGCATAGTGAATTGTAAAGATCCTTCTTCTTCTATCCTACCCTTCGATGGCTCGATCCAAAAGCAGCAACTGAAATTTATCACGGTTGCTCGTTACGCAGTATTGGCACCTATCTGTGCAGGTGATTTACTTATCGGTGTAGAGAGTAAAAACAGCTGGGGCGTTTCCCACGTTGCGCACAAATATCGTTTTTATGGAAGAAATCTTCACAGCTGTCAATGGTAGTTCGATACGATCGGGAAAATCTAATATTCCCCTTGGACCGATTGCTAAATCCACATTCAGATTGTTCTGAATTAATCTCGATTGCGAAATTAGTTATAAAAAGAAAAATAAATTCCACAAACCAACCTAAGACTGGAACGAGTAATTCTCCAGTATCAGTCGCGAATTTAAATTCGTAATGATAATCTTCATTCTTCTCTGGGATGAATTTCACTTTGAAAGAAGAACAGAGACCCGGTGCAAGCATCGTGGAATAACAATTTCCACAATACTCAATGGAGAAAAAAGGATCTGGTTCACAGAGGTGTCTCAGGTATCTCGATACCTTTTTTTAGTTTTATTCACGAATTAACCGCAATGTTACCGTAAAGTAATTTAAGCTTATCGAATTACCGTCGTTATGTTCCGAATTGTAACAATAACGCTTAAAAAATCTCCTGCGGTATATTGTTGAAAGATGACGAAGCTGGGGCTGACATCGAAGTAGCAGTTCAGGAATTTGCTACAGAATGGTAAATCGAGCCTGTTACTCCATTTCAAGATATACTGTGTCTTCTCCTCTGTCGTCATAGACATCTGTTTCATGTATACCGACGGACGTCCGACTTTCTATGAATTTTTAACTATGTAGACCTTAATAGATCATTTAAATCTCGAATGAAATATTGCAAATATTTCCCAACCAACCTCTTCTTCATTCTTGCCTTTTTTATCATTTAAGTCCCGCAACAAGCAATGTATAATTTGTCTCGCGTCAAATACCATTGGACTATTTGTTATTTTACTCCGTTTCATGCTGGTTATTTTATCTGTGCAGCATTTAAATGATAAATACTCAGAAATTACTTATCAAGAAATACTAATCAGGAATTAATCTCGAATCTAAGCATCGCTTTCGATACTCAAAATATAACTGCTGCGTCTCTGTTCCATCGCCCACTCGATCCCATTCTGTTCTACGATTTTCTAAAACAAAATTTTGCCACAGCATTTCGCAAGTGGACAAGATTTCTCCGGTTCGATAACGTCACAGATAATGAGCTGCCGTGAAACTCTTAACGAGCGGGCGACTTTTTTAATTAAGACTTAATTTGATTAGGAAGTCGCGAATCATGCCACCACTTGATGCTTTAACGTAATAACGCGGATGATATATAGATCGTCCCTCAACTCTTTGAAAAGTTCCTCCAAAATTACTCAAAGTTCGAACAGTCCAGCAACTGCATTTCTTAAGCTCTTGCATCTTTTTGGTTTTATCAGAAATTCACTTACCGTTCTTTTCATTCAATAAAATAGCCAACAAGTCCATTGACAAGCACATTGTATTTCCATTAATTCCAGAATATGATACAATGTTCGTTTCTGATGATTGTCGAAAAAAATCAAATTTTTTTAATAGCTTTGCACAAAGAATATCTACACTCGACAGTTTCAAACTGAATAAATTGTCAAGAATTCAGGAGCACGAAGGAAGTTGGTTTGGCTGGGTACAGCATGGCGCTGGATAATAACTTGGAGTAGGGCAAACCACAGATGGACAAATTTCAGCAATATTTTGCAAGCAGAGTTTTCTACAAATTCTCGCACTTGGTGGAGAAAGACAAGATTCGGGTGGATAGCCAACTGCTTTTGCGTAAGCTTTCAAACAGCACAGAGGGGGTGCCCTGCAACGAGGGGGCGGAACAGGTGGGGCGCAACAGGGCATTTTTGAAACGCAGCATGGGTCACATATCCCTTCTACGCAACACATTCCTGGACAGGGACCACGAGGGCATCCAAGAGGTGGACATTTAACATTGCACGCTTCTGGTTCCCGCCTTCTGTACTTTGGAGTAATTACTTTGATATAGATTTAGGTGGTGGGCTCAGTTTTCCTTTTTAGAAATTAAAGAAAAGAAATGGTAAGGGGTTTGCTCACCGACAATCAATTTCGTTAATGATTCCAAGCATCTCATCTACGTAGTTGCGTGGCCCACAGGAAACCATGTTTATTGCTATTTTATTAAATATCAAGGGAAAGATTACAGAGAATTTTCTAGCTTTTTTTGTGACTGTTTTTGATGAGAACAGTGAAATCAGTGTAATTTGTGTTGTCAAATGGTGGAGAAACAAAGAATAATCAGAAAGAATGTATCGATATTTTACTTATAAAACCATGATATTGTTCTTGAGGGTCTTGCTAGCAGAAATTGCTAGAAAAAAAGACGAATCCCGTTGAACTACAAATGCTCTTCCATTGGTAGACAGCAATTTGCTGATGCGGACGAAATACCGTAAGAATAATACAGACAATAAAAGGAGGGAAGGAAAAGTAGCAATTCTAGGAATGAAGATGTGCTTGACGTTGAAAGGGAGCGTCTATTCAAGATGAATGGGAAACTGCTCCTGGACTTACCCCTTGCTGTTCGATTCGCCAACTACTGTCAGACACCTGCTATTATATTTCCAAACTTTTTCCTCCTTTCTTTACGCCAGTAAAACACAGCGGGGCAAAAAGAAATATAAAACATTTTATTCACAAAAGCACCAGAAAAACAAAATCCACGTCCCTTGAAATGAAGAAGATCAGTTCACCCTTTCAAAGGATCTGGATTACTATAAATTATAATAATTACAAAATCACATACAAATAATCGCATCAAAAATAAACGACACAAGAGAAAAAATCGTAGCATTAATAAACCATCGGGGGTTGCAAGTATCTGCTTGCGATCAGAGTTTCCGGTGACACGATCTGTAGATTGCGCAAGTAATCTTGTTTCCTGGCCAAATACCTCACACCCCCGATTGTCCTGGTTTCATGGATATTCGGCTGACTGTAATATACCCTTTGATACGGCATTTTGCCCACAATTGTTTGTCCATTCATTGCACCATTCGTATTCTCGTTGCTATCTCCACCGGCCCGATCCAAAGTGCCTTTACCTTGCTCGATTCGCTGTGCAGAAGCTACGTCACCTTCGCCAATATTTCCAGCAAAATTTTTCGTGTTCTGATGGTACTGTTGCATCTGGTGATAGTGTTGGGGATAATGTCCCTCGAATTTATACGGGAGCACGCTTGCACGAGTCATCATTGGATTCTTCTCGGTATAAGGAATCATACCAGCGGAGGCCTGCTTTGGAAACTGTTGCTGCCCCATAGCTACGCTTCCATTCTCCCTTTCAGCCTGGAAATTGTAACAGCTCCTTGGTTTATCTTGCTTCTGCCTGGGATATTCGTTTAAATACTCCTGCTCCATCTTCTTCATGATCGATAACTTTTGAGGCGGAGGATTGTTCGGGTTCCTAGTATTTTCTAAACCATTCGCGGCAATATTTTTAGCCGGTGCCTGATAATTAGATGTGATTAATCTGTGCTGAAATTCTGCCTCGGCGTCGGTACGATCTTGCATTCCGTTCAACATGGCCGTTGGTTTTTTCAGAGCCAGGTTAACAAGGTATTCTAAACCTCTTTTGCTTTCTGCAGACAGTTTAAGTTGCTCCAAGTGTCTCTTAGCAATTTCTGGATCCTGTAATCCATTGTTCTGTCTCTGGGGACGGATTTCAGTTTTGTACAAGCGTAGCTTTAATAAACTAGACGGCACTGTCTGCGATCTGGTCGCTCCGCGAACTGGAAAGGATGGGTTGTGATTTGGAGACTGAACTTGCTCTTGAATTTGTTGAGGAACAGCCTGATAGAATTGCTGATATTGTTGAGGATTATAATGCTGTTGAAAATGTGTTTGAATTGGCTGCTGAGCCGGCTGCTGATAAGATTGCTGTTGAACGTATTGATATTGCGGCACAGTTTGTTCATAATTCGGCTGGTTTAGAGATTCATTTGCATTGGCTACCATCGAATCAGTGTACGGTTGATTAAATATATTTCTATATTGCTGAGGTGCTCTCTGTTGGTACTGCGAATTAGGTTGCTGCCAAGCCTGATAATTTTGCTGGTTTGTAACTGGCGCAGTAACCTGTTGATTAGGTATCTCGTTCGTCCCCTGTTGCTGTGCCGCCGTCAAATTTTGAACGTCGTGCTCTTTCCTTCGTTTGTCGTGCAATCTCTCAAGTTCCATGTAAGACAGTCTTGGAGGAGTCAGATGAAGCATCCATTCGGGTTTTCCATTTTCCGGTTTTCTTTTTCGGGGCGCAGTTACTGTTACAGTCTCACTGTTTTCTGGAGAACAGTCGTTTTGTCGAATCTGCTCCAGATAATCTAAATGTCTCCGTTGTTCATTCAACATCGTTTCGAATTGTCTCATCATGATTTCCATGGGTATACCTTGCTGCCTCATGGTAGCAAGCAATTTTTCCTGATCCCGAATCATGCCGGTAGTGAACTTTAGAGACTTTTTCTTCATGGTTTGATCTTGGTTACTATCCACAGGCTCTTGATGATTAAATTGCTGATTGGGAACCATTTGTTGATTAAATGCAAGCTGATTCTGGGCCATCGTGTTCTGCTGTCTCTGCTGTATTGTATTTCCTGTCGGAAGATTTTTGCATAATTGGTGTGGCTGATGAACTGGTTGCTGTTGGTACGCAGGTGTAAACTGCTGCTGATGATGATTATTATTTTGCACTCCGTGCAATGGTTGATATCCATTTAGCACATTCGAATAGTCAGTCATTTGATTATTTCTGATCCACCCATTCTGATGATTCATCGAATTCTGAACTGGTGTCGTCATTTTCGAATTTCTCAATTGATTCGCCGTTGCATTTTCTGGTGAAATCATACCCTGGACTGGCATATTTCTATTAACCTGTTGATTATTGTAATAATAACCGGGTGCTTGGCCTCCGTTCATCCATTGTTGATTGTTCATCGATTGCATTTGATAATTCATAGCTCGTTGCTGCATCTGTTGTTGCTGCGCCAAGTTCTGCTGAAGCTGCTGATAAATCTGCTGGGGGTTCTGTGAACTTCTGTCCTGTTGAAAATTGCTGTGCGCTCCATACTGATTGCGTATCGGTTGCTGCTTAATTGCAGTCTGATTAATCGTAGCAGAATCCATAGGAATCTGTGCTGGAGGTTGTCCCAGCACTTTGCCCGTCATTATTTGTCTGTGGGCTGCTGCATTTCGACCTCCAATAGGTTGCTTCTCATAATCAGCCTCAGTTCCATTCGTGTGATCTTCGGGCTTCGCAATTTCTTGCTCGACGTTTGACATTTTTTGGCCAACCGGCTGAGGACTTACCGGGCCTTGAGGAGGATTGGAAAAATTTATTTGCTGTGTCTTCTGCAAAGGGTAGTCGCGAGGCACACAAGGACGATGAGTCTGAAGATTGGGGGCCTGATGAGGAAGCGTGCACTCCGAGAGCGGATTCATCTGATCGATATGCTGGATCGCCTGCTGAGTTGGAACCTGTTGCTGGCTTGCAGTCTGCATCCCCTGCGAAACGATTAATTTGCACCTTAACACGGTGTCAAAGTTGAATTCCTTCGAGATCAATTTGTACCGCGAAGAACTCGCAACTCTGCCTGCCACGGTAATGGGGAAAATCTTTGGAGAACATCGAGTTAACATCGAGTCTCAAAACCAGAATTGAATACCAATTGTCTCTATTAAGATGCGCGGAAAAAAAGTAAAACGGAAAAGTGAAATACAAGGAAAATGATCTATTACGGTACAATGACTAAATTATTTTACATGCTGATGTTGAATCGGCTGTAAATTCTGCGTGATAGCTGCATCTCCCTGGCCATTGTCGCAACGTTCCTCAGGGTATCCAGCCACGTATAACACTCCTGGTTCTCGATGATCCTGCTGTGCGATCAGAGCACCCATGGGAGTGGGCGAGAACGGCGGAGGACTCTCCAACTTTTTGATTTTCTCCGCGGGGAAATACTTGAGCCTCGGCGAGGAACACGAGCGAATCTCCCTACATCTGTCTTGGGAGTTGAACCTGGTCTTTGGTACGCAGACATCCACGGCCTTGCTTACCATCTTGATGGTAGTATCTGGTACGACATTATGCGTGGAAGGCAACTTTTCAGGCTTCTGCAACCTTTGTTGCAAAACGTGTTGCCTCCTGTCCAAATTGCTCATGCTTGGTCGTTTCGACGATGTCCTGTGTTTGCTGTTCCTCTCCTTCGAAGCTTTCCTGCGGGGGATAAATGTGGAGGCTTCATTTCAATGACAGAGGACTCGGTATTTATTGGTATTTAACAATTACTGTTAACCCCTTATTTTTGGCTTTGACAGAGAATGATGTTTAAAGAGCTGTTTTATATTTGTATAACAGTACCTTCTGTTCATTATCGTACGGAATTTTGGAAAAGATTTGTAAACGTTTAGTGAGACATCATCTAAAATGGGCCAGATAATTTTTTAGCTCAGATTTTGTACCACCGCCAGAAAGAACGGGAAACTCTGAACAGCTAAGTTTGCAAAATGGTTTGAAGGTAGACCTGGTTGCCATGGATACAGCTCGTGGTTTATTCTCATAATTAGAACTATCCACATGTCACTCTCGGCTTTGAGAAAGCTTTTGCAATAATGAAAAAAAGGAATAAAAAGATATGGATTAATGTGATTTCAAATAATTTGAATTAAATCATGAATTTTTAATATTTAGCATAAAATTGTGCGATCGTAGAGATTTTTTAGATTTATTGTGAATCAAAACATTCAAATGTTATAGTGTTTTACGATTTTTATTTGTATTGTTTGCAAGGAGAAGTACACATAAATTTTCCGTGGTTTTTATTCGTCAATGCCAATTATTATCTGGAACGTGATACGACACGATCAGTTATCCCCGTCTTCGCAACTGTACCAAAATCTTGACAACGTGACTTGATTCATAAAAAAAAAAAATCACAGTAAAAAATGAATGGTACCTGTTTTCTATTGCGTATAACGTGATTAAACACTGAATCACATCGTACTCACGTTCGACTGCCTTGTCATAAAAGCCTAATAAAAAATTCTGAAACTCCCATCGAAAATAATTCTTGTAACTCTTTCATCTTGCGCGTGCATATATTTTCAGGGGGGGGGGGGGAAATACGTGCCTGTGCAAGAATATGAAAGTGCACGGTAATTTCTGATGCAACGTGCAATCGATTTTGAAAATAAAAATTGTCATCGACGAACGAACACTTTCCTCGAATAAAAATCCATCCATCATATAAATAACTCGTCTTCTCGATTAATTGTCATTTCCAGGTGACGTCTAGTTCGATAAGTTTTTACAACCTCGTGTAGTAAAATAGTCAATTCGGGTATGTCGCGTTTGGGTAATGTCGAATCTTAGATGAACCAAGTTCAAGAAAAAAAATTGTTTTCTCGAATTCGGTATTTCTTCAAATCAGCAATAAATTAACCAATTTCGAATTCAATTAAATCATCTTGATTTGCGCCACTAATCGGGTTGTCTTCATCGATGAATAGTCGTCGTTGATATTTTTCGTAAGACATTTTTCTGAAACGGGGGAAGCTCCAAGTCAAATATCCATCAAATGACAAAGAATCGGTCGACTTAAACAGATTCGAAAAATCACCTAATTTTTCCAATACTTCTTTCACGTATCCGTCCGTCGTTCTCGTTGGATTAATTCGCACCAAACCCATACAGAACTGCCACCTTCGAACCCGCTAGCAAGGAGAATGTGGTACTGTCCGAAGAAAATCCAAGCATAAAACTTTAATTTCACCGTCGTTTTCATGAGGTTCGCTGATGGTATACTACTATAGGGAACTAACGGCAAACCGCTCGGCAAGGAGAGCACAGCGGTGGTGTGGGCGGTGGACAGGGCATACAGGGAACCACTTTCTTGGTGCAAACGAACGCTAAAGTCGGCATTGGCGGAGGGCACGGTGGCGGGGGAGGACCACACGTAACTACCATCCTTGGTGGACATGGAATAGCGCAACAGGGTGGACAAGGCGAACAAGGCCGTAGGTAAACCTAATTTCGAGAAGAGTTATTAAGTTAGCTGTGCGATGACAAGCCTCGTGGATGGCTTAATAGATTTTCGTTGCTGTTACGGATCGTAACCCTTTGAACTTCCCGACTTATTTTTTAATTCTAACTTACTGTTGTTCTAGTTGCTTGAGGCGGGCAGCGGGGTGGGCATGGCGGCCTACATATAATAGTTGGAGGACAGGGTGGTGGACAGGGTGGAGGACAACAGAGTGGTGGAGCACAGCATGGTATTGGGCCACAGCAAGGGTAATTTTGACAATTTGACATTCTTCTGAATCGAACTCTATGCGAAAGGAGTACGGGATTCTAGATCAATAATTTAATAGTAGTTTGTAACCCTCGAGGTGAATTTAAAATAGGGAATGAATATTAAATTTTTCAATGAATATTCAATATGCTTGTGTCGAATATAAACGAGCTAAATTCTATTGTATTATTGGTGAAGGAGATTTTACTTGATTATTCTATGGGATTGACGGGTTAAAGCTGCTTATGGGAAGTTAAGTTGATATTTCCATGAGAAGTCCACAAGTCTGCGCGCAGTCATTGATCCCCTGATGATGGTGCAGCCCTGATCTAACGAGAAACGACGGCATCGTGTTTCAGGATTTATTCGAGGCCAGTTGAAATTTTGCAGGTGACTTGACGAGAAGTGATTGACGGTGTGGCTGATGATTTGTTTCGTTTGTTCGTTGGTTGCCCAGACGAGCCGATGTTCCTTTTTTTATTGTATCATTTTGTTTTTTCCGCGGGAAAGCAACGATAAAAATGAGGGGTCGGCTGGTTTCGTTATTTCAGAATGCACCTATCGATTTAAAATGAATAATTAATATTATAATAAAATATGGCACATGTTTTGTTCTTTGGAAACGTGTTATTCCCTTAACATTACAGTTCTCTTTTAGTACACGACTATTAAGTAATCAGTAATTAAAGTACGGCGTAAAATACGTTCATATTACGCCAGAATAGTAAGACGGTATAAAATCTAAGTGCAAAATAGCGACGAGGGTCCCCAGCGAGTGAAAACACATAATTATGCACCAGAAATTACAATTATGTCACGCAGAACCCTGGTCCATTAGGTGGTTGTGCAGAAATTCCACGCCTGTTCATGCGACACGCGTGCTCCTCGAGGCGTTGAGCGACTTTATATTCATCTTGCTTCGTGTTGCTCCAAAGACGTTCCGCAGTTGCACTAGCACGTGGCCATATTCTCGGGTGCACGTTGTTCCTAGTCGTAAAAATTTCAATTACTTGATTATTCCACACTCACCAATTAATGTACACTCAGACCTGGAGGTACCTTCATCTTTAGAGTATTCAATTCATGCATGCATCGTAATAGCAATTATCACCTGTCGACAAATTCTCCCCACATACAAGCCTCGCCACCGAGCATCAAATTAGTCGCGTTCGCAGCTCCATTAAACGACAATGGATCGCATTTGTAAAATTTCTTCCAGTCTCCACCTCCGGCAATGTGATCCAAGTACCAACAAGCTGACAGTAATACAGGGTGTCCAGCTTTTGTTGCGTCCTCCAATTTTTTTGCCCACAATCCTGTCCACACATGAACTACCGTACTGTTTGGCATAACGACACCATTCTCAAACACCTGAAAACCGAACACCAATCTAGTTTCCAATTTGTTACGCAAAGTTAGCTCAGCCTTTTACGATAAAACGAACGACCCATTAAATTCTCTCATGCGCATTTATCTGGATGGAGTATACATATGTGCCATCGTTTAGCAAACTGGAAATTCCTCTGTTCAAGTAATCCCATCGCTGAAGGATATTATCGTCTAGTGTGCTACATTTATTGGCCGAGTTTTCCTCGCGAGACGATACTTCTCGGGGAACATTTGTCGAGCGAAACACCGCTGTTTCATTTGCAATTTCGCGCACGAAGTCTAATGGGTCCAATATCTACTTTTATTGCCCGATCGTGTCCACCGTTTTATACGACAAACAGAGGCAACGCGTGGAATGGTTTACCTCCTGCCATACGATCGTGCTGGCCTGCAGGGAGTCGGTAATCTGAAGAAGCCTGCCGATGTAGTCGCTCTCGAGGAGCGCATAATTCTTCGACATATTCCTGGACTTCATGTATGCGTTGATATCCGGATTGCTCATCCAACAATCAAAAGGAACTTCGTCTCCTCCCAGATGAACGTATTGATCCGGAAACACCTGCACGATTTCTGCGAATAAATGGCGCAGGAATTCATAGAGGCTCGGATTCGTTGGATTCATCGGACCCAATTTTCCATTTGGTTTCCCCTTGGTATCTGAGAATTTTCATTTATTAGCTTCTTCAGATTTGAGTACTTTGAGAATCGATGAGAGGAACAGATATGTACTTACCGTAGCAAGTGGTCAATAGTTCAGGATATGCTAAACCCCATGACCTGGTATGCCCAGGAGTATCGAATTCCGGCATCACCCGAATGCCCCTCAGCCTAGCGTAGTCTACGATCTTCTGGATATCGTTTAAGGTATACACCATTGAGGGATGAAACGCTCCCTTGGCAGACAATTCGGGATAACTGGAGCTCTGATAGGGGAAGCTGTTATCGTCGACGATGTGCCAGTGAAGAACGTTCATTTTATTGTAAGACATAGCGTCCAGGGTGAGTAAGATATCATGGATTGGCAGGTAATGACGAGACGTGTCCAATAGCAGGCCACGATGAGGTAGTTTCGGTCGGTCCACGATAGTTTGGCATCTTATCTTTAGCTGCAAGAATTTGCTCGGACATTTAGCTTTTTCTTACGAAGCTCGTTACTTTGTCAAACAAGAAACTTACATTGGAACCATCGCCAGCGGGGAATAAGAGCTGGGAAAATGTCTCGAGACCTCGGAGAATTCCCCATACCGATTCAGCCACCAGATTCGCAGCGGAAGAGGTTTCATTGATGCTGAGACTGTCTGCGAAAGTTTAATTGCTTCGCGTTTAAATTTGCTCGGAAGTAGAACGGTCTTTCCATTCTGTGTTCGCGGGGGTCAATTGTACATCGACATCTATGGCCGTACTTAAATGCCTCTTTCAGTTTCGGCTGTATAAATTTCAGAAATTCCGTAGACGAAGGGACAGGGCAACGCGCGAAACGGACTTGGACCCCATAGTAAAATGGTCGCGAAGAATATGCTTGCGTGTAGTAATCGGCGCATGCTGTTTCTCTGATTAATCACACGCTTTGACCTCGAAGCTGGACGTGATAAGATGAAACATAATCAAAAATAATCGCGTGTCTTTGTTTCAATCGCCCCGCTGCTATGATTAATCGCGAATCATAAGCCGCGCTTCTGCCAGCTGATACATCTTGAAACCAACATAATATCATCGACTATACCATCCGTAGTTGTTAAACGCAAGGCGTAGATTAGATTTGGCAACGAAATAATAATTCGTGATATCATTCGATACGATGAACCGTATCATCGAAGCTACGCGGCGTGCCGAATGTCTTTAAGTTAAAAAGCACCTGCTTGCAAAGATGTCAGTGTCGCGCCGTGTAATCTGCATCTCGCTAATTAGTTGTTCTGCTATAGATGGAGAACTTACAGGATTCCTTCATTCGCAAATGAGGCCAGTGGTTCCCATCCTTTTCACAAGGCTCTCCCAAATGAATATCCAAAGCACTGAGCGTGCCTTTAATTGTACCGTTGTCCCTCAGGTAGGATTTCGCGTGCCCCTGCGAGAAAATCTTCGCTATCCTCGCCTCGGTTAAGATAATTGCCTTGTACCTTTCGACGGCTTCGGTAACTATATCACATGTTTCTCCGATCACCTGCACATACGAGGTAACAGGTTGAGAGACTCAATTGGGAAAAGAGCAGTCCGATGTCGGCGTACGGTTAAACTTCATTCAGGAATCCCCAGCCTCCACATTTTTCCTGCTCGCCGCGTAAACAGAGAATCATCGTGGTGTCATTAAGATAACGAGACTGGCAATTATCTGTAGAAAATGCGGATACATTGGAAGACGCAGAATTTCAGATCAAAATGACGAAATCGGAACATGATAATTACTATTGCTACGAGAGCGCGTGTAAAATTGAACGTAGCTGAATTAATTTTTTTTCAGTGGACTACCAGTATGTCGCAGGTTATTCCCCTTGCTGGACTATCGCAGGTACATATATATATCACAGGCACACTTAAAAACTCCGTTCTTATCGTATCTATATTTGAGATTCGCAAGCTCGTTCGTCGAGACCTTAATTAACAAAGAAACAAAGGGCAAGCTCGCCCACATGGAACTGTAACAATTACTTTTATGCACGAAACAATCCTCCCACGCGATTATCTCGCCTGTTACTCACGATAAACTGGAAGGTCGAGGCTCGTAATTGATAGAACGCGTTCCCAACGCGTCTCAGATTTGGCAGAGGCCAAGGTTCACCCTGCGTGGACTGCACCCAGGCTCCAGCATCCGGATTCAGAGATTCGACGCCCTGAACTGTCAGAGCCAGCAGAAGGGCCAGCAACGATCTTAGCAACGTGGTCCTCATGTTCACTCGTGTTCACTCGTGTTGCAAGGATTCGAGGGGAGGTCCGATGCGATGCCAGCGAGTGGTCATCGTCTACTGAACGCGGAGAACGACGCATACGGTAACGAGCGTGGTAACGACCTTAGGCTGCGCCACTTAACTTTCATCACTTCGCCTGGCGGCGTGCTCATGGTCAAGTGGGAATAACCAGTCTACGGTTCAACCGTGTCCGATCTTCTTTCCGTGGACAGAAACGCGACCGCAGATAGTGCACGCCGTTGACCGGCGATCGCGTTAATGGAACGTTGACATCTCGACGGTGGCTGAAGATGAATCAAAAGAATTTGTAACGTTACGCGGCTAGGAAATTTAAAAAACTGCAGCCCATTTGCTCGCCGCTTTTATCATATCTATATTTAACAATTGCATCACGAAAGAATAAATGATAGATTTGGTAAATGTATGATAAATATCGTCGATTGCCCAGGTCTCACCACGGGGAAGTTGCTGCGAATGGAAACCCGCGCGGCCCTACCCGCACCACCAACCACACGTTTAAAAAAATGGTTATTTACAAATTAAACGCCACTTCCTTCTGATGTATATTTGAAGCACGCTCGATATGCAAACGTGGTGCTAATTAACAATGGAAGGAAGTATTAATATCAATGATTTTAACGAAAGCTGAAAATAAAAATTGTCTTAAACCTAAATCAATTAAAAAATCAAGATTATAATATGAATTACTTTATACATTGTTGAACTAAGTAAAACGGGTTAAAATAAATCCTTGTGACGAGAGCTGAAAATAAAAATTCTGTTAAACCTTTTGCAATCAAAAATAAAAATTATAGTACATAAGCTTATAGTTAGTTTAAGTAAATAGGATATATTAAAATGATTAATTATGGCGAAAGCTGAAAATAAAAATTCTGTTAGGCCAGACTTCAACTAAAGAATAAAGATTGTAATATAAATTAGCATGCACGTATTTCAAATAATCCTACCTATACATTAATGAAATCCAAGATTTAATAGCATCCTACCTGACTAAAAATCTATCTTAACTTAAAACATCCTACCTGACTAAAAAGCTAATTTAATTTGGAAGTTGCCTGCCTATTTGAAAAATGCTTTAATGTACATATATCCTACCTAATTAAAAATCTGAAGAGATATAATGGGAGGGGCAAGGGATATTTCATGATTAATCTTGATGTTGTTCCATGGAAGGTATGATCATGCACCTGAAACACACGAAATCACCTGCCTGACTAAAAATTTGTATGAAGTTAAACATTGCCTGCCTAATTATAGAGCTAGTATAATTGGGAAATTGCCTGCCTACCTAAAAAATAATTTTGTTTACAAACAGTCAGCCTGGACAAAAACTTGACGTTGTTAAAAAATAGCCTACCTAATTGAAAATCTAAAGGGATATAGGAAAAGGGGAAAGGGATATTTTATGATGCATCTTCTTTCATTTGAATCGTGATCGTGCAACCTGAAACAGACCAAAGTCCATTAGAATTTGGTGATATTTCTTAGGTAGGATAGCACGATTTTTCCCTTTAAGTCGGGTTGAATAATCTTTCCTATTTCTTCGATTTATAATGCTCCACTTTGACTCCGAAAATACTTATACTTTTCTTCTATACTTGAAACAATATATCGATGAATCGATGCATTTGACAATCGAAAAAGCTGTAACAAATTTATTTATTGAATTAATAATCACGAAGAAGGAGGCAATAAAATAGCAAGCATGTTCGACGCGAATTTGTATGATTTCCTTTGAATTGTATGATTTCCTTCAATTTATTTGATCCATGCAACGTCACTTTTGAGCCTCTGATTACTTACATATTGCAATGTATGGTATTTAATGTAGTTGAGGTAATATTCTATTATATTGACATCACCTTTAAATTAATAATTCTGCAACAAACTTATTTATGAGGGCAGTAATTGTGAAAAAAATAATAGTGTAGTAAAAAGGGAGCATGTTCTTCCAAAATACAAATATGCTTAATAATAATTATGAATTACAAATATAAATATATTTTTTGATACTAAGATGAAAAAGGAAAAGATAAAAAACATATTTAAAAACGTTTTCAGTGTTTCAAAATAATTGTAATAATTTTTTATTTCGTATTAATTGAATAGCCAGAGGGCCATTCTACTATTAATTATCGTCCACTTGTTACAAGCACGATAAAAGTCCGTAAGTGGACTATCTCTTTTTTCGGACAACTAATTTACTGCATTACTCGCAAATTCAATCGCGTATGGTGCTTCATTATTTCTGACATAGTATTTCGTACATATTAAAAAAAATAGGAAAAGAAAAAATAGAAATTCACTGCACCCGTCATTTTTAATTCGCAACACTAATAACCGGGAAGTCATGATAGTCGCATCCCGGACTACCATCGAAGCAATCACCTTATGCAGCTTTAATAGCTGCGTTTGGTGATTCCGGAACCAATTTGGGCATTTCATTGTGGTCGCAACGCTACTTCAAAATCGCGATCATTCATCATCGCAACACTATATTAAAATATGAGAAAAATAGCGCAGTACTGTAAATGCTATTTAAATACCTGGATAGAAAAGGAGCACGAAAATTATTATCGCAACGCTAGAAGCAAGTATATACCGCAAGGATAATTTAATATAAAAGCAACTCTAATGCAAACCGTATTCAATCGTACGCGACGCTAATAAAACTCGCGATTTGCCCAATACGATGATGAGTACTGGAAAAAAATAAACTACAACTACAGCATACAAAAGCGAGCACAGTGACAAAATAGTAACAAAGAATGGCTGGCTCTCCATCCGAAGGATGCAGAGCCATTGGTAGTTGCCCTCTTGAAAGACAGTTTGTCGGGCCTCTTCGGCTTTTAGCCTCTTCTTTTCTTCGAGCGCAATGCCCGCTGAAACTTAGTCTAGGCTCGAGACTCTATTCGCAAAAAAAAGAAAAATATAAACCGCGTAGCTAAACGGAACACACGTGGACGAATCACGACCAAATACAATCGTAAAAATTGCGATTATGGAAAATCGTAAAGAATACGATTAAAATTATAATCGATCTTCGCCTACACGTGCAGCCTCGAGCATAATGTGACACGTTCGTTTCGAAACCAAATCGCGACCACGACCGCGAAAAATTCGAAAAATCGATGGGCAAAACCAGGGGCGAACGCATTTTCGTTCGCGCCACAGCTTCACCGTCGACTTTTCAAATCAGATTTCCAGAAACAGGTTGAACACGCGAAATATTGCCTACCCGATCAGAGACTGTGTCAACCTGCCCGGCCCTACCTACTTATATCTATCAGGCACGCCAGAAGGTATACTACCTATCCTACCTAGACCTATATTTAAAAAATGGCAAAGCATTCACACAAACACACCTCATTCCACGATACTCAATCAAACACTCGGGCGCAAGAGCCTACACTAGAGAGACGCCCCGGGACGCCTCCGACACCCGAGCTTGGCATACAATCATTCACACTCTAAGGGTACGTACCAGTTCCTGAAATCGGCTGACAAAGGCTAGCGACCATTGCGTAAATGTGCGTAAACGTATATGCTTGTGCATTACTTTCGTATAAAATATTGATTGTTAAAATATATTCTACATTTTCTTTCAACTAAGTAGGCTTGGTTCGTATAGTACTCTATTGTTTGCCATATTTTCACAATTCGTTATGGTATTCAATGTATATTTGCAATTGTAAAACATATTGCTATTCGCGAAATCGTAGCATCGGTATTGGAATAAATACGTTTATAATTTGTTATGAAATTCCCGAGCCGACGCAATTCCACGGCCTAACCACATACACACACAGTGTGGAAAATACGTCGTGCACGGTGCGCTAGCAAATGTCAGCCGCCAAACAATGTTATAATTTTAAAAACTATATGGTCATCGTGCCCATTGCCTTTCACTCACCCAAGTAGCACCTGGGCACGTGAGTGAGTTCCTGGCAATGAACACGGAAAGGGTTAAACCTGAAAATCCTGATCTAAAACGATGATTAGTATACGTAAAATTGCAATAGGTAATAGTATATTTTATTTCCAATCTCTTTAAAAATGACTCGACTTTGTAATTTATGAAATATAAATAAAAACTCGAAAGTGACTGATAAATAATTTATTTATTAAGGAAAACGACTCTAATTGAAATTGAATTTACTTGAATAAGTAATGCAATAAAGAAATAAATGCAATTAAATATTTACTTGAAACATTGACAAGCTATTAAATAAACCTCAGGTGATTCCTTAATCGAAGTAAATTGTTCAAGATAGCTACTCCGATTTGGAAATCTACCCGTATGTAAAGTGCCTTCTTGTACATAATATGTAATAAATTTCATACGAAAACGACTCGACTATAGCATATGAAAATTAATATTAAATGCTATCATTGGCTATGCGTATTCAATGCTGATTTTAATATACTTATCGCTACATTTATTTATTTTAATACGTGATTACTATAATCATGAAACACTTGCAGTAACGAAGTCGGAGGGTATCCGACTTCTGCACTGCTTTACAGTGAAAACAAATTACCATTGATTATAAATGCAATTATAAATTTAATATGCAATGTCCTCAATATATGTACATTTGTACAATGTATTTATTAATGTCATCATATATTTTTATCGAAATAGAGGAACCTACGCGAACAGTGTTTATTTGATCAAATATTTATTTGACTAAGAAATATTTCTATGGTTCTTAATTTTTTTATAATAAAAAACGCGGAGTAGAAGAAGGCAGGTCTAACCTCGTATAAGAAATAGTACACAAGAAAATAACGTTACAACTGACGGGTATAATAATTATACCCGTAGTCACTATGCTCGCAAAACTACTAAAAAATACAACCAGTCACCCGTGCCGATTCGGACCAATCGTCCTACGGCATGATTGGGGACCGGAGGAACCAAAACACATGCGACTCACTACTTCGTTGGTTTCAGAGACCAAGGAAGTACTCGTGGACGACATCAGGAACATCCCCGAGGCAGCTCAACTGAACGCCACCGCCAGGAAGCGTGCAAGCTGTAACTGAACAACACGACAAAGAACATTAAAATCTGCTGTTAAAACCACGGATTTTAATTCTTCATATAAAACTGAGAATTGTTTAAAAGATACTTACATTTCGCACCTTATCGGTGTCGCCCAAAACATCCCCTTCAGTGATGCACTGACTCTACTCCCGATAGCGAATGTAAGATAAAAAAGAAAAATAAAAGGCTATGCGACCGCAGATTATATCGGCGAACAAATTAAGATTCTACTTTCGCGATTGAAATAATTGAAAGGGAGCACCGGTGCTCTGATAATAGTATTAACAACCAGTACGTGAAAGACACTGACTCGACAAACGCGTGTAGCTAAACTGTAAACGGAAATGTAAGCAGAGCCACTCGCTCTAGAAAAAGAAAGAAACTGCGGAGTAAACAATGACTCTACCGACCGCATTGCGCGCGGTCACAATTTTCTCTGAAAACAAAAACATGTTCGTCCTATCGAGTGTTTGTTGACAAAGTCACTGCCTCTTTTACATTACAATATTACTGTATGTATGTATTTATAATTGCAGACTAGCTGCAGCAATATACGTTTTGTAATGCACAAAGAAAATCGTTGCCCCTGTTTCATCTTAGTATCAGTCACGAATTATACAAAACCAATATGGAAATATCATAAAAATGCATACATACGAACACCTTCGTCGCAATGAAGTAATACGTTTTATCGTGGATATTAGCTTACTCTATTTGCTCTAATCAGCTCTCTCCATTTTCCTGTAAGAAAGAACAATAAAACAAGTAAAACAAATGCAAGACAGTAATGATAATTGTGATGCAGCAAACGGAATATTCTTATGTTTCGCGACAAGCACAGGCACAATAAATAACAGGTTACTTCCTGACTACAGGAAGAAACGGTAAAGCAAAAGTATCGACTAACTCGCTTGTATTATATGGCCTGATTAGAAATCTGTACTAAATATATCCTTTCGGCATTAAACAATAAACAAGTAATATAATGAGGTCAATAAATATCCTAGAGTGGTCGCTAAATAATTGTTCAACGAGATAAATTTAATACCACGCCATTTTAAATCTTTGCAGAAGCTACAGTACGAGAGAATTCATTTCGTCTCTTTTCTTTTCGTGTTATTGCCATCTGCTACACAGTTGTGTCGTGCAAGTATTATACGTGGCGTGGATATTAATTTAATAGAGATATATTGCTAATATTCATGCAATTCTACTTATTTCTAAAAGAAAATTGAGAAATTGTTACCTCGTGGCAAAAACGGTTCACATGGCGCGGCGTCACTATGCTACTGCGCATTCCCGCCAGTCGACGTCACAATCCCGCCAGCCAATCAGTGATCGACTGACTGTTCTTGCAACTTTCAAATGAAACGGCAGAGACGCTATGGAACGAAATACAATTTACATTGGAGACAAATGCATTAAGAATCACCAACATCGTAATAATTTTGCCAGAAAATGTAGAATGTATTGCAAAAAAACGGAAGAAAACGGTTGGTGTTCTTTCTTTAAGGCGGGTGTTTTTTTAATATCAAGTAGACGCCAATGAAATTAGATTGAAATTGGAGATAAATGATTTACACGTGGTACGAATAATAATTCAATCGAGATATATTACCAGTATTCGTACAATTCTATTTATTTATAGCAGGAATTTGAGAAATCCTTACCTGTCAACCAGATCGTTTGACACTTCGGCATGGCACCATTATGCTACTGCGCATTCCCGCTTGTCAGATTCTCGAAGCAAGCGAAAAAGACGCCATGACACCGAATCCAACTGAAGTTACAGATAAATGTATTAAGAATCACCAATAACATAATAATATTGAACTGAAAACTGCAGAATATATCGCAAGATAATGGAATTCAATGCTGAAATACGTATACGCATATGTGAAACATGATACACATATGCATACTCGAGGCGATTAGACAAAGCACGCCGCGCGGTATGATTCCGTTCACTGCACAATGTTTTCTTAATTTCTTGCAAAATATTCATTAATATTAACAAAGGAACCACAAACTACGTGGAAGACAGGGCAATGAAAACAATTTATATAAATTCCTGCCTTCAAGAATATATTAGAATATGTTACATACCTTAATTCGACGGACACTCTGAACACGTCTACTCACTACGAGATCCGTGCGGCGAAAGAGGGAGAGTTTTGAAAGGGATTGCGCTGATTGGCTGATTGGCTGATTGGGTAACTGCGCGGGTGGTGGGAGGTGGTGTTCTTTATGGCGGATTTTTTGAATATCGTGTCGAACTTAATAGTTTTTACTGCAAGTGTTATAGTATGAATATTAGTCGCATAGTGGAATACAAATATATTTATTAGTAATAATAAACACATCTGTGTAATCTGTGTAATGTTTGTTGCGCTATAGAGTAAGTAAACTATTTCGTCTTGCCTTAACTTTATTTAAATTACAATTTCTACCATACTAAACGTGACACGTACGAGATAGAAGAATTCATATATCTCGTCTGTGGAAATTGCTTCCCTGAATCCCCCATAGAATTCACATATATTCTGACAATTGCATGACTCCTGTCGCCAACACTAATTCGATAAACAATAGTGGTTCAACTGATCATTGTTCATGAGCAGAGGACGCTCAAATCAGTGTCGGATGTGCGAGTCGGTATGGCAGTCCCGTTGTGTCACGAAAGTCAATATAGTGATTTGCTTATTCATATATCTCGTCTGTGTATAAACTAAGTAGTTATATGATCATTATTTTGTCAACAAAGCCTGAGAAGAAGTCTGAAACTTGCGAGTAAAAAGAATTGCAGTACTTTTAATTAGACGAAGTTATCTGAAGCAACAGAGAACGGCAATCGGGGAAAAGGCATGCGAGATTTCGTTTGAATAAAACAGGCTAATCGGACGCTACAATATTTTTCTGCCGCTTAGAAATTAATATGAAATCGAATCGCTACACTCTCCTGCGTGATAGATGACGCAGAGAGCATTTGCATCGTATTTATGTGAATGGGAGACGTTGCATATCGTGTCCAAATTAATTGGAGAATGAATTTCAGTCGAGCGTAATTCGCTCACGATATCGTCAGCCAATATTGGAGCGGCGGAGCATCGAAGTGCAAAGGTCGACGATCGCTCGGAGATTGCGATAGCAGATGCCGATGGATCATCGCGATTATTCTGTAATCACGAGAAACTACATACATGTTTACGTAAAACATTTTCCCAGGTCGAACGATATTATTTGCACTCCTTCCTATCGAAGTAGGAAGTCGCGAGTGACTAATTTCGCCTCAGCACAGAGCTAAGCCATCATATGAAGCACAGAGCAACAATGTCCCGATGAGAAAATCTGTGGCTCTAGATATACATATATATTCTGGAAAATCTCCGCTATTTGGGGAGCCGTTTGAAACCTTAAGACATCGAGTCAACATGCGTTTGTCAGAGGAAAGTGTGAATTCGAATCCACCCTCGAACGCGGGACTAAAGAGCGGAGGAATGAAAAACGGAGAAGGCTTTCACCAACGTCTGTATTATCAAAGAAGCCGCTGGCCGATCGTAAAACACGGGCTTGCGCATTTCCATCGTCTTCTGCAAGAGTCGACAACGATTTTCAACCTTTCCCGACAGAGGCTCGCTTTCCTGCTTCCAATTCTGAGAATTCGACGATCACGAACGATCGATACAGATTTACCGAATAGCAGTAGAAATCCGAGGGAGGCGAGAACTCCCGAAGTGGATGAATTGTTATGTATAAAGTTTGAAGGGACAAGCACGAACATTTAATTGATCGGTAATTATTAAACGCACTATTTACAACCCTTTAAATTAACATTTCGAAACGACATGGTTGTGCAACGTGTACTTGCATTTGCAATAATTTCTTTGGCTCGCTATTAATTTGTTTATCGGCCAAGTGATACTTGTATAATCCTGGGTAGTATCCTGGAAGGCAGGAAAATTGATGGCAAAAGTAGTTTGGTTAAAGTTTAATCACGGGGGTCTGTACACGATACGGCACTGCCCCGTGAATCGTAGCTTCATTGATTGCGATGTCGTACGCCGGGTCGACGGTCGCCAGGGGGGTGAGACGAGGGGTTGCGAAGTGGAACGTGCATCCAGGAACGTCTCGCAAAGCTGGATGCCACGAGAACGTGCTTCTATTGAAAATCCGATAGATTGAAGTACAGAGAATTCTCCATTCGACTATAAAAAAAACACCCTCCGAGAACAATAATTATTTTTAAAAAAACTTTCAGGGGAAGGGAATTAAAATATTCTAGGTGGCGGTCTTTCCCTCGTATATTTTTCCAACTTTCGCATATTTTTTATTGGAATAGAAAATTGTTAAACAAATCGCAGGTGCGGGTATGGCTGAAGAACGCAGAAAGGGGGGCGGCGAATCGATATCGATGCTCATTGTGGAGGTAGGGTGCCCTGAACGGTTCGCCACCACTCTCGATCCGCTGCCGTGTTTGCCAGCCTTTCACTCTTCATTCACGAACCATTGACAATCGCAACGAAACGAATTCCTGGCGGTTCTCATCGTTTCTCCCGATGACACGCCACACGTCGATCAACCTTGCAACTGTCGACGATTATCGCCCGGCAATCGGTCGAGCAACGATAAATTGCACGATCAAACGTTCCGTCCTGCCACTACGAAACGACTTCCCCGTGGTTTCGTACGCAGAGGAGCCGAATATACTATCTCTGAATTACACAGAACGATACATACATCTAACGAACAGATTCACCCCCGTTCCACCTCGGCCAATATTTGCACGCCTTCCAAAGATCCGCGGCCGTTCCGAAAGAAAGGGGACGAAAGCAACAATCCCCAGGCTGAAGGGAGAAAAAACAGCGGGATCTTCGTGAAATTCCACCGGACAAAGTTTTCCCATTAGAGGCGGCTCTCCTTCTATCCGGCAGAAGAGCGGATAGGCAAACAAAGGCCGTAGGAAGAGAAATGTAAGCGTTCGAATCGTTTCGAGCTGGTCGAAAAAATCGTCGACGACGTTTCCCGTCGGCTCGGCATGGATCTGCGCGCGCGCGGGCGCATTTACCTGCGTCGAAGGGAGGGTGAAAGAGGTTCGCTGGTAGGGTGACGGCCGCAGGAGAACACCATTTGGAAGGGTTTCCAGTGGGGGTGAGCGCGAGAATCGAGCGAACGACGCGAACCGGCATGATGTCGTGCTCGCGGTAGTAGTAGTCGTCGTAACGACGTCGATGACGTCGACGGAGGGCGCTGCTGACGCGGTCCACTTAATCGCTGGTAGTAGTAGTAGCCGGTGGTGGTGGTGAGAATTGTAGTGGCGTGCGTACACGAGGCGACGTGCTCGTGTGACAAGGGGGTAGGGCGACTCGAAAGCGTGCGCCGCTGCCTGGCGAGTGGAGAGGAAAGCAGGAGAATATAGAGGAGAATAGGAGAACGAGTGAACGAGCGAACGAGGGAAGGAGAGAAGGAGGGAAGGAGCAGCCGGCGACGGCGAAACGAAGGGTGGTTCGGTCTCGGTTACGGTTTAGTTCCGTGAGTGCATGGTGGTGTGACGCGTGGTCTCTCGAACGAACGGCGACGCGCTGTCTCCGACGTGCTGTAGAAAACGGTATTTGGATTTCGAAACCGGCACGCCACCGGTTTCAGAGGAGCGTCGTTTGGATCGCGCGCCCTCGCCTGTGGGGGTGTTGCAGGGCGAGCCCGAGGGTGAAACGGAGATAGGGTACTTAGGTGTGTGCGCGTCGGAGACGACGTTGGTCGCGGTAGCGGTACAGAGAGAAAGGGAGAAAGAGAGAAAGAGCGAAACGGAGGAAGAGAGGAAGAGAGAGGGAGAAGAGATAGAAAGAGTGGTGCACGGAAGTGTGGCGGTGTCGAGTCGTGGTGGATGGTGGATAGTGGCGGTTCGGGTGGTGGATCGGATCGGTCGGTTGTACGCCGTCTTCGTGGTCGCCGTCGTCATCGTCGTCGTCGGCGCCTCGCGATCGTCGTACGTGGTCGGTGACGAGGAGAGAACGAAGACCGAAAGGGTGCAGAGTGGACTGGGTGGGGAAAGGGGTGAGAGAACGAGGAAGGAAAGAACGTGGAGGCGAGACGATTCACGGGACCGGAGAGAAGAGACGCGAGGATGAGATCGATAAGGAGGGAGACGAGGTGGTGCGGGTTTCGGGAAACGGGAACGCCGCGACGCGTGTAGGCACACGGCTGGTAAACAGACGCGCGTAAAATACGCACGCACGCGCCGATCACTCTACTCGCGGTGTCGGCAGAGGCCACACGGAAGTCGGTACTCGCGGCTCAACACCGGAACCGACCACGATCAGCGACTCCAGCTCGTCCGGAAGATCCGTGGGACGGCGGCCCAGGGAGAGAGGAGAGATCGGAAGAGAAGACGGACGGAGAAGAGATCAGGGAGGATAAACGGCGCGGACCGGTGGACCACGGATTCGACGGGGAAACGAGATCGTCCTCCTCTCTTTCTCTCTCCCCCTCGATCTCTATCCATCTCCACTCGATGGGCTTTGCCGACGAAAGAAGGTCGAAGATCGATCGTCGAGTACGAGGGTCGTGACCTCACGCACACACGGGACGAGCCACGCGTGCGGCACGGCTTTCCAGCGAGAAGGTGGATCCTTGACGAGGAGCAGCACGAGAGACAGGAAGCGAGAGAGAGAAAGAGGACTGCTCTGCCGGTGCGGTGGCTCGAGCTGGCGAAGGTGAATCTGTTGAACGATGAAGCCGATCGATCGCCGGACCTCTCGTCAATCGGCACGTTAGGCGTTGTCGTCGATGCTCGCTGTTCGTCGACGTATACCTCCGCGTAGAGTAGAAGGGGTGCCAGGCCGATTTCGGTCCACGGTGTGTGAAAAATCGAATCGGGCATCGAATAGCGGTGGAATCCGAAGGGAACGGGAATTGGCACACGTGCCAGAAGTGTACGAGGATATGCTCGTCGTTGATCCAAGAGAAGCGACCGTAGACTCGGGAGCACTTAGGTCAGAATTATCGTAGAACCGTAGAGAAACGTTAGAGATAGGGAGCACTGATCCGCGAAAGTATCTCGTTCGAAATCCGTCGCGGCAACGAATACAGACGGGAACGCCGGAAGGAAACTGACCGAGTCGAATCGCGATCGTACCGGTGAAGTTATCCAGCGAGCGGCGAAGGTGGAGAACGGCGTGCGAACTCGCGGAGTTCTCCACGAGAAGGCAGAAGAGGCTTGCGCGAGGTACTAACGAGGGTGAGAGAGAAAGGGGGGTAGAGCTAGAATGTCGCGAGACCCGTACTCGAGCGGAAGCGGAGTGATCGGACCAGGAGGCGGCACTCGTTCGCCCCGAAGCGGTCGTCGCGTGGGCGAGCTGCCTACGGTCGACCGTAGCCCGTCTCGGAGCTACGCGAGCGGCCGCGGCAGTCCTTTGGGTCGCAAGAGAGGCACTCGTAGCGGGAACAATTCGCCGGAGCACCTCGGATACGGCAGCTACCATCACCATCAGCTGGGCAGTCCGTACTACTCCCGCGACGAGGACCTCGCCAGTCCCGTGATGCTCGAGGAGAGGGGCAGGAGTATGTCAACCGGGGGCGGTGGGGGCGGACATCACAGATCCAGAAGCGCCTCGAGACCCGCCATGTCCAGCTCGGCGGGCATGTCGGCGAGGTACACCAGCCTCGATCGGGCATCCGCGGGTATTCTCGATCATGATCGCGAGTTCGTGCCGATCAGAGATTCACGCGAACGTAGCCGTGACCGTGGGCTCTACCTGGACGATGAGCTGTTCGGTTCGAGATCGGCCAGACAGAGTCCGAATCCGCATATGCTGCGCGACGGCGGAGGGTACATCGGTGAACTCCAACATCAGAACAACGATCTCCAACGAGAGCTCGGGAACCTCAAGAAGGAGCTCGAGCTGACGAACCAAAAGCTCGGCAGCTCGATGCACAGCATCAAGACCTTCTGGAGTCCCGAGCTCAAGAAGGAGAGAGCTTTGAGAAAAGAGGAGAGCACCAAGTACAGCCTGATCAACGAACAGCTGAAGCTTCTCAACTCCGAGAATCAGGTCAGTCGACTGCGGATCTTTCTTTCGTGCTTTTTTTTCATCCTGTTTTCTTTTCCTAACTCACCTTTGCCTTCCCTTTTGCTTCGTATCGCCGCACCATTCGTTGTCACCATTCCGATTTCGCGTTCCCACGATGGATCGTGAATAGCAATGGAATATTTGGAGGGTGCGTGAAGCTTTCGTCGAGCGTTCCCTCGTTCGTTCTCCGTGACCCGTTTGCGATGACGCGCGTGGTATTTAGGTCGAAGTGATTAGACCGAGTCTAATGGTGTCGCTGATTCGACAGCCAATTTGCGGACCATCCTTTGTGCACGCAGTCCTTCCGTGCGACATTCCCCATAGATATTCCGCAGTCGTTCGATCGGACCGATGGTGTAACCGAATCGAGTCACTGGGTCGGATCCGAGCGAAACTTGCTTGGAACGAAAAACGTATCGATCTACCTCTAACGGCGCGTTACTTTATTCGACGCTTCGTAATAGACGCGTCTATTGATTAGCCAAAAATGCGACTCGAAGGGGGAGCCACCGATATAACAATTCTCTTAATTTTTCGACCCAATTAATTAATAATTAATCGTGCAACTTGACATTCGATTGTTCAAACCCCGACGATTTTCGCTCAAGTCGATCAAAGTCGACGCGAGTCGAACTGTCGCGTTGACAGCTCAGATCTCTGACCATTTGCAATTAGCATCGCAAAAAGTCTTGCCCGAATCCCGAAATCTGCTGCGTTTCGTTGAACGAGACGTGTACGCATTACACTCGAGGAGGACGGGTGGATCAATATGTTAGCTGTTCGCGAAGCCCGTCACATATTTATACAATGTCGTGACCGAAGTGTGTCGAACTGCTAATGACTATCTCGGAAAAGGTTCATCGTTCTTTAGAAACTTTGATCCCCTTTGAATTTGTCGAACAATTGCTAACGAAAAGATGTTACGTGTATAGTTGCTTCGGGTTTCGTTTGATTACGAGCGAGCATCACGTGATCGCCCTTGTTACATGGGTCTTAATCGAGGCATTTAATTTATCGTCGTTGTGCTCGTGATGGAAAGAGAGCAGGCGAGTTACAAGAATTTTTCAGAACAAGCAGGGCGAATTTTCCGGGCAAGGGATTGTGCAGAGAAAAGATACTTTTTTATAGTTACAGATCTTGACGGAAATAATATATGCTTCCAGTTCTACAGCACTTGTACTTCGAAATAAAAGTCATATATTTTCCATCGTCGAGGAATGAAAATATACGTTCCACCAGATTTATTTCCGGAGTGTTTGCCTCTGATTATCGTCACGGCAGCGACGTTAACGCGCAGCCAGCCTCGTTAATTACGCAAAATCAGGAACATTGGAAAATGGTTTCCAGGAATTTGTGTATTTTCATTGACGCTTCAGAAAATTCCTGGCATTCTCCCACGCCAATCCTCCACTCTACATACAAACTCAGAGCTCTGACGCAACGTTAACATCTCGCCCCGTAATTAATCTTCAAGCTCGCTCTCCCGTGTACAAATTAACGCTTCGAAAGTGTTCGACGCTTTCGCATAAACCCTTGCCCGTTCGAGCAATTATTTATTGGAAGTTTTTGGGCTTCGCGACGGCACGCTGCTCGTCAATGTTTCCGTCACGGTTTGTCAGCGTGCTTCTAGTACCAGACACATATATTTTTGGCCACGATGGCGATGTACTGAGTCATCGTCAGCGAGGGCAGTAGAGTCTGGAGGAGTGGCGGATTCTCTGGCCGTCTGCCCACGTTTATTCCTTTTTATCCGACGTCTGGCGTCGCGGTATATCGAGGGACACCACGGTTCTTACCCGAGCATGACACGCGTCCCAACGTAAACCACCGTTCATGGTACTCTTTCGTGCTTCACCAGCAACAATCGACCGTGAAATTGCATAATTCTGGCACAGCCCAGGACCACCCGACACGTCTGCTGGTTGAGCGATTAAAGATTAGGGTATCGGCTAGCAAAACGTCGGGGATTGAATGGGAACGCGGAATCGGCGAGGCAGGTGAATGGAATTAAGTGGTTTGAGGGAGATTAAGGTGGATCGGATGCAGAGTGATTTCGGGTTAATTGTTCAAATTCGATTGGCCGAATAAAATACTGAAATACAGGATGAATGGTGAAGTAGAAGGAAGAATTCCATAAACGATTGAAAACGGCTGCGAGCGAGGGTGGTGGAGTGGAGGGTACACGGCTCCTCGCACCCTGGCACTGCCTCGAAATTGACGTGCGCCGGAAGTGGGTCGTAAAAAATGCAGAGGAACTTTTGCAATGCTATCGTTCCACCTACTGATCCTTCTCTCTTGCTTTAGTGGCCCGCCAAAAAACCAGAGAGCCGCGAGGGATTGAAATTAAACTCCGTAGATTGCGCCGGCTTTACGACTAATGAGCATTTTTTCCTTCTCACTTTTGCGGAAATAATTCGAACGAAACGTTCGATTCGTGAGACTATTTTAATATGACGTTTCAAAACTGCTGCGAGATTACTCTTCATTCTCTTACAGAATCTACCGGCGATAGATTCCTTTGGCTAAGCATTGATTCGAACCCCGATATGTTAAAGCAATTTGCTCGCGTTCCCGCAAAGCATCGGTGAAGGTTGATTCGTGGTATTAAAAATTCCGTTTGAAACGGCGGCTGTGTGTTTGTGACGAGGAATTGCGTGGAATAGCAGCTCGGTCGGATCTAATTGTTCACTTGACACGGTTCTGATGAATGAAAAATTAGTTGCTTATAGCCTCGTCGGCATGTGGAGACCATGGCCTGTCAAGAACTATAGAATAAACGATAGCACGACCCGTCAAGCGATATTGCCACGATGTTAAAATTGCAATACGCATTATGGAACGTCTGCGATTAAATTCTTCGCAAGACTTTGTCGCTCCAGTATGTAAATTCAAAATGATCATTGAGTCCTTATCGCTCCCGTACACGAGTGGCCTAAAACTCAATTTGCAAATGCACCCGTACCGTAACGCATTGACCGTTCGCTTTGCAATGAAGCATACGTCCAGGGAAAACTGGGTCTTGTGTGTCACTTGCACTCAAGAGCTTGATTGCTTCGCTGGCAATTCCATGGCCATCAAACTTCTGCAACCTGCCCAATATAGCTAAGCAGAAAGTCCATTAATCATAGGGAAATAATTCTGGAACGATTCCCCGATTTTCTTTTACTTTAATGAATGGAATTCATTTGCCACGCTAGAGGTGCGCCGATATAAATAGATTTCGACACCGGAAAAGCAAAATAAGCCACGCAGCACCGTTGACCACGGGCTTCTGTTCATAAGTTAATGTCGTTGAAGTGGCCTCTTTAATGGTTGCTGCTCTCCACGCATACCACTGCTTCAATTCATCTCAAATGCAGCTGTCGTTCAGTGCCGTGTCTACCAGAAGAGGACCACAACCTTAGCCGAATCAAACTTTTGTGCTGCAACTTCTTTTCGAAGGTACTGCAGCCCTGGACTTTGTCAATTATATTTTCAGACAGAGAAACATCTATTCACGAAACTTCCATTTATTGACAGTCGCATAGAACACCAAGAAATCCTCGCACGAGGAACATGTTCCCATGACTAGGGTCTGTTGCACTTCCTGTTTGTAGCATCCCAATCCCCTTTCAATCTCGCACAAGAAGTCTGGTCCCTTTTGGGTCCCCTCCCTTTCTATCTGTTCTTCTAGTTCCAGTGTCTGCCCTTGCCTGTGTAGCTGACATTACGTCGCCGCATACATTAAGAGTTGAAACGGAGACGTCGTAAGTCCTGTTTCAGGAGAAACGGATCCTGAATGTCCTCGTTAGCTTACCTTTTATCAACGGACCCTGCGTTGTCGACGCTTTGCAATTGAATGCTCGAGGGATTTTGTAACGTTTGCTGGGACAAATGCGGGACAATATCGTTTGGAAATATGTACACATTCATTCTGGGAACATAGTTATTTTCGCTGAATCGGTCTTATCTCCTTTTGCCATGGCAATTTCGTTTGCACGTGTTACCTTCTTACTCGATCGTTAAATTAAACCTATTATTTATCATTTCAATAGACAGGGAGGAATACTTCGGAAAGCAGTTCCCTTTTCTCGAATCGATAACCCAGAAACCCGAATCGTTTTTGTATCCAAAATGCTTTTACGCTTCTTACTACGCGACTCTTCCTCCCTTCTCTCCACTCCCTTGCAACTTAAACGACAGCTTAAAAACCCACACACCTTTTTACTCCAAAATAATCGGCTGTCTTCACTTCCCAGATTTTTTGTTTCATGCGACAACCGAGTAGCCACTTTTTTCCCAAGAAACAGAAAGGCAAAATATTTTAAAGGATACCGTGAGAAGTTCTTCCGCCACGGAACAATCATCCTTTCGTGTTCAGGGGAGAGCTGCTCGCAAAAGTGGCGTACAGGTCCGCGCAAAGTGCAGCGCACACGTCCGTCTATATCGATCGGCCTAAATATATCGAGGCGGATTATTAGCGAGAACCTATGCCACGCTGTCTAACTATGGCACGGCCGCATTGTTCGACGGTGTTGCAGAATAAACGAGTCGGCTATCGTTGTGTCTACCAATAATGTTGCTCACCGACAAAGCTGTTGGGTAACAATAAATTCATTCGGAACGATGCAATTGGTGCGCGCATGCAGCGAGAGGAAAATTTCATCTGCTGAGGAACTATAAGAATGTTCCGCCCTGTCCCATTTTTATTTGCATTGTCGATACCTTATCGGTAACCGGTTGCCAGTATCGGCGTTCACGCTTTCCATGGAAAACTTTCAACATTTTTCCAACCGTGTTTCACCACCTGGCGCCACGAATTCCCAGAATATCAGTACATCGTAATATTCCCCGAACAAAGAAAGTTTAATATTTGCGAGGCGGCCTTCCGGCTTTCTGTTGCAGTACAATGCTCCAGTATTTTACTCTTCGTTATTATTATCGAGGGATTCCCGTGACGTTTCATTTTTCCAAAAATCGAGGGAATAATTTCATTCGAAATTCAGTCGTCTGTGCGAACACTTGGTGTATACTACGAATGGTCGTTTTAATTTGCTGCAACGTTTAATTCATACCACAGCCAGGCGTTCCGCGTTGCACCCGTGTCATCCCAATAATCCTCTATAAATCATGCTTTGAAGGCATGTGTGCGCTAGCTGTGGCTTAATGAGGAAGTGACTTGCAGCGTGTCACTCTCTGCTATTTGTATAAGGCCTGCCGTCACGACGCGACGGCTTGCTTAGGCGTTTGTCGTCCCTCGGGGGCTCATCTTCTTTTGCCTGCATCGTAATTATTACGGTGCAGCTTGCTGGATACTCCAAATTACAAATATTTTGCCGGCCATGCAGCGTACAGCTTGTTGAATTAACTGTTGTTTAAAAAAGAAAATCGTACGGCCGAAGAATAGCCTTTTGCGTTAAATAAATTAGTGTGCGAATCGTCGCAGAATTGGAGATTGAAGTTGCAAGGGTGTACAAGAAAGCCTGTGAAAATAGTAACTATATTTAGAAGAGCAACTCTATTTCCGATCTCCAAATTTTTCCACTGGCTGCGCCACGAAAGGATGCCTGCGACTAAAATGGTCGTACAACGACAGGGTGGATTAATTCTCGATATCGATTCCGCAATCTATGCCAGAGTACTTAATGGGATGACCCCTGCGGCTATTTCCGTGTATGTCAGCCAACGAAGCACACGAGACATAAGTACATGTGTTTGAAATCGATGTGCTGTCGCGAGGACTGATGAACTTCTCTTCCTCTTTTTTGACATCGTTCCTCGTGGTCGATTTGATACCGATAAGGGGCACGTACGATGCAAATGCGAGCCGCGTGGCGCTTGACAACATGCCAGAAGTTCGATAACAAACGTTGCTACCTCGATTTTTATCGTTCGCTTCGCTATAAATTCCATAAATGAACTGGAGACATTTTATCACTTAGAAACATTTATCGAGTACCTACATTTGTAAGCTCCTTTCATTTTCAAATTAAACTCCTCTCTCTTTGCGTCTTTATTTAATTAAACTTCTCATTCCATCGTAAGGATATACAATACAAGTTCTGCCCTCCTCCTTTCTGTCAATTTTTTTGTTTTTTTGGCAAACGGAATTTGTAGACCAACGAGCCAACATGTGGCACGATAAGATAGGAACACAGCTGGCTCGGGGCATATTTCTCGTTTTGTTCTACCGTCAACGGGAGCGCCACCAATATCATCGACAGGCGACCGAGTGTATTTCAACGATGCCCTTTCGTTCACTGTGTTCCCGATCGTTGAACGTTGCAAACGTCGCTCCATCCGCCACCATTCGCTTCGCATCGGCTTTTATCGCCCAGCCAAACCGGGGGAAATATTTTACAAGGAGCAAATAAAAAAAAGGCAAATTTCTTTACCTGCCATAAAGTTTCGTTCCGAAATACTGGAGGCGACACAAAATCGCAATTTAAATCCACGTGGTAGGACAAAGGAAAACGTCACACGAACGCAGATGGAGTACGGCACAGATCAAAGACACGATACTAGAACGTACACGATATATCGGTGCTGGCGGATAGACTTCTCGTGATAAGGAGGATCGGCGAGTATCGTCGATCTGCACGAACGTCGTGCGATTTTTGCTCGTCCAGCCGCGATCCACAGGGTAGATAATAGCTCCAGCCAGACCATTTTCCAGCGGGCAACATAATTACCGTTGCCACGCTTGATGCATGGCAGCTATTTCTCGGCTGCAGCCGCGAAACGACGGTTTCGGCCTCTGGGATCGCCAGTTAGCTCGCAGGATCGAGAATAAAACGGACCATCGATGCATGGACCTTCCTCGTTTATTTCCTACTCGCTTCCCTGAGGAACGGTATTTTTTAATATTTCTTCCTATACCAGCAAAGAAATTGTATTATTCTAGCCTTTTCGATCGAGCACTGGTCATTTCGCAATTCACTCCGGTATCATTATTCTAATTGCTTCCCAAAGTATTGTTATATTACCGTGGCCTAGATTTTGCAAAAGTTTGACTCCTTCGTGAATTGTAAATGTATTTCAAATTTCGGATAATTTGGAGGACAGAGAGATACAGAATCTAGAAGAACGAAAGAGAAAGAGAGGGTGATGGCGGTGCAGAAGCGTTATCGAGCGACAGGAACTACCCCTGCCATTTTCCTCTCTCCCCCGTTCTCTCTCTCTATCGTTGTCAGTCTCCCGTTTTTCCGTCGCCGTCTCTTTCATGCTCACATTTGACTCCCCCCGTGCCATTCGCCCGCTTGCTCTTTCTCATTTTCCTTCTTCCGAACTGTCCTACTGCAGCCTGTCGTGCTCCATTCCTTTCCCTCTCATTATCTGTCCTCTTTTCCATCCCTTGCTTTCTTCTTCGAAGCACAGTATCGGTTCACCATCTCTGCTCCATTTTACTGTATCCTCCCGTGCCACTTTTTATCTTTTTCGCCCCCTACTTTTATCTTTCTGTCCCTATCTCTCCTGCGCATTTCCCCATTTTTACGCGACCCTGTTTTCCTCTTTTCTTCCCCAACACCCCCTAGGTCTCTCCCCTGTTTCTCGATTCGCCCCACGAACCACTGTTTCGTCGTTTTCTACACCAATACATCGACCCACGAACCGCATCGAGTCTGACTCTTATAGTACGACGATTCGGGGGTTGGGGATGGCGTACGAACTACGTTCCCCTTAAACTGGCGAAAAATCGAACAGCCACGTCGGGTTCCCGAGGTCGTGACTCAGGATTGCTCGTTTTGTCTGGTAAAAAATTCAATCGCGAGGCCAGCCACCCCCTGCGGCCTCGTTAACCTTTGTCGCGATCTTCGACGGAACGAAACTGGCTTTGGCGCCCCGAGGACTCGTGTAATTTCGTGTTTACGAGCGACTGTATAGGCGATTTGTGGTAAAAAGTCTCCGAACGGTAGACTCAAGAAGAAAAGAGATCGTAAGACACGTTCTCCATTGATTGGTGGTTGATTTTCCACGGTAAAAGTAAAAGTTCAATTTTAGAGAAAAATTCAATGGTTGTTTTCCAATCATGTATTTAAGATAGACTCGAACAGATGGAATATCGTTTGCAAGTAGCTGGTGCGTTTCTTTAAACCATCAAATCGACAGTGAGTAGCCTCGATGGTAGAGTTAATCCGGGCCGATCTAATCTAACTAAAGCAAATGCAATTAAATGACCGAGTGCTTCGTTAAACACGAGCAACGCCGCTCGAAACAATTGTCTTTCGCGATTACCGAAGCCATCCGTGCGTCGTGAACACGCCGTACCTACTTGACACGTGTTTCGGATTCTTAACCTCGGACACCAACGAGAACGAGCAGTGTAATTCGTCGTAGAACAATCGTAGAACGATCGAATTCAAGCCCTCGAAGCCGGCAACAATTTTCAACATCAATAAGATTCCCATGAAAGAGCTCGTCCAAACGACAATGCAGATTGACCACAAACTGAAGCAATCCCTAGGCAGAACACACTGAACAGGACCAACTAAACTGAGGCCAAACTACCCCATTGCACCGCGATCCGCCACGTCTCGTGGAGTCACGATTTAGAGCCGTTTTAATTGCTCCAATTCCTCGGAGAACGTCGGCTCAGAAACGTCCCGTGCCATGAAGCTGTTTCGTTGTTCCATCTGGTTGTGCCGGCTCGAGCACTGGCAGGTTCGTTTAAACCGAAACGGATTTCAGGATACGCGAACGACAAAGGCCCTTACGGTCGATCGATAACAGCACCCGTTGACTTCGACAAAGAGGGAGTGGTACTGGGTTACGGAGCGAGGGCGAGAGAGAGAGAGAGAGAGAGAGAGAGAGAGAGAGAAAGATAGGGGTCGACACTTTGATGAAAGACTTTTTCACGGTGGAGCAGGCCACGGTCGTCTAAGGTTCGATGGATCGTTAAAAGCCCGGTTAGAAAAGTTTCTGAAAGTTCTGTAACTCGAAGCTATCCCTGCCTCTGTTCGATTTTTATGAATGAATATCGATTTCCCTTTACCCAGTGTTCCCTGCATTTGTTTCTTGGGTTCGAATGAATTTCAGGAAGCTTTAATTGGCTGACAGTATGCATGAAAGCGTCCCTTAGAAAGGTTCCGTGATATTTGATTCAAAGTCACGAACCAGTAGCTCGCTCATTTTAATTGAATCTGTACCTACTGATTTAGTGCCTTACGACTGGTCACAGACACAGTAAATATTTCTTTCTTTCCTCCCCCCTGCTCCCGGTTTCGTACGAATCATGAACACTCCGGATCACGAGGAAGCCGATATTGCAACGCAAACGTAGAAACTAGCGGGTGGTTTCTTGAGGTCGTCGTACCTTAGATCGATCTTTCCGTGAGCTTTGCCAGGCGAAGTCGACGTAAAAGCAGTTTCCTCTGGCACGAAACGCTGGTCGTTTCTTTCGTAACGCGGTTATCTTGCCGTTATGACCGGTTCACCATGCCTTGTCGACTCGAAGGGTTCGAAAAAAAGACGAAACGTCGCGGGCGCAAACCGCGAGGGCACGTTCTACAATGTCGATTTTATGTCCTCTCGACACTCGAGTTTTCCCTAATTTAGTAGGAGTAGGCTGGAAACAAGAAGACGACTATTTTTAACAGAAATGATACGCAATGGCGTGAGTGATGGATTTATTCACGCAAACGCGTAACTCTCACCAGACTTCGTCCCCCTTCCATACATTTCGGATCGATCGCACGATTCTGTCGAATCCCGATATCAGTATTATAATGGCAGGATTAAATGGAACGCGCTGACCCACATACGAATTCGGAATGGGGTCAGAGAAAATCGTGCGATTTAGGTCAGGGGAATTTACATCGTGGGGACCCGACGCGACGGTGCAGTATTCCGTTTCGCTCGTTGTCCTTCGCGTTTGACGTCATCGATTTCTGCACGCGTCACTCGTTGCACCGAGGAAGTTTTATCGTTTGTCAGGCAAATACAAAAAGACGTCGAGAGACGAAAAAAGTGGATAATACATTGAACATTTTATTCTACGATGTAGCGAAAAGGAGTGATTCCTTCATAATTTATAATATTGACCAATAGGGTAGGCCGAATAGGAAGGGTGGATTGAATTTATTATTTACTTATCGTCCAATAATCGATTGTGGGCAAATGTTCTACTTTTATTATGCACCTCGCGGCAATACATTTTATTTGAATTACTTTATACACATTTAGAAATTGAGTGCAATATTCCCCGAGGTCTCTGTCACTCACCAATCACGAGAATGCGCACAGTAATTGCACTGCCGGCACGTGCGCGCACATGCAGCACGCATATCTAATCCCAAGCTATTTACGACGATGGAGTACTAAAAAAAAGGAAAGGAGAAAAAATTTTCAACGACATGCACGAACAGCAGGGGATCCGGAAGAGATCGATCTATCGTACAACGACCCCAGAAAAATCAAAGACTTACCCGTGCAGCTTTGTTCCTTGGTTAAAGCACACCATATTTAGCGACCTATTTCGTGTTTCTTTCTTGGAAGCTCATTATCGCGTGGCACTACCTTCGTGGCAGATTCATGGAACGAACTCCCTCTTTGCGATCTCTATCTCTGATGATACAGAAATTTATTGCAGAGCCGCAGGTCGGATAAAAATAAGTTTCTCGTAATTATACACTTTTGATCGTTCTAAAATTTTGCACAAATTATCTGCACTAAGTCAATAAATGTGCCATTAAAATCGCAAAGGACGCCATCAAGCTTAGAATCGCAAGAGTTTATTTCATTTCCGAACTGAAACGACCACACTCTTTATCGTTGTTCTCCAACGCGAGCTATCATCCCTTCTAAATGGACGAGTAGTTTTGGCAGGTGTTTCTCGCCCATTAACTCGCCAAGACGACCGGCTGTTTTCACGACGAGGGTTACTACACACTACGTAAGAAAAAAAAACGCCACTGAGAGATAGGATTTACGCGATCGTTAATAGGATCTCGTCTTAAGAAGGGCTTCGTTTAAACTTTAAACCCCCGTTTCATCTTCGTTCCTCCGTCGGTCGTTGCGCGCTCGATAGCCGTTCGGTGTAAAGTGTGTCGATGGATGATACCGATCGTCCCCCTGAGAGAAAGAAAAAAAGAGAGACAGAGAGAGGGGGGGAGAGATCGGGTTCCCTCAGCCTCGAGGGTTAATCGAGGTCTAATCGTTTCGAAAGCAGAACACGCGACACCCTGCACACGCCGACACCCCCGACGATCGTGACAACCTCGAGGGTTGTGGCGGATTCATATGACTCGAGTGAAAAGGTACACCAGCGGTTAAAAGTATGAAAACATCCGGCGAGCATGCTTTAAGAAATAATAAAACAATCATGCGGAATAGTAGACTATTGCGTAATAAAACGGTGGTTATAAACAATACGACCGACGAAATAAAATGGTCGAGCACAGCGGGTTGAGAGTGTGCCAGGAATGAGAAAGGGAATTCGGTCATGGGATCGTGGGTTGGTTTCGTTATGGGGTTGACGCAACTCTCGCACCCTCGCGTACGTGAAGTCAAGTCGATCGTTTTTTATTTCACCCCGGTTTCCAGTTCACCGTCGTGCCAGGTATATAGCTGTTCCCGTATCGTGACGTGTCGCGAAGTTTGTTAACGCAGTGTCGTCGCGTAGAACGCGTCGACTGGAGGACCATCGATCGCCAGGCTCGTATAAACTGGTTATATTTTCATGCAATCTATTTAGTACCCAACCGTACCGAAGGAGATTTAATTGCTGTATTCAGGAACAAACTGCGAGAATGAATGTGTCGATAATCATGCCGCCATACGTAGGTTTCACACGATAAAATTTGGCAGCGAAATGTTGCACTAGCAGAAGCTGGCTGGTGAACGCGAAAAGAATTCGAACATGGCAAAAGGGGTTGTTTTCGTGTGAAGTGCACGTCGAAACACTGCTCGTAATCATCCGGTCTGTGGCAGCGTTTTTTTCGTCACTTTGTTTCCTTTGTCCAACTACTGACGTCGCGTTGCCGTCATTAACGATGCCTAACGAGCAAGACGAAGGCCCTGAAACAATATCCGCGAAAGCGCAGTTGAGTGCTGAGTTCAAGCAGAAGAAGAAACGGCGGAGGGTGGCAATGAAGTTGTGGAAATTCGACGCAAGGACGATTGACCTGCCGAAAGTTGCTGAAAAGGAACGAATTGATTGAAAGCGCAAAGATTGAGGTATGATGAAACCTCTCTAAAAAAACACGAACGCGATCCTCCTTTTACTTGAAAAAAAAGAAATGTAAACTGAAATTAAAAAGGCGGTTGAACAAAAAAAAGAAGGGATGCACTTCAAAGAGAGTACATAAAGGATAATGTGAAGAAGGGTCAAAGAGATTCAACGGGCAGACGGGAAAGGAAATAGGAGTGGAAACATGCCGGAAGAAACCTAAAGGAGACGAGGGGGCAGAAAAAGCATTCTCGAGTCGCGAGTCCAAGGGGAACGTGCGCGAGACGATCGAACTTCCGTTAGAAATATTGACTTTGCTCAATGCCGAACGTTTCGCAAGCCCTCGAAAAAGCTCCTTTCACGCTGCCTTTCCTTTCAAACCTGCAATCGACCGATTTCACCGCCGTTTCGTGTGCTCCCTGTTACCTACAATCTTATTTTCCCCTCATTCTCTCTCTCGCCATTCTTTCCAGCAAACGGAGTAAATTTATGTTAGATTCGTGACACAATTTAGTAGAATAGGGCTATCAAGTGAGACGTCGTTCGAGTGTAAGATTCGAATGAATTTTGATGCCCGTAATATCGAGTAAACGAACAAGGTACAGCCTTTAAAAAACTTCAGGTACCTGTTCTTTTATTTAAGGAAATAATACCTTCCCCAGCGGCGGTTTTCTATCGATCCGCTTATCAGCTTCATGCTTGAAGTAGTTTCACGTGGCTCGAATGTGCAATTATTCCTGCGTGAGTTCAAAAAGTTTCCTAGTCATTCGAGGCAAAGCGAGGGTATATAGCCAGTGTAACAAAGAATCCCCGCCTCTTAATTCCACCACCTATGTTATTCATTACAGTCATTAAGCAACTGGTTACGGCGCGAGTCTATAGCCACTAAAAATATCGTTCGTCGTTTCCTGTTCCAGAAACAAAGCATGATGGTTCGCCAACTGGAGGAGGAGCTGAGGATGCGGATGCGCGGGCCGAGCGTCGAGATGCAGCAACAAATGGAAGTTTTGTACAACGAGAACGAGCATCTGACGCGAGAGATCGCCATACTTCGCGACACGATAAAGGTAAGCCGCTGATTTGTCCTGGAACAAACGGACGATGGTATTGAACCGTGCATTTCGTGTTTCAAAAAGGGGCGATATCAAACCTTCTCGCTCTAGTTCCCTCGCTTATCGCGCGACACGAGTAAAATCATAAAAGGGGGAACAACGTTTCAATCGTGCCGCTCCTAAGGCACGAAACGTAACCCTGAACTTCAATTTTCTTGAATTACAGTCACGCTCGAATCGTTCGAAGCATTTTCGCGAAGCGCCCTTTCGCAGTTAGAGAAGATTGATCGCGACGCGCCCGCTCAAGGTTTGCCCCATGGAAAATAATGAATTTTGCGGGAAGAATAGGGCGTCGTTGGCTTTCGTTCGGATTGGGATCCCCCGGAAGAATGGTGTTCCCCGACGGGATCATTATAATCGCGAATAATGGGAATAGAAGGCGCGAAACGGGAGTAAAGGCAGAGGAGCTCGGGCCACGAATTTCAAAACTTCCATCCTTTCGTAGCACGACCTCGTTCCTCCCGTTTCCGTTCCTCTGTGAACGGCCATGCACTCGCCAGCAAAATTCATTATCCACTATCATTTGCGTCTTATGCTTTGAGTAACACTTTCATCGCAAATTCATTTCACCCCCGAGCGAAAGAAAAACTATCACCATTGTTCTGCACGGTCTGTCCCGAACCTTGAAGCTTGATTCAGCCACTCCAGATGCTGTAGAAGTAACGTTAATCTGGAGAAGATCTAATTTCGCCGGGGCGCAACACGACAGCCGTGTTCCATCGGAGTTTATTGATCCAACGCGGTTCGGAGAAACGTTGGATCCCTTTCGGCGCCACTGGCTGGCAGACTTAACGGAGTTATTGCGGGAAGCTGATAGCCGTTGCCAAGATTTCCGGAAGCATCGCAAACCGCTGGCAGACAATCGGTCGTTTACCTCGAACATCACCTAAACCTCTCGTCTATTTCGGTTGCCGGCCGTCCCTGTGACGCTTAAGCGCCCGTCAAAACCGCATTCTGGGGAGATTATGCTACTGAATCGCTCGTCTCCTACCGGAACGTTGATTAAACCTATCCCTGCGATA
This sequence comes from Nomada ferruginata, assembly GCA_963583965.1. Taxonomy (NCBI): domain Eukaryota; kingdom Metazoa; phylum Arthropoda; class Insecta; order Hymenoptera; family Apidae; genus Nomada; species Nomada ferruginata. The sequence continues at coordinate 1,629,485 of OY757223.1, forward strand.
ATATAAGTTGCCACGGAGGTGAATTCCGAGCACCGAGTCAGCTGTTCGAACGAAGAATATCCAAAGCAGTATTGCAAATAAATATATGCGCGGAACTTGTTCGGTCGGCCACGATCGATCCGAGAGTGTCGTAGCGTTATCGTGCAGTAGACAGACGGAAAAATTGAAGAGGCGCCAGCAAATCCACGGACACCGATTGGAAATTTTGCCGAATGAGTTAGCGTACCCGGGCAAATGATCGCGGAGGCAGGTCAAACGTGCAACGCACTGAAAGCAACTGGTCGCCTTTGGCCGGTCGCCAAATTATGCAGCCGTTTTCTGGCTACATCCCCGCGGCCTTTATTATCGAATACTGCGATCCAGGCCGGGTCCATCGACACCGTCGCAACTTCCAGCGCCGTTTTTCGCGCGACGAGACGCCATCGCGTTGCGCTCGACCTGAACGATCGATCGGGCTGATATCGTTGCCCAGACGATTCCCACTCTGTGCTCCTTTTCTCCCCGAGATCCGTGCGAAAATTACGTTGCTGCTAACGATACATCGACGGAGATTCGGTACATGGGAGCCTGTCCTTCCAATCGTGGCGCGCAATAAATTCTTTCTCCAATTTGGAGAAAATTGAAGAGCGGGGAGGCCCCGGGAGAAGGTAGACGAAAAGAATTGGAGCAAACTAAATGGTAGATTTCTTTGCTCGAGTTCAATGTATTTGAATATGTAGGATATGAGGCGACAGAGTGTTGAATGTCTACGCATATTGCAGGGAAAATTCCTGGTGTCGCATCTGTTCACCAGCAAAGAGAAATGGAAAAATGAGTATGCGAAAATTGTGAGACTAGATGGGACAATGCGTAGAAATCAGAGTACGAAAAGTTGGCGTTAAAGCGTGGAGGAAAAGCACCTCATCGGCGAGTAACCGAGGTCGACCATGTTTTTCGGTTGCGCCGACTAGAAAAGGAAGAGAAAGGCCAGCGGGTGTCTAATTCCAGGCTAATTACGTTTCTGTCGTCAAAGGGGTGGTCTAAATTCGTTACACGGGCGTCAAGCACCGCCACTATCTGCCGGCGACGTAACACAAAACGAGCATATTCCAGTAAAACAACTTGCGCCCCGTTTCCTTCTCTCTCCTCTGTCCAATTCGACGTTGAATAAGAGGAGTCGCAATATCTGCGCATTTCAGTTATAGTCACGATTATGTCGTTGATTAGAGAACTATGTGCTTTCGTTTGCAGTTCCCCGCTGTATAAATTAGGCTCGCTAAAGTGTCGTTACTTTAAATGCACTTTTCATTGGAACGAAGTTAGAAGTTTCAACGTTTAATTAGTAGTCTTGTTAGAACGAACGTTGTCTTCAGTAATACGCACAAAGTCCGCTTTCTCGCAGAATCGAGGCACGAACGAGGAGAAATAAGCCGGCGCAGGAAAATGAATCCTCGGATGTTTTCAATTGCCAGCGAGCCGCTGGTTAAGCCTCGTAGAAGTTGCATCCCAAGGGGTCACGTAAAATGTGATTCCCCGTTTCTTTTTTATTACAGGAGCTGGAATTGAGAATAGAGACGCAGAAGCAGACCCTGCAAGCTCGCGATGAAAGTATCAAGAAGCTGCTCGAGATGCTCCAAAACAAGGGGATGGGTGAGGCATTCCATTCAAATTCTTCTTTCCTACACGAACGCCGTCATTTTTACTAATTTAACGTTTCATTCATGCGACAGCGACATTCGAAGCAGTCTCGGCGACGATAGAATTGAAGCGAGGGACGAAAAAATTAATGTAAACGCCCAGCGAATTTCGCGGAAATTTCATGCATTAAATAATTTCACGTCGACGTGGAATTATAAAAAAAACATTCAAAATGCAGCAAAGTTTCATCGACTCGTTTCAGTTCTATCATCGCCCAATCTTCTCCATAAAAGTCTTTCATCACTTAGCGAACAGTGCGTGTGATCGTTCTACAGACATTCAGCTGCATACGTTGTAGATAGTGTTCTAGCCACAGAAAGCTTTATTTCAATAGTCGCATTCATTCTTACATATCGTCAAAAAAATACGAAAGAAATAATCGATAAAGCTCGACGCGATTGAGTCAAATGAATTTCAGTTCTTGCGAATGTAACCCAAAATGAATTGATAATTAACAAGATTTCACGTGGCCTTTGCACAGGGTGAAATCCGTGCATCGCTGGCAAACACCGCCCAGCCAGATCTGCGTGAATTAACGCGTACCTACGCTCGTTGCGTTCTCCAATTTCGGGGAAAATATAATTCCGTGAAATTACGGGCGGTGAAGCAGCTTCTCCGCGTAATGATCATAAAAGGAGACGCGCGTAGAGCAGGACAAAGGCGGGTAAAGTGGTCGTGTTTCGTCGAATTTTCCTCGAAAGCTATTCCGTGCGGTTGCTTTTTCTGTCATTTTCACCCAGCCGAGGGAACTAATATTCACGAACGAAAATTTGTCGTCCGAACGGTAATAGTTGCATAAATATTTATACCTGGTTCGTGAAATTATTCTCAACGAGAACGTAGGCGGCTTTGTTTGAACAACGCTCTGCTGTACGTACGAAAATATACCTATGGCCGAGATAAAAAGAGCCGGCTGACGATGACAGCTTGTTCCATCGTCAACTAGTGGCCGGGAAAAACATTCGAGGAATCAATTATTCTATTCGTGTTCATTTTTACGATGTTACGGCTACAGATAGATATCATTCGACCATTGACACCGACTTTAAATAACAGGACACTCTACGATAGCACTGGTTCTTCGTGGTAGCATTTAACAGTGACACGCGAATATAAATATATCCGTAAGACAGAGAGGTGCAACGACAGAGAGAAGTTGCCGAAAAGCAAATTCATCCTGTAAGTTCACGAAACTCAAAACTTGAAAGAAAAGAAACAAAATCACGCTCGCCCTACATGAAACCTCGAAGAGAACCGTATCAAGAGAACTGTAAAAATTGATGTTAAATCGTGTAAAACGCAGACAGAGACCGTACGAAAATGTGGACACCGAGCAGACCTCCCAAGAGCTTCTCGTTGCTTTCTGCTGTTCCAGGAAAAGAGGAGGAAAGGATCATGTTCCAGCAGATGCAGTCGATGGCCCAGAAGCAGGTCCTTAAGCTATTTCTACCCATGTCGGCATATCCATATACATATATATAATTATTATTCTCTATATCTATATATATGTATCACTATCACTCTGATCGACGATATTATTATCACGCTCATCCAACGTTTGTGTACATATGTATCGTTCGTCTCCGTGAAAACAATGTACACGCATCTCGCGACACAGAGATGCGCGTGCACACGAATTCTAAACGGGATCGGCATTGTTCTCTTTTTCTTTCGATCATGTTTTCTTTTTCATTTCAACTTGAAATCGCTGCCCACTGTTGTAACGTAGTTGCTTGCAAGTAGAGAGTTGTTACTGCGCAGCCAGTGGCTTCAGTTTTCTTGCCCCGTGTCATTTCACGCTTCAGCCCCTCTGCCGCAGCCGCAGCCGCAGCCGCCGCCGCCCCTTTCGTACTATTATTCACTGCCGTAATGCCATCACGCGTCTCAGCTTAAAAGGGGAAAAACTAACAACTTCCCATGAAAGAAACGAGATCTATCGCGAACGCAGACACAGGAAACTGAACGTACCGTGCCCGGTTTAGTCGGGGGAAACATTTTCGCGACCGATGTCAATTCTCTCGCGAAGATGTGACGGGCAATCGAGTCTCGCGATTGTATCTCCGGCTTGATTACGCACGATTCTCGCACGAAACTCTCTGTAGGCACACATTTCCGCAACAGAAAGCCGGACGAAACGTGTACAAGGTACGGTATATAAAAGATTGAAAGAAGGGCTGCGAAATATCGTGTCCTTAAATCGTCGTGGGAACACTTTACTGATTCAGGAGCCGTGAACCTCGATGCTACCCAGTTTCTGATCTCCTTACAGAAAGGGTGAAATTATCGGTAATCCTTTGGCACGTCTTTCTCGGCCCACGCGCTTCCCGTTTTGGAAAGGGTCACGTTCAAACACGAACAACACACGCTCCCGTGGAATACAAAAACACAAACATGATCCATGTTTCAGGCACGTGTACCACCGCGTTCACAAGCACGCCAACGCACCCGTATACTTCCCTCTTTACGCTCGCACGTCACCAGCGTGCCAGTTCACGCTTGTGTACCGTACACGCGTATTCATGTTACCGTTCTGTCACACGAAACGTCCAAAAGCACTGGTCAAACGGGTGCAATAATTGATAACATTGTGCCCTCGGCTTTCTTTGTCCGTCACAGTTACGAGCGAGTCAATGGGATAGGAAGCAAAGTATCGTATTAAAGATTCAATGAAATCTCTATCCCCGTTTCGCATTTCCGCCGGTGAGAATAAGGGCAACCCATTCGCGGCAGTACAGATCGTCCATTCTTGAACGCGAACTTTTGGACGGTTTCCATCAGTGCTCATAGTGCTTATTCTCGTAGTATTCTATACTGTCGCTGTCCTGCTACCACAGTCACCAAAGCAAATATTTATATCGTTTACCGTCGTTTACTATTCCGCGAGCACCGCCACCGCCATGTTCTCTCGCATTCCTCACGTAAATACGTCTGTTAGAGCAGTCGTGGTCGTCCCCGAAACGTCGTTCACGTAGCTCTATCCAGTCTCTGTAGCCTAATCTTGGATGCGAAGTCGTCGCGGGGAACAGAAATTCGAAAATCAAAATTCTTCCATCTCGAGCAATTCTGCTTTCACGACTGTTTACTATGTTGAAGGAGAGAGAACCCGGATAAATTATCAAAGGAATACAGCGCAGCAAAGCGTCCTAGATTCGAGACAGAAGTCAGTAGAATGAGTCGAGGCCGGTCAGCCGAGAGGCTAGTAAAATACCATTAGCATTCATCATTGGCGCGGCAGTAGAATAGACCCGGTATAGTCAGACGCGCTTAACTCGCTCCCGCGAGGAGCAGCACGCTAAGCGCAACAAATTTATCAGGGGAAGCAGTTCAAGCATGCATCGCACGTTCGTAACAGCGAAGAATTACAACCGACACAGAGGAATAATATAAGAATCATCCGGCGAATGTGTTGAAATAATTGAATATCCACGGCGACTTCGAATCCGTCCGAGCACACCCCGACGCGACGTCTCTGCATCCTCGTGTATGTGCCTGCGTTAGATATAGGATTTAGGTGAAGTCTACGTGGCTTGAGTGGCATTTACAGATATTTAGCTACAGGGGAATTCGCACGAAAGTGAACAGAGAACTCATTAAGCATTCTCGAAGAACCATATATCAATAGAAGTCGGACAGGAAAAACGGACTACCATCGGAAAAATAGAAACAATTCTTTACCCGACGAGTTATCATCTCACACCTCCTTCTTATTCTTTCTTTCTCTCTATTTCTTGCACCGAAAGAGAATCTCGAGTAAGAGATATCGAAACGCGCAATGCACCAGCACCAGGCCTATATCTCGTCACCAACATTTTTTCCTGCGTCGTCCATTTAGTAGCACCTTCTTTGCGGGCCTGATTTTTCACCCCCGACCAACGATCCCATCGATCCCGTTCATGACTGGCATACTTCATCCCCCCATGGAAAATAACGGAAGAGAGGGTGCTTGTGCATCCGAATTTTGTGTTCAGCACGCGACGTTGGCTCGGGGAATATGGTATTCATCTGCCGCCCGTGATCATAGGAACGGATACCATTTTTGCTAACGTCAGAGAACAGAATCGAATAGATTCTCACGTTGGAGAAGGACATTTATTCGCAGCTTACTTTCGTCCGCGTATTACGTTCGCGCGCAGTTTTCGATCGAGTCGTTCGAATGGTTTATTTTCGCTCGGAGAACGCTGCACGTTTAATTGGAGGATTATTTGCTTCGCTGACTCGCATCCCACGGTTACCGGAACTGCGAAAATAATTGCATCCAGGCGTGAATTTGTGTAAGCGAGATAATGGACGGAAGAGGAGATTTTATTTGGCGACACGCATGCTTCCTTTTTTTCTTTCGATTTAGTTTCCCCTTACGTAAACCCAATGAAAAGTGAAATGGAAGGAATCGAAGGTAAAACGTTAACAGGGAGAGAGAGGAAAAAAGCGTATCGAAAAGCCAATGAAGTATGTCAAGCCGTGGCTACATCCTCGACAAAGCATGCAACGAGGAATCAGACTCCTAGAAACGGGATATGCAAGACCACAGAGTCTTTCCTGTCCCCTTCGATCGTCCCACGAGATCGTTCGATTTCTCCCTGCCCCCTGTTACTCTCTTTCTTTACTCTCTGTCTGCCTCTATCTCTTGTTATGCCTTTCTCTTTGCACCCTGCGGTTCGAACGACGACTGTACGAGACGTCGACGACGCGGACATCAAATAGAAAAAAAAAATGGGGCGGCCGATCGGGGAAAGTACAGAGAATAGAAAAAAAGAAACAAAGAATAAACAGTATGCGATGATAAGTCACGAAGATATATATATTAAAAAAAGAAAGAAAAAACTAAAAAATGCTGCGGTCGGAATGCGTGGAATGAGCTGCTTTGGATGTGTAGGTGATAAGACGTTTAGCAACCCCTAACTGGGGGGAAACTCACGCCCGCATCCGCCCCTTCGTCACTCACCCTGTTTACCAACAAGTACTATAACAACATCCACAACATTATGATCAGCCAACCATCACGACCACCGCCATGAAAAAAAAAAATACTGTTCAACATCATTATCGTCGTCATCAACAATAACATCAACACCACCGATCATCACCGATTGTTAAAGTCTCCTCCGAAATTAGTGGCCGAAGATATGCACGTGACCTCTTCCCCAGATCCAGGCCCTGCCAGGGAGGACCCAACAGGTACACTGTTCACACGTTAAATCTCGATAGAATCGATCTAGAACCGACAGGGAAACAAAATCGTACACTTTCTATTCACTGCCATTTAATCCAATCCTCTGCAATGTCCACTGAATAGCGCTTAATCGGATAGATTCGTTTTGGACGAAGGGAGAACGGACGGTCCGTCGATGTTTCTTTTGCTAACTTGCTAACTGCGTTCCTTTGTGTCGGCCCAGAGAACAGAAATTTCGCGCAATTGGAATTATCTGGATCGAAGATTAATGTGATAATAAGTGAACGCTCCAATGGCCAAATAGTTTTACTATCCATCTGAGAGAACTAAAAATAAGCAGAAGCTCGAAGCAAGTTTTATAAACCGATAAGTTTCGCCTACCAGAATATCACGACTAATTCCCTTGCGTGAAATCTATACCCTCCATGAAACGTAACGTCACGCCATCCGATTAAGAAAAAACGGCGTACACGTATATAATACATGCGCGTCTTTCAAGTTTTGTGTGTATACACCTGCTGCAGATCATGCCTTCGGAAAAGCCACGGTATGTATGTCACACAGTCCGCGGAGATCGAGTCAAAAGTCACGCTAAAGCTCGTGCGAACCTCGGTTGACAACTTTTCTGTTCGATTCCTGCCCTACATACACTTGACATTATGGAAATAATTTTAAATTTGTAATCGAATATCCCTCTTCGTTCTGTTCCTGCCGGATGAAAATTATAATTAATGCGGCGTAATATTCCCATCAGCAGTGCCGTGCTAAAATAATTCTAATTAAATCGTTGTTCGCGTACAGTCGCGCTTTCACAGCTTAACAGAATATTTCGTGTCGAGATGCTTGATGAAAATTCATAGCCCATCCGCGAAAATTTTGTCAGTGGCTTGATTTAATACGTCATAATAAGCGAATGTGTAATGCTCAAGGCTGTTTAATGTCAACTCTGCCCATGGAAATTAATGCACGTTCATCGCTTTCAGTATAAAGGTGCAGATAGAATCGAGTAAAGCAGTAATTGAAACGCGTATCGGTAAAATTATTCGAACGAAGAAAATAGAGGGAAATCGTGAAATGAAAATTTATTCCGAACAAGCTCTGGAGACCAAGGAGGCAAGATCCAGCCGCGCAGGTGCGAGACTTTTGATTCGTCCCGTAAGAAAAACATTTTCTTTCGATCATTTTCTTTAATGTGTGCAACTGTTCATTCTCACGTCATTCACCGCGTACACCAGCTGAGACGATCACCGGTAGAACCTAGAACGTTTTGTGATCTATTCGTTCCGTGAACGATTTGCCACGCGATCAATACATTGCAAAATTTTGCCAGTTCTGCCATCGAGTTGCTCATCTTGTGTATGTACACTACACGTATATACACACGCGAATGAATGGCTACTCTTCTCTATATGTATATTTTGTTACGATTACGGAATGTTTGTCCTCCTCACACGACGCCACATAATTTATCTAAAAAGTGCACCACGTCTTCTTTGTTTTATCTCTTGTACGTTCACATATGATACATCAATTTTGTCTCTTTATTTGATCTGGTCATCTCCGCTGTGACTCACTGAATGTCTTAACCACCCAGTTTTATATTACATACTCTCTTCTCGTTCTTGTACGTCTCAGACACGTTCTTGCCCATCACGACTTACCACTATCATGGCCAATCGTCGTAATCGATGCACGAGCAGCGGGACGGTCCGAAAGTCGTCAAGTCGCGTCAAGGCATGCCGATCCCAGGCCCAAGGGAGGACTTTGCGACTGTTTGGCACCGACCTGATGCGACATGCGATAATACGACTTCAATCTCCTCGCGTAATCTACTGTCTTATCCTCTACCGTTTATACCTCTTGTGTTTTGTCCATTGTGAATGGTCGTAAACCGATTTCCACTGCAGTCCCTGGCCCTGCCACTGTTTTATGGTAGCTGTTACTCATTGAACTACTCGGAAATTTGATATCGTCACTTCGTAAGTTGTAACAATGGTACAGATATATAAATCGCCAATGGCAAACGTCGTTGAACACGTTGGTTTACGATCACTCGAAGGGTCATCGTACATATAGCCACACACACTCGCTGAAATGCGTATCCACGCGCACACCCACCATCTGTCCAGCATTGGAAATCCTTCCAGCACTACTTTACCGCACAGACTCACATGGATTCCATTCGATTCTCGTCGCACACAGATCCATTGTTCGAATTCGCATAACTCCACCTTACAAAGCGTGGTGTAGCATTCATTTACCACTCGTGGATACGCATTCCTCGTACTCATCTTGTCCATGCGACGTGGCCGCGTTTCGAAACTATCCTCCAAACCTGTGAAACTCGCGACTCGATTCGACCGCGTGGACGAAGCGATCTAATTAATTACGCGTATCGGATGTCTCGAGGTTAAGCGATCGGCAAAGGGCAGAGAAAATAGGTGACAGTGAAGGAGAAAAGGAAAATCGTCGAAACGCCGCGCGCAGAAATATGGACAACGATGTCGGCCGTACGTCGCGGTGGGCGAAAGAACTGCGGCGGCGCCCGGCGTCCGCAAGAGGATCTTTCTGTCGTGGAGAAAACGATTCGAAGCAGCATCGAGATTAATTCGCGATCAATCGAAGGCTCGAGGGCTCGGGGAGAAAATAGAGAAAAGAAAAAAAAATTGATAAAAGGAAGCCTACGTTGATAAAAGCGACCTTGCGAAAAGCGCGATCGCGGCGTCCGCGAGAGATCGATGAAAATTTGGACGATGTCATCGGTGATCGGTGATGCTCCTTGTACCTCTGCCGGAAATAGAGCAGCCTGACAGTCAGAAAGAGATCGTTTCTGTACGTCGTTGTCGATGAATCGGAGAAAATACCATGCCACGGAAAATGATACGGACCGATGGTCGTTGGAAGGAACATTAAATGATCGGCTGAATGGGTCGAAGGAGAAGGAAGGAAGCTCGGCGGAAAGTCGCTTTTCTTTCGTCAACCGGGACGCTGCCGGTGCCACTTCCGCTTCCTCGAGACTGTCCCGTGTGGAGGTGAAAGAGATCCCGATTTACATGCAGGCTATTTCTTAAGGCGTGAAACGAAATTTCACGATTGGAATCACAATTGGAGTAATGGGATTAATTCGCTTTGCAAAGAAATGCCCTCGAAATGGGGGTGGCCGATTTTTTTTTCTAGCAATACAATTCGTTTTTACTTATGCGACCAATGATCAGACCTGGCCGTCAAGGGAAAAATATCCCTTCTAAATTTTCTACAAAATTCGAACGCCAAATAAATTTACGGCGGACAGGCTAAACTATTCCAAATTCGTCACGCCGACGGGACAATAAATCACGGGACAGATTTCGTGTGCTAGCGAAGCTGCACCCTACCACTGTAGTACTACATCTCTACCGAACCACCGCATACATCATACCAAGAAAAATACTGTAGCAGTCCAACAAAAAAAAAACAAAAAAAAACAAATACAAAAAAGTCCCTCGCACGCTCGCTAGAGAGAAACGAGACGCCGGAACGTCGACGAGTGTAACCGTGCCCCTATTGCTTGTGTTGTAAAGGAGCTCAAAGCCACGAACGAGAGCCTGAAGAGCCTGCAGATGCAGCTGGAGCTGGCGTACGCCTCGACAGCATCATCCGGGACAGCCGTGGCAGGCGGAATTGCTGGTCTCGGGCTAGGTAGCGTATCAGGTGCAGGCGGTACTGTCCTTGGAGGTAGCGTGGCGGTTCCAGGCGGCGTGCCCGGTAGCACCACCCTCACAGCCATCTTGGAGACAAAAGACGCTCGCATACAAACCCTGGAGACGGAGGTGGTGCTGCTCGAGAACGAGTTACAGCGTATTAAGGAATGCGGCGGTAGATTAAGGGATCAGCTGTTGAAGGCGACTGCCGTTCCGAGTGGCGGCGTTTTCGGCCAGCAGCAACAAACGCAACAAGCAACGGTGCAACAGCAACAAGCTCAACAACAGTCACAGCAAAACACGGTTGCTGTGGGAGGTATTGAGTCGCAAACGCGGCAGGGATTGGTGACGGCCATGGGTGGTTCGCAGCAGCCCGGCACGTTGGCCTTGGCCAGGGGACCGTCCGTGATGACCTCGCTGGTACCGTATGGTCACATGTCGTCCTCGGCATTAACCAGTTCATTGCTTGCCGGTTCGACAGGTGGAATCATGAGCGGCGGAGGCGGTGGGGGCGGTTCCTCGTGCCTAGCCGGCATCTCGTCGGGCGCCACCACCGGCGTGGTCAATCCCTATACCGATCGTTACGCCGATCATCATCTCCATCAGCTTCATCATCACCCTCATCATCATCAGCCTCATCTCCATCAACAGCAGCAGCTGCAGTTACAGCAGTATCATCATCACCAAATGCAGCAACACTTGAAACAAATTGAGCCTGCGGCGCAGGGCGCCCTGGCGCTGCACGCGCACACCTTCAACAAGCACGACATGAACTTCAAACGGCAAGTAAGTTTCTTCATCAACAACGTGCGCATCGAAAAGAACGACGCCGTCTAGGGAACTACTCGAAATCTGGATCCCCGTTTTCTTGCGCGTCACGCCGGACCTTGTACGCCGCAGGTTCCTCTGCGTGTGAGTACCCGATCTATCCGATCAGAACAGGTATTCAAAGAAAGGGCTCACGATACCACACAGTACACTACTACCACTACCATTACTACTGCTACAACTACCATTACTACTACTACAACTACCATTACTACTACTACTACTACTACTACTACTACTACTACTACTACTACTACTACTACTACTACTACTACTACTACTACTACTACTACTACTAACTACTATTACTACTTCTACTGCTACTACTGCTACAATTACTACCACTACTTCTGCTACTACCATTTCGCGTCTCGTTTTGAACCAAACATCGCCGAGAGGAAACAGAGATCGAGTGTCTGTTTCTCCGCCTACATCCACTCGACAATGGGGAGGGTGTGTAACGATCGTGCGAAGACGTCGACACTGATCAGGAGATTTAGATTCGGCCATATCTTAGACTCGAAATCGAGACGCCGAGAAATTGTCGGCGTTGTCTGCGATAGGGAGAGTACGTGCGAGGGAGAATGGGAGAGAGAAAGGGCGTGAGAACGAGAAGCATGATCAATGAAGCGAAGACGCAGCATACAATTGTCCGTGCGTGTATGTACCCAGCCTTCGCAGAGAGGAAAGGAAGTCGAAAAAATGCACGCATCGCCGGGAAATTGGCGTCGCGACGCGACGCGTCGTTGGACGAATCGTTCAGGTCGACACGTCCTGCGGACCTTTCGATTTCTTTCGTCTTCTCTTCTCGAACACCGCGTCGCGTTTACCGTGCCCCCGTGTATACGAGTCCGAGAGAATTAAAATGATACGCCGATGATCGCCGCCGAACGACACTCTCCTTGACAACGGCTATACAAATGCGCACAGAGAGCACCCTCCACGATTGGTCTAAGAAACGATACGCTTACTTTTCTACTTTTTATCCGTCGCCGTTTGTTGCCACGCAAATTTTTTTGACCAAAGCAGAAGGAATAACATTCCCGAGCATCCTCCCGCTGAACAGCACCACGCTTTCCTCGATAATTTTCGGCACTGTCGTCGCGAGCCGAAACCATTTTACTTCTCATCGACTCGAACATATACACGTATGCACACGTAACTCACACATTAGCGTAACCTGTTTTCTTTACCTCCAGACATCCCATTATCATCGAAGAGCAGAGTTTCTATTTTTTGAATCGATTGTACCTGTGTAAGATGTCGTAGGTTTACGAGATGGAACCGCTGGGAAACCTTAAAATTTCGTTCCCCTGGTCTGTGCGATCAATTTTTCTTCGCGAAAAATGGGAAGTCGAGAAAGCACGTGGCTAAAGGGAACTTTGAGATGGTTTTCGAACAGTTCTGTGAGAGAAAGTCAATGAGAAAGTCACAATTCGGTAGCTTCTACGCGTAGAACCCGAGAGCAACTGTGCGTACCTAATGTCTAGGCCTTAGATCATACTATACGTTGTTGAATTCTGGAATGTATATAGACGTTGACGTTGTACAGCCCCCGATTAGAAGAGAGTCTTCCTAGAAGGCACGTTGTACCGATTATGTTTAGAGTTTCTGTATCCTGAGAAAAGGGTCTATCCCTGTGACACGTTCGCGAAACGCCATGAACGTTCTGCTCGTTTTGGAGAAAGAAATTTTTGCGCGAATCGCCAGGTGGACAGCCCTTCGGGTGTTAGTAACATAAGATAGAAGAGGAAAAACTATTTTTCTGAAGAAAAAGAAAACGTATTTTTAGGCATCGAAAAATTCTTCAACGTAGCCAGAGTACAAAATTGCACCGTGTCTGTTCCTATGATACATTTCTAAAGTAGCGAAAAACAAAGATATATTTCGGGAAGAATTTCTAGTACATAAAACAGTTTCCATTAAAATTAGAACCGTAGCATACCTTTTTGTCGCGATTAATTCGCATAAAGTCGTCCACCTGGGAACACAATTTTCCACCAATTTCGTTCACCAAAGTTCGTTCAAAGAACGCAACGATTTTGCCGAAAGCGTTTCACAGGGAGGCATTCAAAGTGTAACGCGGCACACTGCACGCGCGAGTATGGGGAAAACAGAAAATAAATGCGTTGCTCGTACAGTGCGTGCATAGGCGAGGGAGAGTAACGTAAGAACAGAATCAGCTTCCGCCAGGTATATTTTCCCACCTGGGAATATTTTAAACTGCCCTCCGATGTCCACTATGATTCTCGAGCTATCGATGTGAATTAAACCGAAGCAAACACGCTCGTTCGTGCATGTCGTCTTCTCTTCCTGATCGCTTGCACACCAATCGGTCGTTCGAAAATGCCGACAATCTTTATTTTTCTACGTTAACACGCTAGGTCTAACAGCCCCTGACAAAAGATTCGCCATTAAACGAAACGTAAAATAATGATGATCGTGTTCCAACAAAATTGTCCGTGCGATTTCCAGCGAGACGCAAGCTGGACGTTTCGTAAACGATCCAGAAATGCTTCCACGCTCGCTTTCGTCGTAATCAGAGAATCGAATAGGCTGCACGAGACATTTTGCAGTCCACAGAATCGCAGTGGTCGAGCCGGCTATAATACCCTCAACTCGTTAGCCCCGCAGGGATAATCCCCTTTCCCCCCCGGTGCCTCTTCCCCTGAGAATGGAACTGTGGCAACCGGAAATCGACGCACGTTTCACGCAAGGACATCCCCGATCTCCGGACATCCTTCCACTTCGACGACGTTCGACGATCTCGCCGGTCCAAGCCGTCTTGGGGACGACTCTACGTTCGCAAGGTCCACACTGAGCCTCGCTTTTTCGCCGCAGACTCGAAAGAAAACCCCCCCAGAGAATATTTTGCATTGTAAGCCTGGAACTCTGCTAACCGAGGTAGACGTGAAAAGGGGGATGATAATAAAAACAGAGTAATACGAGAGCGGAGGAGAAGAGATGATTTCGTTTCCACGTTCTGCGAGACCCTCTCGATTCTCTCTCGACACCCATGCCTATATAAAACGATCCTCTTTAAGACTTTGAGAGTCCCGAGGCGACGAGGATGAGTGATATAAATTCAGAGAGAAAAGTAACAGATACGTGACAGGAAAAATTCGAACGCGTGTCGTTCTTTGGACCCCGATCCCCTCCGCAATTATTTTCTCTTCCCCCCGATCCTTTGACAATTGAGAACGTATGCAACGATACGAAGCAAAATGGTACCTCTTAAAGCATTTCAGACAGAATATAAGCCAAGATTGAGAATCGCCACACTGTTGGCGTGAATTTGAAAAAAGTGTAATTACACAACAGAGAGAAAGAAAGAATGATTCTGTTGAATCGTTCCCTGATTCAACTTCAATATTATTCCCATCCTACCGATTATGTTTTCCCACGAGAAATTCCATCACGCGATTAACGGCAGCCCCGTTTTCATACGACCTATCTCGTCACGTTTCATGGAAAATTACTTTATCATCGTCTTACGGGACTTCATCAAGACCACGTATTTCACGCATTCATCCAACACGAAAACGATCGATTCATTCATACATCATCCCCAAGGATCACCGTTTGTTCACCGTGAAGCAATTTGCAGCTCATCCCTATCTGCACTCCACAACAACCTTGAAATCGCCACCTTGGACAACGTTCCTGCACTTCTACCTCCTGTTCAACAGTAGCTCCGCCAGTAGAATTGCCAACGATTTGCGTGTCTGCCACCCTTGCCATTGACTCGTATCACTTGGCTTCTCCCAGCCATCACAGACTCAGGATCATGAACCACGAAAACGTTTAGCTGTTAATCGGTTCGTCCAATTCATCAAAGTAGCAGTACCTTTTCATGCTCGTGCCGACTCAATCGTTGAGTCGTTTCACTAGAATTTCGTTCGAAGGATAATCAAAGCGCAAGAGATCATTTCATCGATCGTTCGACTGTCAGGGTTTAAATAGACAATTAGTGTTTCTTTTAAACATCATATAGTAACTCCTCGACACGATCATCTCTCATCACACGTTCATCGTCTATCGCCATTCTCTCGTCGCGTAGAATTCGAATGCAGCTACTAGCGTTCAGGCATGATGCATGCGTGACAGAATAGGGCCAAGTAGACAATTGTTTGTCACTCTTAGCATCACCACTTCTAGGTATATTCATTACGAAGGTACAAGCTCTTTGACATCACCTGAACGAAGCTGAAAGTCGAAGAAGAATTGCTACTTATAGCGTAGATTTATATTTAATATAGCTTGATCAATTGACAGGTGCTGCGAGAAAGCTCGCATTATCGTATTCGACGACGAGTAGGGTACTTGCCGGCTACTATCGCAGTAACTGAGGCAGCGATCATTAAAATTATTCAGGTCTGAATAATGCAGAAAATCTCTGCAGCGAGATTCTTTGTTATCGTTACATCTACGGAGTAAAAATTCAACTGAAGCGAAATTCCAGTTCATTGCCGTTTTCCGTCGGAAATGGGACAATTTCGGGCGACTTTCTACTACGTAACGATGACAGGAAATCCTCATAGAAGTCGGGAACCGTTTAAGAAACTTGTCCACTGAGAATTCATATCATTTCGACGATCTATCCTCATCGATCTCAAAGCAAAATTCCGTGGGCAAAGTGGAGATCGTGTAGATCGAAACATTTGGTCGTGTTTATTCGTGTTTGTTCGTGTCCAATCACGCTTCACACACTTCTTGTCACAATTTGTTCACCGATGAATTCTGACAATGTTAGAAGCGCATGAGATTTCTCGAAGCGGTCCTCTGGACCACGATGCATGCTGCATGCACGCAGACAACGTATCGTTACTCTTCGACGCATCTGTCATCATCTAGAGCCAGTCGTCTCGTTGATCGATTTGCGATCAGGTAAACGTACACCATCGTCCATGGATCATCATCGCCCTAATCGCGAAGCTCCTTGTGAAGAGAAGCGGGAAGGATCGTTTGGTTTAATTGCGATACTATTTAGAATGAAATCTGTAAACACTATTAATACCATTAATCACGATCGAATCTTGCATTTATTATAAACGATGAAATTCGCAAACAAACCGAACGTCATTCTTCGTCATACGCATAGTCATAAGGGCACAGCATTAGCACTTAAGCTAGAGCTAAGTTAGCGATAAGTCAGCAATGGATGGCGGTCCCCAATTCCGCTGAACTCGATTCCTTTTCCGGCGAGGTAACGAGCTCCTCTAAATCATGCCGCGATCGTTAATAACGTTGCAACGTTTAACGACTACCCCGCGTATAAATTGTTACGTGCTTGGAATAAAAACGAAGGAGTGAATCAACGGACGAAGTAAGCTGATCACGTTCGATCGTGACGAGGAAAAACTTTCTTGTCTGTTGATTAGAGCGGCAAAAATATTTCTCGAATATTTAACCCTTTCGATACGATCAACTTTCAATACAAATGACTGGTCGATATATGTGTATATATATATGTGTGTATACATGTACACAATATTGATCTTATTTATATGAAATTAATATGCACTTTCAATTGAGAAAAAGAGCGAATGAGATTTTTGTCAGTTACGTTGCGAAAGGGTTGTGCGCGATGATTAGAAGAGGGTGGCGGAGTTGGGCGGCCTTCGTGGTGAGCGAAGCATTATTAAATGTGGTGCCCCAATATTCTAGCTTTCTGAGGAGGTAAGGATATTCTTCACCCCACAAAGAAGCACTTCCAAGCCACCACCTATCCTTCGTTTCCATCTACGTGATTACCGTATTATGTAACGGAGTGTTTCGATGTTCCGTAGTAACACTTTCTCTAACACACACTCTCTCTCTCTCTCTATCTTTCTTTCTGTTCTCTCTCTCTCTCTCTCTCTCTCTCTCTCCCTCTCTCTCTCTATTGAGGGTGGCCTGTAAGTTTCTGGACGACTGAAAGCTCTTGTATACAGCTCGAGAGCTTGGCAAATTCCTGCGAAATTTCATCGCGGACTCGTGAAACATTTGTGTAACTAACGCTGCCTTCTTGCTGACTTGATGATTAGTTTCTCGATTACCACCAAATCCTCCAGTTTACTTTCCCCCGAACAAAAGCACAGATCCACGCTTCGCCCCCGAATCTTCCACCGCTTATCAAGTACCAATTAAAAATGATACGTATAGAAGCCTCCCTAAAATAGTACGAAGTTTGAAAAGTTGAAGCACTTCCAGGAACTGACCAACCACCCTTAGGACTGTCTCTACCCTTCTCTCTTTCTGACTCTCTATCTCTCTCTCTATCTCTCTCTGTCCCTTTCTCTGGTGTAAGTCGTTGATCTGACTGTTCGCAATGGTTCACGTAACGCGCGCGGAAGCTGTTCGAGACGAGGCAGGGAAATTCAGCCGAGTTTCTCCGCGTACGTGCGTGTGTGTGCAGCCTAACACGACGATCGTAGATAGTGAACGTAGATCTTGCGTTGCCTCTGCGGTTCGTGGCCGTCGTTGCGGAACATCAAGGAACCCGACACGATGCGAAGCCGCTTCGCGGGTCTGATCACCACGATCGCCCGCCTCTACGTAGACCTGTTGTTTTAATCACTTAGCACGATATAGAACGCTGGAGAGAGGGGGGATCGAGGATCGACCGTGATCACTTGATGGAGTTTACGGATAGACAGATATATCCGTTCGATTCTTTGATCCCTGTGCTTTATCTTTGGACCCGAGATACGTGTGCACGAGTTAATCTGGTTAGATAATTAGTCTTTGATCGAAGTAATCTGAAGTCCAAGAGATTAGAGGGGCGGCTTGCCGCGTGGGATTAGTGGAATAAGATGATTTACTACGTCTGCGAAGAAATCAGATTCCGTAGGGACACGGCGTTCTTCGGTAACTTCTTTGAAATTCCTGTTCCCTGATCGCCTAGGTGTTATACTTCGATCACAGAACGATACTGCCAGAGAGGATCGCGATATCTCACCCAACGCTACGTACTCTGCTAGTTGAATAGTTAGATAACATTTAGTTGTGTTAATTCTGCTTGCGATCCCGCAACGAGATCTCGCCCGATGAGATATCGTTGGGTGATCCTCACGCGGCCTGCCGACACCAGAGTAGATCAGACGAGCGTAGTAGGTACGTACACGAAAATAAAGAGAGAGACACAATACATAATACGTTCCAATCTAACTCCACCTGTCCGACCTGGATCATTCCCCTGAATTCTATCACGTTTATTCCCAAAGACATTCGCTCGACACGTATAAATATGTCTCTCGTACACGCAGGATACACTTTGTTCGTAACTTTGTATCGTTGGTTTCGATATCGCTGCATGCTCAGTATGACGAGTGTCTGGCCGAGTACGACAATGCACGTCCGACGTAATTACGAAAGGACCGTCCACTAATAAGGGATGGCTTCGTCCGGGGAGGGCGATGCACAGGTGCATACGAAAAACGTTCGCGGTCTTTCGACGTCATTTTTTATTCAACATTCGTACTAACCGAACTAACCGCGGCGCGAAGCTCGAAAGCTCGGGAGAGAAATCAAAATTCAAGCCGCTGTGGCATCGGTCTCGTACGAACGTTTGGCAGAGCGATTAGAGCCAGTCGAAAAGTTGGCGGCTTGGAACGGAAGGCGAAATGGCTGACCCGTTTCACGGCCGATTTACGTTCCCAACCGGGCGATCGAAGGGAATTCGCTCACTGATCGTCGTCGTACTCGGTCACGACGAAGAGACGGCGGACCAGGCGCCTCCGTCGCTCGTTGTTTCGTCGTCATTCGAGTTATTAGCGGTTCGCACCGACTGATCCTCTCGTGGACGACGACTCTTTTCGTAGCTGGACGAGCTTCGGACGGAAGTGCAGCGCAGGGACCAGGAACTACTCGGTATGTCCGCCAAGATGAAAACGCTAGAGGAACAGCATCAGGACTATCAACGGCACATCACCGTGCTCAAGGAATCACTTTGCGCCAAGGAAGAACACTATAACATGCTCCAGGCTGACGTAAGTTTCCTTTCGATTTGAAGTATTGCAGGGACCGTGTTATCTCGATCGATCTTCCAATCGGCTTTGCACGACCTAGTAAATCCCCCGCGTAAATATCATTAAACTTCCATGGAGAGTTGGAAAATGTTTTGCAGAAGGAAAACCGGTTAAAGGGTAAAGTAAGTAATTTATGGTGCAATTGCGGGAGGTTGGTCATGTAATGAGAAATAATGGGGAGGGTATGAACTAAAGTACGTAACGTCGAATGAACGCGGTGAAAAATCCACAGTGACGAACGAGATGTTTCTTAAACAAAGTCTACTGTTCGGGGCTGATGCTGGACTTTAGGGGAGGTTGCTTAAGGGAGAAGCAAGGCAACGCTCCTGGAAACTGGGTCGTGCAGAGCTTCTTCCCTCCTACCTTTTCCTCTCCAATCGCACCGCTGGATTGTCGGTGGCGTTTGCACGTCGCGTGCAGGGCACAAATCGTGCAATGCGGATTGAATCGGTCCCGGTCAAAGGGGTTTTCGTCTCTGCACACATTCGTACGATGACCTGGTGTGTGTGGTTGCGTGCGTACAGGTGGAGGAAATGCGGCAAAGGCTCGAGGAGAAGAATCGGATGATCGAGAAGAAGACCCAGGCGGCGATGCAGGCGCAACAGGAACGCAATCGCATGAACACCGAGCTCACAGAGCTTAAAGATCACATGGACATCAAGGACAGAAAGATCAACGTGCTTCAACGAAAGGTGAGTGATCTTGGAATTGTTCTTTCTATGTTTCTTCGCTACTGGCATAGCCTTTGTGATTTCCTCGAACAGTTACGTACAATGGCACGATGCACCAATTCATTATTTATTGTTCGTTTATTATTTCCCTACGATCGAAAATCTGTGCAAAGTGGGAATTAATTTAACTGACAGCACAGAGTTCCAATAATAATTTCAATACGTTTGTAGAGATCCATATAGTTTGTAGTATTAGAAAAAAAGTCACTCCCTTCTTTATTGAAGTATAAAAAAATCAATCGCAAATACCCTCCCACGCTGTTGAAGTAAGCATTCACGAATCCTTAGTGTTATTAATAATATAGTCAAATAGTTGCTCTTTATCAAGCGATTTCTACTGGAAAGTAGCGCGAATCGCTGGTTGATTTCCCTGTTTCCCCTGGGGCAGTAATTAGTCCCGACTGGGCGCGAGGGTGTCTCGGCCAGCGATTAATCAGCTAGTCAGATCAAAGAGGATGCACACGGTTAGCGTTAGAATATTTGCAGGATGCGGCCGCGGAGTGCGCATGAGTGTGAATCTTGCTGTCGATTGGAATAAGTGCGAGGCGTACGCGCCAGCGCGATACGCTTTTTTATAATAATGTTTTCGTAGTCGTCTTGTGCAAAAGCTGTAGTAAGTAAAACGCGACAGCCCCGTTATCTTTAAGCTCGCACACGCCCCTTTCATTTATCATTTTATTTTGTACCTGGTTCCGTTTTAATAAAGCCTCTTGAAAATTGCGTTGCCATCTGTTTTATTTCTTGTTTCTCCTATGTTTAATTTTTTGTTTATTTGTACGTCGACACGCACCCCCGTGTACGTTTTAGTTTTATTCGGAGGTGATCAACGATAGCCGGGATCAAGGAAGGAGGTTGCATTTAGCGAAGATCCATCGGCCTATCGTTGATTACCGATGCGTCGTTAATTATCGCACGCCTTCGTTATGTGTCTGTGGAAGGTTTCTTTTTACACTTGCGTTCATTCTTTTTCGCGGTAGAAATTGGTTAATGTATCGCTAGTGTATGACTGGGTAAATGTTGTACGGAGCTGTGAACGATGGCCGTGAAGATCGACGATACGAGATGGCAGGTAAGTGAGAATTTGCAATGGCATTACTCTCTTACCCTTTTCGAGAAAGTACAGATTACTAACTATGAAAGCACTGTTTTATTGCTTACATATTCCATCCGACCTAATCGCTATGAAACCCTAAAACTTACCGAACGCAGAAACAATTTTTCTTTAAATATTTTCTATGCAAAGCGCAGTACTTCCGCTGCGTTTACTAACAAAACGAAAAGGATAAGGAACCAATCGCGGAATCTAATGCCGAAATGCTTGCCCCTTCAGATCGAGAATCTAGAGGATCTGCTGAAGGAAAAGGACAACCAGGTCGACATGGCCAGGGCGCGCCTAACAGCAATGCAGGCGCATCACTGCAGCAGCGAGGGTGCACTGAGTAGCCTCGAGGAAGCGATAGGAGATAAAGAGAAGCAAATGGCACAATTACGGGAACAGAGGGACCGCGCGGAGCAGGACAAGCAGGAAGAAAGGGAATTGCACGAGCGGGAGCTCGCCGAGTACAAAATGAAGATTCACGCCCTCGAGTCTGAAGTGAGTCCCCGCAGCAATCCAAATAATTCCCACCTACGTTCCTTGTCGATGCGTTCAATCGACACTCTACCCAATTAAAACTTCATCAACCCCGCATCCACGATATTTATAACAGGATCCAAAGTAGACTCCATTTAGCAACCCTTCAGTTGATACGATCAATAATTCTTCTCTACCATGGAAAAAAAAGAGAAACTTCAACTCCTTGGCGTACCAGCATCCGACAAAAAAAAAAATTTCCACGTTCTCTCCCGGCCAAGAGTCGACTAACTCGTTTCTGGATCTTGTCCACCGCAGGTTGAGAAATTGGGCGCCCGATTGGAGAGGGCGCAGGCAGAAAAGGATCGACTAGAGGCGAAGTTGGAAAGCTCGCAGTCGGAGCTCGGCAAAAGCAAGGCTGAGCTGGACAAAGCTGCGTCCGAAGTTGGTCGCAGCGGTGCAGACTGGGAGGCTGCCAAACAGAGGCTGACCAGATTGGAACTGGAGAACGAAAGGCTCAGGCACGATGTCGAGAGGTCGCAGGGTACCTACGGCAGGAGCACCCTGAACTCCACCCAGGAGATGGACAGGATTCAGGAGAGAGCTGAGAAAACGGCAGCAGAACTCAGGAGAGCTCAAGCTGAACTCAGGGTTACACAGGCTGACAACGAAAGGGCTAGAACCGAAGCTGCGGCTCTTCAGGAAAAGGTGAGGTTCCATAGGGATGGCAAAATCTGTCGGCGGTTATTCTAAAATTAACAGTAGACTTTATTCGCAAAGCGTACGTCGAGTCTCCGATCAGTCGAATCGATGAAGGATTAAACGTTCAACGTTTAACGGCGGAAGTAATGTGAACTAGGTCCAGTCCAATAATGCCTGCATATACGCACAGCGTATATAAGTCGTTTCATTTGTATTAATGGGCGATCGGGTCGACTCGGCAGCCCAGTGCCAAGAAGCAAGAACAATCGCTTTTAATCGCGGTGGCTTCGCAAAACTATCACGGTTCAGCCTGGATCTCTGCATGCTCCGTCCGCAGCAGTGGTCGAATCTAATTTCCAATCACGCCTTCGTTCTTCTCCGCGCTCGTCGATAGTGCAAAAGAAGCCGGTAATGAGACTGCCGGCTAAGTGGTTGGAAAATTGAACGCAGTTTCATTCTCGGTTGCGATCGAAAATGCATGACCGGCGTATGTGCAGGGGCTCACTACTTTCAGTCGTACCGGCGCATTAAAAATTATTCAAATCCACCTTTTCATCCTAGCCAAATCACACGATACGTATGGGGAGAGCATAGATGGCTGCGTGCAGCAGGCAGAGAGGAAATTGACTTTAATTAACGCGACGCGACGCGTTGAAGGCGGAACACGTTGAATCCGTATTAATAATGGATCGGGTCTGACGTACCCGTAGTTTCTCTAATGGTGCACCTATTAGGGGTGTCAGACTTTCTTGCAATTAATTTTCTACCCAAATTACGGAGGAAGGAAATCGTGAGATCCTTAGATGCAGACGCGATCGAGCACTCGACGATTTCAGCTTTGAAAAATTGAAAACTGTTACTAACACGGTTATCGCAGTTCAGTCGATGATTGCACGAATTAATTTCCAAGTGACAACGATTCTAAAAATTGTTAAAGGTCGAAAAGAGTCAGGGCGAGGTGTACAGATTGAAGGCCAGACTCGAGAACGCTCAAGGCGAACAGGACAGCCTTCGAGACGAGTACGATCGGGCACAAGCTTCGGTTGCTCGTCTGCACTCGGAACGGGACAAGGCAGTCGCGGAACTGGAAAAAACTCAAGAAGAACTGGAACGGACTCAGGCTACTCTCGGCAAGGCGCAACTTCAGCAGGACAAAGTGCAGAATCTACTGGACAAAACTCAGAGCGAGGTGGACAAGCTTCAGGAAAAATTGGACAAAACTCAAACGGAAATACGCAGGGTTAGTGGAATTTGATCGGCGTTAATTTCGAAGCGGGCCTGGGGAGATTTACAGGAGCGCGATTTCATTTTCGTCAGATGCAAATGGAAAGGGAAAAGCAGATTTACGATTTCGAGAACCTGCAAAGCCAACTGGACAAAACGCTGGGCCAATCGACGAGAATGCAGAAGGAAAGGGAAACGATTCAATTGGACGTGGACCGGTTGCAGGATAAATACGAGAAAGCTCAGGTGAGACGAGGCGTGAGTGTATAGCGAAAGCTACGCGCCAGGGGAAACGTGCTGGCGCTACGCTCTAATTTTCCATCCGACAGATCATAATGCAGCGGCTGCAGAAGGAAAGGGATGGATTCCAGGAAGAAATGGAGAAGCAGCACGAGAGGGTAGAGTTCCAGCAGAATCAAATAGCGAAGCTGCAACGAGAGAAGGAGAACGTGCTGTCGGAGCTCGATCTGATTAAGGAGCGATGGGACAAGGCTCACAGTTCCCATCAGAAACTGACCGTGAGTAGCGCAAGCAATTTAGATATCGATATCAGAGAAGAACGATGAAATAATGCGAGAATTTTCTGTGTTCCTTAGCTCGAACGAGACGACGCGCTGACAGAAGTGGAGATCATGAAGGACAAACTGGACAAGGCTCAGTATTCGATGAACAAGGCACACGAGGACCGAGAGAACGCTATGAAGGAGTTCGAGAAAATGCTGGAAAAGTACGACAGGTATGCGGTGTCTCGATTTCTCTCAATCATTTAAGCTCTGCAAACGATTACATGTTCGATTACCGTTCGAGCAGAGCACAAAGCGAGGTGTACCGGCTACAAAATCGCATAGAAGTGATGGAGGCCGACAAGGACCGGCTGCAACTCGAGGCTGAGAAGCACCAGATGCTGGCGACGAAGAGTCGCGAGGAGGCCAGGAAGGCCCAAGAAGAGCTAGCTCGCGTTCAAGAGATGTGCGATCGAGCTGCACTTCAGTTGAGCCGCACGAAGGAGCACGAGGAGAAATCGAAGGAGGACTTGGACAGGTTAACGGTGGACCTGGAAATGGTCCGCGAACGATTCGAGAAGTCGCAGATCGAGTTGCGGAAACTGCAGAACGAGCGGGAGAAGCTGGTCGCGGAGAACGAGCGGGTGAGCTTCGAGCTGGAGCGCGCCCACTCGCAGCTGAACAAGGCGCAAGCGGCAACGGAGAAGACGCAGGAGGAGCTGGATCGAATGCAATTGGAGATCGAGAAGATGTACGAGAAGCACGACAGGCAGCAGGGCGACGTGAGGAAAGCGCAGGCGGAAACGGAACGGATGCGAATGGAGGCGGAGAACTCGCGCGAGGAATGCGACAGGTACGCGGCCAGATTCGTCAAGTATCAGGAAAGCCAAGAACGACAGAAGGAGGAACACGAGTGGACGAAGATGGAGCTGGAGCGGCGACTGGAGAAGGCACTGGCGGAGCTCGATCGCGCAAGGAAGGCCGAGCAGGACGCCTCGACGCTGCGCGCCGATCTGGAGCGAGCGGAGGGCGTGCGAGGTAAATACCAGTACGAGCAAGAGAAATGGCAGAGCGAGGGTAGTAGGCTACAGCAGGAGGTGGAGAAGCTGCGGGAACGCCTCGAGGGCCGGGATTCGGAGCTGAAGAGGACGCAGACGAGCAACGCCGAGCTCGAGGCGAAGCTGCACGAGACGCAGCTTCAGCTCGAGCGGGCGCGAGAGGAGACCAGCAAGGCGACAGCGGCGCAGGAGAGGAATCGGGGGGAGATCGAGCGCGCTAGAATCGAAGCCGAGAAGATACGCGATCGTCACGACAAGGTGAAGGCGAGATCGGACGCCCTGGAGGCCGACAACGAGAAGCTTCGCGTGGAGATTGTTCGGCTCGAGAGATTGATGCAAACCGAGGGTAAGACCAGATCGGAGAGCGCGAGCATCGAGGTCGAACGGCTTCGCGCCAGTCTCGACAAGGCGATCGTCGCGCGCGATCAGGTGGAGCTCGAGGCGGGAAGGCTCGCCAAGGAGCTGGAGAAGACGCACATGCAGACGGCCAAGTATCAGGAGGCCGCCGATGCGAACAAGAAGGAGCTCGAGCGGCTCGCCGCGGAGATGCAGTTGCTCAGGGACGAGCGGGAGACTCTGAGGCAGGAGTTGAGGAGGGTGCAACAGCAGCAGCAGCATCAGATCGCTGGTGGCGAAACGGTGGCTCATCTTCAGCACGAGCTGCAGCTCGCTCAGCGGGAACGCGACAAGATGGCCGCGATCCTCGAGAATCGGGAGAAGCACTCGGAGAAGGTCGAGAAGGTGAAGGAGAAGCTCGAGACGGAGGCGAAGCAGTTGCAAGTGGAGCGCGACCAGCTGGTGATACAGCTGGAGAAGTCGCAGGAGATGCTGGTGAACTTCCAGCAGGAGTTGAACACGAACGAGGCGGAGCTCGAGCGTCAGCGCGACGAAGTGCGCCGGCTACAGCAAATGCAGCAGCAAAGGGTGCACGCGCAGACACCCGACAGAGCCGCGAAGGAGGCCCTCGAGGCACAGATGCGAGAGGTTCATCGGCTGACCCAGCAGGTGCAGAACCTGACGCAGGCACAGACGAAGGAACGACAGAGGGCCGAGCAGGCCGACAAGCGGGTGCAGGAGCTCCAAAAGCAGATTGCCTCGAGGGATGCGACCGCGGGCCAGGCGGGGGCGAGCGACGCACAGCTCGAGCAATGGAGGAAACTCTGCGAGACGGAGAAGCAACGGGCGGACGCGGCCGAGAGGCAGGCTACAGATCTGCAGAAGCGTATCCAGACGACCGAGAGGCAGCTGCACGTTCAACAACAGCAGATCCAGCAGATGCAGGTGACCATGCAGCAGCAGCAGCAGCAGCTACAGCAGCAGCAGCAGCAACAGCAACAGCAACATCAACAACAGCAGCCGCAGCAAAACGGCCAGGAGGCCGCCAGGTTAAGAAAGGAGCTCGAACGCGCGCGAGAGGACGTTAAGCAGGCGGCCGTCGAGCGCGAGCGGTTCCAGGCGCAGCTCGAAATGCTGTGCCAGGAACTCGAGAAAAATCAGGTTAGCAGCAGCACGACCTGCACTCGCTCGCGCTGACCTACACTACTACGCCTACATCCGCACCATAATATGCCTGCACTATGTCTGCCTGTAAAATACCGTGGCTGATCGTTGTCGACTGGCTGCCGACACATCATCGCGCCTCTCGTCTCTCTATGTCTTCTCATTTCAACCGCAGCCTCTGCCTTCGTTGTCGACGAAGCAGAAACTCGCCCACAGCTCATATACACGCCGCAAATCAAATCAAATATTATGCATATGTAATAGAACGATAACGATCGAACGATATCGTGCGTGTGTGTGTGTATATAGATACATATACTGACAAAACTCGAAAAAAACAAAAAATACGATGCACCCGCACATCTTTCTCATCTTATGTTGCGTACATGTATATCTCGGGGCGTCCGTCACACTTCACAGCGAAGCGCAACATCGCCTTCACCATTGCCATGCCTACCCTTTCGCTCCATAAAGTCGTTCCCCCCGAATCATTGCGATTATTTTGAAGCACAGCCATTCGCGCCCATTGCTCTTTCCTTTGTTTCTACAATATGTTCGACGGTTATGCCATTTTTTTATCGCTATGTTCATGATTGTTATTACCAGCAACGGCTACGAAGGGACGGACGAAACGATAATAATAGCGTGCCACAATTATCACGTCGATCGTTTCATTCGTCAGTTCACTCGACTTGTTATTGTTACTGCTGCAATTCTATTCACGCGTTCGACATCGCAACGATGAGCAACTTATTATGAATATCACTTTTTGGATTTCCCCAATTTTTCTTTTCTTCGGTTTGGAAGCATGCCACTGTATCGAAATGCCAGGGATAAAAAATGATTACCTCGATCGATCGAATCGGGAAACGGTGCGGAAATTGCACACTTGCACGTCTCGTGCACGCATCCACGGCGAAACATTTTTTATCCCGACGCATATGTTCTCTTATATTGTATTTTGTACATATTATATTTTGCTATGAGTATCACTAGAATTGCGAGAGACTTGCCAATCTCTCCCCGTCTGCGCGTTTCACTTGGTTCTTAATTGCGTTTACGCGAGTCTCTCTCATTTGCGAGGGCCGCGACCATCGCGGGGAAAGTTCAAGTTAGACGCAATGCCGTCGCGGCCCTAAGTGGGGCGGCTTTTCTCTGCCTAGCTGTAGTGTCTGTTAGACGCTGGAGAACGGAGAGCAAAGCATTCCAACGTTTATTTTGGCACAGGTGGACTTGCACGAGGCGAACAAGAAACTCCAAGCTGGCGCCGGGAAACCTGGTACAGAAACTACACAAGAGAGAAGGCAATTGGAGGAGCAGAGACGCCAACTAGAAGAACAGAGAAGACAGATGGAAGAGCGAGCGAAGTCCGTAGATCAGAAAGTTAGAACGGTGGAGGAGAAGGAGAGGACGCTCCAAAATCTCGACCAGGACCTGAAGAAGCGAAAAGCGAAAATGGACCAGCTGGAGCAGCAGTTACAAAGGGTACAATTCGCTTAATTAATTACCCTCGACGTTCGTGCACGATTCATATTCTTCCTTCTTCCTTTTTTGTACAGAGCGGTGGATCGCCGGACAAAAGGTTGGCGGAAATGCAGAAGACTCTCGAAACTGCCGAGAAGGAGCTGGAAAAAGCGAAGCAAGAATCGACGAGAAGCTCTGCGGAGACCGAAAGGTTACTGCAGCTGATGCAGATGAGCCAGGAGGAGCAGAATACCAAAGAGAGACAAATAAGAGAACTTCAGGAGTTAGTGTTCAAAATTGACAATATGAATCGTTGTTCGTGGCATCGGTCTTTGTATCCTATTGTACTAAAATTCCAATGCTCTTTCCAGTGCACTCAAAGCCGCACAAGCCAAGTTGAAACAAGCCGCAACTGCACAGCAACAAGAGGTCAGTATGCATCCATGGTTTCCCATCACGTTTCTCTTGCTCGTAGATAATATTTAAGCCCGAGTCCAACGAAATATTCAAACGATTGGATCGATGAAATTGCGACTAACCATCTGTCTTTTACATTTTCACGCTCACCCCCTGGACGCGACGCGTACACGTACGATATTTGTGTTTCCTTGCTTGATTATCGTATTTACATTTTGTCTGTATTTGTTTTACCACTGTGCTCGAACACGATGGCCCGTGGCCGCACTCGATCGATTTCGTGCCAAACGAACGTGCATCTCTGAATACGCGAACGACAACCCAATTGAAATGGAATGAACAAATTGCTCGAAATTGAATGAATATCACAGGCGGGTCCCGCCGGATTCCTAAAAAGCTTGTTCTAAGGTCGATTTTCGTTGGGGACGCCTTCTCCGTTCTTTTTAGTACAATTTGCATATTAAGCGAACTTTACAAATTCACGAACTTATTATACGAAACTAATCGAACGAAAGAGGATCGTACTGATTCGCCATTGACAACACACTTGTCAAGATATATAATTATTTTACGTAACGCTGCGACCATTGTTAACATATTTAATAATTCATAGCGGGAAAATATTGACGATAATAACAATAATTATTGATATATATATAAATATATAAATATAAATATAGATATATATATATATAAATATAAATATTAATGTAAAGATGATGAGGTAGAGAGAGAGAGAGAGAGACAGGGAGGGAGAGAAAGGACAACGGCAACAATAATGTTAATTAATTATTAATGATGCGACGGTGTATGTACATATATATGTGTAATATACATATATGTATATACATATTGCGCAGGAGAATGAACAGGATACATACATATGTAGATATATAAATATAAATATATACATAAATAAAGCATGCGAATGATGTGAGGCCAAGGCAGAGAATGGCTAGCAAAAAAATATAAAAAAGATACAGAGAAAAATGAGGAGAAGAAAAAGGAGATCTAATGGCTGATCTTTCACGTCGTCATGCCAGAGAAACGGTTGCTTCGACAAAAATCGAAGAGAAATGCGAAACAAAAAGAACGGGAGAGAGATCACAAGAACAGGAAGTCACGTGGCACGATCGCAGACATTCGGAGACGCACCCTTACGTCGTTCGGCACGAAAACAATCGATGTACACGGGTCAAAGTTGCCGCGTTTCCCCCGTCCACCTTGCTTTTCGTTCACTTTTCTTTTACGTTCACACCTGTTGCCTCCGCACGCGCACCTATGCACGCACACAGCAGCCAGAAATTTCCGGAACCATCCTCCAACGTTCGAGAGGACACGAGGAGACCAGAAGAACGGAGCTCGAGGCGAAAGATAAACGAATCACAGAGCTGGAACTCAAAGTATCCTCTATGGAGAAGCTGCTGAAAGAGCGATCTGTTTGCTCGAAGAAGATGAAAGACGCGAGGAATGTTAGCCTCGAGGACAGCGAGGACTGGAAGAAAGAACTGGAGCTGAGGAACAGGATGATTGCTGAACTGGAGGATCAACTGGTCGCGTGTAAGAGCGCGAAGAACGGCAGCAACGTATGCACGCAGAGTTCGAAGCTGAAGGACAAACTGAATGAAGAGAAGGAATATCTGAGGATGGAGATGGAAACGAAAAACAAACGTATACAGCAATTGGAAGACGAAATAAAGCCTCTGAAGAATTTGACGAAGGAGCCCAATATATGCAAAGACAACGAAAATAGAGTACAAGATAGCAACGAGACCTGGAAGCTCGAGATCGAGGCGAAGAATCGACGAATCGTTGAACTGGAACAGGAGATGGATTCTCTGGAGAATTTTCTAAGGGAACACGCGGATACCGAAAGCATGCGAGATCTAGAGATCACGATCGAGAGGAAAAGTGGGAGAATAGAGGAACTCGAAGACACTGTAGCCGAATTCGAGGACTTTTTGAAGCAGAACCCAGATGTAAAGGAGCTGCACGCCCTTCGTTGCCAGGTAACAGCTGGGAACAGACGGATTGAAGAACTCGAGAGATGGATACAAAAGAACGGCGAGAATAGAGAAACGAGGATCGATCGGGAGAGAATTATTGAACTGGAGGAAATGGTCACGCAATTGGAAGATTATGTGAGGGAGCACAATGTAGATGTGCTGAAGAGAAAATTACAGGATCGTGAATGCAGGATCGATCAACTGCAAAATCGAGTTGGATACTTGGAGAAGGAAGTGTTGAAGGCTGAAGAAAAGTATCGAGGTAATTGAATGTTTCGTAAACCAGATCCCTCGTTAACTTGTATCTTGTCCAATGTATAATATTTATTTAAATAGCGGCGATGATTATTAATCCGTTTGAATTTGTAGGAAAAGTAGCAGAAAACGATCACCAAGATAAAGAAACGACGATGAAATCGGACGATTTAGCTTGCACTCGTACAAACCGGGGAACCTCAGAATTAGACGAAAAGGAACAGAAGATGAAGAAGATGGAGCATGCGATATCGGAAAAGGATAATAAGATCCAAGAGTACGAGCAGCAAATCGTCGAAAGCAAGGACGAGATAACGAACCTGAAGAGGGAGACGACTGCTCTGAAGAAAGAGCTTAGCGAGTACGACGACATTGGAGTTTTAAAAGAAGAAATTAGGGTGAGGGACGAGAGGGTCCAGCAGCTGGAAGACGAAATAGATTCTTTGGAAAGAGCTTTCAGCGAGAGGATCGATTTGGAGCAGATCGAAGAATTGGTGAACGTGATTAAAGAAAAGGAAGATAAGGAAAGGCAATTGTCGAAAGATCTGGTGGAAAATAGGAATAAAATTGAGGAGCTTAGTATGGCTCTCCGCGAGAGTGTTGTCATCACAACGGACAGCGAAAGAAAAATGAGAAATGAAGAGAAGATGAAGAAGGAAGCCCTTCAAAGGGTAAAGAAACATCTTTTAACTAATGTATTTCAAACAAAAAACGTGGAAATTTAATTCTGTTTTATTCCAGACTGCTAAATTGGAGCAAAGAATCGCATCGATGCAGACAGCCTCAGCCTTGAGGTGCATTACTTGTCAACCCCTTCTTTCTAAACTACAGAAATATGAAAAGAAACTGGAACGTCTCACTGAAGAACGAACGGTGCAACTTGAGGATCTTCGTCAAATGAAGTGAGCTGGAGAAAGCTAACGAAAGTGAAACTGACCTCGTCCACTTTTTGTATTTCTTGTAACATTATATTCGTTTTCAGAAAGGAAGCTCTGAAAGCTGCAGTCTCCGAGAAAGATGCACACCTGGCTCTGTTAGAGCATTCTGGAATAAAAACTGCAGCGCAATCTGAACAAGCAGATCAATTGAGGGCAGATAGAAAGTGGCTGCTGGAGAAGCTGAAGAAAGAGGTACACAATATACAGCAAATAATTTTATTTCTTTTATGAACAAATGGAATGCAGGACTGTCTTTATGTCAGGATGAAAAAAGTATCGAACTATCGACGGAATGCAGCCCAACGAATGCAGAAGAAACACCGCAGCTACTTACCAAGATTTTGGAAACATCCGACGACGAAGATACTCTAAACGATCGTCGCAGTGATTCGAATTCCCCGAGACCGACTACGACAAACGGCGACAGCTGCACTCACTCGTGAGTTCCTTTGACATCCGTTTGCTACTTTATACAGTTTGATAATCGCGATAGCGCCGATTCAAAATCGTTCTATGGTAGCTGTTAGCAATACGATCGAAAGAACACGCTTGAATTATCGTAGTTAGTGCTGTTCGAATGTTAATCGAAGAACAATGTAGAGGGATTCTCCACGAAGTTGTCGCGTTCTTTCTCCGCAGAAAGAAGACGTCGAGGGGGTCGGAAACGAGAAACAATCGAGACCAATGTAGCGACGGTCAGCAACAGGATAGCAGATAAGTAAACCAGGCCACGTACGGTTGTAACGATGTAGAGAAAACAAAAAGCTATCGGTCTCTTCGTTTCTTCGATGTTGTCACGTGCACACACGCGCAACCGTAGAAGCAATCTAGAGCATATCTAGAGCCTTAGAGAGAAAGCAAAACGAGAAACAGGCAACCAAGATACCTCATCAAGACAGCATACAGACAACATCCCTGTGTCGTTCATCATCCACAATTTATTATCATCACAATTATCATCATCATCATCATCATCATACTCGTCATACATCATTTGCATCACAGTAACATCTACCACGTCGCCCAAATCAGAGAATCAACCAAAGAGGATCGTTCGGTGAGGCAATGGTTGCCTCGTTAAAGGTGTCCTAAGAAGAAGGTTGATCGAAATAATAATTTATTCGATCGATCGCGGAACGTCGACGAGGAGGACGCGCGTGCAGTTAAAATGCAAAAATGATGCTTCACGAAGCTCGACAGGATTTTCAGAATAAAAATCTGTCGATTGAAACGCTGGAAACAGGGCGTCAATGGAGGTTCGGTTACACTTGTTACGATAGAATTTAGATAGTGTTTTCAGTAGACCAGTTGGTTGCATGTCAACGAATTATCCAGGGACGTTCTGTTTCTGATGAAGAGCGTTCGATGTTAATTCCTCACGGCTACGTGGTCGAGTTTCGTTTTAGCATAAATTTTTGCGATTCTCGTTCTATAGAGATTGAAAAGAATCATAGAGAAAATGAATACGGCGTAAGGGTAGCAATTCGTTCTTCGTCCTTTAGACAGGTGACTATAATTGGAATGCAACCAAAGAACAAGTAACCGTTCCTTCGCCTATACCTCATGCTCTCCGTATCAATTTGACGAAAGCTTCATGATTGCGTAACAACAAGAAGGAGCGAGCCCAAAATAATGAAAAGTCACCTGCCGATCAGCTCTGAAAACATCGTACTCCCTCCCATTGTTGATCTTTCCCTATCGTCCGCTTAATAAAAAAAATCAGAAAAAAAGTAGCAGCCAGCCAAAGGAGAGGACAAGTCATGCGGACAATTTCAATCCTTTCCTTTTTTTGGATTTCTTGTCACGGGTCCAAAGATCGTCGTTGTATAACGTGTGCTAGAACTCTAGTAGAAGGCAGCCGGAAACAAGGGAACGAAGGAAATAAGAAGAGGAATAAGAGAAAAGAAAAAGAAATATAGAGAGGGAGCAGAGCAGAAGATATGTAGTTAGATCGTTACGAGGGATTTCCTGTAAACTGCCATTGAAATAATGACGTGCGCGAATGAGCCAAGATTGTTTCGAGATTTAAGGGAACGCACGGAATCGTGGTGCTGACTAGCTTTCAAGATGACAATAAACGAACGTTTCGTGCATGCTCGATGATCTTGCGATGCAGAGGCAGACACTTGGACGCACGAAAAAAACGCACCCTTTATGTCACTCCTGACGATTCGTCAATCTATTGTTCCGAATCTTCGACTTGAATCGTTGCTTGGTTCCATAGAGATATTGTTGGTGGTTCGTTGGCGCGTTTATAAAGTAACGCACGAGATAAAAGGAAGGCACATGCCTCTAGGTTTATAGAATCGAGGAGTAACTTTTATCGAGGGCAAGAATATTACGTCATCGTTACAGAGTGTGCAAAGTACATATTAATCGTGAATTACGTTACGCGCGTACGTATACAGTTGTAGAATACTATTATAGATACGTAATTGGTATGTTAGCCGAGCTACGTTTATCATGAATCGTATAGAGAACCGTTAAAGCATGCGAACAACTTCCATATAGTTTCTCAGTCCCATTCACTTGGTACGTGTCTATTTTACGTTGATGGCCGTGCAGATATTTATGAAAATTGTTGGAGAGCCTTCGTTTGTCGATCGATAGAGCGATATATATTGAAGATTGTTACGAGATCTTTACAAGTGTGTAAATAATCACGCATAGAAACGTATATGTATAGATGAGACTTAATAGAATACGATTACGATTCGTTTCACGCGAATACTGTATAAAGTGGCAGGAAAATCTGACTCACTCCAGTTTACATTGCTCTTTACATTATCTCTGAAACTTTCAGGAATTTATCAAATATCCTAGATTTGTCGCGTACTTTTATGTAAGGATACATTCTTCCGACTAACAAAGATTCTCGTTTCTCGAACGTAACATTTTTTTCGGAGGTAGTCTATAATGTAGGGAAGAAAAAAAACGTAAAATTGTATTGATATCTAATCGAGCTTGAAATAGAAAGCCTAACGACGAGGCGATTGAACGGAACGCGTGGGTGTCGCTTCAGACTCGGTCCTTAATCGAGAACTTGTTGAAATGAACCACTACGTTTACAATTATTACTCCAGTTATCGCTACTGGTTCCAAATGATCCTCGAACGAAATCACGAATATCAATTCGTACAAACTCATCCAGCGTTTTCTTCGTGCGTCAATGAAAAACGTATGCAGGACATGAGTCGCAACGACTGTACTAGAGGAAGAGGGGAGATAATAATTGAATGGAAGTCCATTGTGTCGCGAGGTGCCTCCGTCTAAGGGAGAACTATTTGTGGGAAAATGTCGAGACTCGGAGCCCTTCGTAGATTCAAATGATTATCATGAAATCGTTCGACGAGGAAACGACAGACTGAAATTCCTGGACGAACGTGTTTGCAGAACGTTATGATGAACGTCGCGCTTTTTGCACGATCGGTTCTCGGGAAAGTATTTTTTCTCAATGTGCAGTGAAATATTGTTGACGACACATTGGAACAGCAGGGGTCAGGGGAGCTAGCAGAATAAAAAGAATTAACCCGAGGCACTAAAAGGAACAGAGAACTAGAAACGAGTCGTTTGTACATAGCCGTGTGTCGATGTTTCTCCGATAGCCCTGCTGTATGGTGAACAAAACGCGTCCACCTGTGATCCCCGCTGGTTCTGTACCCATGCCCAAGCATACAGTTAGTCTAGAGATACCTGTATTACGTGTATACATAGATATATCTCGCTAAACGAATTTGTCGAGCATTTAACACAGTCTAATCTACGAACGCTAGCGCCAGTGCATGATTACCGTACACCGGGCCTGGAGCTCTTTCAATCGAGCATCCAAGTTGTGAATCGAACGTAAAACCTACGAGCTACTACACGGATGAAGTTCGTCGTTTCGAGCTCCGAAAGGGAACCCAAAAGTGTGTTTCATTCGGTGCTTGGAAAGCGAACGACGCATTCTTCGTCCGGTGTATGCTCGCTGTATACATATTATATATAAATAAAATATACATATATTGTCGTGTCTGCCGTACGAAGAATTAATTGACATGTTGAAAGTGTAAAATTTTATCGTTAATACTTTGAAAGATGCTCTCTTTAATTCGTCGATAAAACTGCTCTTTCTCGTTGCTAGTACACGACACCTTTTCCCATTCGATCTCCGACGCAAACCTTTGAAATAAAAAAGAACAAGAAACCCTTTCGAAAGACTTAACCACTCGCGAATTCTGACCTAGAAGAAGCTAGATCACGCTGGAATCGAAGGGCATCGGATCGTAGACAGGGCAGACGATCGTCGGGAACGAAATTAGAATGGTAATTGAAAGTGCAGCAATACCTCATCAAACTGCTTTCCTGCCCTGTGTAATAGAACGAACGTCGTCGGATCTTTTGTCACCGATCTACGTTCAATAGGAGAAACGAACCTTTTTCGCCCCTTGCCTCGACTCGAATATCATTAACAGGAAGAATTTAATATTTATGACACACGTCTCTTAGTTCAATTTTTATGCGGGGGTTAAACGAGACCCCCATTTAAAAGACCGAACGATTCAACGAGGGATGTGAAGATTCAATATCAGTATTTGTTAAGAAAATATCGAGAACGAAGACTCTGCTTAGTAAATTTTTTATGAGCCTTTACATAACGAGAATCTAATCCAGACAATCGACCGACTACGAGGCTGTTCAAACCAACAATAATGATAATCAAATACACATAATCCCCAGTTGATCTGGTTCATTTTTGTGGATCCTAATTTTCGAAGTACAAAATATTGTTGTTTGAATCTTTTACGTAGAGGCAGCTCGAAATAATTTCGAGGGGTTTTCGTTCCTCGATCGTGATCTCTATTGTTGAGTCGAGAAGGGGATAAAAGGGAAGAGATAAGAGAAAGCGAAGGTAAATGAAAAGGAATAAAGGTTAGTAAACGTGTGCCACCGTCATATCAAGCCTATATCATCGTGTTATATTATACATATATATATATATATATATATATATATATATAACTAAGCAAAAAATTAATATTATTGTTAATTGACACAATTGTTAACGTGAAGTGACTGAGTTTTGTGTGCGTGAATATTGGCGAACAAATAAACAAAAAAGTCTTTCTTTCGATCGCTCGAGAATTGAGAAGGCCGGAGAACAAGTTTTCGAATCTTCAAGATCTTCTTACTGGCATTCTTTATTGTCCAAAATATTAAATAATCATTCCAATCAGTAATGAAGCAATCACTTTAACATTTATCATCGTCTCGTCTTTATTAGAGATTAACGAAAGGTTGTAACCGTAGGATGTAATCGCTTTAACAACTGATTAATTATCTTCAATTTTAAGACTGTTTAACGACTAAATAAACAAGCGAACGCAACAAAATGCTTCGATACTGCAGCGTTCTATTTCAAAATAGTCTGCCCTCCAAGATACGATTCGATATTCAAAGAGAAATGAATAACTAACAGGAAGGTTTAGTATAATGGGCAGAAATTTCTTCAAGTACGACGATCACGAAGAATTGTTCCATCTTCGAGCTTGAAGGAACGATTCGAAGTGAATTAAAATTAACCCTTTATTTGGAAACACTGCAGGAAGCATTTCAATCTCTTCGAAATTGTTCCTAGATATAGTCTATTTAAATAAATGGTGGCCAAACTTCAAAATTATACATCTACACCTCGATCTATCACGTTAGGTAATACGAATCGCTAGGAAATATAATTATCGCGTTCAGTCTGTGTTCCAAAGAATATAGAATAGATTTCAATTAAAAGCGTTCCCTGAAGCCAAATAGAGGGTCGATTGACTGCCCCGGGAGGAATTTTGCCAAAAGGACAAGGAAGAACGCGAACAGGGTTTACCACCCCCTGAGGGTTCAATCGTTCGTGCCGCACTCGAGTGATCCTAAGCTGAGACTGTTCCGTGGAACACTAGCGAGAATGCGAAGGAAGGAGAGCAAGTATCGTGAGAGAGCGTGAACGAGGCCGTCTCGATATTATTTTTCGACTCGACTGTTTAGTAACTACGATGAACAAAACATTTTTATGTGAATATTGCGTAAGGAAAGTCGTGGCGGCGCGGTCAACTCGCATTGAAATCGCCGGTATATCGACTAAATTTAACTGAACTTTACAATTCCTTTGTACTCTATTGCGATTCCCTTGCACATAGATCACTCGATCGGCTGAGTAATCTCTATAAATAATAAGTCAGGCCCCGCGTATCTGACGAGGAACCACGCCGCGACGGCACGATTCCTCTCGCCCCCTTTTTTTATTCTCCAATTTCTACGTGTTTAATCGTTAAGCGAAGCAGTGGTTATATGTATAAGCGACAGAGAAAATGCGAGAAACGAAACGAGAGAGAAAGGGAAAATGAAATACGTTGATGAACCAAAACGATGAAGAGTAAAAACGCAATACGATTTTCGAACGCGTGTACATACCTAAAAGAACGATAATAATACGTGAGTGTGCGGTGAGAAGAGAGAAAGGGAGAGAGAGAGAGAGAGTGAAAAGTTTGTGAGAAAATAACGGAGGAAAAAGGTTAGAGGTAACATGGATACGAACGAAGCGAGTCAGATTATGCCTAATCTGTGCGTCGCGACGCTTAATTAACGAGTAAACGACGATCGACACAGAGCGAGGGATCCTCATGAAGTGTAGTTTCTTTATGCGTTTATTTTCGTACACCTCTGTTGGGAATCCTCGATCGAACGGATCGTCGTGGAATAGAAGAGAAACGACGGGGCTAATGTAAGTTTATCGGGTAAGCTAATCTAAGTTATTAAAAAAGAAAAAAGATAACAAAAAAAGAAGTAAACAGATTATTGAAGTACATTGTTGCAACTGCCATGCTGTGTGCCATTATATAACGAGTCACGTTTTGTCGTAAATGCAAAAAAAAGAAAAAAAGAAAAGAAAGTGTAATATGTGAAATTGAAAAATCTCATGTGCGCGTTCCCGTCTGTCTGAACTTCTTCGTTACACCGCTTCGAAAAGGTGTCCAGGCCCGTAGTCTTCGTTCTGCCAGCGAGACACAGTTTTCACGCATTCTAAACTATTGTTAAACGTGAAGCGACCAAAGAAATTAAGTGCAGCCAAGAAAGATTGTATTTTAATACCTAATTTCTCTAGCTAGCAATTGCAAATGCTTTAAGCATATTATTTAGGCTTAGCATAATTATATAAATAAAGGTTCGACTGATTTCTTGATGAATGCGAGAAAACAAGGGTATCTTACAAATCATTTTCAGGCCGATCAGACACACAGGTTTCACGTGCACCTGCTCACATGGACCAGCATGTACATTGTAGCAGAAATCGGGGCACCATATATGTATAAATATCACGATTAATGTATACATATAAACATATGTTAACGCGTATGGGCAGGTGTACGATGTTCCTCTAGAGCCTCGAAAGTCTCCGCCGCAGACGAAGAAGCTTTTACAAAAAACAAAAGAAAATATACACAAAGATGGGCGAGCAGCGTCTAAATTTACAGGATTCGTTCCTGCACTAGGGAAACGTGCAGAACAAAAAACAAAAAAAACATTTTTTTATGTGTCCGTCGTCGATGTACAATTAATCGCAAGCGCGTTTAATCGATGTAACCCATTCAAGGTGAGATAATATACTAGCGATCGAGATTCCTCGACTAACGTTTCAAGCAGTGTTACAAAACCGAAGCATATCGTGAGAAAAATTGATTAGAAAAAAAAAAAACAGATTATACAGTCGTTGCAGCGTTCACTTTTCCGTAACTCTCGTTATCATTTAAGGGGCAAACTGATTAACCGGTAATCACACTCATTTGCAGTTAGTGAAATTTTTTAACGTTACCTTGTGGTATCACGATGAGCGAACGATGTCGATCTGTACATATAATTTCCTTCCTTTATCATTCACGGGCAGGTGTGTGGTTACGGGTTAAATGGAATCATTTACAGAACATTTAATACGTATACATATGTAACAATACTGCTATCTCATTTTATGTACGCGTGTCACACATAAAATACGATTAAAAATATGTTTCCAGAGAGAAACGCTGTACACACGCGACGCAAGACTAATGTGTTCATCGATCACGTTGCAAACATCCACATGTGTGGCGCGAATAAAGAACAAGAAAATGGAGAAAGAAAGAACGAAACATTATTAATTTCATAGAGACCCGCGCAAGAACGAATTCCTACGTTAGCGAGACTCGATTTCGTGTGTCGCGACGTCTTAATGAAAATAGTGAGTATAATCCAATTTGTTAGCTAACAGCCGACGGTGTGAGGAATGAACGAATAAGAGAAAGAGAGTGAGAGTGTGTGAGAGAGAGAGAGAGAGAGAGAAAGTAATTAAGTAAACCAAAGATGACGTTGACCCATCATAGATTCAAGCACAATAAGGAACTAGTAGGGCCAGGCACAATAAAATTCGGCCGTCACGTTGTAGGCAGCGATCTGTTAGAACGACAAGTCATATTAAGTATCTATATAGCGAGACTATTAAATAAACACATATTGTCTATTGTCACGAGAAGTGTATTCATTGTTAAACGCTGACTCCCTTCTTCGAGACTTTGATTATAGGTCTGGCACTGAGTTAAATAAACACACTTATGAAAAAACCCAAAAATCATTTCGATTTCTTTATTTATACATGTACAATATACGTATGTACGTGTTCGCCCTGAAGCTGCTGAATTTCTCTTTCATTTGAAAGAATATCGGTTGGAATAGCGAAAACCCATTTCGTCAACCGAACCTGTACCGTCATTCAAATGGACCCTGAAATATTGCACAGCGCTGCTAGAATTACGAGGAGAAAGTCTCGCAAGAAAGCAGGGGAAGCCGGTGAGTTGAGGTGACAGAGGTTTCATTCGTTCAATCATTGTAATTAACGCTGAGTTCGATCGTCAGAGTACACCCGAGGCACTGGGTACGACTACCGTTTGGATAGCACAACGCATTCTTCTGATTTGAGATTGGAGCATCACACAAAAATATTTGCCTCCATGTGCCCGGATGAAATTTTGGACAACTATGACAATTATACGACTAGAATGTACTACACTACTTTAATGCTTGGCGACGTGTCAGGTAAAACACCGACGCATTGTAAAAGACGAGCGTAACTCTGCCAGAGATGAAAGTAATGAAAGGATCTGCGCGAAAGGTTTCACAGATCTTGCGGAGAAGTACACGAAAACTGGAAGGGGCGGCCCTTCTAAATTAACAGAAACCCTTAACAGTTATATTGGCGCAATGGTGCAAGAAATACTCTCTCACAATGGGGATGTGTTAAAATTTTCTGGCGACGCGTTTATAGTGATGTGGAAGCTCCGCAATGGAATGATGATGCGTGATTTGGCAATAGAGGCAATGCAAACAGCTTGCACTATCCAAAAGCATTTTGGAACTTACGAGACAGAGGTTGGAGTAACTCTTAAAGGTTCGCCTAGCCGTAGCGAAATTAGTTAACACTATTGCACGTTGAATGGCGCAATTTGTTAAGACGTTCGTGAAATGCTCTTATAGTAAAATTGGCCATCGCCTCTGGAAGAATATATTTTACATCTATTGGCGAACCTAACTCGTCATCTTACTATGTCATAACTGGGAAACCTGTGTGGGATGTGAAATTTGCCGAAGGCCTGTGCCGGTAACGATACGAATTTATGA
This sequence comes from Nomada ferruginata, assembly GCA_963583965.1. Taxonomy (NCBI): domain Eukaryota; kingdom Metazoa; phylum Arthropoda; class Insecta; order Hymenoptera; family Apidae; genus Nomada; species Nomada ferruginata. Next base: position 1,670,892 of record OY757223.1, read on the forward strand.
TCGAATACAAAAGTACCAATCCTCTGTAATAATTTTATTAGCGGCGGAGATATTCTGGTTGCTCCGAGTAGCTGGCAATGGGTGAATCCAAGCGAGTACGACCACGAAACGCTTCCTGACGGTATCCACACCCTTATCAGAACTTGCACGGGCATGTGGTATCAGGAAGCATTGATCAGTTCCGATGCCACGAGCGAAAGTATAAAATTCTTTCCAAACTTATCAGAAGCGATTGCGTGTAATTTTCGTTGACTTGAGAGCGACTTTATTTTGTGCAAAAGACGAGAATGAAAATACGACAGATGTGGAAAATCCGGTGTATTCGTCTGAACTTATGCTAGAGAAGAAACGGGAATTAAGGATGCTGAGTATAGCCGGCCATAGTTACGACGAAGATAAATTTAAGCAAGTCGATTACAGCTGTAAGCAAGACAAATGGTTATAGCTGTATGTAATGCTGCATTTTAAAAGATATATATTCCAGTACGACCTAAGGTAATACAAGTGTCGAAGACCCGAATAAAAGATGGTTTGAAGAGGTATATGCTGAGGCCAGTGATCCGATCCGTGCAAATGGACGAACCGCTGGAATATTTAGCAGAAATGAGACAGGTGGTAATTCTGTTTATCAATGTGATCACGGAAGATGTACGGAAGAATGTATTAATTCCCCTGGTTAACTCGGCCTACAAATCGATTTGCAAGTAAGACTTAATCTACTCTCGCAATTCCGATCGATCCTGCAGGATTGAACACAATTTCCTTGACATTTCCTAATAAAGCATCGTTGGAAAAATGCATGGTTGCGTGAACAAGACATCCCTCTTCGACAAAGACCTAATGTTCCTGTGTATATTCGGTTTGCGAGGCGACAAGCACGAGTTAGAATCTCAGATTGGCCTAAGGTGCGCCTCGAAGGTGCAATCGTCCCTTGTGGCGATGAAAAATATTAAATCGGTGTCGGTGGGAGTAACCACAGGGATGACTTACTGCGGAGTCGTCGGACATATTTTACGAAGGGAATATACTGTGATTGGAATAGCGGTGAACAAGGCTGCGAGGCTTATGGTGGCGTATGCGGATAAAGTAGGACACGGAAGGAATCGCCGAATCATTTTTCCGTGGAGATCCTTACTAAAATTCTGGTCATTTTTAGGTGGTGTGCGATCGAGAAAGTTTCCTGCTTTCTCATCTCGAGGCAAGGCATTTCATTTTACAAGAACCGAAACACTTGAAAGGAATCACGAATGTCGGCCCGATATACGAATTTCAGGAACAACCAAAGTAATTAAAACGTGCAGAAATATTTCATTGAAAGCGGTACACTTATTATATGTATATTCTGTTCATCAGATACGCCGTGACGGATTTAGTATGGAATAAATACCCTCTGCTCGGTCGCAACAATGAGATTAAAATATTTAAAACAATACTAAAACAGCTATACGAATATGCTACTTTGAACACTGACAGTCGCGGATCGCGACCAAAATACAACACATTAATCATAAAGTACTTCTCTCCAGATCATTCGCAAAGTATTCAGCTTGACAATTGCTTTAATACTATCCGTCTTGTATTTCAAGAGGTGAACCACGAATAGGAAAGACGAGATTGTTGGACGAATTTACGCAGCATATCCCTTCAGGTGTTCGCTGCAATTACATTTCCTTGCTGTCGGAGAACGCCCAGGTTGACACTTTGTACTCTTCAATTGCAGTAAAATATATCTTTATGTAGATATCGATGGCCGATATCTCTAATTTCGTCGGAAAAAGATAGGGATACCAGCAAGACGTAATTTATCTCTCAGTGCAGATCTCGTACAGCCTGATAAACTTAATATTCTCGTTACCCCTCGGATTTACTCCATCGTCCACGCGAAAAGAACGCGAGGATAAATTGCTTCTTCGTTTGGGCAACGTGAAGTACGCGCACTTCCTGTGCGTTCTCAATCAACCCTTCAATGTACGTTTCACGATCAGTCATCGTTACAATTCTCTTGTCGAGACGGACAAACGGAAGATTCTAAGAAAGTTCTTGCTGAAATTGATGAAAGGCTGCTTCGAGGAATTGTGGGTGATTATGATCGACGATGCAGAATACACTGACAACGAATCCTTGCAAATTTTCGATGTTCTTACGAAGAGAGACATGGCATTTTTTGTGATAAGCTTTGGAAGGAAACTCGACACGAAGATTCATTTATATCTACGTCTTTCGAATAAGGGGCAGGTACGAATCGTTCGTTCCTTTTCAAATACATATTATTTTTCGATAAAGAGCAAGCAAATTTCTTAACGAAAGGTGATTGAACTCGCTGGGATAGACAAGTGGTTCCACGCTAGCCTGGCTTGTCAAATACTTAACGTGAAAGGTCTACCAGCAGAGCTTGAAAAGTAAATTAAACTTTAAGAAGTCCTGTGATCACTTATTACAGTTGTTACCGTTCTGAGAACACTATTTCTTTAAGGCTCATCCAGGAAAAAAGCTTTGGAAATCCTGGCTGGATCGAGAGTTATTTAGTGAGCCTTCACCAAGTTGGTGGTCTAGAGATAATAAATATAACTAACAGGGAAGCAAACATAAAGGGTTACGTGTTGCCGCCAACGTCCATGCTAAAGAGGTTTAATTTAAATAAATGATTCAGGCGGCAAACCGTATGCAACTATCGACTATTTATTTTATCCTACTCTGAATTAGATTTGTATCGAGCTTAGCATACTCTGAGTCCGATCGCGGCTTTCGAACGGACAAGTGGCAGATGTACAGAATGAGCTTTAAAGTACACACTCTTCTCTAATCGAGACGAAATTCTTTGAACGTATAAATGTTAATGCCACATTTTAGGACAGTATTATATCACTATTGGAAAAGGACAACGAAGTTGTTAAGTCGCTGTTAAGCGTGGACAATGAAGAAACCATAATATCAGTTTGCACCCTGACTGAGAGCTTTACAGCCGAAGAGGCAGACTCTGGAATCTCGATGGACGGTAAAGAAAAATGTAGCAATAGATTTATTTAATAGAGGACACTATAGTGCAGCCGAGTAACACACGTTTCGTTACATCAGTGATGATCTTGAAACTTTTCGATTCTCTTACACCTCTTGACCAACTTCTTTTAAAATGCGCTTCCATCATTGGCGAAACGGTGAACAGGCACATGCTGGAAAACCTGATGGGCGCGACATCTAAAAGAGAAATTGGACTTGGTAAGCCCGCGCATTTTACACGCGATAGACAATTTCTAATTAACCGCATCGGACTACAAATTGTATTAGCCATCACGAAGCTGTTTGAAATAAGAATATTTGGCTGCGCGATTGGGGACTTCTCCAGGAATACGGGGCCAATCATTTTTATCAAGAACATGAGAAGTCCTACTTCAGAAATGGACGTGTTCTGTGGCTGCATTGGCCTCACCGTTCCAAGTATCTAATTACATAATGCGAACAGTCTGCTCAATATTTTTGACTACGATTGCTAAAGGGCTGAAATTTTTAGGCGCACTGGCCGACTTGCCAAGATACGCCTCTTGTGGGCTGATGAGGTTCAAAATGACAATGTTTCGGGACACAACGTACCGGTATTAATAGCATAATGTTTATCTAATAAATTGTATTTCATTCTGACGTTAAGAGAGTCGTTCTTATATATGTCATAAAAATTCGACAAAGATTGTTAACAGAAAATCAGAAAATGGAGCTGCACAACCAGGCACTGAAGTACCTGCAACAAAATACAAAACGATGTGTGGCCTGCGGGGAAGGGCAGTTCGAAAAGTTATTAGGAAAAGTGTCGAGAAAGGAGGAGAGGAAAAAGACTGCGAACATAGACGAAATGTTCGACAGGAAGGATGTCAGTGACGGAGAAGGGAGAAGTAAATTAATCAGCGTTAAATACTTTTCTTAATATCCGATCATTTGATTATGATAACAGAAAGCAAGACACCACTTTCTTGCTTGAGCCTGTTTCCCACCATCGAAAGAAGACCGGCGGCCACGTTTTCCAACGTGGATTTCACTGGCTGCCAGTGCGACCTGATTCTAATGACCGTCTACACTCAAATGCTCGATCACTGTCGTGGTATTGGTACATAGCATCGATTATCGCAATCATATCCGGGCTACAAATTGCAATGAAGTGTCGACCAATAAATAATCGTTGCTTCAGGGAAAACCGAAATGATTCTTACTGCTCTGTTGGAGTTCGCGAAAATTTGCCTGATGTCCTCCAACATACCGCAGGCACGAAAGCTTTTGATAGAAAGTGAGACAGTTCTTGGAGAGGTGATTTTATTTTTCGCACACGATGTTAATGCTCGTTTATTATAATCCGCTCATTACATAAAGCTATTCCAAACGGACGAAGACGAATTGCTGATTCTGCCCTATCTCTCCGCGAAGATACACACCCTGCAGGGACAGTGCTTCTTGGAATGCGGCTCCATTGTCGAGGCAACCCAGTCCCTCGAAATAGCAATAAAGAAATTAGGATACGGGTTCCCGAAGATGGACATGATGATCGATTTGAATTCAATGGTGCAGCTAATCAAATTGAGGTTCAAGCTCGCTTGCTTTGTAGAGTACGCGTTTGACAGCAACGATGAAATGGACAGCGTGAATTACATTCAACAGCTGGCCGAGTGTTTGGCACAGATGTTCGAGCTCTATCGGGTAATTAGTTTCATTAAACACGCGTATAGCTAGAATGTTAATCGCTTTTCCGTAGATCAAAGGAATGAAAAAGCACGCGAGACTTGCCGCGATTTGGGGTTTGAACGCGGCTTTAGATGCCCGCAAAGATTTTCTGCTGCTCTGCACCTTTTACACTAACATGCTGATTACAGCGCACGTGTATACTGATAGGTGAGACCTTTCGAACAGAGATGAGTTATGCAGAATTGTAGAAAATTGAATGTTATCAACAGGAGCGTAATTTCGCGCTTGGAGCAAAGGGGTCTGAACATTTGCAACGAAAAGCCAGGTGCGCCCGAGCTTCAAGAAGTAAATGTGATCGCTGAACTTTACGCAGGAATATTTTTTTCCCGTTGGGTGAGGGGGCAGATTTCGGACGCTATCGAGATCGGGTTCATTTGCAGTAGATTAGCCGGCACGATCGCATCAACGTTCCTGAAGCTGCTGATATTGCCCAGATTGGCTCACCTATTAATGATCTCTTGCCGACACCCGGAAGTGGTCACGCAATTAAGAGAATTAGGTAGCGAACGATTGCATATATTGTGGCCGATATAATCATTGAGATAATTATTCGCAAATTTTTTAAACGACTGTAGAATTCGTGTCCGGTCACAATTTGGATAAATCAGCACGTACCTGGTACTATGCACTTTGCGCCGATGTTCATTTAGATACCGGACTGACGATTCTCACCTTTCAAGCTTGCGAGAAATATTTTCTCCGTGAAGGTGAGCAGATGATCAGTCTGCACGATCCAGAAGCAGAAAGGCGATACTTTACTTCGATGTGGCTGTGGTACGCAGATTTAAGTTGATGCTTCGATTTTTGTTCTGATGCAGAAATAAATATATATTTATATGTACTTATTGTTATCACGCAAAAATCAATTGAATAGTTAATTAAATTAATCTGGAAGGTGCATTAGAACTGAACAGTGGGAAGCTGCGAAAGTATGGAGCGGTAGAAATGTAGAAAGTATTCCCGTCATGGATGAACACATAGTAGCAGCGACAATTACGTATTTAAGAAAACTCGAAGGATTGCTAATCCTTTATGGTACTTATACTTTAAATCAAAGTTTAAAATAGTTTCGTACAAATTTTTACGATAATCTGTGCCATTCTTTTCGCGATAGTTCATCAAATGAATAATAGAAATACGGAAGCAGCTACAGTTATGGTACAAATAAAAGCTATGTTCGAAGAAGCTAAGAAAGTCCGAAGGATTGTTCCAATCGTAACGCCCAGGTATAATTGAACCAGAATCATTTTTGGGTGTTTGAACTGCGGTACTAGAAAGGAATATTTATAGATTCGAATTACTACAGATACATATTACTAAGGGCATATTACTGCATGATCAAATCTCAAAAGGGTGCAGCTATGAGGCTGCTGAACCGATTGCAAAAAATATGCTTGAAGATGGAAAACAGAATGATTTATAAGTGGGCTCTGCATTGTCAAAAGGTATCGACCTTTTAATAACAGAAATAGGAATTGTGAAAAAATAGGAATTATGACATAAAGATTAAATGGCCTTTTATATATTTTATTAAAACGAAACTTGTTCATCATTATTATTCCTATTTCCAGACTTGGTCGGGCGGAATCTCTTCTGTACAAATAGATTTGTGGAGAGATATTTCGGCCGCTAAGATAAGTGATAAATGGGACGAAATCAACGCAAACAGCTCGGACATGGTAGTTTTTACTTTCCCCTTGCCGAAATACATCCACTGATGATTTTTTATTCTTAAATTTAAGTTAAATAAACATTTCCATAGAATACGTAAATGTAATGAAACGGAAAGGCAGATGTAATTATAGCATTGCAATAAAGTTCTTTCTAGTTAAACGAAGTATAAAAAATAAAAATGAAATCCGAAACAAAGGAAAAATTAATATTCGTTCCTCAAATTTTTCTTGATTCAAAGTTCCGATATGTAGTGAAATAAAGTGAGAAAAACAATTTGTTAAAATTCTAGTGCCAATATATAAATCGGTACCATATTTTAGTAATTTCGCACAAATGAATGAGAAACGTGGTGTACCACCCCCATGCTTAATTGACAAGGCACCTGTAGCATTTATACAAGCACCGCCTAATACTTGCGATAATTGTTCGGTACGTTAAAAAGAAATATTCGACAAATAATTATGCTAATACATATGCAAACTAATCAAATAATATTTCAATAGTCTTATTATTCCATTGTGCTTCCCTTTGTTCCCACAATGCCTAGAGGATACACGTGCTATTTTAATAAGTATCAACCCTATACATCGTTGCGCAATATCTGTGCATTGACCTGTCCCCCTTATAGTAAGCTATATTATTTAAACAATTATTTTATATGTACCATAACGAAAATAATAACTTGAACTACAAAGGGTTGAAAATAAACGGAATTTTTTTTCCAGCATCTTCCGTATACAGGTGTTAAATTAAATGATTAAAATGGTACATACATGGAACAAATTATCTTAATAAAGTTATGAGAAAAACTGCTGTTCTACACCTTTATAAAATGCACAACAGTATATAATACATACAATTTATAAAGCCATGAAATTTGCAAAAATTGAAGAGATATATATTTCATTTAAAGAACTTTTATTTGAATATATAACTTAAATTGCACCCGGTTATATAACGTCCTACCATTCTCTGACTTTACTCTGAGAAGCATGTGTTAGTATCCACGTTTTATATTCCTGTTTCTTCCTTTGTACTTGATTGTGTCTCGGTTTCGCCTTGCACATTACATATTTTCTATCATTCCTCCATAACACAATGCAACTTCTGCATCTTCGATGTAGTATAGTTTTCATTTTTAAACCGCATGTCAAATTATACGTCGTTGATGATGGTTGTAACAGAGCTGAACAACTTTGCTTTGTATATATATTTGATAGACTATACGAATATTGTTTACTACACATGTGGTGTATATTTCGATTTATAATTCTTGCAAACGGTTCTACTGCAAATAATTTTGGAGCAATAGAGCCTACTGTTTGACAGGCTGTTTTGAACAGCAATGGCACTGTGTTCATTATTCCTATAAAAATAAAATAATTAGCACAGTTATATATAAATTACTGACTGTATATTTAAGAAATTGTATTGTCGAAGAAGGAAATACTGAGGTTAAAACATCAATGAAAATGAAGAAAAATTGGTTGTACTAACCGGTAATTGTTAATGCCAAATAAAACCACAAATAATCGTAAATAATTATAATCTAACTGCAGCTTATCGATACGTGTTAAAACCTTTATCTGTTTTATTCCTATTAAATTTAAAAGGATTGTACACAGCACTACAAATATGCGGCAGCCGGCACCACAGACGAGATGTATGAATAGCCACGACAGACAGTCGATAATCAGACATGTGGCGCCATCTCGCGTTTGCGGCCTTTTTCGCAGTTTTCCGTACCGCCAAACCCGAACTCCTAGATTACATCGTTAATTTAAACAATTGCGTTTTTCTCGGCTTCTACTGCGTACTTTTTAACCGGACTTGTCTTAAATTAAAGCTATGGGCCTTAGCTACCTCCTCCAATAGGTGCAACAATATCGCATTTGCGGTTCAAAAGTTATTAACAATTGAAAAATCGGCAAAAATGCACCACGGGTCACTGCAATTATCTCGGCTCCTGGAGGTGCTAGATTAATGATCGGGTGCTTAAAATGAAGGTGAAGGTTTCCGCTACAAGGCTATAAACGATTTACAAATGCTGCGCGCGCCGTTTATTTTTTATAAACAAATTAATAATTCATTTGAGAATTGCACCGAAACTATACACGAGGGCCGATCTAATGGTGCATCAGATTGTTCCTTGAACCAAGAGCTTCAATTTGAGTGGTCGTTGATTAAAATCGGCCGAACAGAAGCCGAGATAATTGTATTTGTTTAAAGAAATTATAAACAAATGCGATTACTGCCTCTTGCTGGTGAGATACAGCAATGACCAGAGGACATAAATTAAAGCTAGGCGTATAAGCTACCTTCCCCAATAGGTGTGAACATTATTCCATGCGAAGTTCATTTGTTATAAACAATTAAACAATTAAAATTGTTATTACGCCCAACTGCATATAGTTACAGCAACGGGATATTTTTTGTCGTGTAGCAGCATCCTTTACCTTTACTTTAAGCTCTCAGTGCAGTGCAATTGCAGTGACTCGGAGTGCATTTTTGCAAATTTTTCAATTGTTAATAACTTTTAAACCACAAATGCCACATTGTTGCAACTATTGGAGGAGATAGCTATGGTCCGTTGCTTTAATTTAAAACAAGTCCGGTCAAGAAATACGCAGTAAAAGCAGAGAAAAACGCAATTGTTTAAATTAACGATGTAATCCAGGAGTTCGGATTAAGCGGTGCGCAAAACTGTGAAAAAGGCGAAAAAGTAGAGATGGCGCCACATACCCGATTATCGACATATCGTTACCGACGAAATGTTTAAAAATTCATATCTCGGCTCCTGGTGGTTGTTTTTTAATAACTGGGATATCAAATGAAAGGGAATCGAATAAGCTACACGATAAAAAATACCCCGTTGCTGTAACTAGATGCAGTTGGCCGTAAAAACAATTTTAATTGTTTAATTGTTTATAACAAATGAACTTCGCATGGAATAATGTTCACACTGGTTGGATATGGTAGCTTATACATCTAGCTTTAATTTATGTCCTCTGGTCATTGCTGTATCTCGCCTGCAATTGGCAGTAATCGCATTTGTTTATAATTTCTTTAAACAAATTCAATTTTCTCGGCTTCTGCTGGGCCGATTTTATTCAACGACCACTCAAATTGAAGCTCTTGGTTCAAGGAACAATCTGATTCACTTTTGGAAAGAGCTTCGTATATAGTTTCGGTGCAGTTCTGCAACGAACTGTCAAATTGTTTATAAAATATAAGATTATGAATGATATTATGATAATGATGATGTTATAAAAATGATATATTATAAGGGTGTGTATATTTTTAAATAGAAATAATCATCTTCATTAAAGCTACTACAATACAAATAAATAAACAGGCTATATAGGGTGTTCCATTATTCACGGATTAGCATACAGAAAGCGATTAGAAAGTACAATGAAAAAATGTTTTATATATATGACGTCAAAAACGAACACATACAACTGACGCGTCGCACCAAGTTAGTTTCGAGAGCAACGTCGTAGAAAATTATTAGTAATTCAATAACTTTTGCCGCAGTAGAAAATGAACGACGGAAAAATGGAATATATTATAAATTTTGTCGTATAAAAAACCGCAAAATCTAAAAGAAATAAAATATAACCTACAAGAGTCAAGTATAATAATACGATAGATAAATTACTCGGAATAACTTATTTTCTCTATGATATAACCATTGCGGCTGTATTAATGATGTGATTTCTATTGATACCAATTAATCGGTGTACAAGAATAAATTTTTATTTAGGTTATGTTTTGTTTCTTATTTTCTTAAATAAAGCGCACCCGAGGATCATTTGTTAGTCCCTTATGCAAAATATTCTTTTCAGTTGCACACATCTGAGACTAATAAAAATAGTAGACTTGAAATTATCGAAATGTTGTTAAGAAAACTAAACAGTTTACTGCAAACTTCTGTAAGTATACTACAGTCTAAAAAAGAATATCGGAATTGTGTAATAATACGTTGTTACTTTTCCTAACCTCTGTAAAATGTTATTGAAAGTTTGATAATTATTAAACTTGTAGGTTTCTTATCAAAGGATACACAATCGGTACCTAAATTATATACCCATTGTGATAGAACAAACTGGAAGAGGTGAACGTGCATATGACATTTACTCACGTCTTCTGAAAGAGAGGATTGTGTGCGTAATGGGCCCGGTATATTTATAATACATCTCCCTCCGTGCTATTAGAATTTTTACCATTTTTGATTATTTGATTAAAAAAGGAAATGAATTCTAATCTTTCTATAAAACATAGAAGTAGTCTTAAAATAAAGGTAGACAATTATGTTATTTTATAGATCACAGATAACGTGTCTTCAGTAGTAATTGCTCAACTACTGTTCCTTCAATCGGAAAGTAGTAAAAATCCAATTCATATGTATATTAATTCTCCTGGCGGAAGTGTAACTGCAGGACTTGGTATATACGATACCATGCAATATGTACTACCCCCTGTTGCAACATGGTGTGTTGGACAAGCGTGTTCGATGGCCAGTTTATTATTGGCTGCAGGAAGTAAGGGTATGCGTCATTCTTTGCCCAATGCAAGAATTATGACACATCAGCCATCCGGGGGAGTATCTGGACAAGCTACAGATATACAAATACAAGCCTTAGAGATATTGAAACTTAAAAAGCAAATTAATCATTTGTATGTTAAACACACGGGTGTGGATTTGGAGAAAGTGGGTATGTATATCTGAAAGATATGTTTAAAAAAAATATATATGCAACGTATTACAACTTTGTAGAACGTCGTATGGAAAGGGATAATTTCATGAGTCCTGCTGAGGCAAAAGAATTTGGAATTATAGACAAGGTGCAAGCACGTGCAATGCAAGAAGAAGAAATAGAAAGCATAAGAACGTCGGAAGCAGCTTCCATTAAGCTTACTACGCAATCTTCAGTATGATATAAAAAAAGGATTGATGAAAAACCATGTATTTAAAATGATAATACTTTATTAAAACATGTATTTATCAATACTTAAAAATAGTAATAAAATATTTTTAAAACAATTGATATCTTGTATATAACGATATTTATGTACTGCAAATGTGCCCATATTTCGTAAACATGATATAAATGTAAAACATAGAACGATATTTTCATAAAAGATAAATATGAATTAACACGTTCACAGTCAGAGGCAAAAACGTATTTACTTCTATCTCGTACATCCACGAAAGTGAAATCATTCGTATCTCTCTGATATTATAGGCAAGCAGTATATCACCAAGCATTTTCGCTATATACTAAAAAATGAAATGGTATGATTATAGGAAAGACGTAAAATCGTAATGGAAGACGTGACTATATCAAAGCGCATATATATACACAACTAGTGAAAAATTTTGATTTAAAATTTAACATCTTGTACGTCCCTTCTGTCGTATCTCATAATGGCAGTCGCACTTAAAATATTCTTAAAGATAGATTAATTTTATAATTCCATTAATATTCTATTATCACTAAAAAATACTTTTAAAAAGGACGGAATTGATTATACGTCTCGATGCTAGACAACGATAAAGCATTTGACGGTATAGCGACATTGTATGTCAATAAAAAACATATAAATTCCCCATAACACCAGCTTTTTTAAAACCAGTTTCGTATCTCCTCTTTTCGCAGATTGCACGATCTTTTCGTAATAAAAATCACTGAGGGCACACTTGGGCATGTGCAAGCATCAGTATATCTTTCTTCTCTTTAGGAAATCTAAGCTCCCTCCCTGCTAAACGCGCTGCTTCGAGTTCTCTTTCAGCCAAAGCCAGCTCCGCGGGAACAACGCCACCGCCGCTTTCATGTTCTCTCGCGACCCAATCTAACGCCATTTGGCTACGCATATCATCGTCCAAAGCTCGGTGACTGTAATGAGCAACTACTTCCTGTCTGCTGCATTGTCTTTCTCTCATAGCTTTTAGAGATCCATTCCAATGGAGTAGTTGAAAGACAGTCATTAACTCTTGAAATTCTAACATCGTTCTTCCGCGATTGCATTCCAACATGAAACGAAATGCTCCTATACCCGTATTAGGGTCTTCTTTTTCATCTCCGCTTCCCTTAATAATAAATAATTCAATCCAGTATTTGCACATCCTAGGAATAACAATAAGATTTCAATCGCTAAGCATAGAACATACCTGCGACTGATTTCCTACACTGCTAGGCGTAGTGGAAGGCTTTGCAAAACTAGCCCTCGCTTCTGCAACAGCTTTTTCTATGAAATCGTCTGTTATTTTCCTCGCAGGGTGTTCATTAAACACAGAGTTCATCAAAGCAATTTTCGCAGCCGATATACGGGCTTCCGCTTTGGTAGGGCAATTTTGAAAGCTGCCAAAGCAAGATCCTCCAGGAAGAGTAACGTAACATACGTAAGGTCGACTTGTACCAGGTACAGACTCATAAATAACTAGTGCTCCATTACGTAGCTCGGTGCCCCTACTTTGTTTCATTTGCCAAAACTCTTGCAATCCTTCTACCACGTTTACTAAAGGATAAATTATTTAACGTGTACGTTTATTCTATCCCAAAACCTGTAATATAGAATAAGAATATTTTTACCTCTTCCGTAGCCTTGAGTATGTTTGGCAAAGCTGTTAACAACTGCTTCTACCGCTTCCTTCAACAGTTGCTTATCTCTAGCGTCTACCAATCCGCCTGTGATACCCATATTCTCAGGAACACGAGATTTTGTTTTAACTGGCATTATGCCCTGCATCACCCTTCAAAAGCTCATGTACATTTATGACCTACAAATGGAATAATTGTATAGAAAAAAAAATTTCTCGAGGATATATACATGCGAAATAATAATAAAAAAAAAAGGATAATATCTGACAGCGTATAAGCGAAACATTATTATTCCTGACGTTGTGATCAATGACAGATCAAGTATAGAACAATAGAAACGAGTGAGCAAAGTAGGAAAAATGTGTCTACATACGTAGCTAAAAATCGGCGGAACAATGTTAGCAAGGATAGTCTTTCTCAAATGTTCGGTGTGACAGATCTCGAATGTTATGCGTGCAAGCAAACGGTGTAGCAATTGCTGCGACACCAAAGGCATGAGACGTGAGAAGAAACCCTGGAGGCCCACCTGCAGAGACCCGGATGCCCAGGAATTCGCGTAAATTACTCTCCGGTTGAGCGCTACGGGATCAAATTGCAATACATATATAACGCGTTTAATGGCCCCGGACCACTGACGATTTCCAGAAAACCAGGGCTGTCTACCTCGGTCAAGAACCCCATGTTACGGCGACACTATCATCGAGGATTGCCAACTGATTGGGAACGTTTTCTACCAAACACAGTATCGGATTCCACGAACGTGGAGCCCACACTCTTATAGACTTGCAATTTTTACTATAAAATATATGATGCTATACACGATAGGTCAAATAATAGAACAGAACGCGATACTTAAAATAATTTTTCCATTAATACAATCTTACTTGAGTAATACTGCCTATACAGTCACGGCAAGAAATCTGGTTTCGATGAATTTTTATATCATAATTATTGAAAGAAAACTTTCATTATAGATGTTAGCATTCCAAGATAGATTTAAATGAAGGTTGCAGGCGTTAGAAAATAAATAAATTCTATAAAATTAGAAGAACAGCATTGGAAATGTTTGAAATAGATAGCAGGGTGTTCCATAAAGTTGTAAGCGCGACGTAAGCGCCATATGTGGGTGGCTGCGGAAACCGCAATGTTCAGTTGATAAGAAAGGGCCGCACCAAAATTAATAAAACAAACGAAATACACTACTGCGCTATTGAAATGATTGGAAGAACAATTGCATATTTCGATGATTAACTGTTAGCATAAGTAAATTTGAAATTGATCTATAGAATTCTATAGAAATCTTGTGAAATCTAATGAAATATACTTTGAAATGCTGACGACCATTCGCGCCTTTATAGAGGCTATCTCTGTTACTCTTTGAGTATTTATAACTTAATATTCTGGTTAAAAACGTAATAGTGCAATTAAATGAAGAAGAAAAACGTGCAATATTAAGATTGGTATTCATTTAAAATTTCGTTTGCTTTCTTCAGGGATAAAGAAGAAAGAAAACATGGACATCACAGCATGAAAAGTTTTACGGACTTCATCCGCCGCATATTATTAATATTATTGTGATATTATTAACGTACGCTTTACAACTATTTTTTGGTATATCCCTTTTTAGGATTTATAGTATTTGATGAAATGTAATTGCCCTTTTATATTTTTATGATTCACAATAAAATATATGGGAGCAACTATTTACGCGCGCACATTTCCCGCGTGATCAGGGCGTTAAGTGCATGAATGCATTACTCTAGTTAGTGTGTGTGCAGCAGATCAGCTGAGCGCCAGCTGTGCTTCTCGTAGCGGCCAATAGAAATCGCATATACTGTTGCACAGCAGCGCCCCGAGTAAACGACCGGTGTCTACTGGTTGGTGTTCCCGCGAAAGTAATTTGCAGCGTTCTGTTCACGATTTAGGAGCATTATTTTATGTTTATGTACCTGTTTTTACGCGATTATACAGTATTTTAGTTCAGCTGCATGTGGTGCATTTATTTATAATAATATTTTTCTGTGTTCCACAAAAAAGTCGTGGTAAAATCGAGCGGGAAACATAGGTGCGCAGAACGCGTTGGTGCTGTGTCTCCCTGGATTTATGCATGGTGTATTAGCGTTATTTCGTGTTAAAATACAGATGTATTATATTGCTAACCTAAAGCACATCTCTCGTGAGCAATAGACAACAATATTTATAAAATTTTGTCCAATTTTGCACTGTAAATGCTTCGCAAGAACGAGGCATCTGTCAAAGGACGCCAACGTAGCAGCAGGCTTGCATAGCCCTGAAATTTCGTACATGCACGTGAAAATAATAGTGTTTACACGGTGGAAACAAACGATAGGACTTCAGAGAAGCTATTCAGTGAAAATTCTAAATTTTGTTGCCCCTTTGAGGTTATGTTATACATATAGAGGGCGTGACAGTGGCATATTGCAAGCAGGGGTTGGTCATCATTTCGCGCGCTGGTCTCCCGCGCTTCGAGTTCCACGTCTCGTATTTTTCTGAAGAATTTACAGTTCTGTGATATTTCGAGGCTTGAAACTGTATTAGAAAAGACTTTAAGGAATTTTCACGCTTCGGAACGATTAACGTGTGCAAAGTTATGACATAAAATATTGAATCAAACGCAGCCAAGTATACGTGCATTATGGCGAACGGGTGCGTGTAAGCTTCGCGCGCTCTTTTACTTTTTCGGCATTTTCCTGGTTAAATTATCAAGTGAATACTATAAAACTCGGGGAAACCCTCGATTAAAGCATTGGCCAACTTGTGTTCATATAAAAAAAAAACCCCCGCGTGTGAAACATATTTTGAACACGTCAACAATTCTGCAGCAAAATGCCACAGACAAGGTAAGCGAACGACTTTCCATTTGCTATTGAAATTCCATTCTATTCTTTCGATTAGCCGTATAAAATTGTTCGGAACACCTTCGGAATGGATTCGCCTGATTTAAATAATTCTTTGAACGTTCCATTCCAAAAAAAAATTCAGAAATATGCATGTATAACCTTCTTCGAGTAGCACCCACTTTTCAAGGGCCCAGCCGTATTATACGAATAATATGTGCATGGCTGTTTATTCTACGGCCTCCTTGATACCTTATAAGCATTTCCTAGCATTTTTATCCCTTATACGGAACGTACATGGCTAGAAAAAAATGTTAGACGCAGTAACACGTACTTCTCCACTAACACACAAAAATATTTTTTCCTCCGTGTTAAGGACACACCTCCCTTTTATATAAATCTATGATTCGTCTAACATTGTTGGAATACTATTACTAAGAAAGAATCATTTTATTTTCTAATCTAGCTTACATGGGAAAAAGCCACAGACTTATTTACAAGGTGGCAAAGTAGGAACACAATCTGTAAAACGTAAAAGACGAGCAACAGAACTTTCGGAGGACTCGGAAAATGTATATCCGCCTAGTAAAATACCAGCAGTATCAAATACATCATACACAGAGTCCTGTCAGTCTGTGCATTCATTAGAAAATTCATGTATCCCACATCAAGTGTCCCCATTGAAGGAGCAACAAGAACCAGCCACCTGGTCCGAATTAAGGACTGCAACATGTTTTTTAACGCCATCATCCTCTAGCAATACAACAAATAGGCCGAGCCCTTTGCCATCATTTCCATGGGCTGATGGGTCTCAAGTATGGGCTCTTATGTGCTTGGGAGATCAGAAAACAGTTGCTCAAAGGAACCCACAAATGTTTCAAAGGCACCCAACACTACAGCCAAGAATGAGGGCAATTTTGCTAGACTGGTTGATTGAAGTTTGTGAAGTGTACAAGCTACATAGAGAGACTTATTATCTTGCAATGGACTACATAGATAGATATCTGTCCATTCATCAAAATGTGCCCAAAAATCAATTACAATTAATAGGTATCACGTGTCTTTTTATTGCTGCCAAGGTTCGTACGCTTTTTCATATATTTTTTCCAATGCTGATTTTTTTTCTAATGAACAATTAATTTAACAAAATTGCATATTGTATTTTAGGTTGAAGAAATATATCCACCCAAAATTGCAGAGTTTGCATATGTGACTGATGGGGCTTGTACAGAAGACGAAATCTTAGGAAAAGAATTGGTGATATTGAAAGGTCTTGGCTGGAACTTATCTCCGGTTACTGCTCCTGGATGGCTTAATATTTATATGCAAATTGAATCAGGAGATTGGACACGGCCTAGTACATTCATTTACCCACAGTATGGAGGTCTGCAATATTCACAGGCAGCTCAGTTATTAGATTTAGCAACATTGGACGAAGGGAGTTTGAAATTCCCTTATAGTCACATGGCAGCAGCAGCTGTTTATCATACACAAGGAAGGGAATGCGCATTGAGGGTGTCACGCATTCCATGGGAGCAACTTTCACCCTGTGTAAAATGGCTTACACCCTTTGCAATGATTGCTGCAGAAGAAGATTCTCAGTGCCTTTTAAGGTCCACAATAACACCTGTGGAATCGAATTCTGGATCTGGACTCAAAGCTACAGTCCCCAATATAGTGATGGATGAATCACATCGTATACAAACTCATGTAGTAGATTTAAATATGTTAGAAAAAGCACAGCAACGATTAGCGGATGACATTCCGCCTATCGACACAAACGAAACTGATTCTAATCCGGAATCTGGCAGACAGAGCCCAAATGAAAGTACTCTTTTAACTCCGCCGTCTAGTAGTCAAAAAAATTCCACTACACCGTCACGTCCGCCACCACAGTTACACCCGTACACGTAATCTAATATGTATTTATAAAAAACACTTCGTAGTTCCTGGTGAAGTGTACCGTTTTCTAACTGATGGTGAATTATTTTAACTAAACATATAGTGTATATTTGTCTGTTAGGAAATATCATATAACTGCTGAAAACAGTTTTGCCTATGCAATGTCGCACATGTGCTACTATATACGCGACCGCATGAACGCACGCTTAATGACAGTGTACCCTGTACATTGCCGTAAGTAACACGACGCTTCCCATTAAATCCATTGCCGTTGAGCAGTGATATTTATATAGTAACATTAAGACTTACAGTACAAGGTGTTAACCATTTTTTGCAGTGTCTGAGTGACATTGAATTTATTTAATATTACTTGTTTTATTATGGACGTTTAAAAGAAGTGCCTTACATAGAGGAATGTAAATTTACATGAAAGCCTATGGCTATCTTCTGTGATTGTATTCATGCAGTGGATGAACTCGATGATACATTATTATATTGATATGTTAGGGAGAATTATTATGATTACTATTTTCAAGAATCTAGACAACATAAGTGCCTGCAACAAGTGTCCTTAAAATAACTGTTTTTATTAGGTCTGAGCTAAGGAGAGCATTGTGAATAGTATTCTTTTATATAATTCGCTTTATTTTAACGCAAGGTATTATAACAATGCGTTATCGAGCCGGGTATATGTATGTATTTTTATGTATATGTACATTGTGAAGTACTAATAATTACAAAAAAAAAAAAAAGAGGATGCGACGAAGGGAATGAATGCACGAATGATGATGTAAGACTACTAATTATTAAAAATAGAATTAAAATTTCGTGATCCATTTACACTGCCTTGCATGTAGTGACGCGGCCGTTTATACACCTTTGTATGGAAAAAAAACTTGACAATAAATATTTGTAAACCCTGAATATTAAGCCCGCAATTTTCTGTCCATCACGTGGACTATTTATTGAAAAATTAATATTTTAAATAAAATAGAAAAGCTATAAAATTCATTCATGATGATAATCAGTTTTAAAGTTACGTTAGAGCTTCGTGAAACCGCAATAGAAAATTTCACCTCGTGGATCTCATAGTGATTAGGCGCGTTCAAAGTGTAAGGCGAATTAACGTATGAGGCAAAGTTTAATGTATTCCTGGAGGCAAGAAATGATTAAAATTGTATTCATTCCTCCGTCTTCTGAGCTTTCTGAACTTTTTTTGCTGATATTAATTTATATAGTAGCAGAAATTGAGGAAAATTGCTTAGTAAGTGGAATCAGCCTCCGTGCATTATTTTATCGATTCGAATATGTATACATATAAACTTTTATGAATGCGTATACATATTTCAGCTCTAAATTACATTTACTTGCAATATATTCTGTATTTTCTAGTCAAATAATTACAATATTGGTGCTGTTTAATGCCCTTTATCTCTAATGTAAATTTCATTCTGTTCCATAGCGTCTCTTTTATTTGATAGCGTGCCTATCGTTTGCTTCGAGAATCGAAAGAATAATCGAAGATCGATTGTAGCGACGCTGACAGGCGGGAATGCGCAGTAGCATAGTGACGCCGCACCATAGTGCCCAGCGATCTCGTCAACAGGTTAGAATTTCTCAAATTTCTTGTAGAAGTAAGTAGATTTATGTTAATAGCATTATTTATTTGTTGATACTTCCTTCTTCTGTTATTTTGTATGTATATTATAACATTTCCATATCAAGCGTACTACAAATATAGATTCGAAGGAAGTAGCGTTTAATTTGTAAATAATTATTTTTGTAAATGGAGAGTGATAGGGCCGGATGGCTAGGGCCGCGCGGGTCTCCATGCACAGCAACATCCTCGTGGTGAGACCTGGTCAATCGATATTATTTATTATACAATCACCAATTTTATCACTTTCTCTTTTTACCGACAATACTTCTTCAGTAAATAACAGTTCTTGAGCTGACCGCTATTCATGAATAGAGGGTGCTTAAATCAGTCTAAAGTTTCCAGGTCGGTATGGTAGTGAACGCGAGACACAAAATTCCATGGGGAGATAAGTCTATTCCATATCTCGTCTGTGATTACGTAGACTCGAATGCCTGGACCGATATTATCGGCAGTAAAAATTATATCGCAGCGCCACGGCGGCTGTTCAAGGAACGGAATACTGCGTTGGGATTGGCTGTTCCGCTTACATTCAAGTTGTCAAATGCTTGGACGGCCGTTAAGAAAGCGGCTGCATGCTAAACATTGTAACGGTGGCGGTATAAAAGTACGTGTGCGTGGGATTTCGACGAAAAAAAGTTACTTAATTGTTCCAATATTGAACCACATATAAGTGACAAGCCAACTGCTACAACGTCTACAATAATTGTGAATACATGCTCCAAGATAATTGTGTCATTTGTTCGCATCGTCGAGGGATATGCAGTGCGAATGCTAACTTTAACAATTTTCAGTTCGTCCATTTATATGTGAAACATTACACGAGTCTGTACAAGTTCTCTTCGTGCCCGTGTTCATCAACAGTGCAACGACGAGTGCGTTTAACAGGTCCATCGACAATTTTCTAGCATCAAAGAATATCATCAACATGTCATCAAGTCCAAAAAGTGTTGGTGGGACGGTTCGTGAAGGTACCCGGATAGTGCTTCGAGAAATCACCGCATCCCTTCATAATTCGCCACCTATGCAAAGTCCTCGACGCAAGGTATTTTATTTACTCTTTTTACGTAATTTCAGTTCACCCGTTTTATTTACTCTTACACAGACTTTCTTTTCTAAATACATTTTGTTTATTTACGTCAGGTACATACCTACCATAGATCACAAGCAGATAAAATATTTTCATCGAATGCATCTGCATATTTTATATTGCTTTTTCGTACAGATTAACGCACGTTTTTCTACTTTACGCTTTTTACACGGTACGCATTTGCCTTGTAAAGAGACCCAGGTGTGTGTCCTTTTCTTATGAACGATAATACGTTCGCAAGCCGAACAAGATAATGAACTTTAAATCGGCATATTCAGCATTCTTATCGGTTTATCATTTCCCTTTTTACCCTGCCGGCCTTTTCTGCGTGTTTTTATTGCAAACAGTTGTGCCGGAGCACCCCTATAAATAAACCCTGAATCTCCAGGAGCACCTTGAAACGAAAATAAATTTCTTCCCTCGCGCGGGAGTATCTTTCTTCGACGTTCAATAAGAACATTGGCAACGAATTTGCAAAATTATTTTTATGCACAAAAAGTTGCGATGATAATACCGTTTCGGATATCTAACCGTACATCGTAGGTATATACATTCGGTGATAACGCAATGTCGGCATCGTGGGTTGAATAACAAATTAAGGAAAGTACAGCTACACTGTTCGATAGACTGGGCCTCAAAATGAAGTTTCTTGTAATATTTGTACGACTTTTTTTTCATAGGTGAACCAGAAACAGGTTTGTTTTCCACGTTGCGAAACAGTGGAACCGGTCCTTCGCATCGTTCCAAAAAAAAAGAAGGCCGTACACTTCCGATTGCATTTTTCTTTACGGAAATATCGAACTAACACATTGTACATTTGGTCCAGGTATTTGATCGATGCAGTTTCATTAAAACATTCGACAGTTTCTCGATCTTCTTTAATGCAATTCCACGCAGAGCGATTCGACCGCGCTGAGGCTTGACGCACAACTATCTCCACGCAAGTGAAAGTGTCGATTAATAAATATAAGATTAGATATATCATAGGTATTGTTATGTATGATGCATAACAAGCAGCTTTCGAACAGGAATTGCAAGTTTATGGAAAAGCCTCGAAATAAGAGCGTAAGGAGAACGCAGGAAAATTTCATGGTAAACATGGTATCCACTTTCCACAATAATTCCGCAAAATTGCTTGGTAACTTTACTCAATTATTTATTCTATAATTCCATTAAAATACATACTGCAATCGCCTTGCACTATATTCTACGGGTGCAATACCCCTCTACCAATTCGACTGACCGATCGATCCTCTTCTTTTTACCCTTTCAGCAATCGAACACTCGATTAACGAGTATCCACGTGTCACTCTAGATAGCGCTACGCCGTTGCACCTCCAGTGCCATGAATCGTGTCCCTCCACTTCCATAGTTGGTGATCTTTGTAGCATAATGCCTGTGCGGCGTGTGCGCTGTTCAACGTTACGACTACGACAACGGGTTACTAGCAGTAAGTGTTAGTACGCGTATCATCGTAGCACGGACGGTGGCGATGACTCTACCGTCGTTGATTTTCCTTTACGACCCAGAAGCAACTCGTTCTACGCTGGACGCTATCTAGCTGCGGAAGTTGCGTTCAATCGAAAGAGCCGTCTTTCTCGAGAGGTGAGACGCTCAGGTTTTACCAACATCGCCTAGTTACATTGTGTGATATACTTTACGTTCACACTTACACATACTCTTGCGCACGTACACATATGGTGTCGCGTGCCGTGTGATCAGTGGCAGTAGTGGTGGAGGATATCTTGAGTATCGACTGGAGAATGCGTTGCGCTAATATTAGAATTTCGGCCACGGATGTATTCTTCGTTGATCATCGTCTCCGGTAAAGTGTTCTTCCGGTAAAATCTCTTCGTAGAGATACGAATGATAGCAAGAGGAGGAGGAGGAGGATCCTTGGCAATCCTGAGACCTAGTTTCAGTGCCGCCTGACCTTTATCGTCGTTCCCAATCGAATGCCATTGGGCAAAGTTCATTGGACAGAGAGCTGTCTTGCGAGGCCCGTTTTAATTGACGTCGATAACGAATACGAGGCTCGAAGGAATCGTCTCTACGGGTAGAAGGATGAGAAAAGATAGAGACACACCCCTTTGGGAGGAAGATACGTCTGTTACGTTCTCCGTTAGATCGCGACCAGATGGGAATGACTCATAGCGACAGTGTGTTGTGTGGTCTCGATGTCAAGAACACGCCGAATAAGGAGAACGCGAGCTCCTCGGGTTTCGAATGGAATTGCTACTGATAGCATCGCTTCGCTCGCTTGAACGCTTCGCCTACGGTGTGCTCGACCGAACGCGTTCACTTCGAACCGTGGGGGGTTAACGAGTAAAAGCGCCACGGTATAAAATAATCGACGATACATGTACTATTATGGTTCATAGAAATGTTCTCATTGTTCCAAGCGATCGAGGAATTGAATAATTGGTGGCGGTGATCCCGTCTCGTTTCGCATTACCCGGAATGACTTTTTACTCTCTGTCTCGTTAAGAAGAATTGACCGTTTCCAAGTATGCATACTTGGGCCTCTTTTTACACTATGCGAAAGTAAATCGGATGTATATCTGTAGCTATGGGTCTCGCTTCTTTTTAACCACCCTGTATGATGTCGGTCGCGTCAAAATTTGACGCGGTATGTTTGTTGTTGATAAAAAAAAACATGACACAGCTTTGAAAACGTTATTCATTGTCGTCTTATCAGAATGAACACGTTTCATGGTTACTTGCAAATGTCATACGACCATCGTCTCTGAACGTTTCTATACGCTTTCAATCGATTCGCCGCGAGTCCGTGATCGAAGTAACTTGTGGCGCATTTGCG
Source organism: Nomada ferruginata (assembly GCA_963583965.1). Taxonomy (NCBI): domain Eukaryota; kingdom Metazoa; phylum Arthropoda; class Insecta; order Hymenoptera; family Apidae; genus Nomada; species Nomada ferruginata. The sequence continues at coordinate 1,694,221 of OY757223.1, forward strand.
AGAACACGAAGGCCGTGCTCCGAATAGGAAAACTTTGTAGGATGCTTCGAACGTTTCTCCATCCGATACGAGAGGCGTAATCAGCACTGTCAGGTGCACACATTTTCTTTTGTACCAAACTGAATTGTTGCGCAGTCGGTTCTAGCATTGTGTTTCATTGTTCTGCGCCAAGTTTTTAATTGGCAAAGGTCCCTCATTCGCGTAGAAATGTATAATATTGGCCACAGTTCGTGTCTTGGTTTTGCAAAATGTTATGCGTTGCTGGTCGCGACAATCGTGTTGATTATCAATTCCCAATGGGAATAAATTGTTTCCCATTCCAATTGTTCTTATTCCAATTCGACGAATTATATTCCTTACAATTTATAGATCGCTGCCACTACACGTGAGGAAATATCAATGATCATTTCGTTATCCTTTGCGCTACCCACTGTGGCTGCACACAATTAAGTAAGAGTCAGACGAAGCATAATCTGTTAATAGTGTAAATAATTGCACGAACGTAACAGAGGCAACTCGAGCAGGTGCAAAAAAAAGGGGGACATTAATATTCATGATATTAATGTCTTATTCTGTGAAGGAACACGTGTTTAACACAAGCAATCGGCAATGTACGTACACAACAGTTGGCGTGTTGGATTTGCGAGGCATGTTGCGGCTTGCATGTTCTACTTTCTAAATGCGCTTGTTTCCCGTGCAAAGCTTCACCGAAGCACTGACGCGATCCATCTCGCGTGTTTAATCAGAGAAGCCACGGCATCGGCTTCTTAATTATGCGCAAAAATCAGACGGCTCGTGCAATTGTGCTCGACGTGGAACGATCACAGTTTAATCGGTGCAAAACGCATCGATACATTTCTAATTGGCTCGCCTTCTCGTTAAATCGGCCAATTTGTTTCGCTTTCCTTCATAGAAATTGAATAGATGAGAGCTTGTAATGAATTTCCCCAGATAAGGTTTGGACTAGTCAGGTGGATATAAAATTATGAGCGCACGAAGAGGGGGAAACTTTTTCCAGCGATAATTGAATTGAATAAATAGAAAAAAGAGAAAAGAGAATCAAGTACCGCACAGGGAGCTGTCTTCCTGGTCGGAAACGGAAGAGAACTTGGAAAATAGTGCGCGATGCGGGAAAGGGGTGAATGGGAAACGAAAGACGGTCTGTGTCGTCGAAAATAAACGTGTCAGGGGTGAGGATACATAGGCGGGGAGAAAGTAAGAAAGTTCACTACGTGGGGTTCCGTGAACTCGCGGGTAAATATGGCTTCATATCGGCTGGCAGTGGCAGCCGAAAGTGGAGGTCCTTTGGGAAGTCATGGGGAATCTCATCCGCAAGGTAAAACGCGCGATACACCTCTCCTAATTCTTCTTGCGACCGATACGTCGGTCACGCTCGCCACCGTCTTCTAACACTTCTTCGCATAATATCTCTCGCACCGTATCAACTTTCACACAGAAGGTCCACGCTTCTGGATCTCGATTTAGATTTCGATTTCTTCTACCGAATGGATCAGTTCTTCAGCTTCTTCTGTGACACCGTGATACGCGATCAGGTCGTAAAACGGTACGTCGACGACACGGATCCAGGTACTTTTTTATCGCGGACCACCATCCATTCATAACTGTTCTTGGCATCGTTTCACGAACGAGACTGATGCTAGATCCGAGAAAACAAAATCTCATCTCCCTCTCCTTGTGCTGCCCAGCCTCACGGTATATTTTATAATTAGTCTCAGCGACGAATAAGTTGCGCAATTTCTCAAAGAAATCCGCGAACGTTGCTGCGATCAGCTGACTCGGGGCACGCTTTTAGTTACCGTCGATTGCTCGCTGGACACGCATCTTTGTTCTTTCGCCTCGCGAGAAATGGAGTATATTAATAAGTTGTTAAACCGTGCCGCAGTGATCCCGGCAAGGACGTCCTCATCGCCCACGCCGCTGGTATTTTGCGTCTGACTCGAGGCTCGAGTCCCTGTGTAAAGCTCGTTGGGGCGTAAGCCTTTAACGGAAAGTTCCGCGATAATTAACGCGAGGCCGCGATGAAGAGTTTGGGATTGAATGAGTTCAGGGTCGCGGTGTGATTATCGAGATTTCTTTATCTACTTTTTTTATAAACGCAATTGGTTATCGAATCACGTTCCGCCTAGAGCTGTATCTCTAGATCGCCAGGTCGAATGATAAATCGATATGGGAGGATAAATTTAACGGTGCTTCTTTTTTATTTTACAGAGCGGCAACGACAGTACTGCATCGAAAATCGGGGAGCATGAGGTGAAGGTTCGATTCGCCCGCGAGTTTGCAGACGTTGGATCGATCACCACCTGCACGGCTCCGGAAAGTCTGTCGTCGGCCAGCAGTTTCCAGAGTCTCAGCAGTACCCTCAGCACGAAAAGCAGCAGCGGGATTTCTGCGGACACTGTACCACCTAGCCCAAGCCAGGATTCGAACGCCTCCTACGTAAACCCGAACATATCTGGAGTGGAAGATCTGATTCTTGGTTGCGCGGAGATAAATTTGGACAACGACGAAGATTGTTCATACGACACTCTTCAAAACTCCCAGGATCTCAGTCACGATCAAACCTTTGCGTCTGCTTTTGACGAAACTAGTCCTGAAGTGAATACAGATGCGAACGTGGTCTCGTTGATAGAACCCGGGAGCGGGGCCGAAATTCCTGAAACTTGTATCAGTACTCCTGAAATCGCGCGTTTACCTGTTGTTCGCACGCCGGACATTGAGGAGCGGCCAATTATACGCACGATTTGTATCAGAGAACCCTTACCGGTTGCGACTGTACCGTCTGGCAGAAGAAATAGCTTTGCCAAGGTACAGGAATCCCTGGAGAGATCGATTTCCCCTAGGAAGTGCAATGATTTAAATAGTAGCAATCATCAGACAAATAGTGGCAACGAGAACGGCGTGGTAGAAGCTTCACTGCCAAAGTCTTGCAGCACAGAAGAGCCTAACTTAAATACTCCGGTGCCCGTATCGCCTGCGAATGCGGTCCTCGATGTTTCTTCTAAGAAAGAGGAATATAGCTCGCCAGAAAACAATACTAGTGAAGCTCATGCGCTGACTTTGAGCTTTGCACCATCCGCTCTAAATTCTACAGCTACTTTGGATTTTGATTTATCGGGACATGCCGAAGAGCTCTCGTTACCTAGCATACCGACGTTTTCTTCGTTATTAAATAGCACAGATTCGACGAAGTTAAGCGAAAGCGATGCAACAGGGGATCAGGCTACGCCGAAGAGCCAATTGGTAGATTCTCCGTATCCGGTGAAGAATTCTAATGAAATAGTAACTTCTTCTCCGCAAATTCTACTGAAAAGTTCCCCTGAAGAAACACAACCGCAGAAGAATATTCAAACAGAGGAGGTTCGATCGAGTACTTGCAATAACGTTGCACGCGATGAACAAAGTGGCGAACAGGCGTACAATTTAAACGACACTCCGGTTGCCAGACCAAAGGCGCCTGAAGTGCAGCAGAATTCAAGCACGAGCTTTCACAAGGAGGTTGAGAGCAGTGATATCGTTCTCAGCACCGTCGAACATTCTCCACCAAAGGACGATAGCCTAGAGGTAAATGTTACTCCTTCTAGGAAGGAAGAGAAGATAGAAAATACTGAGCTACGGATATTAAATCGATCTCAGGACAAGGAGAATTCAGACGATTTAGAAAAACCAGGTGGAATAAGTTTGTCTGCAGAACTGGGATCCAAGGAGATTGAAGCGATCGAGGAGCTGCCCATTGAAGAAAAGCTAGATACGACCCTCACTTTGCATGATGTTTCTTTGAGTTTGGAGGCTGTATCAGAAGGGGAACAGTACACGGAGTTTCAACCGCAGCGACAGAGTACTACGCTAGCTACATTAAATATCGAGCAGCCGAATTTCGAGGAATTTAAATCCGCAGCTGAAGACATTGCCGATGATATCTTTAAGTCTACACTGGAGAACACAGAAGAAAACGACCCCTTCGTCAGCGCGACATCCGAAAGTGAGCGTTTGTTAATCGCAAATTTTCAAATGTAGGAAATGATCTATTAATGACGATTTTGTACTTCAGTCTTCCAGGATCCTTCTAGCTTCGACTTTTTAATAAATCTCGGAAACAAGAAAACCATCAATCGTTTGAGGACCGAGTCTTTGTATGTGAAGTTCGATCCGTTGGTAGGCGATACCAGTATGTTACCTCAAGGAAATACTCCGCCTATGAACGAGGAACAAAACGGCAAAAGTGAAAGCATACCCGCGAATATTGGTACCCCTAAACGTAATCCTGCCATAGCAGCTATAGATAGGCTACTTTTTTATAGTCCTATTACCAGCAACATGACGCAAAAAACAGACAAACCTCAAGAAAAACTGGTAAACAAAGTACGATGTGGTTCTATAAATATTATACATTTGACAACGGGTTAAATTGATATGATTTTTGAACATTTGCATTGCGCAGGAACAACCCCCGGACGAGCCGAAAACAGATACTCCTCTTATTGCCGATATTGATATGAGCAAAGAATTAGAATTAGTAAGGGTAACTGTATTACAATTAGAAGAACAATTAGAGAAGCAGAAGAAAGAATACCAAGCAGAACTGGAAAAGCAAAAGGTTGCTTACCAGGAAAAAATGAACAAAGTGCAAGCACAAATGGCGCAGGAGGTAAAAAGTAAATCTCAGATGACGTAAGTTATTTGTTATCCATGTAATATTCTATTTGTATTGCAAGTAAACTAATCGAAACATCTTCCATAGGGTCGTAGTTGATGAATACGAGAAATCGATTAGCCGACTGCTCACTGAAAGGGAAAGGGATCGTACAAATTTTGAGCAAGAGATCGCAAAGGTCCAAGAGGAACTACAAACCACAAACGTTCACTTAACGAACACGGAGGCGGCTTTCAACGATGTTCATCAGAAATACGAGAGGCTAAAGGGTGTGGTATCTGCGTACAAGAGCAATGAATCAGTATTGAAGGAAAGTATCCAGGAAAATATGGAAACTATAAAAGGCTTAGAAACGCGGTACGATCACTTAAAGAATCATGCTACGACTCAGCTCGAAAAGTAAGTATTCAAGGGCACGAGTACGATAATCCTAAAGAAACACGTGCTAAATTAGTAAAATATTTTAGTGCAAACTTCGAATTGGAGGCCATACGAAGACAGCACGAAGACGAAACAGTTAAGCTTCATGCGTTGGTAAGGAAAGCAGAGCTTAAGAGTAATTCTTTGTCCGAATTGGTCGAACAGAAAGCTAAGGAAAATAAAGAACTGACGCAAATATTAGATGAAGTAATCGCCAGGGTGGGCCACCAAAATACGGAATGAAAAGCGTAAAAATAAACAAGCATCGCGAACGCAACGCGATTAGTCTTTATTTTTTTACTCGCCCTTTAATGTTTTAGATACAACCATATGCTAGGATTGAGGTACAATGTGCACATGCGTTGTGTCTAAAATTATTAATTGCAAATTATGTTTTGTTTCAGAGAAGCACCTTTTATTAATTATTTATAAGTTGTGAAATATATATATATATACTATTTTACCGCTAATAAAAATAGGCATATTAAAAACAACCTCTCATCTTATGTTTCTGCAGTAAAAAATCGCTCAAATATTCCACAATCAGTTTTAACAGTCATTCGTCACGCATTTATATTTCACGCGATTTGTTATAATACATTTTAATATAATATCTCACTACATTCAATTAAATAAAATTCATTGTTTCACGTATGCCAACCCGATATACAAATATACAAATGATCATTCATATTTCTGTGATAAATAACAAACTTTTCGCAAAGTGAAGTCAATTCTTTTCCTATGTCAATGAGTATTTGTCAATCTGTTGGTCTTGCTTCAATTACAAACGGAACGTGATGTTTTGCCAATTTCAACATACGATCACTTGTACTCCCTGCTTTCCGAGGAATATTTTTATTTTCGAGATCAGGCATAAATTTCTTAATGGTTCGAGCCAGATTTGTAGCGTAGGGTTTGAACTGCGGATGGGTCATACCTATTCCCTTACATCTTAAAGCCTCCGCTACGGCCCATAGTAATTTCTAAACATAAATATTTGTATTATACTACACAATAAAGGGTTACTGTTTGATGGTAATTTCAAGTACCAAAGGCCAATTACCTTTCTGTGAGCATCACTGAGCTCGCATCTTCCTTCAGTCAACGATGTTTTGTTCTTTTCAATTATATTACTAGACGAATGTCTATCCCACGAGGATATCGTACTGCTATGCAATTCGTGGGAGCAATCGAAAGACAAACTCTTTGCCCACTTGCATCGTGGTCCTTCCAATTCTTCTTCGTTTTTCCTTTTCTTCGATTCTTCCACAACTAGTTTTTGAGCGCCTTCAGAATCATCCTCCTTTATGTTTTGGGTAAATAACGCGCGTTTAATACTCTGAGGATTAGATCCACTTGCAAACAACCTGCTCGGGCCAGCTCGATCAGGAGGAGGGCTTTGAAAAAGCGCACGTTTCGATGTCTCGATTTTTTCTTTCAATGGACTAGGTCCATCTAAAACGAGTCGTCGCGATACTTTTTTCTTTGTAGAACTTCTGGGTGTACCCCTCGGACTTTTGCCACGTGGGCTTTTCCCCCGTGGACTTTTGCCTCTTGGGCTTTTCCCTTTTTTCACCGTTGGCTTCCTAATGTACAAAATGGAAAAGGTCGAAATTTTATATTTAAAAGTACATAGTATAATTTTTCCGAAGCCATGAATTTCCAGTTCGATACGTACTTAATATTTAATACTAGTAGCTTTTTATTATTGAGAGCTAATCCTTGCAAATTTGCGCTAGAAAATACTTTTCGTCTTCTTGTCAAATGGCTTAGTCTTTTTCCCGGACTTTGTCCGCTATTACGTCTAGCCAAAAGACTTCGCTTTTTGGCACTTCCTGGTGGCGGTTTGGAAAACCATACAGTACAGGTAGATTGAGTCTCTGCCCCTATATATCTTTCACACAACTTTGAAGTTAGGCTTTCAAATTCCTCAACTGCATTATTTCTGTTGTAACTAGAATGATAAAAAAAGAAATGGTTAAATATCTTGCAATAGACGTTGCATATTAAGAAGGGATACACCAATCTATACTCACTGTATCCCGTGAAAGGTGTGCAGATACGCCTCGGGCCATACTAACGTGGGAACTGTCTTTTCATCAATGGTGTAATAATGCAATGACTCTCTGTGTATTGGAGCAAAAGATACTTGTTTTACTTTATTTGTAGGCGCAGCTTTTTGTACCTGCTCAGGGCCAGAAATTTTGATGCCACTTGCACTAGCATTGACTATACAACTCTCGTTACTAGGAACTACTTTTTCTATTCTAAAATTATCACTGCAAGCATTATTCTTTATGTCTATTGTATCTAGATTATTACTAATATTATTTTCATATTGTGGATCACATGCATCGAAGGCAGTACTTAAATTTCTAGGCGCGCTTTTGGCACGTGGACAATTATTTGTACTAATGTTTTCTTTCTGCTGTTCGAGGGATTCCCCGCTTATATTTTGTTGCACCTGTTTATCCGGCAATACGTGTGGCGTCCAAAATAAATCTTGATTCTCATAAATACGTAACAATAATTCAGAACAATCTGTTCTGTTAATTGTGAGCTTAGGCGGCGGTGGTACGCCGCTTAATAATTTATTAATTTTAACTAGCAATTTGTTATCCGATTTTGTAACCAACTCGGCTTGAGAAGGTTTTTCGGGACTAACTACTAGGGATACTTTGTTTCGTTTTCGTTCATTGACTCTGTTGTCATCTTCATTATCGCTATTGAACATCTCTGGGCTAGAGATGTTTGGAAGCTCTTTGTCAAGCGTGGGACTTCCATCTCTATTGGAATAACAGCAATCCATGGCATTGTCTGTTTAAAAAAATTTGTAAATTATATGAAAAATTATTCGCACACTGGCAATCAAAAATATAGTAGCAGTAAATATTAATATTCGTTTGAATAATCAAATTATTCGAATGCATAGAAATAGCGAAGGGTATTTTAGAAGAATGCTCCTTTTCGAGTGCTTAACGTACGGTACGAAATATTCGTTACAAGTGTACACGTTGTCTAACCTTTCGAAATACTGTATGTTAAAATGCAAATGTTTGGTCAAACTTCTTTGTACATGCATGCATTACTATACTATTATTCAGTGCCGTTCAAATGTGAATTAAAGTTAATGTCGAGTAAGCCTGCTGCCCCGTTACTCTTATCGTAACATAGGGTGTCCTGTCTTGTATTTCGGAACGAAATACTTTCCAAAATTCGAACACAGAATTCGAACACTGCGCATAGAAATTCGAATCTACTGTACTTACGTCTTTCACTGAATCCTTCAAATGTTTTTCGCTCAATAATTTATTGGCACACAGCCAAATTCGTCTGTTTTGGATCCCCAATATTAGAGTCACAGTTCTTTGTGCATCGTACTATCGCGTATATACGTCATAAGTATAATTCATAATCGAACGAAAGCATGTCTCATCTTTAAGGCTGCGTTGAACATGTTCTGTGCTGCTTCAAATATACGCCAACGTCAGCTGCTTTCGTTCGACGTTTGAAATCTTAAGAGATGAGATTATCTGAAAAGGTTATCTTGAACTGAAAGTGTCGTCCATTATAAACGCAGCTAAATAGTCAATGTATGCCAGTGTCATGTCGGCGTGGTGTGGTTTGACATTTGTAATCGGATTACGAAAACAATAATTTTTCTCTACATTTAACAGTGAAGTGTTCAAGTACCGGGTATAGTATTTTCCCTCATTAATATATTTTTCATAAATCTGTGTAATATTTAATAATGCGCAATGAGATAGCAATACTTTTTTAAGATCTTTACTGCGAACTTGACATACGATAACAGGTATTTTTTTTTCTGTGTAATCAACTTTCTTTTCACGTACCTTAATGCATATTCGTTTTTAAATTTAAGTGTTGATACACAATTGAAAAGTTTGTTTTTATTTTTAATTATACAATTGTTTTAATATCATATTAAAACAACATTTAATACAATATAATTATAACAGTTTAGACCACTATAAAAAAAAATGCTTCTTGTCTAATCGATTATCTTATCATAATATTGATAAAACTTAGAAATGCGCACCTAGTATGATTAGAAAGTACTTACTGAACTTTAATTAATTAAAGTGTAATTTGTAAAATAATATAATTGTCCTTCATTGTTTTTTCAGGTAAGAAGCTAAACTACGACAATCGTGAGAAATTAAAGCAGATGATGTTTAAAAACATACACGCAAAGATATGTATATATACATACATATATAGCAGCTATTGAAAAAGCTATATCTAATGATTCGATAGTCAAGGTTTCATGTCGGGCCATACTGTTCGTGTATATGCTGATTCATACATCCATTCTAATCATTTATTCATTGTACTTTTATGACTTTCGATGGCATTGTGCAACTTAACGGTTTATACATGCAAGTCACATACATTGTGCTATTGATTGCTTTCGTATAAGGTATTATAAAATAGTCAAAATGGCAGCAGGAATCAAAACATTCGGCTTGCTTTTATATAAAAATTTAATTGTCAGAAAAAGGCATTGGAAGACGACAATATTTTTACAATGTTTAATACCGATTGCTTTATTTGTATTGATACAAGCTGTAAGAGATTTTAGCGTACAGCCGCCGCGTGTTATAAACGAAAGTACATACTATCCTATAGAAAGCAAAGAAAAGTTGACAGAAGTGAACAGAGAGTTCACACTTTTATATTATGTACCGAGGAATCCATATACAGACAGTATTTTGGAAGACATTCGATTGTGTTTAAAACTGCCGCATGAAAATGTTATTGGGTATACCTCCGAAGACAAGATGACTGAAGCTTATACAATTTTACAAGCAAAATCTCCCAGCACGGAAGTTGTAGCTCTCGTGTTTGAGCAATATAACACAACTGATATAAAGTACAAAATTAGGCATGCTTTTAAAATTCCAAACATGCTGTACCAAAACATGTTCGATCAACCTACATATAATGCACACACCATATACTTTAATGCTATACCATTTGTTCAATTGCAAATGTGCACAGACGAATCGTTTATAAATCGAACAGTATCGCATCCTAACATGGATATACAGGTATTACACGTAGATATCAATATTTGAAAAAATGATCGACACCCTACATGTATAATTCGTTATATTTATTTCAGGTGTCAATACAAAGAATGCCCTATCCGCCGTATGTTAAAATAGACGAGTCTGATACGATATTAAGACTGGTAATATGTATGTTTGCAGTGATTGCTTTCTTAATTCCGCTTTGCGTTGAAACAAATTATGCCACAAAAGAAAAATACATTGGCGTGAATGTATTAATGGCAATGAACGGAGTAAAACAGTATCAGAATTTGCTGAGTTGGCTAGTCACCGGCACTCTATTCAGCATTTTCTATGTAGTACCAATAATAGTATTATTTAAAAACACGTTCTCTGGAAATGTGGATCCGTATTTGTATTATAGTAACATTTTTATATTCTGGCTAATACTTACGGTACATGTTGCTCATTTAATATCATTCGGTATGCATGTGGCTGCCTATTTCTCAAAACGTAAGTTCTTTAAATACAAATGCAAAGTAAAAAAAGATTCACGGCTCTTATTTCCAATCGAATATTTTTTCAGCGCGTTTTGTAACAACAATACTCTCCATTGTTTATACCGCTTCATTTTCACTTCACGGGAATTTAATAAGGGAACAAGTATTTTCGGTAATTCCATATTTGGGAATAATCTTTCCAAATATGTTGCTGTACCGATTCCTTGAAGAAGTAAATGCATACGAAACTCAATGTAAGTATTCTCTTCAGACATATACCAGTGTTCTATAATTTCCGAAGTATAAAGGAACGCTGAATTTTTAGTAACTGGTATTCGATGGTCGAATATGTTCGTTGCTGGAGATGCACAATATAATATTAGCGGTTGCATTGGATTTATATTGATCTTTTCAATATTGGGCATACTATTACACTTCTTCCTCGCTGTGTACATTAATGCTATATTCCCTGGAAAATATGGGGTCCGTAAGGAACCGTTTTATTTTCTGAAGGTAAATTTCTTAATGTGTTACTCGGGAGAACTGATTATGTTGTTTGGCACAGATAACAACCAAACTATTCTTTTTAGTATTTGAAGAGAAACAAAGTATGTCTTGATGAAGATATAGAGGTGTTTGATTACGATAGAATGGACAATGATAATTTTGAACCAATTGCAAAGGGTGTGCTTACACCTGGAATTCAAATCCGCGATCTTAAGAAGACGTATGAAGGTGCATGCCTTCGAAAAACGGTAAGGATTTTAGCGTTAATTTATTCAATTAGATTCATGCATTATTATTATTATTATTATCATCATCATTATATCAATGATTTTTGCAATAGAAAGTGCATGCCCTTAAGGGAATATCAATGGATTTATATAAAGGGCAAATAACAGCTTTATTGGGGCATAATGGTGCTGGGAAAACCACCCTTATGTCTATTTTAACAGGTAGAAATTTTATACCCCGTAATTAAATTAACTTGCGTATTCAAGCTTCCATCATGAAATATATTCAACAGGTGTAATAGGTGCAACCGACGGCAAAGTTTTTATAAACGGCAAAAACATCCAGAAGTATTTGCAAATCATTCGAAACGATTTGGGATTATGTCCTCAAGAGAACATGGTTTTCCCAGATTTGAGTGTATTTGAACAATTGGAATTTTTTGGCCTAGTAAGTATACGAACGAAAGTAGATAATAATATACGTAAATAGTAATAATTAAAAACCTTCCAAATTGTGTTTGTATTTCAGTTAAAAGGTACTAATAAAACGAGGAAAGAGATCTGCCAAAACATTAACGTTCTCCTCGAGAAGTTGAAATTGAGTGAAAAGAGAAATGTTCTTCCAAGTACATTGTCCGGTGGGCAACAGAGAAGATTGTGTCTTGGAATGGCTCTTATCGGTGATGCTAGTACAATTATTTTAGACGAGCCAACATCGGGAATGGACCCTGAAACTAGAAGGGATATATGGGATATTATACTGACGATCAGGGGCAAGAAAACAATTCTGATTAGCACACATAATATGGAAGAGGCAGACATACTTGGAGATCGAATTGCAATTGTACACGGCGGACGATTGAAATGTTATGGCACGTCGATGTTCTTGAAGAAACAGTACGGCTATGGGCACATAGAAGTCACTTTATCAACGAAGTCGTGGTGCAATGCAGAGAAAGTGATAAATAAATTTGACTCAAGAACACAACAATTAAGTACAGATAGCAACAAAATTGTTTTGAGTGTACCAAATACTGATACACTGCCGCAATCCCTCGATAACATTGAAAGCCATAAAAAGGACCTGGGCGTTACGGGAATCAGTGTATCACTGATTACTTTGGAAGAAGTATTCCTGAAAGTAATTAAAAAGGAGGACAGCGGAAGACACCTGAACGAATTATTCTGTTCACCGTCGCAGAAAATAGAAGGATGGGCTTTATGTATACAGGCAGTTCTAGCATTATACCACAAGAAGCTAGTTTATACATTGAAAAACTTGAGCAACACGTTGCTGATTTTATTTTTACCAATTTTATCGGTGGTGCTAATGGCGTTAAGTTACGACACGCCTAGCGATTCGACAAATATTTTCCCGTTGAAGCTCGACATGTATAGACATCCGAAGGTTCTGTATTCATCTCAGAACTGGACTATTGGCGCTGAGTATAAAAATTCTGTAGAATACTTCGGTGGATCTGGCACAGAAGTAGAGCAGAACACGAGTGTCACGCAAGCTCTGTTGGATCGTTCGTTGGAAAATATTGCGGAATATAGAAATAATTATATAGCTTCTGCAGAATTCAACATTTCTAACAACGTTTTGCATGCTAATGCATTTTATTCTGGAAACGCAATACACAGCGTACCGCTAGCACTGAATTTATTGTCAAATGCTCTGATTAAAAGCGTTGCTGGTGACGAATATTCCATTCAAGTTTCCAGTCAGAAGTTACCGAATGATCTGTCTGCAACAGTAATGGATATGCCGGAAACGGAATCGCTATCGAGAGTATTGGTCTTTTGCTGTTTCTTCTTTCCTACTGTGGCTCTGTTCGTTGTCCACCCTTTCCAAGAAATGGAAACCAAAGTAAAGCAACTCCAAAGAATGACTGGCGTTACTTCTTTCGCGTACTGGCTTACTATGTTCACGTTCGATTTAATTGTTCTCACATTATCTATAGTTATTATAGTATTCGGGTTTTATCTAATGGATATTATCTTGGATATACGATTATATTATGGGATCGAAATAAGTAAGTTGCTCACAAAAATTATCTATGGCATTCGCTAAGGGCAAAACTTAATTATGTTCATGTTTTCTTTCAGTGACGATGATACTATTATTAGTACTTTTTGGTATAAATTCATTGTTTATAACTTATATCTTCAGCTTCGTAAATAAATCGAGAAGCACTGTGGTTACTATGTTGAGCCTTGTACCTGTAGGACTAGGTAAGCTTTATTCGGCTACTAAATGATCAATGAAAAATTTAATGTAATAATGTTTCTTTGAATTTCAGTCTTAGTGCAGTACCTTTTACACGAGGTGATCCATAGCTTCGACAGCTTGAAAGTTTTACATTCGATTCAGAAGAGACTATTTCGATTGGTACCTCATGTCAGCTTGTTCCATGGTCAATTATCTTTCTTCGACGTAGCTATTCACAATGCCAGGTGTCGTCGATTACCAAATCGACTGCACGATGTAGTTTGTCTGGCATTCAAAGATATTTGTTGCGGTATGAACGTATAATCACCTTATAGTATTAATATATATCACCGTACTCAGATCTTAATAGTGTACGATCCGAAAAAAATCGAAGACGTGATCTTCACATTTGTAGGCACTGATCAGTTCAACTACGCCATGGCCCCTTCCCATTATTTGGTGTTCTTATGCTCCTCTTATAGTTGTTTGATCGAGGCGCCCCAATCCCACAATAGGTTCCTGCATCGTTATAGTATAACATTATGAAAATATTTTCCACAGGTTTGGATTGCGCGGATGGAGTATGCAAGAACCAGCTTTCTTACTTTTCTAATTATAACAACGACATGAGCTTGGGAGAGTGTGTTGTGTATTTATCTATTACACCATTAATATATTTTGCTATACTCATTATTTTAGAGGAACGTTTACCTCATAAGTTATATGCTAGAATGTTAAATAGAAAATTGAAAAATCCTTGCGACATAAAGGACGATCAAGTGAAAAAGGAGAAGCATACAGTGGCTTTAGAAATTAGAAAGTTGCAGAATCGTGGTACAGTATCCGAACGTACTTTCATTTTTTTTCAGGCGAATTGAAATCAATAATTAAATGGAAATATATGATACTTAGGTATTTCTGAGAAGAAAACCAATGGAGGAAGAGCATCCAAGGCGGCCATCGAGAACGATTACTTCGAAAGTCCAGAGAGTAACAACGATAGCCTGTTTTTAGTTTACGAATTGAGCAAGTATTATGGGAAATTAATGGCAGTGCAAGAAATCAGTTTTCGTGTAAAAGAACGAGAATGCTTTGGATTGCTTGGCGTTAATGGGGCAGGGAAGAGCACGACGTTTAGAATGTTGACTGGTGAAGAAATACCCAATAGTGGTACGATGTACTTAGGAAAGTCAGAAATTCATGCCGATCGAAAAAATGTAAAGTACAATCCTCCTTGCATATCTCTGTTCTATTACTCTTATTTGTATTTATTAATTTTTTTTACAGTACCTTGCTCAAATGGGTTACTGTCCACAAACAAATGCATTACTCAATTCCTTGAATTCCTTTGACCATTTGCGACTGTTTGCTTCGCTTCGTGGTATACCGAGATCAAAGGTTGACTTAGAAGTCAATAAGTGGATCAATCGACTCAGTGAGCTACACTTCTCTAATTTCCTTGCGCAAAACGCCGCGCGGTATTCACAAAATTATTTCTTGCATTAGATTTAAATGCTTGTAAGCATCAACCAAGTGGTACTTATAGCGGTGGAAATAAACGACGCTTGAACATTGCAATGGCTCTTATTGGAAATCCAACCCTCGTCCTGTTGGACGAGCCGACTACTGGCGTTGACCCTGCGGCCAGGAGATCGCTGTGGAATATATTGCAATCTTGCCAAGCAATGGGACAAGCCATTATACTTACTTCTCACAGGTATTTTCTCGCTGATACGATAATCCTTGCCGTTCTAAATTATTTTACAACCTTATTTGCACAAAAAAAATATCTTGCAATAGTATGGAAGAATGCGAAGCTTTGTGCAACAGACTAGTCATTATGGTAAAAGGTCAATTGGTTTGCGTTGGTGCAAGCCAGGAATTGAAGCAACGATTTGGCGCTGGTTACGATATTCACATTAAATTGAATCCTAATCGGTCGGACGATGATGTGAACAGTATAAAGGAGATTATGGAAACCTCTCTGTTGTGTGATATCAGGGACGAGAATTTGGTAATTACTTTGAGTTTGCACGAACTATTTGCAGATGAATTATTTTGGTTCTTAATGATGCTATTTCGTCCTTTATTTTCCAGGGATTTATAGCGTATCATGTGAGCGATACCGGTATCACATGGGAAAAGATGCACAGTACAATGAACAATTTGAAGGGACGGTACAGCTGCATCGAAGATTACGCTGTATTGTCAGCCACGCTGGAACAACTATTCATTCAGTTCGCTAGAGGAACTGAATCAACGAACCCCGAGCCACGTACTGTAGATTCTACTACTCAAACGGCAGATGTATAAGTATTGCGTGATATAACAATGACTTTATGTGGAATATTGTTTACGAAAACGCTTCTAAGTCATTCTTATCGAATTAATTCCTAATATATCATTGTTTTATATTATATAGCGTTTTTAGCGTTCGTTAATCGAGTTATTTATTTGAAGATGTATATTTAAAATACCACCGAGAATCAATCAATATTTTATTTTTCAAGAACAATATTAATGATATATGTATTAATAAAGAATAAATTAAGAATACTTTGTCACATATTTCGTCGAGACTATTCGAAAAGAATGCTACGAGACACTTTTTACAGGAGGGTGACAGAAAAACAGCATCGCAAATAAAGTATTCATATTTTATATAAATAAAAATTTTACATAAACGATATATTCTTATGTACATACGTCCGCCTTTAAATGATATTACTGTAATGGAACAAGATTGGTCGCGTAAGACGCAATGACTTGTACGGTGTCGTCTAGTAATGGTATCCTCCCGAGCTTGTTTGATACGAATTTGGACCCTGATAAGAGCCTCCACCACCGCCTCCTCCTCGTCCACCACCACCACCACCACCGCTGCCGCCGCCGCCGCCACCGCTGCCACTGCCGCCGCCGCCGCCACCTAAAGATAAATAAAACAAATTTATTTCCTATTAAACGATTTCCAAAAAAATCCTTTTTCTGAAAATATTCCTAATGCGAATAGATTCATCGTCTACGCGAATTTCCTTCCAGCTAGATATCATCGATGAAACTCACCGTAACCACCCCCTGAAGAGTATCCACCTCCGTTACCGCCGCCGCCACCCCCTGAAGAATATCCACCTCCGTTACCGCCGCCACCACCCCCTGAAGAGTATCCACCTCCGCTACCACCGCCACCACCACCGGAAGTATCCTGATTTTCGCCTCTGGCTTCAGCAGCAAGCGCTAACTCGACACCTCGTTGAATTTCCGGCGGAATCGGAGGTGGAGTCGGAAGATGCGCGCCTTGAGGATGGAAACCTTCTTCGTCTGCTGTGTAGGTGATACTGTACTGTACACCGTCAGGTCCGGTGTACGAGTATGATCCGCTCACTGCTTCCGTGTTACCTAGAAATGCAAGGCAATACATGAATACTCGACGCAACAGATGCCAGGCCGAATTGCATCACGTATCGAGCGTTTTTGCGGCTTTCCAGCTTGTTAGTAAGAGATCATTGTTCGGCAATCACACATCGCGAATTGAATCGGCGGTTGAAATTGGGACACACGGTTGTCTGTGCCCGTTTTGTTCGTTCTCTTAAAAATATGACGAACGTGAGGAAATCTAGAGTTTCTAAAGATGCAGGGATACGGCGAATTTTGAAACAGTCTATTTTGCAAGAAACATCGAGAAGGAGTTGGGTGGAAGTCACATTTTAGGAGTTGCAACGTTACTGCGTTCACCGGTCCGGTACCATTGTGAGACGGAACGGTGCGAGGCCGTGCGTGATGATGGATAGGAATATTCATAACAGCGAGAAATGGTAGCGACGAACCGCGAAGAACAGGAACACGAGGTATCGTTGGGAAACAAGAATGGCCCTGATCTCACCTTGCAAGTGACCCGTTTCTTGCGCACTGATACCATTTCCTGTTTCGTAGCTGAATTGGTAGTTGCCATCACCGCCATTCTGGTTGTTGAACGAGACGATAGGTATCTCCTGGCCTCCTCCTGGTCCTCCCCTTGGTCCTCCAGGCCCCCCTGGCCCTCCTGGACCTCCCCTTGGACCACCGCCGCCGCCACCAGCTGAGACAAATTTTAATAAATCCTCGCAATGTTACACAAATTAAGCAATCGCGCAAAAGCGAAACACTCGAGGTACGAGCGGCATCTTTTTGTACGTGACTGTCTTTTAAGCAACTCTGAGACAGTTGGTGATCGACAGGACGAAGGAGTGAAAAATGCAAGGTGGAAGGCATGTTCTTTCTAATAGATACGATTAGTCAGCCTGAATTTCAAGCCATTCGAACAGAACGCACATCTTTCGTTGCGCATAATCGACTTTTTATCGATCGACGTATCTGTGCAATCCGTGGGTTGCAACACACCAGGTGAAATCCGTGAACGTACTCGAGATTAATCCGCGACTGAATGGAAGCTAATTACTTGGTTGGTCGCGACGCCGTACAAAAGGAGACACATACGAAACGCTGTGATGTTCTTATTTTCGCAACCGTCGCGAATTCTCACCATCTTCAAATCGTACGTGAATCCAAGCATCGTTACTGAGTCTGTGTGTCTTCATTAGAGGAGCGCCTCAAGGGAGGTGATTAGGCGTTTCGTGTTGTACCGTGGTTTTCACTTTTCTTTCGTCCCCGCTTTCACGGCATACTTTACATATTTTGATGCAACTCGGGCGACCAACTGTCTCTCGTCGCGCGATTTCTCTCCCTCGATCTTCTTCCCCTTCTGATGCAACGCGACAGGATTCTGATCCACAGTCGTTCGAATGATTTTATACCGAGGCCAGTATGTTAAACAGACTACGAAGTCCCTCACCGATTGACTAATTTGTTCCTATTAATTCCTCAGCATCCCTCGACTGTGTAAGCCACGAGTAGGTACACAAAGTTCTACTCCTACGTATACCGAAAATTGACTAAAAAGGAAGCCGAACGTGGAAATATTGTACGAGTTCAATAATAGGTATTGCGACCTGTTCTCGTAATAGCTACTATTGCCTTTCACTGGCGAATCTTATTAGGACGAAATAATAAAAAGAGGCGGTGATGATCTAAATCGAAAAGTCATCTATAGGGAAGAAATGATGGTTGCGGTAAACCTTAATATCGTCACGTACAGAATTGAAACCTATCATGGAGCCTCGAGTTCTAGCTGTGTTATTACAGCACTATAGGATACAATTTAGTTGCAGCACCTGTGCTGCAAATTATAGTTTTCAATTGAATATCGAGCGTTCGATAAAGCTCAAACCCTCGATAGGTAAGCTATCTGTGTCGCTTTTAATTTCCATCGTACAAACTTAAGGAGTAATTAAAAGTTCAGATACTTACATCCTCCGAAGGCATTTCCACCGCCGCCACCGTAAGCGTTGCCTCCGCCGCTACCACCGCCATATGCGCCTGGTCCACCCGGTCCTCCTAGACCTCCGGGACCACCGGGTCTACCAGGACCACCTGAACCACCATGTCCTCCAGGGCCTCCTGGACCTCCATGCCCGCCAGGACCACGATTTGGAGTTTGAATCAAGCCTGCACCTCCTGCACTACCTGCATTACCCGGGGGAAGGTAAGTGTTGTCCAGCCGTGCCGCATAGCACGTACCAACGATGACCAGCAACGCGATAGCGAGCTGTTAAAATAATTGTAAGTACTTTGAGCATTGAAAGTACCAGTAATATTTTTTTAAGAACATTAAATTATCTCTAGCTAGTGGAACATTGAAGTTGAATACTATTTTTCTGTAGACACTTATGAATTTTTGTTAAACACACTCCGTTAATATTCACCGACTCTATTATATAAGAAAACAAAAATCTAAGAGCTATTCGTTTGTATAATTTTTTCAGTTCAAAGCAGCGGTGAGTAGAAAGAAATCGTGAGATTATATCGGCGCTCGTCCGATGTCACTGGTTCGCCACCCATCCAAGGATCGATATTCAGAACCGGAAGTGTAGAACTCGACGACGAGCGACATGCAGCGCGAGGATTAAAAATGCTCGGCCTACGACTCGTACCGATCTCATCTCGCTGACGAACCGTTTGCCCCGTGTGAAAAGCGAACCTCCCCGATGATACTGATCGCACAGTGGTACGTTCTATCGCCAAACGATGGCAATAATTGGTCTGTGCAGATTCAGGTCTAAGCAACCGGGTTTATATACCGATCCGAGGCTTGAGGATCCTCTTCCTCCCACCTAGCAACGGAGGAAGACTCTTAGAAACGGCATCGACTCTGGTGAACACCCGGTGCCGCGTCCCTCAGCCAAGTTCGTGAACTCGGGTAACGAAGGAGTAACGAGGAGGGAATCATAGAAGTTGGAAGGTGTAGAAGGCAAGCGAGAGAGATGGTGGTTGAAGATGAGCCACGGTGAGAGATGTAGGATGAGGGGTGATTGCACAAGTCAGGTGATACAGATCGGCGGGCATCTCTCGTCGGACCTGAAGGTCGGCTAATCGGGTCGACATGAAAGTGAATAGAGCTTGGTATGTATAGACAGGCGAAGGGACGACAGCTGTAGCTGTCAGAAAAAGAGATTACAAGAGGTACCGCTTCGGTTAATACAGGGC
Source organism: Nomada ferruginata (assembly GCA_963583965.1). Lineage (NCBI taxonomy): Eukaryota > Metazoa > Arthropoda > Insecta > Hymenoptera > Apidae > Nomada > Nomada ferruginata. The sequence goes on from OY757223.1 coordinate 1,714,374, forward strand.
AATCGTGGAACAAAAAAGGACGGAGTGTTGCGTTCGACGGGGATAAGCGGCGTCTATGATATCGAAGATTGCGAGACGTTTCAGGCTGAATTTAAGATGCGTGCGTTCTTCTTCGTAATTATATCGGCGATTTCGCGTTCGACATCGTGCAGCAGGCACGGGGTCGCGACAAGTCGTCATCATCATCGACGATGGATGGGATGGCTTATAGAGAGCAACGCACACTCTGCAACAGCGAGCGATCATTGCGCAACCAGGTGCGTTGCGCATCAACCATGCGGATAGTACGTAATGTATGGAGGTGTGCGAAGATATACGTGCACGAGAGGCCGCTCCAAATCGTCCCTAGTGTTACCGATTGGCACGTAACTTGCCGCTTAACGATCCCCCTCGGGTCACCGTACTCACGCTCCGAGGCAGACGCCTCGACGTGATCGCTTCCCAATAACCATCTTTTACCTCTCCCGTCTACGTCGTTTCGATTTTGCCTCGAAGCAAACGTCAGAGAGAATAGCTTAGTTTCTTATTTAGATTGTTCACTGTTGGCGGGTTCGTTCGATGACGGGCACAGAATGAGTCTCTTTAATCTTCGCTGGGAAAAGAATTTTTGTCTCTCCATGGGAGATCTTCGCCAATGTGATTAACCCTTTGCGATCCATTCTACCGTCTACAGTCTACAGTCTATAGTATGCAGGATGATTTCATGTTTAAACGTTTCTCACGAACGTCAATGGGCAATATGTCTTATCGATTTTGCGCAAAGCTCTGTAGCTTCCGAATAGGAATGCTTTCTCTACTCTGTCTTTATTGCTACACTGTAGAAACGCTAATTGATGTTGCGTTATAGGTGAAGATGTAATAATGACTACGATTACTTCCCGTGAGAATGTGTTCATTTCTTCGCGTTTACTAACGTGGCACAAAAGGGAAGAAAATTACATGAATTTGCATAGTCGGTAGTTTGCTCGATCCTCCGGATCTTATACCCTGTGAGAAGATCGGTTTGACATCGTGTGTTGTACTACACGTGTATCGCTTCAAAGGGTGAGTGAAATGTCTTGTGTAATCGGTCATGCTTTCTTTTTATGAGATTCATAATAAGCGTTTGTGAAAGAAAGTTCCTGAATCGATGAGGTAATCCATCTTACTCCCCCATCGAGTTATCTTGGTGTGCTCCTCGCAGTTATGTAAACCCTTTAATTTCTAAAATCGATTTATAGTCTCGAGCCTCTCGCAGACATCTCGCGTTCATGGTTCGACAGGACGATTGGCGTCGGAGCAGAAGTAAAGTCAGTTCTAAGGAAAACCATAAATCACGTTGCTCTTTCCCATGCATTTCTCATCCGTCTACAAATGCTCACTTCGCTCTGTTAGTCGCGCGCAAGAAACTGATTCGATGCTCGAAAGAAAATTTGAACCTTCTCAAGGAAAATTGCGACAATGGAGACACTTACACGACTCCAACCGTGTCTCGTTTAATCGGCCACTAAATTCTTCGAATGCAGTTCAGTCAAGTATCTCGTACGGCTGACACTTGGATGGGGGTTAAATACGCTTATCTAAAGATCGCTGGTAATAGATTCAAGCCATGCAACATCGGATCTCTGAAGCGATCGGACGAGACATGGCGAGAATCGAGCGAACTGTTAAGACAGAATTCTGAAACCGGCGTGATTCGATGATCGATAGGATCGGTTCTTTGTGAGCTATTCGAATTAGCTGATGCCGGGGTGCGGCCAGCGCAAAAATCGGGGCAATCGTGAGCCAGAGTCTGATAATAGGATACCACGACCGTTCGAGACAATGTACACCGGCTTGGAAAGAATAGACTAGGATGCTTTCTAAACGGATCGAGTCACCGAACACACCGATACGCTTTGAGAAGACCCAGCCCTTTGGCGCGCTATCCGTGCATTCATCTATCTTGCTGCTCGTGTTATGCCAGAGGTGAGGTTCATCGGCGGAACGTTTCATCGAGAGCAGTTCTACCATAGTCTGGAAGCTTGTCGAGCCGATTCAGTGGTGGGCGCTGTCGCCAAAAAAGGATCGTACACGAGAAAACGGAATCCCAGACGTAGCAATAAACGATCCATCGTTGTGAACCCAGACATCTGATCCCTGCGGTACGGGCCGAATAAGGTAATTTCATGATCATTGTGGAAGGTATACGATTTTTACAAAATCCCTTTTCATTGTTTCCCTCTTATCTGTTGAAAAAGGCAAGGATATGTACTTTAATGCACTTTTGTCTTGACCAGTGAGAATATCGGAACCTTTGGCTCGTTTGAAAATTTGCCGAGGCTGTATTCGAGATTTCGATATGCACTGCGCAAGGAGAATATCGCTGCACGTTCATCGAGAAGACGTTGAGATTTAATGGATTAAGAAACACTCTCGTACAGGTTTGATAGGTTGGCTAATTGCAGTTATGTACACAGCTTATTACAGAGACGTGTAAAGAAGAACAATTCCGCGGGCCGCATCTGGCGAAGGTATTCCTGTAATCAGAATAATCAAACGACAATTCCTATAAACTTTCTCCCTGGTACAAATATCTAGGAGAATGAGACAAGACGCGAACGAATGGCGGAAGCGGCTCACACGTCGTTATTCAATAATGATCTCGAACAAGGGGGACTGCACGCATAATACCTCTCTCCAATCGGCATCAGCCTTGCTTTCTTTGTTACGATCTCGCTATGAAGATGATCGTTGCATGTCGAAACAGCCGCATCGGAGGTCGACAAAGGGAAAAAAAGTTTTTGCGGTCTCGGCGGTTCTTATACGCCCTGACGCAACCGCGTGGACGGTATAACGATGATAACAGGGAGGATGACGAAGTGGACGAGCACACGTTCGCCGTTCAAACTATCTTCTCGCAATTCTGTGCTGCCTGACGCAACTGACGGAGGATTCTCGTGCATTGGAATTCCTAAATACGTGCCGGTACTTTCATCCGGGATAGCGAGCGCACCATCGTGACGATAATCGCCTCGCGTTCACGGTAACGTGTAAAATTTAAACATTTCTCCTTTTGCCTAGGCGCCTTCGGGCTACGGCCAACGCGAGCGATGTAATCGGCCAGGACGAGGCTGGTAAAAGGACCAGAAGAACAAAGAGACGTTAGCAAAGTCGTCTATTGTTAGAGATCTCCGCTGATGATGGAATTTGAAAAGGTATCGTGAATGTTCGATCCGGTATCCTTCACCATCGCGCTACACTCATAGAAGATGTGTCGTTTCTTGATTTAATAGAATCGTCTCCGGTGTTTGCGAGTGAATGGTTGCTCGCAGTAGCGCTCTAAGCCTTCTCTCTGCACTAGCCCACGAGTACGGGCAAAGAAAATATAGTTCAGATCGGTTGCATAATGGAACGGAGGCGCATCACATCAGTTCAAGTCGACGCGAGCTACTTTGAGAATCTACGGTAATAGCGAACGCCTCTTTTGCTAGCGTCAACGTTGACCTTTGAAGCTACAGGCAGAGTGGAGTTCTTGTTGCAGCGCTGGTCGTCGGGGGTAGGGGTGTAGCTGTGCTGCAACGGAGCTCTACACCATCAGCCCCGAGCTACAGAGTCGGATGATCCAATTCCTGATCAACTACTTTGTATACCGCCACCCGGACGCGTCACGCTCGCCTTGGATGCTGAAGAATATAGGGATAGGTCCTTAGATCAGCGAGCTCCGTATGATGCGTGTCTGGAACGGACATCCTGGATTGGATTGGTTTGTGTGCGGTGATTATTGTATGGCAATTTTGATCAAATTAAGAAAAATGTTTTGTCACCGTTTCATCATTTCAGATAGCTACACGTATAAGTGCGTGCCTTTTAATATTGTATTGGCAATTTCCTCGAGTCTCACATATTTTCTGAATTTCACTCTGAGTAATGCATGCTAATTAAAGTTGACGTGACGCTACATCTAATTAATAATGATACAGGTGATTACGATGTACGTGTAACATTCGTGTGTAATTTCAGGGGATTGTTAATTAGACTTAAGTAAGTTCTTGCAATCCTTGTCACAGCTGCTGTTTCTGTTGCGAATTATATATCTTCAATTCTCTTCTTACTACCTTTTCTACCGCACAGTCTGTTCGCGTCAAATAGTTTTCTCTTTAATTGGGCAGCTGCTGACATTTAGTTAATATTATTTAGTAAAGATATATATTTGAGTATTATCAGATGCAGTATATTTTAACAATTATATTTTGCATAAAATTTTAGACCACAAATTTTCCTTTATTAATATTTTTTAATTTCTGTGCGGGAAAATATTTGTTTAAGTTTAAATATCAGGGCATGCAACATCCAGGAAGGGTTGCCAATACTGAATATAAAATAACTAAGCATAAATCGCCATCTATCGGAAGCGTTGCGCACAACTTCAAAAGTTGCCGACACACTTTCAAACGATTCGAATTATTTTCAACAGTTTTGAGACGCGAAAGTGGAAGTCGTACTTCTTATTGAATATAAGCACCGTTATGGACAGCTTTCGTTGAACAGTTCGGAACCTAAAATTCGGTGAATTGGCAATTATACTTCAGTCGAGCATGGAGACTGATCAAGACCATAGGTATCCAAACAATGTTCTTCTATTCCGACTCGCCATTTCAAATAATCTTAAAGGAATCGCCGAATCAGTGAGGTGAGTGATATTGTTCCATATAAAAAGGAATATTATTTCTGAAATATTTTTTATTTCTTATCTTAAGTCTTAAAGAAGGGATAATTTTTACGCACGATAACTTTGTGCTAGGGTACAATCTTTATAGGTTAAGCGAGCTGTCATATACATGTATGCGAATACTCGCGGTCCTTCTCTATTATAAACGCATGCGCCACCAATTAAAATTTGAATTTTATTTCTTAGCTTATATTTAGTATTCATTTTGTCTACAATTGATGCTGCGTTTCAACAAATGCATTCGCAGTGCAAACAAAACTGCTGTGCATAAATTCGTAATAACTAACTCACGAGGGACATGATATAGGAAATGGAGGTCAGGATCTGGCATAAAACATTCCCTGAACATACTCTCAAAATAAATGGCGCGTACAATTGTACGTGCTTTATTGTTCGAAACCGAGTTTGGCCAGGATGCTGTTAAATTTTAGGTTATGTTATGTTAGCGTACGTTCGCACGATAACAGTACTGCCAACGTACTTATGTGTGTCAAGTACGAGCGGCGGCCAAGAATGCCGTTTTAATTAAGAAAGCTAAAGGGAGCGCGAGCGTGCAGTGGGGGCCGAACAGAACGTTGTCGTAATACGATTTAGAGAGCCCGATGTTTCGTTGATGGCAGCAAAAAGAGAAGAAAGAGGCGTAAGAAGAGGAGAAGGAGGGATCGCCAATGACCCAAACGAGCGACGGAGTTACTCCATGTCATTGACCTCTGGGTGTCGCATGTTAATTTATCGATGTTCACGTGGCCGAGCAATTGTTTGATGGTTCCATGAGTACGCCAGGTCGATTTTTGAAATTTGTTCCCTTCGCTTTTTCGGGCCCATCGGTTCCCAGAACCCGCCGGTCTTTGAAACCCAACACACCAGTTGGCCTTCAAGGAATTCCACGAAGTGTTCGAGGAAACAAAGGGCCTCTGGTGTGGTCACCATCGTTCGGCTCCATCTCCATCATTCGTGCGGTGCGTGTCGTGGGGATCGTATGCGTGCCTTTCGTCGTCCGTTATTTTCACATTAGAATAATTCAACGAAGAACATGTGTTGTACAACGAAGCTTGCGTTTACATACTTTATTTTCGTTCCTTGCGCGTTTCTCTGTAACGATTATGAGGAATTTTTTAATTAATCGCGGACACGTACGATAGCATTTTTTCTCAGTGACCTCGTAGCAGTGCAAATTAACTTTACGATCGAAAACGTCGAGACACTTCGATCCAGAGAGATTGATTGCGTTTTAGTTATGGATCATCGTCGGAGAACTGTGCGCCCTGTGTACGCAATTAGGTCAGGACTAATGCAAATATGTAGCATTGATATCAAATTGCACCCGTCCCGGCCTGACTGAGTATACGCGTGAATCAACGGAAGAAGATTCGAAGGTGTGGCGTGGCCTTCGTATTTACGGTCTTAAGCGATTTTTACGGGAAACAGAATGTACAGTATATTTATGATCGATATTAAATAGCTATAAGATTCTTTCTAGAATTATTGTATGAACGAATAAAGTTTTATATATATATTAATAAGAAACAGCCACCTATCCGCCGCCCTTCTACAACTAAGAAGTAAAATATTCAGAAACTTATGTAACGCGATTAAATCAAATTACATATATTGTACGCTTGTAATACTCCAAATAGCGATTTGGTTTCTTTACGTACTGATTCTTCTCCATTCAATCGCGCTATTCTTTGTGCACGGTAAAAAAAGAAAAGTTTGATCCCAGCGATAGAAGAATGCACCATATGCGTACCCCAATCATTCACGAAACTACACATTTATCTGGCCAGGTGTTTATACATGAGAAATATTTCTCACTCCAATGGCTGCACACGAAACATTGTGTATATTCACTTTTATTTATTGTACCTCGATCTCACGTTATTGAAATTAATGGTAAAATAAATTGCGAAAGGCTCGTCGTTAGCTTCATTCCACGTATCGACAAATAAATATGTAGTTGCAATTGCGTTAACTGGTTCTAAGTGGAGGATAATTATTATTCATAGCTTAATTAAGTCGTTGAAAACTTTATAAGATCTATACAGTCTCTGGGAAATCGAAAAGTTATTTGACTCTTTTTTAAAATATTTTTTCCAGCGAAAATGACTTCCTCGATATCCTCACAATTTTAAAATCGAAGCCAAAAATTGCACGAAAGCTGCACAAAGCAATGTTTGAAGAACTGTTCGAAAATATGAATGGCGATATAAACGATATATTCAACGATGGAAGTCTGCAGGAAGGAATAGAAAAAGTTGCGAAATTATCGGATGCGGATTCTTCTATAACCGGAGATACTTGGTAAGTTTAGATCACTTGTGGATATATGCATAGACAATAATTTATTATTTGGAGCTAATTATTAATATTTGCATACCGTAGGAGACCACCAGGAAACGTATCTTTACATTTACGTGCACTGGACGCACACACGATTAAAGAAGAAAGCGATCTGTTAGAAAAACACGTGAACGAGATGGAAGAAGAGAACGCAAATTTAATGAAAAAGATTGCAGACGAAAGATCGCGAGTAACTGTGATAAATGATAATATAATTGAATTTCTAGGTAAATCTTCGATTGCAATACATACATTAGAAAAGAGACTGGAAGGATTAGAAGAATGCTTCTTGATACTAGATCATGAATAATATAGTATAATTCTGACTCGCGAGAAAAAATTAATAATATATATACATATATATATATATATAGAATAAATTTTATTTTATAATTCCGAATTATTATAATCTGTATAAATATGAATATTGTGTTATATTTTATTAGTCTGTAGGTTGTGTAGTATTCTTTAGATTGGTAATTCTAGGATCATTCAGGATTGTATTTATTCTGTCCTTTAAGTTTGGTGCCATACGTACGTTTCCTACCATTCTTTTCAATTTCTTAGCTAGTGCCATATTTTTTTTCTGTAAACAGGAAAAATGTATAAAATACGATTGACCATGTTGGAATAACATACATAGATGCGTGAAAGCGCACCTCTTGAACCATGACCACCTTCTTTATTTCCATTAACTTTCTGCTATTTTCATCTGCAAGATCTTTCAATCCTTGTAATTCCTTTTTCAAATTGTCTCTCTGGTGCGTCAAAGAATTTACCTTATGATCGATTACTTTGTCAGTTATTACTTTTTCCATACATTTTACATAGTTGCAATGAATTTCCTTCAAGTCTTCATCTAAGGCGCTATATCTTCGTTTTACATTTTCTAGTACAAATGCTCCTTTGTCTTTCAGTTGATTTACATCATATATTAACATCTCCGTTCGTTCACATTTTATATGACATTTCTGTAATTTTGATTTAATATCTTCCACCTCTCTATCCATTTTATGTAGTTCGTCTGAATTCCCTTGCTCTCGGATTCCATCATAGTTTAATGCTGCTTATAAATATCATTTAATTTTAATTCTTAAAAGCTTCGTCAATAAAACATAAAAAAATATATATAATAAAACATGGAAAGGATTTTTTGTATTACCAGGCGATAACTCGTGAATAATATTAGTATTCCAGTTCATTTTTCAATGCCTCAACTTTCAAACAATAATTTCAATAAGTAACTAATATGGCTGCCTTGGCGCCAATATTTTCCCGCGTAAACTGACACTGATTTCTTATTGGGTAGGGCAACACCAATGGGATCCGCTCCTCTTCCTAATAACTTCGCCGAGTGCTCGACAGATGGCATAAGCGTTAGCTCAATCCCCGCTACACACCCGTTGTTCGCCATTGTACTGTGACTGCTGCTAAGTTTCGTGTTTGTGAGTGAGAATTCATCCGGTTTATTGAGTTCTGGAGTTTCTCTACGTATCAAGTAAGTGGAAAATCTTATTATACATTACTTTTGCGTTCTCTGTTCACGTATTTTCCATGTATTTTGCATATTTATGCCGGCGAATGCGCATTGTCTCATAGTGACGATGTATATATTTTTTTGGGGGTTAGTTTCTGACCCTCGCGCGTCAGCCCTCTTCCGCACGCGTGGTCAAGTCGTAGACCGATCTTTCGCATCTTCTTCAAACTCGAAATTTAGCACGTTCGTACTCCTAGGTAGCTTCTACATTACAGAAATGATTGAGGTTATACACCGAGCATGATAATGGAATAGCGTTTTCCAACGGTGATGCTACTACGCCTTGCATTTTTGGACGCTCCAAGCCAACAATTTAAGTCAATAATTTCGGCCATGCGGCCAGCCGTAATATGTCCGTAGAAATTTCTGTGTATGTACTCACGCCAGCGTCGACGCGGGAGCACGCGGTGTTTGCGTACCGAATTTTTTTTTAGCGATCCATTTTCCTGGGCGTGTGAGTATAATACATATGTATAAATAACGAGCGATTCGACGGAACAGAGAAACTCGTCAATATTTCTGCTGCTCTTATCTCTGCTCGATAACAACTGAAAGTTTACGCTCTACGTACTCGGCTGCTTTGCGCCGTACGCAAAGATACTATACATATGTATACGTTATCCATATATGCGACCGATCACACCTATTTCTATTCAGGTGAATATTATTGAACAACTCGCGGGTATTATTTGTCGCTTAATTCGAACGCGGAACAATCATTTTTTTTATAGTATCGTTTCAATGATTCCTTGTTATCTAACATGGTATTCAATGCATAGCATAGCGGTGCGCAAAAAATATTCCGTAACGTGTGACACCATAGCCTTTTGCGTATCACGTGTTTACTTGCATAATGTTTTTTTGTACACTGTTTTACCGAGTATGTATTCTGGGTTATCGTTAGGTAACATACGAACCTTGATTAAATACCGTCTGGAGGATGCTTTATATATGCGTTACCGATATTTATAAAGTTCGACCACTGATTGATTTATTGTTTTTAAAACAATATAAAATTGACTGTATATTCTATTGAAATCGGTCTTCAGCTGTTCGGAATGAAACGTACTCCGAAATATTTGAGAAGTTTTTCTATGTGTGTTGACAAATTCGTCTGTCTTCATAACTTGTAATGATACAATTAGCGTTTCAATTCGATTGGAAATCTATTCGATAGCAATTTATTGGATTCATGTTAAATCACCTGCACGGCGAAGCTTCATTTAAGAAATTTCTGACCGATAATACATTGCTTTACTTGATAAGCAGATGGCGCCATGCTGAATTGAGATTGATAAGAGAACACAAGGCCGGTTAATTAACGCGCTTTTAATATAATTTCACTTTGTTTATACTATTTTTTAAGTGGCTCTAGATAACAGTTTTTGAGTTTCGTTACTTATAGAATTACTATCCATTATTTGCCAACTGCAAAGGCAGGGCTTTTCTTTATCAATTTAAATTCCGATTATCTGATTCACCGTAATCGATTATCATTGCATAAGGGCGATGCTAATTTTACCAATCGCTCCATCGACTAACGTAAGATAATTACATTCTTTCTAGCTATATTAGTTTTTAATTATTTAATAAAAGTTTTATATAAAACAGATACAAAAAAGCACGTACACACACAAACATATTCTCATCAGGTTTCATTGTCTTCGTATTTAACTCTCCTCCAGTGAACTTTTTCCATTAACACCGACCACGGGATAATTATTAAGGAATTGAGTTAGCAAATTCTCTGAATGCTGTTAGCTTGTTATCGAACTATCCTACATGTACTAATGATTTCCCTGTCCTTCGCCAGTGTATCTTCCCATCGTTTCGCCGTGAACTTCGTCTTCAGAGTCTGTTATTTCCTCGCAATGCTATGCAGTTCTGACACCATTTGTCGATCTGCGCAATTAATTCGACACTCTATTATTCAATTATATTATTAAAATATCAGCAATCTTCAAGCCATTGTGCCAAAGCTCCACCACACATTATTATTTATTCAGACGTTTATCTCTTAAACTACCAGCAGTATCCAGTCTTTTCTACAACCATTCAATCTTAATGATCTATCTCCAAAATCTCCGCTAATCCCTTTGTCGATAAATGCACCCCATCACGCTTTGTTGATTCACTTTTCCTTTCAACCCCTCCATCTTATTACTCCATCGTCTTCACTTTCTCCTCTCCCTGTTCTGTCTCGTCTTCCGTTTCTCCCGACCACTTTCTCCTAGTCACGAATCGTAACGGTGTATGTATACATATACATACCTCCTTCTCCAGGTTCACTCGGTATAATAGTGAAGAATATTGTTCATAATTAGGGAATCGAACGTTCCTCGGGAAACGGCGAGACAGTCCCAGGGGAAATGGAACCCAATCATCGGCCACTAGGGGGTTGGCAATGGAAGGGCAGGTAGTTTGGGCTAGGTCAGGCAGAGTTAGGTCGTGTTCAGGTAGGAACATCCTCTTCGAGAGCGGCCAGTGGGGGGTGGATTTCTGCCGGTGGCTCGACACAATGGCACAACAAAGCGTTACCTGGGCAACTAGCCGTTCGGGGTTGCCATCACAAAACTTTCCAACTTGTGACTGCAAACACTAATGCTGGCACATGCGTTATCGGGGGTGAGAGGGAGAGAGAGAGAGCCGAGGGCCAGGGGGTGGCCGCGTGTGTTCACACGCACGCCCATTGTCACGCGACACGCGTGCTCGCTATACGCACCACCGTGTGCCCACCCGCGCGAAAAGCAATGGAAAAGGGGCAAAGGATGCTTGTGAAACGCCTCCGCTCACCCCTATTTGATTATTTTCGGTGGCCCGCAGTCTTTTACCTCTTTTTCTTTCTGTTTTTAATATCCGCTTGTCGCCAGGGATGCGGTTTAATCGGCGGCTAATTTCGTTCATGTACGCACTATGAATAGGGTGGCGGCTCCTCTCATAATGGGGTTGCGGTTATATTTTCGTCTCCTAACGAGCAGCCAGAATTCTTATCCGAGTTGATGTTGCAATGATGCTTTTGAAATTTCTCTCCGATATGATGTATGTACAGTTGCGGTGTAAATTGTCGACAACTCGCCCGGAAAAAAAATCTGCATCTCACTGTCGATTAATTTATTTAGCCCTGCGTTCGGGCAGGTTGTGGTAGATAAATGCCGCACGCATGAATCGGAACGTTATCGAAATAATCATATGAACACGCTTCGACCGCGCGGCCCCGCGAATTAATTGTTCCGGTCAATCGTCAATTTGCATAAAATGCGGGTTACTTTGGCCTCGATGCTTCTCAGATTTTGTTCCCGTTTACGCCGCGACGCTGGCCCCTTGCTTCGCAATTCGTGTCGTTCGTGGTACAATAGATGGGGTTAATTGAATTAAATTAAATTATTCAGCGTGCGAAATAGAAAAGTTCCATGATAGAATGCGTTTTGTGCGTCGACAAGGGCCATCAATTCACAAGTTTCGTTCGCGCACGGATACTCGTAAGAGAATTTTCGGATTTAAGATTTATTTCGATCCACGTAACGATGCACCAGGGTGAGATAAAATAAATTCTTCTATCCCTCTCGTCCCTCCCCGCCGTGCACAGGCACCATCGAACAATTTATTTATTTATTTGCTGTTTTTCGTGGCTGCGCTCAAATGAAATGTTTCAATTTGCCGGTAGCCGAGCGCGCGAGTACTTGCAATTTATGTGGTTCCCTCGGTTTGATTAATGTCACTTCGATACCGCTGTATTTTTGGCGTCGTTACAAAACGAGACTAAAATATCCTTTCCTGCCTCTATTTTACGAAGATTTAAATCATTTTTCATTTCCGTTATTTGAATGCCCCAACTTTGCACCTAAACTTGCATTTCGCAAAGGGACATTGTTTTTCGATTAGCACGTAATCGTGGTCCCGTCGAAGTAAAATATTCTTCTCGCACTGGCACTCGTACAATTTATTCGAGTTCGCAAAAATGTGTCATCGATTCGCTGACTTTCGTGGCGTACCAGTTAGCCACGTGGTTCGCGGAAAATACTCAACCAGGTGAAGTGAAACTCGCGCGCAAATGACACACATTCGTGCTTTAATGGGAAAACACTTAGCTAGGTGTTCCCTCCTGATAAGGCGTGGAAGCGATTAGTCGTTACAACTATCTTTTCCTCGCACTACTATATCCGCACCTTCGACTCTTGTTTTTGAAATGGAAAGCAATCGCATTGCATTGAATGGCATTGAGGTGAATCGAATTATAAATATTTCACAGTTTCGTCGACGAACAGTTTGTTTGTACCTTGTTGGCTAAAAGTAATTGAGTGATAGAGGGGGTACAAGCACCGAGCTCTATGATTGCACAAGTACACGTGTTCACGTGTGTGTGTGTGTGTTTTTTAATATCATACGGTGGTTGAAATGGCACGAATTATGTAAGCCGTTGCTCGAGCTTGGTCTTACGACGCAGTAAAATGAAATTTAGATGGTGTTGGGCCAACATAGCAGGAATTTTGTAAGGCTCGTAACTGGTTAAATGGTCGAGGGAAATTGTGAAGAATCCAATAAAACTTGGAAATATTTTCTCTTTTAGTAAAGACAAATTTATCGTTCAAGATTCTTTGCATCCAAAGTGTGCAAATATTTTTCTCCACACTTCTTTGTCACTGAAAACGTCCGATACTTCGACTTGGAGGCGAGCCAGAGGAAAATAAGTCACAGATTCTATTTCTAGATTTAGATCGATTGATTGCCATAAACAAAAAAGATTCTAGAAAATACAATAAAGAAATGTTACGGCATCGATAGCCCTGAATTTTCATTCATGAAGATGTATCGATAGAATCGCGACGCGGTTCGCCACGAGCAAAACCCTTCGACTCCGTTAGCTAGTCTGCTCAGCTTGCAATCCCAACGTTTTTCTTCCGTCGAAGCCTCCTGTTTACTCCATTTCTTCCCGCCATGCCCGTGAATATTCAGTCGCTAGATCTCGGCGGAGTTGCTCAAGAAAATTGCGACAGCGCATAACTCTTGTGTCCCTCTGCCGCAGAGTTTCCCTTTTCGATTCTGGCCACCTCTTCCTCTCGCGACTCGTAGTCCTTGGGAGCCGTCGACTCGTACTTTTACAACGATGGAATGCAGCGATTGCTGGTGTGTCGCTACTCGCTGATCTAGGCCTGACGCTCGAGAATGCCGTGGAATCGCATCCAGCGAGTACGCGACTGTAAAGCTCGTTAATATGTTCTCTGTTGCAAATTGCGCGAGGCCCGCGCTGCAGTCTCGACGAATTCCCCGGATTCTTTGCCCATGGGAACCGTCGTTCTTCGAGGAGGGACGTATACCATTTTTGAGGCCGTATTTCTGAGCTACAAGTTGAGTCACGGTTACTCGCGATGGGCGGTTTGCTTTGACGAGTTCCCCTGTACGTGCCCTGTTTTTGCACGGGCGTTTTAAGTTAATCGTCCGAGATGCAAGGTATTTGATATGGTTTGCAGAATTGAGAGAGGTACTGTCAGGTGGTCCATAGTGCATAGAAATTCGATTATTTTTGTCTTGTCCGATGAATCCTAATAATACATATATTTTGTTAATAATTAAATTACGGGGCGTCGCACTCCATTGCCGGCAAATTGCACGGCTGTTAATGAATTTTCCACCTCAGAAGTGTGAAGTTTCATCGATGAATACGTTCTCTCGCGGGCGTATGATTTATCTCAGCTGTGATTACTTTCCTGGTGGAAAAGATTGATTATCGCATCCATTGGAACCACCGTTCCTTCTTTAAACTTGCGTGCAATTATCGAATTACCAGCAAGCATTGTAGATTGCTGTTCTAACAGAGATCGAGTAGGTTTTAAATATAAATCAATGAACCAGTATTTAGGTGCCAATACTTGTAATACTTTGAGTGCAAAGGGGATTTCTGAGGGAAGAGTAAGTGTCGATCGATACTATCGCGTGACGCAATTCTTCTCTTACATCTCTTATAGACGAACCGAGTGCACACATAGTTTCTGCTTGTTACTTTCAGTCGACCGGTCATCATTAATTCTTTTTAATTATCATACGACTCGTGTGTTAATTCACTCAGCATCCGAGGACAAATCCACAAAACGCTTTGACGACGAGCGATTTAGCCGATCCGCCGAACTGCTGTCGTCCGTCGCGAGTAATTAACACTAATTAGTTGACAAGCACGAGGTTTTTGCGGAAAAAGTCGCAAGAAACAGCAAGCGAGCTGAAGTACACGCGGCTTTTACCGTTTCTCGTCAACGTGCTCCAATTAAAGGTTTCCGACAGTAATGACTGTCTGGCCATGTTTATCGAATCGATGAATGGGATGAAAAGGAACAGCCTTGAATAGCGAGCACGCGCCTCGGGATCTACTTCTCAAATAGATTCGTTTTCTTAGATAATCCCCGTATAGAGAGCTTGGTGTTTTGCAATGCAGGACCGCGCGGAAGTTTTCAATTGATTTCTCGGCTGGTATCATTCGAACAGTGTAATCCACAATTCTCATCCATGCAGAAACCGTTCGTGGTTTCTTTCGTGCGTGCACTAAGGACACGTGGGCAGGAGCACGCGGTTGAAAGTGAAAGCGAAAGTTTCGTAGCGGCGAATGCGAGAGAATCCGTCGCTTGACAGGGTCGTGCAATGGCAGGTTCAAGGCCAATAGAGGTACAAAAACGATGGCGAAATTGGGACGCTTACAGCTGCAGCTGCATCTTTCGAAATGAGGGAAAAGCGAAGGGGGAAAATTCATTTTCATTCTTTTTCCGCTTGAAAAATCTATCCCTGTCCTCTGTTTGCGTTCGAAATGTCGCATACCTCGTACTCTAAGTTCATAGTTATGCCCGACTGGAATTGCAGGCAGAATGCAAGCTAAATTGTCACGTCGAACATGGTGCAGCTCCCTAATCACGATATTGTATATCGGTACAATGCAATCTGATACATGTACTCGCTTCTCGTGCATTTCAACAATGTGGAATAGTTATATACAATTTCAGGTCACAGGTGCGCGTACACGCAATACATCGGGCGTGTTTAAAAGCAACCGCACAATGGTGGGCATTAACAATGTACGTGCACGTAAGACGGGTCGCGTTAATAATCTCATCGTCGAGATGTTATCGAGATTCACTCTCTCTCTCTCTGAAACTCGGAATGAAAATATTTGATCCAGGATCAGCTGGCATCGACCTCTCTCCTAGCCGGTGACGAATTCTCTTTGAAATGCAAATTCGGGATCGTTATGCACGATCTTGGCACACTGACCACTTAAATTCATCGTAGGCGCGATGATACTCATTTTCATACTCGCTGGACCGGCCATTATTTCCTCCATTTCTCGCATTCAACGTTCTATTCAGAAAAGAACGATCAATAAAGAGCTACTTTTTGTCGTCAATTATTCGTTGCATCGATCCGTCGATCTCTAGCGAGATTAAGCTAACAGAACTTCCTAATTGGAGCAACCTTTTAGCTAATTTACTAGCTAAGTATACAAGCCCACAGAGGGCTAGTTTGCTCTGGGTTTTTTAGTTGTCTCGAGCGGGTAAATAACTGAGCGGCTCGAGTCCTTTCTGCCCCGACTTTCCAAATGAAAATTCCCCGACGCTTGTTTAAATTTCTCTCTGCGTGTCGCGGGAATATAGTAGCTTCCTTGGAATCAAGGGTCTAACGCAGTAAATGTTATCTCCCCAACGATATACCCTTTGCAATTACAAAAAAATCAAATACATCAGTGTTATTTAATATCCTCGCGTTCCGTTGTCTCAAAATTCCTCACTGTCCTTTTTCGTTTTATTATATTAGAGAAGAGGGTACATTTTCTCATGATTATTCCCAATGGAATTCTACATATTGCGTACACGCGGAACTCTTGGAAGGATCCTCGATACTTGGCTTGTGTACCATGGGATTCCCATTTAAATGCCACAGCCGATCGACGGGAATGAGGCCACGGATTCGCACGCGTGTTCATCGTAGCCGTTTCTTTTCATTTCTTCTGCCCTTTTGCCTACTTGCTGGCGTAGAATTACACCCGCTTTTCCTTCTTTGTTTCGCAACACCCCCCTCCATCTCACGTTGTCGAACGTAGACATATCGAGGCTGATTAACCGGCAAGGACATTCGTAAACAACTTGTTAACGAGTTCTTCAATCGTGCACGCCAACTATGTTAATTGCAACACGCATTTTCTGCAGCCGTTCCAGGGTTTTCGACATCCATTCGAAACGGGCCGATTATTATTTCGTATCGTATGCAATCGGAGAAAAATTAATACGCCGTTTATTAGACTTCGTACCGTCATTTTGTGGTCTCTTTTATACGCTACAAGAATTTAGGTCGGCGTTGCCGCTAGTGTCCGTCTTTTTAAGCTCTTTCGTGCTACTTTTCGATCGTCGTTCTCTCTTGAGCACCCCGCGACACATCCAGCTAGAAGTATCCTGACTTTGCAATAATTCCACCGACCCCAAAGCCTCGCACTATCGACCTGATCGTGATAGAGCAACCCTCTAAACTTGCTCATGCATAAACTTCCATTTTCTTCGCTACTTTTGTTAGAAATTTTGAGAAGGTATCGCTCATCACAGTCGATACGTATGTAGTATCGTTCAAGCTAAAGACGCGAACGCGTGTGCAGAACGTAAAAGTGGTCCACGAATCGTCAGATAAGCCTGATTCAAGGCCGCTTTTTCTATCACCGACATCGTAGCCCGTTCATCCAGTTCGAGCAATCCTTTTCGCCCATAGCGATCATTCATTTATCACCATCTTTATATATCGCTGAGCACCTGACCCTGATTTATCCAGCCAGCTCGGATGTATCTGTTTTCCAAGGTGAAGCTCCATAATCCAGTAAATTTAACCTTCCCTTCTCCAACTGCTAGTCGAGCAGCTCCAATTAATAACTAACATACGCACGACAAGTTTAATTATTCAAGAAATTTATTTTCTCCACACTGTACCGGGTATAACATTTCCCTGCAAATTTCGTTTGGTTTTTTCGTTCCATCGAAATTCCTTGCCATCCGATGGCTCTCATTCCGTTGGTCACGGAATTCAAGGCTCTCGGTGTTTTCGATCACCAGCGTGCATCATATCCTCGGTTACACGTTCGTGCTTTCCCACAGGACATTGGCCCTCCTCGAGCACATCTCCTCTTGGAGAGAGGACAAGATAGCCACGACTCGCTGTGAAAAATGGAAGGTTCGTTGAATTATTGAGAATAGCATGTGGTTCGTTGCTGTCCTCGCAAAAGAACCGCCCTTTCGACTGTCTGCTTGTTTCCAACGGGCCTCGATGTTACATTAAACGATCGGTTCGCAACGAAACGAATCGAATAAGTCGCCACGATCGACGTATTCCGCCTGCTGTGTGTGCTTCCCGCTGGTTCCTTGGCTGCTGCGCCCCTTATGTTCCCTTTATTGTATACTTTTCAACATCTGACGCCTTTTTCATCGAGCCTGTTCATTTTCTTCGGTTTGCCAGGCAGGTATTTTTTCTTTTCGAAATTATTTTCCGTTTTGTTGTAAACACATCACACACCCTACAATGATTTGTCAGCTATGCAAAGGCAATTTTTCAACAAGATTGTACATCCCAATACTATTTCTAGAGCTCTCATTCAGTATTCCGATACATTCCACCTGGTTCACCTTGCAGGTAGCCTTAATTCCACCCCTAATCGCGTGTCCAAGTGTTAGAGGCTTGGGGGATTTGGATATCGAGGATTTTGTTTGCTCACGTTGCACGAGATAACCGTTCGTGATTTTATCTTGCTGAAATTATCGAATGTAAGATTTACAAAATCCATTTATTAATGTCTGAAATGATATCGCGTTGTGTAATCCTTGCTTCACCGTGAACGGGGTATGAAAATGCAAAAATATGCGTGCCACGGAAAGAATGTTCACCATTAGATATTTCGTAATGGTAGGCAACAAGCGAATGAATCGTTTGGCCGGAGATCTAGGCGATCTGTTGAGTAATAGCGAACTGACATGCGTTTGATTTACTAGATATTCGTAGAGGCTGTTGCTTATTAATGCACCGATGGATGGATTTTGAAACGAGGGAGTTTTTACTCGACAGGTCAATTCTATTTTAATTAGCATTAGCAGAAATTTTATTTCCCTCGACTGTTGCGGTAAAAGGTTTAACAATACGTTATCTCCGTTTAGGTATCCATAAAGTAGCTGTCCTCGTTTCGTATAATCAAGCCTCATATGTTTAATTGTCATTCGATTATCGATTCGCCGCTGTGTTATCTCTCCTCCCTTTCCAGCCAAAAGCTTATCGGCGCTTCGTAATTCCACGTCGCCGCAACGGTGACAAGGGAACGGTGGTGTCCGTCTAACTCATCATTAATCGAAGTGATCGAAACATCCCTATGGCACTTAGCGTAATTTCTATGGTGACACAAAATGACCCATGTCGTTGCGTTGCACAGAGACGTGAACCAAAGTCATTGCTTGTGGAATTCTATTCTATCGTTCGTGTTAGTTGGCAATTAGGATATGACCGATTTTTCTTTCGCTCTTCCGCATCCCCAAATACTGGTCGATCAGTAGCGCAGTATTTGCCAGCTATGCATTGGTCGACTTTGACCCTCCGTACTCGGGAGTAAGATTATATATCGTTCGAATAATTTTTTAACCTAAGAAATTGTCCCGGGGTCTGAACCATGCGGGGCTCAATTTTCCGCTGCACTAGCTACAATTTCCAGACGAAAGAAAATTGGACGGAAATTATTTCTTCCACGTATCAGTTACACGATATTCTCTCCTAACATTACCCACCCTTACTTTTTATCGTGCACCCTATTCAATTGAAAATTGCCCGCTATATATTTCTGCAACTGGCCTTAGTCTCGGGGGGAAATTTCGCGACAGCGTGACGCGAACTCAAGACTGTGGATATATCGTGAATACAGAGAGAAGGGAGAAATCGAGAGAGGACGACATGTGAGGGGTTGTTGCATAGGAGGTAGTGAAAGAGGAGGCGGAGGAGGTAGCGAAGTCGATGGAGAGAGGGTGGACATCAAATATGCTTGGACAGATGCGTCGTCCCACAGTAGTTTGCCATTCTTGTTCGTCCATTTCTCTCTTTCCCTTTTTTCTTCACCTTGTTTCTGCATTTTTCCGTCTCCCTCCCTGACCGGTACCCTCTGCGTAGAACCCCCCAGCCTTCGTGCCCGGACCTGCTGGCTCTCTCTCCTTTTTTCCCGCCGTGTAATTAGCTTGCAGCATGTTGCATACCCCGCAAGAGTTCACGTACTTCTCAACAGCCAGTGCGCTAGCACTCGGTACACCGCTACACCTGCATTAAACCCGAAAGGTGGTAATCTAACGTCACGGGGATGACCGACAGATCCTTCTTTATTTCTTCTAATTTAATATTCACTGTGTTTTTTTCTCCGCCCTTTCTTTTCAACCGGCCGAGGCTCGATTGTTTCCTTCCCTCTACATTTTGTGAAAAGCCACACGTGCCGTTTTCGTGAACGGGGGGGTAAAAAAATATGAAAGAGCTTCGCTTCCGCGTTAGCTAATGATGGGTTTGCAAATGGAATAACAACGAGGTAAAAGAACAACGGGTGTGTGCAAGGTAGCTTCGGATATTGTTCGCGGTGTTTCCCGTGTTTTGAATTTCGAATATCGTACTGCTGGAACAATGGCGAGCCAAAGGCTTTCTTCCGACAAAACGCATAGATGGCAACCGGGCGGAGTGCGTACAGACTATTTACAAAGGAAATCTACACCGTTCATACAAAATAGAATTGCCGTAGTTCGATCGGTCGAGGCGCAGTCGAATCCTGGAATGATCGAAGCCTCGAATCCAATTTATTCATTGCTTTTCGCTCGTAGTATTACTCCCTCCACGAAGACCTTTAGAGTCTGTGCATCCCCTTCGGGTTATCCGCGTTTAAATATTGAACTTCGGCTGACGAAACGTTTTCCTACATCCTTTCGATCAGCACTTTCTTCCTGTGTCACGTTCCCCGATCGACTTACGACTTCCTCCCTAATTCCGGCTGATATTGCTCCGTTTTAAGCTAGTCTCTTCGTGAACTCCTTGCATCGGGCAAACTTGGTAAGGCTCGATCAATTTATACACGCGCATCATCGGTATCGGCGATTATTCAACTTCCAGTGAAAAAACGGCATCGCAACACCAATGTCAAAGTTTCCATCGAAACCTCGAAAAGAACTGTCGTTCCATCGATCATCAGGGGACTATATTACAAACTACCTCGACCACTTTATAATACTCGCTCGCCTTTTCTAAATGCAAAAGAGTTTCCCACGGCCTGAACTTTAACTTATGCATTCGTAACGACTCTAGGCGAATTAAGTTCAATAGAAGCGAAGGCGATCTGCATTCCCCGTTTCGTTAAAGTCACCTCTACGCCCCGCTGTTTCGCAAGGGCGGGTCCCTCCTTTGGGGTGAGCGGGGTGGATTATTTGGTGGGTTCGATCGAAATCTATTTAACCCGCCGTCGCGGATTCGATTCGTAAGATTCGCCGTGGCGCGTGGAATAGGAAAAGAAAGGAAGTAGAAAGAACGAGGGGCGACAGGGAATGGATTGTGAACAGGGGGGGTGGGTGGCACTAGCGGATGGATGAAGCGCGATTAATTATGCAGAGAAGCTGCGATCGATGGAGGAACGTGCTCCCGTAAAATATTGATACCACGAATAGACTCCACTACCATAACCGTTCTCTATTCTCCACCCTCGATCCAACAACTACGGCCGTGTTATTTCATCGGGGTTCGGCGGAGGGTGAATACGTGTGCGTACGTATGGAGGCTCTCGATTGTTCTATGCCTGGCGATAGGAATCGTCGATAGTTCGATGAAAAAGAGGGAAACCCGATGGTCCCGGTCGATGAAAATTCGTTTAATGATCATTACTATTTGCCGGAGCAATTGAGTTAGGTGAACTGAAGACAGGTGGAAATATTCTTTTGCACGTTGTGCCGCGTTTGCTTCGCATTAATTTTCTTTTTTTCCTCGGCGGAGGAGGATTAATGTTGGAGAAGAGAATGAACGATGCAATTGAAAATAATTATTTCAGTTTCGGTAATAAACAGTGTTCGCGCATTTCATCGTTAAAACGCTCTCGTTATATCATACTACCGCTGCCTGCATTATTATCCGCCGCAGCTGAACGCGACTACAAATTGATTCTGCACGTTTTCATAATCAGACTCTCGTTCCCTTCGATTTCCATTAATTTGTATGTCATAACTACAGTATTTCTGTTTGCATCGAAAGGCACGCAAAGAAAATGAGTTCCCGGTAATAAAGAACCAGTGCTACGGTCGTACGGTCTCTATCTCTCCCTCTCTTCTGTTCACCAGTCGACTCTGCGGTCGAAGGATGCCTTCAGGCCGTGAGAGAGATTCTCTGGATGGTTTTCCTTGGACTGGCCACGAGAGTGGAGCCGGGTAACCGCGATTGCTATTCCTTCGCCGACGATTCGTCCTTACGTATAGCAAACATTTTTTTTCGCCTCTGGAGAACCGGCTCGAGAGGACGCCGATACACCCTGCGCAGGACAATGGACCTGCACGTCTTCCTGCTGCTGTAACTTCACTGTTACCAATTTCTCTTCCCTGTTTCTGGTGCCTTTGTGCCTTGTCATTGTTGCATCGGCCGACAGCAATTTTCTTTCACGCGGTTTCTTTCGCTTCGCGCTCAGACGATCGTGACAGCGTTCTCGATGAAACGCGACACTTGTTAAGCTGCTGGATTGATGCTATCTTGCATCGCGATTTAAAGTTCTCGGCGTCCAAATTTGTATGCAACTTCGATTGGAATATGTTTGCCACGGGTCACGCTTATCTGTTCCTCCTCTTCTTCGTTTTTCCTCGTCAGACAGCTAGTTAGCAGCTTGCTCATTCCGCGACAGTAAAGTGCATCATTTACGTTACCCCAGAACGTTTTACGCCCGCGGAACGAAAGTGGCCGAACTGACGATAAATTCTTCTCCGCATTGTGGTCGATCTCTGTTTTTCGCCTTCTGCATGCTTCTCGCGCCTTTCTCTTTCTCTGCCCCTGTCCCACTATTCACCCTTTCTCTCAGCAGTTACTCGTGATTTCCGTTCGTTCACCCTTTTCCGGTCATCAGCCTCTGGCTTGGTCGTCGCTCCGTCGCATTGTTATCCCTTCGCGGTTCACTTCCGCGATTTCTTCTCAGGATCGTTTCCTCGGCGGAAAAATGCTCCGCTGAAAGCCGAGACATCGCTTTTACGGTCAACTTCAGCGCGGTGCAATTAATCTTGTAATTTATCTCGGATCTTCTTGAAGGCCGTAACGCGAATTTACGCAGAGTTGCCGAAGTATTAGTTGTTTATAACATGGGTATACGTACATCGATAAGTATCCCGCTCGGGGTGTGAGAAATAATGTTCATGCTTGGCCGCGAATGTAAGAATTTGTTTACCTTGAACAATTCGTTTTGCGATACGAAATTTTAATTGATTGAAGACCGTTTCGGACCGATATCGAATATCTTTCCACCGCAATTATCGAGTAATTGATATTTCATTCTCCCGCAATTGGGAATTCAATCGCCGTGGCGAACGTCCACCTTGCAAATAGAATTCACCGTGGAGATTTCAATGTTTGCTCTGTCCGGAGATTGTCTCAAATCGATACGAAATGAATAAGAATTCGCATTAACATTGGAGATGAATGGGGACTATTTAAGTAATTGATCATTTTAATTAATCGACCCGCCTATGGTCTTCGAGCATCGTGTGCACAGTACTTTTCTCTCCCTAGTGAAACAATGACTCCTCCGGGACTTTCAGCAAGGTTCGACTCGCGAATCGCAAAAATCTTGTCGGTGAGATCTTTCTGGCGGTCGATGTTCGAATATAGAGCATCCCAACGATGGTTCATGGCCACGGATCCTACTGGCTGCTATCAGGTGATAATTTATCACGCGAACTCAGTCGAATTTCAATGCACCTGCTCAACAGTCAGGTACAAGATTTTCGTAGAAAAATTCCGATCAGATAAGCCCGACTCCAATCACTGAGGTGCGACGCGAGGATCTTCGGGGTACCTGTGTCCCAAAGTCCACGAAATAGGGTTTCGTTCGTGAAGAAATGTTGAACCGCTGGTAGCAGGGGACACGATGGTCCCCAACGGTAGAGAAGAAGCGTTTGCCCTGGAGAATTCGGGCCCGAGGTTGTAGGCGCTGATCGCGCGGTGTGCGTGAAAGAAGAAGGGGGTGAGAGAATGGCAGTAGTAGCGTAAGGGAGCGAAGGTAGAGCGCGGCAGGGTAGTCAAGGTGGTGATATCGACCGTAGATATTGTTGAGGCATACGGTAACCATGGGTGACTAGGACCGATTGACCAATTACAGTGTTCACGGTGGCCGTTGCCGACCAATCGGCGTACGATGTGCTGCCGGTTTTTTGATTGGGCGATACCAGGGATAAGAGACCAGCTCGAGGCCGCTGAAACTCACAAACCATCGTCGAGACATCGAGCAGACAGCGTCGTCTACGAGAAAACAGAGGCACACTGGGCTTCGTCGATCGTGTCGCCGGTGCGTTCTCTTTGTTACCTTGTGCCTCGTCGACAACTTTGGATTTGGATTCTTCCTGACAGGTTCTCTATCACGCTTGCCTCTTGCACGACTCAAGTTCGGCCGCACAACGTGTTCGAGTAGATTCTTGCACATTTCAAGTCTCACTGGTCTCCCTGTCGTTTCTTGGTGACCGTGGTTACCCACTTGGTTATTCGGCTGCGCTTGGTCGATCGGTACCATTTTCGATTAGCACACTCGATTTTCTATGGAACGTTCTTTGCCAGATCTCTTTGAGACTTGCACAGCTTTGTCTGAGGTTCTTTGTTGCTCTCATTGACACCCCCTGGTACCTTTACGCCGAGCTGGCGCAAAGCTATGGTTCCCGTTTGTTCTCCATCGTCGAAATCCTACGAGTTATCCAATTTCGCAGCTCGTACATTGGATAACAGATTTATCTATTCACAGTTTATGCGGCCAACCATCGCCAAATGAATTTCCACGCAAGTGTAATAAATTTCTATTGTTTCCGAGTGGCCACCCTAAAGTTATGAAAACAAGAATTATAATAGACGGGCTGGATATTCTTGAAATTTCTTCGCGTGGAGATCATTTGTGTCTCGATCCGTGAATCGATCAAATCTGTCCTGGTCCATTATCTCTGGCGGTTTCCACAAATCCCGGCGGAAAAGGGGGAAGGCAGAAGTAGGGGAATGTTATGGAAATGTAGAGTCTGCTGAAAGTCGTCGGGTCTGATTAACTATTCATCGACGTTTTGAGCAGGTACGCGGAGATGTCTCATCGCGGAAAGAGTGTGCACACAGCTAGCTAGATCGGACTCTTCTGGTAAAGTGGATTACACCGTATTCTCTCGGTGCTTTAGCACACTTTTCACCAGTCGGGCGCGTATTTTACACAGCGGATAACCCCTCGGGACACGGGCTGATCTATGTGTTTGCCTAAAGAAAATTAAGTTATCTTATTATCGTGCACCGTCGTAGCCTCCGAGTTATTGTTTTGGCGCCAAGAAGTTTCGCGAGTCCAGCGAAAAACTACGTCCAGCATATTTGCTAGTTCAGAAAATTCGTATGGTTTTCTCAGCGAAGTTCGTTCAATTTTCTTTTCGAAACGCTGTATTGGGTATTTCAAAATATGTTGACTTTCTTTCACAGTTTGAACCTGCAAGATATGTTGTAATATCTTTCTTCAATTTTGTTAAGTGATCTCTGTCAGCATAAAAACTAATGTTCCAATGTCCTCTTTGTTGCAGGAGCCTGGTATTGTAGCACACACGACGCGAGCAGGAAGCATAGGCAGTGGCTCAAACAGGTGAGTCTCGAAAATTAATTTTTATTCTCTTTTTTCTTTATTGAAAGGAAGTTCGACCGACGAGAACTTGCGCGTAATTGAAAACAAGGATTAGAGTAATTGTCTCGTGAGTTGCTCGAAAATTGCGAGTGAGTGTTGCTTGCAACAATGCCAGAGACAGGTATCTCTAATTGTTAATTGCATACCGGTTTCGCACTCTTCCCCGTCCGTAGTAATCTCTCGAAAAAGGACGATTAACATTTCCATTGTTTGTCGCTGGTGCTACACGCTTCTAACATTTTTCTCTCCAACTAATTGTAATCGGGTTGCGAATAATATCGAAGAAAGACAAAAATAATTTTCTAAAACAGTTGCGTAAAGAAGTATCTCGATTAAAAGAATAATCTCGAGTTAACATCGATCACGATCGGGGAAAGATACGGTTTAAAGAGAAGCGTTTCCTGCGGAGAAGAGCCACGCCACCTTTTGTACTCCTTAAACGATGCAAAAGTTGCAAATGAACTTTCTAACCATTCCATTCATTCGCCGGGCCTCCGTGAGAATGCGTTATTGCACGAGAAAGATGCACAACGTACAGAGGAGTCGGCCGTTATCTCTCGACGTGGCTCTTATTTTTCTGTTCATTCGAATGCAGGTTGCGAGGCTCGGCTAACGGACACGTTACCTTTACGTGATCGGCAAACGATCGTTTCGAAACAGGCGGCTCTCGCGTGGAAACCCGAGAAAGGAAAAGCGCGGAAATGTGTGTTGCGAAAATTTGCCAATGGAAAGTCGAGACGCGCCTCGTTAGACGAACAGGGACGAAGACAAACATTCCTCGATCATTTTGTCTCTGGCGTGTAACTTTGATTAATGTCTTCGTGTCCCGATGAACCTTTATTTCATCCTCGCACGGTCGAATTAATTTTCCGGGAGAGATAAAAGAAGTTTGCAGTCGGTGGCAGATATTTGGCGAGGGAAGTTTTCATAGATTTGAGTAAAGTGCGTGACGCAGCGCGATCCAATTCGTCGTAACACGGAATCGGGGCGAACCAGTTTCGGTGCGAGAGCGAAACAATGCTTTCCGTTTCTTCTCCCGTGAATCAAGAGGCGAATCACGACGCGTGACTGTGAATCCTAGCACGAGTTTCAACCATGAAATAACAACCGAGGCCGGCTCCATTTTAGCTGGCTGTTTTACGAGTTTGTTTCGTTGTCTCCACTTCGTTGCGCCTCTACTTTGCCATCATTTCACCCCAACAGAAGTCCAGCAGCTATGACCCTAGGGTCGCAGGTTCAGCTAGAAATTGGTCAGACCTGCACAAGTCCATGAGTCAGACTTACTGGACTCCTGCGGGTTCTGACTTTTAATTTCACGAGATAGGAAAAATATTGGCAAATCAGGAACACTAGTCACGATGCACACATCTTGGCTTTTAAAAGACCATAGAAATATTAGGGATTTCTAAGAAATTCGAGTTCTCATCTCTTTCGTTTTGTCAACACACAGAGCCTTTTTAGCAACCAAAGAAACGTCGTGACTTCTCTTCAATCGCGACAAATTGTCTGTTCCCTGTTATTCAACGTCGGGTTTTTTTGTGGACACAATCGACTAGTGTTATTCACAGGGCATGTACATAGACGACGAAACGATTCTGGTAACGAAGCTTGGTCAGAGTAATTTGAATGTAAAAGGAAAACAGCGGATGGTTAACACAGTTCCGGTCCTCCAGTGCCGAATATTCAGTGAGGTCGGTACTGGTACCACGTACGTTTGTTGTTAACGAGGCTCTTTGATCATGAATTTGTGTCACAAGTCTGTTCGTCGAATATTTTGTGGGGAAGTGAGTTGCAGTCGCGGAAGAGGCGACTCGCTTCTTTCTTTCGAGGATCATTGAACGTAGACACGCTTTCTTCCCCATAGTGTTGCACTCTTAACTTTCATATGCTAGTATTTAGAGATTTCTCTAAACAATGTTGCCTTCCTGATTAATAATCATTTTTGCGAGTTGAATATGTTTGCCGAATATTAAACGCAGCTGGTTTACTTCTCTTGAATAAGTTAATCTTTCTGCACGCTGCGTGGTTAATTAATTTTTGTTCCATTCAAGGAAAGTAAATTCCTTTGGACCCCAGGGTTCGCAGCTCGCCGAGCTGATTTTGTCGTACTTTCCAACAGAGACCTAAATAAAATATGATCTTCATTTTTCTTTACCAGTTTATTGCAACTTACTGCAATTTTAGAGTTGGCGAAAGTTTCCTTACTTCGTAGACGAGCGCAATTTTCTAAGCAGTTTGGAGCGGCATTAAAACGCAGCCGTTCCTCAAGCTTTCGCAGATTTAGAAAGCGTCGTGAATATGACACGCCGCACACAATACTTGCACCTTTCTCTGTCAAGTTTCAGAGTATTTAAAATGCAACCTCGATCCCGTTGAATTCCAAAGTTCTCGTCAAAAAAATTCTGAAGTAGTCATCAATACAAATAACCACTCCGGGTCGCACAACTACAGCCGTCTTTGATTTCTCTTTCAAACTCGATCTTTAGCCCCGATAGAAACCTACGGAAGTCTTCGGATGTTGCTATAGTTCGCATAAAAAATCCCTCTTGATCCTCCCAGATTTTTCATTGAACGAAATCGCCAGAAACGCGGCGTGCCGCCGCAGGGTTGCGAGTGTTAGACACGAGGGGTAGTTGGGCGCACACGGAAAGGGTGAACCAAGGGATGAAGGCGAGGGTTTGGCGCAGGCGCGCTGACGCAGCAATATGGTGAATTCTGCGAGGCAGCCCAGTATCCACCCGACCATCAGCTGATCAATATACTTCCGCATACACGCCACGTCATACGCGCGGCACACGCATGTCACGCATCGTGCGAACCGTTACGCGTGTAACACTCTGTGATCGTGTGGACGTGCACGAACCACGGTGCACGCGGCCATCGGGCCAGGAACCGCTCCAGGAACGGCGGAACTCCATTGGGAAAACGGGAAATCGCGGTGGAACGGCGTACGCAAGAGGTACGTTCCGGAAAGTCCACTGTCTCCACGTTTTTCATTCCCTGTCGATCGGATATGGGGATGGTTTCGCTCACGAGAAAACTCGCCAAGGGTAGCAACGCGTGTGGTGCGGCGGAGAATTCGTTTATTCCACGGCAATTCATCGACGTGGTCGATAGATTGGATACTCGATCGCTTTGTTCTCAGTTTGGAGCGAGCAGTTTTCATTTCTCCTATCGGACAATGTTGTACGCCTCCGCGTAGATGTATCGTCATATCGCAGGAAAGAATTTGTGCTCCGCTTATCGATCTGTTTGCACGGCTCTCCATCATCGGGGCAAGTTGTTTGATCGATCGAGGGAAAGCGGATGTTTGACGATTACGGTATTTGTACCACTCGCGTTTCTTTCAATTTCAATTTAATCAAGCAGCCTCGAATAGACCGCGGACAATTTCCAACGTGAAAAAATCGAGTATCTGCGACGCCGCCAATCGTCACACATTATTCGCGTTTGATATTGCGCAACTTTTCGCCCGTTCTTAAAATAAACTTGTCGTGCAATTGATGGCTGTAGATGCACTCACAAGGGAGACAGTGCGCGCTCGATAAGAAGTTATGAGTCACGTTTCACGTTTCATGCCGAGCTGGCCTGACTGAGCATTGGCTGGACGCGAATTTCCCGACGATCTGTCGACAGCTTGTTAGAATATGGTCTGCGCGACCTGTATTTTTCTCCTCGGATCGTGCAGTGGTTGCCGCAGCACCGCAAACGAGATACTTTTCCGTGGTGCTATCGGATATTCTCGCGTGCTCTTTGGCGATTTACCACCACCGCGAGACCACTCGGGGAAAGATTGTCGTTGGTCTGGCTGGCAGCAATTTTTTTCCCATCTAAAGTTTAGCTATCTAAACGAAACGATACAGCGAGAAAAACATTTCCTTCGTTAGAGCAGACGAGCAATTAAAGAACCGACATTCGCAGGCGATCAGGGTTCGTTTAATTTATCCGTGAAAATATTTGTTGGGCACTGTTAGCCGGCTTTGACGCGAATCGTAGCTGTCAGTGTGGCTGATCGAATTTCCGAAATAGCGTATCGCTAAAATGATAGGCCGGCCAGTAGTTTGCGGTTAAATTGGAAAAAGTGCATCGCTTAAGCGGGTGCAATTAAAAGTTGGCCGCTGGCGGCAGATCGATACCGCGGGCCGGCTGAATTATTCAGCGATCCTAAACCACGGATTTAGATCATTTCTGAACGCGTATGGCCGCGAACAGCCGGCATTAGCGTTTTCGTGACCGAGTGGGCGAGAGAGCGTATTTTTGGAGCCCGGTGTTGCAACGTCCGATTCGACTGCGAAACGATAAAGCTGAATGAGATTTAAATTTAATTCCGTAATTTCGATCTGGTTCACCCTCTAATGATCTCCGTCTGTGTTTCATCGTTAATCCACGTTGTCCACGTGGCTTTCTGTACCGAAAAAGAAATCAGGGTCTTGCTCTGAAAGTCGTAATTGGGGGCTGGATTTGTCTAATTGCGCAAGGCGGACTTATCGGAATATAGCGAGGGAAGGAATAGTCCCCAGAGAACGGCAAGAGAACGCGAGAAGCCCGCAACCGTGAAATTCTCTCGCCGCGTGGCGATTGCGGTGAAGTCGTTCATTGACTTCGCCCCCTCGTTACCCCCCTGCCGCCCCTTGGATGCATCCGGATTATTCGTTCACGTCGTAGCCTCGCCGCGGAGTGCACTTACGTGCACACATGTGCGTTTTCGTCTTCCCTCCCTTTTCCGCGCGGTTCTGCACTCGTCCTCTCTCCTCCTTTATCCCTCTATCTCTCTCTCTCTCGCCTCCCTCCTCGTTGATCTGACCCCCCCCCCACCAGACATGTTTGTGCCTCTTCGCGATGAAGGAAGAGGTAGAAGGAGGTTGGATGTAGGGTGGCGGAGGAGGAGTGGACTACTCGTTGGAAGAAGCGGGCGTCTCACCACTTCACAAAGTTACTCGTGTTCTGTCTTCCGTCTAGTGTCGGTTCTTGGCCGTACCTACTCCTTCAAACGCATCGTCGTCTTTTCTGCCACACGCTCTTGGATCCTTGATCGCGGCGAGATCGAAGGATATTCAAGGTACGGCCTACCACGGCCATGACCTAGCTCGTTCTTCTTCTTCTTCTCCTCTCTCTCTCTGTCTTTCTCTGCTTCGCGGTATTTCATGGGGTTGGATCTTGAAATTGGGGCGCACGCAGTTCGCTCTGCAGCGTCTCGGGGAGAGGATTAATTGGCCGGCGTTGACGAGGATACGAGCAGAGAAGAACACGCGGGCGACCTTGCTCGTTCACCGTCTCGGATCAGCCGGTTAATTAAAGTCGTGCACGTGCTCCGGTGTTTGTTGGTGGAGAACAGTGTGAACAGTGCGGCACCGGTGTCAGTTGAAGGCGAGCTTCTGCTTCCCTTCGACCCAGAGGTATCGATGGGAACCGCCAAGCCTTTATCCCCCGTGTTACGTATAATTGCTTAACGAGAGTAACGCACGAATTCGTAGCGTACAACGATCGGCAAGGGTCTGTCCCCGAAAGGAAAAAATCAGTGCGCTTGCTAAACGAAATCGCGAGTGTAGCAGCGTGAGTGACGGGGGTACGATTCCCGCAAGGGAGTCTTACCAACGCGCCAAGGAATCGCGACTTTCACCGACGAAAGAACAGTAGTATTACATCGGTATGCGACGAAGCATTGCGCATAGTGGTGCGCTCCGAAGAGAGGAGGCAGAAGGTTCATTCGTGTAGTGCGCCCGCCGTTCCACCAATTGGACCTGGATTAAATATCGACGCTTGTCTTTTTTTTTGTCTGTGCAGGGTTTACTGCCGATCCATTCCGGAGGCAACTGCTGCGGACATCGTTATCGGTGAGTAACACTTTTGCATTGACGCGACAAGAATGCAACCGCGCTTCATTCCGCATGCGAGACACGCGGTTGTAGGAATTCAGTGACGACAATCGGCGACGAACGGCCCCGTTCTCTTTCGACTCTCGAGAAGTCGTCCCCCGGCACGATTTACGTGCCCATAAGCGACCGTGGGCGATTAACCTGACAAAGAACGAAGTTCAGTTGCATTCCTTCTTATTTTATTCATTCGCAGCACGATCGTTTTCGTTCTCGAAACGCTCCTTCAATCGTACGGCAGTTCGTGCGATTTTTCTCTTTTATTCTTTTCGCACGCCCGTTCTGAATATCTCTTAACGATACAACGTTGCAGCGGTTTAGCTGCGGGAAGAGCCGAAGAAATGCGGTTCATTGCGGCTGCTTTATCTCGGGCCTAAGTTTAGACGCGATTGCACGCTACATCCTGCGCGTTATCTGCCGGGTCGATTCTTCTCTCATTTGTAGTATGTATTCGCGGTACAGTTTCGTCTTCTGTATCTTTCGAAGCAATGTCTGCAGCCTTCTATATTCGAGTCGGACGATCGGCCGCAAAGGGTTAGCTGTTCGGTGTCTGCTGGCGGACAGATTCGACGTAGGAACTCCTTTCTCGCGAACGCTCCTATTACGTCGAAGCTGATTCTCGTATGCGCTACGCAAACGCGAGACAAACGTGACCGAGGCTTTGTTGAATGAAATTCAAATCGACCGCGAGCTGTGACCAATTGGAGTATTTTTGCCACGCGATAGTACTTTTAGTTCGAGCCGTGGACATTATCGCGAAATGTTTCGCCAGTGACTTTGAAGCTCGCTTAGAGAGCACGGAGAGGATATGCGCGCTCGAGAGAGCAAAGCGAAGGATCGCGGAGGAAGACGGAGAAGGGAGGCAAGGATACGGAGGGTAAAGGGAGCAGAAGAGTGGTCAGACTGGTGTACCAGGACGCTACACCTTGGCAGCAAGGGCATGTCCGTAGCGCAGCTCCGTCTCCTCTTCCGATTCTCTTTCTGGAGTCTAAGGCTAAGCGTGGAATGCTGTGTAGGTAGGGGAAGGGTTAGCGTACGGATAAAAGACCCTTCACGGCGTGCTACACGCTCGAGGGTTCTCGTCGCAGGGTCAAGGAACGCAAGTGATAGCGTACTCGGCAGTTCCGTGGCGTTGTTTATGCAAGTCGATCGTACCGTTAGCGTAATTTCAGGTGCATCGACTCGAGACATCTCCACGGTTTTTCTACGCAACCTCCTAAACGAGACTGCCCTCGAAAGTATTACCTTTTTTTTTTCGCCGCCGGCTTCGCCACTGAAAGGCTTCCGATGAAAGAGCTTCGTAGATAGTCGTCGCGTTTCGTTTTAAAACATCTTGGCGACAGGTAGACTTCTTTATCGCTGTACTTTAGTCATTTTTCTTGCATTTGAAAAAATGTGAGACGCTGTTACGTGGCGGGAGGAAACTCGAAGTCCTTGGAATCGTTTAACTCTTTCGCGCGTGCAAACGCCGTGTAAATTCCGTTTTCTATTCCTGTATTAATTTTCTTGCATTTATTCCTCGGCATTGAGGCCGGCTCGTTCGAACTGAGTTTGCACCCAGAACTTTTCTGTCCCCTTTTGAACATGCCCGTAGAACGAGGCGAAGGGAATGCCTCGGTCTGCAGAAATCGCTACACCCATGACGCATCGCGCATCTACCGCAGTGCATCATGCGTTGACGCATCATCGAGAATTTAGGGGCTCGGAAGTGAAATCTCAGAATCTCCATCATCAAGGTAGAATAATTCATGCTCGGTGAAAAATCCACTCCATCATTCTCTTTCGTAGCTTTTCAAACAAATTTCATAGCCGATGCCGAGGGCGTCGAACGTTTGTCAAAATTCCCAGAGGGAAATTTCCTCGTTCGCGTTAATTATTCTGTTTCGAATTGCACACCGGGGGGAAACGAGATATATCCCCCGTGGAAGGATCGCTCTCCATTTCCAGTATCGGCCCTATCGCCAATTCTTTCCTCGATTGTTCGCGAATCTCGGTTCAGCGAGCGAGAATGAATGAATCCGTCCACGCGGCTCACGGAATTTTCACGCACGCGTCTGCTAAATAAATTTCTCGTGCCAGCTCCCGTTGGCCGGCTCTTCCGGCTCGTTCGTCTCGCAGAATCTAATTTTGAAGCTGGACCATAAGGTGTGGAGAACGAACGGGGCCTGGCATATGAAAGGTCGTAATTAGAGACACGCGTCTTATGGAAATAATTGAATCGTCAGGCGCAGAGTACATGGGAATATCGATCAACATTTTCTACATAGCGTTCGAGATTTCTCAAAGGAATTCGTGGCGGCGATGTATATTCTCTTCGCCATTCATGCTCCTTCTCGATGCCCGGGGGAATTTTATTGATAGTTTTAGGGACTGTCTCCATTGTTCACGCCCGCGATTGTCTACGTAGTTGCTGGTGATGACAGGGGTTATTTTATAGATTCAATCGGCGGTTCGCCCGCGCTGTTATAATGGATGAGTGCTCGTTTGACGTCATGTGGATTTTCAAAGTCCGTGTTAGAGACATTATACGGATGCTTTGCGTCTCGTAGATGGTATTATATAATTTATTCCGCAGGTGTACCGACCCTTTCGTGCGTAATAGTTCTGCGATTTTTCATTTACTCAAGAATGCCGCCTTAGCTCGTTCAACCGTTGGATGTTGAATCAGTCGAAGGTGTGCTTACGGCATCGATCGTTCCTTTTTTCCAAGTTTCGTCATCAGCCAGGTACATACATATATACACCTGTTTGCCTGTACCGTCCTTGTCCTCATACGATTAGAATCGCGATATTGTCACCTGCTTTAACTTGGCAGGCGACACTTCACTCTCGATCGCTGTGCGCTCCGAGTGCAGAGGGTGAATTAATTAGCAATCGTGTCATTAATATTTCCCCCCTTCCTGTGACCGAGATGTATGCCCAGTTTCTTATAAACACCGAAGAAAATTCTCAAGTAGCAAAACAAGATTCAGGCAAACGTCTCGGAAAGTTCGCGGATCCTATTTAGCGGCTCGTCTCCTCTTGGCAGAACGAAACGGAGACGAAGGTGTGCGTGAATGGCGTTGCTCGCCAACGATCTTCCATTCAGAAATAATTGACCCCGCCTCGCCGTAAGACGAGCAAGTGTACGAAATAATCCTGACCCGGGCACCCTAGCTAAAACGTAAGCCAAGAGTATCCGAAGGAGCGCAGAAAGAAACAGCGTATTACTTGCTCGCTCGGCTGTAAATTGCTGCCTCGTTGAACAATCCTATTTACACGAATAATCTGAGCGAGAACGTTGAGTGCTTGTGTCAGATGTTCGTACAGCGATCGCCGTTTCATCGTACGTAGACCTTTGTCTAGGATTAGGTTGTTAAAACGGCCGAATAATTGTAGGGGACATTTTCTGGGCCGTTCTTGGAAATTATTTAATTGCCGACTTATCGAGTAGCACCCCATTCGTGTAAACGAAATGCTGTTGCGCGAATGCAGCAAGCTAATTTCGGAGTACACGGAATAGGAGCAATTCAACGGACGTCTTTATACGTGACTGCGACCAATGGACGAAAGTTCGTTGAAACGTGTCTTCCCTTCGTCGTAGAAATTAACGGGGGCCGCACAAAGCATAGTTGCACGAGTCTTGTCTTGTAGTCGTTCACTGAACCAGACTTCGTTAACGCGTTGAATAGGCTCCTTTGCATTGATATTAATGAACGTTTCTACTGGGGTTTAACTGTGAAATGCAGTCGTACAAATACTTTCGTTTCGTCAGAGTCCGTGTAAACTGTTTTTTTTTTTTTAGGGATAGGTTAAACAGTGTTTTGTGAAATAGTTGAAGAGGTGTTTGGTTTCGGGCATATCATCATTTTTATTTTTCCAAGTCGGATCATCGACCTTCTTTCTTTCGTTTGCATCTACCAGAAGAGAAGGAATCGATCGGATCCCAGCAGTGGTTTCATTGGTTCGCGTGCACCAGCACGTTCCTGTTGCAGTAGCATCTCGTTGCGTTGTCGCCGATGCACCGACAACCGGTTCACCTTTTATTACCTCGCTGCATAAACGTTGTCAAATACTTAACGAACGAGCTGCGTTAACACGGTCTTGTTGACATAACGGTCTGTATTTGCTTGGAAAGTGTGAGTCTACTCCTGCTTTTCGATCCTCTTTAAAGCATTATCTTCGAAAGGTATCTCTGCGCGAAGGAATCCCGTTGATTTGAGCGATTTGAGCTGTTAGCACGTTTCCGCCATCCGCTTGTCCGTTTCTTGCACCCGAGTCATCTTATTCGCGTGCTCGTTCAAATGTTTCCAACCATTTGTCATTCCTTGCTGGATTTCTACAAAGTCCCAGACGATCTAATTGTCACAATTTTTTGCAACTTCGATAGAAAATGGAAGTTCTAGGTGAAGGGATTCTTTCCTTCGTTCTGTGATTGAAATTCTTTCCCTCTACTCGGAATTCGACTAAATCAATATCGACAGAAGTTTCTTGTTTCCGACAAGTTATTTGATAATCGAGTAGAAGAGGAACGGTACTGTTCGCGGCTACACGAGATAGTCTCGAAGCGAATGAAATTTGACGTAGCTCTATTATCTGGAAGTAAATGTTTTCTCATTTTATGATACTTGACACACGTACGAAATATTCCTCGCCCCATTTCATATTTTCCTTTCGCTGCACGCGTAACATTGTTATGCGATATTACATTAGGTGTGCAGATCTGTTTCGATTGGCAAGGTAAAATGTTCGGTGCATCGCTTTTTCACAATCACGTGGCGCGTTTTCATTGGCGAAAGCCGAGTTTCTTGAACGGTCCTTCGGGTGGAGGCACGCTCGTCCAATCAGCGATATCATTGATCACTTTATTTAAAGAAGCCGATGGAAAGCGTGACGTCAAGCGTCGAATTTCTAAGCCAACTCCGTTTAATTTCATTGTCAGCCGAAGCCGGCGATATCTCGAGTCACCTGCCCGAACCGACTCGAACATTATCATCGTACACCTGTCTATATTCACATTTATAATTTCGACAATGTTGACGAGAGGTTCCCTTTTTATAAAATTCGATAGGGAAGCAGCAATTTGTTTAAATAAATAAAAAAACCCGTTTCAAATAAAACAAATAAAAGCGATCGCCTATCTTGCGTCACACGGACAACGTAACAGGTCGACGCAACAGTGCGAATTAGGTTTATTCGTTTAATTGGCATTAATGCGATGCTTGTTGTCCGCTGACCCAATTAGCTGGTATGGAATCGCGAAGGGGCTCGTTCTGTTTCGATTTCGCTTCATTAAATCTATCGCGATTGGCCCCGTTCTCATTTCGACAGTACGTGCTACATAATCATTTTTCCCGTTTTCGAAAAACCATCCCATGACCACGCGCTGGCGATAAAGATCATCGAGATCTACGGTTCAACCTAATCAAGTGCAAGCTGCAGCGTTCGCACCTGGCGTTATAGTTCCGAACATTTCTTTTCCAAAAGTGGAAACTGCCATTTGTACACACGGCAACGTTCCCAGGCTTGCTTTTCCCGTGAACGCTTTCTAGCCCCGTGGTAACGTTCAAAAAGGTTAAAAAAAAGCATCCGGTTATCGGGCGGTTGACATCTGACAGGGGGTGGTCTCGTGACGTACAGGCTTCACGAGGGACACAGAAAGACTCGACATGCGAACATCATATTTCGCCGGCACCGAGCAATTTCAGGGGCGGTATCATTGTCGCGCTGGCTGCAATTATCCCGGATATCCGTCGTCTGTGCGACGTCGAAATAATTACTTGGGCCGCGTTACCACGAGGAGTATAATTATCGCGGCAAGAGACGGCCCTTCATCCACGTGTTCCTCAAATTCTCGGTCGAGCCGTTCCATGGAACTACTCTAACATTTGAGATACTTATGATAGGCTAGCAACATCGCCGGCACTCGAAAAATTGCGCTGCTTTGTAATTCGTCGCGCGGGTTCGTTTTCGATTCAAGTGGCAGGTATTTGTTTAACCAGAATTGGACTTTCGAGGATTTATCGAAATTTGTCTTTATTCGCCATGCACTGTGCTCCGTTTAGAAATGTTGCCACGTACAAAGTTCGTCGGGTTTAAATTCCCGCGTCAAGTTCAGCAAGTTCAAGCTGCTTCGTCGTCTAATTGCGGTCTCCCCTTCGAACACTACGATACCATACCCTCTGTCCGTGTCTCTGTATATCAGACTAGCGACCCTTGGAATGGCGTGTGGACTGGTTGTGGACTGGTTAGTCGATGCACTGCTACCGGGAATGGACTCTTCGGCGCCTCACGCTACCCTCATTGCAGACTCTGCGGCGCCCCTTTTTATCCCTTTCTCTCTAGTTCTCACCCCCCCTTTCCCTGGTATTTCGCGCTGAAACGTGTGGCGTATAGGTAAAGCGAGATCGACAAATCTGGTTTTCAGTGAATAATTGATAAGTGCACCAGATAGGATTGCATGTAATCCATTCGATCCGAATCTGAACCAGTTTAATCGTTGTCGCGTTTGTTTCCATGCATTCAAATTTCATACAGAAGCTGTGTAATTTAAACGACCATATTTTATATTTTTATACGGGGAATGCGGGTGTTCATAAACTTTTATCAACCACAAAATTGATGTTACATGCGGGAAGAATCCACTACCCATTATTTTATTATTCTTTCCCCCCGTCGTGCTCGACGATCGACTGAACCACCCCCTATTTTACCCTTCCAGTAATGGTCGAACGACCAGAAACGTAGGAGGTCTTTTTGAGTTCGTGTCACGACACGGTCTGGTCACGCACGCCGCTTGTTTGTTGTAAACACGACACTGTTTGGCAAAAATAAATCTCGCCGTAAGGAGAAACGGACGGGTCGTGGCCAGACACGCCGCGTATCTCTTCTCGACTTTCACGGTGGGAAGGCCTTTAAAAAGCAATCTATTTATTAAATATTCCCGGCAGGAGATAGGGAGGAATCCTTGAAGGAAACCACCACCAATATTTCATGCTCGTGTTTCTTTCCCCACATTTTCACGAACTGATTGAAATTGTTCGATCGAACAGCTCGTCGATGGATCACGCGAGGCGGAGGGAATTGATCGAGTTACCGCGTGGGTGAAAATGTTTCAAGCCGATCGACAGCGCAGGAAATTGCTTCAGAGATATTTTTCTCTTTTTTTTTTTGGAAAATCAACGCCGTGCTGTCGAGACTGCCGAACAACATTGTCGCAGCGAGCGAATTCTCCGTGAAACAGCTGTACATTAATATTCATCGTTCTTCGAATATGGCGGAATAATCTAATGGGGTGTATTTTCGAAAATACACTCGGCAGCAAAACCAAAATTCGTTAATCGAATTGTACCAGCGTACTGTCGACTTCTTTTTCGCAGGAATCGTCCGTTCGCCGTGGGTCGCGAGTTTCCTGTCATGAAAAATTGAACATCCGTTAGTCTTCTTTAACGAAGCGATCGTTAGCGACTCGCAACTGCGTATTCCATTGGCGGTGTCGGTTTCGTGACGCGAGTTCGTGTCTCCTGATTCTTTAACGAGCCGCGAACGAACGTCGCTTCGTTCCTCTTGCGCTTTTCCTGTCGCTCTTTCCCGTGACCGCAATGAAATCGAAACGACGAATCGCGCTGCAGGGTTGCTGGTCACCCTTCGCCTCCGAATCGCCCCGGTAAATTATTAACGTCGCGTGTCGACCGGTCGAGTATCGATTCGTCCTGACCGCTCGTTTCTTTTTCCGTCGCTTCTTCGTCCCCTCAATCTCCATCCGGCGTCAATCGTGAAAATCTGCTGAAACTATTGGCGACATATTCCACTGCAGAAATATGTAATTCTACGGTGGAAAATTTTGTTGCACGTTTTGTTGCACGTATTCGCGAGAAAAATTTTGTACTGCCGGTTCGACGAGATCTCGGCGGTTTCACTGGTAGCAGGATGGAGAGTTTTGCGTACCAGTTACAGGAACGTAGAGATCCCTCGATTGCCAGAATTGCGAGATTTTTCTGGTTTATCGCCAGTAATGTCATGCTCGCGGCGCGACGGTCGGAAGGAAGCAATTTCGAGGCCCTAATTGCGCCATGAATCTCGGCGACTGGTGCCTCGCGCGTTTCAAAGATTCCACGGCACGTGCAAAGAAATATCGTTTACTCTGCTCGAATTAATCGTCGCTTCGCTGATATAGATGCACAGGGTGGATCGACTTCGTTCTCGGGCAAGTTTTCCGCGTCGATGGCTTTCCTTTAATTCCTGTCGAGAAGTCCTGATCGTCCTTTCTAATTTTCCATTATTCTCCACTGTACCGTGCATCCTGCTACAATTAAGCAAACAATTGTGCGCACTTCGAACACACAGAAACTCGAACGTGAACCCGCCACGGAAAGTTGTCTAACGTTGACGAACACGGAACAAATCCGTGGATAGGCACGGGTCGTTTTATCGCGAGCGTGTCCGGGTGAAAACAGTACGTTCCATCGGTTTCCCATGCTCTCCACGTCATTAAACCAACCGAGCCGATTTAACGGACAATGAATTACGTAGCGTTCCCCCCCGCAAACAGACGGTAGCGCGAATGCGAAACATGTTTATAGGTTTATTACGAATTGCGGTACGCGTCGTCGCTGTCGTTTCCGGCACGCGTGCGTGGCTGGAAATCGAGGGGAAACTCCGTTTCCCTTGGCCGGGGGTGAATTCGAGCACGTGACGTGGCTCTAACCTCGTATTATCTCTTCAGGGGTGTGTGCTGTATTATCTAGCGCGCGGCGACTAAGGATTATTGCTTAATGAACGCTAATGTCAATTTAGAATTTATTCAAAAATTATGCTACTAGCATTGCTGTACAGTCAGGTTTATTTTTCTTTCATTTTCTTTTTTTTTGCTGTATACTAATCAAGTGGTTAATATTTTTGTTGCAGAAATAATGAAGAGAGAAGCTGATGCTGGCGCCATGACAGGTTCCGGAGGACCGACAAGTCCTCACAAGCGTTACAGACAGGGTGACGATGAGCTTCGTCTTCTGATCCCCAGCAAGGTAAGACGAGAAAAGGAATCCGCCATACATTTTTCAATTGTATCAATCTCTAAATTAGTCTCGCATAATTTTCTTCCCAGTTACGTCTCTCCCTGACATATCATTTTTCCGTTGTCGCTTACACGTTGCCGTTCAGGTAAACGTTGCTTACCGTATATACATATATACAGTGCAGCCTCGTGCCAACACGTTTGCCATCGCGGAACACATCGTTCTTCCGGTCATTGTCGTCGTGCTCGGAAAACCAAGGCGGATTTCCTTCCACCTTTTTCTTTCTCCAGAAAATCCCTGAAATTTCTGACCGAAGTTCTCAAGATATCTCCTTAGATTAATTTGCAAATAGACCTCTCCATTTTTTAGACTACTATGCTTTGTGATTTATATAGCGAAAAGTGCGGAGAATGCAAAAGCACCGGAGCTTAATATCGGCGAGATCCAATCGGAGTTCACCGTGCAACCTGTCGCGTCTTGATAAACCGAGATTGCATTTCGAACAAAGGAAGGGGGTGAGCCTACGGGGCGATGAATGCACAAAGAACAGCTCCTTTAGACGCTGAATTTTTCAAGGCTTCCCCTGTCAATTTCACTCGGCCGTTCAATTTCATCCTCGTTGCTTTCGATCGAGATTGGCGATCGGTCGCGCACCAACGATCCAGCACAATGTTGATTGCGGTCGAAGCATGAAACCGAAGCCTCCGCGAATACGGTTGTCGGTGTCAGGGTCGATCCTGGTAGGCTCGATGGATCGTTCCTTTCGAGAGTGATCTCATTCACGTGTACCGAGCGGGCGTAATTATCGTCGGGTGTTTTCCGTTGCATCGTGTCGCAATGCGAGAAACTTATCGCCGCTAATCGATGGAACGTTGCTGAATCGAGCAGAGAATCGAAAAAGTCTCATCCCTCGTGGCTGTGTGTCGCGGTCGAGAGCCTCGATCGGATTGTATCGATTTATTTCGACTCCCGCGAAAGAATTTCGTGGCATGCGAAGTTTTGACGAATTTCCTTTAACGCGAGGCAATTAATCTTTCTCTTTCTTGCTGTTTGAACGTTGGATTTTTTGTTGCTTACAGGTGGCCGGTTCGATAATCGGCAAGGGTGGCCAGAATATCACCAAACTAAGGAGTCAGGTAAGCTGTTGCTTCTTCCGTTGATCGTTTCTGTTCCCCCCGATCTTGTCCTCCCTGTCGTTGATCCAACGACCGGAGGACAAGCACGGGAAACAGAGGAAGGCGTGGAACGATCGGAAAACGTTTGACAAGAAGATCGTGAGCACTAGTTGATTTTTCCCAGCAAGGAATCGTCGGTATTTTCACGAGCTTCTTGATCCGTTCTCGTAACTAATAACTCGTGTGAATTTCTAGAGGCGACCACTTTATTATTGTCGATCGATGGAGATCTCCGATTAGCTGGAATCTTAGGAAAACTCCGATGAGTATTTCTGAAACGTGTGTGCAGACGAGAATCGTGTAGCTTCGAAGCGTAGCATTTTCTTTCTTGTGTGTAGTAGCCTGGAGGATCGTTTTTTTTTTTCTCTATTTAGATAGTTTTGAAATGGTTCCATTTTACCACATACGACAAGAATGCAGCGTATACATACATATACAACACACACGTACGAAATATCTTCATCACGCATTTGGTTCTTGAACTGGGAAGTTTCCTTCGTCTCCTGTAACTTATTCACAATTTATTCCCCCGCTTCTAATCGTCGCAATTGGAAATCGTCATCGCGTAATCGCGATCCGTGGAAATGCGTGGGCGTAAAGCTGCATCTGACCCTGAACGATTCACTTAAGATGCGGCCCGAGCATCGACGGGTAAAGCCTGTTGCACTCGTCGAACAATAGTTGCGTTCCCGACTTCAAATTAATCGACTCGATTTACCACTTTGCTTGCTTTAGGTTTTTATCGTTAACCGTTTGATCTTGCTTTACCTC
This sequence comes from Nomada ferruginata, assembly GCA_963583965.1. Classification (NCBI taxonomy): domain Eukaryota; kingdom Metazoa; phylum Arthropoda; class Insecta; order Hymenoptera; family Apidae; genus Nomada; species Nomada ferruginata. The sequence goes on from OY757223.1 coordinate 1,756,644, forward strand.
GGATCCAAGAATATTCCAACGAGTACGTAACAGGCATTACACTTGCGAGCTGCCCGAACGATTTCGTTGCGCAACATCGATTGTTCGCCACGGTAATTTTGTTTTTTATTCCACCGTCCTTGAGACGCCGACGAGACTCACCCTGCACGAACCAAATGATCGGAGCGACATCACGAAAGTAGGTCCACAGTGTGTGACATAATTCAAGGCGTTTTAATACAAGGAAGCATGTCCCAATTGCAGATTCCAAATGCTTCCGCAGAGAACGCGAGCTTAAGTCCGTTTAAGCTCGTGTTTCCATTAACGATCGTGCTCACCAGTCGGCGAGCCGATCCAATTAAAGACCCAATGCAGATCGTATATACGACTCGTAATATCCTTTTAAAATGAATTCACACGATGAAACGCGCGATCGCCGAGAACTCTGGGACCAAATAGAATGGACGCGCGAAATGTGATCGGTGAAATTATTGCTTTGGTGTACACGAGTTCTGTATGCGTACGTTTTAATTCTATTTCCAATTCGCGCCGTTAATAAACTGAATCTCTCGATATCCTATCGCCCGTCGAAAGGAAACACGAATCTCGTGTACACCAACTCAATTCTTCCCCAAGCTTTATACCCGAGCCATTGTTTCATCTCTACTCTTATTATCCAGGATCTCAGCGGAACACACGAGATTCTCCTCAAGCCACGTTTCTTTTCCCGCACAAATCTCAAGCGGGCAACCGTGAGCGTCATCTTTCGCAGCGATTGCGAAATTAACCGGTCGCAAACCAGTCGCCCCCACTCGATCTTGCCTTTCGCGCGTAAATAAACGCGCCAGAGACGATTCGTTCGCCTTTGATTCTTGCACTGGCCGCTACCGCGTCTAGGTAGGTGTTGCACCTGCGTAACCCCCAAAGGTGGAAGGCCAGAATGGGTACGTCCGAACAGCGGGAGGCAGAAAAAAAACATCGCGGGGGTAAATCGAGTTTTGTCGGGAAACGTTTTAGCGTCCGTTCTCTGTGTGTGTCCGCTGCTGGTTCTGTCCCTTTTGCGACGAGCTCCCTGCAGCGTATATTCCTCGTTGAACGAACGGGGAATTTCATGCTCGAACTACGTCAGAAGCCTAGAAAAATTCAGAGATACGGAGAAATATTTGCAAGCGACCTTTCCGAGGGGTGGCACGTTCGCGTCTTCCACGTCTTGGAGAAATTGTTTAAAGCTCGTTGATACGCTGCGGATAGCTAGAAAATTTGAGAAAATTGGTATCAATGAATCGAAGCGGTTACGTTGTCTGCGGATCTTTAATTCATTACGCGAAACGAATTGACCCCGGTCAAAGGGTTAACACTTGTCGCGGACGCGACAATACACGGGGGCCAGTCGATTCAATAATTCGAGCACGTCCGTGGCCCGAACGAGGAAGACCCGAAGCGTATCGCGAAATTGCACGTTAATTATTAAAACTTCCTTTAATTAGCCACGCTTAAGCGGCTTCGTTAGCAATTGAAATAGCGCGCGAATCGGCGCCGGAGTTCAGTCGGCGTCAATTAACTGCGGAAAGAGAGAAGCAGCGGAGGAAAGGAAGGATGGGGCAAGCGTGAAGCCCTTTTCAGAATATTTACGGCAACGCGAAAATAATGGGGTTGATTCGCCGTGAACAATGCAGTTCGCGGAAATCCCGCGAGACCGCCGCCCCGACAAACGTTTCCAAGTCATTTCTCTAATTGTATTTCCTTTCCCTCAGCATCGGCATAACTGTTCCACGCACGAGTAGAACAATCGTAATCGTCCCGATGGTTGACAATCGAGGCGAACGTGCACCACTCGTTGTATCTCGCAAATATTTCTCCAAGCAGCACCGTAAATCGGAATTGAAACAGAGCAGGGTAAAAGCTTACAATCAGGGGGGCGGGATAGGGTTTGGCGAATTATTCGTGCAGCGTCGAGAAACGAAAGGGGGATGCGTATGGATACAACGGGTTAGAAGATTAAGCCGCGAAAATTAATGCAGCCGTGAGAGACGTGATGCCTAACTTGGTTGATTATTTGTGCCCTGGCCCCGCCCCATACCCGGCGTTGCCCCCTTGGTGTTGCCCTGCCGTTGCCCTGCCGTTGCCCTGCCCGGAACGACGGACCCTGACTCGATCGGCAAATGGACCACCCTACCAACAATCGACAACAACCACCAACCAACCACCAATGAACCAACCACCAACCACCACGGCCCGACAGTACAAAGCCTCAATCATTGTACCCGATTGCCCCGGACCCGAACGGTAATGACCAACACCACTACTTAATGTCTTATTTTTCTTTGTCTCTAATTACAAAAATACCTAAATGGCGGCGGCACGTGGATCGCTGTGCTGTTTAAAATCGAACAGCGACGTACTCTTTGTTGACCATACTTTCTCTTTATCTGTCTGTCTGTCTGTCTGTCTGTCTGTCTTCTTTCACTCGCTATATCTTCTCTACGTTTCTTTCCTTCTTTTTTGCGTAATCTCTTTGTCCACCTGTCTCTTCTACACCTCTCTTTAGTACCCGTTTCTTTGCCTCTGTCTTTCATCTCAATCGCCTGTGTCTGTTGTACGTTCGTCTCTCGTCTGCGCTTCACTCAGCCTTGTACGTGTCCTCGGCCATCGTCTCGAATGATTCATCGCGAAGAACAGCGGGTGTACGCGAGCTTTCGAACGAGGAACAAGAGCGATATCCTGGGTGCATGGTGTTCGTGACTGCACCTGCCACCACCTGCGGTTGCATGCCATCCGTTGCTCTTCCTTCTGCCATTCGGACCTTTCGGATCGTCCTTTTCTCTCCTCCTGAATTCTGTGGCACCCTCCTTCTCTCTGTCCTCTCTTCGCCTCTGCATCCGCGATGGCCCTCGGAGCTTTCGTTGTTGCGAATGGACGAGCAGAGATCGGAGATCCATCGAGAGGAGAGGAATTTATCCTTGTGCTTGTTGCTTCTTTGTCCGTCCAGAATTACCTTGCTGTTTTCCTTGTCCTTCGTTCTTGTTAGGATTATTCTGGCAAGGGTTACGAGTAGGACAACGATATTGTCGATGAGTGATGTCCAATTTTCTTTTACTTCTTTATTTTGGGAGACTTGGTGAATGGTTGTACAAATGTGTTTCTAATGCTCCAGAGTTATCCTGCAGATACTTTTAGTTTTAGAAGGATTCCGAGTTCTCTGCCTTCGATTCCAAAGCGAGCAGGATTTTCAGATTAACGAGAGACGCGAGGACACGTCTTTTCTTTCAATAAAGCGAAAAATAGCACGGACGGTTGCCTAACTTCCCCAGCACATATTTTCCAGTCCTTTCCTCACCTCGCGCCTGAATACTTCTCTCTTATCCTTCTATCCCTCTGTACTTCTCTGATCTCTCTCTCTATACATATTTTGTTCATTTCTATCTAGATGGTCTCTCGCGCGCGGACGAAACACGCCCGACACCATACACGCTCAGAAAATCACACTCACGATCTATTCTGTCTCATGGGGAGGAAATGATTGTGTACACCATTGTGTCTCTCTATTTCTCTCTCTATCGCTCTATCTCTACCTCTACTTCTCTCTATGTCTCATCAGTTTTTCCTTGATTTCTCTGTCTCTCTTTAATTTTGTGGCTAACACGGATGCTAATCCGTGGAACGAGGCGGTACTGCCGAGTCCACGCTTAACGTCGATATGTCACGCTTACTTTTTAGGTACGCCCCAATGATCAACGCACCATCATCGTCCTGGCACAGAGCTGCCCGCGTGATTAACCAACAATCCGCGAGTCGAAAGTCATTACCGACCTGACGTGTCCGCGTGATTCGGCCCCGTTAAACCCTTTCGTTGCTTTGCCCCCTTTTGGCGCGCTCTCGGGTGCTCCTTGAGTGCTCTTTGGGGTGGGATAATTGTTGGAAATCTACGAATTTAATAATACAGAGAATGAGTGAAGAGTCATTGAATTAACGATAGTTATTTAGAAGAAAAAAATAAATAAAATGGAATGCTAGTAAAAGTCAAGCTCGAAATATTTTGCCTTGTCAAGAAGCAACGAAAGCTTGTTGAACGTGGCTGACACACCGGACTATTTTCCATTCACAATCGATACACTTAATCAATATTATCAGAGTGGGTTGAGCGTGAAGTTTGAGCAGAGCGACGAGAATGGTAGACACGTAGATCGCGTTCTAAATATTGTTACATGGCTCAGAGTTAATTAGCTGTGCAATTTTTGCGTAGAAATTGCAGCCAATTGGGATGTCTGTTGGCAATTCCGCGAGAACTGTGCTTACTCTTTCGTTGAAGAGATAGCCACGGCGCTAAATTGTAACGAGAATTTATCCGCGTCCTGGGACGTCACGTGCCACGGCAGTAAATTATTTTTATCGTCGACTGTAAATGTGCCGGTGGCAGACTTTAATGCGATTCCTATTCGTAACTAGATGGTCATCTTAAGCGCATTAATCTTCCAGCACGAGACTTCCTTTAATTTTTCATTCGCTTCAAAGTTATTAAAATTCTGGAACGATTGCAGGCGTGATTCGTACAAAGAAGAAGAAGAAAAAACCGTAAAGTTGCTCTTCCAAGTCGCTGTGATTTTGCCGCGAAATTAATAATAGAGTCTCGCAATCGTAACAATAATTTTCGTGGCAATCCATCATTCAAATTAACGTCGCTGTAAAATGCATATTGACAAGCCCGTGGCACGTAACCGCGTGGGATTATTAATCGAGTTTGAACCTTGCCCGCTCTAGAATGAATGTAAGCACGAATAATTAATTTTATAGCGCCACGCCGGACATTTGGGTTGTGCACTGAAAACTTCGAAGCAGCAGCGGAATCATGTGACTCGAACAAAAGCTCGTTTCTACCAGTCTCGCTAATAATTCTGCTTCGTACGACCGATCCAAAAGATCACGAAAAGAAAAAAGCAGATGCAATTGGACCGAATTAACGATTGTCCTAACATGTCCACGTTCATTGCAGTTTAATCAAAGGGATAATCGATATCCAACGATTCCGGAAGAAAAGAATCGTCCTCCTTTTCTCTCCGTCCGGATAGTCTCGACAGGTTCTAACAGACAAGCGTGCTAATTTAATTTTTTAAAACCACTCATCGATCGATGCACACTGCGTTCCATGCTTCTTACAATTATTAGAAAGAATGTGGCGTCTGTTTTTTCTTCCTTTTTTCCTTAGAGAAGCTTCTAGTTTACTATAGAAGCTATGTCGATCAGCTCCGATTTCGTGGCGATGACTTTCGACCGAAATCCACCGAAACAAACGAACGTTTATGCACGGTTCTCCGTTTCGTCATCAACGACGATCCTGTCGCTGCTCTAGAATCGTGTCTAGGGAAAGAAGGAGTAGTTGGTGATGGCCGTTTTCATGGTTTTAGATGTCGCTGACTAACAAAACCGTACAGTCGCGGCCGTGCATTATCGGACGATCTCCTGTCTGGTGATCGCGGCGTCCGTTGGACGAGAAAAACTCGTGATTAACCCTCGACTGATAGGGTGAACGGCGTAGCTCTATTCCATAATTGGTAGGGTGGGATCAGTTCGATGGAAAGAGAGAAAAATACCGGCTGTGTGCGATACAGTTTGAGTCACGCGACGGAGACAAGCCGTGCGTACCTCTGCTTCGGCCGTGGACGGAAATGAACGTTAAAGGAAATAGTTCAGTGGAGTTTAACGAAATTCTATTGTACCTTCGCGCCCTTTTGAGACATGTAGATACTTACAGAAAAGTGTCCACCACTTTGTAGAATTTCCTTGGTGCCAGGTAACCAGGAATATGCATGCACGACTCGTTCTGTATCGTATCGTCTCGCTTTCTTCTCCGCTGATCGTGTGACTACCCGCACTAACACTGGATTAACTTTTTACGATGTTTGTACGTCTGCTAAAACAACGTGGAGGGTTGTCACTAAACGAACGTCGAACGTTTCGGAGTAATCTATCCGTGCTGGAGTAAAGTAGGCGAAGTTTCAGCTTGACTTATGGAAAGGACTGTTCGTTCTAACCCACCCTACCAGTCGATGGTGGTTAACATTAACAAATAACCACGCGACTATCGGAATAACGCCACTCGTGCGGGCTCGAAAGCTGCCAGCTTTCAGTCTGTGGAAACTTTAGACGAATAGAATCGAATTTAAAATGATTCTATTGAAGATGCATTTAAGAAAAAAAACAGCGATGGAAAGAGCGTAATGGTAGAAACAATTGTGAAGTAAACAGGTTCTTTTTTTATACATTTTTTTCCAATAGAATGGCCAGAAAATTCTTGAGCGACTTGATACTATTTTTCTAATCTCTCGAACGTTCATAGAATTCTCCACTGCGGTGTTACCTTTCCTTTTATCTTGCTCTGCTCCTTAAACTACCCGAGTCCTTCGTCTCCATTGCTTCTCTAGGGTAATTAACTCCCCTCAAGTTTCGTTTAAACGAAAATCGATATCCCTAATTGGGGTAACTTCTCCTCGAGCATTTAATCGGCGAATTCTCAGCTTTATTAAAGCTTCAATTTGTCCGAGAGTTTACTGGCCATCCAGTCTCGATTTCTCTATGGAAACAAAGATGAGGGAGATTGATCCTGTCGATACGCGACTTCCGGTTTCTTTCCAGCTCTCCACCGATATCAGAGTACATAACCGTGCCCCGGTTAATCGAATCGTGTCGCAGGAATCACATTTTCTTCGCGGTAGGAAGGAAATAAGTCGCGTCAAATGGTTCTTGGGACGAATTCTATGCGACTTTCGACAGGCCCCTCTCTCTTCCTATCGATGTTATTCGACTTCTCGACCATCGTTCGAGTGGAGCGACGTGAAAATGCAGGAAAAATCCGGTCCATGATCGCGAGATACGGTTTTATTCGACCCTCCTCGAGCGCGATGGAGTAGTGAGAAATTGCGTGGGAAAGAAAAATCCGTCTCGTTTTCTCGATGCACGACGCTGGTGTTTGAGAAACATTGCAACTATTCCGATGAAAATTCTTCTCCTCGAAGTCGTTACGTTTATTGGAGACAATATTAATTTCATTTGTACGAAATCATGATGTCACTTTGATTAACAATAAAACAATAGCACTATCTACGAGATCGATGAAACGATTTCTAGCAATTTCTCCAAGGGTAGATTATTAAAAAAGAAAGAGGCGGAAAGCATCAACAGACGGAGGACCGGTTTGATTTGCGCCCGGCATCGTTTCAGAAGTCCCATGTTTATCTTGGGACGATCCCCGGGAAGTTTCCTCGTAGCTCTTGGAGCGATATTTTCCGCCGTGCCTCCGTCCGCATTTCATTCAGCCAAGCTTGGCCGCTCGAAGAGAGACGAGAGGCGGCCGATCGTGTGCAAACGAGACGGTGCCAGTTCCTTCGCGCGAATTTCCCTCATGGATAAGCCTAATGGGATTCTGTGCGGTGAAAAATAAGAAAAATTGTCCACCTCTGTCGATGAAACAAATAGCAGGCTGAACATGAGTCGAACTATCGTTGCTATTAGAAGATATAGAAATGTTGGATCGGGCAAGATATTTATTTCCAAAATTAATTGGTCCGTGATATTCGTCACGATTCGTGTCCGAATCTCCTCGAATATATTCATAATTAACGGGCCGGGGGTAGAGTTTAGTCGACACGATTCGATGGCGAAGGGCCACGTGCGTAGCACGTAATATCACGATCGTTGATCGAGAACCGCAGTAATTGTTGGAGTGTTTTTGATTCTAGGGTGCTTACCATCAGCTCGGATCTGTCTACCGTTCTCCAGGTGTTGAACGAGGTCGTACCTAATCTCGAGGAGGTGAGTGTTGCTCCCAGAAGAGGATCACACGGGAAAAGAAATGACTCAATCGTGAGACTTTTCACATGTTTTTCTTACTTTAGTAGCTGTGTTAAGTCAGCGTAGTTGCAACATATTATTTGGCTTGGATCGGTAAATGTTAGCACCTTGGCCACAGTCTACTTGAATTACTACAATGAAGCCGGGTGATAATTACTGTACCGATCCATCTTGCACAGTGTTTCGTAAGATGGATATTATTCTCACATGTAAAACACTCGGTATCGAACACTCTGTGTACTTACACGCTAGTTAAAACATGTAGCCTACTTAACTAGCAGTTAGACGTAGTCGTCGCCGCGACAACGGTTTCTAGCCGAGTTCCAAAGAACGGACTGCGGCATGAATATTCACTAGCATCCCCGGAATAGCAATTGCAGATCATTATATGCACAGTTTTCTCTTAGGACGAGTTGAAACGTCCCACGACCAGTAGATACGCAATCGATCAGAAACAGAACCATAGTTGACGCCGACATAGTGACCGCTTAGAACCATTTACAGTAGCGCTTTCGGAGTGCGAACCAGATTCGTGGTAAATCGAGGTCGTAATGGTAAATGTTTAAAACTATTTCAGAATGGATCCAGACACGGCAGCGACGAAATTGATGTGCGCATGCTGGTGCATCAGAGCCAGGCTGGATGCATCATCGGCAAGGGAGGGCTAAAGATCAAGGAGCTTCGCGAGGTGAGTCAGAAATGAACGCAAGCCGGCATCGGTTTTACGATTGTCACGTTCGACGTCGTGCCAAGGCCTCCGACGAGATGGTCTCTGATGAATTTTAGTCCCGTCCCCGAGGCAAACGTATTTGCACGATCTCTTTATTAATGCTCGCGGACAGCGAACCGCTCTATCATGGGCTTGGAACGCTTTGGAACCGTTTCCGTTATTTTTGGATCTAAGCTCCGACCGATCGGTATCCGTTTGCCTTCGAGACGATACTCGACGAATAATATTTCGGTTCTTCGTATAATTCGTGGAATCGAGCCGCGCAATTGTAACACGCATGCAAGATGATGAAGTCAGGCGTGACTTCATCTGGAAGAGAAGCGAATTCCTGCTGAATGTAGGTTTCCCGGATTAGGATTGAAATTGGTGGCATTAAATCATTAGCTCGACGACCGATTGCTCGCCACTCCGCCTCCATTCGAATAATCAATTGCTAATAAATCTGAAATTCACCGGCCGCGAGGATAATGAGGAAATTATTCAGTGTTTCCTGTCGTTTTCCTCCTCCTTGCGCCGCGGGGCCGCCTCTTATACTCGAGGAAAATAGAGAAATCGCGTTTCACTGGCTATTCAATTGATTCGATTAATTCCCGGATTACCTTGAAACGAAGCGTTTGAAATTTTCGAAAAACCATCAGCCTCGCCGTTGTATTATAGTTTTATTCAGTGGAAACGCTCTCAGAGGATCTCGAGACAGGTCGAAGGTTTCGTGCAAACAGAGTCTGAAGTTGATAAACGAGCCGGTCGAAAATGACAATTGAGCCGCTTTTAATTAGCGAAACCACTCTGGAACGGTGGCCAGATTTTACGTAACAACGGGGCCGGATATCCAGGCCGCGGACTATGCAACGTGGCCAAGTGGCTCGTTACGTTTTCACGTTCAGAAGAGGTAAAACCGAACGATGCAGACCTTTTGTCCTGGTCTCTCGAGAGTCACGACTTTTCTTCTTCCGCTGCTTTGTCGGTCTTTCCGTTTTCTCTTCCTCCTGTCTTCCGTCGATCTTGACACACTCTCCCCGGTTTAACGACGACTGTTTGAGCATTCTGCCGGGCGAAGTATTTCATCGAGCCGAAGTAATTTTCATACAAAATTATTTTTTAAGCAAATCAAATGAATTTGGGAGGAGGGCAGAATTTAAATTGCGGGAATACGTGTACAAAAGCCGGACTGGGGAACGATTGTGAACGCGGCATTGCGATGTTACCGAATAGCTTTGTTGAATTAATGTTTGGAAAGGGTGATTTCATTTATTCTGTGCACTCGAATATCCTTGCGCTACTCAACCATTCTAATGGTCATGAAAATAGGATATCTCTCTGCAATTGGAATAATTATCTCCGATTTGGTTCCGCCTTATTTTATTACTGCTGCTGGCGGTATCTTATTACTCCCCAGTCAGTGTCTAATCAATATTTATTCGAGCTTCCGATCTTCCTTCAAAAGAATTTCGACGAATCCGTCTCGTTGTTAGCTAATGGAATATCGAGCAAATTTTCAAGCAAAGAAGACCCCCGTAGAATGTGTGGTGCCTTCTACCAGCTTAATCCAATGTCTGATGGCTTCGCGGATCCTCGATCCGTTTGCCTCGTTTTCCACCCTGTCTTTGCATTTCCCTTTTGTGTCACTGCATTGTCGCACGATCGCAACTTCTCTCTGTCCCTCCGTCAACAATAAGCAGCACTATTTCGATACTCCCGAGCGTCCTTAGCGCGTGCAATATTTCGCGTATTTCGACTCGAGAGACGTGTCTCGTTTATTGTAATACTTCCGGGATTCTGGCGCCGGATGTCTCCCGTTGGAGGCAATAATACCGACTGGAATTGCTTATCCCTCATAGTATCGAGCTCACAGGTGAACAGATTGGAGGGCCGTTTATGTTATTCGTTTTCGAAGTTCTTCACTGTCGTATTTCGCTATGTAACTAGTGTTGCTGGACCCTGGTAAGTTTAGTTTGCTTCTGTTTTAATCATTGAGTTTGTACACCCATTGTTTGTTTCAAAACACTTTTCGAACATAATGGGATCAGCTTTTCCGTTGCACTTGCGTATCTAGTATCGTACAAGAATTCCCAAGGGATACGGACTCGAAGGAAAATTCCCTGACGTGTCAAAGCTTGCTGCGATAATTGGCGTAGACGATGGGAAATACGAGAAAATAGCCTTCGCGTAGAAAACTTTCTGTCCTCGTACGGCGTATCGCGCAGTATTTGGAAGAATATGATCGGAGATGGAAAAGTTTTTACGTGATCGAGCGCCGGCAATTACCGTAAAGAACGTGACCGCGAACTTCGTTGTGCGAAACTGCTGGATCGTTATGTAAGAGGGTATCATGGATGACAGCAATCTCGTAACTACCTGGAAGTATTAATAAGGTGTACCGCTCTGCTTGGTAGATCAATACGATTTCTGATATTAATGTTTCAACGCAGTGGAGGATTTTGAGAATGAAAGAAAGATCTTTGTCGCAGAATTTGTATAAATTCTTGGAGGATGATTTTTTTTATTCAGCATTTTAATTGCAAGACTAAGTTCTATGCCAGTCGATAATATAAAAGAAACGAATTTCTGTACATTTAGTAGAATGAAAGGGAATAGATCTATAGAGGATCTAGCACTTTGCTAGATCGCTAGCTGTTGCGCCATCTATCGTTGCAGGTTGAAACCTCATTGAGCGTAAAAAGAAGTAGCAAAGTATAAAATATCATCTGCGTTAGAACTATTGAGGTCTGAGGTGATTATTGTTCGAAGGGAAAACACGTTGTTTCCGGTAAAAAATAATACACGTGGATTCTAGAACATTAGAAACTAGATATTTGTTCTAGGCCGATGAACACTATTTCGAGAACATCGACTAAATATAATCAGTTGCAGCCAGATCTCGAATGAAGTTGCTAGTTTAAAGTTCCGCGAAGGGCATGGGCGCAAAAAACCGTGGAATTTCGCGTCGCGACGCGTTTCTTTTCAGCCCCCCCTTCAAGTTCTCGTGCTTCCTAAATAACCGCGCGACACGGCAGGGGGTTGTCGTGGATCGTCGAGCGGAGGGTAAAAAGGCTCTTCCCTTGCGAAGCTCGAAATTAATTCCAGGAAAGTACGCCAGATAATTATGCGCACGCGATGCCTTGTGAAACCTCTCTCTATGCGGTTCAAGATTTCTGTCCGAATCGTGCTTCAACACCCTGCGCATGAATTTGACCGAGCACAAAAATAATTGTCTGGACATTCAAGCGATTCCTACGGCGTGCCAAGGAATTGAAAGAAGATTGTAGAGAAAAGGCTGCATGCAAACAAGATGTTGGAATATCATTTTAATATAATTATAAAGTTGGAAATACTTCGTTGGAAAAGAGAAACAAAGTACAGTAGAAAATGCCAGAAGGTTTTCGCTTCCTGGGCTTGAAAGGGGGCAGGGCAGAGGCTGCAAAGTGGGCACCTAACGTGGCTTCCCCAATAGTCAGGCTTCAGGTTTTCCTGGTGCTCTCAGCACCATGTGTTGCTATGGGCAGTTCTGGAAGGTCCACGCAGCACGCAATTCAAACAGGTGCGAGCAAACCAGGTAACGGACGGTTCCTAACAGCTGCCACGCCAGGTGCAGCTGCCACCTTCTCCTTCCGATTTCCCCCGGTCGGCTTTTCGTTCTCGGAAGCGTGGCCCCCCTCTGTCCACGAGCCGTCTTAGAAATTTTCCTTGACCTTTTCCCTCCCATTTTCCTGCCCCTGTTTGCGAGGTCCGAAAAAAATGTTGTAGAGTACGGGTCTCCCGGAACCTTGGATCCGTTCGGAAACATTATCCACCCCCTACCCTGTACGGCATGCCGGTCGGCGCACTCGAACATGCCGCGCAACTTTCCCTTTTCCCGGGGGTATGGTTCAAGCCACGATGCAAAGCTGCACGTTAAGACCCAGGATAATGAAAAGCAGCGGCTGGTAATTCCCTTCGGCGATGAATGAAGGTGGGTGGAGTCTGAACAGCGGCTGAAATGGAATCAGGGGCGCATGACAGTCCCTCGAACCCTCTGCCTTTTCAGTTGCCGGTCGATCGTGCGCGCGTGAGGATCCTCGACTTCGTCCTCTGTGCCCTCGTTCTAGTCTCGAGTTGGTTCCCTAACCGATCGAATCGATCTCTCGCCTGAATTGTTACGATTATTCATCTTGGTGTGTTCCCGGTGGCTTTAAAATGGCTCTAGCTGGATTTGGGAATTTTCCCGGATTTTTCCAGACGATGGGTATGTGTTTTATTGAAGTTTTTATTTATTTGTTTTATTTTAATGGTAGGTAGATCTCGACGAGATCTCTTTTTCTTTGAACGATTTCCACTGTTAGTCCTCTCTCTCTAGATTTAATTCGTCCACGTGGCTTCATAGCATTTGTTTCAAGTTTGCACAATTTTTTTACGCGGAGAAACAATTGAACTTTTCGTTCACCTTTCGAACGGACTCCGCGTTAATTCAAATTAATCCCGTAAAGGGACCGCTACACTGCAGTCATCGAAACGAATCAGATGCACGTAGCTGTTTTCAATTCAGGCTACAAATTGTAGCTATTTTCTCAAAGCCGGGCTAAAATTATACCGAAACGAAAGCAATTCACGTGAGCAAGTTTCAATTACTCGCCCAATGGACATTGTGTTCTTTTCCAGCCGTGGTTCGGCGCACGAAACAGTGTGGAATAACAGTGCGGCGTTAGTGTAATCGCCAGATCGGCTTGGGTGGTTGATGTTTCCCTCAGATAATTACGTAATACACCCTCGCGGGAAGGTCGCGCGGCAACGTACGTAAAAATGTTCACGTGAGAGTCAAGTCCCGATCCTTGCCCCCTTTTTTCTTCTTGCTATCCGTGGTGGGTGTTACACAGACGAGTGATAAGCGAACGAGATCTCGCGTGTCATTTCCCCATAATTCTCGACGGTAATTTATGCTTTTCGCAGAAATGCTGCTGGAACTCTAGGGGCGGGTAACTGAAAAGAGGCAGGGTACGTTCGAGTAAGAGACTACGGGGGTGGAAAAGCTGAAGCGAAAACGCGGAGGGGGGACCACTTTGCCAGGGACAATAATATCGGGCGTCTTAGCTACTTTGTAAAATAAACAGCGATTTTCTTTCGCCGGTTTTCTCTTTCCCTTGTCGCGAGCTGCATTATCATACGTTGTTCCACCCTATTCGTGCACAATCGTCCGACGACGATTGCTGGGCGAAACGTAAACGTCGCCTCTCCGCTACTTTGCCGTGCTTGCTTTGTTTTGTATTCGATTTTACTCGTTGTCACGTCTGTTTCCCTCGTCCAATTGTAGTTTCATTCAAGGTATTTCTCTCTGGCGTTTCTGCTCGTTTCTTGCTATGGCCTATACACTTTTTTTTAAATTGTGTGACGCCAGCTTTAATTTCTGTCCTACGATTCCCGAGACTGCACTACGTAATCTCTTCTCAATCTAATTTTCTTGCTAATCCTCGCTATCGGTCCTCCTTTTCTTGCCCTTGTTTTTTCCCCCGCTCTGTCGCCTTTTTTTTTGTTGCCACAGCTAGCCCATCTCGTTCCATTATCCTTTCCGTCCTTTTCAATTTCTTCCTTTCGCAACTTGGTCGTTGTTTTCGCCGAACCTTTTCCCTTCACTCCCTTTTATTTTATTACTGGCTCAACTTTTGTTCCAGTAGGACACACAGTTTCTTTCACAATACTTACTTCCATTCTTTTCACATTCTTTTCTCCCGTTTATTCTTCGGTCTTCTTTTCCGTTTTAATTTCATTTCCATTATCCACGATCCTTTCCTGTTTTTCCCTCCAAATTCCACCCCTTGCCTCGATTTCCTCCGCGTTCCACCAACGGCACTTTCCCATTGAATTCTCCTATCTCCGCCTGTTTCACTTGTTCATAGCGAGGGGGGTGAGAATCTCATGAGAAGGCAGCCCGTGCACACGCTCGTATTCTTACGCAAGCAACCAGCCACGCCGTTGTGCTCAAAGACTGTTTATTAAAAAGCTTTTAGCGATATTAAACTGCCCAGGAGGAAATTTCCTTGGAGCACCGAGGCGCCTTGGAAGTTTCGTGGGCCTCGTTCACCCGCCCAACCCATAGAGAATAATCACCGAGGTGTATACGTCTCCAAATATTATTCAAATAATTCAATGGGGTTGATATAATAATATATAAACGTTATTAAATCTTCTAGTTTGAATAACTTTACGGTTTTGCGTATGCAGGACGGAACTTTTTCTTCATTTTCTTGTTCTCTTCTGCCAATCTGCAACTAGTTTGCGGGAGCCCTCGGAAATTCAGTTATAGTACACAGTCTCGGTCCGCCTTCAACCTTTCTTGTGTTCCGTGTTCCTTCGCCGTTCGATTCATCTTTTAAATGTACACTATTTTCGTGAAGAAAACAGTGCACCACCGATCTCTATTTCGACGCCGTCAACGAGCCAAAAAGTCCCGGCAAGGTCCACCGACTGGATCATGTTAACAAGTCGAATCGTCAGAAGCTCGCTTTCGCCCAACTACTCCAGTTTGTGATGCGCGAAAAGCAGCACTTGCGCTGATAAAGATCCCATCAGTGCGACGCACCCGTGTGTGTTTGCTGGGTCGTACTAGTTGTGGAATTCTCGCGCGATCATTAACTCATCCGCAACCGATGTGCGCTACTCCCCTTTCCGTAGAAATTGTTCTCGGCTTGCCGTGAGCGTGACTTCCACGCTGTTTCAGCTCGTTTTCTTCTGGTGGGTGCGGTCTACGACCATCGGGCGACAAATGTGGAAAACCGCACATCCTTCCCGCAGGACGACCACCATCTGCCTCACTTCCGGCCACCCCTCGACCGAACTCTTCCGTTCACTCTCGCCCCTGCCACCTCCTTATTTATTAACGACTTGGTTCGTCGCGAGGAAATGATGAACAGAAATTTAGGACTCACTTCAATGAAACACTTCTCGTCCAGTAATGTCACGAAGGAATTTACTTATAGATTACGACACGTGTCTACGCGAAACGGGGAGGTCGGGCTCGTTGCGATAAGTAATTGAATTTCCTCGAATAAACTAGTGGCGGTCGGTGAATCGTGAACGTAACAGAGAGGCGATAAACAGGAAGCAGGGTGAAAAGGGAAAGGAGCCACGAAGAAGAATGGGGATAATTGAGAAACGATCAGTCGAGGCCTGGGGATCGATTGAAAACCGCACCGATTCTCGTGTTCTCGTCTGTTAAGTGGCTCTCCTCCGTTACGAGCGGAATGTTGAATAATGCCTTTCAACCCTTTGTAACTCGCAGAGAATTCTTCATTCTCGAAGGAAGTATCGTCTATCTCGGGCGCTTGACATCGATTCGACAAACAAAGCGGCGTTTTATCCCCGCTGAACTTCGTTTGCAAGTAAAAAGAAAGACGCAGGGTTGTATTGGTTTGATTCCTTCTGTATCATCGGGATGGATTTATTGGCTCGCAATGTTCGACTGCGTCGCCGATGTAAACTGGAGTCTAAAAGCAAATTATGTGATATCGGCAATAATCGGGAGGCGAGATATATTTGAAAGATAAACGTGTTATTAACATACGGCAACAAGATAAGAATTATTCCAGATATATTAGTTCTTCAAAATGATTTTACAACTTTCACATATTTTTTTCCTTCCTATCTTATCGATGAACACTTTGTACTTCGTTTATCGTTACAATAGAGCTGATATTCTTCTTTTCCAAGAATCTTCGTCTGCTGAAGCTGTCGTCCATTTGACGGGGACACGCGCAAAGACCAGTCTTCTTCGAGTAATTCTCGTTTGCCCTCCGATGTTCTATCCCCCATTTCGACCTTTCTCGCGTTGTTAAATTCTCTCGCCCCAGTTGACACCGGCAATCGGTCTGCGTCGTTAACACATTCGATTTTCTCCCAATTAGTCTGTCGAATTATTCTTAGTGTCTCTGTTTCATAGTCATTGAACGCTTAATTAATAAGTCGAAATTATATTATTCTCTTCACACTGAAGAATAAAAAGGAACGACGGAAAGTAGCATTTTCTAATCTCAGTTTAATCCGCCGTCACCGCGAATTAAGAGCTAGGGGTCTGGTTTAAACGATTCACGCGGTCGAATCGGGGAGATTTTAATTTACACCAGCGTCACGTGCTCTGCATACCCCCATCTGTTTTCACCTCGACGGCGTTCGAAGTATTAGCGAAATTTCGATGGACGTGCCCCGAGAGAAACGGAGAGGAACGTCTTTTCATGGTAGAAACAGGCGAGACAGACAGCTGAGATCGATCGCGTCGCTTTCCAGCTTCTTCCTCTCATTGAAAACTTGTAACGAGGCTTTTGTAATGCGAGCCATTCGAATGTAAATGCCCGTCGGGCTTCTTCCTGACAGTTCGCTTAGGAACGACTTCGATTTAGCGATTAAGTTGGTCGAGGAGAATCTGCGGTTCGAAGACGGTTCGAACGCGACCTCTCTTTGCATATAGACTTTCGAACACGATCAATCGATTTGCGGTTCTTCTTTCTTCGACTTCGTTGAAAAGCCCGGAGAGGTGTCTATTTTTCTACTGAGGAAAATGTAAGTGCGTAGCATCGACGTGTTCGACAGAAGGAAACAAAAAGTGCATGCGACATGCAGGAAGATATGAATTGGACTGGCGTGTACAAAAAGAAGATTTATTCCCATAAGAAATTTGCATAAGAGGTAACTTATAAACGGTCTACAGATTTAGGATAAATTTTTAAAGGGCCCCGAATGGAGTAATAATAACCACGCATACAAAATCACCAATGAAGGAAATATTTCTCCAGGACGGTTCACTGCATTCTAGAATTAAATGAACTTATACTATACAATTTCACTTAACATTCGAACACTGGGCACAGGGTAACCTGGGGAAACATTTCAAGCAAAGTAAAAAGAATCGTAGAAGAAAATCACAGTGGTAGGCTCATTCACACTTCGACCTGGCTTCTTACACTCCTTTGTTATCAAATACGAATCGCGTTTATTGCAATTATAAGTACACGAAGTACACGATTGCAATGAGAACACCGAGGACTGCCATTACAACACTTGGAGGAATTCCTCCGTCCATGTTCTCGGTTCCTTTCTTCGAGTAGCTCGACTTCCAGGACTCTTTAGGAGCTTTGTTAGATCTTTCTGACTCGACTAATTCACCGACTCGGTATTTCGTCATCAGCTCGAATGCATCCATAGAATGTCCAACGTCGTCGAAGTCATCCGAGCCATCCTGGCCGCCGTGATCCATTAGGATCTCCTCACCACCTGGGTGCTCGTTCAGGAAATCCGTGACATCGTACACCTTGTCGTGCAGGATTATTAAGGTCTTGTCTTTGCCCTTGGAATCCGCAATTTCTTTCCTTGTGTATTGTTTGCTCATCCTTGCAATAGTATCTTGGACTACTCGACGAGTTCTGGAATTAGAGTATCATGAATGTGCGTGAATATTTTAAGACAATCTGGATTGCGAGTTTCAATATTCAAAACGGTAGTTCGTGGTCTGATTAATGTTAATTAAACGGTTGAAAGAGGGAAATTAATATTTTTAAGGTGTCGTGCTCGAGTGGAAATTATTTGTTAAATCAGTTAGCTATTCCTGGCGGTTATTCCTTACGATCCCTGTTCACCTGACGAGGTGAAGGAAGAATTGTATTTTTATACATAGTGCTTGGAAAATACAGGTTTTATGCATGCTATCATAGAAATGGAAATACTGAACATTATTTGTTGTGCACGGGCTTAGATTGGGTCATTAATCTTTTACAAAACTATTTTGCTGCGACAACAAATGACTCAGTGGTATCTTTGTTCTGGAGGCGTATTTATGTATCTTGAAACCATACATTTTCTACTAACCACCTTTCCCACTAACTTTTAATTCACATGTCCTCGGAATTTTCGAACACTTTCGAGGAAAGGAAAATAAAATTTAGATAGACCAGCTCCGTCCGCGCTTAAAATAAAAATTGAATTTGCTTCTTTATTGGAGCGTGACCACGTTGGATATTGCCTGGAGCTGAGGGAAATGGCGGTTCCAGGTGAAAAATCTGTTGCCTCTAGGAGAGGCACGAATTCCACAACGAATTCATTCAACAGAGAAAGCAAAACGAAATTACAAAGCCTCGTACGCTTTTTCATGATGTTCCTCGAAACAAATTGCGTCCATGTTTGACCTACTGAACATAATTATCCGTCGATAAACGCTGCAAAAAGTTATCCTTCAAATGTACAGAATTATGTCAAGTCTAGCGCTTGGATCAGCTTCATCATCCGACGCGACATTTCGAAACTCGCATCCTGTTGACGTTCATTTTGTCATTGTCGTATCTGTTTTCTAGTTCAGTGCATTAAAAAATGATGTAGTTGTTTTCACTCATAGATACTTTATTCAAAACTTTTCATTTCATTTGGAAGAAGTGTTTCATCGATGGGACCACGATCGCACTGTTTTGTATGGTCCACAGAACGTTGTTCCCTTTCAGTAAATAACTGGTACGCAATTTTATCATTGGTATTCATCGCGTTATTTATCCGGTCTGTTATTTGTCCAGTTGATTCAGAATCGTGTTTTTGTGACAAATGTTTCATTATGTAACGATCGATCGTTGCCACGGCGATAATGAACTCTCGATACGGGTACCGATACTTGGGTTGTATATAAAATATATTGCAAGTTTTGATTTGCGACAATTGCACGGACAAGGAACGGATTGGATGACCAAACGTCCGCTTTTTCGGGGAAAAGTTCCTAAATCGGTGCTCAAATATTTACAATTTAAATATCATTTATAAATAAGAAGTCTTTCTTTTATTAGAGCGTTTTTTTTTATGTGCTACTCGCGTCAATCATTTAGTGAAACCGTATCGCTTATCGTAAATATGCAAAAGTACATTCCATTTTTATACTTTTTAAAATGCTGCTTCCTCGAAAGCAGATAAGACAATTACAGTTCAAGGTATTGGAACACGGGCGACATTAATTACTCAATAATTAATTTGTAATTGGTACATTTAGTTCGCCTTCGAATATTGTGGGAAAGTATTAGTATTGAACAAGCCAAGTTTTAACTCGGTCGAAGTTAATTTTTGTACGCTATCTAGCGTGATTAGATGAAGGCCTCCGAGATTACACAACCGTTTCGCGCTGAACAAAGATTCTTGCTTTTTCGAGCTCAGGCAGCGCCGTGTCTATTCCTACTGAGACCCGTTCGATATAAACATTTCCACTATTCCTCGTCATTTTGTCACGGAAAAGCGGCGGAATCGCGGGGAAACAGGGTTTGAATGTTCAAGTAGTCGATCGATCGGTCGATCGGACATTTCAATCTGCCACGACCTAATTAAAGGCTGAGCCGCGTGAAGGTATCGACGACACTAGCAAAACGATTTCCTGCCCAGGAATTACGCTTGATAGATGCTAATGTTTATCTGAGTAACACGTAGATTGATGGCGTCATTCTTTACATTCACGAGTGCCATCTTGCTTGAAGCATTCTAAAACAGATCCTCGGTCTAACTATAGTCAAACTCCAATTGCAAACGAAATAACCGTGGGCATAAACAAAGCCATCACAACTCTAGTACTACGCAATACACTACTAAATCCACAGTGCTGGTTATCAGCGTCTTTTTGCTACATGTCAGCCATGCTATTTTCCTGGAATGTAATCTCACGAGGCACTCGAATGACACAAGGTCAATTTAATTCACTTGCAATGTAATTTTCTCCAGTTTGAATCGCATTTTGGAGCGCTCCCTTTAAAGTCCATCTGTACCTTTTCACTTACGTTTAATCGTGCTCAAGAACGTTCCGTCGTTTCTCTGGTTTTTCCTCTCTCGACTTGGTCTCGATCCTGGAATTCCTTGGTCGACTCTGCAGAACCCGTGGCGTGGCGTGACGTGCGTGTATTCCTCGTTGGCTGGCAGAAACTGCCTAACAGAGGAACGCAAACGAAGAGCGCAGAGAAAAGAAGACTCGATAGATCCGCTCCGACGAGTTTGTTCGCGAGCCTGCACGGGCAGATACACTGCCACCAACCAGGTCACCACGTAGAAGCTTTATCCTTGCCCCCTCTAGTTGCTTCCCCACTACCTACTCTTTTATCATCTTCGACTGCCACTCGTGCAAGAGCATCCGCGTGTTCTGGAGTAACTGAGCGCCGCTAGACGAGAACCGGTTTGGACAATCAGCTGCTATCTAGCTCTATGTTTCTTGTTAAAATTATTAGGTAGACTGGTTGCCGCAGTAACGCAGGACGAACAACTAGTGTTGCCGAATTTGCATTCGCTGGGTTAAAGGAGGTCGGTGTTTCTTGCACCTGTTTTATTTAGAGTTCTGTTTTGCTCGAGTGTTATTCTTTTCTGCTAGCCGTAGGAGGAAATATGCCGAGTATTTTTTATCTGCGCGGAGCAAAAAATTCTATTTTCGTGTGGGCAGAGGCACGCTACACCGAGGAACGTGTGCGAAATGAAACGTTTATAAAGGCTTCTACATTTGGCCAGGAGTAGATGCACACAAACGTTGCGAAATAAAATTGGTATTCATTGGTGCTGGTATTTTGATATGATTCCAGCAGTTCGTGAATCTCTTTAAAACCGGGTTACGATGTCGACGTTCTGTTGCTTTGTAGCCTGACAATACTAGGCACCTGCCCCTCGGGACTGTAGAATATTTGTTTCGCTTCTTCGTCGCGTTAAAATGATAATGGGGTGACCATTAACCAGCGTATTCGGGGGGGGGGGGCGGGGGATAGTTTCCAAGTGAAAGTGGAGCGACTTTGGTGACGTCTGCGAATAGTCTTCATCGTGTGGTCCTCACTCCGTTACAAATGATGTAAGAGTGACATTAGAGGACCGATTCTATTATTGAGCGAGGAGTATCTTTTATAATAAAATGTAAATGAATACATCGAAGCAAACTGAATTCGAACTCATCTTGCGTATTGATCGCATTATCGCATGCAAACTTGCATTAGGCGCATGCAACTACATTTCACTATACGCGCTGACCATGTACTGTAACCGTGGTAATGTCAATGCGACCTCACAGTGACTCGACAAAAAAGAGTCCGCTCGTGGCGGTGCCGCCAATCGTGAATCATTGAAACGCGTACAGAATAAGAAAAGTGTTGTTCCTATCGAAACGTTCAATTTATTAGAAAAATAAACACTTGCAATACAATTTTTTATAGAAAGGGGTTGACACAGTTGTCAATAGCATCGTCCTGCTGCAATTAATTAAACGAACCTATCCATCATGCATAATTTTCTGTGCAATTGCATTTGCGAACAAAACAGGATACGACTGTTACGACGTACTTTTATAAATTGCCACATATTTTATCGATTCTTTCCTTTCTGAAATTTGTATCGCTTCCTTAATCACACTGTTCCAAATTCAAGTGGAAAGTGCTACTCACGATGACTAAGAAGGAGTACTGTTATATAATTAGACTGAATACATATCGTATCATTCCCTAGAGAGATAACAACTTAATCGGGTAGAAATGAATCCCAGTTTCGTGTCACTGTTAGTGTTTTTTTCTCTCCTTATATTCGCAATAGAGATAGAGGTACTTTATCGATGAATTTTAAAAAGCTATGTCGAACGTGATTCCGCAAGCTCGACATGAAGAAACAGTGTGTTTTATTGATCGCTAGCCTGTATACGAGCGCACATCTTGGTCGACTGAATTCTCGTGGCATGAATTTTAATTTAAACGCGCGGCCGACCTGCCAGAATATCAAGAAATAAATTGAATCTAGCGTGGCGAAATCTCGAGGTGTATAATTCTGTTGGATCAGGTAGTTTTAAATTTTGTCGCGTATGCAGCAGATCTCGATGGGCGATAGAATTGTACATATTTAGTATTTTCGCACTTGTGGAACTTTTCAAAAATGTATCTATTTGTGTTAGATTTGATAAGATGTTTGTTTTCAAGATAAGGCACGCTTATCTATAGGCTCATTTCTCGGATATACATTACTCTGGTAATCATTGGCCGGCAACGCCTCATAATTTCCATCACGCGCAACAAAATCCACGCATTTTCAGTATGATCGATTTGTAAACAAATTTTTTTATTCATTGCGATCGTACATTTCGCTCGCGGATAATTGCAGACGCTCTTATTAGCCTGACGGGAACAAAAAGGTGTAAAATATGAGCGCGTAAATGCCGACGATAGCTGCGATGAACAACGAAAACCAGGTTGTCTGTTCCCGTACCGGTGGGTCGCAGATGTCGGTGTCGTCGTCTATCGTCGTGTCTTGCACGCCTGCCACAGGAACAAAATTTGGATCTTAATCTATCATTCAGACGAACATATTGCATATTATTTCCCAGATTGATACTGAATGCCTCTACCGCTTGTCGCATAAAATAAATCACGGCTAAGTAGAAGTATTACCCCTTTAAAAGGATGTGTGAAAAAATGACGTACCTGCTGTGGCAGCGGTTTGTTCGGGAAATGAGCCGACCACTGTTCCGATTTTATAGCTTTCACGCAGGTGTACAGCCTCTATAGTATGGCCGATATCGTCGAAACACTTTGTAGCATCTTTTCCAGCCAGTTCCAGCAGCACTTCTGACCCACCTGGATGTTCTTTGAGAAACTTCGTAATATCGTATACACCATCTTTGTACACGATCCATAGATCCTTCTCGTGATTGTGCTTCGATACCTCTGTTGCCGCGTAGGTTCCCGACATTTCTCTACCGAAATTTTTCCTAAAAAGAAAAAGAAATCCGTACAATCTATGGATAAATTATTTATAGATTTGGAGATAGTGTAGTGTAGTGGTAACATCATTTTCTCGTCGATCTTTCGATTTCACGTCGTCAGTGGTATACATCCATTGGTTTTTCCTGCTATTGTTAATGCATACAATATTTGGTACGTTTATAGCAATAAATTTAAAACAAATTTCGGAAGGAAGAATTAATTTTTCGCGAGACATTTGGAACAGACGTAAGTTGCGTTGAACATTTATAAGTCGAAGTGTGACAAATAGTTCGGCCCTGAAGCGAGTCTATTGCGTTCCGTCGTTGCCTCTGCGTCACTGTAACTATCGGTCTGACCGATCGAAAATTCAATGTCTTGGGAAACTATGCTTTACTCAAATGGATAAGATGTAAACTATTTGTGAAAGCGAAAGGGAATGCAAGATAGTAAAATTTCCTCGAAGAAACAGATTGTAAAGCACAATTTGCAGCAAACAAATAATTTGTTTATACTTACCGGAGTATCCAATTAAATAAAGCGATTAAAATAATAGTCTCGATTGTTCACAATGCCTGTCGAATTCTTCGTAGTGAACCTCGTCGTAGCTAGAAACGGACTGAACTAGACAAATTTTGTCCACCTTCAGCGTTGAAATACATCGGTTCTCGAATACCACGCTTCCATGAAAATTCATGAACGGTGACCAAGTCATTTGCAAAGAATGGACTTGCGTTATCGATCGATAAATCTTTGATGAGGCCATCAAGATCGTATTCGATTCACCAAACCGAATTTAATATCGGTGGTACTGTTTCAGTGCCATTAAATATTATTCAGTGTCAATAAATATCACTTTTTGTTGTCGGAAACGGAAGGGGGGTTAGATTTCGGGTGCATATAATGGGCTCATTACATATCGTTGCTTAAGTGACGGGATCGTGCAACTAATTGTTAATTCGTATTGTTAAGAAGCAAATATAGTGGAAAGTTGTATTGTAATCATTTTTCCATAATTCTATTATTTTTCCACGGTTAATGACTCAACTTATTTGAGCAAACTGTTTATCATGAACGACCAAATATGGCTTCCGTAAACGATGAAACGACACTTTTCTAACTTGCAAAAGTTTCTGAATCGAAACCTCAATGCTCTCATGAAAGTTTGTTGAATTGATTAACTTTACTAATTATCGAACTTCCCCAGCCCGGCAAAAAATTTGCCAAAGGTTCATTCGCGTTTCACTGGTATTTCGTTTCGTACATTTCCAATCGTGGAAGTATCGAATACTGTTAGTCGTTCGTCGAAAGCATTTTGTATCTCGAAAGATGCAACGACGAAAATGGTCAGCAGACTCGTGCAAAAGCGATCCGTCAGTTCGACGTGACCGGATGTCTGCCTGGGAAACGGATGAATGGAAGCAAGGAAACTGGTCGACGACGTTCGCTTTGATCTACGTAATTAAACGATGCAATTTCCACACAATACCCAATATCCATGCTCGTGTATGTATCTGGAAATTGGATTGCCTTTCGTTGACTCCTTTCTATGTAAATATCACGTTCCTTTGTGCTAGCATTACAGCAGCAACTATAAATTTTCTTCTTTGGGGAAATCAAAATTTCCTAATGTAGTATATGGAAATTATCTAGAGAAAATTGTACAATTTCTTAACACTGTTCCTTCTTTAAAAATTACTGCTTTATACAGAGTAGATTCGCCAAAGCTTCAAAAGTAGAGAAACTAGGGGACGACAAACACCATCGTGCTTTGCAGAAACGACAGGGGTGTAATTATCTTTACATCTCCCTATTCCCTCCTAATCACCATCTTTCCTTTCATTACGATCTTTCTCTGTTATCGCTGCGAACAATCGTGCTAATTCTATCGTTGCTCTCTCACGCGACACAACTTTGTTCCCAACTCATTTTCAACGACACCCTTGGTATATTCTTAAACAGTTCAAGCAAGAAAGGAAAGATAAGGAACGAACCTGATGGCGAACGTTCGGTTTCAAGCTAGCTACTTAGATTCGTGTGGGCGTTATTTTTAATTACCGTCAGGCGTCCGCGTGATATATCCTTTACCTCCCCTGTCACCCTGGTCCCAGGCAACTTGGCACGATAATTGTGCTAAACCGTTCTTTTTTGTTTACAAAAAAATGGGAACGCGTGCACAAGTAAAACAGAGAGTGAGAGATGGATTAAAGGTGACCGAATGGCTACGTTTACCGCCTTTAACCCGTTCCTCTCTCTGAAAGCACAATCTCGAGACGCAGGGGTTCGCTGTTAACCAACTTGGAGCACGCAAACCCACCCTTTGGCGCCTAGGAATTGCACGGCGTCGAGTTATCGAGCGCAGAAACGCGACCACCGTGATTCAGCCCGATTAAAGTTTCACTTTCTCTGTCCGCTGCTTCTCGATAAAACTCTGTGTGAAATTGCGGTTGAATTCGTTTCTTTCGCGAAGCGAAAAGCGATCATAGGTGCAAAAAGGTGTTCTAACACGATTCCTCTAATTTTACAGAAAACTGGAGCGAGGATCAAGATATACTCGCACTGCTGCCCCCACAGCACAGATCGGCTAATCAGCATCTGCGGCAAACCAACCACGTGCATCGAGTGCATTCGCGAGCTAATTGCCACCATTAAAACTGTAAGTGCACGTAATATGCTATATATTATATATCGGTTTCGAAAAAACTTGATATTGAAAATAGTGGGCTTAAAAATGTACTCTTTCCCTAACTTGCCTTAAATCATTTCAGTCGCCACTGAAGGGCGTGAACAATCCTTACGATCCGCACAACTTCGACGATTATTACGCGGACGACTATGGTGGCTATGGAACTGGAGACGGTGGCCAAGGTAAAGGAGGTGGTTTCGGTGGACCTGGAGGCCGTGGAGGTGGCGGTGGCGGCGGCGGCGGAGGCGGTGGCGGTGGTGGCGGCGGCGGCGGTGGTGGTGGCGGTGGTGGAGGCATGCCACCGCGTCGCGACAACCGTGCTGGTGGTCCAGGTGACATGAATCGTAGCTTTCCGCCACCACCGAGGGGTGGACCTCGTGGTGGAGGCGGCGGAGGTGGTGGAATGTCTGGCGGACCACCGGATCGTGGCTACGGAGGCAATTCTCGTGGAGGAGGCGGTGGAGGTGGCGGCTACGGAGGCAACAGGGGTGGACCACCTCCCTACGCTGCTGGAAATTACAACGGTAAGGGGATTTACTGTGGAAAACAGTGCGAACTGCTGCCTCCTTAGGGATGCTGGAATAGGGAGAAGTTAAGTGCATTGTAAAGGGTGGCTCAAAGTTGTTGGATGGAAATTCTATAACGAAGATGGTTAATTAGGTAGACGAATGAAGCATTTATTCTGCAAAGTGCAACGTCGCGTGAACGTGTTTCCATGTAGGTGTTGTTGGCCCGCGTAAAAATTTGGTATTGCCATTGAGTTTTGAGTCGCAGTTAAATTTAACGCGACACGGTCGTGAATCTTCCGCCGGGTGTTTAGTACAAATAGAGGAAAGCGGTAACGCGTGAAATAGCGCCGTTTGCTTTGGCTTAGAGACGATCTATCATCGTGCAATCGTTGTGTTTCACGCAGGTGATGGATGGGGTATGCAAGGAGGCGCGCCAAACGGTTTGGGTGGCAGTGCTAACTCTGGAATGAGCGGCCCACCCATGAGTGGAAACAATCAGGGGAACCAGGGCAACATGAGTGGAAGCAAGACCAGCACTCAAGTCACCATTCCCAAGGATGTAAGTATTTGTACCTCACGTTACGCTGCAAATAGTTCTCTTTTTATTTTTCTATTCATTTTCGGACAAATAATTTTGAAAATGCCTTTCTATCTTAACAGCTCGCGGGCGCAATTATTGGAAAAGGAGGCGCTCGAATTCGTAAAATCAGATCGGATAGTGGTGCTGGAATCACTATAGACGAACCATTGCCTCACAGTAACGATCGCATTATCACCATAACCGGGTTACCCAGTCAGATACAAATGGCTCAGTACCTGCTCCAACAGAGGTAATTCTTCTATCCGATTCACCTTTAATTCGTTAACTGAACCAGCGTGTACGTATGTGTATAACACTTTAAAATAGTGCAAACATAATTTTAACGCTGTTTAACAAGCGACCCATTAACAATTAATTAACAATCTTCGGTGCTACGTGCGTGCATTTTATTGTCTGTGTAACCACCTGACGTAATCGAACAATTGTTTGTAACGTGTTCCCATTCATGCTGCATCCGTTGACTCGAGAAATATGGTGTAATCCGTTTGCAAGGTAACTTCCGAACGAATCCCTTGCTTCGTATACACGCGTTCGAAGCCGTTGCAAAGTGGGTAGGAGCTTCTGTACAAACACGCCTCTATCTCGCCACAATAGATAGCTTATAATGCGCAAACACGCGGGCAGTATCTACTGTGATATCGATTCCGCCTGCTCCGCATGTTCACTGTTCACCCCTTAACGAACCAAATTTTTTACTCCATACAAAAATATTGCTTCTAAATGAAATATTCGGCAACTTTTTGTTTGTATACGTTGAGCAAACTGAGAGTGTCCGTTAAGGGGATCAGAGGCGATTTTTGTTAATGGGTCGATAAATTGCGATCGACAATCCCGTTGTTAAAAATTGCGCGACGAGCACGTGAAACAGCTTGAAAGAATTGTAGAACGATAACAGGCCTTCGTATACCCACGCTGCAACCACGCATTAACATTCTCCGCGATATTCATGGCGTGAGGACAACAGAGACTAATTATTTCGCTTCTGGTCGCATCGAATCACCTGATCCCGCACGAGGAACTAACCAAATGCTCCGACTAACCAACCGAAGAGTGAAAGGGAAAAAATATTATCGTCGCGATGGTGGAGGATCGAAAAATCAAAGGTGGACCGTGACGGAGTTGGAGAAGAGCACGCCTGATACTAAAGCGAACGAATCTATGAGGATCATATTAATCGAGCGCCGTTGTATGGAAGACTAGTGATTTTGTTGTTCTACTTTCGATATAACAAGGAATCACTAATCATCCTACAAAGGCGCTCCCGATCGTCGGCTTCCTCCTGAGAATCTCCTGCTTTTTTGGAACTAACAACCATCCCGCTGTGGCCTATATCGTTTACGCAACCCGTGAAACATTGGCGGTTTTACTTCTCGCTGCTTGGCGCCACTTAACTAATGACAAAACATTTGCGCCGAGAAATTGAGTGTAAAGAGAACTGTGTCTTATACTTTTATTGTAAACTTAGGTTTCTGTTATATGCGTCGAAGATGTATCGGAATAGGTAAGGGAAAATGGAATACAGTGGGGAGTTAGCGATTATTCATTAGAGTAAGATTAATTGTATAATGTGTGCAACGTGTGTAGATCAACGAAGCTTGCTTGGAAACAAATATTAATCCACTTCATAACGCTGTCCTCATCTAACAGGGTATCTTTTATGTTTCTTCTGTTGCAGCGTGCACGAGAATGCAGACCATTATTAGGACGTGGTGCGAAGAAAGCATTCGGGGGGGTGGGGGGAGCCAAAGATGCGTTTATAATTTTTTTAGAGATACTACTTCGCGCGAAAAATGGAGACCGAGAAAAGAAAACTCTTAAAGCCTTTTTCACCGAGAAAGAAAACAAAATAACAAACTTGCAATGCTCGAGTATTTCTCCTTGTGCGGTGCCGATCGAAGCAGAGAACAAGGAGGGACACTCGTTTTCTATGGATTATCCATTCGACTGTACGGACCCATCAAGAAACATTTGCCTGCCCGCTTTCACGAACCGAGAAAACTTCTACAATTGGCATTCGAGGAGGCTGCTCCTCGTGTAAGAAAGGCCAAAGAAACAGCATTACATTTATACGCCTGAGATCATCCTCGATCTTATGCATTTTTTCTCGTTTTTTTTTTTAAGTTGTTTTTGCAGCAATCATTTTATATCACGTGCTTTTTTCTGCAGCTCTAGACGAGCTTTGATATAATCATTTTCTTCCTTTATTTCCCCTTGGTTTTATTTGCTTATTTTTTATTGCTGTAATGATCCATTGATGAATCAGTATCGAAACGCACACATTTTCTGTACCTTGTATTCGTCGGCGTTCAGCTGTGCAGAAATCTATTGAAATTGACCAGGAAACTGTTGTACATTACAGAACGGTTCTGAGAATGTATCCTTTTTTTTTCTAAACAAATTCATGAAGTAAATTCATGAAAGGAATGCATGTTTAATTGGGATTTCTCTCAGCAAAAGATCGAAGATCGGCGAGGTAAAGATCGGTATGAGAAACGATCTTCGGCGAGATCGAAATAAGGGAGAGATCGTCGAGTGAAATGAATCAGACAGAACAACGGAGTATCAATATCGATAGAATTATTATAATACAGAGAAACAATTTTTGTATATAACACGTCAGAAAACAAGGAAAAAAAAAATAGGCGAAACCACTAAACGAAATCATTTTCCTTTCCTTCTCTCATGCCTCTGCTAATCCATCGTAATTATCATTGCTTACCGTTCGATTAAGTAGAATAATTTTGCATTAATCGGGCCCTGCCCTTAATTTCATAGATCGAGCTCGTAACAGGCGTTCGCAATTCTTTTTCACGATGTAACTGTAAAGCGTGCAAGAATTCTAATCATAGAGAACGATAAGGAATCCTACCAGAGAGGCATACCATCAACTATAAGATATACAGAATCAAAAGAAACTTGCAACGAAGTCTGACGGTACTGCGTCTTTTAGAAAGTAAATAGGTAACGCGCTCAAACGAACTGGAGCCACGCGAGAGAGAACGTTAAAGTTTAAGAATATGCATACTGTATAACATTTATATATGTTGCTCTACGAGACTTACAGAACGCACTTCGCATCTTTTGATCATTGGCGAAACTAAGGAAGTCGGAAGTTCGATTACGAACGTGTGTATCCAGTATAGAAATTAGAAGGTTTAATGGAGATTGAAAATATCGGGTCGATACACCCTGGAGGGAACACAGAACTCAATCTTGCATAAAATTAAACGCCACGAATCCTTGTAAATGAACACAAACCCTATGTATTACACTTCGATCCATTTATACTCGTCTTGTTTTCCCTGATGGTGTTCTTCTTCAGTGGTTGCCGAGCGAATTAGCGTGCGGATTTTAGAGACAGATATATCTCAGAAGGAAAAAGAATGAAATATAAAAGCCGCCCTCAAGTACGAACTAACTCGTCCTCCTTCCTTTCCGCGATCAGATATTCACCCTCTCTCTCCTCCATTCCCCATAGTACACCTAGCCTTGCAATGAAACGGAAATAGAAGAGAAGAAGCGAAACCATGACTTCACCGAAAGTTTGGTAACGCTATAAAGGGCATTTCTTTTTTAACGCATCTCAATCGTACCACCGGCGGTCACCGCCCTTTTCTTAGCTTTAATAAGCGAACCACCTCGTCGCCCTTTTTCCAATCCAATCCAAATATAATTAAGAATCGAAGAAAAGAAAACGGGAGTTTCACGTCCGCGTGATCTCGAACAAGGAAACGCGTACATTTTCGTTCGACTCGCGATCGATTGTACCGTCTTTTTTCGGGAATTCGGGGAAGCGGAAATGTACTCGAGACGCAGACTTACCTTCCGGTTGTCAGGGTGAATTTGTCATCGTTAACTTCAACGCCATATTAAATTACAAATACTCTTCGAAATTTTCCAAAATCTTCTATATATATACATATATTTTTACGCGGCATTCCGTGCATTTTGCTTCGAACAATCGAGGTTGCCATTAAGTGGAATATCGTATTGGTACTTTTGCCCCATTTTATTTGGTGATAACGTCGGCAATAAATTCTTTTTCCGGAAGGGAAGTAGAATATTTTTCCATTACCCCGAAGCCGATTTACGTAATAAGCATGACACGAGAGACAGGCAACAAAACAGAGAGACATACATATATATACAAATAAAAATACATATACACACACGAAATGCCTGAGAGGCAAGAGAAATTGGTGCGTTTAGTGTGTGTGTGTGTGTGTGCGTGCGTACAGCGGAAAGAGACATGGTGGACAAAGTTTATAATTGTGATCCATAAAGGGTTGAACGTGGTTGAGACAGGGAGGGAGAGACTGGCGCGTGTACAATTAAAATGAACATATATGGGTGAAAGAGAGAGAAAGAGAGAGAGAGAGTTGTAATCTCGCTCGTATCACGATGTGTGTATTATATAAGATATACAGTTTACAATTATTTGTAATGGATACTTTTTATTTGTCAAATAAAAGTTAGTACAAATGAAGCTGATATAGGAATGACTTTTCGCTTGTTTTCGAAATCTGAATTGAGAAAATTTGAGGAAATGGAGTAGCTATTCTAAAATATATCCTTCGCTACTATCACCTTTATTTATACATTTACAAATCAATTCTATACCTCATCTACGAGCAACTAGTCCTACGAACTTCGCACGACGGTTAAGGAAACGCGAGAATCTTTTCAACGATATCACAGACAATATATTTCATTCGATGAGTATTTAAAAAAAAAGAACGAACGCAGGTTTCTGATCGAAAAAAATCACACATACTTTACACTGGAGTCGAGACACTATTGTTCTTTATTCCATGCAGCTTTACTTCTAATCTTTTATAACAATCATTGCGCTACGACATACACTGTTCGACTTAACGATAATCTTTGGCTCAGCGAAATGTTTCATTAATTCATTTGCATCGTTTGAATAAACATTGTAGAGGGACGGCGCAACGTCCGTCATATTCACATGCTCTAATCGCGCGTCGGGGCTGCAGTTTTCCACAGACTTTCTCTACCGCAATTTGAGCGTCGAAATGCACGTGAGAAAATTACGCGGCAGGTCTCACCGTAGAAGTTACAGTCTCTGGCCTTTAATTCCCCATCGCGAACGCAATACCCAAATGCTAATCCCCTTCTTGAAGAGTAACGCAAAAAACCACCGTACATTATATTCGCAAAAAAATTAATTTCAAATGGCCTATGCCTATATGATTTGACAGGGGGTGCACCAGTTTTTCAACTAAAAAATCATTTGGTCACTCCGCGATTCATCGACGCTGCCTCCCCAGTCATTTCTTCCTCAACAATTCTGATCGTTCTCGTGTTGATGGAAACTGTCACGGTAAAGGGAACTTGGTGTACGATGCATCATCGTCATATACGAGCTTCCTGAAGCTGGAGTGGCAGTTGGATTCGGCGTCGGAGTTAACAACGGTGTACCCTGAAGACTAATCGCCAGTGGAAGCGCGGTTGGAGTGCACAGGGTCATGGCATTACGTCCACCTTCCGTCACCGAACGATATCTCGCCGGTCTTGCTGACCTGGAAAATGCTCTCCTTTAGGAACGTGCATTAAACTTTGCGCCAATAAGCAAACTGTTCGCGATTTCAAACGAGTGCACTTATCCGCGCGTATTGTCCTGCACTACTTAAGAAACGTGTCTGACATATGGCCAACCTGCGCTACTTAGAACGCCGCAGAAGAGAATGCCTGGCCATGTCATTGACCTGTATTACTTAAGAAATATTTCTGACTGTACCGTTGTACTACTTGTACTACTTGAGAGGTAACGTGCTAAGAAACATGCCTGGATATGTATCGTCGACCTGTACTACTGCAAAAATCTTAGACATGTCGATACGAAATCCAGTCTTTCTTCTTAAAGAAGTTCATGTCTGTTCGCTTACCGAGAACACTTGCACTTCAACAATCTGATGAACGCAGCCCTGAATGTCCTATTGAAGATGGTGTAGATCACCGGATTAATTGTCGAAGACACGTAACCGAGCCACAGACACGTGTCCACCACGTGCACCGGTACAGGGCACTCGGGACAGGCGGCGAAAAAGATGTTTAAGAGGAAAAATGGGGCCCAGCATAGCACGAACGTGAAAAAAACCAATCCTAGAACTTTGCTTGCTTTCTGTTCCGTGGCCACGGCATTGGCGGTCAGCGATCTCTTCGTTCGTCCAGCAAGGAATCTGGGAACATTCAACGATGATAGAACGTTGCTGTAGTTCGTTAGATTCCGAAACTTTCGTCAATTTGCATGCGCTAATGGCTTTCTGTGCCCGGCGGCTAATCTCGTGGTACGCTATTCTTTCCATGTGGATATACGATATCCTGCACGGGATTCCAACGAACGTGTAACACCTCTGAGCCAGTGGGTGAATTTCGCTACTATGATTCGTGAACGCGAATCAGCTGCAATGTATACGTAGAATAATTTTTGACAACGGTACTAATACTTTCCGCCCTCTCCCAGATTCTTATGTCCATCACTCACTTATCAGTCGGTTGCAGTATAACCGACCGTAAGAAGAAGATCACCTGAGATTAAGGGTGTTCGGCGTGACGTTCAATTGCAGCTTCAGGGCCCTTAGAGTGAAGTTCCTTGTCTCGCGGGCTATGTTCTCCGGCGTTTGAGTGGCCTGATCCACTTTCGACGTCAGCCTCGTCCCAGCCGTGCTTCCGGTCGGGCTCGCACCGTTTACGGTGAAATTCAGCTGCGGTTGTGACTTGCCAGGTCGCGCGCCCTTGCACCTGTTATATTTTCGGCGAAACAAAGGTCCTGTGTAACTCGGTTAAACTGCGAAACTGCATTGCTGTCCTCAAGGAACAAGTTGGAACGGCGAATTGTAACAAGCATGGCGGTCCTTGTGGACAACAAGCCGGGCATGAGAGTCATATGCACCGCATAATAAACGATACCCGAGATATGTTTCCCGTGGGTGGGATGCGACATTCTCTTCCCTTGGAACAACTAAACGTTCAAGGTTCGTTGGAAATTAACTTTAGAATAATCGCGATGAAATTATTTGATTTCGCCCACGCCTGACGAACCGTTGACTTGTATCACTTGCAGCAAATGAAACAAATCTACTAGCATGTTTCGCGTCGCACACAGACTGTTTGCTTCCATCTGACCCGATTTCGGGGAATGTTAACCGCAAGTGAAAAGGATTTTCAACTTCAATTTCGTTAATGACTTTCCACCGCACTTCGTGGCCAAGTAAAATTGCGGTCGCCGCCAGGGACAGCGAGGACTGCGTCCTATTATGTTAATTGCCACGAGTAAGTGCACGATGAACGATAATGCTAATCAAAGTTAAATTATCAAATGGTATCGCCAATCATTTTCTACTTATGATAAAATGACTCATTATTGCTACCTTACCCGTCGTTTCCTCTGCTGCCAGAAGTTCGCCACGCGTACCGCGCAGACGACGACGACGTCGCCGCTCCCATGGTAGAGGTAGTCGAAGATCCCTTCGTAGAAAAGTATCTACCTCCCAATCTTCGGAATTGATCCCTTTCTGGATGCTCCGCTACGAAACGTGCCTTTTGCCTAAGCAGCTGCACCGTCAGGACGTACGTAGCCACCATAACGATCATGGGAATGTAGAAAGCGATCAGGGAACCAAACACGAAGAACGCCCTGTTGCTAATAACGCACGTGCCTGGCCGTGGCATTATGTTTAGTGGATTTATAATACCTGCACAAGAATTAATTAAAATAATAAACACGGGATTTATGTAATTAATTATAGAAGCTGCAAGCTATAACCATTTCAGAATTGTTAGATTTCGCTAGTTGTCAGAGAAAGGGAACGCAACAGTGGGGATGAAATGTAATCCATTTTTGCGTCGATTCCCTAAAACGAGAACAGGTGAGCAAAAACGTAATCGTTTATCGACCAGGTTGCAGTATATAGCGTTTCGAATATCGAGCAGCCTCTATCGGACAGAATGGCAAGAAGTCGAATGGACGTGCAACTTCTCCATTTATTATAGCACGCGATGAAACACTTAGGGGAAATCGATTTCTCGAAATGGCTTATCCCATGCATTACTTCTACAACGTTCCCTTTTTTTCTTTAACGTGAATTTCTTCAGAATCGTTCGACTTCTTCAAGTAGATCATTCTTAGCGTTTAACAATTCAGAAAGAAACAAAATAATAATAGAGTCTCTGCTATCAAATAAACGTACGAGAATGTTGTTCCAACGTAATGTTTCATGTACTTTACCTAATACTGTGATCGAGCTGGAGACCAACATTGCTAAAAGCCACACAACTGCGATTTTGAACCCGACCATTCGTTTGGTCGACGTGTGCCTAGTCCTCAGCGGGTTACGGATGCCTAAATATCTGCCCAGAGAGATGAAGCACATGTGCATTATGCTAGCCGAACAGGCCAGCACGTCACATGTGACGTAAATGTTGCACCAAAGTATACCGAACGGCCAGTAGCCTGCAAAGTAAATTAATTCCGATTTATTAACACTATTTTGTAACATTGTAAAAGTGCCAACAAACTGTTCTGTACAATTGTCCTGAATTCAAGATTCATTTCATTCAACCTATTCCTATGGTATCTACCGCCCTGTCTGGCCAATTCATTCCTAAGCTCCTTAACGCGGACATGTTATAAGCCGGACACTCGGAATAACACGGTTCGATCTGAGGATAACTTCCATTGCACACGTTCAATCGAATTTGCGATTTCAGGTCTTTCAAGCATATACTTTAATCTATTCCTGTGAACATTCTGCGATATTTCCTTTTATGAAAGTGCAGTTCTTGAAACAGTCTTATCATTGCGTGGTAATTTTCATTCATCAACCATCTTTCCCGAAGTTTTAACTGTTTCACGAGTTCAAAGATCACTTGAAGTTTAAGGGTCCCGATTTTGTTCGTAATCGAAGAGCAGGCTGAATGTTTTGATATTCCCTTTGCAACTGTATTGCGGTTTACTGCAATGTGCTGCAAGATTGTGATATTAGTTTCGAATTCTGTTCGACAGGTGATGTCTGGGAGGAATGTCTCAAGGCACCTTTGTTCGTGCAATGTTGTATCTAATGAAATTCCTCGCAAGCATACGCGACGCGGCATGGCGACGCTGTTGAATTAATAACGCGTCCGTAAATATTTTTCCGCTGGATTAATTGCGGCCTCGAGACGAATACTAGTGCAGCTCCGATTACAGAATTGCCGACGAAAGGGAAGCTTAAATTTCGACCGGCCGTGAAACGTTTCTCCTAGCAAAGAATTTATTCGACTGAAATGCACATAGATGAACGATGCAGCTTAACATATATTCCATAGGAGCGGTACTAGTCTTAACATCGATTCAAGAATGCGTGTAAGCTAGGTAGAAACTCGAAAGCTTCTTTCCGGATAAATAGAGTTTATCGAGCGATGAATTTATTCCGGATTTTATGATACCTGACGCTTCAAGGGGGCGGGCATATCATTTATTTGTCCAGATAAATTTTCATGACGAAAGAAATTCTTATATCTTAGGCACAAATCGCCAATAGTCACAATTTTATACATATAAGACAAAACTCTGTTCGGTCTGTAAATAATTCACGGTTTCTAGATAACATCGACAGAATTTTCTGGAAGAGCAGATTCAGGTGTTCCGATCGTAAACATTTGTGTCGAAGTTTCGGTTACGTAGGAGGCCTATTGTGCGTGAATGGAAAGGATGTGGAGGGTTCACTGGTAGGGTTCCTATAACATTTAGTACGGGCGAAAAGGTTACTTTTAGGAATTTCAGGAGGAGAATATCGGTCCCCGGGAAGGTGTTTTTACGATTATGGCAATTGAAGAAAACAAACGTAGGAATGAGAGGATTTTCCGTTGAATAACTTGCTAAGTAGAACAGGTAAATGGATAGTCAGAAAAGGAGATAATTCAAAGACCTAATGGTCTCAACCATTACTTTAGTTGTAATTTAATCTAAAAAACACAAAAATATTATTGATCTCGCGTTTGCGGCCTTCTTCGCAGTTTGCCGCACAGCCAAAACTGAGTTCCTGGATTACATCGTTAATTTAAACAATTGCGTTTTTCTCGGCTTCCAGTGCGTACTTTTTAACCGGACTGGTCTTAAATTAAAGCTAAGTAACGTAACTATCACCTCCCACAGTTGCAACAATACGGCATTTTTGGTTCAAAAGTTATTAACAATTGAAAAATCGGCAAAAATGCACTCCGGGTCACTGCAATTATCTCAACTTGTGGAGGCGCTAGATTAATGATCGGGTGCTTAAAATGAAGGTAAAGGTTTCCGCTACAAGGCTATAAACGATTTACAAATGCTGCGCGCGCCGTTTATTTTTTATAAACAAATTAATAATTCATTTGAGAATTGCACCGAAACTATACACGAGGGCCGATCTAATGGTGCATCAGATTGCTCCTTGAACCAAGAGCTTCAATTTGAGAGGTCGTTGATTAAAATCGGCCGAACAGAAGCCGAGATAATTGTATTTGTTTAAAGAAATTATAAACAAATGCGATTACTGCCTCTTGCTGGTGAGATACAGCAATGACCAGAGGACATAAATTAAAGCCAGGCATATAAGCTACCTTCTCCAATAGGTGTGAACATTATTCCATGCGAAGTTCATTTGTTATAAACAATTAAACAATTAAAATTGTTATTACGGCCAACTGCATATAGTTACAGCAACGGGGTATTTTTTATCGTGTAGCTTATTCGATTCCCTTTCATTTGATATCCCAGTTATTAAAAAAGAACCACCAGGAGCCGAGATATGAATTTTTAAACATTTCGTCGGTAACGATATGTCGATAATCGGGTATGTGGCGCCATCTCTACTTTTTCGGATTTTTCGCAGTTTTGCGCACCGCTTAATCCGAACTCCTGGATTACATCGTTAATTTAAACAATTGCGTTTTTCTCGGCTTCTACTGCGTATTTTTCAACCGGACTGGTCTTAAATTAAAGCTAAGTAACGTAGCTATCTCCCCCCACAGTTGCAACAATACGGCATTTTTGGTTCAAAAGTTATTAACAATTGAAAAATCGGCAAAAATGCACTCCGGGTCATTGCAATTATCTCGACTTGTGGAGGCGCTAGATTAATGATCGGGTGCTTAAAATGAAGGTAAAGGTTTCCGCTACAAGGCTATAAACGATTTACAAATGCTGCGCGCGCCGTTTATTTTTTATAAACAAATTAATAATTCATTTGAGAATTGCACCGAAACTATACACGAGGGCCGATCTAATGGTGCATCAGATTGTTCCTTGAACCAAGAGCTTCAATTTGAGTGGTCGTTGATTAAAATCGGCCGAACAGAAGCCGAGATAATTGTATTTGTTTAAAGAAATTATAAACAAATGCGATTACTGCCTCTTGCTGGTGAGATACAGCAATGACCACAGGACATAAATTAAAGCTAGGCGTATAAGCTACCTTCTCCAATAGGTGTGAACATTATTCCATGCGAAGTTCATTTGTTATAAACAATTAAACAATTAAAATTGTTATTACGGCCAACTGCATATAGTTACAGCAACGGGGTATTTTTTATCGTGTAGCTTATTCGATTCCCTTTCATTTGATATCCCAGTTATTAAAAAACAACCACGAGGAGCCGAGATATGAATTTTTAAACATTTCGTCGGTAACTGTATCACTGACGAAATATAGGAATAGTATGGCATGTCTTGTCTATTCCTATATCTCGGCGGTGCTTTAGCTATCCTTTAGTTATAGTAAATTGGTTTATAAAAATAGTTTGTAACTGTTATTAGCGCATTCGATTAATTTAGAACAATTGTGCAATCAACTGTTATGTATATCTATTATATGTTCTATTTTATATTCAGTGCATTCGGTAGATCTTGTATAAAATTTAATATCGCTTTTACTACAAGTTCTACTGAATATCCTAAATATAAAAGGAAAGATATAATAAACAATTTACATATGCACTA
The DNA here is from genome assembly GCA_963583965.1 of Nomada ferruginata. Classification (NCBI taxonomy): domain Eukaryota; kingdom Metazoa; phylum Arthropoda; class Insecta; order Hymenoptera; family Apidae; genus Nomada; species Nomada ferruginata. Next base: position 1,795,664 of record OY757223.1, read on the forward strand.
GTTACACAATTGTTGTAATTTAAAATAAGCTTTAGCATATGAAGTACGTAAATTTTAGTATAAGTTTTATCTGGAAGATATATTGTATATTAACTTCAAAGAATAGCTTATAAGTATTAGATTATTTATGTTTATACTATTCTTTATGTTAGATAAATGTTAGTTTAGAATTGATACAAGATTTAGTTGTACGATGTATTGTAAATAGATATAAAAGAATAGTTCATAAGTATCTGCTTGTAAATTTAATTACTACATTATTGTAACTTGTATCTTCATTAATTACTTTAAATAAATATTCAATTAAAAGAATACCACTACTCTTTTTACTTTCACACCTTATCAATCCTTGAAAGAACCTAATTCCAATTCCTTATACAAGAAGTACCGTGGACGAACTTTAAATGGAAAGTTCTGAAGCGAGAAACTTGTCAAAATGGCCCTATACGTTATTAAAGTTGGCAGAAGGAAATTCTTGGAAATTCCATCATCTTCAGTCTTCATTTGGTGCAAACGTGGTTGGTAATTAAACGCTCGGAAATTCCTGGAACGTGACGTCATTTCCAAGAACTGCTGCGATGAAAGACCTCCTCGCATATCATATTCTCCTAATACAAATCCAGGATTTTCAGCGAGATATTTTTGACAGAAACTCGGAAATTTCAGAGCTCGGAAATTCCTGGAATGTGACGTCATTTCTGAGAACGAATACCTCCTTGCATATCATGTTCTCCTGATACAAATCCAACATTTTCGGCACTTAAATTTCTACTGAAAATCGTGGATTTGTATCAGGAGAATATGATATGCGAGGAGGTCTTTCATCGCAGCAATTCTTGGAAAAAATTTCTGAGATTCTGGCAAAAATATCTGGCTGAAAATCGTGGGTTTGTATCAGGAGAACATGATATGCAAGGAGGTATTCGTTCTCAGAAATGACGTCACATTCCAGGAATTTCCGAGCTCTGAAATTTCCGAGTTTCTGTCAAAAATATCTCGCTGAAAATCCTGGATTTGTATCAGGAGAATATGATATGCGAGGAGGTCTTTCATCGCAGCAATTCTTGGAAAAAATTTCTGAGATTCTGGCAAAAATATCTGGCTGAAAATCGTGGATTTGTATCAGGAGAATATGATATGCGAGGAGGTCTTTCATCGCAGCAGTTCTGGGAAATGACGTCACGTTCCAGGAATTTCCGATCGCAAAATTTCTGAGATTCTGGCAAAAATATCTCGCTGAAAATCGTGGATTTGTATCAGGAGAATATGATATGCGAGGAGGTATTCGATAGCAGCAATTCTGGGCAATCACGTCACCTTCTAAGAATTTCCGGGCCCATAATTTTGTAGCCAACAAATTTTGCAAGAGTTTGACCTGCTTTCTTTAATGACGTATAGGGCCATTTTGACAAGTTTCTCGCTTCCGAACTTTCCATTTAAAGTTCGTCCACGGTACTTCTTGTGTAAGGAATTGGAATTAGGTTCTTTCAAGGATTGGTAAGGTGTGAAAGTAAAAAGAGTAGTGGTATTCTTTTCATTGAATATTTATTTAAAGTAATTAATGAAGATACAAGTTACAATAATGTAGTAATTAAATTTACAAGCAGATACTTATGAACTATTCTTTTATATCTATTTACAATACATCGTACAACTAAATCTTGTATCAATTCTAAACTAACATTTATCTAACATAAAGAATAGTATAAACATAAATAATCTAATACTTATAAGCTATTCTTTGAAGTTAATATACAATATATCTTCCAGATAAAACTTATACTAAAATTTACGTACTTCATATGCTAAAGCTTATTTTAAATTACAACAATTGTGTAACTAGTGTATATGTAAATTGTTTATTATATCTTTCCTTTTATATTTAGGATATTCAGTAGAACTTGTACTAAAAGCGATATTAAATTTTATACAAGATCTACCGAATGCACTGAATATAAAATAGAACATATAATAGATATACATAACAGTTGATTGGACAATTGTTCTAAATTAATCAAATGCGCTAATAACAGTTACAAACTATTTTTATAAACCAATTTACTATAACTAAAGGATAGCTAAAGCACCGACGAGATATAGGAATAGACAAGACATGCCATACTATTCCTATATTTCGTCAGTGATACCGTTACCGACGAATATTTTAAAAATTCATATCGCGGCTCCTAGTGGTTGTTTTTTAATAACTGGGATATCAAATGAAAGGGAATCGAATAAGCTACACGATAAAAAATACCCCGTTGCTGTAACTATATGCAGTTGGCCGTAATAACAATTTCAATTGTTTAATTGTTTATAACAAATGAACTTCGCATGGAATAATGTTCACACCTATTGGAGAAGGTAGCTTATACGCCTAGCTTTAATTTATGTCCTGTGGTCATTGCTGTATCTCACCAGCAAGAGGCAGTAATCGCATTTGTTTATAATTTCTTTAAACAAATACAATTATCTCGGCTTCTGTTCGGCCGATTTTAATCAACGACCACTCAAATTGAAGCTCTTGGTTCAAGGAACAATCTGATGCACCATTAGATCGGCCCTCGTGTATAGTTTCGGTGCAATTCTCAAATGAATTATTAATTTGTTTATAAAAAATAAACGGCGCGCGCAGCATTTGTAAATCGTTTATAGCCTTGTAGCGGAAACCTTTACCTTCATTTTAAGCACCCGATCATTAATCTAGCGCCTCCACAAGTCGAGATAATTGCAATGACCCGGAGTGCATTTTTGCCGATTTTTCAATTGTTAATAACTTTTGAACCAAAAATGCCGTATTGTTGCAACTGTGGGGGGAGATAGCTACGTTACTTAGCTTTAATTTAAGACCAGTCCGGTTGAAAAATACGCAGTAGAAGCCGAGAAAAACGCAATTGTTTAAATTAACGATGTAATCCAGGAGTTCGGATTAAGCGGTGCGCAAAACTGCGAAAAAGCCGAAAAAGTAGAGATGGCGCCACATACCCGATTATCGACATATCGTTACCGACGAAATGTTTAAAAATTCATATCTCGGCTCCTGGTGGTTCTTTTTTAATAACTGGGATATCAAATGAAAGGGAATCGAATAAGCTACACGATAAAAAATACCCCGTTGCTGTAACTATATGCAGTTGGCCGTAATAACAATTTCAATTGTTTAATTGTTTATAACAAATGAACTTCGCATGGAATAATGTTCACACCTATTGGAGAAGGTAGCTTATACGCCTAGCTTTAATTTATGTCCTCTGGTCATTGCTGTATCTCACCAGCAAGAGGCAGTAATCGCATTTGTTTATAATTTCTTTAAACAAATACAATTATCTCGGCTTCTGTTCGGCCGATTTTAATCAACGACCACTCAAATTGAAGCTCTTGGTTCAAGGAACAATCTGATGCGCCATTAGATCGGCCCTCGTGTATAGTTTCGGTGCAATTCTCAAATGAATTATTAATTTGTTTATAAAAAATAAACGGCGCGCGCAGCATTTGTAAATCGTTTATAGCCTTGTAGCGGAAACCTTTACCTTCATTTTAAGCACCCGATCATTAATCTAGCGCCTCCACAAGTCGAGATAATTGCAATGACCCGGAGTGCATTTTTGCCGATTCTTCAATTGTTAATAACTTTTGAACCAAAAATGCCGTATTGTTGCAACTGTGGGGGGAGATAGCTACGTTACTTAGCTTTAATTTAAGACCAGTCCGGTTGAAAAATACGCAGTAGAAGCCGAGAAAAACGCAATTGTTTAAATTAACGATGTAATCCAGGAGTTCGGATTAAGCGGTGCGCAAAACTGCGAAAAAGCCGAAAAAGTAGAGATGGCGCCACATACCCGATTATCGACATATCGTTACCGACGAAATGTTTATAAATTCATATCTCGGCTCCTGGTGGTTCTTTTTTAATAACTGGGATATCAAATGAAAGGGAATCGAATAAGCTACACGATAAAAAATACCCCGTTGCTGTAACTATATGCAGTTGGCCGTAATAACAATTTCAATTGTTTAATTGTTTATAACAAATGAACTTCGCATGGAATAATGTTCACACCTATTGGAGAAGGTAGCTTATACGCCTAGCTTTAATTTATGTCCTCTGGTCATTGCTGTATCTCACCAGCAAGAGGCAGTAATCGCATTTGTTTATAATTTCTTTAAACAAATACAATTATCTCGGCTTCTGTTCGGCCGATTTTAATCAACGACCACTCAAATTGAAGCTCTTGGTTCAAGGAACAATCTGATGCGCCATTAGATCGGCCCTCGTGTATAGCTTCGGTGCAATTCTCAAATGAATTATTAATTTGTTTATAAAAAATAAACGGCGCGCGCAGCATTTGTAAATCGTTTATAGCCTTGTAGCGGAAACCTTTACCTTCATTTTAAGCACCCGATCATTAATCTAGCGTCTCCACAAGTCGAGATAATTGCAATGACCCGGAGTGCATTTTTGCCGATTTTTCAATTGTTAATAACTTTTGAACCAAAAATGCCGTATTGTTGCAACTGTGGGGGGAGATAGCTACGTTACTTAGCTTTAATTTAAGACCAGTCCGGTTGAAAAATACGCAGTAGAAGCCGAGAAAAACGCAATTGTTTAAATTAACGATGTAATCCAGGAGTTCGGATTAAGCGGTGCGCAAAACTGCGAAAAAGCCGAAAAAGTAGAGATGGCGCCACATACCCGATTATCGACATATCGTTTCCGACGAAATGTTTAAAAATTCATATCTCGGCTCCTGGTGGTTCTTTTTTAATAACTGGGATATCAAATGAAAGGGAATCGAATAAGCTACACGATAAAAAATACCCCGTTGCTGTAACTATATGCAGTTGGCCGTAATAACAATTTCAATTGTTTAATTGTTTATAACAAATGAACTTCGCATGGAATAATGTTCACACCTATTGGAGAAGGTAGCTTATACGCCTAGCTTTAATTTATGTCCTCTGGTCATTGCTGTATCTCACCAGCAAGAGGCAGTAATCGCATTTGTTTATAATTTCTTTAAACAAATACAATTATCTCGGCTTCTGTTCGGCCGATTTTAATCAACGACCACTCAAATTGAAGCTCTTGGTTCAAGGAACAATCTGATGCGCCATTAGATCGGCCCTCGTGTATAGTTTCGGTGCAATTCTCAAATGAATTATTAATTTGTTTATAAAAAATAAACGGCGCGCGCAGCATTTGTAAATCGTTTATAGCCTTGTAGCGGAAACCTTTACCTTCATTTTAAGCACCCGATCATTAATCTAGCGTCTCCACAAGTCGAGATAATTGCAATGACCCGGAGTGCATTTTTGCCGATTTTTCAATTGTTAATAACTTTTGAACCAAAAATGCCGTATTGTTGCAACTGTGGGGGGAGATAGCTACGTTACTTAGCTTTAATTTAAGACCAGTCCGGTTGAAAAATACGCAGTAGAAGCCGAGAAAAACGCAATTGTTTAAATTAACGATGTAATCCAGGAGTTCGGATTAAGCGGTGCGCAAAACTGCGAAAAAGCCGAAAAAGTAGAGATGGCGCCACATACCCGATTATCGACATATCGTTTCCGACGAAATGTTTAAAAATTCATATCTCGGCTCCTGGTGGTTCTTTTTTAATAACTGGGATATCAAATGAAAGGGAATCGAATAAGCTACACGATAAAAAATACCCCGTTGCTGTAACTATATGCAGTTGGCCGTAATAACAATTTCAATTGTTTAATTGTTTATAACAAATGAACTTCGCATGGAATAATGTTCACACCTATTGGAGAAGGTAGCTTATACGCCTAGCTTTAATTTATGTCCTCTGGTCATTGCTGTATCTCACCAGCAAGAGGCAGTAATCGCATTTGTTTATAATTTCTTTAAACAAATACAATTATCTCGGCTTCTGTTCGGCCGATTTTAATCAACGACCACTCAAATTGAAGCTCTTGGTTCAAGGAACAATCTGATGCGCCATTAGATCGGCCCTCGTGTATAGTTTCGGTGCAATTCTCAAATGAATTATTAATTTGTTTATAAAAAATAAACGGCGCGCGCAGCATTTGTAAATCGTTTATAGCCTTGTAGCGGAAACCTTTACCTTCATTTTAAGCACCCGATCATTAATCTAGCGCCTCCACAAGTCGAGATAATTGCAATGACCCGGAGTGCATTTTTGCCGATTTTTCAATTGTTAATAACTTTTGAACCAAAAATGCCGTATTGTTGCAACTGTGGGGGGAGATAGCTACGTTACTTAGCTTTAATTTAAGACCAGTCCGGTTGAAAAATACGCAGTAGAAGCCGAGAAAAACGCAATTGTTTAAATTAACGATGTAATCCAGGAGTTCGGATTAAGCGGTGCGCAAAACTGCGAAAAAGCCGAAAAAGTAGAGATGGCGCCACATACCCGATTATCGACATATCGTTACCGACGAAATGTTTAAAAATTCATATCTCGGCTCCTGGTGGTTCTTTTTTAATAACTGGGATATCAAATGAAAGGGAATCGAATAAGCTACACGATAAAAAATACCCCGTTGCTGTAACTATATGCAGTTGGCCGTAATAACAATTTCAATTGTTTAATTGTTTATAACAAATGAACGTCGCATGGAATAATGTTCACACCTATTGGAGAAGGTAGCTTATACGCCTAGCTTTAATTTATGTCCTGTGGTCATTGCTGTATCTCACCAGCAAGAGGCAGTAATCGCATTTGTTTATAATTTCTTTAAACAAATACAATTATCTCGGCTTCTGCTGGGCCGATTTTAATAAACGACGACTTAAATTAAATCTTATGTCCCAAGGAACAAGTTGCTGCTATAGAGTCACTGTGAAACTTGTAATAGAATATTTAAATCGTGTCTAACAAATAAATAGTGCAAGTAGGAACTATTTGCAGCATGCAGCTAAGCGTCCTTTTTACGGACATCGAAATCGTGTCGAAACAGAACGCTTTGCAACGGTGTCGTTCGTTAGTATCTAAATGTCGAGAGCCACTATAAAGAAACTTATAACTATCTCAGGTGCGAATTTTGCTGGAAGACGGTCACGTTTTTCCAACATCCCCGTCGACGATGGTGTACAAGAGAAAGAGAGACAGAGAGCAATAATTCACCGTGACGCGATTTCAATCTACCTCGGCGTTCTTCCTTTAGAAATCCTATTAGCTGTGCCCATTACTTAGCTCTTCTATATTGTTGCAGCATTCGACGAAAGTCGAAGAGTAAAGTGGTAGGACGACAAAGGAGCGTGTTAATAGTCTATCTGAAATTTCGCAAAGAATTCGAGCTGCGTCGAGGTTGCAGACACATTGTCGAGATTCGATTTTTGATCAAGGAAAGAAAATAGTCGGAACGTTATTCAGTAGTTCTGTGTGATTTGGTTGTATCACTGGGATAGATTGGTATCTTAAAGTTGAAAAGGTTACGAGCAATTAGTCGATGACCATGAAACCTTCACGAAGGAATTCTTCCAAGCGTTAAGGGGGAAGTTGCTGCTCGAATTTTCAAACGAGGGGATGATCGAAGGCCTGCGGCTGGTGTCGTCTAAAATGTTGAACTTGGGCTGATGCTGTTTCGCGTCGAATCTTTTTAACAAGGAGTTGATTAGAACCAGTCGTTCGTTGGGTAGAAACTTTGTTTATCCGGTATTGATTGTGCGAACCGTGGACAGGCATTTAACGCAGGAATATGATATATCTGATAATGTGCATAAAATTATTATTCTAACACCCAAAAGAGCAAATCAGTCGACGAATTATGAGATGCTAAGCAAATATTTTGTACTGTCTTTCAATTGTCTAAGACATATTTCACGACAGCGTAATTTAGGAATTCGCTATTTTCCTTCGCGAGATATGGAGAATCCCACCAGGGAACCAGTTTCTTTCATCGAGCAAATAGAATTCACTTACTTCGCAGCTTTCTTCTGTTTGTCTTCGTAGAATTGAAGCTCGTCTTTTCTACGTCCGAATCGTACAAAAGATGATTCGTAAATGGATGAAAACTGCGCGCGCCTGCTCTTTGCCCTCGCGAAAAATTGTTCGAAAATGGCGAATTCATTTTGTCTCAAACGGATAACATTTCGATTGCATTACTCTCTATAGAAAATAAATTTAAATGAGTTTGCATATTGCGATAATATAAAATGCGGGTTTATTAAGCATCTGAAACGCACAATTACATAAAGGCTTACATGGTATTTTTGAGCATGCGAGAATTAAGAACAAAAGAAACTAATACTCGTGCTTTACTCCATTTTCAAAGTTCAAAGGGTAGTTTGTCGGAATAGTAAGCGAGCCCATAAAAAGTATTCAATTAACGAAGTTGCTGGTGCCTTGCGCGTACTCCATGAAGAGCAAAAGAAAAAACACTTATAGCGCAGCAATTTCTGCTCGCACTAACACGAGCACTTATCTGCGCACGAATTTATCCCACCACTAATTGCAGCCACGAAATCATGGAAGAATTTTCAGTGACTTGTTCCCGATTACTCCAATTTTTCCACTAAAGCGATGAGTAGTGCAATATTGCGGAGACAGTTTAAAAGGTAAGCAAGAAACGCGAGTGGTTCGACAACGAATTTCCTCCTACTCCACCTTTCCATTTATTCGATTTCTTTTCATTATCTTGGACACCTTCAAAACGCCCCAGGCGATGGAAAATTGTAAACGCGAACTTCGTTTCATTTTATCCTTCTACTTTTTCTTCGCCGCTGAACTATGCCTGCTGGACTTGACGATCTGTCTCATTATATCAGCGTACCAACAGTCTACTGGCCATGCCACAGTAATTACTGTCGCATTAGGCGCTCCTCGTAGCACCCCCTGAATGGAGATCGCGCGTGGCAGGTGTATCCGATATTAAATACCCACGAGGCTCGATTTTCTGCGGGCTATTAGGGCAGCAGCTTCGACGGTGCATACTGAATATGCGAACACCTGCTAAAAACATCTTTAAGCATCCTTGTCAACTTAGCTGGGAGCAAAAGCTTTCCGGCAACGTTCACGGTATTAGAGCAGAGGAATTTCAATAATCGAACTTCTCCTTCCTGGTGTGCTGCAATTCAATCACACGAACAGAATTTCTATTTGTCCGTATATTTACGTAGACATCACACGGGCGCGTGCCTTCACGTGTAATCATACGTGGCACGCGTACGTGCACCACCACGTGTCCGTCGAGTCAATCGATAGTTTCGCATCGATTCCACCTTTTCGACAGGGAATTCAGATAGTTCCCTGTGTCTGCTCCATGGTTTCGCGTGCACGCTGTGCTATGGATCGAACTCGTCCGGATGAATACCAGATGCTGCTGCCTTTTAGTTGCACCTTATACAACGTTGCATTCCGCAGTTGCTCTCCCACTGTTTATTTAGTTTCTTGAAAGCTGAGCCTGCTGTGCCGGTGCAAGTGACTGTACAATATTTATTACGGTTCTCCCTTTGAATCGTGTAACTGCGAAAAAATTGCCAGGAACATTTGTTTTGTATTTACACGGTACAATTTATGAACAATTATAATTCTGATACCGGTAAGCGAATATCGCGGTACAATGTTCCCGTTTGATCTCGGGACTAAAGCATCCCTCGACGTTACGTTTGATGCATACAACTTTCTCGTGCAGCAATCATTCTGCTCGAGTTGGCCGAGATAAACTTTGTCGACCGTTTAATTAGAGAATTTTATGGTAAACGCCCGAATTTTCGGAGAATAGATTTCGGTGGAGATAAGTTTCTTGAATTCGGATTATCCGTTGTCTTCGAAAGAAGAAACGTGACGGAATACGTAAACTTCGAGAGAGAGGGATATTCTTCTGGAACAGCAGAACGGAACTGGCAAACCGATATCGTTGTCGTGGGACAGTTCCATGTCGAAAACAATACATAGGAAATGCAGCGGCGAAACTTTTTTCGAACTGGGTCATTTAATCATACAACGAAGCTCTCCGTCGAAAGAGAGTCGAAACAGAATTTGTACGTACCACGTAAAGTATCCACGAGTTCGACGCAACATCTATGCAAGAGCCACGCAGTTCTGTTTACCATAATGCAGGTGCCCGCAAGATTTTAATAATGAAGATCATTGAAATATATTTCAGTTGAAGCTCGCGAATTATCATACGTGCAGTGATCGCTCTCCGCGATGACAAGTGGTGGCAAATTGAAATTAGGAAGGGCCGGGAGCATTCTCAATTATGTTCGAGCGCCAGGTATGTATGCAGTACGGATGACAACAAGTAGTTCGAGCCACGGATATCTCCGGCGAAACCAAGTGACGTCTGTCCATCGCGAAATTTCAGGCTAATACGCTACGAGTGGGTCAGACCTCGTCGTTCAGGAGCACTGCTCCCATGATTATTGGCGTTCGGGGAGAGGTCCTGGAAAATAGCAGCGATTCGACCCTTCTCTGTGAACGTTTTCGTTAGTGTCCATTAAGTAACACGCTCCCCGAGCAAATATTCGCCCCATTCGCCCCCTACAGTGGAGTAAAAGTCTGCTAATTCGACGAAAGTCCAGCGCATCGAACCGAATTAAATTCACCGCGGGGACAAGGCTGCCATTCTTAACAAAACTCCCGAGCCGTAATTTAAGCTAAAATGAGATCAGGACGTAAAAGAGGACAACGTTGCAACAGAATAAAATATCGCGTTAACCCCAGGTGGACGTTATCAGAATGGCGGTATATGAAATCACCTAGCTACTAATTAATCACATAATTCTGGAGCTGCTGCATATTCAACCCTTCCATTACCCTTCTCTCGTTATTCCTGCGATAAGGAGGGAACCTACGTTAGCCAGTTACGCACAGAGAGCCCGTAACCTTCGGTACACGTGATGGAATGCGCAATTTAAAGTACTTCTGCTCGGGTAGCGGAAAAAATGAAAACAGCCCCTTCCGGTCCCGCATAATGCGGCGACGTTGTAGTTGCACAATTCCGGTAATAGGAAGCTCGCGGCCAAAGCTATTTTCGTGGGCGAAATAATGCGAAAGGAGGGTCGCAATCGTGGAAATGGGGGTGGGTACACGGATTGTCCAATTGGAGGCCTGCAGGTGCGAAGCTGTTCAACTTCGCCGAGGCGTAGAAAATTCTCGTACACATATTTTAACGGGGATTAATTTCGCGCAACGTTTACGGGGCAGGGAAATGTTGTAATAGAAGAAGCAGTTTGGAATCTCTAGAAATGTTCACGTCCTTCCTTTCCGTTTCATTTGTCCGCACAGAGGAGTTACGTTCTCGTTGAATGAGAAGATTCAGCGCGACGCGACGCGACCGTCGGCTCGTTTCAAGTCCCGGGGATTTCATTGAACCACAACCGTGGACAGGTTTAATCTGCGCGGGCCTGCACGTGTTCCACTGTCCCGGAATTCCTACGAATTACCGGCGTACAGCTCTGTGCACGCTTTATAAATCCTTCCTGCTTCGGCGTGCTATACGTGGATCTTCCTCTGACTCGGTCAATTCGTCCTGTTAACCTTGTTTTCTGTGCCTCTGTGTAATCGCTATTTCGACGGAAGCTCTGCGAGGGGATTGTTAACTTGGAAGTCTCGAATTTCATGGAAGATTACAAACAGAACGAGACTGCGCCGGTAGCTGTTTACGAGGACCGATTTTTAAAGCTTTGCAACTTTGAAAGGAAATCGATCAATATAAGCACGGCGATGAAATATTTCTGTCGGGGAACTTTTCGACGGTGAGAAATGTCTGTTTATCGCCGCGGTTGTCAAAAACTCTTTCGGCTGGAATATTCCCTATCCGCGCTTCGACAACTCGAATTGGAATAATTGCAAACCGCAGTTCCGCGGCGGAATGTTTATTTGCGGCGAATGAAAAAAGGCGGGTTGCCAGCCATTTCGCATATAACAGAGATATATATTCCAATTGCAGTCGACGTGGCGGTCGTTTCCACCGTGGTTAACCCTTTTTTCGACAAATACATTTACCAAGTTACCCGCGGACCTCTCCGCATCTCGCCGCGGAAACGATTTTCACGCGAGAATACGTTCACGATAACTCGGCGGAACGTTCAGCGTCGAATAGGTTCGTAACTTAAGATTGAAGCCGACTTCATCAAACAGGGGACGAGCTCAAACAAAATCGCGGAAAACAAACTCTGCGGAATTTCTCTGATGCGATATCTGCGTTCAAGCTTGCCGGCTCGAGCATCCCAGCTGTGCGGCCCGATTTTCCGGACTTTGCGTTTCATATTTTTGATACACCTGCATTCAATTTAAGCGCGGCTCTTGCGATACGCCCTATTTATCCTTTCAGGTTTTCCACTCGGATTAAAATTGCTAAGAAGTCGCTTTCGTTTCGAGTTTCGTTTGCGACGTTTAATCTCGTTTCCGCACCTGTCAACGAATTAAAAAAAAGAGAAGAACGATGTCCACGTGTGCCCGGATTCGTTAGCACAGTACGTCCGACTGATGCATGCGTTCAATTACGATTTACTTGACACTGCAGGTGAACCAAAGTTTCGTGATCCGAATTTCAAAGCAACATTTATCCTCGCCAACGTCGTTACAGTGTTTACCGCGAAACTCCACGAAATAGCTTCGCAGCAACAACCCAGGAAACTTTATGGGGCTGTGACATTAGCACGTTCACCAGATGGCGAACGTTAATGGCAGGGAATTAATGCTCGACACCGTGGATGGGAGCTGCTACTCGATCAGGCAACGTTGAAGTACGAAATTTCTAAATGCGGTAAATTCTTCCGCTCGAAAATTCCTTAATAAGTGACTGATAAAGTGGAATTGCTCTAACGTTTATCGAGCACTGGCTGCCCAACTTTTCGCCGTTTCTCGCAAGTACAAATACCTCCGGGAAACGTGTAAGTTACTCGACATCCCCCCGTTCTTCCAAGTTAAATTTCCAGGCCGCGTGCAAGCGCAACTATCCCGATGGGGTGGCAACGAAAGATCTTCAAGAGCAAGCGAAAATGTCCACGACACGTAATATCGTACGGTCCCCCTCGAAGTTATTGGCCTCGATTTTTCTTCACAGCCCGAAATAACTCGACATTCGAAATTTATGCAAGGTCTCGAAATTTTGCCCTTATTTCTCCTTCGTTTAAATTAATATCGCACGATCAAAAATATCGCGACATATTTCGAAACCTATGCATATCTCACGGATCTAACATTCGTGCTCGAACCAGCAATGTTGCACTTGGCTCCATAATTTCGCAGGGACCTTGATCGTCTGATTCTGAGTCGCATCTCCTTTCTCTCGCGTGTCGTCTCCCATTTCCGCGATTCTCTATCATCGCGGAGCACGCGATTCAGGCCGTGGATCGCGTTGCAAATGTAACCTGAGAGAGGCGTCGGATCCCGTGACGTTAGTTGTTCCAGTTCGTTTTCCGCTTCCGCCGCGACGCACGAATTTTCACGGCCGAATATGTCCGCCGTGGGAACGAATTTTCTATCGGGCAGGAGTCACGATTTTTTAATCCGAAGATTTTTATCGAACCTTTGACCCACGCTTCACTTCATTAGACGAATTTTCTTCATCAAGAACGGTCTTATTTAAAAATCGTCTGCTCTTTTTAAATTGCCGGGGGAGATTCTCGATTGCTGGAAGACTTTGACGTTTAAAAAGATCGCATTCGTTTACTCCATTACACTCGGACGTTCGTTACATCCGGAATCGTTTGTCAGCAGCTTGAGATTTTAATGTCGAACCTTCGCGGACGCGGCAACTTTTCTACGGGTATGAAAGTTCCAAAGAAGGCCGGCTGTCGAAAACAAGTTCTCAAAATGGGTAAAAAAATACCGAGACTTGATGAACACATTGAACTTCTTCGGCAAGTTCTTCCTACACTCGGTTTACCCGTCGGCATTATCGGCTTTTGTCCCTTTATAATTTCCCCCGGTGGCTGGAACTTTGCTCGGCAGGCCGTTTCTCGTAACGCGAACAACTTTCGAACGGCCTAGAGAAAATGTTAAAACGCGGCTGAGGCCTGTTCGCCTCCTTGAAACGGACAATCTTTACGAGTTCGTCCAACTTGTATTTTCACGTTCAAGTTTGCTGGAAATTATCTCAACTTTTTCCCCATGCTTTGATTCCCGTCCCCCTATTTTTGCATCGTTCTCTGGAAAGTTGAAACTGTGTTCGTCAAGGTCCGGTGAATGAAGAAGAATAAACAACAGCCAACGAGTGGCCAGGAGAAAAATCAAAAGGTCTAGCAGAGTCATAGTAAGAAAGGAAAGAGGCGATTCATTTTGTGGCTGAAACTCGTCGATGAAAGCACTCTGCGTTTGTTTCAGCCGCGTTACTTTCGCCACTCGTTACATGTATCTAACTTCGTTGCAAAGTCTCGAAAATGTCGTTGGAATGCTTCGGCTCGACCGCGAGACTCCTCGTCAAGCCTCGATTCGAAGAGCAATCGAATGCAATAAAGACTTCTCGAACCACTGATGACGCGGCACAAGTTGTCAAGTGTCGTTTCAAGAATTAAATCGATTTAATTCGATGGAAAGAACAGTGGCTACTTTTCTAACTGGGCTTCGAACAGAAAAATAGGACGATTCGGGGACTAACATCTATCTGTTATCTGAAATGAAATCTGTTACATGCGTTTCATGCAAGAACCTACCCAAGAATCCTGGGATGGCGCCTAGAGGCATCACGAACAGACTGACAAGCAGATCAGCCACGGCTAGGGATAGAAGAAAGTAATTGGTGACGTTGTGCAGCCTTCTGTCGAGACCTACTGCCAAGCAGACCAATATATTCCCCAAGCCACCTGCCACGATGAACACCGCCACGAAGAGGAAGCTCCAGTCAAAGCGGCGGGCCCTCGTCGACGAATTCAATTTCGTCCGGCGAGTGCAAGAGATCGTCAGGTCCTCCGTCGTGGCGTTCCCCGCCGGCGTGCATTCCAGGATCTGCGGATGAAACAATAAGATAAGAGAACGCCTTGGAAAGTTCACCGATGAGAACGTTCGAATTTCGAAAGTTTGCAAATCGTATAATTTTCTCGTAATGCAAATTGTCCATTCGATTATTCAATGTTAACACTCCTTTTTAAATTTTCATTTAATGTAACACCACGATTGCAGTACTAATAACCAATTGCTTAAATCTTACGATCCGCACCTGATCTTCGAAGGTGCTCTCGTTGCAAACCCTAAGCCTCGGTATCCTCGACAAGAAGACACCCTCGATGTTCTCCAGGCCGCTGAGTATCAACGACACGTTCACGTCGCAGTTGGAATGATCGCAAGGCCTACAGAGTAGGGCCATCGACGAGGCGAAGCTCTCCTGTTCAACCATGCACATGTGATCGAACCCCGAAGATATTGTCCCGCACTCGTCGATACAGCCAAGGAAGCTGTCGTTGCAGGGCAGCTGATGTAGCATAGCCGTCAGGTTGCTTGTCCAGGAGCTCGTCAAGTTACCCTCCATGACGAACACTATTCACAGAGAGAGACAGTCGTCCAGCTGTCCGTTCCACGTCCGTTTTCTACGTCATCGACGTGTCCCCGGTTGGATCGTTCACAGATACCGAGTCATCGCCGAACTAGGGCACCTTGTCCACGAACGAGCACCGCCTCGCGATCTTGTTCACCCTCGATCCTTCGTTCTGTTTTCCGTTCCGCATAGTCGACCTAACTGTGATAGTTCACGGAGTAATCCAGGTGGTCACGAAACGACGCGAACTCCAGTTAGAACTATCCACTGAATTGTACGCGTGTTACGACCACGTGGATATCGTTGGCGGCGAGGGTAACATGGCCAGCGTTGCCTCGCAAGGGTCAGACATTCCTGGCATACCCTCCGAATCAGGAGTTTAGATCAGGAGACGCCAAAGAAGAAGAAAAACCACGATGGCCACGGTGTGTTTATTCGACAGAGACCCGATCGTTTTATGGATTCCTCAGGTACGACTTTACGACTGGCTGTACCACTTCGTGCCCCGGTATCGCACGGGCGTTTTTATTCGACGCCAGTTTCATCGTCTTCTCCATCTAGAACCAAACACGACAGTTTCAAGTTCTCCCCGGAGAAATCGATTTATTGCGGGAGGCATTATTAGCCCGTCCCTGTTTGCGAGTGCGAAAGCTTGCCTCCACCCCGTGAAACAGCCCGCACTGTAAAACAAAAGGGGGGAATATTCGGCGAGGAAGAAGGATGACGCGGAGGAGCAGACACGAAATTGGACCGGCGGTTGTCGACATTGACTTGCTGGAAATGTTTTTAAATTAGGAGGCCATCCGTTTCTTTTTATTTTCGAGACCCTTCGATTGTTCTTTTATCGGGGGATAGATAGCGATACTGTTAAAGGTAGATTTGAAAGTTGCAGAGAGATTTACGAGCTCAGATATTCCACCACTGTCTCCGGAAAGTTCTTGCGATTTATTTTTCAATTAATTAAACGGCCAAACTATAATTAATATCACGCTCGTCGTGTGTTCGTGAAAATCTATCGCAAACTAGATGTACGTGGCTCTGATAATAGTTTAATCGAGAGTTGTAAAATTGCCTACGCGGTGCCTTGCACGTGAGATGTATTAAGAATAGACGGGCAACACAAATAAGGCCATTAAATCATTCGACTCGCTCCAAAGTTAGCTTTGTTTCCAATGAAAATAGCGAGCAATCAAAGACGATGCGCAATCGATCACCTTTTTTTCATCGCACCTTTCGGCTAGGCGGCAGAGCCGCCCCCGACCGTACAAATAGAATATTTATCGGGGATTACAAAACGAAGCAAGACCTTCGACAATCGATAGTAACGCGGACGGATGGGAACGCGTGGGAGTGAAATCCGTGACTATAGGCAGCGGGATATTTTCTGCGCTCCGCTGCTTATATTTTATTCAAGGAGCGCCGGGCTAGGATCCAAGTAGATGCAATAGAATTGCATCGATCAAAAATAAGGCGGGCTTAAAGTGACATCGGTGTCGATATGCGTCTCGCCTAAATCCGCACGATAAATCACGTTCGCCGGAGGACACAGTGATACGCTGTCCCATAAGCTATTCCATTTATGGATTTTGTTAAACCAATCGTCGCTGCGTGTATCATGGAAATGTGTTTCCCTTTTTTATTTTACGCATCTATATACCCTCGCTGATAATTGACGTTTCGTCGATTGTGGTATTTGCGTAAACAATATGATCCTGCGCGACAAAGCTTCGTTCCAGGGAAATATACCCACGAATAGTGGGTCACCTCCGTTCGAATATTACAGCAAACGAGAACGGTATGTAAAGTCCAAAGGGCTCAAAGTTTAACTAGGAAAATTTCGAAGTCTCAGATCGTCAAGTATCTCCTGGCGCTATTAAAATACCTCGTGTTCGATGTTTTATAAGTACACCCATAATCCAAGCTTGTAGCACTTGGAAGAAGAATACGTCTTTAAAAATGGCATGGAAAATGTTTCATACGACTTCATTCAATTTCTACCCACTTATCGCTGTGATAATGAGATGGCATCTGATGAGTTTACGATAATTAAACAATTGTTTTACTAACTCTCACACTGCCTACTACAAAGAAGTGATACTCGACGAAGAGCTAGGATAGAGAGAATTAATTAGTACCGGTAGAAGCTTGTACTGCAGTGAAACTAGCCGAATCCTTGATGATCTGTCGATCAGAGGGGCTCGGTTGAAGTCATCGTGCCACGTGCTACCCTTGCTTCCATAAATTACCAAATGATTAATGGTCCACTTCGACTCAATCCTGATTTCACCCTCAATATCCTCAAGCTCACTGACCCGACCGAGGCTTCAAGTCCGAATGATACTCGAACTTGGCGCTATTACTCCAATTCGTTCCATTACAAACGTAAACATTTTCTAACCGCGTGTCGCTGACTATTTTCTTTCCATTTACTTTCCTGTAGAACATTATTTTTGCGTCGCCAAAACGGGGGGCGAGGGGAGGATCGTAATGTTCATAGATCATTCATTGCCGTGAAAGTTACTTTGTTTGCGGAGAAGGTTCATTTCCGTAGGGCGAGTATTCCCTCTGACTCAATCAGCAATTGAAAGCAAAGTTTTCTCGTTTCGTCAAAGTTTCCTCTTGTATCAGTACGTTACAGAGCATTGCAATTTTTTCCCAGCTAACCTTGTTGACGCGGGAAAGATAGAACGAGGGGAAAGTAATCGAGGGTCGGGTCAACCTGTTCGGAACCCTCGAAATTCTTTACCAAGGGAACTCTATTTCATCTCTCCCCCTCGGTTTCCTAGATCACAATAAAACTTAATACTGTCACGGTGGAATTGAACGGCGCACCGTGAACAATGAATACCTCGATTATTCCATAAATCTGCCGAAAACCTGTGCATCGATGTCTCCTTGTGGAAGATTCATCGCGCAGTACCGCCTAACCTCCGATCCCGCCCCCAATTTCATTTCTATTTTATCCGCCGTTTTCCTTCATCGTTCAGAACGCTCCTTTTCAGCTGACACGAAGAAAGAACACGCGCATAAATTATGCCACTCTTTCGCGAGGGTTCACCGCCAATTCACCTTTGTCCCGAAGTCCGATTCGCAAATTACAGCCTCGCAGGAATCAATCGGGGCAACAGAATCTTTTTCCTTCGTTCCTGGTCAAAGGGAGAATTCTCTAATAAGAACGTCTAATTTCGATGGGAATAATTCCAGGGTCGGGTTAAATCGTTACTCGAATAGGCTATACCTCCAGAAATTCTAATCAGGAGAATACGAGAGGCGCATTATATTTTTGGTCATTTGTCAAAGACATTTGTATCAATCGAGACCGTCCAGTTTGTACTGGCAATCTTCCTCGTGCAAATGAAACTCCTTTGGCGGTTTCCTCACCGAGGACAGAAGTAGTCTGCTTTTCATTTTCTCCAGTACCCTTGGAACCGGACTTTTATTCGCCAGCGAGGCTCGACTAATTTGTGGTCGTTTCGCTTTGAATGCGAAGCTTCTTGTACTAGAATCGGGAATGGCGAAGTATTCCTACACTGTGTCCTCTAACTTAACTATTGTGTTTACTCATGTGTTTACTCGTACTTTCAAACGTCGCACTGCAAACACTTCCCTGTAGTCTGTACCTATTATGTCGCGCGTTCATCTCACCCCCGGAAATTAGTAACCTGTTGAGGAGCAAGGTAATTGGCGCGATCAGGTTCAGTGTAGGGTAGCATTAAACCCGAACCCGACTGTGCTTCACGGTTAAATGCTATATTCGATTAGAAGGAATTTCGTGCACGCTGCAAAACGATAGAATAATATTTGCAATGAATATTTGACTTTAATTTTCGTATGAAATGGCTACAATATTATTCTGGAATAATCGCGACGAGAGTTTGAAAATTTGTGCGCGACGCGTTATCAATTCTCTTTAAAGTACACAGGTGAATGGAAGCGCGGAGTGAAAAGGCAGAGTCGTCGGGTTTGTCGTGCAAAAACTGATGCGTCGCGGTAATGAAATCGACGAATTCACTGCCGGCGTTACCTCCGCATCAGAGTCCATCTGTCCTGCGTTAATATCGAGCATCGATAAATCGTTTTGGCGCATCGCCGCGCTGTCGTCAATTCGCGAGCTGACAAAATGGTCCGCGAGAAATTCGTTCGGCGCAATAGCTGACACTGGCCGATTGCCATTTGGCGAAATCGGTTAAATGGTATGCAACTGTTGAAAAATTGCATGGTATATTATTTCGACCAGTGCACCATGAAACGTGGCGAGCAAAAATTTATTTAAATGGGTAACGGATGGAGGAGTGTGGGCAGAAGCAAGGTTTAGAGGTGCACGAACGGGTAAAGGGAACTAATTTGAAAATGTAGACGTTCGAAAATATACGCGGGAATGTAAATAGAGGAAACGTAGGTTTCGCAACACGAACATGCGGAAACGTTCGCAAAATTCTAAAGCAGGGGACCAGTTCTACAGAAATATAAATATAGATTTTCCGATTTTTCAGTTAAGAACCTGGCATTCTTGTATACGCTCAGATATCTAGCATAACGGATGATTTCCTCCCTGGGACATGATCATAATCGAGAAGATGGTTGTCTTTGATCCCGTACAAAGCCGGAAGAATCGTTCCTTAGGATCAAACGGTGTCAACTTGACGAGCATCGGCTTCCACCTTATCGATAAAGCCGGAAGGGTACATCGTGTGTTCCCTCCTTTCGCCATTCCCCGAACATTTGCACCATTTTTCACTTTCGTACACGGCTTAGACAAATGTCGAGAGCATGTCGACAAATTGCTCCGGCTTACAGGGAAGGATCCGAAAAAATGGAGATACCTTAAGTCTACGAATCTTCATGGAGAATCGGCAAGATTTCCACGCACCGGGCAGCCGTTCTTCGTTCTTACATTCGCAAATTTCTTTCCCATTTATCTAACCGGCAACTTTAATCGGTCAATTAAATATTTGCTCTTCGTAACGACTTGCAAAGCTTTCCTGAGCATCTCATCGCACTGATTTCTAATTAAGCGCGCCGCTTCGAGCCCTCCCGACGCGTAAAGTTTAATTACCTCTGCAATTACCGCAACAACGAGCGCCGACGTAAACGAGATTTCCGTTTCCGGAACCGCGAAGACGTTTACCGGTCGCTCTCTAGCAACAGACTGAGGAGACGTGCACGTACAACAATCAGTCTCCAGTATACAGGGCTGTTATTCCTTCGTTGTTTGACGACGCGCAGATAAGAGTCTGAACTTTGCTCGCGCAATCGTTTCAAGGGGTTGGAACTCCTATCGGGGGTGAAATAGGGACGGGTGCGCTGCTTAACACGATAATCTTTATATTTATGGTTGAGTCGGAAATATCGAAGATATTAAAAAGGCAATGGTAATACGAGAATGAAGACAATGGAATATTTACAGATACGCAAAGTGGCCAACTCGTAATCGCTAGCGTTATCGCGGACAGAGTGCATCGGCCGCCCTGTGATAGCGATGAGTGTGGGGGCAAAGCTTGGATTTAGTTGATTGGACATCGACCGATGGGAGCGAGATACGGATGTAATTTGTTAAGGGAACTGCACAGAAAATAATGTGACTCGATAGCGAGACATGACTTGCGGCAGTGCAGGTTACTAAGGCCAATGACAGCGTTTCGTGTCGCGACGTGTCATTTTATTACACACTCTGCGTTCGTGCGTTAAGCATTCATCTTCCATTGCGCACGCGAAACGGAAATTGAACACGGTTAAAAATATCTACCTGCTGGAAATGTATGAAATGTGATTCGATGGAATAAAAATACGGAATGCTTCGCAGAATTTTATACAATCTTTCTTTACTCCTTTCCTTTACTGTTGCGCTTCGATTTTCGTAGAGTATCGGGGGCCATAATTGCGCTCAAGTCTTATGGAATTGCTTGTCGGATTGCTCGAAAGGAGGCAATTGAAACAATCAGCTATAAAGTGAAACACACTTGAACATCTTGCTATCACGATATAAAGGCCTTTGCGAACTACGTTTCACTGCTAAACGAAGTTTCAGTTTCGGGCTTTATTCCTTCATACAAACAGGAAGAACAATGAATGAAACACTGTGCGGGCAATGAAGCTGCGAAACGGTATGAAAAATTTCGCCGTAAATAATTAGACAATTTCGAAACGGAATAAAACTCGCAAGTGAGCTAAAGTTTTGACACTCGTAATTAATGTCCATAATTTATACCAACAGTTCTATCGGCGATTTATGAAAACGTTATTAATTGTCGCGTTGCAAAGTGCGAATACTTTACGAAGAGTTGTACAGTGAACCGTACATGTAAGGTGCTTGAAATTAATTGACGGTCTTATGAACTTCCTCGAATAAAGTTGAAACTGTTGTGTGCCGAAATCTGTGACTTTACGGTCGGCTTTATGCACAATTTTACGAGCTTTTCCGTGTCCATTATAGGAGGGCCGTGAAAGGAAGACTCTCTTTAGGGAAGATTTCCCGGCACAAAGAGCTACGCCACGAATATAAAATAGTCGACCGTGTTACACGGCACAGCTTGTCAAAATTACAGTCTATAAAGTTTATTTATAGTATACTAGACAAGGTAGAAGAAAAGTGACTAAGTAGTGAACTTCATTGAACATTAACAAGACAAATGCATTCCTCTCGCAAGCAGTTTTGAGGAAGAAAATTGGGTTACGACTAATTCCTTTGTCATCAAAGAAACGTGAATTCTCTGCGATCAAAAGAAAATGTAAATTGTTTGTACTACAGCAGCAACATGTTAGAGACCCGAGGTAATTTTATCAAGCACGCGCAAAGTAATGAAATGTAGCCAGTTGCATTGTTCTCCCATGTGGTCCACTGGGTGAACTATTTTCTGCATAAGATAAAATTGGATTTTTCGTCAAAATGTGTCAATCAACGATTGTACAGCGACGTTTTTTCGGGAGCGATCGGCATATGAAATAAAGATACGAAAGGAATAAACGATTTATCGACAGGCCCCTAAACACGAGCCGGTTACGACGCAGGATCTCATGCGAATGCCATTTATTGGCGTTCTGACATCGGCAAAGGGAACGTAATTTTACGCTACGACGTGAGCGCCAGTAATCAAATCGGACGCAGGTAAGTGGAGGAACTTAAAAAGTGTTCCATTCAGTTAACGCTCTTGTTAAAAAGATACTGGCATTTTTATGCCGACAAAGACAATTTTTTTATAGACCCTTTATGTTATCGTTCCTATCGCAAACGCAGGGGAACTTTACTGAAAGTTAAATTCCTCCTTTTATCATTTTTTTATTTTTGTTGTCCTTAATGCAAGGGAGATGTAGGGATAAAAAGTACAGAGAGGGCAAGTGTAGTAGTAACCAAATTTTGATTAGGGAATCTTTTGCATAGGGGAATTAAATAATGGAATGCTGCTGACGGCGCGTCCTAAAACAAGGTTTATCCCAAATTGCTGAGGCAGTGCACACAATTTACTACCATGTTTTTCCATCGATAACAAGAGCAAAAAAAGTAACGAACGCCGGGGTGGTATAAATTGCTTGTACTTCCTGGCCAGATTGGGTTATAAAGGGGCAACAGATTCGTTTTCGCGGTGCTGCACTTCGTTATGATAGAACCTGCACCATTATGGTACGGTGAATAGAAAGATATTGTGACTACTTGTAGACAGAGTTGAATTTCGGTTGCAATTTGAATTAATTGAACGGTTTAAATTACAGGGCTACTCTTTTTCAATTGAAAGCAGCACGAATACTAAACGAATCGAAGATATATTTCGCTCCATTTAATCCAGACCGAACAAAATTTATACAAGCTACAAATGTAAACGGCAAATTTTATAAAATGATTCTTTATAGAAAATTTATATTAAACATCGCGGAGCTCGCGCCGATTAATTACTTTCGTTCCCATTTAAAACTTTCAACAACTCTAGTGGAAAGAATTTTCGAGGCAACTAAAAAGAGGAGAGTAAGAAAAATTATTTCAATATATATTGGACGAATGAACGTTCCCCAGTTCCACAATTCTCAGTTCCTCAAACCAGAAGTATTCGATAAAAAGTTTGCTTACATTCTTTCGCCAAGAAAATGTGCTTGCAATCGCCCAGCAAAGATTCTCGTTCTTTCTCAAGTCCCCCTTTGTCACTGCGCAATTCTAGGTTCCCACTTAACATTTCTTCGTCTCCTTTTCCACTGCACCAACGAGCCTCAAACGTCCATCACGATATTCACAGCACTGATAGATCGTCCCGAGGAGCCTCATGGAACCAAACGATCCTAAGTAATCGATAGTCAAATGGTTCTTGCGCTACTATAATATTATGATCGGAAACACACCGACCTTTTAAATTTCAAATCGTAAAAAAAGTTCAGGTAATAAATCCGACGATCGCCCTTAGTTTCTCGTAGCACGAAGAGCGAACGATCGAATTCTCGGCCGATGTATGAAATTTTGAGTAGGATTTTAAAGTGGTTTCATTAAAAATCGAGTGGCTTTCGCGGGTATATCAACGACGAACGATTCATTTCGCCACATTTCAATTTCAATTCGTGGATCTTCGTGAATAAATCGGCGGATATCACGGGCGAGGCCGTATGAGTCAGAGAAGTTGTTAATTAAATTAATTGAACGGTTTCGAAATAAGAAATTCATTTGAATCTTTTCCCGCTCTACATTAATCTCAAGATGTCACGACGGTTTCCGTCTTTCGGTCCGTTTAATAGATTCGCATTGCGCGCTTTCTTTCTTCTCGCCGAAGTGCTTGTGATCACTTTGCAATTTATCAGTAATTGAGACCAATGGGCAAGAGTGTGACACTGTAGCTCCCTTCGAATCGAAATAGTTCTCGCCGCTATGTGGATAATCTTAAACGCGATCCGTCTTTGTCGCGAATAATGATGTTTCTCGATTGATGGTGGTTACTCGTCTTCCTTTGCCGGGGAAATAACTTGGGGACCACAGGAGCATGAAACGTTAAGATAAATCTTGAAGCTTCAGGAATCTGAGAACCTACGCCAGTCAAGGTGGCGGGAGCTGATGTTCCGAATACAAACACTTGTAGCTCAAAAAAGTGTTCCGCATCGGGATGGCAGGAATTTGTAATTAACTTTAGCGAGAATCTCTTTGAAGCAACTTTGGTAGTCGCTGTGTTCTTCTGAGGTCGACGAGGGTCAGAGAACGGTTCACTTCGTCTCCTAATTTCATATAAATTCAACAAGCCGCCGGTGAAATTTTTTAACAGGTGAACAATAATTAATTTCTATTGTTTCACAGTCACAAGGTCTATTGGACGCAGGTTCGATTGATTGCAGTGTTGTGTTAATGTCAGATACGACTGAAATGCAGGTTTGCGGGTATACAACCTCGCGGTTTGGCCGCGTGGTTCACACTGAAGGCACTACGGCTTGGTAGAGGTTGCGACGCCTTACCAAGGGGTGGGAGAGAGACAGGGAGCAAGACCGTGGTGCACGGCAAAACTCCTAGATATTTCCTATTTCCATTTCTGTTTTGGGAGTTTGAAAACTAGTAATCTGGACAGAGCCATATCTGATATTAAGTCCGAAAATTGACAATTTGGATAATTGCACAGCATACCCAGCGACTAGACTATCGAAACTTCTTGCAGGCAAGAAAGATAAATTTAAATCTTCCTCGACGGGCTGGGAAATTCCCGCACTTTTGTAAGATTATTCGGGATCACATGCAATATGAACGGAATCGAACGTTACGCTCGTTGAACTGTTATAAAAACGGATTACATCTGAAATGTTCGGATCGCACGTGGCCATTTCAATGAGATTTCATCTTGGAGCACCTTCGCGTTAAGTGGGAAAGAAACTCTCAAAGATATTCATTTTTAGAGCGAAAAATTGGAATCTGTAAAAAATGGGAAGCGTTTCATCGATATTTTCAGCGGGACTGAATTCACGAACTCCTCAAACAGTTTCGACCCCTTGAAAGGCCTAGCGATCGTAAAATTTGCCAAGCTGAAAAGTGTACGGCCACCATTTCCTTCTGTATTGCGTTACGAAATTACGTTTGGTTTTTTCTCAAAAGTGGGACAAGTTAATTCTGCCAACGAGTTCCGGTTGAGGTAACGAGTTCCTTCCACGGGATCGAGACTGTTTGTTCGCGTAATTACTTTCGTTATTTCCCCTTCTCTTTATTACTTTTCTTTCAATCTGTCCCTATTTAATAAACACAACTGTCGTCCTAAGCGCAGAGCGCGGTTTCAAGGATCATTCATTTTAAATATCCCTTTCTGTTAGCAATCAATTTTCCACGCGATACAATTATTATATAATCGAATACGCGAGTGAAGTAGCGCGCGTAAAAATGATTCCCCATGCAGACTGCTGTTTAACATCACTCGCAATTCCATTATTCATATCGACGTTCCCAATTGAATCGAATAAAAATTTAGCCGCTTTTTTCACCAACCACCAAACATACGTAGCGTTCGCACAGAGTGCACTGGAGCGACCATTCTCCCGAACACTCGATGCCTTTAACTACGCTTGTTCGGGAGTAACGAGCGTAAACTCTGGATTCCATGTTCCAGCATTGTTAAACCGAGAAATAAATTCTCGTCAGAATTCAAACACGTTTGGATCGCTGCACAACTCATTACTCGCGTCAAGAATTTCTGCCGCCGAGTTGTTGATAAATGATGGTGTCCTACGTGATGCATGGATGCAACGGGAGAACCTCGAGTTTCGATTCGCTTTTTCGCGTAGCGAATCGGAATGCATACTGATTTCCTCTGTTACCTATACGAGGTGTCGCGTCAGAGGTACCTGAAGGGTTCGGAGAAAAATTAGTATCGTCACGCGAAAGGTGATCTCCGAGTGCGAAGGGTTAATTAAAATGCTGCAGTACACGTGATAAAGAGAAGGGAAAAATTCTATATTTATTTGTACGTGAAAATCCAAATCAGAAAATCTTTTTTTTTTGGCATGGAAAAGGGGGGTGGGATGTTGACCATTTTCTCGTCGAGCCTTTGAAAACATTATTATTTTCACACAATTTGTGCAATCTGCAAGCCGCTATTCAATATTCCGGTATTGAACGACTGAACGACCATGTTCAATTTTTAAATTGGAAAATTATATTGCGCAAGCCAGATCCATCTACCGTGGGCCGTGTTTGTTTGGAAATGCGCGTAAATGAACGCGAAACTGCCTGCGTTGTTGCGTCGAACAGTTTGCGCTTCACTCGAAACCCGTACGAATGTTAAAACAAACGAAATCGAACGTCGGTATAGCCAAATGAAAAGGATCATTCTAATCCGGCCGACGCGACGCGACGTACAATTACCGTGCTCGTATTCGACTAACGAAAAGGACGTATTTAATCTGAAATGAAACACGGAACCCGTCCTGTGCCTAGATTTAATTGAAACTGGCTAAAGTTCGGTCGACAAGTTCCCAAGTTTTTTTTTCTACTTCCTTTGGGATTAAAAGTTTGCAGCTGTCCCGAATAAGAAGTACGATAAAAAGAGAAAGGATCTGTTCTCGATGTCGATTCTGATGCAATACAGTTTGAGAAATAGCTGGTAGATAACTTTTATTTCTGTAATTTTAATTAAGATTTGAAC
The DNA here is from genome assembly GCA_963583965.1 of Nomada ferruginata. Classification (NCBI taxonomy): domain Eukaryota; kingdom Metazoa; phylum Arthropoda; class Insecta; order Hymenoptera; family Apidae; genus Nomada; species Nomada ferruginata. The sequence continues at coordinate 1,822,663 of OY757223.1, forward strand.
GCAGTTATCTTTAAGGTCCAACGAAATTTCCTTTCCATGGGGTATTAAGCTCAAAAGACACTTTCTCTACCCTACCGCCTTATTCCTTCATAAGGTTGCTCCTTATTACGATCATTATCGTTCCCCTAATTTCCTTTCGATGGAAACGGTATTAGATAGAACAGTTAGAAAGTTTTCATTTTACTCGAAGTTTTGTAACCCCTTAGTGTTCTCCTTGCAGCTTCCTCGGGTGCAACATACAAATAATAAATTATCCCTCTGTCCATTTATTTTATTCATCATCGATTCACGAAGTATCCGTGGAACCTGCATCGTTTGTTCACGCAGGGGTTGATTCCGAAATCTAATGAACTACCCCCTGAGCCAGAAACGATGGTGACTGTTATTATTTCATTAAGGACTAAGGTAGAATGTGCAAAATTTATAGAATCTCTGTAACGTTGACCCTAAAATTCTCCAGGGATTAAATCGCATCGACAGAGATTCATTAAACCCGATATAAAATTTAAATGTGTAGCACCAGTTTTGTAAATTGAATTAAAATTGACGAGAGAGGTAGAATTAAGAAGTCTTTTGTGATAGTTATTGCGTATACTTTATCGAAATCGTATTATCGATTCCAATGGTGAAACTTTGAGAAGCGTAGGAAGTTCCGATATACAAAATTTATTAAATTATTACAGCTATTATTATATGAGAATACACAATTTTTACATGTACATTATAATATATTACGTATCTCGCTATTTACTCTCTTCTTCTGTTTCTTTTTTTTTTAGTCTGTTCTCCTTTTATACACATCCTCAATTAATACGCTCTCCTTTTACGAGCCTAGTCGCAATACCTTATTTATTCTCATACAAAAATCATCAGGAGACACGCTCGACTCTTTTGGATAAGTTAAACGGAATTTACACGCATCGTCGGTACTACCCGGTGCCCTATCTCCTTGGGTTTGCATCCTATTTCATCCCGACACGTTGCACACGAAGTCGAATACTGCGATTACATATACACGTTAATAGTTGCTGGACGTAGACGATACTCCTTTTTTGTAATTTTTTATTTTTTACTCTTACTTTAAATCGTTACTAACTTAACTAAACTATTATGCCCTGCGTGCTTCTAATCGCTTCACATACTCTTCAATACACAATGTACAATTTACTTTGCGTCTCCGCGCGCCCCCAGTAATTAGGTGGACAAAGGTAAATCGTCTGAACAGGACGATTTAACAAGTCGAGCAGCTCTAACACTCGATACACGCTAAAACAACGACGCCTTTGAACAGCACCCATTATTGACTCTGAAGCAACGAACCTGTTGCAATTACTTTGTGCAGTGCGATAATCGTTTCTAATTCTCTTCAGCATTGTGCTCGATCAAAATTACTCGAGTGTTACACCTCGGTCAACCGTTCGATTTTTTTTATTTATATTATACAAAAAATATTGGCGCGCTCTCGCGCGCTCGAATATGAACTATACTCTCGCGCGTATTGTACAATCCTGCAATTTTTCTTCATCTTTCCCGGCTTTTTCTCGAATTGCATAAGTTTGGGGTCAGGAGGAATATATATATATTTTTTTTCTTTCGTCATTATAAAATGAATAGGTCGAATCGAAGTTTCAGTTTAATCGGGGGAAAGCTTGCCCAAAGGAGTAATGATTTTCTCTGGTGGAACGTAAGTATAGAGAGACGTGACCCCAAAATTATCGGCGCATCTTCCATTTATCTATATAGTTTGAATATTAACTTGACATTTACAGTTATTTATGCGGCTCCCTCGCTCGGTTAACAATTAGAGAATAATTATTATTTTCGTCGGTCCGCGAACACGCGCACTGTTTGTTCCATCATTCTACCGATATCTTGTACGCTCACGGAACACTGAAGTGAGAGATGCTGGCTTTGGTATAATCGATAACCTCTCCTAAATACGCTGTGTAAATGTTAAATTGATAAAAAATACTATTTCTCCTTGCCTCCGGCGAATATATACATGCGTACGTTTGAAAAGGCCAGCAGCACGATCAACGTTGCTGTGGCCAAAGAAATTTTCGGTTCAAAATCGAAGAGAACGATGGGTTTGGGTTGCTTCGTTTAACCGTTTGGCAATTGACTTTCTGTTCGTTATTGCGGGTGAAGCAAAGTACAAAGTTTTTTTGTCTTTTCAAATAAAAGCTCCATTGCTTTCCTCCACTGTTTTTTTTTCGTGGAAAATGGTCTATCGTAAAAATCAACTTCCATTCGAAAAAGGATAATCAAATCTCTTCAGTTTTGAACCGTCGAACTTTCACTCGAGACACATAATTGTACACTAATTGTAAGTTACGCTCGTCGACACGCCGAGGTTCACCATTAATTAACGCGCTCGCTGTGATCTCGTGAAATTTCCATCGATCTCGATTAAAGTGACGATTAATTGACAGCGGACGCCTTAATGCTCTGAATCGTGCTAATACAACATATAGAGGATATTTTTCTGAGCAGCAGATTTGATTGATCTGTTGCTCAGGGAATACTTGATAATTGGTTACTCTGTATTTAAAGGCATTCTGATCGATCATATACGCCTGGAATGATTCCATTCTCTTATTTTCATTAGGAATCGCCGATAAAATCTTCCGTGATTGGTTTGTCGTTTCATCGTGAAACTGAACCCGCAAACGGAGTTTGGAAAAAACGTATCTCGAATAATCGTTTGCAAAGAAAAAAATGTCCGAATGGACAAAATGGCATTGAAACATTTCCTTCGGCAAAAAACATGACGCGTATAAAAGGAATAGAAAATCGTACGATTAGTAGAATGTCGCAAAAATCCAATACTTTCTCGAGCTCGGTACAAACATGTAAAAGCTAAACTGCTGGAATTCAATTAATCCTGAATTATTTTTTAAGCATGCCGATGCAATAATTGCATTCGCGCGCGTGTGTATGTGTGTGTGTGTGTGTACATATATATATCTAAATCTATATATATATATATTCTTTTATATATACATATAACGTTTAAGTAGGATTCGTTGAATTTGTTGCGATGTCTTGCAAGGAAAATCTCAATTTCCCTCGATATTCAATTGCTAGAAAAAAACATGTTTAACAGATGAACCTGGATCGCTTGTACGACGTCGAATACAAAGACACGTCTAACGATCAACGTAACACATTGTCCAATATAGATTATTCCTATCTAATTCGCATTTTTTATCAGACGTACAATTGTTTCGTACACTCTGTCGCTTTGCTTAACGTTTTGTGAACGTTTAAAAATCTTAATTACACGATTCGAACAATGGTTCACAGCGAGAATTCGTTAGAGATCGTCGAAAATCTGTTGACCTGTGCTTTTGTATTAAAATTGTCCAAATAATGTCAAGTGAAGCAGGTGATTCGAACAGTTATCGTGGATCATAGTTTATAAAATTGAAATATTACGCAATAAATTCCTGTGTACGATACGAAGCTGTTCTGCAATAAATAATGCATTGCTGCATAGACAGACGCATCTCGTTTCTCCAAACATAAAACAATCCGAAACGAAAGAATATTGGTATGAATCCCACTTGTTAGAGAATACAGGGAGACAGAATTTCCCTGAGCTGTATATCCGAGGACGAAAAGTAAACTATCGTAGCAGTACGAAAATTAAATAAATAGTTCAGGTGCTTGGTGCAACGAAGTCGACCAATTTCTGTTGTCCCATGAGCCTTCATGCCTGTCGACTCCTATAGAAACGTATATATAAAAGCTGGCTGCGACCGATAGGACGAATTCTATATACTGGCCATGTGATTAAAATTACAGAAACGTATGTTTTATAGTCCCGTCGGTGACTGTGTTTCGTTTCCGCGGAACAAAAGCAATTTTCTCTCGCATTTCGATGACCCTACTAATAAATACGTCATTGGCTAAGGTTTTATTAAATAAACCCCCATCGACAGTGCGTTCAGTCTTTGATGCCTCATCGTTACCTCGTCACAAATGAAATGCGTCAAAGCGTAAAGATAATATACCTCCATCGCGTTCTGTCGTAATTCCCCTCGATCTTCTCGATGAATCGAAGTATTTAAATACCTTGCAGTGCTATTCTCTGTGCGGTGATTAGTACCATTCTGACGATGCCGTCCGTAGAAGTCTGCAACGAGCCGACCACACGGCTCGGGAACGAATTTCCTTCGTCTAGCATTCGAACGTGAAGAAAATATCTTTGCTCTACCAACGATCGTGCGGGGCGACAAATTCTTTTTCGTTCCCGTTTGCAGAAGCTTTCGTGTGTTTCGACGATTACTCTTCCCCACGAGACTATTTCCACGTTACAGAATCAACTGGTTAGCCTTTGTGGGCGTCGCGGCGTTTTGGAACATCGGATGCTTGCTTGCCCCGAACAGGCCGATAGAATTGGAACCACGTGGTCAGGCATCCGTCTCACCTTTGAGCCTGAGACGGGCGAAGTCCTCGAAGATTATGTCGTCGTCGCCGTCAGCTTCCCTGAAGAAAGATAGAGCGAGATCTTAGAAGCTTCGGGGTGCAAAAGAAATTGTTTGACCGTTTCAGAAAAAATTAAATATCGGCTACGTACGTGTCCAATTGAATCAGGTTCGTGTCAAGCGGTATCTCATTGTTGTCTGCTTTTTGCGTCGGACTAGGTCGTGCTGTGGGTGGCGCTGGTTCCTCTTCTTCCGGTTTCGGATGCATCAGGATGAACGGCAGCTCCGCAACTAATTCACTGTTAACGACGTGAATTGAATTCTGTATTCATTTCCTGGTGACTCGTGTCCGCGTTGCAAGTCGACCGACATAAATTTATATCAATCGTAGCAGCGTTTGGGGAAACGATTAATCAAAACAGAAACTACTTTGGTCTTCTGGTTCCCCGTGGCATTTCATCGACACAATCGAGGGATAAAAATGGCAAGGTTTTCTGTGGAACTTACCCTCCAAGGGGACCGAGGCAAAGTTTTACTTTCACTTTGTACTGGACGATAATTCCTAGGTTCTCGCGTTGCGACGGATCCACCACGCTGCGAAAGAATATCAAATTCGTCTATTTTCTTCTGTCGTTTTATTTTGAAATTCATCAAGCCGAGCATGCATTGTTAGTACAGCAAGCGAAGTTCACCAGGAAACGATAAGCATTCGGCACAGAGGAATAAATGATTGGGAAAGTGGCTTGTTGAGGTACCAGTTGAAAGGAGATAGTCCTAGCTTGTGGAAATCGTAAAGGAAACTTTTAAAGAGGGCATGCAGCAGGCAAGCAACAAGTGCAAAACGACCATTCAGACAAGAAGAAGCGGAGGAATAGGGTATCGATTTTGTTTAAGCATCGTTGCTTACACGTCTGGAGCCTTTACGATTCGGCGTGAAAAGTGCGGGATAAGTAGGGTGGTGAACGTTCATGTAGAATTCATATTCCCTTAAGATCATCAGATTATTTTGGAAAGTTGCGAATAATGATTGGAATCGTTTCTAAAATTCCTAGCTTCCTCCGCATTTTTTCCCGCCAATTTTGTCTGAGATCTTAAGCATTCTTTGCAGTGTTCAGAAGTTGCAGCAGTGTCGACGAAGCAAAGTAGATTCTGTAGTGCGCATTATACTTTTGATACATTTGGATCTGAAACTAATATTCTATGAAGCAGCTAAACGTGATGCCTATTTTTCGTTCGATAGTCTGTATTAAACGTGCCAATCCGCTACATCGCCAGCCAGCCATTTTTCAAAGAGAATATTATCGAAAACACGACAGAGCACGATAGAACTGTACGCTGCTGTTCACGACTTCTCGCCTGTCGTTTCGTAAAATGATGGTTGCTCGTTAGCACCAATTGCCCGCAATTCTTTCTTTTCAATAATCACGTGCAATTATTCGTCACGTCGCGTCTTCGTTTCTTTCATCGAAATTAGCAATACGGGGTAATTGTTTCGTTATAAAAGCACAGTGCGCTCATTTTGCCTGCCACTAGCGTCGGACTATAAATCACTGAGTCTACGAAGTATATTTGTACAGAGTACGAAAGAATTAATCGAATCATTTATATGTTCCCCCTCGCCATGGTGGAAAATTGTGAACAAACATTAGACTGTACTCGGATTTTTTCCCCCAACAAAGTAAAGTGCTCTCGATGGAATTTCTTCCATTATTTTTACGCTTTCTCGTTTAATTACGCACATATAATTTACCTCGAAGGGGGCACAACGATTCACCAGCGAGTTTCAAAAGCGACGCGAACCTCTCGTGTGGATTTTGTCACGCGAACGTTTCCGCGAAACGAAAGTTAGGGTTGTGAAACGTAGCGGAGTAGAATGAAGATGCAACATGATCGAATCAGCACGGAACATGAAAGAAAAACGCGGTGTTTCGTTACTGAATATAGCTCCCCGGCAAGCGGAAGACGCTCGCGTACATACGATGATAGCGTGCAGACAACTATACTCGCCGCTATTTTCGAACGGGTTCGAGATAATTGATGGTATCGATAGAAACGGGGTAAACGCGTCAGCGAAACTGAAGGATCTCGTGTATTTAACGCAGCCACATTTTTCCCCCAAAACTTGCGTGGCGTGTTTGAAATATGGAAAGAGACAGGGTGCTTTTTCAGATGTTCTCCTCATGGGGCGATACTTCACAGCCTCGAGAATGTTACTCCCCAAGATTAATATTATGAGAATCTGCGTGTGCTCGAAATGCTTGGAGTAGAGATTATTGAACTTTAAAACTGCTTAAAAATTGATTTAAAAGAATCTCTACCATTTCCCCACATCAACAGTAGCAGAATATCTTCCATTTGTTCCTACGTGTCGATCTAGTTGCCAACTTCAACGCCCACGACGTTGGTTTACAAATAATGGACACGGTTTACATTGAGAACCGGCAAGCTCGATCCACGAGAGCTACACAGGAGCTTTGCAGGCGAGCTTCAAAGAGAAATATAAAGGCGACAGTTAAAATGCAGTCTAGCTGCTCAATTCAAAACTCTCGTCGTGCCTGAAAGCGTTAAAAAGACAAAGGGTGCAAGGCCCAAACCCTTTCATGCTCGTAGTGGAAACCAAGCTAATCTAAACAGCAGTCTCAAGATGAAATTGAGCGCTTTTCCACGCGGTTTGTTTTATTGCTTCGGCAAAACAGAGAAATCTCGGGGCGTGAATGGCGTTAAAGGGTCTACCAGTTCGGCGAACGACTGATAAGGGGCCGAGCAAGCTAGAAATCCACAGGTGACTGTGATTTCGGGCACACGCGACCTCTTAAATAGAGAAGTCGTGATCGCACGCGAGATCAGCCATTTCAGTGCTCGCGGAAACACAGGAAAAGAGTAAAGAGAAAGAGTAGAGAGAAACAGAGGCACGTACACTCAGAACAGGCCAAAAGTTTGGGTAAAAAGATGACGCAACGGATGAAGTTCGCCGAAGGAGAATGGTTCTAGCATGGTCAGACGTAGAGTTGCAAGTAGAACTTGGATAATAGAATTAACGATGTGTGCCATGATATTTTTCTTTTGCTTGATAAAATAATTACGAAAATCGATGGGACTTGGCACCCAAACTTTTGAACAGCCCTGTAAAAATATATATGTATATATATATTCAGGCGTGATGCTGTCCATCGACAAGCAGCGGTTTTCTTACAGAGTGCTGGACGCCAGATTGGTGTCCTCGTCTTTGATCTGGCCATCGAGGGCTAGCCCCCATTTATCTTTGTTGTTGGCGAGAAGCGGTGTCATAGTGAACACTTTGTTCAGCGTGAAACCTGGCCCCACTGGGCACCCCTCCCTGATAAACATGTAGCAGAAGAGTGAAGGTGAACGTGCCGCGGACCTAATATATCCGGATCAATCGGACTTCCGGCTGATCCAGACCGATCGTCTTCGACTAGTATCGTTCACCGATATGTTCGCTTGGGAAAATTGGTTTCTGCGAGATACTTCGAGTATACGCGTCGTTTCTCTTGCGATGCACTTGTCGATGAGTAAATTTCATTCTAGATGATTTTGTTGGGTGTGTAGCCTGAAGTGTTCACGCGGAATGAATTAATGATTGCCTGAATCGCGCGGTGTTCTGTGTATCATTTTTGTTCCGAACGACTGGAACCGCGTCGCCCGATAATCGTGGCGTCTGCGACGCGAATAAATTCTATGAAAATTATTCCCCGCGTGTACACGTTTGGAAGGAGCTACTGCTCGAAGTGTCGCGATGTCACACCGCTTGCGTCGGTAATGGACAAGAATTGGAATAAAAAGTACGGGTATGCGGGCGACATCGACGTACTTCGATATCGCAAAAACGACGCTCGCGACTCTCCAGTGACGTGTAGCATCATCGGAGCGATATAGATCCGCTATCACTGTGCCTCGATATCGCGAAAGATTCCGCAATTTGAAAGCTCGGTCACGAGAGACTCGCGTCGACTTGAATCTCGACAGAGACGGGGCAACGATAATAAGCTACACAACACGCGTACGCTCACGATTCCTCCTAACTATAACCACGTGTACGCCTCTGTGTGTATTACACGAAACTTCAGCTTGTGCGTCACACTGCAATACAGACTACATGGATGTACAGGGGGGAAATGAAGAGCGAGAGAAAGAAAGACAAAAAGAGACAGTGAGAGAAAGATAGTTAGGCAGGGATGAGTCAGGGTGTTTCAATCGGTCAGCATATCAATTGTGGAGAGACACAGACGTGGAGGTAACAGGGAAATCAAGTGAAAATCGAAGGGTTTCGGGAGGGGTATAGAAAAGAGGGACGAGACCTTTGTACTGGAAAATAGACCACCACCGACGGAGTTCCATATCCGTAAAAAGTCCCCAGCAAAAAGGCCATCAAGGAAAATACTGGCATTCCACTTTGAAATATAGTGTTCCCATAGAATTGTCGTACGTTGCTTTTTAACAATACGATCGTCCGGGAACACTGGAAACGAGCTTCAATGAATACCAGCTATTGATACGTCGTATCGTTGCGTACAGCCTGGCAGAATAATTATTTCCTGGCAAATTACAGTCGAGTCTCAATTGCAAAGGGAAAGAACAAACATGTACACACTTTTCTCGGAAAACAAGAAGCAAAAAAAAAATGAATATCTCAGATAGCACACGGCCCATCCAGTCCAACTTATGGAACAAATCTCGGGGAAGCTATTCGCGGGAGCTTTCCAGGATCATTTGGCCCGTTTCCAGTATTCATTTGCGAACGTTCGCTCCAGAGAAAATGGTACGCGACGAATGTTTGAGCACTCACATTGTGCTAGATGCGAGATTGGTGTCCTCGTGCTTAAGTTGACCATCTAGAGCAAGACCTCGCTTATCTTTGTTGTCAGCAAGCGTCGGCCTTAGAGAAAAGACCCTGCTCAGGGTGAATCCTGGCGCTACCCCTACACTGCCAGTGCAATCATCTTATTTTCCATTTCGTCATGTCACAATTCTTTTCGGCATTTATCGCGTTCTATTATGTACACACACCTAAGTGTTAATATTAATCGGGACAGTATCGCGCGGTGCGTTTCCTGCCTTTTGCTTCTATGAGTAGAAATTGTGTTTCGAGTTCTACTATGTGGTACATTCGCGAAGAAAGGCAAGATTTCGAGTCGTATAAATTGCTGTGGTATTTTATAGGGGATAAAATTAGACTCGGAAAGCTCGCCAAATTTTCTTCGCTCTGTTCGTGTTTCTTTGATAAAGGACGCGCAGAAACCAGTACGAGGTATCGTTGATACGGATTACCCGGTGCATTGTAAATTCTCGAGTTGCACTGGAATTTATTGCATCGCGTTGCAATTTACATCTTCCTGCACCAGCGTCGATAGATCTAGAGTAGCCTGTGTCTGGTCACGGTGCAGAATGCGTTACTCGTAAATTTCTCGGCAGCCACCACCGAGGTTTATAGACCAGTTGGCCTCTATTTAAGGATATCGAACAGCTGACGAGATAAATCGTCCTCCCCCCAAGACTATCGACGTCAATGGATCAATCGTGTCCAGACACAAGACTGCTGTTTCTTTCGACGCGTAAAAATATATCTTTGGTAACCACGATTCCGTTCGTTTCGAGGGGCTCCGTTGATGGGATCGACAACCAATGGATTCGATGAAATTATTTCTACGCGAAGTTTCTCCGTCTCGTGCAAATTCCGCCAACCGAGGCTATACGATAAACATACGCGAAAACTTGATGGTTCGTGAAACAATTCAACTATCAAGGACAGTGCATCTGCAACTGTTCTCAAAACTTTCGTCCACAACGGCACGTACGAATCCATTAGCTGCGTCCCGTTCACGCGAGCGTGTTTCGCGTTCTGGCGCGTGTTCGTCGACAAGAATGGCGTGCATTGAATAATACTCACTCGCTCTCCGCCTCGGCGACCGTGCACTTGTACTGCGCCGTCGAGAAGAGACAAATGTCCGCGAACTGCCTCACAGACACCTTGATCTTTTTCACCGTTCGATTGCTGGTGTTCGCTATGTGAACGTTCACCGCGATGTTCTCGCCGTGGTGGTACAGTTCCTTGTCCAAAGACGCCTCCAGATGAAGTTTGTTCGGCGACATGACGAACTCTTTGCTCACCTCGACGGAAGGCTGCTCGCCTTGTTTCGACGGCGCGTACATGATCTTCCGTATCGCCAGTCGCACTGAATTCCTGCAACACGTTGATTTATGGTTGTCAGGGGCTCCTCGCGAACCGTTGTACCACGCCGAGACGTTCTATTCTGCGGTAGGAATTCTTAAAATCGTACCGTTTCAGCGGTTTGTCATCCTGCGTCTGGCCTACGAACGCAATGAGTTCGTAGTCGACCCCGCACGGTTTCCCCGTGTCTCCAGGTGCCGGTTGCAACGTCACCGACGCGGGACAGTACGGTGGCAATTCGAAGTAGAACGGATAGGCATTGCTCCCCAATTTCTTGATCAACTTCTCCTGTAACCGCGTCAGCTTTCTCTGTTGCGTGCCGGGCGCCACTGGATAGATCTGTTCCGCAGCTAGATAGAGATCCTTGCGAAACGTGAGCCCCAGAACGTCCAGGTCTTCTCTGCCGTACTTGAAAGCGGCCAGAACGTGGCCGAAGACCTTGCGATCCTTCACGTAGTCCGGGTCAATCAAGACGACCCCGTCTGTAACGATTGAACAGCGATCGATGAGCAGACCTTAAGTGGTCCCGACGTACGAGATTAACTAGCCGTTTAAGTAAATCGAATTTTCCAATCCTGGTTGTCGACAGGCTGTTACCGATGTTTCGCTGTTAAATAGCTGCACGGAAATAATTGGATTAACCCTCGAGCGGTGGGACGGCAGGCGAACCGATGTTCCTCCGCTTCAAACAAACTTCCACGTTCAGGGGAGAACGAAGATTGAGCGTTTTACTGGATCAACAGGTACATGACTAATGAAGTTAATCAGGTAGGTACGACAGAGGAACGATGCGAATGGATGGAAACCCTACTGCTCGAGGGTTAACGGGGGTCGATCTCGACGAAGGAAAAAAGTCTACAGCGGTGTTTCTTTATTGCTGTCGTAGATATGAATCTTACCAATAGGGTCGACGTGGGTTATGTGATCGACGAAATCTCTTTTGCCAATATACACCACAATCTTTCCATTGAGGCTGGATTTCTTGAACACACGAATAGCTTGCCGCTTACTGGCACTGTCCACAGTGTCCATCGCGCAAGTCTCGGGGCAGACGGTGGCCCCTATCTCATTTGAGCCCTCAGGCTCCGAACACTCAGATTCTGAACTCCACCACTGCGCAGAAAAAGGAAAATTCACTGGTTAATAAAAGAAATTCAGAGACGCGGAATTTGAATGGTTCCTGCAGCAGCGATCGGGAAATATTGGTCGAAAGGGAATTACGCGAGAAGTTTCCTCGGCTCGTAGAAACTTTATACTTTTCATGAATTTTTCACCGAGCGAATCACCAAGTGCTCCCCCTTTTTTTCTGGAATCAAGTTTCCTCTCGCCCCTCTAACTCCCGTGGCCCGATAATTCCCTTCGGTTTACAAGAACTACTGGCCGACACCATTTCCTTAGCAACATACTATTTTATCATTCTGAGGGGAAACTTGAAAACTTCCGCGAATTTTTGCTCCAATATTCCCCACTGTTCCCCACGCATCATAAATTCCATGCTGGAAATGTTCAGCAAACTATGACCGCGTTTTTTAGCATCCCGCACGGCACTGGCATTCTCTGTGCAACTCAAACACGCAACTCGCACGCATTGTGAATTGACAAAGCCTTTGCATACCGTAATGCACGCCAAAAAGGACGCTCGTCAACGTTCTTTGAGAACGGCTCACGCACGTATGCGAGCAAAACGACTCTTTGATCGACTCACCGTCAAAGAAAACGGCCGGAGTGAGCCTGTATCAAAAGGAAATGTCAATGATATATTTATTTCTCTCTTTCTTCTGATGGAACTGCCCGATCAAAGCCACGAAATACACATTCCTTTGCGCGGCCATACGCTAAACAAGTTCTCGACAACCCTTTGACGCGACGTTTCATTCCCTTTTCCTGAAAAATCGTTAAGCAATTCGATGACGCGGTGTAACAGTTTATCGCCGCGGGCAGCTGGAAATTCCTCACGACTTTTTTATGCGTCTTGGATAACGCTATTGATGGCGTTAAACAAACGCTTCATGGTGCAAAAGACGCGATCGTAAACCTTAATGGCGGAATACCGTAAATGAAACAGAATGGCGTTTATGACTCGTATCACGTGTGAGTGATGTACGATTCCGATCATCAATTCTTAGAAAGCCGCGATGAATTAACGCAATGTCCGAGCGACATTAGGCTTTCGTGCTTGTCGCAAGTAGTCGATGATTCACGCGTGCATTAGCTCGTGAAACTTGCCGACAGGGATTCGTATCTTCACCTTCGCCATAGTCGGCAGAGTGCGACGCTTTCCGACCACGCAGGTGCCTTCACGATTCGCCTTTTATCCAGCGAGAACTTGCTGCGCAGGCGTGACAAATAATCTAATCGCAGAAACGCGCCACGGTAATCGCTTTTTAAAACGACTACGTTTGAAATCGCTGGATAATCCGATTGTGGTGCTCCGCTTTCCGCTGATTCCACGTTTCGCGAATCTGTGATCACATTTTTTATCCACTCAATTGCACCGACGTTCACGGTTTGCCCCCAATGAAATATCGCTGCCCGCGTAGAGACAGCGTGGCACGAGTGTTGGATGACCAGCCCTTGAGTCACCTATGAGTGTAAGGCCCGCGGATCCTGGCCCAGTCAAAGTGAATATTATGCACTAGGGCAGTAGTCAGCGATATGACTACTGCCAAGGGCCAGACTCAGCGTCGGCTAAGGCGATAACAGCCTAAAGGCTAAGGTCAGCCTTTCCCCCCTAAAAACCACAATATATATAGTAGCGGAATAACTACTGTAACCAGAATAGTTTTGGACGCGACCCACACCGTTACTCTGTCGCGCACACTCGCCACGGTACTCCTAATATATTAAAACTCTCATTGCAAAATTAATTGTTGAACCACGATTTCGTTTAAACCCCGGAATCCAACGCAAGCGTAACAAGCCGTTCGACAATGAATCCGGCAACCCCCGACGAACGGCCAGCACGGACTAGACGTGCCTCGACAAATGGTTGTCAATTTCAATCGACGCTCGTGCAACTCTTAATGCGATCTATGAAATGATCTGTGCTCGCTGGAGCATGCGAGCACGCGGACAGCTTACGTATCGGTTACGAATCGCGACGCGATACCCCCGCAGCTATAAAAATTCGCTTTTCCGGCAAGCAGAAAATTGCTTTCCCTATACACGTCCCCCTGGCATTCACAGGTTTTAGTGCCCCGTATCGCAGATTCCTATTAATATGAATACCGTTGGAGGGGAACGTGATAAATTTTAGTTAGTCTCAATGGTCAGGACATCGCACGACCAAACGGAAATAGAAGTGACTCGACACGGGGATAAGCAATTTGCGACGAACGCAATGGATACGTTCGAGTTTCAGCGTTGCTTACCACCGGCTCGAAGGAGGATTATTACGGCACAATGGCACGATAGATTTAAGGCTGGCTAGGATTAAACGACCATTGATTCGAACACATTCTGCAGCACGTGAGCAATATAAAGAGCGATTGCGGGACAGGGTGGTGCCCATTACGTGTTCCTGACGCAACAGAGTTCAGAAAATGGATCGTAGCTGTTTAACATCGATGAACGAACCACCATTCGTGTATAATTGTGCTTTGCAGCTGACGTATCGGCTCGATCGCGTCTGAATCGTGGCAGAATAATTTCATTCATACGCGCTTTGATACCTTTGAATGATTTTACTGATCGCGTGTTCGGGCGAATACTATCAAAGAATATATCAATCTTTCGAAGAATAGATGTCACCCCTAAGTTTAAAGATTAATTGATTTTGTTTCTACCCCACCGGTACCATTTATTTCCTTCGCAATTGGTTCAGCATTACGAAACCGTAGCTTATCGTCTGGAGAGATGAAAGTTTCTTCCATAACGTCGCTGCGAAATGCAATAGTCGGGTGGCTGGAGTTTGCGGGAGAAATGAGATTAGTAACGAAACTCGTTGCCACCGTTCGAAGACCAGCAAAAGCCGATAAACCGCCAATTTCACCTGATTAGCAGCGAAGAAAAATTCTGTACTATCAGCCACGAACGTTTCGTTTCTACGTCTAGCAAAGTGCCCCCGTTTCACGAAATCATCCGAAATGTCTGAGCCAGTTTTAAATGGGTGCATTCTCCTTCTACATCCCCGAACGATAGAGATGCGTGTTCGACGGACGTGAAATCGATAGAGCCTTCTGGAAAAGAAACGAGAGAAACCGTGGAACGATCTTCGCGCGAGCGACAAAATGGATTTTCTATTCTTAGTCGCGATTTCCACGCAAAATGCACTTTGACTCGCGCTTAAAAATAGTCCCTCGCTTTCGAATATACATCAAGTTAGAAAGCTGCTCGTGAATTTGACGGGAGAACGTGCACGCGAGTTTACGCTTTTTCTTTTTCAACGAAATCGCAATGAGACCTCTCGGTTTACGATCTCAATTGTGGCGCGAGAATTCGCGGAACTGCAATAGTACCGCGGCGCTCAACTACAACTAATTTCCCGCGATGTAATCGCGTAATCGCATTGGCTTGATCCGCATAAATGATGGGAATACAGTGGGGCAGGTACTATTTTCGAGCGACACAATCGTATGAATTCCTAATAATTACGTCACGACTATAATTTCATACCCGCGGCAAGTTCGTGAACGCGATCGATCGGCTCGTAGCAGCAAATTCCACCTAGCATCCTCTGGGAAAACTCGGCAACTATTTTCTTTAGGAGTCCATGGTCCTTGGATTCAAATGGCACGCGATGCAACAGTGTCGTTCAAGTAATTTTCTTCACAACGATCATCTCTGTGGACGCGCAAGAATTTAGTAAAAATTGAGGAAGCCTCTCGTCCTCTCTGCGTTAAATCATTATTCTCGTGTACACGTGTTGCATCGCGAATTCGCGGCGGACGCGACACAATTAGCAGCGTGCAATTTAATTTACCGAAACGCGGCGTGGGCGAACAGAGGGCCGCAAACGCGTGGTGTGCTTTCCGAAAAGTACGGGCGAGAAAATTGTCGCATTAGCGTTGCAATTTTCCCTATGAAAGACACGTTTTCCATTGCGTCGACACGACGGACGGAGTTTGCGCGACGATTACGACGACACTTTGTGCACGTGCACAGAACGAGGGAGCAGAGGTAATGGACGTCCCGGCATGTTAAATTGCAGAATTTATTAGATATTATCAGGAACATGCGTGTGTACTTATGTGTATCGTTTATGAGACGCTCGATCGTTAAGGGTGGGATGTGGTCGTTTAAATTGTTTTCTAAGCATTATGAAACGAAGTAGATTTAACTCCGTTGGATGCTGGACGGACGGGATTAAATTAATTTTATGTTATCAAAGAGGCTGAGAGAGAGAGATTTGAATCTCCTGGCAGTATTTATTTTTCCAATGCGCATTTATTTGTTTCCGCGAACGAGAAATCTGAAATTGAGAGGGCGCGTGAGCATACATCGGATCAATAGCGTGCTGATTGATCCGTAGTAATTAAATATCTAGAGGCCACGTGCGTCGCAAGTAAGCGCGTTTGACATCGACCAAACTGCTTTAACCTACATCGCGTCGGCAAATTTCATTGTTTCTGCGGAACTTTAATCAATTTTCATACTATCAATATTTAGCTGTGCAATTTCCATGCGACGCACCGCGCAAACAAGTGCCTGCTCCATGACCGCGCGGAAAGAAAAAGGACAGGGGTAAATAACGAAATATTTGCCCGAGGAATTGCATCACCTGGAATACTAATTGAAACCCAGCATATGTGTGCGTTCGTGGATCCATCGAAATCGCGGACGATTTATTCAGCTTCCAATCGCCGCCGGTCAAGGTAAACGGGGCAGGTTATTAGTTATAAATGTAACTTTGTACTCACGGCCTGAACTTCAACTTGCTGGCTGTACACTCTCTGAATGACACTATGTATTCGTTGTTTTTTTCTATCGCCGGAACGATTCATTCCTTAGTAATAAGACCGTACAACAGATGGTACAACAGCAGCTCTCTCATTGAATAATATTCATCAACTGGTTCGACTGGCATCCAGTGATATATTGCGAGGCAATTTCGTAATCGAACCCATGTTTTTGCACGCTAAAAGTAATCCTCGGCAAGATTAATGTACTGATACGTCCTGGCGCTTAATCCATTCATAAAATTCCGCATTAATTTCGTCTCAAGCATTGTCCGACATCTGCGTCTCATTTATCTACCTGGCAATTTGTCATACGTTTTATTCTGTCTGATAGTTGGAAACCGATAACGTGAGATAACGGGACGGAGACTAACGGAAAACAACTTTTCACTCGTCCCATTCCGTACGATTGTTAATTATTTTGGAACACAGAAATTCCACGCATTATTTGTCAACATTTCCGTAAGTCGATTAATGAAAATTTTCCAGCAGTCGATACTTGTTGATCGCATTAATATGTAGGTGTATTTGAAATAAATTTCCGCTGCTTCCGCCTATGGAATAGCTTCTCTAATCGACGTTGACACATTTCAACTGTCGTGTCGAATTCCAAAGAGAACCTTTCCCATTTCTAAAGGTTAACAATTCACAGTTTCGCACCGAGCGCCGATGCACTTTGATGCATGCCACGGTTCGCGGCAGGATAAACTCCATTTAGACGTTCTGTTATTTAGTCACCCCTTTCCCACGATAGCACGTCCATACGAAGTATTCGGAGGACAGGGTAGAAACTTTCTTTTGTTGGAAATTTGTTTGCAGTCGCCGGATAACCCAGAAACAGTGTGGGCTACTTAGCTGTGTGCAAGGTTGCACGCTATCGTGCGATCGATTGCCTAACGTTGGAAACTACTATTAGAGTATACAATGCCGAAACGCATCAAGGAAATCCTTGTGAATGGCTTCCAAATACTAAATAATACAACGGAGAAAGAAAACTCGCCGCTGAAGATTTTCTTTCAGCCGTGCAATCAACCCTTACGATGTTTAATAAAATTCTAATGGAAATATTGCTCGATTGTACTGGATTTAGTTAATTTCCATTTCGTAGAAGATTATCAAGGCTCGTCGCCATGAAAAAGCTTCCAGTGCACGAGCTCTCTTTTGCGGATACAGCGATCACTGCAAAACCGATCAAGGACCCCTGGCTGTGCGAACTGACCGGCCTTGAATTAGTAGGTATTCAATGACTGACGAATGTATCAGAGGTGTATGTGTATCCGGATTACTACTGATCGTAACACAGGAATTCCCTTCGGGCTATCGCGAAATTGTCTAACCCTTTCTGCGAAAATCGTTCTCACGGATATCGAAAACGATCATTACAGTTACGAAACATTAAAGTACGAAAGAAAATTGCGTTAAAATTATAGCCGCGACACGCGGAAGGTGGCGATGTCTTTCGGCAACAAGGGGAGATGGTTTGTCTGACTATGTTGTAACGCGGTGAGCTTAATCTACTGCGAGTTTATTCTACGCCAAAATACTTCGAAGCAGCGACGAAGTTCTTCCGATCCTATCGTCGAATACGTCGATCAACTTTTTCGGAAAATGTCGACGTGAAAAACCAGGAGGAACTGTAATTCGGCCCAGGTATTTCATGCGAAAGCAAGAGTTATTGCTCTTTCCTCGCGTGAAAAGAAACTGGGTTAATTGATGCGAGCTCGAGGCTCTCTGGGAGAGAGAATTCCGCGATCGAAAGTCGCGAGTCGGTCCTCCGTGAAACACGGTCCGTATAAACGTATTTGCAAAATACGACGATGTATTATTTTACATTGCAAATGGGCCAGCTCTTGTTTTGAACTGGTAAAACCCTGACGATAGAATAAACTACGATAAAAACGTAGCGCGTTAACATTTTACTGATAGTACGGTAGAGATCGAAGGAAAAAATGGTCAACGTTTCCTCTTTTTACTACTTGGTACTTTGTGAAAATGTTCTTTGACTTTGTTTTTATTCTTCTGTGCGATAAAAAAAAGGGCTTCGCCATCTCCGACGGAAGTTTTCTTTAAAGCCCATAGAAAAAAGATTTTAAACATTGTTCACTAAGGTTCTTTTGTTACAGCTCCGGTCATAAACTTCCCATGCGTTTAGATGTCGTAACAGGTTGTCCCCCATCGTACGAGAGAAGCAAGAGCCGATAGCTATGGGGTTTCGCATTTTTACCAGATTCCAGATGAAATTTTCACGCTGCTGCCTCAACCACACTTCGTTGCGTGCTGTTCATCATTCTCTGTTAACCCACCACCTGTTTCCGTGCCAGGTATGCTTTATTCAAGGAGCCAGTAGACCGAAAGGCGATCGTCAATCTGACCGGAAGGTTCGTCAGTACCGGAAGGGGATCGTGGAAGGCGGTGCAATTAATTAAGATGGAATTATGCTGCAGGCTCGTTCACGCTCGAAGGAATAGAAAAACGCGAAACGGCCAGGGAACTATCGTTTTATCTGTTGTTTTATCGAATTTTTCCATCTTCGCCTTCCGTTAATTTTAAACTCTCCAAAATACCAAAGACTTACGCGGCTACGTATGTATAAAGCGCAATGAAGTTTCGCAGTTCCTAAAGAAAGTTCAAAGCATAGAGAAGTTATATTTCAGGTAAAACTTAGACTAAGAAATGCAATAAGCTCCCTCGTTCCGCCAAAGAAACTTGGCATCTCTCTGTAGCTTTTTTTTTCAACGATAAAGTTCCAATCTCCCAGCCTCCTATCATCCTACAATCTCCAACGAAGTTTAATTATTCGAAGATGAAGGAGCATGTTATCGTTATCGTTTGTACATTGCCATTTCGGAGACGAAAAAAAAAAAAATAATAATTGGACCGCCGCGATGTCGACTACCGAAACTGACCACTAAACCTTCGTTCTTTGAATTCGAAGTGGGTAATGAAGAAGAGTACCCATAAAACGAGACGATAGTGGGATCATTCCTTTCCTACGGAATTCATGGCCATATGGGGAGTCACCCTAGTCGTTTCCCTCGAATCGTGGCTCGCCACCCTCGGTTTTTTCATTAAAAGTTTACGACGTCGAACGAAGAACAACGTAATAATCCCTCGAACATTTTTCGCGCAGCGAAACTTTTCGCAAGTACGCCGCGTTCTGACGCCGGATTAAAATTCGTTAAAAATTATTATTGATTGACAAAAACTCAATAGGATATATGCAATTAATAAGGAAAGGCGACAAACATAGCGTGCGCATATTACGCTGCAGTTTTGCAATGCATTTCTGGGAACGAACGCTAGATGATGGAAATAATGAAACGTAATTGAATAATCAATTGAAGAAACTATCTTTTAAACAATGGACCGACTCCAATCCAATATCTAAGGGCAAACAAATGTCGAGTCGATCTCAGAGAGCCGCAATAACCCGAGGGAAGTCGATCAATCTCGAATGTGGGATCCAGGCTGAATAAGCAATTCATAAATCGCGACCAGTCGCGATCGATCTCGTCCCTATCTTCGAAATACACGGTCCACCAGCATCGTGGAACATTGCAGAAGCAATGAATGAGCTTTATCTCGAGCTAGGCGTCTTCGAGCCATGACACGATAACAGAACCGCCTCGTTATCTGCCCTACTTTACGATACTCCGACCGACTATGTGCGCAAGCGTGTTCCTGTGCGAGCATCATCATCCCCTACGAAGAATCCTCGAAAACAAACAACCCCCGGTGGATCATGCATGCCAGTAGGGATTTAATCTGACGGCCCATCGAGATAATCATCGTTATTCGATCGATAAGTAACTTTAATCTAGTACATATTGAACCGCTCTTGTTCTCGCTGAATTAATTATTCGTGCAAGAGTAGCGTGTCCACTAGTTACACTATCGTTCATCTTAATAAAGCTATCTTTTGCTGCTTTGTCACGGACTATCGTAATATCGAGTATGCGATTAACTACTGCCAGACTATTCGAGATATCGATCGGAAAGGGTTAATTGACGAAGTAGTCCGGAAAGCGGGGCTCTTTCCTTCAGCGTCTCGGCCCCTTCCTGTAATTTTTGCCTGTCTTTGTCAGAATTTTAAATCGATAGGTGTTCTTACTTATCGCCGCTGACATCGTCTACTGTAAAAGTCGTTTCACTTCTTTCAACACTTTTTCCTGCCAAGTCCATCGAACCGCAGTGTTATATTCTTTTTGCAGTTACCCTTTCTACTCGTACCTTTAAAAAATTTCTATTCAATTCTCCCGGGATTTATTTGATTAAATACAGTTTCCGCTGGGAGTACGCTGTTCATTTTTTAATCAACCGGCCTTGACTTTATCGGTGATCGATGACGAATCGAGGATACCGCGATCGCACAATAGGATCGGGAGTCCATTGTATGCGTAATCGGCGATCCGTGTATCCTTCGAGATGCGTCGATTTCGAGATACTGTCCTGCTGACAAGAGGAGAACGCCGATCTGCATCGCGAAGCGTGTGATTCATGCTGACGGATTAGTATTTCAGGAATGTCGGTCGCTTGGAATAAAAAAACGAGTACAGACCGTCTTCAGAGAGAGAAATCGAAAACCAATTCAGAGGTGATAATTGCAGAATTGCTTTAGAAACATTTCTGCGTCGATTCGTTGGAATTGCTCTATCGCTCCTCGCTATACTAGTTTCGTTCATTTTTATCTCGATTGCGATGCTAGTGAACTATGAACTTCGAGACTTTTTACGGAATTTCGATCCACAGGACGGGCAAGATCTATTGTCGTTTACGTAATACTTAATGCACTTCACCGATCACGCTAATCGGGGGAGCATGAATTACTATTCAGGCGTAGTTAAATGTATTTCGGGGCATTCTTTATTATGTTCGCCGTTATACAATAAAGGCCAGTCAAAATTTTATAGGATACCTGGAAGTTGTAAGTTGCTGTTTTATATCGCATGTGCAGGTACAATAGATAAAAAAAACATCTCATGCATACATTAAAATACAAATTTTCCTCGCTGCGTTTTATTGATCGTAAACTAGAAGAAAACACGTCCCTGGGCTTTCGCGAAATAAAAACGTCTATGTGCGGGTGAAACCTGCACACCTTTCCCCGTTCTTTTTGAAATCGATACAGCTACGCGACTCGCCATATTTTCTAGCATGGACGCGATACAATTATTCCTTTTAAATGATCAAAAAATACAATTTGAGCAAGGACGATCATTCCACGCAAATAAATTCACGGCTCTTCTGTTTGAAAACGAGCAATTTGTAATTCCATCCATTACATCAATGAAATTGGCCGCAGAGCCTGGAAAGGATTCGAATCTCTATGTTTTTAAATGGGATTTCGTTCGATGCTGTTCATTGAAAGCACGGAGGTGGTCGCGGCTTGTTTGTGCTGCGATTCACACGCTTGGAATTTCAATGGAATGTGTTCATTGCGTGCCATCCTTTGCGAAATTACTTGGCTGATCAATGCGGGAGCTTCACTTTCGATTGACAATCGCTTTCCTTGCCGACTGTGAACTCGATACGCGAAAGCTGTTTCGACAACTCGATCTCTGTTTGCGCCCTATGAAACGGGAGCAAAGTGTTTGCTTTCCCACGTATGTATTTTAGAAGCAGCGCGTACCACGAAAATCAACAATGCAAACGTAGTTTAGTGCTTTCCAGCTAGAAAACACAGAGGAGAAAAGCAGCCACGTTTTTCATTACTCTTTCCACCTTTCCCGTTTCTCAGAATTTTCCGCGGATGAAATTGCTCTCTTCTCGACTCGTCGAATTATCAAGCCCATCGATCGTACACTTTTATTCGCGTTTGAAACGGAAAATATGTCAACCTTTGATAATAATTTCTATCCATTCCAAATAATCTGAACGTACGTTTGTACACGCTAGGCCCGTGGAAATTCGCGAATGCAGACTTATTATTCCCGACAGGAATCGCGCTTCGATCACTGCGAAACGATTTACGAAATAATGCTCCGACGGATCTCTGGTGGGGTGGTTTGGAATCGGCGGATATTGCGACAGCTGACAACCGAAAACGGAATCTCTGGAATTCCGGAGAGAAAAGAGCCTCTCTGCCGTTGCTTTCCTTTGTTGCTGGGAACGGTAAATGTCGCGACTTAGCTTCTACGAGATGCAGTTGCAACGAGGAATGTGCAACGGAGGAGCAGAGTTTTCTGCTCGTTTATTGCGTCGCAGGTCGTTGCATTATCCGCGATCCACGTTCGAGAGGCTGACTTCTGCATCCGTTGTCAAATTGAAACTTTATAGAGAAACAGAAGCACGAAGAATATTTGATCCCCGTTATTTACTACCACGAAGCGGTCACTATTGCATCGCGTAATATCATCGACTGCGAACGAGTTTATTCTTAAATTGTTCCGCAAAGTTTCATTAAATGTGAGAGACGAGACCGAATAAATTACGAACACACGGTTTATTATTGGAGCCGAGGAGCGTCTGTCTGCGAATTGAACGGAGCAATGGAGATATTAATTCGCAATCCGATTGCGTCGACAGAACGGAAACTGTCACCGCTCCTTCCCCGACAATTATTAATAATCGATCATCGCAAATAACTGCAGGTACGCGAACACTCTGCCGGGGGATATAGGGATATGTACGCGTATATTCTCTCTCCAACAAATTCTCGTGAATTAAACTCGTGTAATTAAATGTGAAACGCTTTAGTAGCAAAAGTACAATACCAATACAGAGTCACTGCGACGGAATATGTATTCTGGCAGTAACGTAATCACGATACACTAGATGGATCAGCTTTATGACACAGATAACAATTATACCAAAATGATTCTAAGCAGCGCGATAAGGCTGATATATACACGTGTAACCAAGCAACGTAGTGTTCGAAGTCTGTGTAATTCGCATAACGATAATCTACATTCCGCATCTTTTCTAAATCTCGATTCTTAATTAAACCACCTTATCTATCGACATTCCTCTTCGAGAGGATTAAAGAACGGTGTACAATGTACAATCTGTACGCAATGTTGCTTTATCGAGCAGAGCAATTTGCGTTATCACAGACTTCCCCTTTTTGAATTCGATCGGCGGAACCGCGAATTGTAAAGAATCGCGGTCATTGGACCACGCGAAATCATCGATCATCGTCGATCGATCGATCGATCCGTGCCGTCTGAATGTCGACGGAACCGGAAACGTTTGGCGTGCAGAGGCGCATTTAATTCGGCTAGCCACGGCAAAATTAGTATGCGACACGGTGCACCGCAACGTTGTCCGCGTTCGACCGACTGAAATTAAGGGAACGAGCAATAAGCTGGCTGAGAAAAGCCACGCAAGACATACCGGCTCCCACGGTGCTCGGCTATTTTCCCATAAATTCGGTGCAACCGGTTCCGAAAACGTAGAGGTGCTTACGTCGCGTGAATGGGACTCTGTATGCTCGAGGCCATTCACCTCTACCACGATTTGGGGGAAAGCTTTGCCTTTTATTCGTACGCATTCTACCAAGCAGACCTACGTTTTTCCACGCTACTTTGTGCCTTTCCTACCTTCGCCGTGTTCCTCTTTTTTTCTCCTTGCTTCCTTTTACGAATCGAGAAACAGGTCGTCAAGTCACGCGTTCCAGCAATAGTCACACGAGAGATTCTCACAGCCAGCTAGCACTAAAAACGGATCGATGGAAGACCCGTAGATTGCTTCGAACTCGCAAAGGGATTTAACTGATCCGCAACATCTCCGGTTAAATCTCGTCCGAGTATCTCCCTTGAAACGTTGACGCAACACCGTGTGTTCGACCGGATCGTCGTCGTTCGTCAACCTCGTTTACTGGGGGTATTTTTTTTTATCGCACGTAAAACGTAAAAGTATATATGCAAGTATGTATCGCGACGACACGTGGGATCACAGAGATCGGTTATGTATCCTTTATCAGTGTCGCGTGCTCCGTTTTGGAGTAACGCGTGTCCTCAACGCGGTGTATACGGGAGAGGTGAACGGAGGTTATTTTCAAGTTCGACTACAAGCACTTAACCTATGCTATGGAATTGGAAGGAAATCGAGCTCCTCCTGCAGTCTATCGGTATCGAAAAAACGATCGATTGCGCGTAATTTATTAGCAAGGAAACATGCGTAGCGTTTCAGCAATTGTTTACAGCGTGGCTGAAAGAGGGAGATTTGATTTTTTAAGCGGCACGGAACCGCTCGTATTCGTGGAATTCTAACACTAGGTTCCATCGAATTAACGCGTGGCCGATGATGGTACGCAGTGTTACTACTTTTCTACGTGAATGAAATTTTCTTTCGTTATGAAACTTTAGTACACTTATTTAATATATCGCTGTTCGACTACGCTATATACTGTAATATAACCAAGGAAAATGTTATTGCACGTACGAAGATAATGTGATCTTACCTAAATGTTTCTCCTGGCGTCGTGGCCCACACCCTTTTCCAGACTAGACCAATTGTCACTCGTAACGGCTACAATCGCATACGGCTTTTTAGAACGAGACACTGCTTCACGACACCGACCGCTTTGCTGTTATTTATTCCGTAAACGCGAAATATAGAAAGTGACGAGTCGTCAGAAACGTCCTCCGACCGTGATTACTGCACGAATGTTTCGAGTACGTCATGCCCCGAGAAGCTAGCGCCGCAGTGCGAACTATCGCACGCTGCCACCTGGGAGAGGTGCTAGGGCTTTTTCTCACCGCTGCACAGGCATACCAGCGAACAGTAATTTTTTGTTTACATTCGGTAGCTTTCTTTACACATGATTCTTGTGCATTGACATGCTTATACAATAGCTGCTTGATATGTATTTCTATTCGTGTTGAAATTTGCTTTACGCCTTTTAAACGCCGAATATTGATATATTTAACGTTCATAGACGTTTCCCGTGTGAAGATTTGCGAACGAATGATTTGCTGGCTCAGGTGGATGTACTGAACACCTTCTATAACGCAGCACTCTCAAGTATGAATGAAATTATCCTATTAATAAAATTATAGTTGAAGTTTCATGCATTTGCAAACAATGTCATTTCGTTATTCGATTGTAATAATTTGTGATAATATATATTTATGACTTACGTTGCTATTTTATCGTTATACATATATCGTTGATGTATTCAATTGGACGAAACGAATGTCAGCCAATACCATTTTTTCGTACGATTACCTGTATTGGTTACACCTAACGAGGAAGTTCATTGATAAACATTTAATATCTTTGTGATAAAATTGCGATAAATAGATATCCGTCATTATAAATTTTTATGCACGTCGGCTTTAAATATACACGCGAAACTTTGCGGCCCAGTACTTTTTCCTATAGAGCAAGCAAACATCATTATGATGCAAGGTTGACGTACAGAATCCTTTCTCCCATTTCATTTCATTGTTGAATTAATTTTCAAACGTAGGCGTTTCGTACACAGAAAGCATTACCAAAGAGCACTATGGCAACCGATAAGAGCACACCCACAACAGACGATAAAGCAGCAGAAGAACGTACAGAATATTTTAAGAAGTTAGAAAAATGGTTGCACGAAGCCTACGCTTGGCAGAGTATGGCTGCAATGTTTCCATATTATTTAATGTCCGGGCAAATAATAAACCCGGCGTCTGGTAAGATTATGGTCGCATTATTGTTGTCTTATGAAATATAATTCTATCAACCAATCTTTCCAATTTTCTTAATTTAACAAAATTATTCTATAAAGTAGAACAATTGTAGGTGCACCACCGTTTCCGCAGCAAATACCAAACGTAGCAAGCGCACATAGATTAATTGTTGGCACCAACGGTCAAGAGAACGATACAGTCAGACAAAGAAGGCCTCAAGACCATGCGGGACCACCGTTTCAACCTCCTGGAGCTGAAGGTAGAAGATCATAACGATATCTCCTGTGTCCATCACATTACAAAAGAGGTTCAATTAGTGCTATATGTGCCTTTACTATGAAAAGTACTGCATTTGGATCAATTGTTCTTCTAATGCTCAATGTGTTTTTAGGTCCTTAAATAGTACCATCTAGTAGCAATATAAATGCAATACTTTTAAGACATACATTTTCATTGGTATCATTTAATATCACGATAACGTTATTCATTGAAGTTCAAGGAGATAATTCTTTCAGGTTTTGAGTATCGTATACCTCCGGTATGGAAAAGATTAGCGGCGGAATTTATAGACTCGACAATGTTCTTTCTATTGAAGTTCTCCATTACTTTCATTGCTATTGATGTGTTTGATTTCATGTATGTAATACTAATAAGCTAAGGTTCGTTTCTCAGTTACAAGTACATGCAATGTAACGTCATTCTATTTATTTCAGAGATATAGATGATCTAGACTTGGTGCGAGCTAACCTGAGGATCGATTATAAAATGGCTTTAGAAATGACGTACGGAATATTAGTGCTAGAAGTAATACATTGTATAATAGTTTGCTTTTTTGAGGTAAATGTTTATCGTTTGCACGCGATGAATATTGGAAGTGGCATGGAAATGATAGCTAAACATTTTTCTTAGGCGTTTTGGCTTCAGCATGGTGTAAACGGCCGTATCGGCGGGGCAACACCCGGCAAATCTATGATGGGATTAAGGGTCGTTCAATGCCGTAACGTTACATCTGTTGATAGGCCTGACGATCCAGATGTTGTACTTGTCTCACCAGGAACCGACTTAGGCTTGGCACTTGCATTAGGCAGATCATTTGTTAAAAACATGATTTTAGCATTTCTGTTACCCATATGGTTTGCCCTATTCTTCTTCAGATTTAATAGAACTGTATACGACCTACTATGTAATTCTATTGTGGTCGAGGATCCCTACAGAAACTTGAATAATAATAGGCTTCATCAACAGTAAATGCATACTTAAAGAAATAAAGAGAAGGCATCGAATACATATACATATTGTATATATTAGATATGCGTGCGGACAAATATAATATGTATTGTACATAAAGGTTTGAAACAAGTTTCGCAACAGTATGGAGTACTTTTCTAAAGTGAACTGTAATTTGTATGTTCATTGATACAATACGAGAGACCCTTCGATAATGACAGGCTGTTCAACGAATAAACGCTTTTATTAACATGAAACGGGATTGTACAGTCTGTCTGATGCAGTTACTAATAAAATGTTTTTTTAATTTATCGCTGCGTTTTTTTTATGCAAGAACCTACCACGTAACATGGACACCGACGAGATATAGGAATAGACAAGACATGCAATGTATTTTTTCGGCCACGATTTCTGGGACGTCGCGTCCCATTACCATTTCCGTGTCACTCGCAACGTTACCCACAGATTATTGAAAACGATGCGAAAATTGAATAATTTTAAAGAATTCTTTTGTTCTTTGCCGCAATGAAAGGCAACAAAGGATATGAAACATTTAATGTTAATTAAAAATCTTATAATTAAAGAAACACATGTCAACAAGTTTTCTTATTTCAATTGTACTATCAATAAATGAAATAATTTTTAAAGTTATACTTTACATTATTTTCTTATAAATTAACTCTTCATAGAAAACTGAGATTTGTTTTAAAAATACTTACATTTCTCACTTCATCAGTGTCGCATAAAACATCCCCCTCAGTGATGCACTGACTCTGCTTCCGATAGCGAATATAAGACAAGAATAAAAATAAAAGACTATGTACGCGACCGCAAATTACATCGGCGAACAAATTAAGATGCTACTATCGCGATTGAAATAATTGAAGAGGAGCACCGGTGCTCCGATAATCGAATTAATAACTACTAGGCGAAAAACACTGACTCTACAATCGCGTGTAGGTAAACTGTAAACGAAAATTTAAGCAGAGCCACTTGCTCTGGAAATACTAAAAAACTGCGGAGAAACCACTGACTCTACTGACCGCATTGCGCGCGGTCACAAAATTTTCTGAAATAGAACATGTTCATCCTATCGAGTGTTTGTTATCAAATATAGATATCTATTTGTTTTTGTAAGTATTTTAACTGTTGTTGTTTCAGCTTAGTACCAGTCACAAATTATACACACCTCGATACTTACCTCACTGAGATGTCTACCATACGTTTTGTCAGCTCGGCGTCACGTAGTAGAATGACGACCTTCGCCATCGCCCTTTGCTGTTCGGCTATGTTCGACATCCGACTAAAACGAAACACCATTTTTCTTTACGATCGCTTGTGTTTCCTAGAAATATTTCAACGCACACGTTACTCGATAAGTGGCTTTTTTTGTTTCGCGATATATTGTTGATATTTTCCACGAAAAACAAGCTTCCCGACCACAGGCAGAAACAAGATATAGCCGCAAATAATGGCTGCTATTATGTTACTACTTATCTACAACGCGGCTGTATATCATACAAGTTTTATGCGTGGTACGAATTATAATTTAATAGAGACATATTACTAAAATTCTACTTATTTCCACAAGAAATTTGAGGAATGCTTACCTGTAGGCGAGAAGTTGATTTAACAATATGGCGCCGCGTCACTCTGCTCCTGCGCATTCCCGTTTGAAAGTGTCGCGTTCGCGCCATTTCTGATTCAAAGCTAGCGAAAGAGACGCCATGGAACAGAATCGAACTGAAATCAGAGATAAATGTATTAAGAATCACCAATATCATGGTAATATTGCTAAAAACTGCAGAATCTATTGCAAGATAATGGAATTCAGAAGTGAAATACGTATACGCATACGTCAAAGATAATACGTATATGCATACTGGAGTCGATTAGAAAATGCACGCCGCGCGGTGTGATTCCGTTCACTGCACAATATTTACTTAATTTCTTGCAAAATATTCATTAATATTAACAAAGAAACCACAGAAAACTTGAAAGACACGGAAACGAAAACAATGTATATCATTTCATGTCTTCAAGAATATATTAGACTGTGTGACATACCTTAATTCGACGGGCACTCTGAACACATCTAATCACTACGAGATCCCTTGGTCGAAAGAAGGAGAGCTTTGAAATAGATTGCGCTGATTGGCTGGTAGCTGATTGGGCGATGGGGGTGATGTTCCTTCCTTACGGCGCGTGTTTTTGAATATCATATCGAACTGAATATTTTTTATTGCAAGTGTTACAGTATGGATATTAGTCGAATAGTAAGATGCAAATATATTTATTAGTAATAACAAACGCATCTGTGTAATCAAATGTTTGTAATGTTTGTTGCACTATAGAATAAGTAAACTATTTCCGGCCAACTAATATTTGTTTTTCTTTAACTTTATTTAAATTACAATTCCTACCGTTGTGAGCTTCCAGATAGTTTTCTAGCATCTTTTCACACAGACGAGATATAAGAGATCATTTCACTGACGAGATATAGGAATTCATATATCTCGTCTGTGACCGTAGCTCAATTTTCCTACCGAAACGTTGACCGAGAAATAGCTATCCTGATTTCCCCCAAAGCATTCACATATATTCACACAATCGTATGAGTCCTGCCCCATTACTTCAGTAAATAATAGTTCTTCAAGTGATCACTGTTCATGAGCAGGGGACGCTCAAATCAGTGTCGGATTTCTGAGTCGGTATGGCCGTCACGTTGGGCCACGAAAGTCCATAAGATGTCCTGTCTATTCCTATATCTCGTCTATGAAGTAGTCCACTCAGAAAAATCATTCCTTATCATGTCATAGTAAGAGAACAATTTTTTAAGTTTTTTAAATTTATCGGCGCCACCTACAGGCGTATGATTCAAAACTAGCAAGACTGGCAACTAACCAATGACGTCACTTCCCAGTTAAACGTGGCTGCCTTGTGAGTCAAGGAAGGAGTGGCTTTGCGATCTGTCAAGTTAAATGATTTCTTGCGAAAATTAATGACTCGTTGTATCGATTAAGTTCTACCTGTGTGCTTAGTATACATAAATTCATTGTGCAGTAGTTCTAATATACGAAGAAAATGTCGTCTTCGGGTGATTTTGGAAACCCGTTGCGTAAATTTAAGCTTGTCTTTCTCGGTGAACAGAGCGGTAAGTATTTCCTGCACATACTTCCGTTGATTTCGGATCAATATCGGCAATGCAGGCGTTCGTTTCGTTTCTCCAAAGACGCCGTGGATATTGAATATAAGAATTCTTTCTTTCACGTATCAGTTCCAGTCACTGTTCTAGGTTATTTAGATCAATATTTCTGCTCGCTGTGCAGCTTTATCGTTGCGATCGAATTCGGCGTCGTTCTTGTTGTCACCATTCTAATTTGATATTTAATGTTTATTATGATGTCTATTAATTCTACATGCATTTCTGTGTGAAATGTAGCATTTTTCGTAAGAATATCTACCAGCTATTAAAATTCATAATTTATGGGCCATAACGTCATACGTCTACGTAATGTATTTGTATCTCTTTAAGTAGACCGAAAAATATATGGAGATACCGGAATTGTAATATTTATTGAATGTGGACGATATTGGAGATTTATTACCTTTTCCAGAGGTTGATAATACTCTTTTATTATAAATCCATATCTATATGAATACTTCAGCGTGTATCATTTTTATATGTATATACTTTCAAATAATAATTTAGAAGGATTATTTTTGCAGTTGGAAAAACCTCTCTTATCACACGGTTTATGTATGATAGCTTTGACAACACGTACCAGGTATGCAGCTAATGATTTTATTATATAAAATTGTCTATATACAAGTCACTGGATTTTTATACGATCTTATGTGAACATTATTCATATACAGAGAACAAATTAATTTGTCTATTAATACAAACATTTTTTTTTAAATCTAATATGTACATTCTCAGTTTTCTCTTTTGCCTTACAACCCACACTTTAATTTTCTGAGATCATCCATATTTCAGTGGCATACTTTCCAGATTGACCTTATGATAATATAGTTTGGTTCTACTTTCATTTTTCAAATCCTTCCATTTAATACCTGCTCACCTGTAATTTTCCAGAAAAATATATTTCTGTTTTAAAAAGTGGCCGGTATTAATTGTCACGGGTAAATGCTAGTAGGAGAAGGCAATAGGGAGAGGCCAAGATATTGACTTTTTCTAATATACAGAGTTAAAGAAATGAAGTGCACCTTTATTCTTTGATCGCAATTGAACATTACTGATCTATTTTCCTTTTTTCATTCATGAATTTTATATGTGCCCTCCAAACAGTAATATTTATAGATGTAAGAAATGTGGAGAAGATAGAGAATGTAGCAGTAAAGGGATATATATTTATATTAAATACTTATTACAGGCTACGATAGGAATAGATTTTTTAAGCAAAACTATGTATCTGGAAGATAGAACTGTAAGATTACAGCTATGGGACACTGCGGGCCAAGAGCGGTTTAGATCTTTGATACCTAGTTATATCAGAGATTCTACAGTTGCTGTAGTGGTGTATGATATTACAAGTAAGTCGATGTTCAATTAACTATTGGTTGCTTGGCTATGCTACATAAATGGAATCAGCTCAAGTGAACTATTTACACAGATGCAAACTCATTTCATCAAACATCGAAATGGATTGACGATGTACGGACTGAAAGGGGACACGATGTAATTATTATGCTAGTTGGTAATAAGACAGATTTGGGCGATAAAAGACAAGTTTCGATGGAGGAGGGCGAGCGAAAAGCTAAAGAATTAAATGTAATGTTTATTGAAACTAGTGCTAAAGCTGGATACAATGTGAAGCAGGTAAGCGCATATGAGATAAATTTCTGTTCGGTCTAGCTAGACTCGTTTTAATCTAATCTTTGTTATTATCAATCAGCTGTTTAGAAGAGTAGCAGCAGCTTTGCCAGGCATGGATTCCACTGAGAATAAACCACCCGAAGACAGTATCCTTTGTGTAAGATGTGTAATGCGCACATTTGCATGGTACATATAGACAAAATCATATTTCAGGGATTTTTCTTTCTTCAAACACAGCACCGGACATATATCCCACATCCTGAATTTATATTACATTTTACACTGCTTAGCAGATTGGGGTTGTTCGATTTCGATCCATCGCGGTAATCTTTCGTATTCTTTATTTTTTACAGAAACCTTGCCGATTATTTGTATTTCTTCTTCTTTGCAAGCTAAAATTATTTCGGACTTCCATGATAATTACATATATATATATTTCGTAACGTTTCTGAATATTTTCCCAGTTTTGGCATAGGTACTATTAATTTTTTAGGTGTCAGTTTGAATCCATTAATTTTGTCTATTATTGTTTAACATCATTAACAATTTCATTTTGTTCCGTTATCTTTTTGTGTTTTCCTTAATGTGTTGCTAAACCTGTAGTGCAAGAAGTAGTTCTGAAGGACACACCAATCGAACTGAAAGCATCGGAGAGCAGTTGTGCATGTTAAACCAACCGAACAGCCTAATGGTAGACAAGATACTGATCTAAGTTAATTTATAAATTAAACTCTGATTGATAGGACAGTGACATTCAGTCCGTGTCTTTTTTTCACAAAGTAAAATGTGGAAAGTAACAGCACTGTACTGAGTAGCTATAATCTTCTTTTTTTTTTCAAGAGGGAGAGAAAGTATCACGCGGTAGCTTAAGCAGACTGCTTTTACACAATAACGTGTTTGTGTGTACTACATAGTATATCATTGCATCAACATACTTCAATTTATTTAAATTTTCGAACTTCATCTGAGTAGCTTGCTTTTTTAACGAGTCAATAATTAATAATCACTATTCATAGACGGTGCTTCGATCTCTTTTTTAATTATGAAACAATTTGGATAAGGAATATTTTGTTTATCACAGTGTACTTACGGTAATTTTAAGCAATTAAACTTTTTACGTTCTGCATTCTGGAAGACAAAAATGAAACATATTAATTAAAATACTAGTCGTATGCATGATCAGTGCTGCAACTGCATGATATATGGTGCACTTATATATATACGTATATTTGTAGCTATGTATATATAAGTTGCGATACGAGATAATCTTACGATGAAACCATAGAATTACGTATTGCGTAAATGCAGTCAAAACAATAGTCAGCTATAATCATTTACGAGTTTGAACTGATTGCAAATAAAAGCAATAACAGTCCTATACGTTTACGAATAATGCATTCGATTTAAACTTGGACCGATCTAGAATAAAAGAGGATTCGTACGATAGGTACCTGCGTGCGTATTGCAAACGAAACACTACAAACAAAAATTTAACCAATGCAAAACTAGCAGCTAACGTTATCTTTTTCTTTTTATATATAATTTAAGAACACATTGCTCACGCATAATGGTTTTTCCTTAATTTGGGATCACCGCTGCATAAACTATCATATTGCATTTCTTATCGAAGTATTATTTATATATTAAAACTGAATAATTCGATCATAAAGAATAAAACATGCAAAATATTTAGATAGGGCATATGAGTAGGAAACCAAACAAAAAAATAGTGACAAAATCGAATTTGTATATATTAACTTAAAATTTGGGATATGGATAGACAGAATGCTATTATACCTGATATTATGACATTTTTGTTAATAATTATTGTAATATTTTAATTTATATAAAAAAACCAATAGCATTATCATTTTCGTTATATTGTTTTTTTTTTAAACCATATTTTTTTTCTTGCCACTTTTTCCTCGTTAGACATATTTCCTTCGTTTCGCGATCGCTATAAGTTCCATCATTATCTATGGGTGTTTTACATAGGTTTTATATATAAAACGCTTTGTATCATACCATGACATTACGATAAACAGCACCCGTTCTGTAACTTAATTAAGGTGCTTTGTGGCTGTAAAATTTCACTATAATTAATATTAGGGAATGCTCCGTCCCGTTTTTGAACTATTTAAATTTTATATGCTTTTTAATTACAAACTATTCTAGCTTTCGAAAAGAGAAATACATACATACGTACTGACTCATACTTTTAATGGGATTAAATCTACAATTAATATTAAGGCCCGTATCGTATACACTTGAAACATCTTTGTGACAGTCTTTTGACTGCACGAAGGCTCACTCTGCTGCCTAAATGCAAAAGAATCGTTCAAATCTAGCTATCAGGCCTAACGTTCTGTTATCTATAGACGTATTTGTAAGATTACGACGGCCGATCGATCTCGTCGAACGGCACGACGAGCTGCTTCTGAATGAATTAATAGCTGAATGTTAGCGACAACCGTATGTATGTACACACGATCGACTCGCGATCTCATTAAATTAAAATCAAAAGGAAATGGTCACTGTGATAACGCCTTAACACACGAAAGCAGCTGTCGATTTACAGAATCAATCACCGATGCAGAATGGCTCGGAGTCGGAAGGGGAAAGCGGCTGCATTTGCTAGGGAGGTGGTTTGTCAGTGTGCAGCTAATAATGCTAACTCCTTGAGACATTCTGATACCAAACAAAAATCATCAAGTACTATTAACAAGATGCTGGCTTCTTCTGATGTCTACATCGTGGCCCATAAGTTAACGCGCCGGGCGAAGGCACAAAACGTTTCATTGACACCGCTCTTACCGACTACTTCTGACCCCGATCACTATCATTTTAAGTCGTTTAACTATAGCGTGATTCGTTTTCCTATGATTCCTGTTACTCCGAGGACAGCTTCGTGCGGTTTATATTGCGCGTTGCTATTTTCTTGTATCCGCCCCAGTCGCTCTTCGACGGGTGCTAATAATTAAATATGAAATAAGAAGAAAAGTATTCAGTGTTCGAATTACATCGATGTAGAGGCTGCGTCACGATGATAGG
Source organism: Nomada ferruginata (assembly GCA_963583965.1). NCBI lineage: Eukaryota > Metazoa > Arthropoda > Insecta > Hymenoptera > Apidae > Nomada > Nomada ferruginata. The sequence goes on from OY757223.1 coordinate 1,857,912, forward strand.
GTGGCTCTTTCGTGCTCGTTAGAACATCTTTGAAAGCGTCGTTAGGCGATCGAGGCAATATATGCAACCGCTTTTTTCTGTGACGTTGTATGTACATATCACGATTTTTGATGTCGCGAATGATTGAAAAAACAAGCACCATCGATCTCGCTACAATTTATTTTACCGTGAAATTGCACCAATTCTACCACTTCCATCGCTTAGACAGGCAGTCGATGCACGAACCGATTTATTCACCTGAACAGCGTACCTCGCTCATCCTATCATCGTTCAATTCGATATTTATTAATCGCGATTTTGGTACAATAAACAATCTACCCGACACGCACAAAACACCGAGAAGCTTAGACGAGAGTCTTCTATAGACATACGAGATATATTCTAGACCTTAACGAAAAAACGACTGAAAGTAAAATGTTTTCTTAGCCCATCAGGTAGTCGAGGGGAGTCGAACGATCGAGTGACCTATTTGATGATCAGTTGTGAAAATTGTAACCCGCGCGTAGGAGAGCATGTTATTATTGGCGACAACGTCGAGTTGGCGGATTGTTCAAGGTTTATAATATTGTAATCGTAATTAACAATCTTTATAGACGTTTTTCGATTATCTCTTGATAAATAAGCGGGCGACTCGATACGCGATCCGTTCATAAATTGAGGAAGAAGACGCTCGTCGGGGGAAACAGTATACAGAAATAAGGCATTGTTCTTTTATCAATACTTGAAACGAGAAGAGAGAAATAAGTGCTCAATCGCTTGCTCGCCATTTTCTACTATTATTCGAGTGTACCGAGTTGTGTCTTCTTTATCGCATAAACGAGTGCTTAAAATTAATTAATCAAAACCTCTTAGCAAATTCACGGATGTGATATAAGTAAAAAAAACAAAAAAACAATGCGGCCAATAATTGGGTACCAGTGGACGATGTTGATTGTTTTAGTAAATGTTAGTCGCATTCTTCGGACCTACAGTGGACCGAAGACGGGCGGATATTTCACCTCCGAATAGATGATTGAGGGTGCGTCTTCTTTCTGACGACACACACATATTCAAGCGAACGCGAATACAGATGAAAGGAAACGTAGGATTCGGTCTGCGAAAAAACGCGTGCGACAATTCATGAACGTGTCTCGTACGTCGCACATTTTTGGCGAGTGCCGGCCAAACGAAATGCCGTTGCGGAGCTCCAGCGACACGAAACATTCTCGACCGAGCAATTACTGCGTACTGTGCCAGGTACACGAGGAAACGCTTTGGGCAAGGCCGTGGCGCGTGTATGATAAGGGATGGGGATATATAATTTGGAAATGTTATCGGCGAACTATACCGAACGCGAAATTCGATTCCTGTGACGATATTTGAAAGTGCCACGAGGGAAGCGGGCCAATTTTACATCTGCTAATTAGAGTATAGAAAATCATTGAAGACGAGTAACGCGAGTGCAAGGAAACTACCCTCGCAACGTGATCACAATATCGCTGGCGCGCGTAGGTTTTCCTTTGGTGTCGTCGATGTACATTGATGTGATAAGGCTTGAAGCTCGATAAAACGATGAAGGAAAGAAATACGGAACAGAAGTTATGGACACGTTGTAACTCATTAATCCGCCGTGCTTAACGCGAGCTCTACGTGCACTAGCAACCGTTTCTTCTGAACGCTAAACTGTCTCTCTAGCGCAGCCCCTTGTGCGTAACGTGTCGTGTAGGGTCCATTCGCACCGTCGTGTATCGAAGCGTGCGAACAACCGGAAGTCCTCTGGTACGAGTCCCGGGGAAGTTCAGTTGTTCGAAAGACCAAAGACTTTTACTTAAGAAATTATACTCATTGAAGGATGGAGCTACGGTGGAGCGATTTGAAGGGCGTCTAAAGAGAATCGATCTGGAAGGCTGACTCGTACCATTCGACACCTTCACGCACGCGGAGCGTATATACATATACATATATTTTTCTTTCATTCGGTTTCGCCCGAGCGGAGAAGACAACCGGCTGCAGATCTCTGTGAGAAACGCGTCCGTAGCTCGACGTAGGATAGATCTTTCGCGACTTTCCCGTACGAAGGAAATATACATTTGTGCTATGTGTTTCAATCTGTCGCCGCAGTTTGCAACGCTCACGCCTAAAAAGAGAGTTTGTCATTTCTTGCACGGCCAGAGGTGTGCTTCTGGTGTAGCTATAACAAGTATTCTAAACCTCCGCGCGGCTGCAGCGACTGCCTCCTCCGTGCTGGTGAAACGAACGAATACTACGGAAGTACGCCGATCTAGTCGGAACGATCGATGATCGTTCAGTGATCCACGGTGCTTACTTTTCGGGGCGTAGTGGGATTGATATCCTTTCGGTTGCGGTTCTACCCTTTCGCTACGACAGAGTTTGTAAAGAATCCGTAGGAATTTTTATCGGGGCGCTGTGTTCCATTAATTCAGCAAGCGATTTTTATTTGGAGATTGGGTGTAGGTAATATATTTGATTGCCTCTGTTTTTTGTAGGAATGCATTTTGTCCTGGGACCGGTCTCCGAATAGATTATTTGAATTAAAAAAAGGATTCGCAGTTCGTTACGCAGCACGCAAGTTTTTCGTCTCTTATTTAAATAATTAAGGTCCAGATGGTTACTCTTCGGAGCGAAAGGGTTAGCGAAGATTTGATAATCTTGTAGTGACAATGATTTGTAGCGTTTCGGAGGATTCTTGTGAATGTAATTTGCAAGGCAGCCGCGTGCTGTGGTAATGTTATTGTAGCCGATGTTTCTTAGCTAGAGGTATTCGCTGTATCGTCTCTTTGCAATTAAATTGTCATACTTAACGTAGCAGTAGGGCGCGATATTTATTAATTGTAAAGTTCAACCCTTCAAGTCTTCGAGGCTTTTGAGCTTCTTTTTAATATGATCGTATTGAAAAATAAAATCCACTGCTTAGACGTAGGAAGAAGAAAGGAAAAATAAAGTTCGTAGAGGTACCTTTTTTGTACGTTCTATTTCACACTTTTTTACGATAGTTTGGTACCGTTCGTAGAATATTTTCCCGTTTCCCAGGTGTTTCATTCGAACGGAACGAAGGCCCAAGGCTCGAAGGGTTAGACGTCCCAAGGCTTTAAGTTTCTCCGATGCATTTAATATAAAATAGGAACTAATGTACGCTTTTGTTTAACATGATCGAACGAGATCTTGCAGAAATATAATTGAAAATAAACACACAGAAGCTCTCTATTTCTTCGCGATCAACGGAATCGAAAATTTTTAATTGACCATCGAGAATCGCTCCCTCGCGTTTGTACTTACGTCCCGTCTAGACCGGAAGTCTATAAAGTGCATTTACGACTCACACGTTCTATATAAACATACACGCATATTATGTATAGTATAATTGTCGCGATTGGGTCCGGCGTGGAGGCGAAATAAGTGGATACCAAGATTGCAAATGGGGGTGATTACTATTGTTTCCCCGTTTACTGTAATAACGATTTCTCATTTAGCTTCGAGGCTACGTAGCTATAGAGATCGCGTACACTGGCACACCGATTGTATCGTATTAACATTAGGGGACACGTATCGTCGTTTTTCGACTCACACGGTTGTCCGTGCAACAACGAAAGAAAGCGCGAAGAGAAGCTGCGATAAACAAAAAAGAAAAGAAAAAGATTCATGCAATCGTTTCGCCTAGTTCAGTCAGTCGTTTCGAATCGAAGACAAATGTTTCTTCTATGGAAAACATTGCAGTATGCTTTGCTTCAGAGTTCTTTACACTCTTTGCGCTGAGTTAATTGAGATAGGAGTACGTGCACGTTACGATATTCTGTATGAAGCCTGTAAACGCTAACTGAAAGACAATGATTTAAACTAGGAAACCTCCTTACGATAATTATTTCCTAGCGTTTTCACATTCATTACGTAATGCCAGATGCAAGGTGTGCAAAGTTGACAGTAGCGGTAGAGTTTCCAGATTTCCGAGTAATAAATCGACAATATGCTCTTGGGGACCGGGGGGCCATTATTCGATTAAGGTGGGACGGTGATTTAATCGCAGGTAGCAGTGTTGCAATCAGACGATCCTATTACAATGCAGTCGCGTTATCTTCGAAGTCCGTCGAGGACGTCGTTTCTCGAAACCAGACGTTGCACATCCATGTTACAATTCGATTGTAATTCGTCACACTAGATCATGATGGATCTCCTGCGAGAGTGCATTGTCTGTATAATCGAATCACCTGGCTCGACCGCTAGTGTAAACGAATGGAGCAGCGATACTAATAGCAAGCCACGGTGTATGTCCAATACCGTGTTTGCAGGCTCGCATTCTGTCGTCCGCAGGGTATAACTGCGAATCCAGAATAATTAACATTCGGTAGAAGGGGCTGCAATCGTGCCACCGAAGGGTTCATCCGAGATACTTCGACGTTACGAAGTTCGAGACGCGAAAGGGTTCTCCAGCGAGTGGAACTTGGTGAAAAAATGTTATTGAAAGCATTACTGAAGTTTCGTTTTAATAATGGCCAACGACCCGAGAAGAAGTATCGTCAGAGCGCGAGGGGCAGCTTCTATTGTTCAATTTTTTCTCCTCTTTCGGTTTTCTCTGCACGTATTCTTTTTTCACCCTCCGTTTTTTTTTAATGCAATTTCAATCGGATCGTGAATATAATCACCCTACGAACAACTTTTCATTTTGCCGGAGAACTTTTTACGCCGGTGAACGTGTTAGTGAGATGAGTGGAGAGCGAATAATTGGGTAAGTCTAGCAAATATTGCCTCTAATTAAAAACGAAGTTATAAGAAACCTCGGTAAAAACATAAAAAAAAAAAATGAGAATATACGCGGCTTAATTTAACGAGAGGAAATTCGATTAATCACGTTATTAAAAATACAGCGAAATTCAGGTACTCGCTGTTAATTGAAAAGAAAAGTTTCTTTTTCATTAGAATTGAAGATCGAATAAGCGGATTTTACATTGATGAGGATTTATAAAGTTGTAGAATAAAAACTCCGATTCATATTAAATCAAGCGAAAATATAAGACTCTCTGCTGACTTTCCAATTCGTTCACGCTCGATCAATGTGTTCGTTTATGTGACTTATTCGTTATGATGGATGAGAAAAACCATGGACCGTCTTTTTGTACCATGTCGTCTTCATTCGAAACGGGCTTGCAGGATTTTTGCAAAGTTATCATAATTGTATGTCGCGTTTACATTATTCAATTAGTGGAGCTTTAATCGAACGAAGGAATAAAGATTTGTGTTCAGAAGCTATTTCTGTTGCATTTATTTATATACTCACCCTCTTCCAAGTTATTTTTTTTTGCAACATGCGGAAATGTATTCCAATGCAGCACGATTGAATATTCATATTGATATCTCCGGCTGAAAATCGACGTAGAACGTAAACACTTTCTTTGCAAGTGGTTTACCCATCGTTTTCACAAATGCTAAATAATCAGGTGGTGATCTTTTTAGGGTACGCTGTCAGGATTTCGTGGTTGATAGTAATTGTTTACACAGTTTATTGTAATGTCAATTATATACAAATTTAAAATTACGTCCAGTGCTTCTACGCTGACACATCATTTCGTTACTCGACACAAGTGCAATTACAATCAGATTCTCCGTTTCTTTCTCTGTCGTTTCAAACACCACAAACTTTCGCCACATTGATATCAGCGACTCGACGAATCACTAAGATTAATTATTTATTATTTACAGTCTAAACCCATTCTCTGTTGCACAGCTTGTTCATTTCTCTTCGCCTCCTACAAAATTCTGACTAAAATCAGTTCGCTCTTCCCTTCCCCTTTCGTCTTTCTGAATTCGAACCGCAACTGTACACGGGATCGACGATTTCCTGAATCGTATCGATCGCTGTCGAAGCATTGACAATTCCTGTGATTTACGCCCCTACCGAAAAGTATTAACTTCTGGCTGTGTGGCAGTATTCAGTTTAATTTAAACGATAAATCTCCTATCTTAAGGTGACCTCGTTTTTTTTATCTCGTTAGTAAAAAAGAGCCCTCTTAAAGAACCATTTAATTCGAGATCTCGGTTGCACCGTATTAACTCCAATCGGTTTTTTTATTTTTGGTATTTTTTCATTGAGCATCTAGATCGGTCGACACTACTTTCAGCTTGTTGAACTTAGCCACATGACTTCGTTTTCGATGGCAGTGACAGCGTACAGATACTTCAACTAATTTACACGGGGGAAAAAGGGGATGATTGAAGTTTCGCGTGTCGCTGAAAGTGTTGGCGATGACGTAAATTAATTTTATCCGATCGGTTTTACGCTTCGGCAGAGAAAAGAATTCTCTCGTCGCGGCCTGAATAAATTTTGTTTCTTGTTTATTGTACAGAATTATTCAGTCGAGCTAAAATTCACGATTGGAAGAAAGAAGGTCCATTTGGGAAATCTCAGTGTTTTCTTGACGATCGAAGATTCTACTTACATATCGTTACTACATATCGAAGACTACGCGATTTTCGGCAGTTGGTCGCACGGTTCTCTTTTACGGTAAGTAGAAAACTCTGGTGTAAACATTTTATCGTTCAATGAAGTCATTTCGTAGACATTAATTTCGTCGAACGTTCTTGAGGATTTTCAAGGATCGTCGAGAATCGTCAAAAACATACTCGCCATCAATTACTCTCGTCTGTCGCATTGTCGTGCGAATGAACACATTATTTTCCTATCATTTATCGATGGTGGATCTTGACAACCTTTCTGAAAGAGACCATCTCAGAAATGTGTAATTGAGTTAGAACCGTTTGAAAGTCGTTTTTCCGTTCCTGCTCAACAAATTTGGCTAATACCTGCGACGATGTTCACGACAAAGCTTCAGAGAACCCCCACTCAAAATCCTGTATCACTCACCACCTCGAGCCTTCGAGTACACAAGCGAACGGTGCACAGAAAAATCCAAGAAGCACTTTCTCCAACCATCACGAGACCATTAATCGTCCATAAATATTCTGCACCTGCAAGGTGCTCGTGGAGTCAGACCCTCAGCTCGTCCATTACCTGCTGCTGATGATTGTGTCCCTTTTTTAATGTACCAGTCCCAGTCATTGCCATACTCTCTTGCTGCAACTGATTGGGACTAATTATTAAATTCTGCCCCGGTTTCCCCGGTTTCGTATTTTTCGGCGGCGGCGGCGGCATGGGCACGTGGCAACTGTTGTTCTGCAGATCGGCAAACTCTGGCGGTGGAATGTGCTGAATGTGATGTCTGTCGGCTGTCTTCGTGTCTAGGTCTCCGCAGATATTGTTAGGCATTTGTCCGTTCTCCTGTCGTTTTTTTGAGCAGTTGTGCTGGTTGCTTTTGTCACGCTGATAGTAGACACCGGCGAAGATGAGTACGTTGAGGATCAGGAGGCTGCAACCGATCGCTATGGTCACGCTCAGGGCAGTAGAATAAGCTGCGAAGCCGTCCTCAGGTTGCGCAGTCGAGTCTTCGACGGCCAGCTCGCTTGGTATTGCTGTGGTTACGTCCTGCGTTCTCTCTGCGAGGGTCACTTCCGCTGTGGTCATTCTGGTGGTTGTCGGTATCCTCTGAATGAACCTGGGAGGTACCTGAAATAAATCAAATTAGTTAACAGCTGCGTTGGAGCATTCGAGCATCGATCTTTAAATCAAGAGCATCACCTGGAGGATGGGTATAATTTTAATTTCGTGAGTACGATTTTTTTAATGCAATTTCTTATTTTATAACGTTTAGAAGTGCGGCAACTTTCACTAAAAATATGCTGCCACATGTTTGACCATCCTCAGAGGTCACTCTGCACGCAAAACGCAAAAAAAATAAAGATGGAAGGTACCTGTTCCGTGTCAAGAAGATGATGCGACCTAGGAACGTCGTCGGAGCCAGGCTTATGGAGGTCTGGCACGAGGTTCAGCCAGAACGAGAGTCTGTGAGCCCTGTAGTGGTTCTTCAGCTTCGACTTGAGCTCTGGAAACACGGATGAAGTCTCAGTCAGGCGAGCGACGAACGGTTGCGCAGAGAAAGAAAGAAAGAATGAAGGCAATGCCTCTTGGAGGGAACGAGGGAGCAACTACGTCCAACTGCCGCGATAACCTCGAAAGGCCACGCTCTGCAGCAGAGCCTTTTCATATTAACAGCAGGGTAATTAATTATTGTCGCGTGGTAATCTCATACAGAAGGCAGCTTCGTTAGTCAGTGCGCTTCAAAGTTCCTGCACTGGCTGTCGAGGTTGCAGTGGGAAAGGGCGCCGACAGTTACCCCTTAGGCTGGCTTTGCATCGACTTTTCTACTTGCGGCCGCGCCGCGGTATAGTTTGAACCGCACAGTGCCCTAGCGCGAACCAACTTTCCCGCGTTAACCCTTGCTTTTAGTCGCCCGAACGACTCCCCTTCTCTGCGTTTCACTTTTTAGATCCGCTGATGAATGATACATACATGGAATCTCTAATTTTAGTCCCGTCGACCTGACGCGGATCGGAAGTTAATTTTTATCGAAACAATTGGCCCGAAACGTGAACTCCATTCTCGACAAACTGTCATCCTAGTTCCCCGTCGGCAACGTGAATTATGCAAATAAATCTTCGCTAATCTTCTTAGTTACACGTACGAGGTGCGTCACAGTGGTGCGAGACGACGTTCATTATACGCGCTTCACAGGCTAATCGGATTAAATAATAGTTCTCGGCGTCGTTTGGAAACGAGTAGCGAGAGATCTCGCCGAGAGGCGAGCGCGAAAACTGGCGGATTGTTTTTCCCGGACGTTTTATTCGACAATTTTCCGAGAAGTGGTTCGAAGCCCTTAACGAGTAAGGCTCTTCCTCCACGATTAATGTCCCCGAGTCGCGGGTTCAGGCTAATGCGAAATTCTGTAAAGTGTGCTAATTGGAAACTTTAGCGAGGATCAAGATACTGAGGGAATTTAGGATTGCAAAGAATCGAACGTTTCCTAGGATTTTCTAATTACGAATTTTTAGCAGAGGATTGTTAGTAGTTCGAATTAAAGCGAAACGAGAGAAATCATTTCTGCTGGAAAATCAGGCAAAATAAAATTGGTCATCGACTGGAAACTTTAACCAAACTCAATTTCAGTCTCACCTATGCTCAGATACTTCTTGTGCACCGCCTCGTAAGCGACCCAATCGATGTTCTTGAACTTCGTTCTCTCTGGTCTCAACGGACCCACGTCAGGCGTTCCCTCGTTCGGGTTCCTGCCGACGAATACATGGAACGATCGTTAATTTCTGGTCCAAACTGCCGATGTAAAATTACTATTTGGCAACTCACCCTGTACGCGCGAAGTTCGTCAGATAGAGTATCACGCTTTCAGACAGAGCCATCTCAGCCTTTGTATAATTCTTTGGCCAATGGGACAGGCCGCCCACCAAGGGTGCTCCGAAAAAATATGGCAGGTCCTCGCCGTGGATGCAGCCTTGCTTCTGCGAATGAAGTACTCGTGAAGCTGTCTGTTAGATAAATTAGTTTTATTTGAAACTGAAGGGAGGGCTATGGAATAATTAATTGACAATGATTAAATGATTAAATGATTAAATGATTAAAAATCGATATAAAAATGGGACATTCAATGTTCTTTCTCTTGATCTTGCGAACGAATTAGTGTGTTCCACATAGACGAATTTATCCGCAGATATTCATGGTATTTTAACGACGTGGGACGTTGGTTGGGCATGATATGTAGAGAAAGCAATTGCTATGAACCCCTTTAAAAAAGTTCCCTACTTTTATTTGAAGGGCTGAGCGTGATTTGTTAGGAAATTGCCTCATACAAGTGCTCGTCTTTCTCGTCGTTTAACAGAGAGTCTTTGAAATTTATTAGATTTATACTTGCTCCTGTATCTATAAAATTCCCGTAAGTGTTTTACGGCCAGGCGTGAAGATACGCGAGATCTAATATGTTCTTAATTTTGCCGTCAAGAAAATCGCAAAACGGCACGTCGAAAAATACACGGGAAGAAAGGAGTTATCATAAAGCACGAGTGTCGTGGCTGTGTGACAAATATTCCTCAGCTTCGGGACTTCATTTTGCCCGGGCCGTTTGCAGGATAAATATCATCCTTCCTTTGAGACTATGCTCGGGCGTGATGCACTGACACGTTAAAAATAGCAGCGGCGCGAAAGCGCGCGAAGCAACGTGAAATATGGCGTTTGTACGGAGAATTTTGCAATTTCCCCCGACGGGCCGGCTCGATAAACCGCCTTTAACGCGTTGGGAGATATTAAACGATCTCCCCTTCCGACCATCGCTGCGAAATATTCAATTTGCAAACAGATCAGTTCTTGCCTGTTTCGTGCTACTTCGTCTGATGATGTTCCTTCGAGCGGATTCATTTTTAGGCCAGGAGGTTCAAAAGGGAGGAATTCTCTTTGAACATTCCAGGGTAATGGAGACCTTCTGTATCTGTTGCGGCTCCTTCGCTTCCTCCCTAATATTTCTCTTATCGATTCCTCGGCGCGTCTTCGCTGCCTTTTGAAAATCATGTAGCCCGTTGCACTTCCCCGGAACAGCTGCTTCTACTTATCCTCGACTTTGTGACGGACCGATCCTCCACGCTACGTCCTCGTACAAAGGAATCATTGAATGCGCTTCGAGATCGAAGATGGATGGATATCGGGAATTGTTGGACGCCCGTTTCTGCAATAATTACATCGACGTACCGCTCTCTTATAAATCTGTCAACGTTATAAAAAAACGGAAGCAAGGCTGATATCCCTCACTCGTTTCGACAATTTCTTATCGCAATCCTTTTCACGTGGCTCCACGGTAATCTGCTTTTTCCTGCCGGCTTATTCCGCGATATTATATAATTTTTACAACCCCTTTGCCTCACAGGACAGCTACTTGATTATTCCTCGAAACACCGACAGCGTCTATTTACCTAGCCCATTTTCATCGTTGCCCACCATTCTGTATTTCTTCGTTGGCTTTAATTACGAATCTCCATTGTTTGCCCCTTTCAACGAATTATACCGGTTTGAATTTTATTTTTCAGCTTCTCCTACTTCGTGCTTGTTCTTCCACCAAGCTCTTCACTTCCGTTACCATGAATCTCGCATCCTTCCGCTGGCCAGAAGCTCTTCCACTTGTCCAGCTTCTTTCTTTCCTTGCCTCGGCCAGGTGCAATCGATACGTCCGACTCTCCGCCACGCTGGACACTGCTGGCCAACGAACTGGGTCGAAAAGGAACGAGAGGAAGCGTTTGTATTATATATTCGAGAACTCTGCCCGAGCTTCTGATCAGGGTTTCTCTTGTATTCCACCGGGGAACACTGGAATTTTTATGACGCAAATTTTTCCACGCGAATTTGTATGCCCTGTTTCCTTAATATTTTTTCACTGGAAATTTTCTTTGGAATTTCTGCGAATTTCGACACACGTCCGCCGATGGGATTAGTCCTTTCGTAAATTTTCCATGTCACCGATCCCCTCGCTTCTTTCCAACCGTTCCTTTCTTCTGCTGTTTTCAACCATCTCATTTCGCATACGAATACCGTCCTCCTTGCCGGCAAGAATCGAGGTCCTTGTAATTTTCCGGTGAACTTTTCAACCTAACGTTGGAACGTGCAACAAATATTCCAACGATACATTAAGACATTATGCATATGCAAAAGTTATCAGCGACTTATCGGATTATGTCAGCAGACGACGATGCACGAACATTCTGGCGTGCAATCGATGATCTAAATTTAAATTTAAACACGCTCCCGGCTGCCTTTGATCTCCTGCTCCTCATAACGCGACAGTCTTGCACGTTTTTCCCGGTCTTTGTCGTTTCTCCTGTTCTTTTATCGCGCGTCAAAAAGTTTGTTCCACTTAGCGAACGACGATCGTTCGGACAGAAGCAATTTCCGAAGAATCACAGTATCCTGATAAAGCTTTCGCTTTCGTGTCAGGCAATTTCGTTCCCAAGTTTCGCTCGGGGTGGCTCTTGACATCTTGGTACATGAACAATTTTTTCAAACACCCGATGCATACACACTTCACTTTAGGTGTAATCTGCAAGTGGTTGTATTTTCGTTAGTAAAGGGATTCATTTTGCGTGGCCGTGCTCCGCAACCCAATTAAAACTGCGGCCAGACTCCAGAGCTTGTTAAGGTTTTTTTCCTGATTACGTTATGTCCCCGTGCTATACCACCACCAGTTATGATAATTAAATATATTGTCCTTGTTATCGTTATTTTATCATAGTTTGTCTCGTGAACATATTCCTGGCACGCTGCTGCATTTCAATTTTCGGTTTGCTTCCTTTTTAACATTATTTGTGGCAGAAGTTTCATTTGGAAAGAATTTCAGCTTAAAACGTGTTAACGAAACTCTTTTTACTCCTGGCGAACATTTGCAAGTGAAATATGTAGTGAAATGTTTGGCCAGCGATTCTAAAATCGATGGTCGAACGAAACGCGAAGTTGCACCATCCCGCTATCAGAAATGTCACCGATTAGTCGACCGATAATTCGGTAAATCGCGGATTATAAATGCAAATTATTCGCCGCGCCAGCCAGACGAATTTATTAATTATTCGTTGCGAATTATCGATTAATTCAACCATTGAAATTCGATATTAAAAGTTGATCATTTGCTCTCCATTCTTAGTTTTCCCGCTTTACAAACTTCCTCCGTTCCTCCGATCCGATGCGCCGGTTTTTAAAAATAATCCTTTAAGATACACTTCCGGGGAAATCCAGCGTCAACGATTTCCCTATGGCCAAACGTTTCCAACGAGAATTGTCAAGAAGTTGTTCAGAACTTTAAACTCATCCACTCGATCCTCGACAATTTTTTTCCACTCCTTGTTCCACGGCTTCCTATTTTCTGCTTCGCTTTTTACACTCTTTAATCTTTCAAAATAATTCTTGCGCCAAGGTAAACGGCAAAGGCTTCTTCGGTTACCAAACGATCCTCGATTCAGAAAATCTTCAAGTTTTTAGTAACTTTCCTGTTTAATACTTTCTTTTCATCTTCAGCATGCCATTTCTTCGGCATGACTCTTTAACGAACTCGTGTCAAAAGGTGAAATTGTGTGCAACTTTTAACGGCAATAATATATTCGTTAATGTCTACTAATATTTCTCGTTACTCTTGTTCTCCTTCTTCTTCGTCTACTTTTATCTCTCGATTTTCCGTTCCTTCGTTTTCGATTCAAGCACGGTCGTTAGCACACGACCACGTAGTCATCCCACGTATTCCATGCACGTGGACCACAGAATTTTTCAATGCGCTTCCCCTCAATTACCAGGCCCGTTTAAGTCGTCTGTGTACACGCGCAATCGACAAACCGAAGTTTCATCTAAATTCCGCTCCCAGCCAGTCTTTACACAGACGCGCTTTGATGGGGATGCGTACACAGCTTCTCTTTGCAGACACGACGCGCGAGAAACAGGAATTTTTCACGAAAGAGCAAAGAAACGTGTCGTCGTTGAGCTTTTTAAAAAACCTTGAATCTTCGTTATCTAAATTTTTCTTTACCACCTGCAACGAGACGCATTCAGAATCATTCCTTTTGCAACGTCCGGGCAGTGGTGTTCTTGGGAGTTCTCTGGTTTTAATTAATGGTACGTTTGCCCGCGAACGAATCCGCAGGAGTTACAAGTTCGCGATTGGCTGATCGATGAACGGCTTCGTTCCACGGATTGCCAGAGTTCTATCGGCGAAGCGGGTTTCGGGTGGGCTCGTTGAATATTAATCTTTCACCGCGAGTAAATTGTCTTTTTCCTTTTCGCAATTACCAGAACGAAACCTATGGGAGCATAGTACCTGTCGTTTCAATCATCGTTATGTATAAGTAATGCCAACACACCTGAATCGGGTCTCGATTTTCCGCGACGTTTTTTGAGGTACAGGTTACTACACTCCATTCGCATAACGTTACCTTACTTCCTTTGATAATAGCTCCAATTTACAATAATGTCTGACCCAATCCTAGACAGTACTACTCGCCTGCCATTTCAACTCAGGCCACCAAAGCTTCTACGTTTATCTATCAACTTTTCCCAGCTGCATATATTACGATCGACAGACAGAAGCAATTTTCCCCGCCCCTGTCTAGCCCACCCTCTCCCCTTCCTTTTTCCAACGACAACTCCTCTGCACCGTTAATCCAGCGTTCTTCGAAATCCTTCGAAATCCGACTCCGTTTAGGAATTAATTTCATTACCGGCCCTGTCACCGAACTTCCAGTCGAGCTTTCCACTGTTTCTCCGCAATTAACGTGGCCGTATCGAGCCGCGTTTCCTTTTTCCGTTTCCATTTAAATTACGACTACCCACTGTCGCTCGCCGTTCCTCCTGGTAATTGTACAGGAAATTATCGGTAACGTTATCGGGCCGCGTGAATAACCGGTGTGCCAGCGGCAAACCGAAACTCCGACCGGAAGTACGGGGTTCTAACGTGACACACAACCGATCTCGCGCGTCGCTGCGCCGCCGTAATTTTACAATTTCCCCCCGCGTGTATCCGCTTCCTGTACGAAGCGACGCGTTCAAGATATACCGCGTAATGTACACGTGCACGCGGTAATAATATAATCGTACCCGGGAAATTCGTCCCCGTAGTTTGAAACTGCTCCGCCACCTTTCCAAGAGGGTGGCTGGGGCCGAGATGATACGTTGCGAGTTTCAGAAATTAAATGCGACAGTCAAGCACGAATATCGGGATTTCAGGAAACAATTGAATTTACATGCGCGCTCTCGACATGCTTAATTTCGCCCGCTCCTAATTTGATAGCACAGAAAATATTGTCAGGCGTACGTTAATTCTATAAATAAAATTTTTAATCATTGCCATTCAATTCTTCCTCTCGGAACGAAACACTTCTCTAAATTCAAGTCACCCCGGTATCTACCGCGTACGCGGTGTCATCCAAACAATTTCATTCTGGAAAATCCGCCATCGCAACGTTCTTATCCCCCCGTCCTGTTACCATCGCTTATTACATTTTTGCTCGAACGTTATATTAAAGAAGAACGCGGTACGCAGCAAACGCCAGGAAACTTTTTCCATTACGATTATGTTGCCCTGCACGCTGCGTGTCGTGTGCTCTCTAAGTTTATGTGGTAACGGAAAAATTAGCTGCGGGGGCGTCGAAAATTTCTTGGGTCGCCACTCCAACGTGCGACGCTTTATCCGCGAAACGAGGTAATTAAATGGAAAATAACCACGATGCCAGTGGGTTTCCGTGCGACAAATTTCCTCTGCGGCCACAGTTTCGTCTGAAACATACACCCCGAGGCAGCACCGCAGAAAATTGCTACGAGTCCACGAGAACTTTAGCTTTCTTCGACTATTGGCTGTCTTTATTTTTCAAACGAATATTCTGGCGGTGGGCTAAAAATTACCTTCCCCCGGGGGACAAAAAAAATAGCGGCCCCTATAATCAAGTTTCCTCCAGATTCCATTAGAGGCTAATTTACCTTAGCATTTGGGAAAGTTGAAAAGGTAATACACATTTGTGGTCTATCAGAAAAACACGAAGCTCGGAATAATGTAAAAGATATCTGTGATATAATGTTGCTACTAAAAAGTACAGGGATTGTTACTTTTCGTAATAAAGTCTGCGGCAGTGGTAATATACAGTCGGACGAGTACATATAATGATGTCATACATTCATATGGAGATATAGAGGATATTCCATTTTCATTTTTATTCGAATAATTTCATAATTTCACTTTATATATTTTTTGACGGTGCGCAGGGTTGCTTTTCTTTTTCCCCCTCACCGATATCCTATATTTCGAGTTCGTGTCATGCGTCGGCTGGGTAAAATCTTATCAGAAAAAAATTGCGCGCTTTAACCGGTAAGATAAATTATCTCCCTTTTACAGAACGGTGGCCGAGATTGTGCTTGTTACAACGAACGTACTCTCGTCGGAAAATTTAATACAGCCATTGAAAGAATGCCACGCAAATCTCTTCAATCTAACGCAAGCGAACATTTAGCAAACAAAAGAGTTCAACCGAGTCAATGCGTCATTAAGAGCACGATTTATCGATCGACGACTTTATTCATGCCGCGGATGCAATTTTTCTTTAATTTCATGCCTCGCACCTCGACAATGGAAAGCATCTTTCCCTTTGCACCGCTAAACTAGGAAACGTCACGACGAAAACGGATGCACGGCCTGAAGAATGGGATTTGAATTTGAATGAACCGGCAGGCATGGTGAATATACGAAGAAATAGCGTAATGTATCATCGTTAGTAATAAAATATGCGAGATGTGGGTTAATGACTGCCCCTTTGATTACATTGCGGACCACTTTGCCCTCAATTCTAAAGGGATCGTTTCTCATCAGACACTTTCAACCCCTTCATTATTACCCTTACCCGTCCAAAGAGTAAAAACATTTCTTAAACGTACCTGAGGATAGTCGCCGAACTTCGTCTGATAATCGAACACGTACAGATACGAGTTCCGATGAGACTGGCTGTGAAGATCCGCCGTCCTCGTAGCCGGCGCCACGGTGTTTGCATCCCCTAAAGCTTCCAGGGTCTCGTCTCTGCGAGACAAAAAAATGGAAATACTTCCATTCAGTCGTGGAACAAAAGCGAAACTTCAGAAAAGACGCGGAATAGAAAGGATCGGCCACAATTCGAACGGATCTGCTAAGATTATACAGCGGATCCCCTTTATATTCTGTAGCCCTCCCGTTTCGAATTGAGAAAGACACGACTCGCGTTTTCTAAGAAAAGATTCCATCCGATGTGGCCAACTTCGCTTTACGACGAGGCTTCATTTCGGCGACACTTACTTGATATTAGCTGGATGCTGCACAGGGCGTTCCCAATCTGTGTACTCGTTTATTATAGTCGCTAGAATCTCTACTTGATGGTAGGTGTACGTGTTACGAACGAATTCTCGGAGAATTTTCGTCCTCCTGTCCGCCTCGATCCCGTATTGAGCATCGTCGGCCGTCAAAGCGAAGTACGCCTCCGATCGTACAACACCGATCATTAGGTCGTACCTGAAAAGTGAACAGCGAAACGTTGACAAAGTTTTCGGCTCGATTTTCGCCGGCGCATCGGCTGGATGCTCCATTAATTATGGAGCTTTAATAGAATTACGTATTACAGATCGTAACGAGGCAAATATTTGTCCTCATTACGGATAGTCTTTATTCATATTTACGCATCATTATAAACACGAGAGATGATTCGAATATTCCGCGGCTGATGCGCTAATATACACCGTTCAGATTTCCCGGATTCCCCGCTAATAAGTAATTATTGACTATCCTATGGAAATACCACGGGGTGGAAAATTTCCTAACGATGCATCGCCCTTTTGAACTTGTTAGCAACATTGCGATTCTTCGAAACTGTAAATAATTATTTCTACGGTAAATTATTGTATATTATGTATATGTATATCCTACTATGTACCGATAAAATAAATTAATAGTTCGCTGCTATTAGAAATGTCTCTTTTACCGTGCAATAAGGATAATCTGTTCATTAAAATAGTCGCATGAATCGACCTCGATTAACCAGATGAGCTATGCCTTTGTTACAACTCTTCATTAACCTGGAACATAATTTCACACGCGACCCGGTTTTACCTGTGATCGTCGTCTCTTCCCTAACGTACACCAGCGAAAGATAGAGCCATTCTGTTCGAGACAAATTAACTTGGCGCATTCACGGGGATCCCGGTGAATCGTGATATTCAAGAGTATTCACAGGAACGTCGAGGTAAAGAGACGCCACTGCTCTCGACCTTTTCCATTCCCTTTAACATCGTCGTTACGCGTCTGCCCGCGTAAAACCACCGCTAGACCGTTTATTTATCGCGAAAGGCAGGGCAGAAGGGCTGCTGCTTGGTGGAACGAGAATGGAACGGGTGAAAGAACGAAAGCCACGAACGTTCGAAAGAAACGCGACGACAAAGCGGGAACAAAGGCCGATCGTGACAAAGGGTGAAACGCGGGGGTAGCACTGGTATGATGAAAGGAATTCGATGGTGTCGAGATTTCCCTCTGTCTATGATTCTTTATTGCGGTCTCGTTTCGAGGAAGCCTATACGCATTGGCAATTTTAAAACTGAAATATGTAACGTGCCCGCACAGTTTTAATTAACGTTACAGGAGTTTGCGGTGGCAATATTTGTACACGAACAGAACGTATATAGAACGTAATTTTTCGTCAGAGTACCTATGCATTATGTGCCATCAAAAGGATTTGAATTTATATTGCGCCGAGGAAAATGAGGAATCTGTATTTACAGGATACTGCAATGCATAGAGGGTAATTTGTTATGTAGTATTCAACTCTTCTTTCGAGTTCGTGGACATTTCCCGGGGAAGAATATTTTTTCACGGAAACTAACCAACAACTGTTCTCTTTCTTCCCGACCGTCGATGCTCACAGAATTAAGTCCCGTGCGACATTTCGCTTTCCACGTTTCAAGCCTTTGTGCAAGCTCGCTCTCTTCCCCGGAGCAAAAACATTTTTCCGCGGTGGTTCGTCGCTCCGTAAATACTCGAATCCTCGTTCGCCACGTTGGCTCGCTAAACGCGGCGCAATTGTTAAATTACTTCAGCAAGCGGAAAGCCGTTTTCCACTGTGGCAAGAGGGAAGTCAGTCGTCCGGCCGTGGCAACGAAAATGTCTAAGAAGAAACGCGAGTAATTAAAAACGCGGTGGGTGTGCACGCGTCGGGAACGCCAGAAGGTTAACAAGGGGCAGGAAGAATGGGCAAGCAGAAAATGAACGATAAGCGCGAAGAGTGCAGGGGGTGAAGGGGGTAGGGTAATGTATTTCAAACAGTTCGCACGAACGAGAGAAATGGACACGTCGAGGGCGGAAGGATGCTCTATTTATCACGGTTTGAACGAAAGCTATCCTTATACGTTCTGTTTCAAATAGGATCGACAATGAATTTCCACGCGGGCAACGAAACAAACAATAGAAATAAGAAAGTCGAAGCTCTATCTGGTAAAAATTGATGGGTCCATAGTGTTCCGAGTGCGCAGGCATATTTGTTTTCACAGATGAGAGAAGCAAAAGAAATCGGCCGGAATACCTGTCTGAACGTTGCAAGGTAAGAGAGGAAGAACGAGGGTGAAATAGGGTGCAGGGCACGGAAAGACGAACCGTGCTTGTTGGGCACAGTTTACGTGGCGAATAAGAGGGACTCGCCACTTTTTTCTGCAGATTTCCCCGGTTAGTTCGTACGCTCCGTTTAGCCACGTAACGAGACCCCTGTTTTGTTTCAATTCCACTCGCGACGCGACTGTTGTTACCGCGGACGCATCCGCGATTACGCGGAATGACTCGGAATTCACGGTGAATACGGTAATAGGAAAAATACCTCGAAAGTTTAGCCACGACGTCCTTTCGCACCAAGATATTGTTCAGCGTATTGATAGTGTCCACTTGGAGGGTGAAGTCTTGATCGTCTGGATCTCCTGGGTCAATCACGACGCCGTCTATACTGGGTCCGAAGGCTGGGGCGAATTCCAACCCTTTCACTGGCACCGAGACCAACGCGTTCAGTGGCACCTCTCTCAGACATCTGAGCAACGCCTGGGAATCACTCGCAGCCTGGAAAAACGACTGACGTGAACTTTCGGCGAAGCAGGCACTCATACTTTAGGGGCTGCTGGCCTTGCATTGGAAAAATCTATAAAAAGAAGCAGCTAAAATTAAATGCACACGCGTCACATTAAATGAAATAATTACTGTACGTTACGATCCATTGTAGAACGAGTGGGATGGAATTTCTGTAGATGTAATCTCATGAAAGGGGCGAATTGGCGATTAGCAAACACAACGACGACGCACGGATTCGCTTTAATTCGACTACACGCAAATGAATTGCTTTAGCGACCGGCCCTGTAATCGCCTTTGGAAATCCTGCTGGAGGTAGACGTAGGCTAGCCGCAATCGAATGTCGACCAAGCTGCTGCGTCGAGGAAATTCGGGGGTCATGCACATTGCAACCCCCGGTGGATCGTCGATTTCGATGGCGTGAGAGCATCGATTCGTTCGTTTAACGAATTTCATCGGCGCTCTGATATGCTTGAGTGCTGGCCGGAAATGCCGATTTCGCGGAGGAGTTTCCAATTTTCAAGCGACTGGAGCAGAAGGGCGGCGGTGGAGGGAGGTTTGACAATTTCGCCGGGGAATTTTTGGGGGTTGAAGCATGCCGCGGCCTCGTTTCACGTTCCGTGATTGGTTTTCTCTCGCCTGCAGCCCTTGCGCGGATTCTCGCGCAGCTAAACCGTAAAATTAGACCGGCACGCTCGTCCCCCTTTTTCGTGTACGTTTGATTTCTGCCAGCCGACGTGGAAGATCGAAGGAGAGTCTTCTGAATTTAGATTTATCACCCACCGAAATAAATCTTCGACGCGGTGTAAATTTTTTATCAATATTTCAATCTTGCTAACTTGATAAATCTACGCTGGGGCACGGTGAAGCTCTGAAAGTTATTTTCGAATCGACAGCGAACGTCCAATTTCACACAGAAACACTCAGCTGCACCCTCGATGCACTTCTCGCATTAACAACGGGAGCATCGACCCGAATACAAAAGCAATGATCGGCCGACGAAACGCCAACGATCGTCGCCCACCGGTATTTCGAACCATCGTCGCTCGCCGCAGGCACCAAATCCGTGAACAATATTAATTTCGTCATTTTTTGTCCACGACAAATTCAATCAATTTCGACCGGATCGCAGCTATCGGTTCGCATAACATAATCCGGTATCGTTTTCCATTTCGACCGCCTCTCTCCTATTTTTTTTCCACTGAACGGGAACAACGGGTATCGGTGACTCGAAAGGGGGGTTGAGCAGGGAAACAATCGGACCGTGCTTACCCCGATTCCACGTTTAATCGTTATTTTCAATCGGCTACAAATCGAGGGCCTGTTCAGGCTTCCCTATCTAGAACATGTTTCACGGGAAGAGAGGAAAGTGATTGCGAGTAGCATACGAGATTTTGCTTTTCCCTCTTTACACGAAACCGTGAAATTGCCATTCTTTTTTGTATCACGTATTTTCCTCTGGAGCTCATCGCAATATCGTAAAAAATTATCACAGGGAATTGGAGTCATAGTGGCCTGCGTACAATCGTTCCTTTGTCAACGGTACGTCGAGGATTTAAATAGAATACCCTGTAAGTAGCATTGATCACTATATGGTCAGACAGCGCGTTACGCCTCGCACTGATTCCATCTATTTTAATTAATAGCGTGCGCTCGATATTTTCCTTTACACTCGTGTTCTGTTTAATTTGCCCACTTGCAAATTATACTATCACCTCGTAGTAGAATTGGGGATAGAAACAACAAATATAATTTCTAAAATATTGTACGGATTAATCCGGCGCAGCCAGAGCACGGCCGAGATACATGTATAGCCAAATAACCTGATGGCTTTCGGGGCCCAGCAGAAACCGAGATAATTGAATTTGTTTAAGAATGTTACAAACAAATGCGATTACTTCGACTTGCCGGCGAGCTACATTAATGACCAGGGGACATAAATTAAAGCTAAACGTATAAGCCACTATATCCAACCGGTGTGAACATTATTCCATGCGAAGTTCATTTGTTATAAACAATTAAACAATTCAAATTGTTATTCCGGCCAACTGCATATAGTTACAGCAACGGGGTATTTTTTGTCGTGTAGCGGAATCCTTTACCTTCATTTTAAGCACCCGATCATTAATCTGGCGCGTCCACAAGTCGAGATAATTGCAGTGACCCGGAGTGCATTTTTGCCGATTTTTCAATTGTTAATAACTTTTGAACCACAAGTGCTATATTGTTGCACTTGTTGGAGGAGATAGCTATGTTACTTAGCTTTAATTTAAGACCAGTCCGGTTAAAAAATACGCAGTAGAAGCCGAGAAAAACGCAATTGTTTAAATTAACGATGTAATCCAGGAGTTCGGTTTTGGCTGTGCGGAAAACTGCGAAAAAGGCCGCAAACGCGAGATGGCGCCACATGTCTGATTATCGACATATCGGTACCGATTAAACTTTAAAAAATTATTATCTCGGCTGCTGGTGGTTGTTTTTTAATAAATGGGGTGTCAAATGAAAGAGGAGGGAATAAGCTACACAGAAAAAATTGTCCCGCGGCTGTAATTTTGTCCAGGTGTCCGTAATAAATATTTAAATTTTGCACTTAGTTGTAACTACTTTTGTTTAAGCAATTTTAGAATTGTGGATCGGGGTTGGGTCCGGGGTTGAAAATGTCCCGGGCATAAATTATGCCATCAAACGAAACCAGTGGGACCGGGCTGTTTTTACGTCCGTTAGTTACGCACTCGCAATTATATTAACGATGCGTTTCAATTAAGCTAATATGCACGGCGGACATCGCTCCCGGTGGGAGTTTCACGTTTTATCGCGAACGCCAACGCAAGCCGTACGAAAATATCCTCTTCCGTCGAATAGAATTAAACCAGCAGCGATATACCACTGAAAATAATGCCAGACACTCTGTCCAGTATTGTTCGATATAGTGTCTACCCCAGACTTCGCAGTGCCATTGTATCTTGCTTTGCTGCAATTTATTTATACTCTTTTACGGTGCCCCTATCCTTCTATTCTTGAACAATGGTATTGTACCCATGCTTTGCAAAACCATCGTTCACTTTTGCGGAGTAGAATTTTTTTTCACACTAGAACTAGCTGCAATGCGATGTAACATTGCTCGCGCGGTACACGCTACCCCCACGGTGGAGAGAGAGAAATTGTTTCCCTCGCGGGGAATGTCTGACGACGGGTTATTTGCTTCGGAGTTGTCGTCGAACCGGAGACCTTAATGTAATGCACTCCGGCCAGTACTCACCCACGAACAATTTAGATGTTTGGCAACTTGCAGGGCGTAATTTGCGGCTCCTCTCACCAACGCCCACGGAGAAAGCGCGCTGCCAGACATTAGAACGCCGCGATGGAATAGCAGACCTGGAACAATTAAAAAGTAATGACCGTCGGTTATCCATCTTTCATACGTAGCCCTGGAGCTACCTACCACATCCCACCGATCAATAATTTCAATCCCACGTACCAAACATTGCGCACATAAATTGTACAATAAGAAAGAAGCGTTTCTCTCCATGAAATTTAATAGCGAATTTAATTAGAGATACAAGTCTCTCTTCCATATCCGTTTCTGTATCAACGAGGACTACGTCTTCGCGAATTCATTGGCTGTTTGGCATGAAAATAGCATTCCCAACATTTCAGGAACCAGATATTAAATGGCTACGCGAAAACCCTTTCCTTTGCGGTTGTGCTTGCCAACCGGCATCCTATTCTACTTCCAGAGCGCTATAAATCTGTGTCAAAATAAAAAGGGGCATTCGATAAATTTGCAAATTCCGTCCGAGCTCGCGTAAAATTGCTGTTCGAGTAAAACAACGCGCGGCATCCTGCATCGCGAAGCCAACGCAGCGTTGGCCGGCTTGATAGCCATCAAACAGGATTTCCTAACGGAAGTTACTTAAATCTCGGCCGTCGTTAATCTTCGTATCGTTCTCGGAGTAATCTTATCGCGACAGTTCGCCAGGATACATCATTATCCAAGCGCCGCTGTGTTTCGAGCGAAGCTGCACGGTTCCCAGATGCGGGGACACTTGTTTTCAAGCAAAGGGTTATCGTGGTTTCGGCTGGCTTCGTTAGGGAATCGAGATAACGTTGTTTCACGGCGCAGACAAAAGCGGAAGCTTTTCCCCTGGTCGGCTGGCTGCGTTTAATCGGAAGCTTGGGAGTCGTTAATCTTCATATCAGGGCCCAAAGGATTCACCCTTCCCTGATGAATTCGTTTCGCGTTTACCCGGGGAACAGATTGAATGGAAGTTTGTAAATGTATGGAAATATGCACCGGATATTGTATATTAAATACGAGGGAAGATTTCCGTTCAATATTGGGGCGGAAAAATATGAAACCGAAGTGAGATTAGTTTATTGACTCGAGCAGGATGCTCACGTGGACGCGTCGAATCGTCTTGAGAAATTTGTACCGCTGGAAGCTGTCGATACGGTTGGAGAATCTTATACAGATGCTCACATTAGGCGTGGATAGCGTGAATGCTCAGGTTTCTGTCGCTTCAGGCGGTCTGTCCCTTTGCTGGCTTAGTAGCTGCCACTCAGGCAAGACAGGCGGTGACTGACGGTTTCTCCGAGTCAGTAGATTTCTGTACACAGCATTATCCAAGTCATCAAGCACAGGCAGGATGTACGCGCGATGCTCCTTCCTCGTTGACAATGATTCATTGCCATTGGATAACGCGTTGTTATTATTCGTCAAAATTGGCAAAAATTAAATTCTTGCTCGTTTCATATCCAGCCTAAGTGCTTGGCGCGGGTGTACATGTCAAAATATCTATTCAGGAAGCAACTGTCTAAAGGGCAGATATTTAAGAAATTACTCGGTACAGTCTACGCTATTTTTTCCCGTCTCGGTGACCGTTCGTCTTCAGCAAAGCTTATTAACTTATGAACCCTGGCAGTTGTCAGCGTCCCTGTGTATGGGCGATACCTTTAATACCGAGTTTTCGGGCGAAACAAGGAAAAAGAGAACGAAGAAGCACAGGCAGGGTAGCGGGGCAGGGCGGAAAGTAGAAGCTTACGTTCTCCGGTAATATTCATAAGTTGCAAGCGGCTTACCGCCTCTTCTCTAGCTCAGAATGTTTATGCGGTCGATATTTAAATTAACCGGCCACTCGAACAACTTTTTCCTCTCTCCTCGCAGTTATAAATACAATCCCCAGCGTGAATATTCGTGGCCTCGCGACGCATTAAGCGTCCGTTCGCATTTCGCCTTCCCTCCGTTTTTTTTCCTCTCCGGAAAAGAATTGCGGAGTTTCCTGGGAAATCGTTCCCCCTGGCCGATCACGCCATTTTCATCGACCACGTTTTCCTCGCCATCAAGACGACGGGGAACGAATAAGCGTCGTGACTCCTCGTTCCGTACGCTTTCTTTTCTTCCCTCGCCACCAAGCGTCGAAGAGAAAGTGCAGTTGCTCCCAGAATTTCTCGACTTTGTCTATCAATCGAACCGGTGATTCACGGCCAGCTGATCTTGCAGGAATCATCGATTTTAAAGGGCCGCGTAGAACGTGCCAGACGACTTGCAGATTCTGAATTTTTATACCTGCTCAGAGGGACGAGGGCGAAGTAATTGCGCGGCGATGTTGAATTAATCGATGGGTCGTCGTTCCTGGTAACGACACTGGGGATTTATTCGTCGAGGAATGGGTCGCGCGAAGAGCAAACAAACAGTGACGTGAAGTTATTATGCTCGTAAAAAAATGGCTAATCAGAAATAACTGTATAAAGGGAGAAGAAGCTCCTCATTTACGTTTCAAGACTTATGGCGTCTCGTCAAAGGTGTTCAACGTTCCCGTGCAAGTATATTTCGTCGATGGACGACCGCAAATCTTCCCGCACGATCTCAGAAATAAATATTTCCGCCCGAATCGTCCCGACAGTTTGTCGAACATTCCTGTGCTCCGACACGGATTCATTAGCGTCGACCTTAAAGAGTTCGTGTCGCATTGATCGACGCGGAGGCTGCGTTTTGCACGCGTGCATAAGCGTGTACGTGCATCGCTGGCTGCACGTCATTCCGCATCGCGGTAATGGGCAGCCGAACAGGGATATCGATCCGCCTTTCATCCGCGTCTTCCGTCCCCTCGGCTTTTCCTGTTCGAAAGTGGCCGCGGGCATCGTGACGCGAACTTTTTCCAAAGAACGTTGCCTGTCCCCGTCGTTAACGTCCCGTATCCACCGTGTTCTACTTTTGCCGCGAGATAACAGGCAGAATGTTTCGAAAGTTTTTCGCCGTTTGTATGTTTCCTTTAGATCTTGGTACGGTGAGGATTTACGTCGCTCGTTCAATTAACGTAGAGATGAATCATAATCTTTTCTTTCCTTAAACGTTCTTCGAACGGCGTGGAAAATCTTCGAATTGTATGTTTGAGCATTCGCTTTGATCTGCGCGGGGTATTATGAAAGATATCGCTGCAAGTAGTATAGGTCAACGATTGATCGGCCAGTCTATTACGGTTTCAATGGTAGATTAAACAGTATAAAAAATAAGACAAAGTTTCTACTTCATGCAGTCCTTATTGAATTTCCCATTGGTTCCAGGTCGAAAAGCGAATTGGAAAAAAAAATATCGATGCGATGCCGGTCGGGGAGGTATGTCTCGGGTGATTTCTTCGGGCAAATGGTTAATCGGCCGCGAAGCGAAACTGGGCCGATAACATCGATTCCGCAGCCCCCATGTTTTATTGAATACGCTCGTTGTCCGGACGAGAGAGTGCACTCCTCTCGAGCCCGCACTCGACCAAGAAAGAAATCGTTTCGTCGCCGACGACGCGAGGGATTCCTCTCACGGTCAGAAGCGCGCGAAATGACCTCGTTAGCGGAGCGATTTGATCCGAGCCTTTACCCTACAAGATCGTCGTCGAGGACCGGCCTTTAAGCTCGCGGATTCTTTCGCCCTTGTGTATCCTCGTTCCTCGACGAGATCTCAACTATCTTCGACGAGAGGCGCCTCGGAGGGGAGGTGTATTCGGCGGTGAGGTTTAAAATGCGAGCGCTCGAATTGGACGATCGAATGAGTGCAGATGCATCCGGCTATCCTGTTCAATAGGGTGTTCGATTTTTGAATGGAGCTTGAACGTTCGAGGGGAAAGACTCGTCGTTCACGGTACGCGGAACAGATGAAATATTTTGATGCTTCATTCTGAATTATTCTTTCGCTGTATTCATTTTTGCGCTCGGTTGCGTAGATGTTGTTGCGCGATTTATTAATCGTCAATGAGTTACGTGGAGACGTTCCAGAGCTACCGGAAATCCTCGCACCGCGCCTGAGGATGGCAAGTGTGGTAACATTGCTGGCGGTATATTAGCAAGATGGATAGAACTGAAGGGATTAATAACTGTGGTGCGATTTATTACGATGGCGCTGAATTTTTTCTACCATTTCTATGCATTCGTGCAAGCTTTGAAAAGCACGAGGCACGAAGGTAAACTGGAAACTACCCATTTTATCCAGAAGCAACGAAAGGAACAGTATCAGAAATCTATCAGGCGCAGAACGATTACAAGAATTCCAGGGAGACCAACCTATATCTACCTCCACTAGTTACGACGTGTTCGCTCCGTACAGGCAACACAGAACTAAACTACAATATCTAACAATAGCGTACGATATTTCCACCGCAGCAATTAACACCAAAATTAATTGGACCAACATCCGTGCAACCTCGTTGATACCATAGATACCATACATTGAAACCACGAAGGTTATTGGTTTCTGTTTGAAGAACGGCCGTTCTGTTCGCAATAAAATTTCTAACGCCGCAGGATGTACAATAAAGGGAACGCGGATAATCCCTCGAACAAATTTTCTCGGCCAACAAGGAAAATCTAAATCGGGGAAACGATTATTTTATTAATCTTCTAATTCACGAATACGCTACTCGATATTCGTGGCCAGGCACACCAGTCCATTGCATCAGACAGGGCTGAGTATTTATGTAGAAGCACGGTGCCACAGTGTTGGCCTCCCTTGGCGGATCCCAGCTGATAGCGATTCTGTTTGGTCTGCCACCCGATAGAGAGTTTCTAACCGCGGACATTATCCATTCGGGGCGGGCGTAGATTAAACTCGACGGATTAGATGCCATCAGAGAACGACCGGTTGAAGGAAGTCGCGATCCGATTTCGAATCGATCGCCTGGACAACGCTAACGTTTCACCCTCGCGTTTTAGTCATTGCGACGATGGAGTACCTGGCATACTTTTCCCGCCTCTCTCCGGAACGCTTCTGATAAATTCTGTGCCCCTGTGGCGCGGGGAAGTTTCAGTGGAGTGCGATCACTGTGGTTTTTTTAATGGAAGGAGGACCTCGTGTCTCTGAATAGTTTCGCTATGCGAGCACCAGTTTATTTCTTTTATAATCGACGGTGAAATTAGAGTGGCGTGCGTGAGGGCAATTTTTCCGAAACGTCAGTGAAGTGTACAGAGTGGAGGACTGTAGAGCAGTCGCGATTGATTTACTAGAATCGCGGGAATATTTTTTAAAATAACACTCGGAACGTTCTGGCCCTATGACAAACAGCGTGTTAAGATTGCCGAAGTGTTCGTTGCGGCTGCGTATAAATCACGAGAAACGGTATAAAAGTCAAGACACTGATAAGCAGCGTGGTTCGTCCTGTGCACGCATTCCCCCTTTCGGTCACGTAATTAGAAAGAATGCACGGCCAAACGTGATACGCGCGTTATCGTGCACTGTTAATTAATTAAACCAATCAACTTTTCAGCCCTGCCAGTTCCCTGCGCTTTTTTTTCACGCTCGCGAGATAAACTGACTAGCCGGGGAAATTTCAAAAGTACCCGCGCTGTAAAAACGCACGGATAAAAACAGACTACGAGCGCAAATAACAATTTGCAAAACGGGGCCAGGTACGCGGAAAAATCTGCGGAAGGAAAAAAATGCACGCGCAAGCACAGCTTGGCGCGACGGGGCCAGCTTTTTCCATTAAAGCGATCCTCCTGGACAGAATTGCCGTCATTCATCGGTGGACGGCGACGCTGATGCCATCAGCGCAAATTACGCGGAGCATTTTACGTCACAAATGGCGGCGTTGCGTGGCATTTGCCGGCCGCGGGCTCATTAAACGAGCCTTCCGCTCGTAATACCATTTTACCAACGCCACACTTTGTGTCTCTCGAGATTTAATAATTTTAAATAGATTATTTGCCGAAGAAACTAGTCCAAGTAGTGTAGGTAGCTCATTGGTCAGACGTCGAGATAAGCTTTATATATTTCTTGCCGCAATTAATTTGCGCTATTTTGAACGAAAGTGGCATAGTTATTATTTTCAATAAATTGCTCTCGTGGAACCGAATATTTTACTGCGTTGATAAATTTGTAATTGCTGTTCAAAGCATGCAGGATTACTGCAAAGTTTCAAACGCACCACAGGTGTTATTGGCGCGAATCGAATCGCCATCGAATTTTCCGTGCAGCAGTCGCTCAAGCTGTGCTCATATACGCATATTAAAGTTAATCTCATTCGTTATCACGCGAAGTCACCGGCGAGCAGAGGGTGGTTTACCAAACGCGATATATTAGGGGTAGAATCAGCTGATCTAACCCTCATTGACAGCTTCCAGCTGTAGTGAATTATCGTTCGGTTGGATTAACGATAAGCTGGAACCCTTCGGCCACATTACTTCGTTGTTTTTCCCCACCTAAGGGGGATCGATCTGTCTTCCATGCGCTGAAATATCCCCCGGGCAACTTCCGCTCAC
Source organism: Nomada ferruginata (assembly GCA_963583965.1). Classification (NCBI taxonomy): domain Eukaryota; kingdom Metazoa; phylum Arthropoda; class Insecta; order Hymenoptera; family Apidae; genus Nomada; species Nomada ferruginata. The sequence continues at coordinate 1,887,173 of OY757223.1, forward strand.
GCGACCACCAACAACAAAGGACCCGAGAAATGATTTTCACCAGACTTACCGTTTGTTAATTTCCCTGGCCGATAGTTTGCGTCGAGTTTGAAAGAAATTTATGCCCGTGTGGATCGTGTTCGTTGGAAATCTGCGTATTAATTGCACAAGGTCGCCAACTCAGGGCAGGAGGGTTGGCGATACTTCGCAGTTGCGTATTCTTTTTCGCGGGCAGCGGTCTTCTTTCACAAGGGAAGCCGATAAAAAATGTTGGAACGATGACCAAAGCGATGTTCTCGCGACAAAGTGACTGATGCTCGAAAGGGTGGCCTTTGTAGACGAATCCAGGCAAGGCTAACAACAACAAGGGGGTGAGTTCGCAAAGTCTGACGGGAGCCGGCGACAGTTTTTATGGCTCGACCAGGCCAAGTACTTCGTTCACCCCTCGTTTACATCTAACGCTTTAATCTTGAATATTCCGCCGGTTATTTCTAGTCGCGGCTGTTAAAAGGGTTAGCGTGAGCCGGCGTTAATTATTCCAAGGGCTGGAACACGTCAGAAATAAAGTACACGCCGGCCTGACCCCGACATTCCCCGAATGGGGTGAACTACCTGTGACTCGATTCAGCAGACGCGTCTTCACTGGCCGGCTCAAGAAACTCTTTTGATCATCGTCCGTTCCTTTAATTGCGCCCCGTCGTCAATCCGTTTCTGGCCCCTCGCACTTTTAATGCGCAAATAAACGCTCGCAATTTTCGATGGCTCGAAATTCGTTCAATAGGTCGTCGACTTTTTCGAGGCAACGGTAGGTGCTTTGCTTGCAGCTTATAATTAGAGAATTTCAATTGCAAATGTGTTACGTAGAAGTGAAAAAAAAGTGCATTCCATGACTGTTCTCTTGCGCACCTCAATTCTCAGCATCGTTTACCATTATATTCCTCCTTCATAAATCATCTTGATGTATGTAAATTCCTCTTCCTTCGCGTATATACCGTTTTTTTTACCGTTACAATTTTTCTGTACCAAATAGCTGACCATGATTATTGTTATCAGTGTTGGTACCATTATCAATGCTATTACAATAATGCCGCAGTGTAATTTCTATTTAAGCATCTATCAATATTAAATAATATAAATGCAACGATTAAAAGAAAAAAAGGAAAATATATATTGCACAATACTACAGATATATTAAGAAAAGAAAAATGAGTATTACCGTCAGGCACAGCGTGACTGGTCATCAGGAAGTTAACACAGGCTGCCCCCGTACCGTGGCCGACCAACGTCACATTCCTAGGATCCCCACCAAAGTATCCGATGTTCTCCTGCACCCAGTGCAGGGCCGCGATCTGATCCATCAGCCCGTAATTCGCCGGAGAGCGTAAGTGCGAATCCGTGTTGGCGTTTAGAAAGCCTGTAATCAAAACAAGCCCGCTTATGCTCGTTGCCACACGCTTGTATGTTTGCGGTGGGCTCCGTGGTGCAACCGCGGTTTAATTATCCTGTCCCCGACCTAATCTGATTAATCCCAATCACTCTACTTAATCGCGCACACAGTATTAAATCATTCTGGTCGAAGCAAATTTTACGCTACCAAAGCATCCAGAAATTCTTTCAATTTAATCCTCAAACCCAATCGACGATAAAAAGGATCTCCAATGGCTTTCATGGTCGAGCCTTCAGACGGCGATCTGAATTCACGACAGCTCGTGTCTTTGCGCGTAAACGCGTGTCAACGTGTATGTAGGAAGTCTGTTCCATCTAGAAGAAAGTGTAAGAAACGAGCGTGGCACTCGGGTCAAAGGAAACGAAGCCACTTGGCGCTCGCGCGAGAGACACCCCTGACCGGGCAGCCACGGCTTTTCCGGTCTGCCGTGTTTCCGTTCACCATAAATACTATTTCAATGGGCCACATCGATTGATAGCGATATCCCCGCGAGCGGTAACGACGATATGCAAAATAGAACACGCCGGGGGGGCGGCGAATAAATCGTTCGATTATTTGATCGGCGGGCACGTCGTTCTAGATTCATTGTCGTTTAATTGGACCCGATGGTTGCCAGAATTTTCCCGGTTGATTTTTTTCGTACCACCCTATGTCCCGGAAATGACGTTGCAACTATTATCGAACGCGTTATTCGCGCGGGCTGAATTTTGTATGCCATTTAAAATGCGTCGCGCGAACAGGGAGCACTCTCACACGAGCTCGATAGGAATTAATTTCCCCCTGCACGGAACTTTTTGTTACCCTGGACACAACGATTCTCTTTTTCCTTTTCTAGTGAAATTTTTAACAAAAATTTCCCCAATCCAACGGCGTGCAGTAATCCCCCGAGGATAACTCGCAGCGTCTGTCGCAATACTTGGAGAAGCAATAAAAAGTTTAATGAGTTTCAAATGAAACTTTCGAACGGTTAGAGAGCTTTAACTCGAAAAAGAGACTCTGACTCCCCCAAGTGCAATGATTGAGCAGCGTGCAAAAAGCTGTGAAACAGGGCAAATTCGTTCACCTCCGTTCAGACGTGTAAACGAATAAACAAATAAACGGTCCGATGCTCGCAACCCTGTGTATTCTCTCAGAAGTTCGAGCAATGCAGTAGACTTTTCGCGCCCCTAACGTTTTCACCCCCTGGCAATTGCTCGTTTGCGCGACGATAAACGGAACGACTTCCCGCTTGGAAATTCCTTTCGACCGACTCTCGTTGTTCCAGGACTTCGCATTTTTCCACGAGCGACGACGAGCTGGCTGAATTATCGGTTTGGCAACGGTTCCGGCGAACAGGCAGTAGAATGACGTTGACCCACATTTCAGGGGCATGAACGGAGATTCTCTTACAGAGGGTAACGCGCCAGCAAATGTACACGGCGCTGTAAAGTCGTTTCATGGCGGAAAATTTGAGGAAAAGGGGTTTCTGGCTTTGTGACAGAGCTGCGAAACGATTTTTCGCGTCCCTGGGCTTTGAAGCAAGGGTCGTGAACGGGGCTGTAGCTTTTGCAAATTGCCGTTGAACGTTACCATGTTACCAATATCGTTACAACGATGCAAAGCCATATGCAGCTTTCCGGAATCCTTTTTAACGGGTGAAAATTAATTTTCCCATCGTTAAACGGCGCAGGACCGTCGAAACGTATCCCCGACTTGTTGCGAAATTTCCCACAAGCTTGAAAATTATTTCCCTCCTTTTTAATACGTTCCAGCGATATCGAATTAACGCTGCACATTGAATTCGAGCTTTCATAAATTTCGCAATAAAATTGCCAATGGACTTTGGGCTTTCGCGAACTCCATAAAATGTTATAAAATAATTTCACGCTGTATTCGACCTCGTAAAAACATCGTGAAACAATTTTCTGTTGTAGTCAACTCTCCGGCAATGTTGCAAATCGATTAAACTATCCCTCGTAACTGCGAATTTTTAACAGCCATTTTCGAGTATCGATACTGAATTCCATATTATACACTGTTAACCAACTTCCTTGGTCTTTGACTACTGTGGAAACGACGCCAATAGGAAAAATTCCAAGCACACTCGATAATAGGAGGCTGTTTAGGGGCCAGTCGCGACGTGTATTAAGTCGGCGAATAATTCGACAACACAGCAGGCGGCACGATATTAAGCGAAATTGCCAAGAATAATACAGGAATTTACATTTAATTTCGAGAAATGGAAGTCGCGCGAGGGAGAATAGGACGCGAGCTACGTGCAATGAATTTCTTTCGGTCGGATCTGAATTCACAGACAATTTCCTCGCTGCACGATCGCCGATAAATTCATTTCCCAGAGAACATGCCAATTAACGGCGCAAGCCCTGGTCCTTCAAGTGAATTCTTCTATTGCACATTGGAGTTCTCGAAAGGGGGACCTCTGGTTATCGAATAAAATTAGATACTCGATATTGCCGAGATGGACGTGTACTTGTAGAAATTGGAATACATTTGCTTTCGATATTGAAATGATTTATAGAATTACTTTGATCGTTGGACTTTTAATTCGTCGTCGTAAAAATTCGCGAACTCGTGGCGCTGAATAATCATCCCCTGTTGAAGATGAAACAACGGGCTCCACTTTTTCAAATCGCCCAAGTGGGTGTAAAATGAATGAATTTTAAAGGGCGAAAAGAATAAGCTCGGCGAGTACAAAGATTCGCGGTGAAGTTAATAAGTATATTTGAACGTTCACTATTCAGGAAACTATGTACCGAAACACAGTTCGGTATAAAAACGGCAGCGAATACATTGCATTTCCCATTGCAAGTGGCGGACGATAAAAAATTCCAGCGAGTGCCTCTCAGGAAAAATTTACCCAAACAGCTCGTGGCTGTAATTAAACAGTGCTTTCTCGTTTTTGCCGCAACTCGTTTGTCGGCGGGGTTCTCTCGAAAACAGGGACACGAAATTTGTGCGATTCTGAAACAGCGGTCGAAATAAAAGGAAACGGAAGCATTGATTTATCTGGCCGAAGATGCTAATAAATTCCTGATTCGCTGAGCCTGTCGAGCTGGATCACGACACACCTCGATATGATCGATGAAAACGAGATTTAAAGTAACGCTTTCGTTCTAAACAATGCGCGTTGAATATGCATGCGCGTTTCGCAATTTTCGCCGGATAATATATCGCTGTGCAATTTTCTAGGCTTCCCGGCCGTGTCGGTGGAACGTTTGATTGATGATGTTTCCGGCCGTATTACCGAACGCATTCGTATGATTGCGTTTTAAAGCTTCGCGCCACGCCGTCCGATTTCGTCCGATGCGGCGCGTCTCGTTAAACGAAAAACTTGACCGTTGTCCATGATTGGAAACACGCATCGAGGTAGGAATAAATAAAATAGAAAAAAAGGAGGAACTAAAAGGAAAAGCTCGTTTATTTCTACCACTGATTCGATGAATCCCTCTTTGTAATCGAGTACTCTTAATTGCGTTTCCGGCGCGGGGATATCACGCCGGAGCGGCACTCGCACGTATAAAACACTAATGATACAATCGTGATCGTGGTGCTTCCGGTTGCTATCGTGTCCAGCGGATCGTTCGAAGCACGCGAGTAGCGTCACGCGAACATTAAAAAAACAAAACGAAACGATAGGTCTCGTCGATGTCAAGCAAGAAGGAAGGAAGGAGAGGACATTCTGGTTAAAAAAGAGGAGCAGAGGAGCCGAATCGCGCGGCCGCGGTGGAAAACGCGTGAAACTGGAATAGAAATAAACCACCGGTCATATCCCATTTGATATTCAACCTCCGGCGTATCTGTCGTGCCGGGCTTCCGTATCTCCTATTCTTCGCGTTACAATGGAACTGCTGAACGTTACTCGTTGATTTAAATTTTCCGGTACATGGGCGTGCACAGCCGCGGCTGGATATCGCGCGCCTACCCCTTCACCTGACGGCACCCACGAACAGCCGCCACTTTTCGTTCGACACAAAGCTTCGCGTCACTTTTACAGGTCGGAGGAGAAACGCGAGCGAAAAGAGGCGAATGGCAAACATTGGCAAGAAAGTGTTTTCCGAAACCAAGTCATTCCGTTTCGACGAACTAACGATGGAATCAAATTTCGATACTTCCCCGGTATTCCCTTTGCTGGTACATTCGGTAATTGCACGTTCTATTTTTTTCCGAAAATTGTTTTACCGAAAGTGAATAATTCTTTGGAAGCCTGGCTTCGGTATATAATTAAAGAGAAATTTAAGCAATCCACGCGATCCCAGGTTTCGGCGTACGAAATCCCGCCGTCGCGCGAAATGCTGGGAATGTAATTTAAGAAAAGGAATCTCGTTACATCCTCCACGTTCCGTGGGACACGTTCCGGGCCGCGTCACTTTAGTCGGCCAAAAGGACAACAGGGAAACACAAGAGAGAAAAAGGTGGACGCGTGTCGTGACACGACGTAACTGGATTCCACTTTATCTCCGTCTGCCTAGAGGGTTAAATTTCTTTTAATTATTTCCATCGCGTCTATAATATTTCTGTTGTTTAAAATCATTTTAAATCAATGTTCATCCCTAGCAAATTGTGCAATCTCATCCCCTTGTAATCCCTCACAAAAATTCACCCCAGACAGACGAGACTCGGTGGAAGAGCCCGGCGAAGCTCCGTGTCGTTCTTCCACTTCATATTCCCTTGGTTGAAACGTGAGTTCTAATTGCAGGAAGTTAACTGGTCTCGACAATTGGCTCCGCGTAAAATCTCGATTAATCTCCGTGAACTACGTCGTCGGTTCATTTCCAGTAATACGTGTCCCGGGTCGACGACACGGCCGTCCTTTTCTTGCCCTATCGGGGACGTCGAAGAATCGAGCTGACGTCACGGGACTATAACATAGCTCAAGGAAGGCATATATTGGCGGCGCAAGGGCAAGAATAGCAGCCGCCGCTGTTACGGAAACGGAGGCAGAGTCAAGAATTTAGTTTGGTGAAACGGAAGCCTTGGCTGTAATGAGTTTCCTATTAGATTTGGTTGCCCGGGTTGCCTGGCAACCGCCCCGGCTTCCTATCCCTTCTGCCTGGCCACGCAGGCAAATGCCCTTTGCTTTTCTTCAATTTTCTCCTCAGGGGCTCGCCAACTCAATCAAGTACGTGTTCGTTGGGGCGATCGAATCGTGGCAAATTTTACTTACATTTCTCTGTATTTGCCAACTCTTGTATTATATAATTATCTGCAATTATTGTACATTAAATGTGTGCTCGCGTGGTCCATGGATTGTCGCAGAACCAAGGCCTCCGTCTTTATGATTTTCCAAAGGTGCGCAATATTCGATAGGGTTGGGAACTAGTTTCACCTGGACGTCCAGCCGACGTACACAGTCGCCATGCTAATGACTGCGCCCATCTCTTCTACGGGTCTTGTAGCTCATGCGCCCAACCCTTGCGAATTTCTGCACGCACGTAATTAAGGGAGCGTTCGAAGCGCTAACGATCGCCTCTGTGGTATGCCGACCGGGGATGCTGAATTTCCAGAAACTGGGTGACAAAGTTTAACTCGCTGACGCTTGTCAGGGGATCGAGATTAATTCGAGCTTGCTCCACCACGCCAAAGACGTTGTCTGTCAGAATTTTCTTCCATCCGGTTCTCTCGCTCGATGACGAGGGTGGTTCTCGGTCCGGTTTGGTGTCTAGTGAAATTTCTCGAGCGGTGGTTGATGGAGCTTTAAAAGGTTCAAGGGGCAGGAAATATGGAGCTGTTTTCTCAATGTTAATCCTTTCGCTACGAAGGGGGTGTACACGTTCTCATAGAAATTGAATAATCGTTTGCTGACAAATTGATTATCACCCGTACAAGCATACCACGCTGCACTTACTGCCGTGGTTAATACAATTACAGCCACCGCATTAATTATAAACGCAATTACAGTTCGCCGACGTTATATGGATTATCAAAGTTCGAATAGGATTAATCTATTACCGGCTAATCGATTTTCCTATTACAGGTAAAGGATTACTAAACAGTTGGACAGCCAGGCGAAAGAAGGGTAAAATAACTCACCTAAAATGCCGAGTCTGTAATTTATGGTAACGACGACGACACCCCCGTAACTCGCCAGCACACTACCATCATACGGGTTGCCGCTGCTCCATTCGTAGCTCTCCCCGTGCACGAACACGATCACCGGGTATCTCCTTCCTCCTCCGCCCCTTGCGCCAGCTGTAATCAATAAAATTATCTGCTGATCGATCGCCACAGCTGACACTTGATAGTTCGCATCGCGCATCCTTAAAGGGCCTCATTTTTCAGAGGCGACGCTCTATAAACTTTTGACGAGCCCGATAAATGATTATCGACGAGCTCCTACGACGGGCTAATCTGTACGCTCCACCGCCAAATAGTTGGATAACAAATGACCAACGGTTATCGCGGTACAAGGGCGCTCGGTTGCTCCGAAAATATTGACGACAGGACGAAAGCAAGACAAATATTTCGGAGGCAAAACCGAACGGCTCGTTACGAGAGTGTCTCTCGTAGGCGGCAAGAACGACAGCATTAGCTCGGTCGTTTCGATTTAATGGCCGAATCCCAGAAAACATTAGAGAACCAACAGGGTGCTTGGCCAACTGTCGTTAAAGTGCACGTAAGTAGCTAAATTGCGTGTTGCATTATTGACTCGCGTGTCGTAACACCGGTTTGGCCCCATTTCGAACGTATACGATCTCACGATTATCGGATTTATGTAACGCGCACAAAAAAATAAAGAATGTTATTCGACGGTCGAGATCTGAAGAATCGAACGAGTTTCTTGGAACTCGACTAGCCGGATGCATTATCTGTCTGGCGACATGAGACGTGTCGCGTTTGAGGTAATTAAAACGGGGGTTCACGAACGCGAGCTGAGCGCGTCAATCGGATTTAGTATGCTAATACAGGGGGTTGGAACACACGTGAGCATGATCGCTGCGGTGGACAGCAGCGTCGGTCATAATTCAACAAATCACGCGTTACCGCGCCTCTCTGTTTGAGCAATAGTGTTCAAACGATGCGATTCCCGTTCCCTACGATGGAATTGTCATTTACCCGTATCCCTCTTTCCACGAGAAATCGAGTCAGCATTTGGGACTCGGTGCCAGGGAAGATACACACGAAAGAACGGTGCTGATTAAATATTTCATTCAGCCCAGTCTCGTGTTTCCTTGCTCGTTATTAACCTGCTTGTGTATAAGCTGTTCAATTCACTCCTTTTCTGCTCTTAATAAAAAAGGGCTTGTGACAAAAAATTTCTCCAAATGGGGTTGATTATACTTTCAGTCGTTAACTGGGCGGTCTTTGATAAAGGGGGGAAACATTGTCGAATAAATTGTACCAGTTCACCGGTAAAGTCGAGTCGTTGAAAACGGGGGAATGATTACCGGATACGCAGCAGTAAGGAACTGCACGAAAGTGAAAAGAGAAGAATGGTGGCCAGGCAGGGCGTTCGTCTCGTCTAAATGAGAATCCTTAATGAAATACAAGCTCCGTGATAATTCGACTTTCATATCTGTAATTGTCCGTTTTTCAATAGACGTTTCTTATAAAGTTTCGCTCGGCTCCCATTTTTACCATTCTACTTCTGTTCTTTACGATGGTGTATTTCCTTCTGATTGCTTCGTCCGTTACCCGAGCTCTCTCCTTTGATCTCGCTTCACCTTTCTGCTATCTTACCCCTTAAAATCGTCCGTTGTTCCCCTTTATTCCGTCCTGTTTCCGCGAGCAACGCTCTCCTGAACTTGCAGCCTCGAAACATTTCCCGGAATGGACCGCGTGGCTTTCCCGGAAATACATACACGTCCTCTGCCCAATTTTATCTCGCGTTTTATTGGACCGTGCTTTTTGCGCCCGTTACTTAGACTTTCTATTACACGACTACGTACAGATAAAAGCAAAAAACTTCTCGTTGGAAGATTTTAAGGGGTAGGAATTAATTTGAACTGCATCCCACACACATTTTTCTATTCTTAACGACAACGACACAGTAGCAGTAATAACAATAATAATAATAATAATAGTAGTAACATATCTAAAAGCTATCGGGTAGTGATTTTGATTTCCGTGTTAAAGACGGAAGCAGACGTCGCGAAAATAGTATCGCGAGGACAAGAATCGACGCCGGAGACAGAGGGGGATTTAATCGGCGAGCAAATTTTCTCGAGGAAAATTTCCTTCGATCCTCGATGATCGATTTACCGTGTGTAGAACGGCGTCAAGGCGGCCCGCGGGGGCATTCGATTTTATCTACGCGGGCGATACATTATTTCAGCCGGTGAATAAATTTGCCGGGCGCACTGTCAATATTTGATACGATGCGCAAACAGTTTCGTGTGCCGGCAACGCCTCTAACGCACTTTACATATTCATAAAGCGGTGTGTTCCGCAGTTTCGCCAGGGGATGCGTCCCAGTCGTACGCGTAGGCTAGAATCGCTTTGCCCCTCGGACGATTCCACCCCCGGTGTCTTAATTTTGGTGGCCCCTGGAAAATTCACCCGAATCGTCCGTTCGTTTCATGAAAAAAAGTCTCCTGGATGAAAGTCTGTTTCCATGCCGATGAACGTAAAAATGCTCTCGACTTCTATCTCGGGGGAAAGTTAAACCAGATAAGGGGTAGCTCCGCGCGGGCGCGAGGGCGAAACTTTTATAACTTCCGAATTGAATTCCATAAATCCGGGAAACGCTGTCTCGTGGAATTGGCTTCATCGCCGTGGTAATCGTTCCGCGATTTACATTCGCCTTATTGCGCCCGAATCTCGATTGCTCTTTTCGGGACAGGAAGCATAAGTTGGGAAATTGTTGCTCGCTTCTCGAGAGGAATCGGGCGTTCCCCTAAATGTCCCGCATCCCCGCCACCGGAACACATTCCGCTCTATTTTAGAATAGACAGAAAAGGATAACTACTTGGTACACTATGTACTTAGAACTTGCCTTCGGAGCTTACGCAAGAGACGGTGTCACAAGCATGCGAGATTTTCGCCGCACCGGATGTCAAGAAAATTACCTGTGCCCAAGAATCGGCTGCTAGTCGAGAAGTTGCAGGAGCTGACGTTGCCTGGAGGCCTTTGGCAACGCCAGCCAACCACCTTGCCCCGCACCACCCCGATTAAGGGGATAAATTAGTCTCGAAATACACCGACGCATAATCTTCTAGCCTTTCGTCGAGGCATTCTCGATAATTGTGCACGAAGACACGAGCAAAACGTCGCAAATCCAATCCTGGCCAAGGAGTTCTGTGTTTCGCCCTCAGACCAATCCGATATTCTATGCAACCAACAAGCCACGTTTTCATCGACGCGCCCTTTCCATCGGACGGGCCGTGGACAATGCAGCGGCGGGAATATTACGAGATATAAACTGGACTAACACGGCGTAATTCTGCTTAGCATGCTAACTGCGTGTTCGGCTGTAAGTCCGAGCGGAGGGTGGCCACCCTTATCCTGGACACAATCTGAGGCTGCTGTAGGTACCGCAGCGCGCAGTTTCTAACGTTCACCTCTGCTGTTTCTGTTCTTGCGTAATCTTGTTCCAGGTACTTGCACTACGGTGGAAGGCAATGTGCAGAGGGTGAGCGAATAATCACGGCGAGCTGTCCATTCTTTCCGATATTTGTAGTAACAGAAGTATGTAACTGTCAAATGCAACATTCATTCGCAGGCGATGTCCAGTGGAGTACTGTATCGTCGTGTCCATTTTTGTCCCCGTTGAAAACGAAAAAACAATACCGCCTCCTATTTCAAAAGCTGACCATCGATCGTTAACAGGGAGAATATTCATGAGGACCCTCGATTCTGGATTACTGGCCGCCGATCCACGGTTGAAAGCGAGCTATTTCAATTTTCTCAATCGGAAGGGAAAAATCGGTAGCTGCGAAGTGGCGCCAATAGAATCACCGGCTCGACAAGCCCGGGGGAAGATCCGGCGATTGTTTTTCCGGAATCCTCGGGGGTGGCTTCCGCGGAACGACCTACATTTCGCTGGTTCGCCGACACGTCGAAATATAGAGACGCTTTCCAGTTACAGTGTCCCTCGAACAAACATCGACCCGGTCTACGGGAGATTCCCCGAGAAGCTCCGTGCAATGCGAGAGTTAAAACGCGTTTCCCTTTTTCGAACGCTCGAGGAGAAGCGGGGCTGATTTTTCGTTCGTGTCGCGAACGTCCAACGTACCCCTTCTTGACCACTCTGGACTTCTTTGCAAGGGAAACAACGTAATAAAGATTTCGAGAGTATTAACGCTGGATATATTTTTAAGGTGGAGAACGAATCGCAGATGAATCCGCTGATAAGGACACGGGGTGGTGGTCGATTCGAAACGAATTCGTCCGGGATCGTTTGAAGAGAATTCGAAAGCTTTGGTAGGAACCATACCCTATGCAGAGGAAAAAAGCCGGAGGGTTATACGCGATCTCTGTGCCCGATGCTCGGCAAATTGATTTTTCGTTCCACGTTTCACGAGTTGGAAACGAGTCCTCTTGGATCTCCTATGGAACATCAGTCATGCAATTATCGTGAACGAGAGAAGGTAAAAGTTTCTACCATTCTATCCATCTGTCGAACGGATATGAAGGAACAATGCCCCTAAAGTACGAAGGCGACGAGAATTAGGGGAAGCGTTCAACCCTATAACCGCAAGAGTGGTAGGCAACTTTCTTCCTCGGCGCCAAACACGATCGATCAAAACTCATGTTTTCGTGATTTCCCTTTGCTCGAGAGGAGAATATGAAACGGGATAACAGATGGCGGACCGTCGGGCTCAAATGAGCGGGCCATATAGATAATAAAACGAAAAGAATAACGGGGATAGAACGTTGTTTACACGACGATGATGCACGGGGATTGTCTATGGAATATTTCGGAGGGTGTATTGCACGCGTCGAAAAGCAGACTCTTCGGATTCTTTGTGTTTCTGTCGGAATAAGAGAGAACAGAGAAAGAGAAAGAGATATAGATAAAGCGAATGGTCCCGAAGGAAATGTCAACTTTTTTATTAAATATCTTTCGCATCGCTATCTAAGGAAACTAACTGACGCGAAGAAAACAAATTAGATACGCTCTTTCTCGCCCCTGTCAATCGAGTTTCGCGCTTCCACCATCCCACCCCTTGTCTGGGGGGTTTGTGACGGCGCAGCGTCGCGACGCTGCGCCTTCGGTTCAACTATACTTCGCTGCAACTGGTTCCTCGTGGGTTCCCATTTTCGCGAAGTTCCCTGCCACATTCGGCCATTGGAAAAATAACGCAATTGCTAAACTTGAGAGCACACAAAATACCGCACTCCGTTTTGAGGCCACCCTCTTCGCCGTCGAGGAGCCGTAGTGTTAATGGTAGCTTTAATCGGACAATGAGCCGCGAAAGCAACAAGCCCAGCCGTGGCTGCAATGCAGCACTCTATGCCGCAGCCTAACAGTGACACGGCCAGGATTATGGCGGCTAGATAAGGACGATGATGGCACGCTTATCGACGCTGCGATCGCCGTGTGTGCGCATGGGAGCAGAGCAGCGTGCTTGCCGAGATAACGCCGCCCACGTTGTTGCGACGTCGTTACAATTGTAAAAATACGGCGGCGGGGTGATTGACGTTACCGCTGGGATTGTTTCCGGTCATAGGCAACGGCAATTCCAAGCAAAAGATCGTCCAAGAGGGAAAAGGGAGAAGTCGGGAGGTGTTGGGAATCGTATCGTTTTACGTCGCGTTGAAATTCGATGGATTCCGCAAAAGGCCAGCGAATAAAGGAATCGATGGAGTTTGAAATTTGGGTAGTAGCCAATTTACCATAGGACGATGCACGATCCGATGAGATTTACAATCGCATTGTGCCCGGTGACGTTGACAAATCGTTGGCGATATCGAGCATAAAATTAAATATACGAAACCAAGACCGGTGACGTTTTATTGTCGAACAGATTCTTAAGTGAAAGCATTATCTGCGCGGTCTGAAAGGGACGAATTATATAGGGAACAAAGCTCGTCGTCCTGTGATGTCGTCGACAACGCCTTCTTGTTAAATTGCAAGGCTAGCGAAGGGGAGGAAAGGGGTAAGGAGTTGTCTGAGGTGTGCATTTTCACGGCAATCGCGATAATTTCCCCGAGGATAGAGCCGTATCTTTCGCGCCCGCCTAGAGCCAACCAGACTTATGCTAATTAAAGCGAGCGACCACGTTGAGAGGTACAAACGGGTAAAAATGAAATACGCCCGTCAGTTTCATTCTAGAACGACGCTGAATGCTACGCTAATGAACCTTACGATAATGTCTCCTCGATTTTAAATCAAAGAAATTGCACGCAATTTTTTATCCGGCTAGATGCGTGAACCTTGCTACAATTAATCGTATCTCTGGTAAGGTTTTACAAAAATGATTACAAACCATCGCAAGATACCTACCATTAGCGTTCAATCGATACAAAGGGTTGGAGACTATGGGAAGGAAAACATCCAACGGAGGCTTCTAATGAAATTAAAATTCCCGACTGGCGCACAGCCGTGTAAACGCGTTCTATCAATTGCGCGCTTTACCACGTCCGTTGTCGCTACCCTTTCCACGCGCATTTTAATTCGGTCGCGACGAGGGGTAACGCGGAATTAACTAGAACAGCGTGGCTGAAATTATATCGCGAACCCCGAATACGCAAAGCGCGTCTGCTCTTTGTCGCCATTTCTGTCGCTGGCGTGACACTTCGCCTCGCGGTACCGTCGTTCCTTTATCCGAATCTCGGTTAGAATAGCTGTCGCAAAGAAGGACCAAATCATTCTTCACCGTATCTCTTCTATGCCGGATAAATTGTAGGTTTAATTGCCGACACATTGTATCGCAGCCATTCATCTGGAACAGTGGCCGGTCTCTGCGAATCGAATTGCGGAGGTCGAATAACCCTCGATTCGTGCCTCGAACGTATCTTCGTGCGTTGCTGCCATCAGCAACTCTGGCCTACTTTCTTATCATAATTGTCCCGCCTTAGAGGCTTTATGATCCGGTAATGCCATCCAATCTGGCACGATTACTCTTGCAGGAGCCACGAAATTGAACGAATTAAGGTACACGTCTCTAGCAGGAGCTGAAGGGTGCCCACCCCCGCCCCCTATTCGTATCTCTCATTTACACGAGCGCGTGTACACGGCCTCTCTTGGCCTCTCTTTCTCGCTGTCATGCAGCCTGGAAAGCTATACGAGTGGCATAAATTTAATACGGTACACGCCAAGGGAGGTGCCATACGTCCGACCCTGTTAAGGCTGTCTCTCTCGAACTCACCGTGCATACTTCAACCCCGAGCCCCCTCTTCTACTTTGCCCGGCCGTGTACCTTATCCATTCGTAATGTTAAATTAAATAATTTATCGCGTCTCCGACGCGGTCAGCTACCAGTTCAGATGATTTACGATGAATAGTAATGGTGAAAGCCTATATGCAGCTTAAGCCTGTACACGTATATAAGTCTATAAACTCTACGGTTTGAATTTATTCCGCTGGGCAATCCGAAGTTTGATCGTTCCAGCACGAGAAATTCGACGGACGATGGTAGTTAGTCGGCGGCGACTTCTGGGTAATCGTGACTTGTTAATTAAATTGCTGCCTCGCAAATGTCGAGATTTTTTTTTGTAGAATCCTTTTTCTCTGATTTTCCAGCACACGTTCTGCTGCACTCAATTCGTTGCCAATATCGAGATTGCACTCGCATTCCTTAACCCTTTACTGTGCATCGAAATTGAATCAATCGGTCGCCATAAGAGATACCAATACCATCTTCCCAACAACTTAATCTCCAGCGAAGAAAGAGTTACGATATCGCGAGATTCGCGCTCTAGCACGTCTGATCCGACTGCAGCCGCTGCTCTTTATTGTTTACATTTCCCGGCGCACACCGTTTGCATCTCGACGTGCCTTTGGGAAACGGCGCATGGCCCGGTATGACAGAGCTGCTGCGACAAATGGAGATTATTCCGGGCTGCGAACAAGGACGCGACGATTCCTTACGATTTTCCGAGTCGTTGCCGTCTTCCCGGCGAGATAATCTTTCGCTCGATCTCGGGGATTACCGTTAACGCCCGCTACCGTTTCTGCAGTTTCAACCGCCGTCGAAATACTCCATGCCCGGGGGCAGGAAAAGAGGTTCCCAGGGAAACAGAGGCCACTGAACCCTTCAGGCGCACCATGCATCGAAATTTAGTTACGCGCACAAGCTTTGTTCCGTAATTGAATTCTCTTCCTGCCCGGGAGAAAGTAGGAAATTTTATTGACTCGCTGTTTCTCCGCGAAGAAACTGAAATCAAGACAGTCGCGGATTTCATTTTAATGAAGCACGTCCTCCCGCGGAGCTCCGTTGGCAAGGGGGCATGACTTTGCGTTGATGTCTGATTGATTTTCCGTCGACCGTCGTGTGTCTGTGTTCAGGGTTCCAAGATACCAGCAACGCTCGTTCCTTTTCCGACGATTTATCGCGTGGTTGAACGTTTGGACTGGTTAACCGCAGGAATTCAGTTCGGGTCGCACTGGTCCCCGAGATTCCGAGGTGAAATTTGTCACCAACCAAGAAGAAGCGAAGAGCCGCGAGGTATTCTAAGCTGCATCGCACTCTCGAGTTTAAAAATAAATTGCCCCTTATGTTTTTCTATATCGTTTCCTTCTTTTTTTTTACGACAAGAAGACCACGAAACTTTGCTAATAACACTCCAGAAAAAGGCCAGCTGTTCACGTCAACGCACCTCCGATGCAATTGCTTAAAATCGCCTCCCTTTCCACCCGGTTGCCAGATTCAAGGTTTCTCCGGTCGTCATTAAATTTTCGACGGTGCACCGCACTTTTTCTCGCCCGGCGCCGTCTCCCGGGCATCCCGATAAATCGAATTAAGCCCTCGCGTTGGACAGGATTTTTCCCCGGGAAAAAAGTTAGAACGGGATGAAATACTTGGCAAAGAGCAACGCTTGCTAACTGTCTTCGCAGCTGACCTTCTCGTCTGCTCGACGGCAATGCTGTTGCAAACGCCTCACCAGTTTCTCCTTGCTGCCCATTATTCTTTGCTAACCAAAATTCTTTCGAAATTAAATTCGAAGACGAGATGGAATGTCTGAGCAACTCGAGAAAATCCTGTTCCATCCATCATCGAGGTCGTTCCGCCGTCGAATTACGGTAAGCTGAAAGACGATCGGCGTAAGTTCGAACGAGTGTTGAATCGCTAGAAAACGACAGGGTTCTCGTCGATTTCGGGTGTGGTAACGGCGAGGATCGTACGACGCCGGGCAATAAAGCGTAAACGATGGTCGGATATTACCGGCTTAGAAGCTTTAAACAAAATTAGTCGGCCAGCTCCCACTGGAGTGGCGCTTCTGGCTGAAGGGAAAATTCGGGGGACGCGCGGAGAGATCAATTTCGCCGTAGTTTCAAAGTGAAGCCTATTAAATTCCGGGGCCGCGTCTCTGGAGAGGCTCAAAGCAGTACGGGCCTGGCTACACCCTCGTTTTCTCTCTACCACCCCCCAACCTCTTGGCATACGTATAAACACGAGATTGCCGCAACGGCTGCAGCAGGCAGGGGGGAAATTTGTAATCGGATAACATCTCGATATAATTGGTCCCGCCTTGGCATCGTTTCTACTGCACACCTCCTGTTGTTGCTTACCTTATTTCGCGGTACCAACGTTGCCCCGATGCTTCAGCTAAGGAGCTGGAATTATATTTTTTCCCGTGAAATTTTCCTGACAGATCTCAGAACGCTGGCAACCTCGTTTGGTTGCATTGCAATTGTACCATCTGCTGAACTCTATTATCGGAATGTTTCTGACGGCGTCTGCCCTTTATTGACTTTAATTACCAGTGACTCGGTCCCCGTGTCGCGTACTCGATAACGCTCGACGCAATGTCTCGTTGACCGGCGAAGGAAGAATTTATTCGATGCCGCCGTTGCGACTTCATAGAAATGATTCGTGCGGCACGCCGATGTAACGAGTGGGTAACGCGAGTTACGCGCAGACACAAACTGGGACCTAATAAAAAAAATGGGGAGAGGTAGAAAATGGTTGGAGGCCGTTAAAAATAACGAGTTCGTTAGAGATAGCAGTGCGGGAAGTTTATCCGTACCGCCACGGCCATCGAAACGAGTTCGACTCACGCCGCGGAGTGTAGTGATTTAAATTGAGTTACAACGTCGATAGAGTTTTATTTAAAGAACAGAGAAAAAAAACAGCAACCAATCTGGGAGAGAAAGCGGGATTTTTGTCGTTAAGTATCGCGGCTCAAACTTGCCCCGACTTTACCCAGCTCTGGACCTTTTCAATTACCTTGGTAATTCGCCGGGATGAAAAAGGGGCCGAAGGGGTTGAAAAGTAGCACTGAATTATTTTACGCGTACTCATCGTTACTGGAACTTCGGAATCACGAAAACGTAAGGGCTGGAACTTTTCCAAGCACGCATTCAAGTATCTCTGAACGGGAAATTACGAGGGTGAACCTTCGACTCAGTTTTGCCTGACCAGCCGAGTATTATTCGAGCAACGCAGACGATTTGAATCGTACACTTTAATTGTCGGGAAGAGTCGGCCCCGTCATTCCTTGTGGATTTTAGGGGACGAGACTTGCGTCAAGCAGATAATTAATGCGAACGATCGCATAAAACTTGTTTCCGTTCGAAGAACAGGATTATCAATTAATTAAGTTCTATAATGATAACAATTTCCCCTTGTCTCGAGACGTTTCGCGTGATTCCCCGTTACTGTTCTGCAATGAATATCTCGTTAAAACTACGACGCCATGACGTACAAGATTTTATGAGCCAACGGGGAAGGAGAAGGGGGAATAAGACAGATGAGTTTGGAGGACGTCAGGACGAGGTAGCGCGACAACTGCGAAACGACAGGACTGCAGACAAGTGGAAATTCAAGGAGGCAGGCAGCCGGAAAAATGTGGACCTGGTCCGGTCGATCGACGCGCTCTTAAGAAGATTACGCTCCCTACCATCCCATTTCCGACGGGGTTGGGCATCGAGACGGTCGCCACTAAGATGGCCTGGCCGCAGGAGGATCCTTCACAGACTTACTGCCTTATGAAACTCACGCTGGACCATCTCGATTTCATGGTGCACAGGCTATGCGAGCTTTCCAATCATTTCTTTTTCTTCTG
This sequence comes from Nomada ferruginata, assembly GCA_963583965.1. Lineage (NCBI taxonomy): Eukaryota > Metazoa > Arthropoda > Insecta > Hymenoptera > Apidae > Nomada > Nomada ferruginata. Next base: position 1,905,708 of record OY757223.1, read on the forward strand.
TGTATCGCCGACGGACGTCTTTTCGGACGTTTATGAAGGGAGCTTAAAAGAAAGGGGAAACAAATTCGAGCACAGGAATGGGTAATAAAAAAATTGTTGAAGTGAACTGACTGAAGTGTTCCCCGAGGGTGAAAATATATTGCACTTTTTCCTCTACGCTGACATGGTGAATGATATGGTGAATGAGTGGCGTTGAATAAAGGTCGCTTCAAGTGAGGGAGTGAAGGGTTGGGAAAATGAAAGGGACCGAAGAATCCAAGCGCTGATCGCATTGGCCTTAATGCTGCCCGACCCTGCCGATAATTCGGCCCCCTTTTATCGAGCGACACCGTCGTCACTTCCGCTTGTAATCCGAGCCGCATTACCCTTTTCTTTCGAAGGAACCCTGTGGCTTTCATTGCGTAATGCCCGCGGTAGTTCTGTTCGTCTCGTTGTTTCGCGAAAATAACCTTATATAATCGAGCAAATATCTCCAACTACGAGGCCTGGAAAGTTTTCGTCGGAATCTCTATTAACTTTTTACGGGCAACCTTCTCGTGGGCCACTCCCGGAGAAAATCTGTTCTAGGTGGGGTTAAGTGTTGCCGTAAACTGCATGATAATCGTTCTAGAAGAGTTCCAGAAGTATCTGACCCGGGGAATCGATTTTAATCGCTGTTCGAGGAGACCGGGGGTGGTTTTTCAAGAGGTAAAAGTTCCATAGAAGTTTATTCTGAGGTTCCCGCGATAATGAAAAGGAGGCGCAATGGATAGAATAGGGTAGTAACCCTTAAAGCGGAGGCAAGCACTGCAGAAGTTCCAAGTGGAGCACAGTAACTACTGTTTAAATTATTATTTATTTTTCCCGGCTTTGAATTTCAAAGAGCGGGAAGAATTACGGGAGATGTCGCAGGATCAGCAGGCTTTTCCAGTCAACTGCCTTATAATTTATTACGCTTTTACCGTGACTGCTTTTAAATTCTTATGCGGAACGAAGACATAGACGTGGTCGCCGTCGGTATAATATTTTGGAATATTCAGGCGCAAGTAGAATAAGATCGCGGTCGCCAGACCTGTCGTTTTCTGCGATGAAAACCTTCAGATATTCTATTTCCATAAGAATTTGCCAATGAATATTCGGTCTAATTAAATGCATAATAATTTTCATCCTCTGTAAACACCATTGATCATTAAGAACAAGGAGCTCGGCAGATTTTTCTTCGATTCAGCTTTCGTTTAAGATACTGCCGAGAGAGTTGCAACAAGCTCGGGGTCTCCGCTTGGTCCCTAAAGGAAACTTGCAATTCCATCCGCCCTGCTAAGTTACCTGACTCGAGCGTTACTTCATTCATGTGGGTCAACGCAGGTGCTTAAAGTTTCACGACGGCGTTACGAGGCTCGTCGATGAAACGCGGGGACTTCATTAAAAGCGGGGATAATGAGCTTAGCTCGCTGCTTCGCGCTTTAGAGATTCTTTAAATTCCAATTTTTTAATTACGCCACGCGCGTTGCTTCCCTGTCCTTGCTTTATCGATTGCTTGCAGCATCGACACACCTTTGATCGTCTCTTCTCCAATTAAAAGGTACACGAAACATAGGTATCGAATTCGTACTCTGTTTAAATCAAATTTCTTTGCCCCTCCGTCGACGTGAATTCTCTTCCACCGAAGTGTTGATGCGAAATATGTTCCAGCAGGGCAGAAAAATTCCACGGACGTAGAGGGTATAGGGTAGCACGCGATTTCGATCGAAGCAGTGCAGCAACAAATGGCACTCGAAGCAACGATCCTTCAAGGAACGTGTATCATTCAATCGCACACGTTGCAATGAAACGCTACTTGGCCTGGCTTCCGCCTCGTACAATGCCCACGTTAAATTGATACCTGTAAACTGGCGCAGCGCAGCTGCACGAATGCTTTATATCACGGTTGTTCCGATGAAATACGGTTCTTATCCTCGCCATTGAACTCCGTGTGTTTTTTCACTGGAAAACGACGTTAATCGAGAGAACTAATTAACAGAACGACCTAATCAGCGTCATCGCTGCACCGCGTCCTCTTCTTCTAATCGCGCGTATCAAGGGTGCGCAATTAGAGCAGCCGGACTTAGCTGTTCCAGGTTTCTTGGTCGCAGTTAAATGTATTCGTAATTGCGTGTAGCCGTAACGTAACCGTTGTTGCCATTATAATCATCCTTATAATTGGGAGCTTAAATTCGCAACGCTAAAATCCTCGCATAAGTTCCAGCTTATCGATTCCCAATGGCCATAATCGGTCTGCCGTTTCATTTCGTTGTCCAGACCACCTGGAAATAAGCGGGCACGAACAAAACAGCCGGCACGAAGTTAACGCCGTGTTAGCTGGTGGTCAGAGTCGTTCGGAACACCGGTTTGATACGGCCAGTCTCGGCTTGTGCTCGAACTACTAGCTAATATGTCAAGCCGTTTATCCTCCGCGCGCGTTTGTAACTCCGGACACGTATGCTCGAATCCGTTCCCTCGTCTCACCTCTGCCAGGCCGAACCCGCGCAACTGCCTCCACTTGTTCGTCGTCATCTATTATATTATGCCGCAAAAAAATCTCTCTTCATACTTCACGAGTATTGGCATCAAATGAATATACGAAAGTCCTTCGAATCCTTCTTTGTGACACATTTTTTCTAAACCGCCTCCTTTCCGTCTTTCACGCGTGCGCAATAATTTTCACGGGGATTATATTATTTCCCACGTTCTGCGAAATTTATTCAGCACCCTTTATAAAGTTGGCACCGTGAACAGATACACGCTCCGATTTCCGTCCAGCTTCTTCTCCCCCTTTGTCATCCTGCATCGAATATAATCTTTCTCCCCGCCTTACTCGTCCCAGGCCATAACTCATACGCAGACCGATTTTTCTCCGTTTTCCCTCCGTCCGCCTTATTTTTCTCTTATATTTTCCATTTATAGGCGCACCTGCCCTCTCCCGCTCTATCCCACTTCCTCGTCTTTTTTTCCGCGTCTCGTTCACGCCCAGCATCGACCAACCCCGGCCCACCGACACGTTTGTTATTTTCTATAGGTGACGCGCATATTTTCGTTTCCTCTGTTCCTTTGTCTCCTCATAATCTACGTGTTCGCCGGTTCCTAGCGTTCGCCCACCCCCGCACTCTCTGCCCTTTCTTCGGAATTGCACATATGCACGGTATTTTCCACCGCGACCGACGTTATTCCCTTTGAATTCTCCTCCCTTTATTTTTACCTTCTGCCTGTATTTCATTTCTCCTCATTTCGACCGTGTTCTGTCATACTTTGAAACCCGAGAATTCTATTCGCTCGTCTCGATGGGAATGACAGATTTTCGGCAGGCGTCGAGGTGGGCGGTTTTTTTTTTTACCATATAACGTTAAATTTACGGTGCAAAGAAATCAGGTATATTTTAATTATTTCGATAATACGAAATCAATTATTTCAATATTACAGTAACAATATTATTATCATCATTAGTACGTTCAATCTATGTTCAGATCAATCATTATTTCAGTGAAACAATGTCGTCATTACTGCTATTATTATCGCAACAATTATTAACGCTACTAATAATACTGCTAGCGGCACGCGTAAAATATTGCAGCACCGCGCCGCACGGTGACCGATTACAAATATTAGGGAGCTTCTGCATTTTCACCCCCGTCCGTTCGCTCTATGCTTAAAGCCTCGTTGCAGCGACGAAATTCGACTAGTCGACGGGCGAGATGCGTATCTCTGCTCGCAACGGCAGTGGGATTACCTCGGAGTTTTGGTTTATCGTTGGCCTGGGGTCGTCCGGGCTAACCACACGGGATAAAACGTCGCATTTCCGCGCACCACCGCCGCCACCCCTTTCATCTACCCCCCACACCCCTCCTGATCTGTTCTACACGTGGTGGTTGTTGTCGGTCGTGTAACGAGCGTGCCAGACGAAAGACAAACTTCTGCCTGACGATCGTGTTCCCGCTGGTGGGTGCGGATTACACGAACATCGGGGCAGGCTTTCTTCCGAAAATAAACGAGCTGCGCGTTGATATTCGATGCGTTTCAACGAACGGAACCGGTAACGACGAGACGCCGCGGTCGTCTACTTCACCGATCGATCGATACTTTTCTAATGAGCGACGGTTTTCGACGTTTCCGTCGATCTGCAGTTGCATCCTTGCCCAGAGGGTTGAAATGGAACACGTGTCTGCTGTTTCAGCACGAATGAAATTCACGGACGGGATTTAGTTTTTCTTTTTTCTCTTTCAGGTCGAGAGGCAGGAATTGCATTGCTTCTGGGATTTTTCCTTGACAGGTTCATATACATAGATTCGTTTGATACTCCATCGATGACTTGGCTGGGCGACCAGTAAAATTGTCACTAATTTATTGACAGCTGTTCCACGGTTTTCGTTCTCCGAAATCTCGTTAAAGGCTTCGGTCAGACACTGTGCAATTTTTCTCGGTGCAATGCACGGGCAGTTTCACGCGAGGTCTTAAGATAATAACCGCAGCGATCAGACGCGATAAATCGTTCGGTTTTACTTGCAAATCGCCAGACCTCCCCCAACCCTCCCTGTGCAATTTCCAGGGAGCTCCCGCGTCGAGCAAATCAGCCGTGAATAACGCGCGAGGAGAACGGGTGTTCCATCGAGCGGACGATCGCGAGACAGCGACATAATCGGCAGCCCCGTCGAAGAATGGGCACTCGTTAGTTTCACGAAACTTCCGCCGCGGTGGAGGCTTTAACATAATGCTCGGATAAATCCAGCGGAAAATTCTGCGCCGGCGGAATCGCGCAATTTAGAGTCCGCGTGCGAACGACACGGCGAAAGCCCCGCTGGTTAGATCTGAAGGATTTACAATCGGCCCGAAGGAAGCCGGTCGTTTGCATTCCAAACGGGCGCCCCTTCTGCGCGACGAGATCTTTAAACGGCGTACGAAAACGGCCTGTTTATCGCCGCTCCGAAACGATCCACGGCGGTTTGCTGTGGCCGGTTCAAGCTTTGAAGCCTCGAGAATAAAAGATCGTAGGTGTTCGCGAGAGATAATAATAGGAGGCGCGTGGAAAGGAATTCTGTTTGGATACATGGTTCTAGCTGTGGCGGTAACGAGTTCAAGTGTAGAAGGTATACGAGCGAGAAGATTGGTGCAGTAGATTATGGTCATAAATAGGCGGACCAGTAGTTCGTTCAAGAGATGTGGAACTGAAGTGGAACTGAAAAAGTCGCAGCAATTAATCTGCCCTAATATTTTCCATTAGTAATGATAATCCTCCAGCAGCAGTTAGCGTACTAAAAGGAACGGGAAGGGAATAAAAAAGGGAAGAACTGATATAATTCTATCTTTTAATTTACCGACAATAAGTAACGAAACTGGAACAGTCTTTAGTTTATCGCTGTTTATTCTCAAACGTTTAGCAAACTATCTCGCATCTATCGATTTCTCGTTGTAAACGAAATTCTCAACTGCACACCGCCAGAATCTTATTTGCCCGCGAAACTGTTTCAATATATCATACTTTTTATTGAATCCCCGAGCGGTCTTAGTGTCACGTGTTCCCCTATCGCCGGCTCCAGCTGGCAAAACCGTACGAAACGAACTTACGATCCGCCCGCAACGCAAACCATGTTCGCAAGTACTATCTGTTTTTCCTGTTCTCGACTGAACTCAATCCGTGTAGCACGGAAACTGGCCACGGAATCCGTAATTCGGTGTCGCGATTGTTATTCATCCGTCGCCTCCACTTCGAAACGATTCCATCCATTACGATCGGTTCCGATGCGACGCAAATTCCGTCTAAGAATATTATATCAGGTCGTAAGTTATCTAGCCGACCGGTTTCCAGCCATTCAGCCACTTTGCGGTTCGTCCGGGCTATCTTCATCTCGCCTGAGACGACTACATCAACCCCAGCATCCCCTGAAACGTTCGTTGCCGGGGAGCACGCGTCCCAGATTTGTAACTGGAAGCCTGAGTTTCGTTTCCGACCGAAACGGGAACAATTCGTGGACCGAGAACCTATAAGACTGCCGTGACGCGGCCATTCACGAACCCCTTACTCGCGTTCCGATGGTGGAAAAATTCCATCGTATTTGCTGGAACATTTTAGGGAACTCGAACGAGATTCGACGGGGTCGCTTCTTTTATGAAGCCAGTTCCACCGAACTTGTTTTCAATTGGAAATTGCTTGGAGATGAAATTGCCCGCGGCGACGAGGAACGTGGAAAGTTATTATTTATACATTGCCGCGCAAGTCAGCACGTCGAGACGGTGCGTTATTATTCGTGGGGCGTTGCAAATGTATTTGGACGAAACTTGTTAACTTAGCAAAAAGTCGAGTCACTCGTTGATAACGCATTTAACCGGTCCTTTGGACCTCCACGTTTCCTGACCAACTTTTACCAATTATTATAAATGAGATTTCTAATAATTTACTCGAGCTTAAGTCTCTCGAGACATGTTGTAATTTCTTGCGAATTGAGAAGCAAGCAATTATAATGTCTCCCGAGAAATTCTCGAGAAAGAATTCACGCGAAGGAACACTAGCTGCATCTAATCGAGCGGATCCAATTTCTCCTTTCAATGTTCTATTAGCTCCCAGCCGTACCTAGGAAAATGCACGCTATTAAAACTTGCGCTGCGCTGTACTACGATATTTGCAACTTGTTCGACAGGTTATTGGGAAATATAAATTCGCACGAAATTCGAGCCGAGCCAATTTTAATTGCAGACTGATGCGTAGCCAATTTTTTTTTCTTCGAGTAACACTTTCTCGGAATTAAATTTATTTCTCTATCAAGATGTTTCATTTTGTTACTCCCACGCTGTGCATAGGCTTGTCGCGCGATGCAGCGAACGAAAATCACCGCAGTCGACTTTCCCGCGGCGCAATTACTCAACTCTTGAAAGCTTCAGGCCGAAGTTGAATTTCGAGGCTCGAAAATCCGCTTCGCGCACTCATCGACGCGTGTTTGCGCGACACACGCGGCTTGTTATTGCACACGTGGTTATTCTGGCGTGCATACGATGCCATCGGCTGCGCTATCCGGCGCATTATCCTGGAGAAAGTTGCCCAGGCTAAGTCGTCGAGGCCGGCTTAGCGTCAGTTATTTCGAGGGACTTCATCAAAAGTTTCCCCATTTACGTCCGGATTAGATTCCTCGTTACAATTTTCTTGCCCTGCTATTCGCCGTCTAATAAACAATTTATTATTCCACGTGCCCGTTTAGAGAGCCGTTTAGAGAGCCGATGTCTCGAAAGATCCGTCGCACTCTACGATGCTGATCCTCGAAGAAATATTTTTGAATCGTAATACCCTTTTCTTCCTCCATCAGAGAAACTCAATTAAGTTTTTTTTTCTTTTGAAATAGTTTCAGCGATCAAAGTTTAAGATAATCCACGGGATTGATTTCATCGCGCAGGAACGTCACTTTCACGCCCCATCAATTTAAATCTCCCATCCACCCCCGCCGTTAATATTTAACTAGGCGAGCGTAATTTCTTCCCGCGATCGAAGGGGTTGGTGACACGATTCCAGCAAGGTTGCGTGGTTAATTACTTCGAACGTGAACGAGGCGCTTGAAAATGGGCTACGGAGTATCGAAGCCGGTTCGATAAGGCAATATCCACGGCTTGTTACACGTCGACAGTAAAATCGGTTTTCGTTTCCTTCTTTTACGGCGGGGGCGTCTACGAAAGGGTGGATCGAGGGATACAGGTCGATCCGGTGAGCACGAGGGATTATTCGATTGAATAATATTGAAGTTCCACGGTCAGTGGTTGGTGCAGGACCTAGGAATTTCATCCCCGTTCGTGCTCCACCCTTTCACCCTTCTGCAGAGGGCAAGCAAAAAGGAGCAACCACAGTGAAATTGGTCCCGGGAACTGTGCAGCCTTTATCTCTGGGAGAAGGTAGTCGACCTTTGAACAGCCTTTACCTTGCTGAATCACCCCCGCCCCTTTGTCTGTCTATTCGAGAACTTCATGCTGCAAGAGTTGTTGCAGACGAGTCGTTTATTAGCCGCCGTCGCACGATTGACTGTAATCTTTGCAAATAAAAGAACACCACCGCGAAAGGGGTAGCGATCTATTGCTGCGATTAATTTAAAACTCTTGCGCGAGAAGCATTAATCTTATTCAGACTGTTCTTATTGAAATAAGTTATCAGAAATTAGCTCTAATTTATTGATAGCACGTACCGCTATGCAGTATAATATTTCCAAAAATAATTTTCTGGAGCCACACGAAATGGCAGAGAAACGTCTGCAATGTTACCATCAATATCTTCAGCTTTTCATGGCGTTCCGTCTTTGTCTACAACCCAACGTTTAAGACCCACGTCACGATAATGATGTCCACGCAGGAAGGGTGAATAGAAGGGGATGTAGCTGGACGGCGATTCGATTTGACGGCATATAACAATGTTATCGCTGCGTCAGACAGTTACGTAGAATTTACGCGAGGCGCGCCGGGCTTGGAGACTCTAGTCATATAAGTGAAATATATGTATGCTGGCCACCCTGCATCGGACACTGAGACAGCCCTCGTCGTACGAAAGCGTACACTTCTCCGCTGTATATTCCTCTGTTTTGATTTTTAATCATGATGGTGATCGAAGGTTTTCCAGGCGAACCGCAAATTATTCATAAAACTGTCCGAATCTCGAGTGTCACGAATGTCTGTCACTTTTAATTATTACCTTGCACGTATTTTAAACTTGTCATCGTGTCATATAAATTCGTTATAAGTTATCTTCAGAATAATAAAGTCCTTTAGAAATGAATGGCCCTTCGTATTTGAATTATTCGGCTGGTCTGACCCATGACGGTCTACTTCTACTTGCACACTCAATATCGCCCAGGGTCGTTGGTACTCGACCTACGCTTATTAATTTTATTTGCATGTAAAAAGAAATGTTGCGATAGAAAACGGGACTTATATTTCACTTCTTTATTGAAAGGTTAATAGCTTTGTATACCTATGTATACAGCTATTTTACTACTCGCGCGTGACTGTCTCGAAAAGGAACGATTCGGTCTCGATATCACGTTGCACCTGTTCGTCAGTGTGAAAAGGCAACTCACGATTACACTGGGTACGTTCGAATGAGCCACTTTGCACGTCCACGAGAATGTAGTGTCCGAATTTGTCACGGTTCTATCTACCGACCTTTTACTCTATTCACTTTCGATCGACCGTCTAAGCGACAGAAGAACGTTATCCTGTGAATGCTCTATCGCGACAATGTACACTAGCGAATAGCGATGCCGGGAACGCACGACTGCCTGGTGCTTTAACAATTTGTCGCTTTAAAATATTTAACGGGAAATATTTAATGCCTCTCTTCCTGGCGTTCATTTAACATCGCAGATTGCTTACCAAGTGGCAGTCGTGGTCGATGCGTCACTACAGTTCGACGCCAAATTACATTTCAACAGGCGATCGTTATTTCCAGCGTTGATACGCATTCAATTCGTATTTTAAAGCAATGAAAAATATTTCTCTCGTTTCGATTTAGTAACAGTAAATTATTTATTCGTGTATATGTATATACACGTATGTAGTAGCATCACAAATTTTTTTTCTGTTTCTATCACTATCTGTATTTAGTAATGCTATATTATTTACAACTATGATTACAAGCTGTCTCCTATGCAGATAAATTTAAAATCACTATTTGCAATTACAATGCAACATCCGTTCTAGAGTATTATCTTTCGAATCGTCCCTCAGCGATTATTTTCCAGACTACTACCCTTAACCGTACGCTTACAACTAACTTCACGTTCCGGTATTCAGGCCAGCCCGAAGGGGAACTGGCGATTGAGCCCATAACTCACTAACAGCACACGAAATCAACCGGCCAAGTTGCCATTTGCGTTCGTTTCACGTATGACACGCTGGCGGCCCAATCTCGATCGACGTTCGCAAAAACTGATCGAGCCAAGGGTTCCGTCCTCCACGTATCTCCACCCTCGCCCTTTATTCGCACGTTCCTGGGAACGAAGTGGACTTGGATTCACAGGAGAAAATAAATCGAAGCCGTCTACGGCGAAAGGAATTGGGTCGTTGAAGGTGCAATTTATTTTGCTTCATATTAATTGGCGATAATTAAATTTTCATTCTAATTTTAAATTGTCTGATAGCAATTGCAAATGTCTGCCATCTATGATAGGAGCAGGGTATTCTAAATTGTTTCCGGCTCAGTTAAGGTGTGCCGCTGAAGCAAATGAATCTGTGCACCGTTGTAGCTGGAAACTACAGGGGTTGCTGATTGTCAACGATCAACTTCGAATCGATTCGACGCGAAACTACGGCGCAAGTGGCAACGTTTCCATTGTCAGGCGTTGCCCCCACGAAACAGGTTAATAAACTGTGTTTAAATTTAAATAGAGGGCTGCAGTTCCGTCACTGACCGCGTGACGAACGTATTTCGCATTTCCCTTGTTAGGGATTAGGGAGATTTAGGAGTAGGGCTTGCGGTTTAATTGCTATTCTGGAGCCGGTTTTTCGAAACTATTGTGTCCACGTTTTCATATACTTGTTTCATAAAACCACATTATTTCGTTGATGTTTCTGGAGTTAATGATGTTTCATTTCCCCGCCACGTACAAATTAAGAAGGAAACAAGAACGGCAGTGAGTTGATGGGTTTGTTTATTATGCTATTAACATGCTACGCGCACTGTACCGAATATAGGGTGGACGAACTTTTAATGTGTGTTAAATTCGACGTGACAGAACTGTGATGGTATAAAAATTCAAAATGCAAATACGCTTCGCGCTACGTTGGAGATTCATATCAATCATTTATTAATTAATTCGACCATTTTTGCACACTCTCTTGTGACCTTTGAAAAAAAAAAATATTTCACTTGCAACGTTGCGTGGGCGCGTCGTATTTTTCGGATGGATGGCTTCAAAGTTAAACATTCGTATAACATGAATTTAAATACTGTGAATATTTCGGTCGCGCCGCCTGCAGAGAGTGCTTTTTGTAATACCTTCGGCACGTAAATTCAATTTAAAAATCGTAAAGGAAAACGTTCACCAATTAGTGCAAATTATATTGATCCGAATATTGAATTCAAAGAACCATCGTAAGTGAGAATATTTTCAAAGCCAATGAACGTCCTAATAAATCTGAACATTTAACCAAATGAACTCTCTGTTTGGAGCTTAACAACGAATTCCTCAATCATCGGGTACGCTTCTACAAATCGGTGAAGAGTATTTTCCAAATTATTGACAGCTGATCCGTGTCAAGATTCATAAGCTTTCTCGATTTTTGTCCCACCCTCGAGCGTCATCTTTGCCAACATTGAATCTAACTGAGGGGTGAAACGATTTATCGAGCCATAGGCTCTCCAGTGAACTTGTAAACTCTGATTTATGGGCCAATGAAACGTGACGATCTAGAAAATCGAGGCCGATTTCTGAACCCCTGTCGATGAATAGCACTGTGTCGAAACCCTCGATCTACCGTGAAAAGGAAAAATCTGAGGGACATCGTTGGCTGAAGGGGAGACTTCGAATTGAGATATCATCGTAATTTTTAGACGGCCCTTTCCCTTTGACAAACGCACCTCGTTTGATTCGCAGAATACGATCACGAGTGGCGCTACGAAAAAATCTTCACAAGGGTGCTCGAATATAGCTGTCAGAGCACAACTTAGAGAACCGACGATTTTACTCGCTCAATGTTGCGTTATTTCACGAGAGGGAAGCGCAATCTCGCGTGTATTAGATTATTTTGATTGCGGCACTGCTGATGTTTAAAGGGAGACTGCACGGATGAAAGACACCGCCAGAGGCACAACCCCTTTCCACCCTTTCTCTTCTCTTCCTCCCTTTTTCTGCGCCACCGGTTTGTTCAACCTCTCCTTCTATCTTTCTACCTTCAATTTCCCTGTGCTTCTTTATACAGGATTTTTTCCACGGTTTTATTTATGATATTTTTCTTCGCCCGTTTTTTCATTCGTATTTTATATTTCATTTTAAATTCTCACCCGACTATCCTCTTCCTAAATACACACCCCTTCCTCGTCTAAATTTCATTCGAACCTCTCCTCAATTATCTCCTATCTGTGTTCTCATCGGGTTCTTTCAGGTACCCCCCCGCCCTGCCCTACTTTCTCTTACACCTAATCCGATCGCATACTCTACTCTTCCCCGCCCTTCTTTAATCTTCATCTGTTTCTCAACCCCCGCGTCCACGGTACTCTTTCTACCTGTCCACCCACCTCTATCTCTATCTCTCTGTCTTCTTCACCAGACTTCATCCAAACCCACTCCGCTACCAAAGTCGCGCAAGGGAATCATGATTATCTCCGGGGAGGCCGTCCAGTCACGTACGTCGCTGCTCTCCGTTAATTATCTTTTAATTATCTTGTTTATCTTGGCCGGTCATAGCTCGGTCGGAGGAAACCACCCCTAGAATTCCGCACTGCGGAGACGCGACGCCGGGGGAAACAAAGCGCGCACTCGTAATTATTCGCTAGCCTGCTGTATTAAATTTTGTTTAATATTAGGCGTCTAGAATTTGGAAAGAAAAATAGGGGAAACTGCAAAACGCGCGCTATTCTCATTCGAAACGCGACCATCATCGTGAGGGAGTTTTATGTGGCATTAGTTCCACTTCATAAAGATAATATCGTCTATCCGTCAACTCACCCTTCGTCTAAAGCGCATAACTCGAGCGACCCTGTCTCTCTCTCTATAATGCTCGCACATTATACATTTCAGGAGAGGTCTGTGGTTAAATTGTTCAAGACCAAGAAGCAGAAGGGCGGCCAAACGGGGGTGGTTTTTCTGTAACAAGTCCCCGAGGCTCGATGACGTGGCCATTTTTCACTTTGACGCGGCGAACGACAATGACCCTGTCAATCGTTACCCTCACACGGATATCCGCCGCCAGCCGGAAAAATGCATTATTCATTCACCTCGTTATTAACTTTTATAACTTTTCCACGAAATTTATGATCCGACCCGACACGTTCCGTGCCTGAACGGCCTGAAAGGGCGGCCAACCATTCAAGAATTTTTCTAACAATAAAGTGGAGAGAAAACAAGAAAATGGAATTAGCTTTGAAAGTAATGCGAAGCAGAAATAGTTAGCGGTTACTTTGCAGAGCTTCGATGTATAGCGTGATACTGGTCGATGGTTAAATAACGCGGCCGGCATTTTGTTGATATTTGCTCTGCCTAAATTAACCGTTTGCGGGTGTATTATGTTTGGACGTGTCTCGCTCGACGAAATTGTTTCGATCCGAGGTGGCGAAAAACCGATGATGCAGGATCCGTAAATATTATTTCGCCCAACTTTCGCGCTTTCATTTGCCGGTTCCGAGATTGCGGGAAAAAAGACGCGAATGCATACTCTCATTTCGTATACAAACTGCAGGGGCTGCGTATTGTACACTAGTTTGAGCGATAATAAAAAGAGAGGATTCTACGATCGATATTGATGATACCAAGCAGGATAATTTTTAATTAAACTTTCCGAGACTCTCGGCCCGTGGCACTTTAAATAATTACCGTCTATCCACTGTTCTTTAAATTCGGTAATTTAAACTTTTTCAACCTTGCTCCATCCGGCCACGATCTCCCCATGTATCGACGTGATATCCTTCGGTGCTTCTCGAATTTTTATTATCAAACTGGACGGAAAATCGTTTCAGAATATAAAATGACAAGAACATACGCCACCACGTCGAGCAAAGCTCCTCTAAAGGTCTGCTCCTCCGAGGGAAATGCTGTTCCGTTCTGAGCACGAAAAAAAAGGACAGCAGATTTTCTTCATATACATTTATAATCCTGCGGCTTAAAAATCCCACGAACACACTCTTGAGTTTTTATGCCCCGAGAAAAAAAGCACTCCTTTTCTTCGGACATAACCGGGGAAGAGAAACTCCCACGGGTCGAATTTCGCCTTTCCCAAGCGCCGCTAAGTAACGTTTATTTGCGAGGAACTTGGAACGTGTCCATACTCATTGCCCCTTCCAATTTGAATCTTGTTCCTTGTTCTTTTTGAACCCAGACTGTGCGCTGATATTTTCACGCGCGAATCTTGGCTCATTTTTAGGGGCGAATCCTCTACTTTTGTATCCCTGAATCGAATTTATTCAAAGAAATTTATACACCAGAAAACGGAGTAAAAATTCGAAGGTGTTTCTCTTGTCCGAAAATTGTCCAAAATCGAACGTCTCTGCAGGGTTAAACGAAATGTTTAAAAAAATCTCTCGATTCAAAGAGATAACTCTCGTAATCAACTTGACACAATGGAATCGATAGAAGCATCGAAATGCTTCGTTTCTCCTCAACGGTACGGTAGAGACGTTCGAAGTGGCCAAGAAGAAAGGACGGGTCGAACGGCGCGTCGGTTTTCGCTTTTTCCTCCAGCTCGTAACGGTCCAGTCCGATGGGAGCCTCATTTTTCAGCGTGACATCCTGCATGACAATGGGCCGCCGTTGTATCGTCGGTTTCGCAGTATCGGCGAAGCCGTGCCGTTTCACGGCACATTGCATGTCGTCACGGAAGAAATACACTTCTTTCCGTTCCGTCGAAGAAACTCCACCAAGAAATAGCCACGTCTCAATACTCACGACGATTTTTCCATTACAGAGGAGTCGCGTTTTTCGACGGCGCTCTGTCCACGAGTCGTTCGAAGTTTTTAGTTAACGAACAGTGGAACGGTCCAGCTGGTTGACACGATCGTTTTTCGCAGCGGGCAGCATCACGCGCTGCAGTTTATGCTGTCGCCGTCCAGCCTGCAGCGGCAAACGAACCACGAAGCTCGCCACGAGCATCCAGTTTCAAGCATCATCATTAAACGTCAACCGAGGCGAGCCATCCGTGAAGTCTCCGCTAATTTCAGTCGAGGGATTTAATTTTCGGGCGATTTAGTCACCTAGACGCCGCAGAGTGGGCCCTTTAATCTATAATAGTTCCCGACAATGTGCAAGAACTTGAAGCGCCACACGCGAAGAGTTTTACTCGACCAGGTTTCGAATTTCAACGCCGATGATGTTAGCTGGGCGGTTCGTGGTCGGTTTCGCAGAGGCCAATCTCTGTTTCGCGCTTATACGGCGGACGGAGTCGGAGTTTCTCCCTTGGAATATGTTTCTGAACTGTTTTCGTGCTGGAAGAAATTTTGCGAACAACTTCTATCTAGTTGAAGTCCAACTGTACGCTTGCAGATTGGAATCTCTAATCTTCCCAATTTCTTTTTAAACAAACTCTAAAACAATTGAATTTGTTTACAATTTTAATACACATATGCTGCAGAAATCATTCGTCTGTTGTGACACGCAAAATATGTGTGCAATAATTATAGTTGACTCGAGTCGAAACAAAAGAATGGATATAGCGAGATAAATTCAATGGCACCGTGTAGCAGGTACTTAAAATGTATTTAAGATGTTTGCTACTTGATCAGGAGGGACTCTAATGCTTCTAATTAAGCAGTCAAGGCCGCCAATTACGTCGTTTTTAATTAACAGACAAAGCAAACACTTGCAGTGAACACTTGACGTGTGAGATGCCTTGCCCGACCAAGCACGAACCTATTCTACTTGCCCGCTGCGCTATCCGAACTAGACAAGAGTACAGCAAAAATCGATCCTTCCTTCGTTCAATCTCACCCCAATTACATAACCCAACTTAATTGCCTCCCAACTTCACGCCCAGTAAGAACACACTACCTTAACGAGAATTAGACACCGTCAAGACTCATTTCAACACAGCCGTTTCCTCAGTCGCCGGGAGACTATTATGCAACAGACTTCGATTATACCGAATCGATCCGGCACAATTAACGCTAACGATGTCACAATAAATTCCGGTACTCGCTGGAACCGAGATTTCTCCCTAATTTTTCCAATCCTCGGCTCACGGTCTATCGAAGTTGTTAATTAGCCGATCTCCGTGACTCGCGGACCACGATGTCTCTGTCACTAACGATTATTAGCTATACCGCAGTGTAATACGAGCAGACATCGCTGAGGGTGAAATTGGGGGGTTTGTTAAGGGGGAGTAGATGGTAGTACACCACTGGGCAATAGGAGTCGGAACCACTACAAGCTGTTACCGAATTACACCGCCGCCAATCCTGCTGACCACCAGACCGTACGAGGGTAGTTAGACAAATTATGTAGGAACGTGCTCGCGCTGTCGCACGTTAACCCGCGACCACCGTCTTTCCCCTGTTTCCCGCACCACCTTTTCACGTTTCATGCCTCTTTGCTGCGCGTCCCGCTGTTTAATTACGCGTTCGTCGTATCACGATTCGAGCTTCGATTCCTCTCCTTCCTTTTCCCAGCGAAAGAAAGTTTCCTCGCTGTTTGGTTTCTCTTCGAGAACTTTCTCGTCTACGTACCATTTCTTTAAACTTCTTGCGAGGCCCGTTCGTTTTCTTTTTGTTCCACCTGCGATCGACCCGTTCAACTCTCGCCTGCCTTTCTCTGGGCTTGTCGTTTAATCTAACTCCTCTTCCCTCTCTCCACCCTCGCTATCTCTCGTTCCATTTATCTCCTTTCGGAGGACGTGGAAAAAAAAGTTGCACGGCTAGGATTAACCCGAAAAGCGTCATCTCGTTCACAAGAGGAGAGAAGTATTCCAGTTATTTTCTTCTTACTTGTGACCGGTGCGAAGCGGATGATTCTTTATCGCGTTAACGGGACGTGTATCTTGAAATGATTCGCTCATTACACCCTGTATACGAAGCGAGCGTGCATTGCACCGGAAAACAGTGTGAACAAACGTCAATTATGGCACGAGCCCGAAAGCCACGGCCAACTATGGCGCGTGTTGCAACAGAAGATATTAATATTCGCTCGTTAACGTTCGTGGTCAATCGATATTTTGTGGATACGGCACAGGAACCTCCTGCTCCATCGTGCCCCGAAAATGTACAACGCGTGTTCCCAAACATTCTGATTCGACATCTCCAACTCGAACAAAAATCCCAAATGATTTCCAACGATTTCTCGACTCATTCCAAATGAATCATTACAATTTCAATAAAATTCCCCTCGTGTCAGAGAAGCTAGAACAATACGCGCCGCTACACAATATTATGTATTCCTTCATCCTGGATTATTCAAACTTTAGAATATATATTGTCGCCGTAAATCGAGCAATTAATTCGTCGCTACAACCCTTACTCGTCCATCCACTCGGCACGTTGTCTGCTAATTCCTCAGACTACGGTCGCACGAATCGATTCGCCAGCCTCGGCTGGTAAATTATCATTGCCTCTATTGGTGTCTGTCGCGCGTCAAACCGCACGTCGCCGATGCTCATGCAAATCTAGAGGAAAGTTCGAAGCACGACGACGCGGCGGCAGGAAACTTGGCTGCGAGCCCCTCGGTTAATAGCGGAAATCGTGTGAAAATGCGCAAGGTCCTCCCCCTCCCCACAATCGTCTACGAAGTTCCACCTGAATCGATTCTGCGTTTTGTTAATGTGACTTTCCCCCCGATCGAATTACTCGCATTCACCCCGTCCAACGACGCAGACTTCCGACTGCCGTCCGTAGAATTCGATTCACCGGCTGATTCTTCTTTTTCATCTCCTCTGTTCCGCTCCATTGGATCGACGTCGCTCCGTCAGCTCTAGGAAAGTTCCTTCTGCGGGCGATTACCTAGGCTTAATCTTCGTCCCGTAGAATTTGCATCCTGCAGAATTAACTACGAACCACCCTCGGAAGTGGCGAATGGATTAGCCGAGCGACGAACCGAACCAATTACCGCGCCACTTTTCCAGAATGCGCGTAGAATATCTGATCGATATAAATTCCGCAGGGCGCTCGTTGTATCGCACGGATGATACACGGATCGTCCCTTTTCGATGCAAAGTAGATGAAATCAGACATATCGGGCGGCTCGCGGGCTCGTGCAATTAATAACATCGATATGCTCGGCAATGCGCGTGTAAACTATCCCATCGTCGATTCGACTAGGAAACGCAACGAGATCGCGGATCGCGTTTCGCGTTTGTGATACGCTTGCAAATAAAGTGTCGCCCCTGGGTGAATGATCCTTGCTGCAGCAGTCGACTGAATTATCGAACGTTAAATTATTCTATGTTTGCGCGTGACATCGACACTGTTTACGACGCGACCGAAATGTGCATTAACGCTGCTCCCGTTTGAATTATTAATTTAAACACGCTCCTCGCGATCGGTCGCCGCTCGTCGCTGCATCGATGCAGCCAACGTTTATCCTCTCGCGGAGTTCTTCAAGCTGTCCGTTTCGGCAAACGTTCGACGGTGATATTGTTTCCTCGTTTAACGCGAACGTCTCTTAATTAGCAAATATGTCGCGAGTTTCTCCGCAACTAATTTGTCGACGCCTCAATTACTCCATAGTTAATAAACATCCTCAGCGTCCGCAGGCGACATAGCGTTTTCCTGGACGTGTTCCGGTGTCCAGCCGCTCGCAACCGGAAATCTATTGATACAATCTTGGCGACGGAGACGATGAAGAACGGCGCATTAAGCGAGCCACAGCCTCAAGCTGCAGTGCACGACAGTCAGACATATGTGCAGGTGTAACTGTCAGCTGTGAGTGCTGCAACTGGCATCAGGATACAGGCTGCTGGTCCAAGAAGTCGCGGGGCTGACACTGTTCTGCAGCAAATAATTATTCCAAGGTGTCTTGACACGGACATCCATCTTCTTCGAGTCCAAATATAATTGAAATCGTTCTCCATAAAATTCCTCTTCAGTTCTACTTTTATTTATTTATTTTGTTTATTAAAAATGCCCATCACTCGGAGCATCGTCCGTCGAGGTGATAATAAAACCAGCACTGCTCGATCAATACGCCAGTCGAACGAAACACATTAATTTCCTAGCCAATGCATTTCATTCTGTGCGCGCAATTAACGCGGTCGTTCATATTGAATTGATCAATCGTACGAATCGCTTTCACGGAGATGCGCGGTACAAGTGTGATTTTCCGACTAACGGCGAGGGGAAAAAAGCTGACCAAGTTGCAAGCGCTTGTCGTCTGGCCGAATTAATCGTCGAGAATCATCGTTGGTCGTTACGAAAAAGGTTGATCCTCTCACAAATGGTAATGCTTCTTCCTTCCTGCGAGAGCCTGTTCGTCATCGTATGGGTATTCATCAAACGCGTTTTTTCTTCCCCTTCCTTTAGTTTTTCTCAGCTGCTCGAGAGATAAAAACTTGCCTTTCGAGAAGGACGATGGCTCTACCCGCGCGATAGAACGAACATTTCCTGCTGGAAATACTTGTTAAATTATCCAAACGTCGTGCACGTTTGATCACACGCCGGTTCGTGATATTTTTGAATTCGGAATCCTTCAGAAGATTTTATTTTCATTCTGCATTCTGGCGCGGGCTGGATAATCTTGGACTGATGAATTCTCCGCGTTTAATGAAATTCGAGTTATTCACGTTTGCTCGCGTGATCGAAATTGCGCGCTGCGTTGCCTGCGCGCTAACGTAAATACGTGATGCACACGAAGGAATTTTAATTAGAAGTTAAAAGCGATAAATTTTATGTCCCATTAATCCCACGTGGCCTGTTCTATTCGATTATGTACATACGTCGACAGAAATAAAATATTGCGATCGGATAGATTTATTAATTTCTTTGTTTACATTGGATAAAATGTTTCACTTTATACTAAAAGCTGTCGACTATTTGGGGCGACACTTTTTCCGCCTGATTGCCGGCGCGATATTAATTGTGGGCACAACAGCGATTCGATTGCACGCTGTTCCAGTGAAGCATCAAATAAAGGGATAACACGTTTCAGTTTCCAGGTAAAGATCAATGAAAACTGTGCACGTTGAAAATGAAAGAACTCGAAAGCAATTAAAATTTAAAATCGGCGAGCAGAGGGAAAAAAGTTAAAATATGTATATGTGATGTAATATGTATGGTAATCTATGTAAATCGTTCTTCTCTTTGGCAAAGTAGGCGAATGTAAATTTCGCAGCGCTAATTGCAGGACCTCGTTAGTTCTAAAATAATTTAAATTCCTTTAACTTTACACAGAAACTAGCGGCATTATGAGCCAAAGACACGTATGAATATAACAAAAAAAGAAAAAGGCAACAATACCGTTCTCATGAATCCGTATTATGCTGAACGTCACGTTTTCTTAATTATCACCAACGAAACCAAGAAAAGTAAACTGCAGCTAATTACCTTTACCAGCGTTTTTTTAATTAACCTTTCTCTTTGACGAGCTTAAGTACATAGCATTACACTCGAGTCGTTCTTTCCATCTGTATGTTGACATAATCGATTGATCTTCAGTTTTTTAATGGATAAGCAGCCCGCTTTACCAGTGTACATTCACAGAAAATTGTATCAAGCGTGCAGCACGTTTTAAGAAATGAATTAAAATGATCGAACTTTTCACGAATCGAGTCACTAATAATAAACAGAAAACTAAATTGTAAGAAAACTTCGAGCCATTTATATTGTGGCGCCACAATGCCTGGGTGTCGCGAATTCTTCGTCGAACCGTTCACAGGAAGAACAACTCGCGACGTCTTGACAGCGTCGATCAACGTTTTACACCGGAAGCCATCCATCAACCGGAAAACAATCAGAGGCGACGTGAATCGTGTTCAGTCACCTTCACCCCCCACAACCTCACAATTTCACCCTTATTTCTAGTGGAACGAATATTGTGGCGCCACGTTAATGCTTTAGAGCAATTGTCGTAAACAATTTGTTCTACCTACAGCGGGCGAAAGCAATCGAAGGGTTGGCTGCAGGAACGAAATAAATTACTGCCTTCTATTTAATAATGGAACCTCCACCAGGGCCAACATCAACGCCCAAGAATTTTACGAGCGCTTACCCCGTGGCTATTAAGTTTTATTACTCCATCAGGAACGAACTGCCTACACCCACAAGAACGCCCCGAATACCTTCCGAAGGAAGAGTTGCGTAGCATTCTGGGCATTGGACCTAGTAATTCGAAACTGTTAATATTAATTGTCGGTTCATATTTCCAGCGCTGCATTGTAACCCGAACCGTTGCAAATTTATATTAATAAACTTGGGAAAAGTGGCAGGTGTTGAAATTCAACTGGAAATATTGTGCAATCATTTTCTAGACACGTGGAATTTATTTATATTATACCGTTTCATTACGAATTACCCGGCCTACTTTTCAGAATGCATTTTTCCATCGTTCATCCTCGGCCGTTTTAATTAACAGAGGGTGGAGGGTGAACGTGACTTGGCGATACTTTTAATTGGAAACGTCGGCATTTAATACGCCGAAATGAGGTTATTTAGGTGCGCTAACGAGTGTCGGAAGAACACCTGTACAGGAGGATCTAGTGTGCGGCTAACGAGAACCACCGATAGCTGCGCGCTAGGAGATTCATTATAGCCACTTATTATTATGATTCTGCGCGGAATTTTTATCTCGCCCCTCTGGAGGATTAAAACTGTTTCCACGTTACAAATCAGACCCACTTAGTTTCTTGTTTACGGCGTCCGCATTGTCGTTGGTAATTTTGACGATCTCATTAAGGAAAGCCCCCTTTCGCTTAATGAAACGAATAAATCGCGCATCAACGTGGGCTTGCGTTCATTCAGCCAACATCGCACACCGCGACGAAAGGACCACAAGGTTTGGATCCGTTTTAATTGACACTCTGAACGCTCGCAGCTACTCGTTCTACTTTAATCCGAATTTAAGGTTAACCTCCTGCGATCGAGATTAAGCAGCGAGACCCAAAAGAAATTTCACGTCCAATCGATCCTACTCGCGACCGACGAAGTTGTTCAAACTTCAATGATTCGGTGCCTGGGTCTTCCGGCAAAAATGCTGGCGACCATTTTCAAATTAAACCCTATCTGAGGAACGTTCAGCGAGTGAGTAGTATCGCTCGACGAAATTGCTCGATGGAGTATTCACTTATCTAGCGTATGTCGATGGCGACCGAGTTAGAATCGAAAGAATCGTCTTCAAAGTAGATCGATGGAATACATGCATCGCGAGTCCGTTCAGTTTTACGATTGCTCGTCTTCGGATATACTACTTCCCGATGTTGGATGCGTCGTGAACTTGATGTCCGTGGCTGTTCAACTTATGTTAGTAGGCCGTCCTCTTAGAATTAATACTTAATCTGTGGGCGTTAATTTGCAAGAAAAATTCGAGCCTCCTTGTTTTCAGTCGGCTTTTAAAACAATTAATAGGTCTTTAGGATAGTGTTCCTCGTTCCAGTTTTTACGTAAGGAGTTTTTGTTCCCAATTTGGCGCCAGTATTTGCGGAGATTTTTCGAATTTCAATATTAACACCGGTCTGCATTTTTCCCTAATTCCTTCAACCCTCGTTCGACACACAGGTTATCGGTTCTCCGACGTTCAGTTCGCCTCCTGTATTCGCCCCGAGCGGTGCGAAATAAATCGGAAAGTTTTCCAGGGGGCTAACTTTCGGCTGCCACGGGGAAGGAAGTGTCCGTACCATCTGTCGGAATACTCCCCAAATCGATATCCACCGTTTAGAAATCGAACGATTGACTGTACCGAGTTATTCAATCTCGAAGTTTGGCGAGGGAAACGGGGACTGCCCGTTTCGGACAGCTCGAATGTATAATAATAACAAAGTTGAAAGATGTACGGCTCTATTTTAACGATGTAAATGAACAATAGATGGGGAAGAAATATAAGGAAAAGACAAAGGTTTCACTTGCTCCTATAGAGGAAAAGGAGAGAACGCGATTCGCCCTCCTACTTTCGCAATTACTATCCACCTGGCGGGGATTCTTTCTTCCTCTCTTTCTTCCATCCTATCTGCACCCCTTTCCTATTGTTCTTTCTACGCGTTTTTGTTCGAACGAGCAAAAGCATCACGTCAATACACGCTATAGCGACTGTGACGGCGGGGCTCGTTGGAAATAATCGTCTCGCGAATTGTAATTTATCTCGACGTCGGCAGATTAAAGAAAAGAATAAGCCCCGGTCGAGGGAAGTTGGCAAAATAATGTCCATAGTCTTGTTCACATTTTCTCTGAAAAACTTGCAATGGCACTTTTCACCGCGGTCTCAATAGTTTTAGATAATAATAGCAATCGTTATCGCATCGCGATAAGTTATTTATAATAATTTCTGAATCGATGTTCAGTAACTGAGAAACCCTCCACGGGTTTGATATTCGCCTAAGTACTCCTTATTGGCAACTGAGAGTCATTAACTTCCTCTTAATGCGGATCATAAGTGCTGTTCGATGTCGCATCGAGTTTTCACTCTGATCCGTCGATTTAATCGATCCCTTAATGATTCATCGACTATTATAGAAACTGATCAATCCAGTCTATGAAACGTGATCGAGTGGAGATCCCAAACGATATTCCTACATGATTAATCTATACGAAGAACGAAATTTCATTCCCTTTAGTAGCGATAATCCTAAAACCAGACCTATGAATTATCGTTAATTTTAATTAAACCCTTGCGGCCGTTACCACAGGCATGGAAACTATTACGTTCATAAAATTTCCCATTTATTTTCCAGCCGCGATTTTACATTCCTCCGCGCCGAAAACCGATCCGAGGAACAGGGAGTCCATTTCGCATCTCTATTCGGGAACAAGCCGAGAAGCTGACGGACATTCCTGAGATGCAAAAGCTAATACAATTATAATAATATTGCTCCTCTTCAATCGTTATTGGTAATCTTCAAACCGTATCTACGTTGCGTAATAAATTCCATAAGGATGCGTTATCATTTTCACGAACGATTCCTGTCGAAAGAGAAATACGTAGCGGTATTCCAGTGCCGAATTCCCCGAAATCGTTCCGACGAATTCCAACAGCGGTGGATTAATTAGGGCCGCAAACATTCACGAAACGCGTTCGCAAATAAAAGCCGCGCTTTTGCCGGCAAAGTTTCCCCAAGAAAAAGAGAAGTGAGCCCGCGGGGCGTAAACTTCGGCCGGCCATCGGGTTTAATTAAAATTTTTTAGTCGCTCAGGACAACACGGGTCTTCCGGTGCGTGATGTACAGCAACCGGAAGCTGTCGCTTCTTTCGCCAAGCATCTATCGCTGCCTCGATAACAAACGACGCTCGAGGAATTGGAATTGGAACTGTCAATAGTTTTAATATCCTTTGAAATTCCTCTTTAAAATGTTCAACATCGCGGCGAAAGAAGCTTTGTCGTCGGCTTCTAGCCCGCAGTTGTACGGCAAGACGTTTATCCGCCCAAAAAAGGGCGATAATTTTATTGGACCACGAGCAGCACGGTGGTCTGGCTCTTTTAATAAAAACCGGTCGCGCTCCTTTGGAGAAAACGCGATATTCCTCGGGGTGTGGCGAGGGGTGTAGAAGTAACGGAATAAAATTCGCACGTACTGCAGCCTTCTGGGGATGTTCTGAACGCGTTAGGTATTCTCGTTCAACGACGCCGCGAGCAATAGAATTCGGCTGGGCAAGGAACGTTTTCATATATACACTACTCCACAAAATTAAAGGATCACTGAATTTTCGTCGAAAAATCGACAATCTCTAAATTCTTCCACTGGTCGCCCCTATGTGAGGCGAAACAAAAATCTTTAGGCTTAGAGCTCTTGAACTGGACCCTTCTTCAAATGCACGGCGATTTTAGCTATGGAAAAAATTTCTTGTGATCCTGACAGACGTTTGATTATTTAGAAATTTCGCAGTAGACACATTACTGTGCCCTCACGATGCACGATTAATAATAATAAAATGTAGAATATATAAACACCTATTGCATTGGATAATATAACAATGATATTAATAAAATTCGCGAAAATTCAATTGGAAAAATGCATAAGCAGGCATTTCACGATGAGTGGACTGCTTTCACGCTAATCCCTTACCTTTTCGCGTTCGAAATGAGTTCTCCGCGTGCGAATTTTACAGCCACCCAGCCAGCCTGAGCTTTCATTCTCCCGTGGGCACACGAACGCTTGCAATTCACATGCGCCCGTCTTGCGATCCGTTTGCCCATTGTAGCTGGAAAACGGTCAGGTTGCCTGGAATACATTATAGAGTGGAAAAGCGAGCCGGAGATGAAGGCGAAACAAAAGTGTTTCAGTGACCGGAACAGGAAATAGCCGGTAAGCCGGGTTCTGCAGCGCAGAAACAGTGAGATGGACACGGCTGGCTGGCATAGATATTGTCCAGAAACGGGGAAACGCTAGCGAGTATCGATAATAACCTCGCGGCGACTTTTCAAGAGCGAAGAATAGGTGGAAGGAAAGCTAATGTCGCGGTTCGCTCTCTGGCTGGATGGAAATTAATTTTCCATGGACTTCCAATAGGGCAGGTCGACACGATTACTGTGATACATTGGGCGAGAGAAATAATTGTCAGCGGCATAGAAAGGTTTCTTTAAAGGGCGACGGAAAAATGAATAAGCCGTTACGGAAATATTTTTCTGGCCAGCTGTAGAAAGAAATTGCTTCGCTCCGAAATGATCGTATTATTTATGGAAGGAACGTTGAGAATGTCTGCAATCGTGCGATCGATTGTTTGGAAAATTTATTTCGATAATTATAATACTCAAGTCCTTACGTCTATGCACACTCTGTGCGGTCTACCGCAGCAATTTTCTAAGCCTGCGCGAAGTCGATCGGTAATCGGATCTCGAGAGACCCCGTCCCGCGTCTCGCCCTTATTCTCGTCTGCAGTGACAAGCGAGAGAGAGAGAGAGAGAGAGAGAGGGCTGCAAAATCGATAGACCGGCTTCTTATACTATACTCGTCGGCCAGAATCCTTTCGAAACGACGGATTCACGTCAGTGGATACGTCTCGACTATCGAGGAAGCTTCGCGACGAGCTTCGTCTCATCGAGCACCGCTATACTCTCTTTACATCTCGAGGAGATTTCGGTGCATCTCGAGGGTTCCTTTTACGGGGTTGTAAAAGTTAGGAAATCGCGGAAGACGGCGAAAGATTGCCGCGAGACGAGTGGCCTGCGTGGTCGATGACCGAGCATCTGGACGGAATGAAAGGGGGTGGCTGGGAAAAGAAGAAGAACAGATAGAAAGGGTAAACGGTTGATTCCTGTAATTCGCCGATTTTTTCAGCGAGCAAAGGCGGGGGAAATGGCTTTGGGAGCCAAACTGGCTTTCGATCGATTTGTGAAGAAGATAGTTCCCGGCGGGGGAAAAAATGGAGAGAATTTCTTCGTCTCACAATTTTCACGACGAATGTTCCTCGATGAATATTGGTGCCGACAAGAATTTCTTACCTAATGGTACTGTATCATTTAATGGGCAACTACGATATATTTCCAGCTGCTTAGACATAACATCCAGTTGAAAAATTGCGTCGTGCAGTGCAAATAATCTTATTCTTTTGTGCTACACGCACAGCTAGTAGTTGTGAATACTAACCGCGTTTCACTCGTGTATAAATAAATGAATAAAATATTCTGCCTAAACTCGAACGTTTTGCCCAGCACTAAATTCTGCTATTTCAGCAGCACGCGAGAGGAGCTTTTGAATTTCAAAACATCCCGCCACTTCTTTCTCATAAAACAGCCTCTATTTAACGAAATCCTGTTGGAAATAAAGGGCACCTAACGCGAGCCTCTTTCTGCTTTTCGCATACTCGACGATGAAGCGTGTTCATCATTTATTTTTATCTCGCCAACAAAACGAAAGAGAAAAATGTTGAAACCTTAGCTCGCGAAGGGTTCCCAGCAGCTACGGCGTTCCCCGGATTCATAGCCGCGAGTGCAAATTCAAACTTCCCGACACACCACCGGTGTGGTTTCCGAATGTTTGCACGTGGAGCCGAATTGCCTGCGTTCCGCATTAAAGATTCAATTACTATTTCCCCCCAATTAGAATTTGCGTTCAAATATTCATTACGAAGGCGACGATGCAGCGTGACCGTGTTCGACGCGTTAGAATCGAATTTTGCCCATTTAATTTACTCGTGTTACAGACGAGTTCAAGCGAAACGAAACCCGGGCTGATGACGTACCGCTCCATTCTCGGCCATTTACTCGGGCTCTACATTTCCGGAGAAACTCGTGCGACTTTCGGGCAGGCAGCCCGTAATTATTTGCAGTGGTTTCGTTACGGCCGGGAATCGAGAAGAAAATTACTCGCGTCGTTATAGTATATTCCTGATTTTAATTAAGGCTGCTCCTTTCTTCTTTTCAGCACGAGATACTGCTCTTCTGCCTTTGAAACAAAGTGCTGTAGCGAAGACTGGTTAATTTGTAATTCTGCGCTCAGTAGTATAAGTCAACAATTTCTGCGCAATTTCTGGTACTGTTTTTTTGTTTAACTATGGGCTTGGATGTTTGCACAAATTGCCCGACAATGGTATTACCGTAAAATAAGGGGAATACATGTCGAATATAGGAAATTAGTGGGCGAGTACCTATTAGTCGTTCAAAGCGATCTCTATCGCGAGCTCTATCCATCGTTTAAAACATAATTCACACCGTCCAAGCGATGAACCACGATCCAAAAAGAAAGGGAAAAGAAACGTTGGAAAACTCACGCAGAGTGGAGTAGAATAACGAACGCGGGGGGGAGGGTATGCATCCGAGAAAATAACAAAAGGGCAAATATATTCAATCGAGCGAAATTGATTTTTTCACGGGGACCTGTCGCCTACTCTCGACTTCCGGCGTTTATCTTTTAATACCGTTCGCCTGGCTGGCAGTCGAACCGGCAAGCTTTATCGGTTCTGTCTCACCTGTCCCTTCGTTGCGTCTCGTCGACGATTCAGCGTTCACGTGCAAACCGGTAACAGCTTCGATCTTCCTCCCCCGCAGAGAATTACCCGTGCGTGAATTAAAAATTGAATTTCAATCGCCCACACCCGCGATTCCCTCGTTTGTACTCATCCTCCAACACGAGCTTGTCGCCTTTTATTTTTATATCTTTTATCGGATTGCGGATTCCTCGCTGTCCAAGAGCACACAGGAGGACGGAGGCAATTATATTAACGATTTCACGATTACGCGACGCGAAATAATTTAAATCGTATTAGCAACATTAGAACTCCTGTTGTTGCCACGTAAAATATCTAACAGGCAAGTATCCTATTAGCATTAATTATCTTGTCTATCCACTTATACGGAAACTTGACATTTCTCAATATCTTAAACAATTTCCCAGCTGGATTCGAGAATAAGTCATCGCTGGTTAACACACAGTAGCAAATCATGCGTGTCACGATGTAACACACCGACGTTCGTACATACGGCGTCACGAAATTCGACAAGAAACGTGTGCACGACACACGATAATAAACGTGCCTCCCAGCGAAGTTACCCGGACGGAAACAGGAACAAGACTACCTCGATATTCATAGCGCTCCTCTTATCTACAATGAAAGGTGGTCACAATCAACAAGACCAAGAGGGGGAAGGGCAGGCAAAAACCTTTCCAGTCCGAGCTTCTTGTTCTACAGTGAGAACAATACGGGCTCTCGTCGCGAAATTGTTAGAAGTAGACGTGTATATACATAATTGGACGAGCTGCTCGCTAACTTCTCGCTGGGAACGACGAACATATTCACGATACGTACACGAAAACAGGGGAGATTTAAAGAACGGGGATATCGTGGCCACGATATTAAATGCAATAGTAGATTGGGACGTAATTTTAATCAATGCTGGTGATTCCTTCCTTTAGTATGGATTTAATATTCAAGGGACGAGACTCTAATTTTTTTCGCGGTTCACTGGGAATCGAACAATGTAAATTCTATCTACCCCCATAGAAATTTCGTCCATCCCTGACAGATGACAACACAAAAAAAGAAAGGAAATAAATGAAATAAAAGGAAACTGGGGGGAAAAAAATACTCAGTTCCAATTAATACATTTCTATCTACCGACTATTGTCAATTTACAACAGCGACAGATTCGTTCAGTATTCTATCAAATACTTTTTTAATAACGCCGTCGCGGAAGCTTTGAATTTTCGGAGCACGATTCGCTTCGATGCATGCGCCGTGATTGATTTAACGAGCTCAGAGTGTTTCGCAAGATCGATGATGCTTTTTTTTCCTCCCGAACATCACGCGAGCTGCCTAACCAGAATTCATCCAGAACAATGGGTAACAATTTCGAAAGGGCCCCGTCGAGAACTAACAATCTCTCCCCCCATCGAATTTTCTTTCGAATTCTTCTCGTGCGTGCTTCAAATCTTCTAAACGACCCTGTGTGTACCACGAGTTCGTGGTTTCTCCTGGCTATGTTTCCTGTGTGCAGGAGGCTAGAAACAAAGGCGAACGAGCAGCAAGAGGGAAAGAAACGTCGCAAAAAGGGCCGCGGTTCGACCGATCGATCGGCACGCCCGAAGACAAAGGCCTCGAACGCATTTCGAGGCTTCATTTCTGCTCGATTTCGCGGTGAAATGCATCACGAGGGGGTTGAACGGTTGCATTGTAAAAAGGTTGTATCAATCCTGTGGTGTTTCAGCTGCGCGTCACACGCTGCTGTCTCTTTCGAGAACGTTCCTGTGACAGTTCACGAATGTCTGTTAAGGTCAGAAAAAGCTGGAGGGAAGAATAGCCTGACAGATCGTGGTGTACGTTTTTTTGTTGTTTGCTGAAAATTCTACTTTGAAAAATCATCCAACATCCCCGTACAGTTGGTACAACGCTGAACAATCGTTCGTCGAGCCTCCACTTTAATCCGCGTCACCCAGGCGGAATGAATGAACTTGGCGCACGCATGTTTGCTCCATTTAACTTTAAATTTTCAGTAAAAAAAAGAAGTGTAATTGGATTTTCGGGCAATCGACTTTCCTCATTCGTCGGGGGTTTTTGGTCGGTGAGGGGTAAATAGGAATAGCTGTTTCTCAGGTACTCTCGGTGCATCTGGGTTGAACACTTTTTTAATCGTTTGCGTTAGAAAAATAAGAATTTTCTTTTCTCTACGGAATTGTCGAAAAGAAATACGCTCGAAATCTATTTACCAGAGCGCTCGTCGATAAAATCGCCGGAATTCCACTTGAAAACTCGTCTGGAGCACACACGCCTCCACTTTATTAATAAACAAGCTCGATTCGTTTGGCCGAAACGAAGTTGCCAGGAATCGAAATTTTATATTTCACGGTGGAACGCTCCACGAACCGGCAGCTGTTCGGTGGAAAGCAAAGGTGGCCCTTGGCCTACTCTTTCCCACCAGAATGTGTCCACAGATTTGACTGGACCATACACGTTGGTACGTGTGCCACGTCGACGGAAATTTTTCGATATCGAAATTGACACCAACCCGTAGTATTCCTGGTGCCGTTGTAACCGGATTTCAGCTATCGCATTCCGACTGATTGAAATCGACTTCCGTGGCTCTCAGGGATTCAATTCGTGGTCTGGGAAATTTTTTAGTGCACCAAACTTCCATCGCAAACGAAGCTTCGTATCGTCGAATTTTATTATGTGCACACTTTCGAGTGAAATTTGTTCCGCAAATTAAACAAACGATCTATCGACACGAAAAACTGCACACGTTAGTTGAACAAAACGAAGAATTTTAATTCAGGCCAATTAACCGCACCATCCGTGCGAATAAACTGAGCCGCAAAGCTATGAAATAGCATCACAGGAGGCGAAACAAGTAAAGGCAAAGTTGGTGAAAAGGTGGAATATACAAAGAGCGAAGCAACGTAGGGAACACGCGGATGGAGAGGTCGCCGGCATAAAGAGACAGAAAAGAAGAGGAGCAGAAGCTGGAGGAACACACACACCCACACACACAAACACAGACACCGGGGACACAGCGACAGGAAATGGATGGTCCACAGAGACGTGCTCGCTTTTTCACGTTCGATCGATATCGGCCGAGTCGTTATTGACACGGGCTCCGGCACGAAGCAACCTAGAGAAAAGGAAATCACGTTCGTTCGTTCGATCCACGGATGGATTTTCTAACGTATATATACGAGACTTAATGGATTAGCTGCAACCACGGTTCGTGTGGCCTGCAGACGCGTTTACGTAAGAATTGCCTCGCGACGGTCAATGGCAGACGGTTTTAGAAGTTGGTCGGGCGAATTTAGTTTCCTTAACGATGCGTGCGAAGACGGCAAAGGTGATAACAGATCGTGGATCAGGGAATAAAGTGGATCTGTTCTATCTCTAAAAAATAGAACAATGCGCAGTATTTCTAAACGCAATTGCTAACGACCGACTATGCTTCATTTGAAGCTTCGACGATCGTCTGTGGCGCATACCACCCGTCGATTCTTCGAAAGCTGCCTTTCGCAACGATAAATTTCGACGCACTGACAGAAAGACAGGGTGATTTGTCAGTCGTATACTGGCGTGTATTTCGAGCATGGGAAACGCGGAGAAAAACCGCCAACACCTCGGCGAGACGATGATCTTCTGAACCTGCAGCTTCAACTTCACCTACTCGCGATGGCAGAACGGCGAACATTAAAAGACTACGTTACATCATTACCAATTTCCTTCGACGCAATAAAAGCGCACAGAGAGATTTTGCGAGGGGGCCACGCCGGGAATATCTAGCAAGTTTAAATCGAGTTCGATTGCGAATGATACAGAGACCGGTGGAGGGTGGAAAAAGTCTCGATTGACTTCGATCAGAGTATTCGCCGTTTGCCTACCAAATATTTACCCGCGACTACGGAAACAAGCAACGTTACAGTCACTTCTTTCGCGGGGAATTTACCCGGGAAAAACGATACAGCCACCAAGAAAATTGATAGCAAATTCTGCTTTATTCCAAGTTTACTCTACCCTCGAAGTCACGATTGTATTGAAACAGCGAGACTAACACAGCCGAACGTAAAAATCACGGAGCCCGTTGAAAGTCCGACTTCGCTCGGGTCACACGCGAACGAGTAATTCCAAGACCGTGGCCCATGAAACAATGGTGGTACCCTGGAGATTTTATACGTTTCTGCCACTTTCCCGTTGAAAGAGACCGGCCGGGCTCAAAGGAACAATGTTTAATCCGACGCTTCAGCCATCGTCAAGTCGTTTGATGAAGTCTAATTTTTATTTCGGGTCGAGTGACGCGGGGGTCGGTCCGCGCCATTGTTTCCCGACTTCTGGCCAACCTCCGCACCTTTCCTTTCCTCCGCGAGAAAGTTACTTGCCTGTCGCTCCTCTTCCCCGTGGCCGTTTTCGCGCGAAAAATTTCCCCAACGGCCGACCTCGTCAACGCGTTCGTTGGTCGAAACTTGGTCGCCAACTTCCCGGTTGGAAAGGTGAATTACGGTTTTCCCCGGGTTATTCGGGTCTGGCGATTCATCGTGGCCCTGTTATTTCACCCGCGTGGAATGCGGCCGGGAGATTCGTTTCGAGAGGCGAAGTTTTCTTTGAATCGACGGAACTGCGATCGGGAAACGTGGGCAATTAGTTTTCGAGAGGGAGAATTTTCGGGCAGATCGAACGGAAATATATCGGGGCAGCTTCGAAGCGGTTCGCGACAGGGAGGTTTCGTTAAAACAATTTAAATCCATGCCGGGGGTTTTCGGCCGGCGGCGTGTCGATAAAAGATTAACGATTGAAAACGACACTGCCAGCCAATGCGAATTGGAATCATAGGAAACTCAGCTGCTCCCTGAAACATCGGGCAGTGTTGAAAGCGTGCATCCATAAATCCAGCCATTAGCCGCGTCCGCGAAGCGAAGCAAATGTAAGGAAAGCGCACGGGTGTCTCGAGGGTCGACAATTCTCTCTCCCAGAGTGAACGACGGGCGAAAACAACAGTTAATGAACCCTGAAGCTTGACGATTACGCAAAGGCAGCGGCAAGACGCGGAGGTAGCAGCCATGGGCCACGGAAAGTCGGGTTAGAATTAATGGCGAGCACAGGATAGAGCATTCCTTATGCTCTCCCTCTCTGGCTCTCTTTCCTACTGACAGCCTTCCCTGTACCTCGTCCTTCGCCGGCTCCAAGAAATTATCGCTCCCCGTTGTTGCAACCACCCGCCCCGCACGCTTTGCCCGTGTGTGTCTAGTTTCTGTGCGGACGGCTGCAACTGAAGCTGTGCCCGTGGCCACAGGCATTGTCGTCTGTGTGGCCCATTACATACTCGTGTCGAAGCCTCGCGGCACTATGCGACCGTATATTTAGAGCGGCGTCAGTACTTTGTCCGAGCGAATGAATGGCTGCACCGGTAGCAGGGTGGCGACTGGTAGATGTGCTGGTAGCTGTACTGGTGGCCGTGCTGGTAGCCGTGCTGCTGGTATCAGTGGCAATAAAGGACAGGCAGGGAGTGTCGACTGTCGTGGATGCGTACACTCGCCACGAATAACTGGCCAACGGGCCAGAGGATTAATATTCATTTCCACGAAATGCGAGCAACCGATGACACGAGATGATGCATGCCTTGACTGCCGCCCCTCTGTCACCGCGCAAGACTACCCCCTTTCACGGGGTACGTGGACAGTCCCTTTGATTGTTATTTAGAATCTTGTGTCTTGCGCGAGAGCCGAGGTACATTATGATAGTCGATAGGCGGCGATGGAAATTCAACAGCGTGGACAATAAATCCCGCTGCTCCGACCATAAATTCGGGCGTGAAAGATTGACGAATGGGAATGGGAAAAACGAGGCAGGCACAGATCAACGGGAGAACGAGCGCGTTGTATTTATACGCGTGCCGATCTCGTTATCGTGGCAACGCTAATGCGTCATGCATCGAAGCCTGTTTCCGTGCTCGTTGCAGGTATTTATCGACGGGCAGCTGAAAAGCTAGTACATAATTCGGTGTTTAAAGCCGGTCTCGTAGCGCAGGTCCGCGTAGCGGGGAGAAAATGTTGGGAACAATAACAGGGGTGTTGAATAACGAAGGTAATATTCTGCTGACTGTTTCGAGCATTCGTCTGGAGACGCGTGTACCGGATTCACCATGTTTCGCGATAATAATTCGGGACAATGCTTTTATTTCACACCGGCGAAACTCACCTCTACGCTCGTTCTCCCTCGTTTCCCCTTCGTTCTGGCAGCGCCGTCTCTCTTCGTCACTCGCCCCTTCTTTTTAATCCCTTTTCACTTTCCGCCTTTGCTACTCTTCCTCTTTTTGTACTCCCTCCGCTGGTGCTCCCCTTTTTCCCTCCGTTCTGTTTTCTTTCTTTCTTTTCTTTCCCTTTTGTTTTTGCCGTTTCACCCCTCTGTCCTGCTTGCTCTGACAGCGACAAAGCGTCGAGACGCGTAACAGCCCCCCGTCACCACCCCCCGGCGTGCTGTGAATATTGTTTCGCGTCAAGCAGCCGGCCGAAGGTATTAATTTACACCGTTCGGTGCGAGACAGATAGGATTTCTTTAATTCAGGGGCGAGGGTGCTTTATCGAAAGGGTGGTTTTCGTTGAAACGTAGCGACTCCTTCCCTTCGTCGTGGTACTCTTCTTCAATTTCTTTTCTCCTAACAACGATAAGCGTAGCAGTAAATAGATGGAGAACGGATCAGAGTGCAGAATTGAAAAGGAAACGAAATCGCAGCACCGAGCAGTACTTCCTTCGAATTTGCCGCTATTCTCCCTGGGCCACGCCTGGTCGCGCAGTTTATGATTGCAATTTGCATGTAAATAGCGTGTTTGCCTTTTATTCGACGTCTCGCGAAGTAGTATTGACTCAAGTGCTTCGTTCTCCTTTTTCCCCGCTTCTCGCCGTATTATTTCCGATTGTAACTTTAGATGAACCTCTGGAACGAGCGAAGCAGAGGTTCCGCGACACTCTAACCTTTGATTACTTCCTCTTACTTTCGCCATCCTGCTATCCGTGCCACGAACGAAATGTCAAGCGAGTTAATTCATAATCAGACCTACGTCAATCCGTTGAATCAGATGAATCGTGTATGCCAACATAATCCGGCCCTCTATCGCGAACAAATATTGCACGGAAAATCTTTCATCCCCCGCCCCCGCCGCCAATACCGCGCTGCCTTAACGGTAGTTAAAACAAATGGCGGAAAGCCGCGTGATTTCCAGCTTATTGTTAATTCACAGCTGGTTGGAAAAGTTTGCGGCTGAATTCTGGGAGCGGCAGCGCGTCGTTAATTGAATTCTCGGCGTTTCGTTATTTTCCGTGTCGTCCGCGAATTAGGTCGTCCAGCCGAGTCACGACGTCCGCTTACGGTCAGTAAACTTTCTGCTGCCTCTCTTCTCCGTCTCTTCTTCCTCTCCACCCTTCCCATTCCAATCCTTCTCTACCCCTCTATTCCCTCCACTTGTACATTCGTCGGCGTGCTCTCGTCCACTTTCTCGGCATGCACCGCTGCCTTTGAACGACGCTTCAAAATTCATTTAGTTTCAGTTACCCGCAGCGGCCCGCGGGGCGGTTTGTTCTTCGCGCTATCACCACTCGACTGAGGTAACAGTAATTACAGGCCCTCGTTCCCCCACTGGAGATACATTCTCGTACCTAGTGCGCGTCCGTGCCCACGGATATTCTATATTTATTTGTCTCTGCATTTGCTGCCAACCGAGAGACGACTGCCAGCAATAATAATCGCACGACGGGGTGCGAGAAATTCCCGGCAACGTTTCTGATCGGAAGGTACGACACATACATATGTGATTCCGGATTAACAGTCCTTCTAGGTCACATGCGATCGCACGTATGCCAATGTGTCACAGTCACGTTCCATGCGTTGCATTCTGCGGCTATGCGCGTCGCTATCATTGCGTAGGAACCGTGCGTGAATTTCGATGCACCTTGCCTAAATGCTGGACCGCTCCGAAATGGACACCATCCCTTTGGAACCTGCGCCGCAACGGATCTCTCCGAGCTGAACCCATCGGCAACGTTCAAGACGCTTCAGGCAAATCGTCGAATTGCATAATAAACGATTTCGCCTTTCGCCGTAACGAGATGCCCGTTATTGTCTGCCAATGAGTTACGATATTCCCCGTCATTGTTCCACATGCATCCACCGATAAATTTCGATTTCGTCGGGTACAAATTGAAGGCCGTGGGCGATTCTAGCATTCGAAGCGGTCAGTACGCGTGTACCGACGTCGTCGGCGGTAGTATATCGCCGAAGTCCGCAACTTGATGTCTCTGCCGCGCACGGTTGGCTCCTGCTACATAATCGTGCATAATAATTATGATGTCATCAATTAGCGCACCGCCAGTGACATTAATGCTCGCTCGTACGACCACGACAGATCCTCGTGGCGTTGGATTAGCAGAGGCGCGAGGGGCAATACCGGCGCGGTCGTCGAAATCGAACTGGTCCGGTTCGCCGATCGTTCGTGATTTCAGGCGTGTTTTGGAAAATCGCCTCGCCCTTTGCCACCTGGTAGAAACGAAATTTCCCTCCCACTTTATCCGTCTCTCTGCAGGCACGAACGTCTCGTCAGTTTGCAAGCGTTTCGGCGCTCGCTGAAATTTCATTTGACCGCTTAGCAGCCGTGAAATTGTATTAATTGTCCCGCCGTGCGGCGAACGTGCGGCGTTTTTAATTATGTTAACGTGTGCGGTCGGGATTTTAGATACAATTCACTGCCGCCCGATGCGATTCGTTATTCTCTGGCTTGCTCGATCTGCGCGACCACCACCCCGTGACACCAGACCAAATTGAGTTTATCGGTATCGGTAGGGGGTGTTATTGTTTTAACGACAAATGACGTGACGCGTTGCGTAACCGTTCCCACCCCGGGTCTCACCCCTTTATGTTGATCAATGATTTCCCAATTTTGCGCGCCGCGTTTGTGCGCACCCTTCTGCTCCTCGATGATCCCTTCGCGCGTCACGTGAACAATGGTAACGCGGATGCATTCACCGGTTTACCAAATGTACAGTTCCAGTAGTCGTGTTTTAGATGGTTTTACATTTTCGAACAAACTGTGAACGATGCTCAACAGAGGCACTTTTATTGCCACTGTCCATCTACATAGAGCGTAAATAATGTGGGATCGGGCGCCTCCATCAAAGAACATAAGAGGAACTTAAGAACCACGTTGCCTAAGAAGGGGCCGTGGCGTAGTGGCGCTGATCAGTGCCTAGTAATACGAAGGTCTCGGGTTCGATTCCCGATGACTCCCCTTCATTTTTATAAAGTTCCTACATTTGGGGGCTCGTCCGGGATGGAGGGCAGCGCCGGAACACACGAAGGCAAATGAGACAGACGGCGGCAATGAGGGACACGAATTCAAGGTGTGAAATTGTCGTGCGTCTTAAAAGCGAAAACA
Organism: Nomada ferruginata; assembly: GCA_963583965.1. NCBI lineage: Eukaryota > Metazoa > Arthropoda > Insecta > Hymenoptera > Apidae > Nomada > Nomada ferruginata. The sequence goes on from OY757223.1 coordinate 1,942,788, forward strand.
ACCGTCGGCAACGAGGGACACGAATTCAAGGTGTGAAGTTGGGCGTGTTGCAGTTGAGTTGTGAGTTGAGCTACAGACGAAATTCGAGGGCGAATTTCCTGTAGAAGGGGCCGAGTGTGGGATCGGGCGCCTCCATCAAAGAACATAAGAGGAACTTAAGAACCACGTTGCCTAAGAAGGGGCCGTGGCGTAGTGGCGCTGATCAGTGCCTAGTAATACGAAGGTCTCGGGTTCGATTCCCGATGACTCCCCTTCATTTTTATAAAGTTCCTACAATAATTTCTCGGTCAGCTCCATTATTCACCTCCGCTTAACGTTTCCCACAGCTACGGTAATCAGGGTGGATCTTTCCCTCTGTTCGCCTTTCGAAAGGAGCATGTAGCTTACTTATTAGGGGGATGAACCAACCCCCGTGGAATACACACCGACGTATCCCGTCGACGTACAGTATTATCAGACCGCGAGCTTAATTATGGTACTAGGAGGAGAGTCGGCAACTTCGAGACTTTGCCAAGGTGTCTGCCACTATTGCCAGACAGAATTCTATAGGGCCTTTCAATATTTGATGACAGCCAAGCATAAAACCAAGAAGCTGCCGCGCTCAACCCTAACGTTGCGCCATCTAAGGGTTGATAAAATCCCTTGGTGAATAATTCAATCCTACGGTCTATACTATTAAATGTTTCAAGTTTACTTAATTCATTGGCACAAGTAAATATAAAGTGCACTATCTGTTTGTTGCAAACGGAGCGTGGAAAATGCTACACGCTGCAATGAATTACGCAAATCTTTTTCCGCGTACACGTATGCACGATACTTCCCACAGAAATACACACGCAAAGAGAAACCGTGGCGGCGATTTGTTGTACAAACTACATTGGCGTGGAAACAACACGGCTAATTTATTCGACACAGACGACGCGATGCACTCATACGAGAGAACCGGGCTGCCTTTCATGCCCCAATTCGCGCGCATGCGTTCCCTCTGTAATTCGCTAATACAACGTCTCGATTTCTGCCTCACTGGCCTCTAATTAATTATTCAAGATCTATTACCCGAGCACGCCTCGACATTCGCATCGGGACATGGACACATGGATCGTGCACAGCTATACGCGTAACTATTTGTGTCGAGTGTGTCGATTGTGTCGAGAGCCTTCTTACGATTTGCTACTCTATCGTGAGAATTTCCCAATGAAATATTGATGCATCGTGACGGTGTTTGATGTGCCAGAAAGTTGACGAGTAGAAAAAAAATTGCGGTAGGTGCAATAGTATTCGAACGATAGCGGAAAGCGCCGCGTCTGGCCACGCTCGACCTATACTACTTAGACCGGCCACTCGAATTCACCGCGCGGCTAAGATTCAACGGCGCATTTATTTTCCCCGGCTTCTAGGAAATTTAATTAACTTAGAGTACACGTTAGTTGCGTCTGTTTCGCACATTTTCCCCAGGGAATTGTTTGAAGCAACTGTTATACCAAGCGAACTGCGGGCTCGGCGAAATTCGCCGGTGTCCAATCGAATTTTACTTCGTTTGCATATATTTATTTCCAGAGTTCTACACGCATCGCGGCGTAGATTAGCGCGGCTGCAGTTGTTTAACTTTGTCAGCCGACTCGTTGTTGACTTTCTTTCATGTATTATTCACACTGCGAGCTGCGGCGCTTTCTGCAATGCTTGTCTGTTATTCGCATGTAAAAGTTCCCCCCTTTTTTCTGTTGCTTCGTATCCGCAGCACCTGTTCTCCTGTTCCTCCGTTTTTGCTTTCGCCTATTTTTTTGTAAGCACTGCGGTATTATGACGAATGGACAGGAAAGTACATTTCATTCGCGAGGCTTTCACGTACATTGGTTGCTTTAATTATAATCAAAAATACACACTGTTCTTCATACGACTGTGAACCGCAATTGCAGTGAAAACAGAGAGCCAGAGGGAGAGAACGAGCGCGAGAGAGAGAAGGAGTTAAGAACCCCGACCCCGACAGAATACTAATATTCCCTCACTTGGGACGTAACAAAGGGCCATTTGCTAGGCAAACATGGTTCCACCCTCGCGGTGTATCAGCAAACGAAAACTTCAACTTCGTTACGGAGCGCGGATTAAGTTCACCTAATTCGGGGAACACCGACAGACACAATGGGCCCCGACCGAAAAAGGACAAGGCAAACGTGTCAAACCGCAAAGCATTTAAGCTCTAGAGCCGCGAGTTTCGGCGAACTCGCTCGGCCGTCGTTTTCGCTCGTCAACGTGATCTCGAGCATCGCTAAAAACGTCAGCAGCCTACGGATCCGCCTTGTGTAACGAGGAAAATTTGCGCGTCACGCTTCTCAGGCTAAACAAATGTGTCAGACGTGGGGATCAACTTTGGGCGGACGTGCTACACGAGTTGCAAACTCGAACGTTATTTAATAAGCACAAGGGTGGAGTAGCTGAAGAAAATATTTGTTAAATTTTCAGAAGCGCTGCTTTTCTCTACTAAATATTTCTCGCATACAATTCGTTGGATGCTAGTTGATATTATTATAATTTAATTAAAGATTATATTTAGAAGTTAAAAAAAGAGTCTTCTTTATGCAGCAAACGGGACAAGATTCCAGTAAGTAGTAATGGCCGTCAGCGTCGACCGATTTTCTCGATCTACGTCCACTTAAGCGACGTCTGTTCTGGACAGTCCAGTGAACGGTTTTCGGCTGACGACGCTGTCTTGTGCCAGCCGCGTCGCTGCGAGGAATCTTCTAACTCGTCCATCAGAACCTTCGAATCGCGCTGAGAAACTACTGGTACGTGTACAGAACTGATTTGGGATTCATCCAATTACGAAATATTGGACTTTTGAAACTACTGGAAGTCGCAATTACTACGAACGAACTTAATCTGCCAGGGGACTAAGAAGAAGAAGAAGGAGAAGATCATCCCCTGTTTAAAAGGAATGTAACTCCAAGGTATAATTTAACAGGATTAAACGTTCGACAGCAAGTTTTTCAATTACACCCTTTCTCCAATGACATCTTAATCTAACGTCCAAGATTGACCCGACTTAACCACTTAACCAGCTTCACCTAAGAGATTTTAAGCTCCCAATGATCGCCCGCCACGGGCGTAGCCAGCTAGCTTAAGAGAAGGTAAGTAGGTGGAAAGTGGCGAGACTGTCGTTTACACCAGCTAAGTTCGCTTTCGAATTGCGGGTCTCTGTGGCCCCCAGGGGTACAAGTACCGAGGATTGCTGCTTTAGGCAACGAGCTACCGCGGTAGGAATTCCCCAACAATCTAGATTAATATTCCTGATCCGAGGTTTACACGTGCACGGATCTAATGATCGCAATTGTTGTCCTCTTCTTCTATTTCAAGTATCATACACACCGATACAATTGTTCAACCGAAGCTGTGCTATCAATGGCTCGTCTATTTTCTATCTTCTTTTCTGCCCATTCTTCTCGCGTTCCCCCAGTTCACAGATATTCCAGGATTTTATTTTTAAAAGGAGACCGGCGAACACTCGATATTTGGCAAGAAGCAGCAGGCATCCTTGCCACGGTTAGACTCTCGCACTGCATCATTCCGAATAGCTCCAACAGCTAGATATTTATGTAGCGCGTTCCGCGGGGGATGCAGGCTGAGGGGGTGGCAGTCGATCGTGGGCGCAATGTATTGTTTTCGGATATTCTCCGGTTCATTCCCTTTTGTTTCGCGGTTCCAGCGGCCGGCTATCCACTTGCGACCGTGGATACACGGTTCGAACAAATAAAGTCGTATCCGTGGGTGGGTCGAACTAACTCAACCCCTTCGTTCCCCATGAACGTCGTCCTTTTTCCTATCCAGCGAAGCTCCAGGACCACGAAGGTGTATTTACATTCGCCGATATCGGCCGGGCTTTCGGGATTTTAAAAGCTGTTTTAAGCCCCGGCCAAACACTGCGATCGGCTGACTTTATCGGGCACGACGTCGCGAATTAGACCTCGCGCGAGCTTTCGCTTCGTCCACGTGATATGGCTGGCTTGCAGCGATTCACCCCTGGGGTATTAAGGGAAGTTGCCCGTCTGGCTTTCGCACGATCGAAGGGACACTCAGAAATTTTCCAGGCTAATATTTGCCGGTACGAAGTGGGTGGATCGATCTTCGACAAATTTTTGATTGTCAAAAGACAGTCGTGGACGAAGTAACAGATTTTCAAGAGGGCGAAAATTGTGGGAAAGAGCAGTTCCGTACGACGGTGAAATTAAAACAACGGTCAATTTAAGCGCGGACGTCGTAGAGGACGGGCGAGAATTTTTTTTATCCTTGTAGCAGGGAAAACGTTGCCGGCGAATTTACGTAAACGAAATCAAGGTGCATAGAGTGGACGTCTGGGTTTTTTGCCTCGTAGAGCAGCAAATTTCGTTCAGTTCGTTCATTTAATGCGAACCGCGTCTCTTTTTCCTGCTTTAAAAATCTGGATAATAATTTGCCTAGTGTTTATTACGCACGCCGGTCGCGCGATATTTTTGCAACAGGCGGCGGGAAAGCTTTGATTGAAAAATGATGTGCACCTTTCACTGCATTTTATAGAATAAAAGGATCCGTTCTGATTTATATTCCGAGATAAATAAATGATTAATAGTACGGGGCGTACTGCAATTACCTTGTTTAGAACGAACACCAGTTTCCAGCGAGTAATGGCAAACAATGAATCGCTTACGGTCATAATAACCCATAAAACTGTACCATCGATGGATCGGCGTGGCGTAATTGCAAGTGCACGCGCGGTTTCGTTTCGTGTTGGCTAATTCCCCGCGGATAAACGATGTAGCGGGACACCATTGTCCCGTCGATGATCCCGCAAAAACGAATTCGACGGATTAATCAAACGGTAATCCGTCGATGATTGACCACGATAGGCAGCTTTTACGTTGGCTTATCCACGGGTAAACGCTCGCTGCTTCCCGGTGATTTCTGTCCTCTGCGAATCGATAACGTCGATAGCAAAGGAGTAACCTATGACCCAACAATGGCTGGCAATCGTTCGAAACAATATGCGAATCGACGAAAATTCTTTCGTTAAAAATTCTATTAAAAATTGTTTCATCTATTTCATCGATTCGAGTAAAGCTTCACTGAATGTTTCATTAAGTTTATGGATATTCTATAATCGTATTCCGGCAAATCTCCAGCTGTAGTTCAGCCAGTAAACGCTGGTTCTCACGGAATTGGAGAGCAGAGTCGTGATCCTGTATTTAGCTGGCCTTATTCCCTCTGATTAATTCGCCTCCTCGGTATTCCAGCCAGCTCGCCACGCTCCTCGAAACGTATCGCCAGCTTCGATTCTATAGATGTTTGCCTTATTGAATTGCTCCTAAGCAAACGCGTAAACTCAAGTTTTTTTCGAGAGCGTGGTCGGTTTCGTAGCTGGCAGCCGCGTACGTGAACTGCATGGGCACGCGAATCGCAAACTGATGGCGAACGATTTTCCGTTCAATGTTAGATACCCTTGCTGCATCTTGATTATTCTTGATAATCGCGCGGCGGCGCGGCGGCGCGGCGGCGCGGCGGCGCGGCGGCGCGGCGGCGCGGCGAGGTCTTGATAGGGACGACCATTTTCAATTTGCCTGATTAAATTCCAAATTCGAGTTCCCGGCCGGACTTTGGAAAAGATTATTCTATAATCCGTGTTATAGTGGCCCCGGTGCGCCGCTGGATCGGATCAGGTATGTTGATGGGTACTCGACGATGTGTTTACGTTTGTCGAACGCCATCGAACAGAGGGGAGCCAAGTTCCAGCTTTGTTGCGACAGAGAATCCGTACTTGAGACACGCTAACAAAGGTAGCCATTTGAATTTCTGGGTGCATCTGGTCGGGACGAGGATGCACAATGGACTAATTAATGTCGCTAACAGGTATCAAACAGCCGTCAATAGGGACGATATTTACAATCGACTATGGTTTGATTGATATAGAGTGCGATGAAATACTCGATCAAACGATCCCTATCGTGTTACAGAAGAAAAATTCAGCTGCGTTAAATCGTCGAGATATCACGATTCACCGAGCAAGCTAACAACAGACCAGGCAACTTTAACCGCACCTCGTGGCCGGTGGACGTTCAAAGATCCACCCTTTCGAAATTAATTGCTTCGGGGTCGCCGCGTGAGCGAGCTGGCCGTGATTTCGCGACACGCGGCGGGACGCTTGCGATAAATACCAGGACGACCTCCTTGGATAATTTATTCGCCAAGTTAACGCGCCGACCTGGCACTCCTCCCTGTGGACCTCCTTTCCTACCCTCGTATCCTGTATCTCGATGGAAACTGGGTCGCGGTGGCTCGAGGTTATCCGACTGTGTTAAGCGAGCTCCAAGGAGATCCTTGTTCACGACTGGACATGCCTGCTCCACGTTTTTCTTCTTCTCTTCTCCCGCCGTTTCTTCCGCAGTGGCAGCTAATGCGTCTCCGGTGGTTACCGCTTGATGAGACCACTTCAAGGCACGAAGAATGGAAATTTTATATCGGCAAGTTTTGTGCACGGCCTGCGATGCAAGCTTCGATTATTTTGCTCGACTTTCTCAGGACGAAAACCGGAACTCGTATCTGGGTGCTCTGACGGATTTAATATTATATTTAGGTGATAGAAAGAGAGGAACACTCGTGAATGTGGGTCGGAGCGGGGCTGGTTGGCGTCAGAGTCAAGGGCGCGACGAGTTGCGCCTCGTTTTCATCTCCTCCGTCTTTTATCGCTGCCAAGGATCGTCCTCGAGCCCCGCTGATACTTAAACGAGAGACACTCATTCCATTACCCCAATTTCACGCTTGTCGGATGTCGCGAAAAGTTCCCCCGTCTGTTCCACCTTTGGAACAACGATCGCGACGATGAATAAAGTCCTGGAAATCAGTCATCTGTTATTCGATGCTTCTAAGACCACAGATTGGTACACCGTGCAGCAGCCCTGTGTTGTTCTTGGTCAGGGGATACCCCTGCAGACGAAGTGAACTGTGAGACACCGTCTTGGTACGCTTGAATCTTAGCGCAGATCCTCTGGCCTCTAGTTTCAAGTTGGGTCGAGCTTAGCTCCATGCTCCTTCGATGTCTTCGGTTGTAGAACTTTCTCTGTGCTTCGTACAGCTTATCCACTTTCGAGTTGCAAAGAGCCGCATCCCTCCCTCGCTCTAATTCAGATTTTCAACCATCCCCTAGGGGAATTATAACGTATTTACCTTTGGATCAGCCGGCGAGCCACTCGTGCGAGCCAGCTTGACCGTCGAGAACCACGAACGCTCCTCTAGCTGTCCGTTGTCCTTAATTGCTCCGAATCCTAGAGCAACCACTCTAGCACGGTATTTTAGAACGTTAGTTCGGTTAGCAAGGCTTCTCGTGGGCTGCATTGGCCAGTTTTATCGCATGCAAGATAGTGTAATGGAGGAAGGAGAAGAATTCGTGTTCACTGGAATGAAATAATTGCAGTGACCCGGAGTGCATTTTCGCCGATTCTTCAATTATTAATAACTTTTAAACTACAACTGCCATGGTTTTGAAACCTATTGGAAAATAAAGATCAGGGTCTTAGGTTTAATTTAAGATCAGTCCGGTTAAAAAATACCCACTGGAAGGCGATAAATATGCGATTGTTTAAATTAACGCAGTAATCGTACTGCCACTTCCTGGCGAGATACATCAATGACCAGAGGACATAAATTAAAGTCGGAAGTATAAGATACCATATCCGACAGGTGTGAACACCATTCCATGTGAAGTTCATTTGTTATAAACAATTCAATAATTAAAATTGTTATTACGGCCAACTGCATATAGTTACAGCATCGGGGTATTTTTTATCGTGTAGCTTATTCCTTTCCCTTCATTTCGAGCACCCGATCATCAATCTAGCCCTTCTAGAAGTCGAGATAATTGCAGTGACCCGGGGTGCATTTTTTCCGATTTTTCAATTGTTAATAACTTTTGAACCACAAGTGCTATATTGTTGCAACTGATGGAGGAAATAGGTGTGGTCCGTAGCTTTAATTTAAGACAAGTCCGGTTAAAAAATACGCAGTAGAAGCCGAGAAAAACGCAATTGTTTAAATTAACGATGTAATCCAGGAGTTCGGTTTTGGGGGTGCGGCAAACTGCGAAAAAGGCCGCAAACGCGAGATGGCGCCACATACCCGATTATCGCCATATCGTTACCGATTCTATTTTCAAAAATTCTTATCTCGGATTCTGGTGGTTGTTTTTTAATAAATGGGGTATCAAATGAAAGGGAAAGGAATAAGCTACACAGAAAAAATTGCCCCGGTGCTTTATCTTTATCCAGTTCCCAGCAAATATTATTTAAATTGCGCATTTATTACTTCGAGCTTGGTCTTAATTGAACTAAACGCACTATAATAAAATCTCGAAATAAAATGAGAACAGATTCCAGGGGAACTATTAGAATGGAAATCGGTGCAACAATTCGACGCCTCTGCTATCATTAATCGACTGGGATCGTTAATAATTAGCCGGGAGCTTCGTTAAAGCGTCGCTTGTTCGGCCGAACAATTATCAACCGGATAATTATATTTCACAATTTTCGCCAAGAGTCGAATAATGGAATTCCATTGTACCTCGAGCTGGCACACCGGCGTGTTTTTGTTGTAACATGCACGGTAAAATCCTGATAAAATCGTAACCATTGTTGAGCACAATTATCTGGAACACGTTGACGTTTGACTGTGATCCCGTCTTTCGTTAATTCCATGGTATTTGCCGTATGATAAATACACGATACCGTACAGTGTGATTTAAATTACAATGTTTCCGTTTTTAAACGCGCTGCGAGCCGTGTACGCTTTGATTCGTTCAATCTGATCGGGAAAACGATTCTCCAGAATCGAGAAAAGCGTTAAACACCTCTGATCGACATTTTAGTGATATTTTCGACGCGGACAATGAGGCGTTATCGTTTCCAATCAATCATTCAGTCCAGCGTGATGCGTTGATCCATTGAACAGGCATTGGGCAAAATAATGCCGAACGTTCTGGCCGACAGGAAAGTATGAAACTTTCGTTTCCCAACGGATCGGGCGATTCTACGTACGGATTGTCTCCGTTGTCCGTCATTGAATCGAGTAATTAAGGCTGTCAAAGTAGATCGTTCCATGGAAACGAAACGTGCAACACAATTCGAGTCGCGTAAGGAGAGAAACATGGCTCGAGGGCGCTTATAATAGCAAATACCAGCGGATTGCCATCGATTTCGTTCATTGCTCGTCCGTTCTCATCGCACTGTGCTCGCATTCGTCGATTCACTTGCACATGCACGCTGATCTTTCGCAATTTTCCACGATGAACAGATCGAGAGACTGGAAATAGAAGTTTGCCCGCTGCTTCTGGCAATTAACAGGAAATTCGATTCGGACCTTTTGACGCGACCCGCTGCTGCCCCGATTTACAGTTGATCGGCTTTTCCTCGGCTATACAAAGGTAGAGAGGCGACCAATCGATACCGAGCCACCATTTTCTGTACTTCTGCGGGCGATTTATGTTACGTTTTTTCCAGCTTGTTATTGGCGATCATCTGCAAAATCGGCCGAATCAGTTTGGATTCAATTAATCGTCCTCAAACAGAATTCCTTGAACGTCGGGCTAATTAGTATACAAATTATAATCCCTGCCCTTTCCATACGTTCTTGTCCTCGATTTCTTCATATATTTCACTCAAGGGACGATTCGTGAACTCTTTCCATCCATAGAAAAATTCTTACCAGCGCAGGCATATTATGAACGATTTTGTAGGTTCACGTGGACCATGATTCCGATGGTAAATCGGTCGACGCGAAACGGAAATCGGCGTGGAACGCATGGACCGTGGGCTGGAAACCGCGACGGGGTATTATAAAATCTGCACGACCGCTGAAAACCAGGCCTGATCGAATTTTATTCGACCGACTGGCGACGTATAAAAATGCGACCGCGAGCGCGCCACCAGCCCCCGCGCCCTTTTCTCTTTCCCTTCCGCCGATTTGATTTATTCGGGCCCTTGATTTATCGACCAACACCTGGAGCTAGCTGGGAATTTTGTTCGGGTTCGACCAACAATCGGCGTTTACAAGAGAAGGAAGGGAGAAACGTGGAAGGCTTGGCGTTCAATCGGCGGGGCAATTAATTGAACTAGTTATTTGGGAGGGCCACAAATTTTTCAATCCTCCAAGGAAACCATCCAACTTTTCGTTGTCCCGGATTGGACTGGAAGCTAGGCGGTTCGCCGATACGATTTTCAGTTACTCCTGCTTTCTCGAAATTTCGAGGGAAAATACTGGCGAGAATGAAACGTTCCTTGGACAATTCGCGCGGAAGCTTTTGTAAATTTCCATCGGTGGTCGTTAAAAATTCTATCGCACTTTCGATGATTGTTGACGATGGTTTCGTGAATTACTGCCTTCCATCGGGCGTTCCGCGAAGAATCCTCGAAATGGAGGCGAAAGTGGAATGAAACAATAAAAGTCCTTTAATAGGGGAAGAAAGTAATTTGCCGGGAAGCTGCGTTGAAATTGCCGGGAAAATTGATACCGAGAGCTTTTCTTAATCGCCAATTTCATTTACTCCGAGCATTATCCGCGAAGAAACTCCATTACGCGTTTAATAAATTCCATAGCCGTGGAGCTTTTCCCAGAGACGTCGTCGACACATTCGAAAAAATATCTTGAACGGAGCTTTCTTTAATTTCAATGCGAGGAATGCTTACGTTATTCAAGAATGATTAAAGAACGATGGGTTGTCGGAACAATTCGTAGAAAACATCCTTGCTACGGTACTACAGTTGCGGCAGTGCATTCTTTAAGTAGTATCGTCCATGACGTGCAGCCAATTAAATTCTCAAGCAGCCGTCGCTCCCTCCTTTCCCCGCTCAAAGAGATTTATTTCAATTTAACAACAGACGAATCCACGATACGTTTTAGTATAATCTTCGAGCAAAGCATTCCAGCCTTTGGGTTCCAAAAGTCGATACACAGGTTGGACAAACAGGAAGTCGTAGCATCTCCCTAGTAACGGAGCTGAAGATAATTCTTCACGGGGCGAGGAGGAGCTGTTTATTCTACCGTTTCGTCGACTTATCGGTAGAGGGAATGGATGAGGGACGAAACGGGACAAGGAGGGTGGCTATTGGACTCGAAAAAGATTGCGGGATTACAGGACAACGATGTACTGTGTTCATATTGACCAGCTGTATACCGCTTTATTGCGTGGCAGTTTTCCTTTCACACAATCGTTCGGCCGAAACTATCCTAGATCTACGTGCGATTCTATAAATTCCATCGTCGTAAATTTTCCTTGGAAATCAGACCGATGATCCTCACCTAGGACTATCGAATGTTTTCCCTGGATTTTAATTGAAACTTCCGTCGGAAGCTGTCGAATTGAAATGCAATAAGAATGAACGGCCGCGTCACAAACTCAATCAAAACCAGGCAGGATCGAGGAATCTCGCACCCTTGTAGCTGAATCGCGAGGGCGGTGTTAAACAAGCCAGCCACGGCGAGAACTCTTCGATGGGGGTGGAAGTTAAAAGTTAGTCAACGGAGCGGGTGGTTTATTTAATCCAGCACTCGGTAACCACCGATTTATTGGTTTCCTTTCATTTGCTTTGAGGTCGTCGAGAGGCCGACAGGAAAACGTGTTTTGTATTTCGAGTGGCCGATCTGGCCTCTGTTAAAGGGTTGAAGAAAAGCAAAAGCGAAAGCCCTTCATTCAAAGATCCTCCCTTCTCCCGTTTTATATCGAGGGCGTTTTGGAAACGAGTGCAACGGTGCATTACGATGCTTCATCGCGCGTTTCAAGTGGGACATTTACGTTTAAACTATTCCGATATTTTTCATATCTCGGGGCGGTCGTATTGTTTCGTCGAATTCGGTAATCTTTCGAACAAAACTTTCAACCGTAGCGCCACTATACTGTATCGCAAAAACTCGATACGTGCTTTTTCGCTGGCGATATAGGTTCGCTCGGATATGGTCCTTGACAAACAGGATTTTAGGTGCGCAGCATCGACAAATCGGATTCTACTTTTCGCGTGTGCAGCCGCCGGAAGAGAATCATGTACACGTGGAAAACGCTGGAGCAGTCTCGGTCCACCAACTGTGAACTTTATGGTTTACAGATAACGGGGGTTAAGTGTTCCCTCTCTCTTTCGGGCGTGAACCACGTTGCACCTACCCCACCCTTTCGACGTTCTGATTTTATAACCTTCCATTTCTTTTTATTCCTTCCATCGTATTGATTCCCCTTCCACTTCGTCCATCTTGAGCTTCGCACGCCCGATCACGAGAGTTCCCTCGTTTATTTCCGCGCTATATTCTCCCCGGACATTTTCTGTATCACCGTGTTTACCATAACCATCGATTCATGGGATAAAATTGTTACCAGCAAGGTGAATGAAATTATCGGGCATAGGAGGCTAGGAGAAACCTCGCAGCGCTAATTCAATTCGTCGTTAATACTAATTCTATTGTACCCCGTGAGAATATACACACTCTACGCCACGGAGCATGGTTCAGAAGCCGTAAATGAGGGAAGAAACTCACTTGGGAGCAGACAGAATTCAGGAGACCGCTCCGGCCACTTTATGGATTACAAATAATGGGGCACCGAGTGCTCTTCACCCGACAGTTCGCGTTTTCTTTGTTCCAGCGTCGTGTTTTCGCTCCACCTGTCCGTTCAGCCCCTGTCTGGTCGCTTTTTATCATACCCCATTTAGTGAATTGGCCCGCGTGAATGGCCCTCGTCGATGATTACATTGATTACCCGTAGACGCCGTCAATAATAAACCATCCTGTCGCCCGGGCACGCACAATGCTTGCTTGGACCCACTTCTATTAAGTCATTCAGCGTTTACGTGACTGCTACGCGGTGTTGCGACGTCAATACGCTTCGTATCTCCACGCTTGTTACGAGATCGACACGTAATCTCGTCCCTATAGTCGTGGAGGATCGAACTAGATTCGTCCGATGCGTAATGCATTCGGTTTCTGAGACCCTTAGAATTTCTAAGGGTGGGCTGCGTGCGGGTGTACACGGAATTTTGTAGTCCATTAAGGGGTGGATATCCGATACTATATTAGCTTGTTGTACAATAACTTGGAAGAGAGGACGACCAATTATATGGAACATGTTCGATGGGAGATATTTTTCTTCCATAGAAATTTGGAATATAGGGCGAGGCTACGGGGGGGATTATAGACAAAACGTTGCATGGATTGGTCGGATTTTTTAGAGCCATTGTGGGGACTATTTACGATGGGAGATTGGCCTGCTGTGTATCGTAGAACTTGAGGCCAGGGGTGGAAGAAATTGCCCGACGAAAGACAGCGAGTGGCTTTATTTATTACTCGCATCGAGAACTTAATAATTTTTCTCAACTTTCTGCCCGACATCCATAAGAAAAGCATCCCTCTGTTACATCCAATCTGCGGTCCCCCTAAAAAACGGCCACGTTGAAACAGGCGTAGGGGCTGCCAGAAGAATTTAAACAAATGGATAAGTAGCGCAAACACGGGCCAATTAATCGAGGTAAGCCGGGAGATAGAGGCAGCCGAAATACGATCACGTTCCGCAGAGTCCTTCGTGCTGTCACAAATATTTGCGCCGCGTTTCCCTCTGATAAGAGTGCACATCGGCGCTATCTTGCGATCTTCCCTTAATTCAACAACGTCAAAGGAACCACCACCGTCGCTGGTAAATAGATGCGGAACCAAGGGTTTCGTCGCTTCTTGATCTCAGCTCTCTGCTATTTGTTTCCGTCGTAATCAATGTGAACGGGACTATCTTCGAATCGATCCTCCTATTTTATTCCCGATTGTTCCCCCGTCTTGACTATTCGTCAAAGTCCAATCGAAATGGGAACAGTTATCTGCACCCATTCGGCGGTAGAATTTTCAATATTGTTTCCGGTCGCTTGTATCGCCGGGATCGTTGTTGGTACGTTGGAATTCGCTGTGCAAGTTTGCCATGGGATTTCAGACATTGGTAATCAGACTCAATTGGAATGCAACACGTGCGAAGAAACACAACACGCTGCGCAACGTAACGCGATGCCAGCGCAGTGATTGGTAATCTAATCGGCTTTGCTGTTTACGAGGTGAATATGCGATTTAATATAGTCGAATATTCGCTGCGGTTAGATAAATCGCCATCCTCCTTTTGCTATTGGATTTTATCGCCCGTTTAACAAGGAGGCATATTAAATAATTGATCGGCCGGAAATTCGGGGGTGGCGATAATTTGCCATTAATACTTTCCATGGGTCCAAATGCAGCGAGCGTGGAACGCTGGCTTCTCCGGCGGTATTGATTGAACTTTACCGTGGCTATTGATCGCGCGTTAACGTTTCGCGTGCTTCAATTATTTCTTTGATAAAGTTGCGAGGAGAAATGTCTATTGTTAGTCGCTTTTTAAACGGGACAGAAGTATGAAATTCATCGCTGTCGATGCTGGAACGCGAGATCACTCGAGCTATATACGTGCCTGCCTCAATCAACGAGTCGACGTTTATTGTCAGTCACATTCGTTCGTCGACGCCGGGGGAACTTAAAAATACCGTTTCGATATCGAGGCTGGAAGACACGAGGGCTGGGGATAGTTTCCGATGTTGAACGAAGTAACGTACATATATCTGTCGCGGATCGATCGAATGTTTTGTCGTCGAGATGAAAAGTCGCAATGGAAAAATGTATGATACCGAGTGCCGCAAGAATTTTGCGGATTGGAAGCCGCGATCGTGACTTTTGCAGGGTTAGAAAAAGTTGCAGCGATCTGGTTTCACTTCTTTTCGCGGAGAAAAATTCTAGAGTGCGAATCGCACGCATCCTAATTCCTAGCGTTCGCTGAATTATATTATGCCGTGCCTTTGTACGCTGGCCCTTCACTCGCAATTAACATTTATCCCAGCGAAACCAATTAAAATGTCGAACGACAGCAACCAGACAGAAATGCGCCGCGGCTGCAGGGGTGAAACAGAGAGGCTGCACGGGGTGGGAAAAATAATTAATGAGATAGAATCGAGGCATTGTCGGGTGACGGATGCATGTGATGATGGATCGTGTCGAGATTATCGGGGCTGGCTCTCTTTCTTTCCGTTCGAGTGTCGGATAATGAAACATTTATGAAAGGACTTTTGCGCCAGTACACAAACGGCAAATAGATAACGAGATCGATGACCGCCGCGGCTTTTAAAGCAGCGACAGACTCTTTGACTCATTCTGAACTCTGAATCATCTTTGTTATTTTCTCCAGCGGGATGGAATAACCTGTTGTACAGTGTCGCAATTATTTTTACTATGATACGATGACAGTAAAAGTTCTTCTTAATTTATTACATTGAAATATCACGTGAGAGGATTCTGACTACGGGGACCAAGAAGGGAGCAAGAAAAGGCGAACAAAAAAACGATCCACTCGTCGCTGCAGAAAGGTGGGGAGGTCCCAGGAATATTCTCATTTCCTTCGAACGGTCTCGCCCCCGCCATTTACGAGTCCTTATTGCGGTGGAAAAAAAGAGCTACGGAGAAGCCTGAGCATATCAGAATTACGAAGCGACAGATATCCGTGTTCCCGTTCCTCGACTCGGCTGCCCTAGATCGCGTGCTGGCACGGCAAGAACAAGCGAGAAAAAGTTCGAAGCAATATTCCTGCGGGACCCGGCCGACCTTAACCGGCATAACTGCCAAAACGTGGATCCCATTTTACGTGAGATAAAGGGAGAAAAAGCTGGCCAGACGTTGCACGTACAATGGAGGATATAGGCGGTGGTTTTCTTGTGCCTTAAATGTCGGTCGAAAGTAACCATGGACATCGTTAACCAGAGAAACAGGCGTAAGCAACGAAGGGGAGACAGGTCTATTCAAGAGCTACACAGAGAAAGGGAGAAAGAGAGCGAGAGAGAGAGGCACAAACAGGGCTCTCAGGCCAACCTGACACGGCCCTGTTTTAGCCTGTGTCAGTGACAAGAAACAAAAGCCCTGCGGCAGCATCGTGCTCGAGATAAAATGGAAATGCACGTTCTATCTGGCCTGTTACACTACCCCCCACTCTCTGTACGTGCCGGTGGTTAAAATCGGGGGTGGTTTCGTTCGCAAGCTCCTTCGAAGGTAGGTGTACGCCACGATAACCCCTTGTATCGCGTTCCACCTCGGCCAGATCAAGCCTGATCGACGCCTGCTCCTTTACGTTTCGTTACCAAGATGCCCCGAATGCTGTGGGCGACTGCCGATGATTTTGCATCCCCCGTCACGCGAGGGTCACACAGGGTCACGAGTTATGGGCCGTTAAGTCCGGCCGGCGACGGCTTCTAATTGCCACTGGGCTGCCACTAATTGCGCTGGTTCGACGCGAAATAACCCATTAAATTATCGGCACCGGAAGAACCACGGAAAGGCGAACAAACGGCGGCCGAGTGGCGTGAAGAAGGGTCCTGCAAGGGCGACCACGGTTGTCGAGGGCCCCGGCGACGGGAAGCCACCCCCGGCACTTCTGCCTCCTTCGTTGAACATCGGTGAGAGGGCTCGAAACTTCCGAATTATCGCATCACGCGTGCCCCCGAAACTCGGAAAAGGGATGGAGGTGTCGCGTCTTGCATTCGCGGCGCAAGATTTACGATCGATTCGAACGGTTTGCGCTCTTCGCAGAATTGAAATCCGTCGATGCTTAGGAGTTTCGTAACTGCAAGGGGGAAGAGGACTTTCGGATGATGCGCACTTCAATTCACGAGGGGTGGAAGAACCGTCGGCGTACTTAGCCCTCTGTACAACACTTTGAGCGTTGCAAGAACTTTCCGCGTTGATATTTGAGTCCCGTGTACATTTTGCGGAGAGCGCAAGACGAACGGCGTGTCTCGATGTTTAGTTCCATACACCGTTTCACGTGTTCTGGGAATCGTCTGCATGCTCGTGGTTCATTGCACGAAACTGCTCATGAATAACCAACTCCCCCGACCCGCGCGAGAATTTAACACCTGGGTAAAATTCTTTCCTCGCCCCCAGAAGTGCATAGCTTAATGCTCGTGAACTTACACCGCGGGTAATTTCTATTAGAACGTTCCTTACGCTTTTTTATTTCAAGGGGGAGCGATAAAAGGCAAAGGGAATAATCCTCCACCGTGGGACAATTTTTTTTCTTTATCGCCCAATAATGAAATTTGGAAACGGTGGATTTATTAACGGATAACAGGGACTGGAGGAGTCGTACTCGAGATAGCTGCCCGAAGACGATCGTTCGTCGTTAACGGTGGTAAATTGCTCGTAATAAAGTCATCAAGTCGGCGATAAATCTTGTTAAGTGTTATACGCCGCGAAACCGACTGTTCCGCTCGTATTACGTCGTATCCAAACGAACCCGTTTCCCGCCGCGAATTAATCTCGCCGTCTAATTAATTATTCCGTTATCACGCGACGACTATTCCCGGAGAGAATAGGCAGGGCCCATTCGAGTTCATCGTTCGTGTAACCGGCAGGCTACGGCGAACAGGTATACAGGGCCTCTCTTTTCCACTTCCGGCTGCCAGGCTGGCGAGACGTTAAATATGGTGGCGAATAGTCGGTGATAAATGAAACGAGCCGGGTGCTCGTCGTAGTCGTTTAATCAGACCGCGAAATAAACTCAGTCCCTCGCAATGCCTCGTTGTTCTCCGCGAATCTGTCACTCTGCTGGTTACAATCTAATTGAGAATACTCTGCTCGACTCCAGTCGTTGATTCTAGACTTGCCCTACGCGATAGTGGCTTGCGAATTGACGATGAACCCGAGGGATGATTCAGAATTATTTCTAAAGTCATTCAAGGAGTATCGAATACTTGTGTACAGGTTTTTTTTAGTAAAGGTGGATACCTACTATTATTATTATTATTATTATCGTCTCGCGACGCTCCTATATTAAATCCCCAGCGAAGTCATAAAACGCGAATAACCGTGAGATGTCAAAGGAGTTATAATGATCGACAGTTGCTAACATCTGCAGCTCACTGCCGGTTCATTCTCCAACGGTGCAAATGTACTATGCCCATATCGTATGGGTTCTAGAAGCGTAACGCTCACGTACGGTTTTATTGCCACATTCACGGAATAAAAATCATGGAGTGGAAGCGATTCGAGTCGTTAGAGAATCAAGTGTACCGGCTCTAGCTACAGTTATTCGGCCGGAACAGACGACAGCGATGCAGCTATTGAAAATCGGATCGCTATAGCGAGACTTTATTCAGTTATCGATCGCCTTCGAATATTATAGTTTTCCATTTCGCGACGCAGTTGCTTGTAATGTTATTACGTGGATAACTCATCCACGGCACTGCTCGTTCCGTCCTATCCTACTTTCAAAGGGACGTGAATGCGTTTTAACGAAATTTTCACTGACAACTGATAGCGACACGGCCACTTCTAGCCCAATCGATGCATTACCGATACACACCGGATAATTATTCAACTGAACTGCGTGATCTCCGTGGAAAGTGTACAGGCTATGAAACTCTACAATCATCCGGCGCTAATTAATGGAATCCAGTAGTCGCGGGATAAAACATCGCCGTGTCGTAATGGCAAATATGATTAATGGGAAATTGAACTGAACTTAATAACAGAATCGCTGGAGTAATCGATACACGCTGATCAGATTTATTAATATTGCAATTTGAAAACACGTTTGGCGACACGTCTCGTATGAATTCGCAAAGAATTGCGGTGCAGTAAACGAGCGGTGCGATCCAGTTCCATTACCGTTTACTGCTAACCAAGTACGCTGCCATTGCAATGCACGAAATGGTTTTACACGGAGGCCAGAGGGATTTTTTTTTATTCAGTCGTCGAACAAAGTAACCGGGTCTTCCGGGGTTAATTCACTGGATCGCGGCCGCGGATCTCACTTCGAAAATACGATTCGTCATGGACTGAAAAATCGGGCGATTATTCGGCGACGTGGCGCCAGTTTCGTTTGATGAAAAATACAGGACAATCGCGTGGGTGGTCAAATATTTTACAGCTGTCGTTTAACGAACGACCCGCTCCACGAAACACGCGAGGAATAAATTAAAATGGAGTAGACAAGAGCGAAAGGGGACGAACCTGACAAAATAGTTGCTCAAACAGTGTCTCGATCGTGGCAGGAGCAGCCGCGTATTCCACTGCTCAAGAATTTCAAGTTTAACGTTGCTAGCAGGTAGAAATTGTAGCATGGAAACGAAGCTGAAATGAATCGAAGACAGAGAGAAGGTGGAAGTAATGAAGTACAGCGGCAATGAAATAAATTCAGCTTCGGTCCCTTCGTTGTGCAAAATTCATAAACGAACCAACGAATCGAATTGAAACGAACGGATCGCTGCGAAGCGCATTATTTACGAGGGCAACGCTCCCACCGTTCCTGTAATATTTGTTAATTGCTGGCACGAATTACTTCCAGCTAATAAAAGTAGCAATACCTTTAAGTACAAAGCGACTGTTCACGCGGAAAGATCTTGGTAGGGATATTTTTGTCCGCGACACAATGGGGGTAAAAGCGGCATTGTATTTCACTCAGCAGGTCGTTCCAGCAAAGGGTGGGCCAGCATTTATTATACGATAGGATCAGAATAATAATGCAACGCGTTGTCGCAGGTAACCCGCGAGCATCGAATATTCTATCGCGAACAAAGCTCTTGCAAGCTGGAATCGCTAAACAATAGATCTGTTTTGTCGACTTGAAAGCATTCCGGTATGTAAAGGCCATTTCGCTCGATTCGATTTCACCCTCGCTTCGTTACCACTCCCCCCTTTATTTTCGCCACATATTTTCCCCCGATGCCGCTGAGGTTCCCTTCTGAATCGAAAGTTCGTCGAGTTCTTTTTGATCGGATCGTAAAAGTCGAGAGGAGACGAATATACGTCGACGAGGAAGCAAGTGAATTTCTCTGCAACAACGACAGAACGATCGTATTCCGTCTGCAATTAGTTCTGCTCGATAAAGCAACAAGGAAATGCTTTCGATATCCGGCCGGGTCGCGTGTCGTCGAAGACGATTCGCGGGCCACTAGGCAATTAGACCACGTAGCCCCTCCGACCCTTCTTTTTCTCGCGACCGACTTTCAATCCCTTTTTCCGATCGATGACAGAAATACAGAGAAGAACGACGGTCCCTTTATTTGCCTGTGTTCCGTGTGCCTTCGCGCGTGGAACGCGTCTACCATCGTCAATCTTGGTAAATTCGTCGAGCCCGGAGACGCGTAAATTGTAAATCGTAAATAGTTATTAATTTTTCCGTTTTTAGGAATCAAGAACTGTATCCCATTTCACTTCATTTTATTTTATTTTATTTTATTTTATTTTACTTTACTTTATTTTATGTTATCTTATTACATTATACTTTATCTGATTGTATCTTACTCTATTTCAATTGTCTCAATTGTTATTCTTTTCTGAAATTCTGTTCGACTCTATTATTATTTTATCCTATTTCATTTGTTACTCTTCTCTGTAATTCTGTTTTTACTTTATATTGTATATGATACTATTATTCTCTATGTGACACAATCCCCTGTATACTAAAGGGTTTTCTAGCCCGTTGATTAATGAAATATATTATTATTATTATTTATCCCGCTAGAAGATCGTTCACCCTTTTACCGAGATGTTAATGGAAACGTCGAGGCTCCCGAAATTGTAACAGGCACCACAAACGGGCTATTCAAAAGGCGAATGTTTCAAGGCAATAACTGGACTCGTTAAATAGTCCAGATTGCTTGGAAATGGAGGAAGGCAGTCGAGACCACCTTATAATGCCACCTGCATTCAAGGGGCTCGTATGGTAACGCGCGTCGGGATCGCTGTTCAATCCGCAGGGAATACACAGCAAGGACAATCGCAACCGAATGGCGGTACATGCTCGCTTAAGTAACATCGTAGCTGACCCAATTACGGGCCAGCCGTAGCCGAGACGATATACCCGCTGTGTTTCCAGTTATCTGCTGCCACCCACCACCCGCACACCACCCCTCAGTATAAAGCCTTCGTCATCGTTGAACCGTTTCTGAGGCGTGGCACGCGTTTCCTTGCTGCTTTCAAAGTGCAGTCAATGATATTTTCCAGCCGGTCTTCGCGTTGCGCTGAATTGTTCACCCTTGTATTCCTCCAACCTGTTAGCGCTAAATTACGGCCTTCGCGTCTGGAGCACCGGAAGGTTGCAGTTAAACACCGCACCCCTAGGGGAAGCTCGGGGAAATCGGTTAAGCGGCTTGATACTCGTGAATGACCGTTCCATGCTGTTTCGCCGTTCGCAGAAGCGGCCGTTGGAGATTTCCACGAGGGCGGACGAGATTAAGTAGAATGTATCAGGTGAAAGTTCCGAGGGATCTGGAATTCGAACAACGCTGCCCGGGCGTAGCAGGAAAACGCAACGTTCGGTGCACGTGTGACGTTTACTACCCCCGAGTCGAATTCACGCTGGTGGTTGATTACACAAGATGAGCCGGGTCGGTCGCATGCGCTTTGTTTTATCGGACCGGTGACACAACAAGACCGGTTACAGCGCAGCCTAACGACCGTTCGAGTGAACTCCATCAGTGTGGACGGGATCGCGTTCCCTGGATGGAATTTGTAAACAGCCGGTCGAAGGGAGGATTGGACTTTGCGTGGACCCGCGTGAGAATCTCGTTAGAGCGACAGTTAAAGCGAACACATGAAATTTAATTCCGCTTCTTGCTTGTCGAATGTCCATTCGGCGAGAGGTTTTAAAAGCTCCAGCGAAGAGCGACGAATTTATACATTGCCCCTTCGTTTTCTACAGCTGTCAGTTAATAAAAGAAAGCCCTCTGGACGTTATCGATATGTCGGAGAATTTCGGACACGATCCGGCAGGAAACGCCGCAAGAACAGCGGGAAACTGATCGGTTTCCGGCGCGCGGAATTGGAGGGTGAAATATTGAGCCGTGTGCGCCGATAAAAGGGGGAAGCGGGGCTTTACGTTTTTAATAATATCGATATCACGCCTGGCGGAACGTCGTGTTACGTCCTGGTTCGAGTAAATAATGCAGAACGCGGACAGCTCGAAGTTCCCTACGTTACTCGGAAAACATTTCGATCAGATGCAACGCACACTTTTCTTTTGATTTTTTCCCCGATAGTTTCGAATTATTCGAAGATAAACGTCAATGGAATGCAAGGGTGTACGATACGCCGAAAACGCGTTTGAAAATAAACGCATCGGAATACAAAGTGGGGCAGAGTTTTATTCTTGTACATTATCGACACGGTGGCGTCTGGGGAAAAAGAGTTCCACAAAACACCCCCCCTTGGTAGGAAGAATATCGGCGGGTGACTGTCAGGCGTGAAAAAATTATGATCGATGCAGCGTGGAAAAACTCGTCGTCCAGCAATCGATTACGTTTGTCGGTGACGCGGCTGAGATTTTGATCAGTGTGATTAAACGGTATAAACAAACAACAAAGAGGAGTCGTAACGAACCGGGGCGTCGAAAAAAAGAAGCTGTTTTAAAAGTAGATATTCGAGGAGAGATCTTCGAGAGCAGGATTGCGGTTGAAGGGGGCGGGAGGAGACGATCGACGGATTCCCGAGATAAATTCTGTTCGCCTGTCTCGACGCGGAACAAAATAAATTAAGTCTGAGAGATAGAGGTGCGGGCTGGGACAAAAGACTCGCCCAAAATGAAGCCGCTTACGAGGCGACATTGCATTAAGTTACGCCCCCATCCTGCTTTTATCGACGCCTCGAGTCGACGTGAAACTTTCCGTGCTGTAAAAAGCCGAAGGAGCCACGGCGAAATTGCAAACACACGGATTAAGCTACCTTGCGTGGCACGACCGCGAGAATCGAACACTGTTCCCTTGGAATTTCTCTGCCGGGAAAGAGTCGCCGCGCTATTCCATTCGCGCGCGTAAAGGGAACTGAAATCCTTCGAATATTTCTATCCAACAGAGAAATCGAATTCTACTAAAATTGCGTTACCGAACTATTCGATTAGAGAAACAAAGCAGAACCTTTGGTAAGCTATTCATTTTGTTTTACACAAACGAGGGATATAACGAAGCAGGAACGTTTCATTCGGGAGAAAAGTGTCACCGATGCAAAACCACCGGAACGAACGAATTTCCAATAAAAAGAAGATAACGAAAAGATTGATAAAGCATTCTCGATTATTTGTCCGAACAGTTTGCATGCACCTTTTGACCCAGTCCCCATTCCGGTTAACAGCGACAAGCCTTTTTATAGGTCGTGTTTGTTGAATAACAATTGGATCGCGTAACGATGGGAACACCAGTTGAATTGTTAGCACAGTGGCAATTATTTCTGGTATCAAGTGGCAGCAACTCGAGACTTATTAGTTCATCGATCCGTCCTTTAACGAGCCCTTGCCACCTGGAATACCGTTGCTACCAAGAGCCACCCTCGCTGGAAGTGGAGAAACGTGGTCCCAAGGGGGTTGCTTGTTCTATGAATTGAACGTGGCGTCGTCGCTGCTCGTCACGTATCTCGGCTGAAAGCGTTCGTGAAAAATAAATCGATGACACTTCTATCTTGAACGCGGGTCTACTAAGATTTTAAATATCAATTAAGCGCTCAATATTATCGTCGAACAATTACAAATGCGAACTGCCGAACAACCTGACCGGGAAGAATTACAATTCAATCGCACAGACGTCTGCGAAACAATTGGACTCCACGAAAAAGAAGGATATCGATCTCCCCCCGGGCGAAGGCAAAGGTCTGCAAGGTAGGAAGCTCGTTCGTTTTCACGGGTGAAACGAGTGTCATTAGCGACGACAGGAATTACATTCTTCGTTACCGCAATGCAGGCAACGGAGGCCGTGAAAACGGTGCAAAAAGCGTGGGCCAAAATAAAACAGGGAGTCCAGAGGGAGCGGATAATCTCCCGTGGGCCGAGGGGGAGGGGGCACAGCATCGAGGTTTAGAATGATGGGATTTTAATGGGATTAAAAGCGGCAGCAGGTAACAGTCACGCGGTCTCCGAGTCTGCAGGCTAACCAGTAGTGATAGTACAGCACGATCGGCCTTTAATCTGTCCAGAAACCACCCGCAACCCCCGCTACGTCCCTTTGCACCCGGTAAATAACCGGGAATCGACCGAGCTTTAATTGATCTACGTACCGGCAGCGCCGCTCCGAGAACTTCAGCTTAACGCGTCCCGTTTCTTTGCAATTTTTACGCGCGCGCAAAAGCGAGCCAGGTGCCGGAAACCTGTCGCGGGAATTAAGACTTAATTGATTCTCGCGCGTCGCAGAGGCCACGGTGCGGCCTTTGAGAATTGTTAATAAAGGAGAGTGGAAGCGTGGTGTTCCCGTGGGAGAACACTTCTCCGGGGACTCCGGGATCTTCTTTAACTGGATTTGTTTCGAGAAGCAGCTCCGGTGTTTGGCTTTCCGTAGGAATTCTTTGTTACCGAGAACTAATTACTATACAGTTTCGTATAAAAAAGTTTCTGATTTATTTTTTTAGGAATTCAACAGCTGGTCAGGGTTGGTTGTAATCGTGTTCGAAGAATGTTCGGGGCGTAATTTTCTTGGCCACTTGTGTCGGTGTGCTCGCTACGTGCGGAGTACTGTCCAGACAACGAGATCATCGATAAGTCTGGAGACGAGGAATTTTATAGTCGCGAAACGTGCCTTCCTCTTGGATAGCACGAGAATTTTATCGCCGATACCAGCTTCCATGGAACTTGAAATTTTCGAGCGGTGAAACTTTCTGATCAGTATAGGGTATCTCGATCGTCCGTTGTGTAATATGTTATAGAACAGTATTTTCTAGGACGCTCATCGTTTTTGATGAAATTATTAACACGGCACTGTATGCTTTGCATTGATAAGACATAAATTAATTGCACATCTGTCAAAGTGTATCCTCTGTGTATCAATACGTTGTTACAAATGGATGGAACAAATAGCTCTTCTTGCTATTCGAACAGCTGCGTTAAAAATTCAGCAAGAAATCTATTTTCCTCGAATTCCGTAGCAGAGGGATCTGCGGATCGTTCTCGACATGAATAATTCGCCAGCAGCTAATCGAAAGTGTATCATGGCTGCTGCAGTATATAAAATGTGTCTATCTAGCAGATAACGTAAAAGATTTTTTCGATTTTTCCCTACAAATAAGCTCTTTCATTTTTCTCAACGTCCAATATTTTACACAAGCCCCATGCAAGTGTGCTTCAAATTATAGTGCTCAGTGGACGCTCGAATAGATTCAGGCGAACGAATCACGTATGATAGTGAGCTCCTTGCACAGCTGCGTTACGTGATCAATCGCCCTCCAGCATGCTAATCCAATAGCATTACATAAGGATAATTTCACGCGACGCAGTCTTGAAAACGTTTCAGCAAGCAGACCGAAAATGCTGATTGCGCAACTCCTCTATCCCTTTATGCACACCGACGGGCATCTCGTTTATTCTAATACAAGAAAAATACACCCAATCCCCTGAAACTTTCTCCATATCTCTTCTCCTATCTCCAATAAAGCCACGAGCTGACAGGGAACTCGTTTCGATTTATCAGTTCGCACGAGGCGTAATTCGTTCTCTGGTTCCCGTTTAATTGTGAGTAACGCTCTCGATCGGTCGTCGAATTAGCCACCCGGTGGTTTCACGAAAATCCGGCTGCCGTCCGGGCCGCGGTGAAATTCACGGCGGACATTTGTATTGAAATTTTTGCCGGGAAATCGCTTTTCCAGCGCGCCACCCGACCGCGAGGTGGAGGACGGTGTAAAAAAAAAAAAAAAGCACCTCACGTGATTTCCGTCGATATTGTCCTGAACTCCTCCTGGGATAGCCAGCAAGTATAACGGATGCCGGTCAGCCTACATGAAAACGGAAATGCCGCAATCACATCTCTGTTCCGCGGCGAAAAGTGTTTTCACCCGTCGATCGTCGGATTTTCCATTTTTCGAGAGATGTTTATATAAGTAGAACCAGGGAAATATTCGTGCGGAAACGAAGTTCCGACTTTCGAACGCGCCACGTCGTCCTGCTCTTCTCTTTTTTTTTTTTATTTAGCTTCGTTTGTCATTTTTCCCCTTTCCTTTTATTTTCGACACGCATCAGGGCGAGCAACAAAAAGACAAATGTTTGCAGGAATCGATGTTTGAACGTCACGTTTTATTTGTTTATTCGCGTGCGCTGCTTTTAAATATTGCACCGCGACACGGTCGAGCATTGTTGCACGACGATCTTGCGGAAAATTGTGCAACTATCGTTTCCTCTTCCACTCCCGCCTACCTTTTTCCAACTCGCGTATTTTTTGCTTTTGCTTCACGACTTCGCAGCTCGAACTGGCAGCTTTTATTGGCGGTGCTTTGTTTCATTTGTAAGCTCTGCACGCAACGTATCCACCCTTCTATCTCCACGCTATATAATTTGCCGTTGCACGAATTCGGCAAGTCGAGCTTCTATCGTGCGTGTCGAGTCGAAAAAATTGCTCCCACTAGACGGTGATCTGCATAATCCTATTGATATCGGATCATATCCAGGCCGCCAAAAAAATCCTCCACACTTTGTCCAAAAACCAAATGCAACCGATCATTATTTAGGTATTGTCGCGATATTAATTTCGATTAGAAATAAATTATTGAGGCTTTCGCTGCAATTTATTGTACCAAAGTATTGATTGACACTCGCCAGTGAAGCAATCGTGAAGTGTAATCTCACTTGCTGCATGTTTCTGGACCGTGCAAACTTGACAAGAGCCCGCGATATTAAAGCCGAAAAGCTGGGCCATAATTAATTTCGATGGTTTTGATTACCCTGCGCACAATAAAGGCCGATTGAAGTTACAAGCGCAGCTTTGCTCGCACACGTGGCACATCACACTTTATCACGGCGTAACAAGGTATTAAGTACAATTAGGCGGCCGGCGTTAGTCAAAGTGTGTCTAAGCTCCGTATAGTGGCACTTCAAACGTCTGCAGCCCCGCCGATATTCAGCTACTATCCGGTCATGCTTATCCGTATCACACGATGCCTTTCTGCCGGACACTTTGACGAAGATCATCCTGAAATTGTGCCACTCGCGGAAATCTCTCTCATATTTTCGATCGAATAAAATTCTATGAATTGCAGCAGCCTGAATTATATTTACTTCAGACGGCAGACTGTTTCACAATTGTCCGGTACATCGCATTAAAAAAGTAAGTCGAGCCGAAAAAGTCTGTATCTAAATTCGCGATAATTGACGTACTCCGAACGGTAACACAGTTTGCAACAATTTTCATCGTTCGTGTTGCTAGTTAAGATTAATTAAATATTCCCGTTTGCGCAACTCGATCAGCGAGTTCGATTCGAACGAGCTGAAATTTCGCAGCTGTTCAAATTGCGAAACGATGGAGCTATGTCTTTTCAGGAGACGCATAAGTTTCCGCAGGATAATCGTGAGACATCGTGTAGCTCTTATTCCTTTCCAATCGATCGATTGCAAGCGTCGAAAGGAAATTGTAAGTGTGCACGTTCATCTTGTTCTCCTATTCCAATTTCCAGGATTGCTCAAAATTTCCCGCGCCCGAATTTCCTTCCATTCCATCGAGTACACACATAAATCTCGCTTGCGTAAGTAATAATGAAGAGTGTCGCGTAACGACGGCTCCCTCGAGGAATATCGTGGAACGCAGGACCGGGGACGTCCGTAGAAAACTTCGATCTTCCGGTTGAAACTTTCCCGGTACACCGGGCTGGCATCGCCTCCTCGCGTTAACGCCGCTGAAGTTTGCTTATGAATAAATTTCGTCGTATCATCGTTATTCGGGGCCCCCTTATTACTACTTTCACGTGGTTTACCGCCGCGTTAATTTACTTAGTTCTCTCAGCTAAAACTCGCAGGGATAAATCTTCGATCGCCCCTTTCCCTTCCTTTAATCGGAATAGCAATTTTTTGCCACGGGAAATTGAACATCGAAGGAAATTACGTTCCAATGAATTCCTGATGAGATACCAGGAGATCTCGAAGACTGCAACTACTCGACGAAGCACGATCAATTCGTTCAATTTTTGCCCCTCCCCCGCAATAACGAACGAGAGACATTGTCGAATATACGTGCAAGTGTTCGCATGCGACGCTGATTCGATTTTAATAAAAGAACTAGAATTCGAGCGTCAAGTTCCAGGCTAGTCCACGGTACAGGGAATCAGCGTTGTTCAAGAACTTCCACTCTTCGCAGAGCGTTTTTCATCCCCGCTCATTCATCACCGAGATCGTTGGAGTTCCCCATCCATCCCTCGGTTTCAACCCCTTTCCCGAGACTTTACGGGACTCAAGGGTTTGTCCCCGCGATCCTCCGGCGTCGCCTTGATTAGCATACGCATCGATCCTGCGGATGGGGGCACACTTTTTGCCAACGGAGCGCTGGCGCGGGACATATTTTTGTTGGAGAACATTAGGGCGGCCAATCGGTGACGAAGCGTTTCTCGATAGGGTGAACACCGGCGCGGTTCGAAAATCGTTCGACCCTTCTTCCTGACTGCAGAGCCATTAAATCGTTTCCCTCCCCAAACCAATCCCTCTCATCCGCCGGAAGAATAATCTTGCCGCGGATTACAGGCTGAAATGTTTGTCCCAAATGATCGCAAGGGCGAGAACGAGTGTTTGGATATGTTTCAGGAAAATGTACATAAGCGGTTCTTGAAGACGGACAGGTGTAGCGTCGACGGGCTTGATATTACGAGAAGCTTTTAATTGCTAACCTGGTCGAACCACTGAGGAAGCTTTTTATTTCCCTGTTAAACCGCTCTGCGGCGATGGTTAATGAAGGAGAGGGAGCGAGAGCTAGATTTCCCCCGATGCCATTGGATTAAACGTCACAGCTGCCGGGAATGGATAGCGTCGTTTCCTATCCGACCGTATATAATACTTACGGAAAATTTATTCGACTCGTTCGCAGTCGCTCGCGAGCCTCTGTATTGTAATCGATCGAACCGCGACATTATGACAAATGATACGGCTGTTTGTCCGCTCTATAAAGACCCGTGTCGCGTACCTAGCTGCCGTCTTTCTTTTGTAACCCTTTGCTGCGTGTGATTTGTCGCGAATATAATTTGCAGAAATGGAGCGCAGTCGAATTTTCGCGCCGGTGCACAATGTGGCGCGATGTATCATAGATTTTTCTATCGAGCAGATATTGAAATTGCGATGTAGCCTATCGCTATCGAACTTTGGTCACCAGAATTAATATGGTGGTAAAAGTGGCTTACGTTGCCCCAGCGGTTTCTCGCTAATGGATCTAACCCAAACGGAAGGTTGACCGTATCTCTGAGACGAGAATCAAATATTTAGTTTGCTACTTACGAATCACCCAGATGAAAGGCCATCCCGGGGAAATACTCTCTGGTATTCGTGATACAGGAATTCCAATTATTCATTTAGCTCTTACCTGCAACACACAATAATCAGTGGGTTAAACATTGTTCCAATGAAGCTCTCGAATTGTATTAAATCGTGAAATTATTTGTCATCGAATTTCTATTTCATTTCGTCTGCCAGAAAAACAATTGATCTTCCTCGGAAAACTTGAAGCCCCTTGTCCCTGTGAATACTTTTAATCTCCTGGAACGCAACACGAACCAGAGAACGTAGTTATCGACAGCGCGGGAAACGGAGATCGTTCAGGGCTTGCACGGTTTACCAAGGGAACTAAACTGGGCAACAGAGACATACGATATCGGAGTGTCGAGTGTCCTAGAGCTGGAGGATGCTCCGAGAGATCTCTGGCCCATATTTCATTCTCGGGGGCCAACAACGATACGACGGAACTTGGTTCAGGCCTCGGTAATGGATCGCCGACGAGCAAGTTTTCAATTTCTTGGAGACAGAAACGACGCGGACGCTTTGGCACTCGAATGCTTTCAACCACGGGCATCCCGTGCATTACGAGATTCCTCGCGACGTAGAGCCACGCAAGACCTTAACAAATGGATCGTCGGATGGTCCATTGTGACACCCGTAGCGCGTACTTCCCCCGGGAACTTCCGTTTTCGCGATACGAAGTTACTTGTTTCGTTCCGGTTTCACTATATATTCCGAGCGTTCCCGAATAAAAGATGCTCGCACGGCAATAGTTCAGCGACGAAAGGTTTCTTAATATTACTTTCTGTAACGCGGCAGTTGAATACTTTGAGTACAGCGCGTATTACGTACACTCCACAGAATCGATTCTACATAACCCCTATCGCATAGAGGGGATCGCGCTGATCAATTTGCTTTTTTCCCGAACTCGATCCGATCATTCTGAGCCGCGTTACGGCCGTTCAAACTTTCGTCAAACAAATGAATGAAAGTGTCCCACTGCCCCATATAAATTCCTAGAAATGCGTACTACTGCCGAGTAAACAATACGCGTGGGAACGTCCTTGCAAGGCCGCGAGGATGCATTGTCGTAACGCCAAATTATCCTCGATTCCCTCATAAATTCTTCAGTTTTCCATTGGCGTAACTATCAAATTTTTTCTCTCCTTGAAATTTTTTTTTCTTTGTCATTTGTTTATCTTCGTACACAATAGCATTCTGTGTCACTTTCGCGTCGCAATTGTCGGGGCAATTTTTGAAGGCGAACGGTGGAGAATCTGGATAAAGTCAGACACCTTTCGATATTGTTTAACTTTGATTTATTCCCGTCGCCGCAACGGAACTTCGCGAAGTTTTCTCCCAGCGAAATTCAAGCTCGAGCGTGATGAAGTTTGCAGGTGCCTGCAACTTCTCTAAACGTGTTCGCGCTGTTTTCCAGCGTTTAGTAATTCATTTTTCCGCGCTAATTGGATGCGGCGAGTTTGAAAATTGCATTTATTATCGGGGAAATTCCTCCCCGACGGGGATCTTCAATTTTCTCTGCCGATAAATTAATGCAATTAGATGTCTGGCGCGGGCACAATGTACAGCCATGATGATTATTGAACTTTCGTTTTAATATTCGGTCAATTACGGTAGAAAATAATCGGAACGGCGCGATCGGACAACAGATGATAGCAGATCAGCGGAGATAACGCCCGTTAACAAACCACAAGCGCTAATGAACACGTGACCGGTCATTATCAACGAAATCGTTTATTCCAAATAATAAGAGAGATATTATATCGAGGGTGTTCAGCGTAATGTGGATTCATTTTTATCCCCGTGCACTTTCGACGTTCCAAAAATTATAATACTGTTTTCTGCCAATTTTTCTAGCAATTTTTTTAGCACATTATTTATTTAATATCCAGCAGCACGAAGACAAATTTGCCGTATATCCTGCGATAAAATCACCTAACTATAGTTTCGTCACGTGTTAAACGTGTCCCATTAATATCCATAAAATATTCCGAGACTTTCGAAACATCGTACCAGAAACGATTTGTAGTCACACTGCCCGTGGACTGGAAATATATTTCACTTTGATCCCTCGAATTACCAAATTATTCAACTGGAAGACCCCGGTGCTACAAGAGTTGGCCATTTTTAATATTCAAACGGAGCACGCTACAAGGACAGTGTTTGGAGTGTTCTCGAATTTTTGTTTCACCGTTCCTCGGTGACGGGTCAAACAGGAAGAAAGTTTCGAGCTGGAAAAAATCATTGCCCGTTCCTTGGAACCCTCGGTTTCGAATTTCGGTGAAGTTTTTCAGAGCCTTCTCATGCAGGCAAACAAGAAGTTCCCTGGATGTAAGTGTACGAATTTCGCTACTTTGTCTCGTCGAGCGGGAAAAAGGAATCCCAGAACGTCGTTTAAACTTTCAGACATCTTTTACAATCCCCCACGATTCCCTTTCGGTTCCCTCGGCCCACTCGGGGACACGTAATCGGGCACAAAAAGTTTCCAGAATCAATATCTTTGTTTTACTGCGGTGAAATTCAACATTTTTATACTAAAAAGTTTCTCTTCATTATAATACAGAAACGAACTAAAGTCGAATTATTTCTATGGGCTCTTTTATTGAACGAAAACGAAATGTCCAATGACTGTTCATTGTTCATTGTTCATTACATAAAATATCTTCGAGGGTGAACCAGACACAGTTCTGAACAACGCTCTGGCAGGGTGGCAACGTTTCGGAAATACCTTATCACGGATAACGCAGTCCCTGTCCAAGACGTTCTCGGGACTTTCGTTGCAATTCATTTCAGCATTAAAAGAAGTCTATGCCCATAGAAGCCGGGAAATGTTTTGCGCAAGAGGAAGCGTCCGCCGTAACTTCATACAATTCGTCACTGTAATAAAGCTATCTGGCCATTATAGGCGCTCTGACATTGCACGCAGCAATCTATTTCACTTTGGCGTAAATATATTTCGACCTAATCGAGGCATTTGCAGGGCCATAAATTAATATGTACAACGATTACTTAACTTTGATACAATAAAACCGGGGCCGAAAGGAGCAACCGGAACAGAAGCAAATATTATACGACGCGTGAAATAATAAATTGTCCAATGAGCGAAACGAAACTTGCCATTGACCCGTCGGCTCTAACCAGAAATGATGGCACGTAATCGCATGGTTCCACGCGAGAACAAAGGTCACGTGACGAAAAGCACTAGAGAAGGGAAGAGCGAATTTGCCAGTAAATAAAAGACCTGAAGTACGAGGACGATCCCTATCTACAATTTATTAAACAAAGGATCATAATTCATTTAGTTGGCCGGGACGAAAATTCTTCCCTCGAACCACGGAACTGCGAATAAATTTGTTCAACTTTCCACGGCGCTAAAGCAAGAAATATAGCAGCGGAATTTGCATATATCTTCATTGGATTCTTTGCCGCGGACTCAGCAGTAGAAATTTGGGTTACAATTTCGCCGAAGCATCGCGATATCTGGGGAAGTATTTCGACGCGGCCAAGAATTAGCGCGAATCGATATTGTAATGGCTTATCCAAGCAGACGTTCGATAATTGCGTCTCAATTAAGGGATCCGACCTAATTTCAGACGTGGCTGGCTGCCTCCTCAAGACCGGCTTCAAGATCTTCCGGCTCGCTGCGCTTCCAGAAACGTTTATACCCTGGTTGCGGTAAATACCTTAATCGACGATGAACTTGGAAGCGAATCGTGCACGTAAACCACGGTTTCATTATCTTGTGTCCCCTCGCCGGACCACGGAGTCCATTGCTTCGAGAAACTACTACCTTCGTCCTGAAATTCCCCTGCCGAGATCGTCGATACAAAGTTCATATCCTTTGTCTCAATTTGCGTAAACCCTTTTATCGATATAACATTTTTTACCTTAAACAATTTGATTTTGGATAATATTTTTGTGAAAATAATACGTCATCCATAGTCACAGGCGGACCACCGATATTCTATAGAGTCTAAGAAGAAGGAGAGGAGGAATAAGAAGTTGAAACTTCACCGGGTTTCTCGAGACCTCTCCGCGCGGTCGTAGCCGGTGTACATCTTAATAAGGACTTAATTTGCAAAGTATCCTGAGTAAATCTTGCCGCGGCAACGATTCAGCCAGAGAGGCCGAAAGGAGGGCAAGGATGGGCCAGCTGGTATCCGCCGTCTAATTTGTATAAAATTCACCGGCAGCTCGTGGCTTGGTAGAGCTCTTTCGTCGCGTGGACCAACTTAATTTAAGTTGAAAAGTCAACCTCACGCCTGTAGGACCGTACTTCAAACACACTTCCAGCCGGCGTCGCGCGACTCTGCGCCGCTCATCGTCCGTGTAATCGCGTAAATCTCGCGAAAAGCTCGCCAGAGTGACGCGAAATGCAGTAGAAATTATCACGGGAGCGGAGAAATAATGTATAATATTAAAGTTTGTTTCGCGTACGATGGTTCCAATTCATCCCTGATAAATATCTAAATTTATTTCTGTCACAGTCTCCAAGTTCCACGAAACGTCGAGCTCTTATTAACCTGGAGCGCGACGAATTCTCGAACGCCTCGAATAATTAGAAAATTATTCCGGAATTACTTCGATTCCATCCTTCCGGGAATGTAATTTTTCCAACGGAACTCGGCTGGCCCAGCGTGGCGGGGGACGAGCCTTTTTCACGAGAGAATTCGTTCAATTTTCTCCTCCGTACACGGGACGGAATGTTTGCCGCGCAATTTCCAACGAGCGGCTCGCGTTCGCGTGGCTCTTTGCTTGCGCGTGATCGCGCGATTGCGATTCCGGCCAACGATTCCTGGATAGTGTCCGGCAATTTCGTTACGCTTTGTTGCGCGCTTTTTGTACGCCACGCGGCGACCAACAGCGTTCTGTACGTGCCGAGAATCGGGAGCCTCGTAAACGCCAGTTAACCCGACGAGATGATTCGCGTTTCGACTGGCGCCAGTCGACAAACGCTTGGGAGACAATCGATAGTCCAACGAGAATACACGGAGGGCGTTCGAAGAGGGCTACGTCTTATCTTATTTATAGGGGCGGCTGGGAATTTTCGAGGGCAAATAGCGGGGCAGGGGACGGTTTTGTCCTCCTCCTTTTAATGCTATTTACTTTTAATCGGGAAAGTTGCGCGTACCGATGCAGGTCCTGCGCGACCCTCGTTTGTCTAACTTGTTAATAAAATTAGCCGCGAAACTGTCAGGGGCAACGACGGCACGTACCATTTGCAAATCTGCTGGGAAATTTATGGTCGAAGAAGACGTGAATTCAACACGGTTTTAATTCGTTTAAGCAGTTTGGATGAGGTACAAATTATTGCCAATTTGGCATCGCGGAAGTAGGAACGTTCGGTGAAGTAGGAGATAAAGTAGCAAATAGTGCAGGACAGCCGTGCGCCAGGTTCAATGATTGATTCCCGGTAAAATTCCCAGTGAATTTCAAGGTAAATAGAGGCAGATAAATGCAGCGATCGAACGAATTAACCAGCGGTTACAGAACTTGGGACTGAACGGTCCAGGAAAAAGCTACTTTTGTTACGATAAGGGCATTAATGTTCCCATCGAAAGGGCGTCGTTATTCCGGAAATGGCGAACATTAATACCCGACGGGAAGTGTCATTTTAATGACAACGCGGCACGAGCAATTCTAAAAGCTCTGCAAGCTCGCGGCTTTGAAGAGTGAAATATCGCGTTATTTGCAACCCCCTTTCCCTCTCTCTCTCTCTCTCTCTCTCACTATTTGCGACCCTGCTATTTTTCGTTTATTTTTCATTTAAATAAAATGGATACGAAGTGTGGTTTTACCTCTTCCCGGCAACCTCTTTTATCAAGCATACACGAACAAAACGAAACTATTGTACCAGCTGAAACAGTTTGCCTTGAACTTTGTACAAGCCAGACCGTCCAATTCAAGCGGGTCTTTTCAACAGGCTACAGTTGCACGTGTGAATAGATTTGTTTTTGGGTCATGAACAACTTTCAGCGGACTATAAATAAATTCGTTGTTAGGGCACGACCATGGCGATAACAATATAATATACGATACAGGATGAAATCGACGAACTAAACTTAGTACAAAAAAAAAAAGAAAAAAAGTAGTGTGGGAATTATTAAAGCAATAGGTAGCGGTGTTTTCGGCCTTTCACCGAGCAAACTTTCCGCTTTATCGCGACGTGCATCGAAAACTTGTCAAATTTGCTCGCTGACACTTCCAGAATATTCCCATCAAACGTCGCCCACCATAAAACTCTGTGCTGTTGAACAGCGGCCTGCAGCGCAGCGGTTGCCGACAAACACCGTTTGATCTCAAAAATACGGATCGCTCGTTCGGGTGAGAGACATAAAAAAAAAAGAACAGGTGACGAGCTACGACCTTCTTATCGACGAGGAACACCCGCGATAAACCATGCAGATGGTGTGTAATCGTAAAAGGCCCTCAGGTGTACCAGGGAAAATTTGATCCCGTCGTAGTTAAGAAAAGAGAAATAATTTTCTATGGGCATTGAAAACCGTCGAGTATAACTTGCAAATTTCGGAGACCTTTCGATTCAGCTGAAAATATAGAGGAGAGTTCATTGTCCGGTCACAGTGTCGTGACAAAAAAAAGCTGCCAGGAGCGAAGGAAATTTGGTCAGGCACGTTTCTCTGGACCCTTCGGGCTTAGAAGAGATTTCGGTCGACCTAGCGTGGATTAACGCGGCCCTGTGTTATGGGGTTCCGGTTGGCGCGAGGGTAACGAGGCAAGACCAACTTCCGGTTGATGAATTGAGCTCGGATTAAGGCCGCAGTTCGAGAGGGAACTGTTCGATGGACACCGGGTTCCTATCTCGGGGAAAAATTTCTCAGCGATTTGAAAATAATGGGGCATGGATCGAAGGGGCGCAACTTTTCATGCAATTGCAGCGGGTTCGCTTGTATTACGAAGCCGCGATATTCGCTGCGAGGCAGTGTGCAAGAAGGTTCTATTTGTTTCGTGCAGTTTAAAGACTCTGGATCGTAAAGGAGGAGCGCAATTAAAAATTGTTAACTGGAGCAGGAAATTCCACGGTGTAACGCTGCGTGTGCTCGTGCGTTTGTACACTAGTTTCAAGAACATTTAATACTGTCACAGCTGTGCGAGAGAGAGCTTGTAAACAATTTAAGGGCCTTCTAAATTATACGTATAATTGCAGTGGCAGCTTTTCTTGTATCCATGAACGTTCCTTCAGACTTCGCGATGTCAAAGAGGGACGCTACTAGTGGAATCATCCCTTCAGTGCCAGACGTGACTGACAGTCACCTAACGATCCAATTTTCCAACTTCCTTGCACCGTGATTCAAGGTATTGCACGTCGTGCGTGGCTTGCACGTCGCCGAATCGTTTCGCGTTGCGTAAAACAGTGGATAACAATGCAGTTCGTGTCTCGCGATGGAGCTCCATTGTTAGACAACCATCGGGAGAGCATTTGCCGTGAATGCACGCACACGCACACACATATTGGCAAATATATAAACGCGTTGTAGTCGACGGATGATTGCGTCCCGGCGAGAATGCAATCTGGAACAGTGCACATTTCTCCGTTTGCCGTTCCTCTTCAAGATTTAGAGGCTCGTTGCCAAATGTCAGGGCGCGGAAGTACCTCCCACTAATTAAGTTTACTCCAAGAAACGCGCCCCTCGATTCTACCCTTTCCGTACATCCACGGCCACCCCTTTCGCCTTGTCACCTACTTCGCCTGCTACGGGCTCGTGTATACCGTCTGACTTTGTGCTTGTAGGACAAGCTCTTTGACGTCGAGGAACCCCACGCCAATGAAATGAGGGGGATAGGGAGAGAGGGAGAGAGAGAGAGAGAAAGAGAGAGCAACCGCAGATAACGACGAGGTTTCACTGTGCTCTGTGCACGAGTCCTTGCGGTGCTCAATCGACAATGAAACTCCGATGAGAGCCTTGGAGCTTCTCCATTCAGGTTTCTTTGGTAGAGTAATTTGCGTGATAGCTTTGTTAGATGAGTATTTACTCACGCCGCGATCCAGATACAATACGTGAGAGTTTGAGCTGACTGATTGATAACAGAGCACCCGATCCAGGTGCACAGATGTTCGCCGCTGAGACTTCGACCGAATTTTTTTGGATAATCGCTCGGGGGCTACCGAAAAATCATTTCCATCAATCGCGAAGGAAAATCTGTCGATCAGACTTCAACCGACACGGAACTTTCCGTCGATGTTCAGTTTCGCCGACACGTAACAGAAACTTCCAGGCGTGCTCGTGTAACGCCAGAAGCATCGGCGGGCCGCGGAAAATTCGAGAGAAGCGTCGGCTCGTCGGGGAAAGTTTCTCCGCGACTCCGCCCGCGGCCGGCCGCTACGCTTCGGGTGATTTTTCGAAAACGCTGTGCAACCAGCGCTTTCGAGCGATTCCCGGGGGAAATTTCAAGCAACGCGTCGCAAAGGATTGCGGCGCCCTTTTTGTTCATGCTGCGCCCCAAGTGAAATATGGAGGCGCAAAAAGGTAAACCGCGGGAACGCAAGGAGGCGGAATTGCTTTCGTCGATTCTTTTATTTTCATTCGCGGCGAGTTCCAATTTCCTTTGCGTGCTCAACTGTCCCGAACGTTTCGCTGCACGGATTCAAATTAGCGCGCGTGCGAAAATCAATCTTTCGGCCGTTCGTAAAACTCGTAACGAACACTTCGTTTCGGCCTTGAAGAAAAAGAGAACAGCTGCGATAAATTCCTGACAGTTTAACGTCCTATAAATTTTACGGAACGAGCGCAGATTTTCCGGCGTACTTAAATTTTCGCCTATAACAAGGTGTTCTTCTACTGTACCTTCTG
This sequence comes from Nomada ferruginata, assembly GCA_963583965.1. NCBI lineage: Eukaryota > Metazoa > Arthropoda > Insecta > Hymenoptera > Apidae > Nomada > Nomada ferruginata. Next base: position 1,980,879 of record OY757223.1, read on the forward strand.
AAATATCAGAACAGCGTCGTTTCCCTTTATTCCGTGAACCCATTCGTCGATGCCGAGGGAAACCGTATGATCGCGCTTCGTGGAACGGAGTAACCGCGGGTACCCAGTGTCACGGCTACGAGAAGGGGGATCATAAATATTGCGGGAGAACGAAGTCGCCTCTCTAAACGCATTGGTATTCATACGGTCAGGTTCGCGTTCTGCCGAAAGTGTATAATAAAATTCCACGGTTGGATATTCGCGGTCGAACGACTCACGAAGGACGTGGTATCGTTGTGAATGTATGGTGCACTGCGTTAATAAAAATCAGACAGAATATTATCAAAGTCTGCGGGACAATTTGGACGGAAAGGAACAAAATATCTACTTGCTGGAGAAAGTACGAATTATAACAAATTTATCGTGCAAGGTATAATATTCCGTTGAATGGGAAGGGTTTGAAACAGCTTGAAGTCGACTGCTAAATTTTTAGCCCTCCAATTGGCACAGCTCTTGCGCAAAAAGAAACGAAATAAACGTTTTCATCGTAAGGGCGTCGATAAAAAAAAAATGTTGCATCACGTCAGATCGCTAATCGGGCTTGACGTAGTATCGGCGTGCTGTGTGACGTTACACAGCTGTCGCGCCATAATCGTTCGAAGCGTGAAATTACAGCTAAATCGATACCCGAACTGGACGGTGGTTTTTGCGGAGCCGATGGGAACGCGCGGCGAGCAAGAAATCGAAGTGTCGGATCGCATTTGAAACGAGCTTGCTCCTCCACAAAATTCGAGGCGCATCGAATAGGCAATACAGCGTGGCGTTCCCTCCCGCGTATAAATAACACTTGCAGTATTCAATTCTTCCCCGGAGTATCGCAATTACGTTCTTTCTCTACCCGCGCAGTAACTTGTTGAATAATTGATCTATTTAGATGAATACGATTATGCAAGGGAATGCAGATATTGTTTGCCCATTTCACCGTGGAAGCTTGACCGAATGTGAAACGAAATTATACGAGTACACCTATAATAATTAACCCGAATCGCTCTCCAATCTCTTTCCACGTCCAACGAGCAGTCGTCGACGGGGGTAAGCTAGTCTACGGAACAGTCACGACAGGCCCTGCAAGTGTACATCCGAATCTCGTGCTCGATAGCGGGCTCGCATGTACCGCGAATAAATCTGTTTATCTAATGGCCAGCCAGCAAGGAGGCGGCGGCCCCCTTATCGCGTACGCCAAGCTCGTTCTTTATTCCGCGTCGCGGTGGCGTGTTTTATTCGTCGGTCGAGTGTAAAAGCTACCCCCTAGATAACATTGTTGAATGCCGTACCAACCCCCGCGGCCCTTCCTTCGTCGTTAGATAAGTTTGTTCGTCGATCGACAGCCATTCGACGAGTTATGCTTCCGTCGACGAGTGAACATTATGCGGCCGGATCTTCAGCGTTCCTTCGATAGGCCCATTCGAGAGCCGTACGATTTTGTGCTACCGCGACGGGTACAAAGACGCATGCCTCAGGGAAACGATAATCGAGAGAGGGTGAAATATTTTTAGGACTTTTGGAAAAACCGAATGGGCTTTGTGATTTTTCGCTCCGCTGGTTATATTGTTAATACCTCGACGTTGCCTCGCTGGGAATGAACCAATTAATATATTATTTGTAATGTTGAATGCTCGGAAGAAAGCGTGGATATAAGTAACAGGCAACACTGGAGGGCTAATAATAATTCACGTAATTGAAGCATTCGACGATACATTAATTCGTGGCACTCCACTCGGGACGTGCTCGAATTAGATTTGCCATAACGAAGAAGACGGAACTCTCGCGTCAATATATATTCGTTTATCAAATTACAGCAGGAGAAATGAGGAAGCTTTTACTATATCTCTATATCGAATAATTGAGAAAAATCGACGTTGGCTAACGGCCCTGATACCCGTCGGAGAAGCGGCCTCGAAGGATGAACGTAATAAAACTTCCGCCGGGAATGAGTTTCGTCCTGGGGCACGAAATTTTTGGGTCACGTCGCGTTATCTCCTCGTTTCCAATTTTTGTTCTTTTTCTTCCACAAATAATTCGTTCGCGAAAGCAGAATAATCCCCTATTAGATAATACAATAACAGGAAGCGTTCGGAATATTATAGTTTCCTGACAATTTTATTGCTAACACGCCGCTCGAAGTTCATCGCGGACGATCAAACTTGCCCATTCGAAAGGGACCAAGACAAAAATGTATTAGAGCAAATTAAGTCGAAGTATTGTTCGGCCCGGAGAAAAACTACCTCGCAACTCTCCCACCTATACTTTCACTTCATAATTATAACCCCATTTCTACCATTTTCCCGGGCTCTCCGCCACCTCCCCTTTGCCCGCCTGCCGCTCATTTATTCCAACGATCGCGCACTGACTCAACCACTTAACCGTTCTTCCTGCACCTCGACTTTATTACTTCGCTAACTAGCTTTAAACGCGAACTTTAGTTTCGCGACTGGAATCTGAACCCCGGAGACGTGGACAGGGCAACCGTGAAAGTTACTTCGCTGGAGGAGGAATCGTCGAGAGCTACAGGAAATAATTAAACATTACACTGGGCGGAGTCTTTGATAGCGCATAGATTTATGTAGGACTGAGAATGAATTTCCTGCGTTACATTCGATAGGGAAGTAGCTATTTGCGTTCGATATTTCAGAACGACTAAATCTATACATATTGTTGGAACAATATTGCGATTTACGTCTCCGTTTACGTAAACGAAGTTTTATTGAAGGAAATCTGTGGTGCATTCATTTGTATTAAATGGAAACGGGAATTGCATGAGCTAGCAATAAATTTTAATAAAACATCCCCCGAGTTCTAAGCGCGAACTACATATGTGTACATTGGCTGTAGCACCCCCATTCTATTTACAAATTTTTCGTAACGAATACCAAGCGCAAATACACCTGATGCCCATCGTCAATGGCGACAGACGCGTGTCGGGCCGGCATTCGACGAAACAAAATCCTCCAATTACCCCGGTAAAAAAAGAAACAATCGAATCGTTCCAATTTGCCGTAACACCGCTCTATTTGCATACGCGACCGTCCTCTACCTTCGTCGCCCGCTGTCAAACAATTTTACGAACGTTTCACGCACCTCCGCCCTTATTTTCACAGAAGAAACAAGCCTTCGACGGCAGAAATAAAGAGATCGTTCGCGCGCCCCATTTTCCCCCGCGTCGATTATTCCGGCCGAAGAATTTCTAAGAAAATCTAATATCAATTTTCCCCGCGCGTCCTCGAAGATTCGATATCGATTCGTCTGTTTCTCTGGCCTGCGTTGTAACAAGGGGTGACGGGAACAGCGTCGAAAAGGGGATTTAAATTTTCCGCCGGAAAGGGCAGGGTAAACCTGTCGTTGAAGAACACGGGGGTGGATTTCGGAGGCGTCGAATTTGCTTAGCTTTTACGGGTGAATCCCGTTTGCTTATGACCCCCGCGTCGAAAGGGGGGGGGGGGGACAAACTAGGGTCGCTCTACCCTACCGCGGGCAATCTCGACCCGGCAGAAAGAGGAGAACACTTTTCGATGGAGAACGCTGACTCGTGGGATACGAGTTTGGGAAATTTTGCAATGGGAAACGTTGACGCGGGCAGAATTTATCCGTCGGTCTGGTTACCTGGTCAGATCAATCGACACGCGGATTCTGCGTTATTAGATCCGACGAGGGATGAATTTAAGAGTGCCCTTACCGGGCGTGGAATAAATTCGACCGACTGTTCGGAGAGTTCTGGGCTGCGACAACGTTTGCTCGTCTTTTGATGATGAGCAAACGGTTTGCTCTTCTCGAGCATCTGCAGGCCGGGAAAGATTGTGGGACGCTTTGAAAGAAACTACGGGGGTAAACGTGTTGGGTTTAAAGGGCTGGCGGACATCGTAGCTAAATGTAAGCTTGCTTGTGGTACGGTAATTGTTGGGGGGTGGAACGGGTAACGAGGGTGTAACAAAGGAAATATCGTCTTGGGAAAAATTTTCAACAATTCTGTACTGTGTCCATTCGAGCAGCTTCAGTGATTCTTCAAATTGACCCGAATAATTTTGAAGAAAGGATTGCACCGAAAGGGGAACAAAGGGCAAACGGTTGAAAGGCGGATACCAGAGGCCTGGAAAGGCAAACAATAAACGTGGCAAACTAAGACAATAACGTTCTAATGGGAGATCGGGGCTGGATCGCAATTAAATCCATTGAAATATAACAGGATCGTTCGTCGCGTCCCCGTCTCGTTATTCGGGATAGGCTGACGCGCGAATTAAGGATTCGTAGTGCGAGCGAGACCCGTCGCCCTCGCCTCGTCAAGACTTTACATTATTATCAAGCGGAATTCGCAGAATTTCGTAGGAACAGTCAGCGAAGTGGATCTCGACGAGAGCCGGTAATTGCTTTCCACGCGTTGATTAAACTAGTTGCCAAAAAGTGCAGACCGGGCCGGGCTAAGTTTAACGAAATACGGGTTAATTTGACACGACTGTCGCGACTGTTGCACCTGGACGATCAAAACAGCTCGTACCTTTCTCAGCTCGTTCGGATAAAATTGCGGATCTGAAATTAAATCGGCGTGGTGTTTAATTTCGTCAAGCTCGCTAAATTAATCCCCGTTTCTATCGAAGGTTTATCTGTTAGCTGTATTCAGGGCGAAGCCTCGTTGTTTCTAATAGCGAGGAAGTTTGAGTTATTCTGTTGCGTTCAACCTCAGCCGCCGACTATCGTGTCCTCCTGAGACTTCGTTGAAACGAGTGGCGTTTGAGTTTCGCCTCGAGTTCTCGAAATTGCTGCTCTCTGGCGAAGCGTCGGCAATCTGGTAGTTGGTTGGCAGGAAGGTCCCCTTCGTCGATACGTGGAATCGAAAGATGCTGGATGGAAAGGACGAGCAGGAATTCAAGTCTGACAGGAAAATATCGACACCACTTAAGCTAGGATATCGTGGATAATGCCGATTGCTTTCTCGCGGGATAAATTCGAAGCGACAGCTTTTAACGAGCCTTCAAAATGGATGGTCCAGCGACGACGGATATAGGGGAGTTAAATTATCAACTAAGGATGAAATAACGTATTATGTAATATGATTCTAGATCGGAAGGGCGCGCAAGCTTTGGATCAGGAAGTGGCAGGACATTCATCTGGTTGGCTGTTCGGTGTGAAGAAATTATCATATCTTTGCATAATGGAATCAACGTGGACGCGGGAGTGTGAAAGCTACGAGAGACGGAAGTTCGTTCAGAATGACGCGATCGATCCGGAAGCTTTATGGGTGACGGTGATATTTCAGCGTGCGAATATTATGTGGGGCTGTGAGTCGCAAGGATTTCGATAAACGTTCAGAGAAAATGGTTAACTCGGTTCGAAGGTTCCCCGATTTATCTTCCACACGCACGCTCGCCGTGCGCAAAAAATCGAGCTGCCCTATCGGCCCCCAAAGCTACCACCATTCCCCGGAAGCGGAATGAATCTTGCAAATAATTTTATGGCCAATTTTGCCACTGAGCTGCATAAACTGGGATATGTTTCGTAGAGCTGCCCGCTGTGTTCACCAGCGGAAACATTTCGTCTGGATACCGTGTATTCGAATACGGGAATCGGTATAATCACGATTCGACAGCTAAACGAATGAACAATTCTCGCGACACGCGGAAAACGAACAATTTAGTCAAGTGCTCAGCATTATGCGATAATTCAATTTCTCGCGATCGGCCGGCCTTCGATATTAATTCGATTGCGCCGCTAATTTGCGTGATTTCGAAATGGCATTCACTGCAGTCGATAATTACTTACATTTCGGAAGCCATTTGCCCAGGGACGTCGAACGCTGCCCACGATATAGCATGGTTGCAAGCTGGTACCAGCCGTAGCTGCTTTCTCCATACCGCGTTGCAAATATTGCGATTTGTTCGCTTCGATTGTTCAAGAACCAGCAACTCCGTTGGAATTTACCATTGCATAGTAATGATTGAATTACGCACGTTTCTTTGGCTCGATACCAAGCTGCCACGCCCTTACGCGACGAGTCTGCAGTGTCTCTAATGTGTTCAGCAATGCTACCAGTAAAATGAAGAAGAATATTAATAAACGTACAAAATTGTATCGATGAGGCATTTGCGTTACTATTTGCTAGGAGACCCTTCGAGAAACGAGACAGTTGGTTCATAACGAACCCCGTTGGGCTCGATTTTCACCCTCGAGGCTGGATAATTTCGCGCAACCCTTTCTGACATGCGAGTATGCAAACGGCCTCGATTCGGATTACACGCGGCAGACCCGGTTAATATGCCGCTTCTAATGACCAAGTCAAGTATTATTGTTATTATCATGGTCACGAGGGAACCCAGAGATTTGCGGTACACCATTAACGATGTAAGTCGTGATAAAACTAAGCAATTAGGTGTACGGTTTATTAGAAAAGTTTCTTCATTTTTCTACAGCTCCTAGGGTACTACTGTTCAAACAGTAAATATGTACGACTGCAGCGTAGATTTTCTGCGTGTAAACTCTTTGTCAAATATTTTTCATCAGACAAGTACGAATTTTGCTGAAATGTTTGATTAAAAGTTTGTATTTAATTCAATAATTGTTTTGAAAAAGTTGTTAGCAAAATGTACCAATACAAAAATCGCTGGGAAATTCGTGAATTGAATCTGCTCCACCCGGAATGCGAATAACAAGCGAATACGCTTTGATTTGTCTGCAATGAAGCGAAATAAATTTCCCCGGCGCGGGCTCTCGGAATGGAGCTCAAAAAGCCCAACGACGCTTTTTTCGATGGAAAACTGATTCGTTACGGATAAAGCATCGGCCGTGGGGTAAACTGTAAATTACCGTTCATCGAGTTACGCATTAAATTTCGTAATCAATGACCCCCGCGTCGCCACACTGCTTTTGAAACGCACTTTCCATCGTAATTACAGAAGCGGTTCGATTAATCAACGGAAGTAATTGACGAGCATTCTACTGGTCGCGGAAAAATAACAGGATTCATCAACCTGTAATTGAAAAGTGCCTCCTACTCGATGAACCCCATCATTGCGAGCAATGCACGAAAAATTCGATCTACACGTATACAATATACCATCGCGGGGGCAGGCTTCACGTAAAAATTGTTCGGCATTAATTCCACGAGACTTCTCGAATTTATTTCACGCGGACAAAATAATAAAATAAATCCAACACCGTTGATTTCCGCTCGAATATCGTTGTACTGCCGCCCCTTGTAGTATCCTCTTTCTAAAAAAAATCCTAGCAACTGTCATTACCATCCCCGCGGATCACCCTTGGCCACATCGAATCAGTAGAGAAACCTCGGCTCTGACAGACGAGAAATAGGAGGAGGCGGCCGCTAAAGTAACACGGTTTTATTCGGCTTCTAACGGACAGCTTGACTGCGGGATCGGTTGACGGTGATTCGAACTGATCCGTTGGAAACGCGATCCCCATGAAAATCCGGGGCTGATTTAATTAACGACGATGCATCGAACGGTTAAGGAGGCTCGTTCTCTTCAGTATTTGTGTTATCCAAGAACACTCTGTGCGTTTTAGATGACAAATACAGATGGCAATTAAAGTGTCATTCGACGTCACAGACGATTTTGCCTGGCGAAGCAATGGAACGCTCCTGCTCGTACTGGAGAAGCTTGTATTCCTTCGTCTGTCGCCGGCTAATCCAATAGGGCAACTCTTTGAGACGCGTTTAAACGACACGACGATACTACGAAGACATTTGTGTACGTTTTAGTGCGGGCAACGTTTGAAGAAAATTACCGGGTTCCAGAGTAACAAATAGAGAAGATGTGACAGACAGCTATGGTACAATTAGTGGCTGTTAACGTGATCACGAACATCGACTAAACGCAATCGATTAATAATCCGCATTACCCAGCAATTCGAGCCCCAATAGGGTTATTTGCCCCAATCGGGCAATACGCTAGCCCTGTGCAAGGGCTCATAATCGGCAAATAATGACGGCGTACTGTTATGATAATACGACGGACAATGCCGTCCCCAATCGGAGCTTCGCAACTACTTCTGGATTCAAGTTTTAATAGTGCCAGTCGCGTGGAAATTAAATTCAATGCACGTCAAAGTAGATTCTGATTCGTCTTAAGTCGTGTAAGACCTTCGTAATTGCCCGTAAAATCGACGGAGAGTCGGGAGCAGAGTGAGTTCGGATTCGTAAATCGCCAGCCAAATAAAACGCACGAAACGACGGAAAATGGGGGACCGATCTTTCGGACGAGAGATCAAAAGATTCGATAATTGAAAGCTCGAATGATCAAGCGGTGCGGTTCGGGGCTAACGACGTCGTTAAGAAGGCCAGGGATGACCCCTTTGAATCAACGTACAAGGAATTTCGGTCTTTCAAGTAAATCCTCCGCGATATAGTCTTCGATTCGAGGGTGTTTCAATGGGGTAGAGGAAAACGGCATCGTCCGGCTTGGGCGATATTAAACTGGGAATATTCTTCTGGTTATTCAAACGCGAATACCGAGGATTCGAGCAGGGAATTAAAATTAAGCTATTTCGAACGATTGAATAAATGAAATTTCATTTTCATAGAACTGTTTCCATGGAATTCCGCTGCTTTCTTTCATTCTTTGAACGAGATAATACGTACGGGAAGAGCATGCCAACTATCTCGGAAGAAAAACGATATCCACCATGGTTAAACCAGAGTAGAGAAGGAGATAGCGAATTCCTAGAATAGAGATCTGTTGGAAAACGCGTGCATCCGGCGCAAGATGGTTCTTGCGCGTGGAACACGCACACATCGGCGCGGCATTAAATCGTTACTGCAATGTGCAGGCATTAGCGTTTGACGAGCAACAAGGTTCCGCACTTTAAGCGCCCCTGCAACCGACGTGTTCGACTAGGATTTGCCAGATAAGATGCTAGGGACAAAACTGCCACCAGAAGATCTTCCGCGAGGAACCGTGCCACCTCCAGGGCGTCCCGGATCTCGTTCCCTTCGTGTTTCATTATATATGTTGTTTATTGGATAGAGACAACAGACGGCAAACTAGACCGACGAGATCTTACTCTTATTTTGTTAACAAATATTTGGAAACACAGCGGGCAACTTTGTTAGCTTCCACTCGGAGGTAATTGCGGATAGAAGGCGGGTAAATAATGTTTCACTTTGTCCCTAAAAGCAGAGCCATTCCACGACATAAATCAGGGAGGATTCAACCCCAATGATTAACCGGAACGTCTCGAAACTACCTATGTCTTCGAATTCCCCCCCGATTCTCCGTTCGTCCGTCGAACAATCGTCGAATCTCCGTTCGACGAGGGCGGAAACCGGACGCGGCAATTCAAAGCGGAGATCAGAGAGAAACGAGGCGCACCGAGAGGAAGGCGTCGTTTCACGGCATCCTGGAGCGAAGGGGGAGCCCTACGCTGTCGTCTTCGAGAAACCCTCACCCCTTTGCTCCTGCCCTCTGGCAAACGCGCAAGGGCTGATAGGAGGGGTATCGTTTCGTTATGCGTTGCTTGTCTTCGCCAGGGTTAAATTCTATCGAATTGTGGGAAATTTATTTCTGGAAATGTTTGTGTACGTTAATAAAATATTTCGCCAGCGATAATCTGAGCTAAAATTTCCCAACGAGACAAATCCACCCCTCATTGTAGTCCTGCGCGTCTGAAGATCAACCCCCAGACGAGACCGGTGCATTAGCCGAAGAGCGATACGCGACGACGTGAAACGCGTAACGTCCCGGGCGATTCGCGGTGTCGAAACCACGGAGGAACGTGGCCCAGCCTATACCTGCACGATGGCGTTGGTCTACGTATGCTAGGAACGAATAGAATTCGCACGCCGTTCTCTACGCCGAGGCATCGCCGCTGGTTCAATTCAGATAGCCTTTCCACTCGGCATATTAAATTTATGGTATGCACGCCGCACATAACTCATCCCCCGGGGGGTGTACGCGCGACGACCGCTGAAAGGACGCGGAACCAGCCGAGACCTCGTCGCCTGTTCTTCCCTCTCTCGTCCCGCTATTTCCCTTTTCACGCTTATTTCCGCGCGGCCACCTGAGAGAATGAATCTTTCGCTGCTTTTTGCTCGCCCGCCTTCCAATATTTACGACTCCGCCGGTCCACCCTTGATTTTTGCCCCCTTTCATTTCGGAGCTCCGATGACGCTGACCAATCGACGACGCGGCCTGGAATTTCGAGGAAGAATTATTGGAAACGATCTGGGCATCGTTGTTCTTCGTTCCGTGCTTGGCAAGGTGTAAATTACTGGCCGCGATATCGGATAGCGCGGTCCATTTGGGGAAATTATTATTCTGCTGTGGAATACTTGCGAACGTGTTGCTGTTAGCCGGATTCCGCGTTCAGTTAAAGAATAATCGTGGAGGGTTCGAAGCTACTGAACGAATTCCGCGGAGAATTTCCTTGGAGACCTGCTGCGGAGGAGAAACGGCTGTTTTACCGGAATTTCCGCGGAATACATAGTAATATCGCGGTGGCGCGCTTCGTCTCGGCGCAGAGCGAAAGTGAAATTCAACGTAACGCCGATTACTGCCGAGGAAACACTTCTCCGCAAGATGCTCGCGTTTCCCTGAAGGGCACTGCGAAGAAAATATTATGAGCACGGCTCGTTCCGCAGACAAGAGAACGCGGTGCCAGGCTCGCAGAGCAAACAGAAGGCCGCATCGTCGGGGAACAGAAACGGCAGATTATTTTCCTAGGATAAAGGGAGAAGTTCCGCGTGTCACTGATTCAACTTTGCGCGAATAATTCGTGAATGAAATGCATTGCACTGGTACACTGTTTCCTAGTTTCCCATTGATTGATTGATACTCGCAAGAAGTAAATAGAACTTTTATTTACATCCGTGACGTAAAGTTCATTCTGTGGCCGATTAAAGTAAAATTTATATTCGGCTGCCAATCTGCCACAACTTCTGCCATGAATTTACCAACTATCCAGCGAGAATGAATCCTCTCTGCCAGACGATCTTCACCCAACGAAGATTAACCATTCACGGGGACGATAATATTTCAGCGAATGATCGCGGGGGTTCGTTGAATGGTGGTTAGATAGCCCCGTGCTGGCGGAAATTTGATGAAAGAGGGATTGGCGAGACGCTGACGAACTCTGAGTACCGGAGACGACGGAGGAAAAGTTCAAGAAATGGAGAAACTCCGAACGGCGCAAAAGGGACAGAAAAAATGGCCACACAGAGTTTTCTCTCTTGGCCTAATGACTAACAAGTCCACGCTAGTCAGCGGTTTTTATAATTGCCCGGAAGTAGTTCAATTACGAAAGCGTGACGCCGGTGGACCACCTCGAGAGTCCTCTATCGTTCACCCCGCTCTAATCCTGCCTTTTCTTTCCCCTGCCACGCTTTTCACTACCCCTCTGCCTTTTCATTTTCAGCGTTTTTTGTGCCACTGTTCTGTTACGACCGGCGTCGCCGCCTCGATTTCGCGTTTCCACTCTGAATTGTCACGTCCGAGACGGCTGTTTAATAACTGCGCTAGTAGAGTGTGCATTACAGTTGTAGAAATGGAGTTACACCTCTCTGAATATTAAAGGGCCGCTATGCAATTTTCACTGAAAGATTGTCGATATTTGAATTGCTGTAACTTGGTGAAAAGAAATGGCACAACAGTCTAGCTGGGCGCGTTTTAAAGGGCGAACACTGCACTTTAACGAATCTGAATTGATTTCTTCCCTCAAAGAGCCCTTAACGTTAAAAAATATAGCGGAAAGCTGAAGGTGTTGTTTTTTGACGCGCACACTTTTCATTCAGTGAGCGATAAAATGGCGACAAAACAATCGCACGTCAACTTTCATGTGGTCGTTGTAAAGGGGAGACTTCAGTCTTTGAATTCATGGTAATTTTAGATGCGAGAAAAATTTGTCTAACCTCCGTAGTGACGTTTGATTTTCAACCATTTTCGAAGAAAAAACCGCCTTCAGTTTTATACTCCGTTTTATAATACAAAGAAGTCTATGGAAAAATTCAATTTAGGGGCGCAAAGTAGAAGTTCTGCTCTTTAAAATGAGCCCGTGTACAATGTTGTTTGATTTTTTTTCTGGAAGTTACAGTAGTTAGAAAATCGACCACTTTTTCGGTCAATAAATATTCCAACGAATATTACGAATTTCGATTGCCTCTAAATTCATTTTCGTTCAGAAATAGAGGGTCAGCTATATGTAGTCCATCTTTGTTGAATCTGGGCAAAGAACGGAATATAGCTTTGGAATGCATACATCTAGATAATCGTATACCTCGGTACTATGTGGACTGAGGCTTTAAAGCGGAAGCCAAGTATAGGTATGAATAATACTTTGGAAGATAGTCGTCATAGAGAAGTCCTCTATATTGACTCAGAAACCACTGGTTACCCAACAATATCCCGTCTCGTTCACCAAGGTGCACGCAGGAATCGTTTCAGAATTCGTACACGATTTCAAGCGAATAACGCGAACGCACGATTGATCGTTCTCATATAATTGCAGCGTTTCAACCGTTTCAGGAACGGGACTTTCGATGAGCGCAGAAAAAGTTGGTCGACGAAATTTTCATGAGAAACAATGGAGGAATTCTGACGGGAGGTTTTTGTTTCGGCCGGGGATATTGGCGTGGAAAAATTCTGATTGCACCGGCTGAAATCCAGCACAGCCAGTTAACACGCTTTCGATAGAATCGTGGGTGTAATGGGTTCCAGCTGTTTGCCAGGAGAAAAATTCGGCGCTCGATGCGCTGCTAGCATAAGTGTATCGACGAATCAAACGAAGCTTCCCGTTGAAGTATCCTTATTTTTAGGAACGAACGGCCGAACGAGTCGACTTGGCAAAGGACGAAGAGAAAGAATGAAGTTCTACGCCGAAGGTGTTTTCCGTTTCGCGTTTATTTAACCCCCGCGTTATTTAAACTCGGCTATTCTCGATAAGCGTGAACGAGCAAACTGCCATTAAATTCTACGCCGTTTTACAACCGCGCGCACAATTCGTTTAATTTACCCACGGGAATGAAAGAAACGCAGCCATATTAAAATCCTCGGAAACGGGACCTCTCGCCTGGCGTTTCCATACAATGCGTTGGGAAGTTTTTCTTCTTTTTTTTTACAAGTAAATAAACATTCGAAAGGTTTTTATTCTCCTGCCCCATTGTCAGGTATTTTTACTACGAGCCGCGCGGATTAGCGGCACGTTAATCGCGTACGATAATGATCGCTTTTCACGTTGCAACAATTTTCAGGAACAATGTAGGATTGAAATTTCCGTTTGTTGCACCGTGAAAATATTAATGCTGGTCGCGATATTACAGTTACAGCGACTATTTCTGTTTCATTTGCAACGAAGGTAGGAGCGATGTTTCCATAAGAATTGTATATTTTGTATTTAGCCGGGCGTACGACGGAACTTGTATTACTGCAAAATGAATTCAATTTTCTCCCCCGCACTTTTTCAATATAAATATCATGCGACCGAATGCAACGGCGAAAACGAATTGAACGTGGACGTCTTTATCTGGTGCCCAGCCCCCTGCTCGCTTTTTGGTATTCCTAGGTGAAAATGGATGGACCGTTCCGTGGAAAGGAGGGCCAGAAATGAGAGATGCACGTCCAACGGTAGGTTGACGACGTGGACGTGCGTGAACGTAGAATAGAGCGCGACTTCGTGATCCTCTGAATCCTTCGACCGGACGTATCCCTCTTGGAAATGTGACTGAACAAATATTCCTCGCTTCGAAGACGTTGGATATACGTGTGCAGTTACGGACAGACTGCTCCACCGAGAAACGTAATAATGTTCCGTCGGTGGTAGTCGATGCCTCGATCGAAAATGAAGTTCGACACTTTGCGGCGATTTAATGAAATTCAGGGCTGGCTCGTCAAGTAGGAAATTATCGAGTGCACGTTATCGCTGTAGAGCGCTAGCAGAATGTTGGTTCTCTAATAAATTCCAAGAGTAGAGAGTACGGAGGCGGGCAAGGATTTTGGAGAAACATCTGTAACATCTCTGTCGCTCGGGAAATCTGTCCGTCGTCCGATTCTGAGAAACGGACGTTGTTGCCGATGGTCGATCGAACCTAAAAACCCCTCCGACTGTCGAGATTGCGGCCAGACGAAGACTGATGACGGCGTGAAAGTCGAAGGGTCTCGTGGAAAGATCGGGAGGGGTGGGCGGAAGGGGGATGAAACGGGAATTAAGTGAGCTGAGAGAGAACTTGGGGAGAAAGCCGAGGACGGAGCGTAGTCGTCGCTTTAATACGTTCCCGGTCATCCTCCAACTTGTATGGAATATCATTTAGTCACGAACCATCACGTCTTCTGAGCTGCGACTGCGACGGCCGAGCGTTAATTCGACGCTCGTATGTCTGGGATTATCGATCGCGTGCCACCTACGAAGGGTGTCAAATTTGTCGTGGCGACGCGACGTGGAAAATCGTGAAGCATTTAGAAGGGGCGAAAAAATTCAAGGGCTTATTAAAATAAGTAAATGTACCGAAGATTGCACTCGACAAATTCCAGGTACTAATCGATGCACTAATCGAACTTCAGGAGTTTACACCGACGAGTGCAGTTTGCACGTGACTTGTACATTGGATGGAAGGGCTGTGCAACGTTCGATCGACATGTTTCGCCAGGAGTCGGATGAACGTGGCTGTTGACATTTAGTTGGGTGGTCGAAAGAAAACGCGATCGCGTAACGAAAGAGGAAAATTGAACGCAAACAGTGCTGCGGAATTATGTCAACGAGTGCAGCAATTAATGTTGCGCGTGTCTGAACATTCGTGGCTGACTTCGTTGATGAACAATCGAAGTGACACGCGATCGACAGTTGTCTTTGGCCCTTGATAATGTTGGAAACCGCGGTTTAATTACGTTACTCTGGATAATTGGAAATTATTTAATTCCTGTCGGCGTACACCGTGGGCAATTATTGATGTAGCTGAATAATGAAAAATCAGACTCCGGTTTTTATGGTAAATTATAGCCATAATGGAGGAGGAGGACCGAGAAGGTAAAGTTTACTCGAAATGGCTGCAGAAATCGGAGGAGTAATTACGAACACGGATAATATAGTTACCCTGTGAACAGGGGAAATTTTAACGAAGAGTTATAGGGGGATGGGGGTTTGTTTCCCGTCACCCTTATACTCGACGCGACGAAGCATTGATCGATTGAATTTTAATCAATTTTAAAATGCAATTGGACGTCCGACGAGGGCTGGGAAAATAGATCGCGAACGCATAGTTTATCCTGTTATTATTTTTCATCCTCTTACGCTGGTGTTGCGCAAGAGTAGAAAACGTGCATTAGAAATATATCTGCCGGTATTCCATCGAACATTTTCCCTCTATTTGCTTCGAAAAATATATCTAATCTTTAATCACCTGCCGCTTCAATACATTTTACTTGATCCAGTATTTTATTTACTTGATCCAATTTTTCCCACAAACATCGTAAAGCAAATTCCCAATGAACACGCCCACACGAAGTAACTAATTCAGCAGCGAAACGAACCTGCGGCTTAACGACCTCCTCGTCCTCGAGATTTTAATTTCCGACCGACATCCGGCTCCATTTGTCTTGGCCTTAATCGAACCACCAGGAACGAGTACCTCGGCGATGTTCTCGCGTTATTTGTCGTCAGATCCGGTCGGTCTTTCCTGAATAATAATACGCTACGTAGAAGAAGAAGAGAAAAAAAATGAACGAACCAGTGGAAAGAACGCGTGCTTCCACTTTTCGACGCCCACCGTTCGTGTCATACTTTAAAAGAGAAACGAGACTGCAATCGAATCCGAGGAGAATGGAAATAAATTTCCGCTGAAAGGGTAATTAGTCTCCCAAGGAAGTCTTTGAAGGAAACGAGCTACTCCAATCAGTTTCGAGGGCGATTTTATAATATCGCAGACGCATCTCCATTTACAATTTCACGCGGACCACCGGCCGCTTTCGAAAAAGAGATTAAACGTATTTGTTAAACGATGTCCAACTCGATTTAATCAAACCGCCGCAACCGCCGCTAGGAAACCTCTCCAAAAACCGATAGTCTCACAGTGATCGATAGATTCTGGTTAAAATTCGTGCCAGATCGATGATCCTGTAGAACAACCGGGAATCAACGAAGAAACGAGCGGCCCTCTTCCTGCACCTCTAACCGCGCCAGGAATTCCTCGAAGAACGATTCATTCTGAACTGCACCGCGCTACTACTCCTCGGCTCCTATCCAGAAATTTCGCCGGCCACTTCGAAATAGTTACAGTATCCGACATCCAACGAACCAACCCCTTCTCGGGGTGTAACGTTTCGTCAACCCTTAGCTGAAATACCAGCCCCGTCCACCAAGTTCTCAGATAAATCGGCCTGCCTGGACACGCCAACGTTATATTACTTGCTGAACTTTCTTTTTCCCTTCTTGGTGCACGCGACCACCCATGGGTTCGAGAGTGATCCAGACGGAGTCGACAGTTGGCTAACGACTGTGCCGTGGCGTCCGAAATAGGAAAAGTTCTGCCGCAAAAATTCATTAAGCCGTCTTCGAGGATTACGTTTAGGGGATGGTCAGCGTCTTTCGATACCATAACTGGCACGCGTGGCGATTTTCCTGAGACAGGGAGGCTCGTGTGATTTCTTTGAGGTTCCCAGAAGAATTAACCACGCTTGTGTCTTCTGTTTTGTAAGAATGAGTGATCAGGGAGAGAAAGATATTCTGTGCGTGCCTCTGACGAAGGAACGTGAAATGAATTGATTATTGGCGAAGATTTTTGTTTAGGAAGTGTGTCCTGCGCGATTGCTGTGCAACAAGGTGGAGGAATTTTTCGCTGATTGCGTTTAGAACGAACGGCAATTAATTCGGTGAACGCGGAGCCGCGAGCAAACAACGAAAGTTACGGTTTCCTATTCGTGTTTGATAAAGCTGCGTGCTTCGACTGCCTGCCGCGTCAGGTTATACGCCATAACGCGTTTTTATCTCTGGCGTTTTGTATTTTTTGTTCTCCCTGTTTTTTTATGGAACTGTATAATGGCGCAGCAGCGGAGAAAGCTGGTTGCTCGAGGAAGAAACGGAAACCCTATGATAATTATTTCATATTCGGTATCATGTTTCCACCGGAGAGCTTGGTATACCATAGGAGGCAGTAAAAGAATAAATCATAAGTGGTCTTGCCTGTTTGGAAAAAAAAGCAATTAAAAGTATTAATTAAGGACTGAATGCTTTTAGTAAACACTTCACGTTAAATAAAACATTGAGCTATATTTTCATCTCCATTGTTTCAGTTCGAAAGCAATTTCGTTTGTCCATTTTTCGGACGCTGTTTCCAATTAAACAATGTTTGCAACATATCTTTTGGTACCGTATTACATCTTGCTCTATGTTTTCGTTATAGACGCGCACATTCTCGTTAATTACGAGGCTCGTCGCGATATTGACTCAGCTCTTCGTTGATGCCGGGCGGCCTACATTAATATACATTAATAATATACATTCCCAATAATACTCCCGATTGATTGGACGGATCACAGCACGAAAATTCGGTGCAACAAAACGTACGAAGGTACGTCGCTACGGCAAAACAATTTTCGTCGATAATTCCATCGGTGGCGACCGGGCAAATTAAATTGGGGGAAATTTCGAAAAATGCTCCTGCATCAATATTGTTTAACTCAATTGAAGCTTCGTCTAGCGTTACAGGCAATTGAGTGCATGAATAAAAAAAAAATGTCTTCCCGCAAAACGAGATTCTCAATTTCATCGCTGACGAGCCGCAATAAACGAGGCACCGATAAATGAAGGACCGGTTTCATGAATTAAATCAAAATAGCCGAAGCAATTTTGCAGCGCTACTGTTTTCCAAACTGGAACAAATTGTGCTGATATCGTCGTAAGCATATTCTCTTCGTCGCAGCTGTCGGAGAGAAAGAAATATTTGAACTGCCAGATGTCCTTCGATCTTTCTACGAACGGTCAGAATTTCCATTCTTTAAACAAAGGACCGCTGTCTGAAGAAAAGTTTCGCGCGAACCAAACGAAATTCGCCGAAGCAATTCTCTATCCCACGATCGTTACACGCGACACTGCGGAATACCAAGCGTTTGGAGAAGTTGGCGCACCATCTCGTGTACGTCCGTGAAATTTTAGCTGCCGGATGTACTCTCCTGCAGCATGATGAACATCCTCGAATTTCGAGAAACACACGGTCCCAGGTTCTTGCGGAGAGAGGCTGTCTTGAACGAGGAACCTGTTGGGTACTTGGAAAGTGATCGATGGTCCCTCCGCGGGGAATGTTTCTTTATTTATCCCGCTCTCCATTCAGACCGGAGCGACAATTTGTTAAGGAAATATTTGTCCAAATAAATCTGGGATTAATCGGAGTGTTGCGATTAGCGAATTGAAATGGTCCGCTATTTTAATGAAACTGTCACTGATCGTCGTGGTCGAGTGATGGATGTGTTTGCAGGCGACGATTTTTTTTTTTTTTTTACATTTGTAGATTGAAAGTGCTTGCAAACAATTGCTGTGATATGCGAGGGTTCGGCCCCTGTTTCGTCGCGACGCCCTCGCGTTTGGGTATTCATAATTTCAGGGTGCCCACCCTCCCAGCAGGGTCGACACGATTTCTGATTCAAAAAGGAGAGGAACGTTAGGGTTCGGATGTCTGGCGCGAGATATTTCATATGAATGCGGCGGGAGATTTTAGAGGGGAACGTTGAGTGTCCTTGAAATTTAAGAATCTTCCTAAATGCACTCCTTCACGAAATTAAAGGGTCGCTAAAATTCCAAAAAAATTGTCGATCTTTGAACTACTGTAACAAGGTGAAAAAAAATCGTACAACAGTCTACCCAGGCTCATTTTAAAGGGCGAAGTATCTCTTTTGACAGTCCCGAGTTAATTTCTCCTGGAGATTTTCGTACATCACGCGGAGGGGCGGAAAAGTGAAGGTACTTTTTCGTCGTAAAAAAAAGCCGTAGATTTTTCTGTGGTCGTTGTAAAGGGGAGACTTCAATCTTCGAGTGCGCAGCGATTTTAGTCGCGAACCAAATTTCTCAAGAGCCGTGCACGCGTTCTCCTAACTGTGCATAAACTGGCGCAAGATATCGTCGATATAATTTCGTTCCCACAGTGGAATAACACAAACGACGGCATCGAAGCGCTATGAAACAACATCTTCCGCTTCGCGGAACGTTCTCCATTCGGGACGATGAAAACAGCCATCTACAAGAGCGTCGACGCTGCATGATCACAGGCCCTCGGAAAAGCCTCTCATTATTATTTCCCAGGAGCACGCCAGAAAGTATACACGCGCGATCCTGGAAGCTTTATCCACGCTTGGAGCGTAGTTCCCGCGGGCGGATGTATCCATTTCGTTGCGGGCCTTGGAGATATTTCACCGGGCTCTATGTTTGGCAGCAAGATATCGAGAAGAACGTTCCACGGGCAGGCGTACATTTCTTTTTTTCTCTCTGTACACCCTCAACCACTGGGAAAGTGACAGTCCACGAGCATCCATCGCGACAGGGTGTTGCACTGCTACCACCCTTTCTCGTCTTCGAGCTTTGTTCGCTTGGTCGAGCCGATTTTTCCACGGTGACGTTGCCCGACCGTGAGAATTTAAGGGTGGCACCATCCCGTCTACGCGTATTCGTTATTCGCTGATGATTCGAGGGTTAGAATACTTTTTGGCTTCGGCAGTTTGGTAGGTAAGAGTCGCACGCGAATGGAATTTAGGGTGCAGAATTTTGTTCTTTATCCTCAGCGGCCATGCTGAAAGTTACCGGATTTTTTTTTTTAGTATTAAAAGGGAGGGCGGATCGGCAAGTCGATCTCGCGAAGATTGTAAACTAGAGCGTAAGAGGTAGGAAATAAAATAGAAGTGGTAGGTCAATCGATATTAGCGTAATGATCTCGACCCTCGTTTACCGTCCGAATGACTAGGGTTCCGAATCCCAGCGGGGTCGAGGGCTGATTCGATTCTTCATGGATCCAATTCTGGGATTAAATTCTATTAGTTAACAAGATCGCCCCCGTCCCTGAACGCGTGCGCCAAAAATCATTGCACAAAGAAAGTCTATCGAATGAATAACCCTGAGTAATAATGATTGGCAACGTCTCGCCGCTATAATGCATCGCATCAGATACGATCCGACCGTGTAATGCACGCGAGTGCGGTAAATAATGCTGCTTTCTCGTATTAAGGAGGCTCAATAAATATAGTATACGTCAGAGAAGTGGCGGGCTCTGATGGGACCCGCACATTTTCACCGTGGAAAGAGCTGACAAATGACTCTCGCGGGGCTTCGCGAAACGCGATACTGCAATTTAACGTAACGACGCTCTCTCGCTTAACGGCGGCAATTTCAATAAGCGTGAGAGCGTGGTTAAAGCGAACGATGCGCTCTCCTTCGCGAGGACGGCGAGGAAAATCGGCGAGGAAAATCACGTGGAAACGTCGCGGAAAAGTGAAACGGGACGAAACGTTTCAAAGTTTTGCACAGCCGAACGTATCGAACGCGTAAACTCCTTTAATGACCAGGTTTCAATGATCGACGCATCGATGCCCGCTGGACGCGCATCGACGCGTGCGAATCGCAGCGTGTACACGCTCGCGGGCCGCAATAATAACGCGAGATGACGAATAACTCGCCAACCGATGCATTATGCAGTATACTAAAATATTCATGATCGTTGTTTCCTGGCCTGTTAGTGAACCGTGGCCGGCCATGATTTGCCGCTCGACCGTCGACCAAACGCTTCACCGCGATCCTCCGCGATTTTTCAGCATCGAGGCTGTGACATTGTGCCCGGCAGATAATCGAGATCGAACAGAGGCGAGCTAGTTTCGCTCGAAAAATTAAATAATAACTCGGCAAAGTAATTTGAGGAAGCGACGGAATTTTATGGGCACGATGCCGGAAGCGAAACGGGCCCGTTCGTGCACGTCGATCGTGTAATAAATTATTATTATTATTATATTCGGAGTAACGTCGACGCACTGCACCGACAGTCTATTGAGTATTGTACCTGTAAACGCAACCAGCGCGGTCGAAACGTGCGCCCATTGTTTCCCCGTGGCAATTTCCGTTTGATCGTTTTACTCTTACCTGAAACAAAAGAGATACGTATGAATATTAGTGGAGACAGCCCACCGGTACTTTCGATACTGGAGCACGAAATAGAAAATGCTAATAATGGCACACTGCGAAGAACGAGGCTGCGGGGTTATTGCTGTCCATGAAATGACTTGTTTTCCCGCCGTACTACACGAGAGTAACGTCGTGCACGAACGAGGGATCGAGCTCTGGCTCGCGTTTTCGATTTCACAGCCGCGGCTGTTTCGCCGAGAACGAAATTACAGTTTAATATCGCCATGTAATAAGTATCCGTCTCGCGTTTCGCGCCGAGATTACTAACGTGCACGGTTCCCGTGACGTTTAACAAATAATATTCGTTTTAACGCGAGCACTGTACCGCTTTGTAAAGTTAATTTGAAAATCGCAAGCCCCGCGGGACCTATCTCGAATCGTTCCAAAACGTAGCGATGTATTTTCGTACAAAAGCAGGGGCAGCTTGGTAATTCGAAAGCACGCCAAGGACCTCGTTGCTCTTGTTCCTAACACTTTTCTGCTACCAGGATAGATACATCTCCTTTTCCAGGTTCCTCGCAGCGGCGCAAGAAATCCCAAGACGCGAGGAGTGTTCTTTACGAGAGGGAAGAGCCTGCACTTCGCTTTTTCTAGGGATTTTATTCCACCGCGAAGGCAAAACCAGCAACACACTGTCTGGCAAGTTCCTAAAGCAGTCGCCACTTTCAAGGGGTTTCTTTTCATCCCCAAGCGGTCGGTTCTCGCGAGTTCCACTCTTATTTCGCCCGCGTACAGCTACGGCGGGTCCAGAAAAACTGTAAGAGTCGCGGTAAGTAGGTCTTTTAAGCGATCTGATCGATATAAGAAGTCAATGCTGTTGTGCAACACGGGTCCGTCGATACGATAATTTATTGTTACACTGCCTGGGCAAATATTACACCATCGCCGTCACCGGAACTCCATTGAATACAGATTCAATCGTTTCCGGAAGCAATCGAGGCGAGCAAATAAAGAGGACGAAAACGACAGAGCGGCTGAGCAAAATAGATATCGAAGCAAACCGCCGATTAATCACACCGATAACCAGCGGCCAACCTAACAACCCAACGATTCCCTGTTTTCCCGACTACTTTGCGGCTGGCCTCTATGTACACAGGTCAGAGGGGGTGGCGAATGGCGGAAAATGGTGGCACGGCGAAAGCTTAGCTCGCGTGGCCGTTGGGGAAAACGTAGGGGAAAAAAAATGGAAGCAGGAAACGCGGGAGAAAAAAATGAGACGGCAATGAATGCCGGGGCGACGAGGAAGTTTGAAGTGTGGACGAAATAATTTAACGGCGACAGGAGAGATTTTCGACCGGCAAGCCAAGTCCCGCGCCCCTGTTTATTTTTCGCGTGGCCGCTGAATGTAGACGCGAATATTTCCGGAACGGCAGACGCAGTTTATTACGACGAACGGACGTCCGTCGTTATTCCCGCGGGTCCGTGACGGAAAAACGTCACCGACGATGACGAGGCCCGGCGACACTTTAAAACACTCTAATGGCCGCTTGCCGTTCGCCGTTTCCTCCTGTTCAACCCCTTTCTGCCCGTGCCCGGGAGAACAAACGGAAGGCAAAAGATTTAATCGTTTGTGCAGAATAGAAATCGCATTCTACAACGGATAATAATCACGTTTTCTACCGTTTAAGGGGCTTTAAAGTGTTTCGATTTTTCTTTAATGCAAAATGTAACGATGGAGGGAAATGGTATCTTTTTTTAAATGGTTTTACTCGGCGACAAGGATTCCGAGAAGAAGTTATTCCCCGTCTCTAGTTCTCGACTGTGACGTAGGATTTTTCTTCGCTACGCCGCCCGCTAGATTAATCTCCGCAGATCCACTTGCAGGAAGTACGTAGCTGTTCGATCGTTATCCCGGTTACGTCGTCAACCGGTTCCTCGTGGAGGAGTCTCTCTAATTACAGGACGTATTGAATTGTTTTCGCGGAGTTAGAAGAAATGCTCGTTATCCGTTCTTCATCTACACAGCTCGCAAGTTATGTCATTCCCTTAATGGGAACTCGTGAACGAAGGTAAAGACAATCAAGCAGAAACCTACGTTTTGATCGTGATTTCTTTTTTGCTGTTGTTCACGACACTAAAATGGAAAGCAATATCGAAGATAGCTGGTAACAATATATTTGTACGCGTGCATTATGCCTTTCACCGGGAATATTTCATTGTCAAGAACAAAGGTAATTACCCGCCCTTCTATTTCCATTTCGTTGATATTACCTCGCGATGCGACGAAAAGCTTCCCTCTAAATACAGAGACATCGCAAACAGCTTGAGCACGTAAAAAGTCCCCTGCGCGATGAATTTATTTCGCTCCCACGACATTTGGACGGTTCGTTATCACCGTACTACAAAGCCTCCATCTTCGTTCCAACAATGGAACCCTTCTACCACGTGAAATTTCCCAGACTCCATAATGTTAAATACTCTTTATTGTGCTGCAGAACGAAGAGAATTCATACACCCTGCCGTATTACGTCCCCAATCTGTGCACCTCGTTATTTCTCTCTCAGCGTTCCATCGTCGAGCCGTACATTCGCGGCATTCGATCGCGACAAAAATTCTCAAAAATGAAACAGTAGGAAGGCGCAGAAACACCGTCGCGAACGCAACGCACAGAAGCTGAAAGTTTTTGCAGCTGTTAGTTAGGTTCGTCGCGTCGAAAACGCTTTCATAATAGAATACCGAGGAATTCCTGCGGCCTGCCATCGCAATCACTTCATCTCGAAGGTCTGGAGGGAAATACAGCGAGCTCGCTGGGAGGCGAGGAACTGAGACGGAGACGCGAGGGAAAATGGCCTTTGTATCTCACCGTTTACCACACCTTCAAGTCCGACTGCGTTACCGAGTTCCTCTTCTCTCTGCAGGCGCACAACCGCCCACCCCTCCTCGCTCGTTCCATACGCAACCCCTCGGTCTGTACTCCGCGACACCCCTTCCAGCACCCTGTCTTCGCAGCAGCATTGTTTAGGCCGATCGATGACGGGGAAACGCGTATCGCGATTCCAAGGCGCGTCTCGACGCAGCCGTCGTCATCGAGCCGACGATGATTTAATTAGGATCGTCGGGGGTTGGAATTGCGGCCTTTTCGCGCGCCCTCGCGACCTTCTGCGAGATTTTTCGACTGCTTGAATATTTATTGTTCGCAGAGATATTAACGTATGCGTGTCGCGCGCCGCAAGGCAAATCGCAAATTATTAATTATGTAAGCTGGCTTTGTGTCGCGACTCTAAATGGAGTTTATCGAAGACTTCGGCGAAAATAAAATGGGCTTCTGTGGGATTTGAGCTTCGGCCAATTTGGTGGCCTTCCAATATTCCACTTTTCTTATCTCCAGCTCAGCACTTTTGTACAAGCAGGTACAAAAGCCGTCCACATTCGACCCGCACATTAACAACTTTCTCCCTCATTCTGCGTCCCTTAAATTCGCCCCGGTGACCGAAAAGAATTCCGCGAACCACCGAACCAACTCTCGTCAAGCATCAGATTCTACACGCCGCAACTTCCCGCAGCTCGTTATCGCATCGCACAAATTCAGCTAAGGTTTCAATTACGCTGCTCCGTAAATTACAGCTCAAGGTTGAAGCGATCTTTGCCGGAACACGTGTCGTTATAATCGTTCGACTGAAGCGTGTACCAGCAGCCTGTAAACTTTCTCCGATCCGTGCCTTTTGATAAACCAGCAACGGCGCTTGGAGCGAAAGCTCGTAACAGTTGGCAGGTCGCAGAATTTCGTCCACGCGTCGCATAATTCTGCGTTTCACTCGCCGCAAGAAGGTAGACAGAGGGTTGCACAGTGCTCGACGGCAGGGCAAATGTTTACGCAGGCGGGCGTTTCACGAGCGGAATTACACGCGCGCGACGGCCTCGCCGCGTCTACACGATGTATCAGGAGAATTAAATTTAATGAATCCCCATAACACCACAGAAACCTGGTTATCCCCGCGTCTCTGCTTTGTCCAGCTTACACCGCGGTCAAGGCGAAAGCTGCCGTAATTTGATTTGCCAAATGGATCTGCAACGCGATTCTACGTCATCCCACCGACCAGTTAGAATTTTTTCTACGCCTTCCGACCAGCACGGGAGCTCGAACTTCGGCTTTACGAGCCGCTTGGATTATTGGCATTCGAAATTCGCTGTTTAGCGTTCGTGGATTAAGCTGCGCCAACTGCGCTGTATCTAACCCCTTCGATTGTTGTTTCCTTCATCGACGCCCAGCCATTGGATTACACTTGCTGTAAAGCAGAGACTGCGCGCGCGGGGAGTGATTTATTTTTATACGAGAATAAAAGTTGGCAGGGCGTTGCAGCTGTAGGTTTATAGGCAACCGATATTAAATGTTTCGGGCCAGGGGCGGCGAAGTTCGGGACAAGGAAAAATACTTTGCAGCGGAACGAAATCGCCGGGGACACGAATCCACAATTTGCACGGGCGCCCCTTGTTGCCTGGGAACTTTCCACCCTCTTGCGAGAAACTCGACGAAGAACTGGAACGTATCCTCGTTCGGTAAACAAAGATGAAGTTCCGGAAAATGAAGGAACTTCAGCGGCTTCTCCTTATTTCGTCCAGGCATCGAGTAATTTATAGCGGCGGCTTGTGCCCGCTTTAATTTTTCGCTCGAATTCCGATTCTTCGATATTTTCCGACCCCTTAGAATTTTCTGCAGCTTGCCGTTACAGAAATGGTATCTGGTAGCGCAGGTAACTGGCACAGGTATCGATCGATCGGGGATAATCTCGAACGATGATCGCGATTTGTTAACAGCAGTTCCATTGGACTCCTGGCTGGCTCGCTCGTTTCCAGGTTCGCCTCGCCATGGCCGAAGGAATCTTTACTTTAATCAGAAAACTTCCACCGCAACTTCGAAGGCTCCACTGACGTCAGGCTAACGATTGACCTATTGTAAACAGACGCGAACCGATGGCAGAGTTAACGACTGGCTGCAGAAACGGAGGATCAGCTTCTCTGGAAATTAGAGGCTCTAGAGATAAGTTCGTCCCCTGTAATTGCACATCAGCAGTTTATAGATATTCTCCACGAACGATAAAATACCTTGGCGTTCCCCTAAATGACCGGTCGAATACGATTTTCGAACGCCACCGAGTTTAGTTTCTGAGCGCGTCTGACCATTGAAGTCTGTATCTACTTAAGCGTTCAAAGAAAATTATACCCATCGCTCTATTCATTTCCCGTTTGCACAACAATCAATTCCCCGCCTCGTGGCGTTCCAATCGAGAGCATCGTTACCTCTAAATCAATTTTCTACGGACGTGGAGCCAATACGGGCGATATCGTTATCGTCGAATCAATGGACGAAAATAAATCCATCTTAATTAGAGCGGTCGGTACACGGTCCCACCGGTGATACGGCATTAAATATTCATCGGACAGGCGGCAGGAAATCGCGGCCGCGTTTCTAGCGACTAGTATTTTCCGCTCAATTATATCGCGCGTTAACGAATATGCCAGTTCGCAAACAGCGACGACGCTCGTTTATTAACGCGTTCCTCGACGACGGAATGGGGGAACGTCCGCATTAACGATGCCCACTTCACAAAACCATTCCGTGCCTCGTTGAGACGCGCACTCGCGGGCTCACTTTGGAAAATTAGCCGGCCATTTGTGGCAGATACCTGTTCACTGCGGCACGCTCATCGCGTCGGCACGCATTAAAAGAGCGACGAACGATACGAACCTTGCGTCACGGAGACACGTCTGTCGTAGGGTAGAGTACATTTTTCTTTTACGGTTCTTACAAATCCCAGGTTATTTATACAGTTAAAAATGATGCCGGTGCAACGGAAATGACGCGCCAGAGCGGCGTGCAATCGCGAAGAATAAAGCTTTCGCTCGATCTAACGGTTTATCGCTGTGTCGTCTCGAATGGGACGGTCATAACAGGCCTGTCCAGTGGGGCACCGTAAAATTTCTGCGACCAGCCTCATAAAAGCCACTTACGTCGCGGCGGAAGTGGCCACTGTTTTGCTGATGACACGGAACACCGTCCGGTATAAACGGGCGGCACCTTCGCGGTGATATTACTTGATAGCCACTAACCAGACAACGCAGGCATGTCGCCAAAACGAAAATCAAAGCGAAACTGTAGCCGTAACTGTCCCTGTTAAATTTATACTCAAGTGCTATTAAATTCCCAAATGGATCGGCCCATTTTTCAATCGAAATATTTCAACAGATACGGTAATCCCCCTCGCTCCAGCTACTTCGGGCTCCTTCGAATACTTGAAATTTATCTCCCTGAATTTCTCAAGCAGAAATTATTTAAACAAATGCCGATAATCGCGCGGAAACTTTCCCATCGTTTATAGAGTCGTCGACCAGCGAAGTTCGAAGTTTCGGTAGAAAGGGGCTGGTGGAAAGTTCAGCGAGGATGGGCAGAGGGTTAAACCGCAACTTTGTTCGGCACTGGCATAGCCAGCACGCTGCATCCATTACAACGCGTCGCGAGTTTCTGCCGTATACCAGTTCCTGGATGTTTCTTCATTACACTCTTCCGTCTGCCTGATCGTGTGCTCTTCGTAAACAATCTCTGGAGACTTCTTCCGCGTTTCCAGCAACGAATGAACCATTTGCGAGTCCTACGCGAATGCTGATACGCGTGAACGCCTCTCTCGGCGCGAATTCTACGGCGCGAGAGCGATAAGTTGGTACTCCAAGTAGACGGGGTGCATGTAGAAGAGTTCGTCGACGGGTCTACTCGTTTGGAAACTGCGACATTAACATTGTAGAGACGAGCAAGCGGGGCACGAGAGAATCGATATCCAGGCAGCAGTCGGTTGTGCGAGTTGCTAAACAGTTGCCACTCACTTGGCAGTCTGCCAACGGTGCAATCATGTGCTATCAGCTGCTAATCAGTTGGTAATTAGTTTTCGTTGAATTAATGCTCGGCCTATCTGTTGCTGTTTCATTTGTGAAAAGGTGAGAGTTGCAAGATATATATATATATATATATCGGTGACTTTTTGATTTTCTTGTAGAATTTATTACGGGCGAGTTGAAACGTGCTGAATTATTTTATAATCTTTTAGAAGGTTGAAATCGAAGCAGTCGTGTTTGAAGATTTTGATCTTCTTCAAGTTGTTATAGTATCGAGTGCAAATATCGGTCGATTTAACGAAAGGCAGAAGGCTGTGGCTGTTAATCGAGGGAAAGCTGTGGCATCGCGGGGCGAGACAAAAAAGCCGGGCAGGAATTGTTTTAATTGTTAGACCCGCGATTAATTGCGGGGACAGATCGGACTTTCTTCTGGAAAGGTATCACAGATTTCATCGCCATGAAGCAAGAAGTCGAACCGACGAGAGGGAATTATATAATTAACCGTGTGTCCCCAGGCAACCAGGGAAATTAATTGAAATCCTCGTACAATGGAGATCCTCCTATAATTGAAATGGCATTTGTATAATCGAAAGTTTTCTTGATCTTGCTGCCTTCTGTCGTAGTATTCATGCGAAAAATCGAGTGAACTTCTTGGTAGAGACATTGGCAAGAATTAGTCCGCAGATAGTACGCGAAGTACTTGAAGGAAAGTAAGCTGAGAAATTTTTCGCGTTAGTCTCCCACTGCCTGATCAGTGGGATATTGTATTCCGTCTGACAGCTTGTTTAATAATTCATAAGTTTGGCCGCGCTGGTTATTTTCTTATAACAATTTTCCGCGTAACTTTTTATGCAAAATAGTCTTCAACGTTTTAGCCTCGGCTCGGAGTATTATTATATTAAATTAAAAATTAAATCGTGAACTCGCAGAAGCGCAAGCTACATTTTATTAAATCGTTGTAAATGCACGATAAAAAATATACATAAACCGCAGCATAAAGTCGTACGAATTAATAGATTCGCTGTGGGTGATGCTCATCATCGCGAGTAATATATAATATTGATCTGGTGATTGTAATTTAAGTAATATTCACAGCGCATTTTATACATCGACGAACACGCAGCATTTTACATCGCCGCTCGTTTCATGAGAGAGTTAAACAAAATAACCAAAAAACGTAGCGCGAAGTCTTCAAAAGAGCCGCGTACTAAATATCCGATTTATTATTCGGCTTTCGATAAAGCGATTTCTTTCCGTGAAATCCGATCGAAACTAATTACTCTGGCCGGCGATAATTACCAGCTCGCCACGTGCATCGCGCTGGGCCATTAAACGACCCCGAAATCGTCGCGGTAATTATCGTTCCTGGCAACAATCGACCGTATCCAACATCGTATCGCGCGCTGATCGCAATACTGTATCGAAATATCCAAGTTAAATTTAAAGACGAGACTTCTCGTTCGTCCCTTAAAGGGGCAAAGGGGCCAAGGCAGTTTCTTTCCTGAAGAATTGGGTCCAGGGCGTACATGGAACGTGTCACCCACGCACGAGAAATTGTCCCCCGGCCAAATTACCCTGGAAGTTCCTCAAATTGCCAACCGCGCCGGGTTTATCTTTTTCATAACGTGGATCAGCTTTTTCCAGATGGAGCTGGTTTTCGAGCGTCCCTACGAAGAACAACGGAAAGACGGGGAGCAGATAAGAGAAACGAATGGGCTGCCTAGTTTAAGATGAAGTCCCCGCGATGAAGATAGTTGAAGAACAAGCGAGGAGATTATAATGACAGTCTCGAGCCAGACAAATTATACTGGCTAGAAGGCAAGCGTGTCTGCAGTGAAACATTAATAAGTCTTAAGAGGAAATCAACCGCGCTAATATACCTTACAGCAACAGATATCTGCAATAAAGCGTTGTCCATTAAAATCCAAGGAATCTTTATTAATAGACTTCTCTAGTCTTGCGAATAATAACGGTGACCTCAAAAAAGAAAAAGGGATCATTTACGAGCGCAATCCCCGGAGCGAGGAAGTGCGCGCGAGTTTCATTGTAAAATTCTCCGGCTCTGTGCGAACACGTTCCAGAATACTTATGAGGGATGTAGACGTTGGTAAGCCTAGCTGAATAGGCTGCAGTCCAGACCACGCCTTATCAATGCCAACAGCCACGAGGAGATGCACACAGACAGAGGCACTTTTCACGAACGTCCAGCCAGATTGTGTGTCCTGTGCGACGAATACGCCCGGGTATCCGCCATGGCCTCGAAGGTGAGCCCCTATTGAAACGTCCACCGGTGTATAAACTGCAGCCAACGGGACAGTCGGTTGCTCTTTTTGCAGGCAATAAGGGCTCGTTAGAGCGGATTACTGCTGCCCAAGCTTCATAATGTAGCTGGGTTGCTGCTGGAATTCCCCTTGGACGATGTTTCTCCGGGGGTAGGGGGGTGATATTTTTTTCTATAGTGAATGGTAAACTGTTGACCTGGTCAATTCTCCATATTTCGAATGTTCTGGGCGTGATTTTGATGGCGCAGCTTTTACTATTTTTTATTTTACTTTATTTTTTAACCCGAATAAAAAAAAGTAAAAGGCAGCTTTGGGGTAATTTTTTCCGCATTCGTAGTCACGGGTCGCCGCCATTCCACCTTTATTCCTTTAATAACGCGCACGTCCCTCGGCAGAGTACAAATTTAAAAATACTCGCGCAGCCTGGGACAGGGTTGGTGCGGCGACATCGAATAATTTGCGGCGACGAAACCGGGAATAAATAACTAGGACGAGCGCTTACGCGATGCAATTAACGTCAGATACGGCCGCGCTGTGTAAGAAGAAAAAAAAAGGTTAATTTCGTTCGGAGAGAAGCTCGCTGGAAGTATCCGAATGCCATTGCGTGAAATAACAACGCGTCATTTGTGATTCAGATGAAGCTCACGTCGAATTAAGGGTATCGTTGTACTCTGCGTGATTTTATCTTTAACATGGTTCAATAATTGTATGTCCACCCTGTTTTAGGCGAAGGAAATAATAATAATATTTCATAAAGAAGACAAATAATCGTACAGCTCCCAGGAAGCTGGTTAATTGATTTTATTTTTTGAAATCATTGCTCAAATTTTATTCCCACAAAGAACACAGTATGAATTTCTCCATCGTGCCACTAATGGTTCAATTTTTTGTTTGGCAATATTTCATTCGTCGCGAGGAATTAAACGAAATTCAATTCCGTACATTGTTTCAACAGAAAAATGTTTGTAGCCCCTAGTCCGGATATTAGGAAAAGTAGAATGAAAGGGAATATTCAATATTCGGAATGAAGCGAAGCTACGTTTTATGCGGGGTCCACGAGGTCGCCGATCTTTGATGAAATATTTGTATCGCGTCGCGTATTTAGTCGCCTACAGTATGGCACTTTTTCTTTTCGCGAGCACCCTTATTGCCGTTGAACCGAAAGTGAAGTGACTCGCAAAGGCAATTAGGCGCGTTGAATATTGCATGAGGTCAGAATTTATTAAAATGATGTTCAGCTTTGTGAAATTTCGACCGTGTACTCGAAATACACCTCTGCTTACGTAAACGACATTGCACCTGCGATTTTATCAATTTATTTATTGACCAAGCTGGAGTGGTGGCTTTGCGGCGATTATTAATCAGAACAAGCTCTGGGAGCCAATCCACGGTTATTCACTGAATATTCTATAATTCCAGCCCCTTCAATTGTTTGCCATATTGTAATTAACGTTCAACGTTATAAATATGTAAATTTTTTCCGTTCGCCAATCAATTTTAATTATCTCCGTGGAAAAGCAAGGCCGAACCAAATATTAGCTCGTGCTATAGAAAAATATTCACTGGTACATAATGAGTTTAATATAGGGAAACACTGTTTCCAAATACCCGCCCTGCTTAATGATCGCTTTTTATCCAATTTCCAAGAGCAACATCCTTTCCGTAAAAAACAAAAAGAAACAAACCAAAGTTTCCCAATGAGGATTCCATTTTTCCCTCCAATTTCCGGGTTTCTCAAAGCGGACATCGGTTCTTCGAATTCGATTCGCATAAAAGCGCAGCTGCAATTTCGCAGCCGTGGCGGAATCTCGTGGCGAGAATTCCCCGAGAAAAATCCCGGGAATTCCAATATAAAAGGTGCTTCCGGAGAACCTGAATACACCTGCCCTCGTGAATCCTCGGCTCACGGCTGCTTTCGTCTCTCGTCGACGAAATCCCGTCACCTCCTCGAGGGAGTATACGCTCCTAGACTGTTTACAGGTGAACACGTACCCTCGAGTTGGCTGCGAGATTGTCGTTCTTTGTTTGACGGAGAACGTTAATCTTAGGGGAACGGTAATTTTCTTATTCGGTCCATGCAACCATGTGCACGAACTTTATTAAATAAAACTGATTATTTGCCATGCTCGAATTTAGTGTAAAATTGACTAAAAATTTGATCAAATGAAATAGCAATTTTCTTCGAGTACGTTTCCATAGAATTTATTGGAAATTTGTACAACTAAAATTCTCTATCCCGTGATCCCCAGTGAAACAATTTTTTACATTCCACCATTCCACCAATTGTATACTAATTATCCACCAGAATCGCAATAATTCTCCTTGATGCAGCGTGGCTAACGAAACACGATCAAAATTATTAGGATGAAATTCACGCTTGGCGTACGGATCAGGTAGAATACGCAGGTGTGTTTCGATTCGAGCGCGATCGATGCGTACACGTATGTATATCACCGAGTTGGCTTTAAACGTGAGCGTTTGAAATTGTTTATCCTGAAACGCGACGCGGTTTATTTGCGGCGGATTTGATGCATCCGCGAAACGATCGAGGCTCCAGCTGCACGGGAAATGGAATCAGCTTCACCTGGAGGAACGATTTTTATTTCTGTGCAGGCGGGTGTAGAATGTAGATGGGTAAGAAATTAATTAAGTATTCCTGCAGAATGTTAATAAATTGCGGGTGCAGAGAGCTTTTGCATGGGAGCGACGCCTGGAATTTTGATTAATGTCGCTTTTGAGGAACGATTCCAAAGGAAGTGGCCTTGTATTTTTCGCGACGCCACCCGCACCGTTACGAGCAAAAATTCGAAATATTTCCAAGTATCTCTGATTACGGTGTCCTACGAGTGCTTGCTCTCCCCGGTATAATTTAATTACCTCGTCGCACCGGGTCCCCATTGAATTATAGCGATTTTAAACAACAAGCCCCCGAGTCGGTTTATTAATATTTCCCAAATTCCCGGTCGCGCCGGCGATTATGTATTAAATGGATGATTGTGATTTGCCTGATCAATATTGATTGAATGCAATTGCCAGGCATATAATTAAGTTAGGTTCACCGCAACAACGGTGTAACCTGTGAATAGCTCGTTGATCACGTCGTTACCTAATCATTGTGCTCGAAACTTTCTAACAAACTGATGATCTGTAATACTCGAATCGCGATATTCACAAATTCATCAAAATTTACCGCCCTCGTTATCGTCGAAGAATATTTGGAGTCTCCAAGTGCGGAGCGGTTCTTATCCATCCGGCAATTTCTTAGCTTAAAGCTCATGCTGCTGGAACATAGAGCGTTAATTGTAGAAATCCCCGGAGAAGTTGGTTCTTTGTTGCTTGAACAAACGTTCAACGCGAGGAAAGAAAACCGTAGACTCTCAAGTAAACTTCGCGCCGCCGTAGTTTCTCTATCCGTGCAATCAGAACTCTTCCAATGAATCCCTCAACTTAAATTTCTGTTTTCTGATAGGATTATAATTTGTGATTTATTAGACGAAGCTTCTGAGACGTTCAGGAAGTGAATGCCGTCGTCGATTCTACCTTCTAGCGGTGGCGAACGCGAAAATCGATTATCAATCGAGCGTAAGATTTGTCTTAGGCGAAACAGCGGTCCCCTGCGTGCGTTTCCGCCTACATTCTCGCGAGCCCTCGAGCAGAATGGACCGTTTACAGAGGATGGCAGTGTATTTAACACGGCCAAGGCTGCAGAGGGATTACGTAGACCACGGAGAGAACACTTTAACCATCCCAGACGGCCAACTTTTTCTTCTTAATCGTGCCACCTTTCCACAAGCTCGTCGTCCGATCCTTCCTTTCGACGAGTGGAAAGGGTGCCCACTGCTTGGCGATGCTGCATATGTACCGCCAATATTTTAATAAAATAGAAACGAGGCAATGCTTTATTTGGTGGACTGAAATATTGAAAACGAAAGGAGGAATTGTGTATAATTATCGGGGCGGGATAGAAAGGGTTGAACGGTGGTCCCTTGTGTGACGTCGAGTTTGAACTAATTCGTTTCAGTGCGATAGTAATTGGACACCGGGGCATTCGTGGCCCGTAATTGAACAAAGAGTGACGCAAAGCCTCCCCTCGACAATG
Source organism: Nomada ferruginata (assembly GCA_963583965.1). NCBI lineage: Eukaryota > Metazoa > Arthropoda > Insecta > Hymenoptera > Apidae > Nomada > Nomada ferruginata. The sequence goes on from OY757223.1 coordinate 2,015,205, forward strand.
GAACTGTCGTTTCTGTTTCCATTCGATATAATTGCACAGAATTATTGTGAAACAAATTTCAGTATTTTTGTCTTACCTAGGAACGGAGGGATCGTGTCGCCGTGATGCTTTCAAATCAAAGATTCAATCCCCTTCAACCCCTAAATATGTGGCGAAGAAGAGGTGGGAAGAAAAACAGGAATGGAACAAGGGCTCGCCTGGTTCCCGCGTATTCTTGACACGTGTCACACGGTCTCTCTTCAGCTTTCGGATTCGCAATACCCTCGGCGCCGTAGGATTTCCAATCTCTTCCCCTTTCATAGCGGGGACTACCGGGAATATAGAAAACGTCCCGAAACAGAGGAATTCCGATGTAATCCGGCCACGAAGGCACGGTGTCTACGTGCTCGAAGAAACTTTTCGCAACAGTGTGTCGCGCGTGTGCTCTGGAAAATCGTTGATTCCAATTGGGGCGAGGAAGATTTTTTCTCGAGCATTCAAACGTACGCAGGGAATTGGATCGCAGTATTATTAACGTCACTTTGTACATCAATTTACTTACACTGCCTTGGGATATTTATTCCACAAATAGGAAAATTTTGCGTTATTTATTTATATCATCCACTCTGCATGAAACATTATATTTTAGATTTTTATCCAGCCACAAGTTGACACCGCGCTTTCATTTATTTACACGCACCTCTCTGTTTACTCGATTATTGACACCTGGCTCTGTTAACGTGTCTATTAGCATACCCAGTGCTCCATTGAATCGATTCGCCGCGAAATCGTGTACTGTTTATTTCTAGTCCAACTAATTCCGCCATGAATTTCCGCGTGCAAACAAGTTCGAAAGGCCAGAGGGACCATCGAATCGATCGATGTTCACGGGACGGATTTGAACGGACGCGAACTATGCGTTTCCTGCGAAGAAACAATTCTCGAAACGTCTTCGAATCCCGGCGAGTTATCCAGGAAACGTGGCCGTTTGTCCCGGAACAGCTGAATTATTCCTGAAAATTAATATATTCCGGCGGTGCGACGCGTCACGAACGTATAGCATACGCTACCTGTTATTCGATGACTGGTCGCTTAATTCACGCGAGAAATCGACGCTTCGCTATTCACCGATTCGTCATACGTATCGTCCATTAACCTATTTTAATTACCTCGCAGAATTAAACACTGTGGCATCGGTTCAGACGGTACACCGTAACTCGAAGAGTCTGCAATGCGAACAATTAATTGCCCGGGCCAAACGCACGTGCTGGCAGAGATTTATGGGCGACCGTAAACCGCGAACAGGAGACACGGAGCTCTTGCCCCGGTGATCGTTGAAAGAAAACTGCAGCGGGAAAAAGGACGAACGAGAAACAGCGACGGGACAACTGTGAAACGAGGACGAGACACGAAGAGCGCAACACGAAGGGGAATAGAACGAGCGAACCGGAAGAACAAGGCACCGAAGGGAAACGGGCGCAACGAGTCACATGGAAGGGGCACAGACAGAGAAACATTTTAGCCAGTTATATGCAGTACGAGCTGTTGCCAAAAAATATCAAAAATCTTCTGGCCAGCGGCCAATAGAGGTTGAACACGGACCACGGACGACGCGTACGTCGAATAGCCGGTCGAATAATAGGACTTTATTGTTGAACGTACATGCCCGTATACATCAGCCACGTACGTGCACTTTGAACTTAGATATCGCTACTCAACTCACCGCGCGTTTGATTGATAGATAGATTCGTTTTATTTCGATTGCGTTTCTGTTTTACTCGGAACAAGAAAGACAAAAGACAGAGTCCTTGCTTGAATGGGAAGATGCGACGAGCGACAATTATCCCGAGAAGATCGACGTTCGTACAGAATAGAAGAAATTGGCGATGACTTCTGTTGAGAATGTTTGTGTACACACAGGGGGAAGCATCAAACGACTCGACGAACAAGGATTTCAAGAACTTCGTGTCCGTCCACTTAACCAACTTTCCTGGCCCTCACTTTCTCCGTGTCGCGGATTCGCAGCCCACAATCGCAATTCAAGGAACGGCAATAGAAAGTTTACCATCCCAGGTACAGGCGTGCCTAATTAACGATCGAAGTTACACCGAGCCCTCGTTCGCGCTAGCACGGCCCCGCGCCAGGTATTATCATCAATTTCGTGTAATTGCATAACGGTGCCGCTGTATTAGGGTATAAATTGACGTCCTGTGTCATCTAATTTGCGCGCTCGCATACTTCGGATTGTTTGGCCGCGTAATTATCGCGAGTTCCTCGGCCGGTAGTCCGTAATTAGCGATAAAACGTTATCAAGCTGCATAATTATCCGGGATGGCTGTTTCTGGTGGAAAATCACGCGTCGACGGTAAACGATGTTCCACGCGGCAACCACCTTTACGCGCCGCTATTCGCAGATTGCGTGTACACCGTTTGGTCCGTGTCCAATTCGATAAAAATGAATCTCGTTAATGGCGACGACGCCGACGAGATCGTCTTGGCTGCTCATCGCGACAACGCTATGAAAGCTTCGTAGATTCTGGCCGTCGTATCAATTCTTCGCTGCTCCCCAGAGGGCTGACACGGATTTTCATTCTCCGATCGATTGCAGTTTCGACGGTACAGGGATTGCAAGCTTGTCTTCCCCGATAAGGTTACCGTTGGTTTATGCTAAGGTAAGTTTTCAGATTCCAGAATTCAATATTTGGGTTTGAACAGGGCCGACAATTTTCCACCGTTCTCCTTTTCCCTGGCTGGTTAAACGGTGGATGGGTTTTTCCGTCTGTTCGGTAACCATAGATTTCTCTGTGTCTTATAGAATGCTGTTTCTCAGAGCGTCTTCCCCATTGATTGCAGAACAAACGAATGTAATTTTTATCGCCGAATTTTCGTAGGTTTCAGAAATGTTCGAATAGTGAGAATTTTCCGAGCTGCCGATTTCCCCACTAAACAGTTTTAAATTTTAACCGCGTTTTCCACGTGCTTGGACGAAATCGCCACCGAATCGGCTTGCTAGTTTGCAAAGGAGGAAGCTCGTCACGGCTAAGGGCTCGAGATTTTTCGCTGGCCAGGCAGCTCGTGGCCGGCGGAAAGCTCCCTTTGCGTTGCACTCCGACGTCCGACGTAATTGCGACATTTTTCTGTCGTTCCCGGAACTAATTAGCGTCGCGACGCCACTTTCGCGGCGCGTCTAGCTGCGATTACCGGCCACATCCGAGGGCTTCACGCCGACGCGATTCTCCTCGCTTTTGTTCCTCGAGCACGCAATTTCGCGCACGCCTGCGAGTGTTTTCCGCCTGAACCCCATGCTTCTGTGCCGTTTCTTGAGCGGCCAAGCCATGGGCGCGCTGCATAATCGCGGCCAAAAAGAAATAGAGGCTGCCTGCATTAAATCTGAGATTCTAAAAATTCGTTTAACCGCGGAATACCGACAGCAATGATTTAATTAAATTTTTTTGCAACGTAGTTGCAACGTGACGCGCCCGACCGTGCTTAATTAATGAATTATTTCTCCCGCGAAATATAAAGAACTACTTATCGAGGGAAATCTTTAGCGAGGCTCAATAATTTCTGTACCTCCAACGTGAATGCGAACCTCGGCCCCGGAACCTCGCTACAATTCCCGTTTCCGTTTCAACGTGCTCCGAGAAAGAATAAAATGCATATTAGCTAATAATTTTTGTCCCCGGCCAGCAGGCATGCGCGTGGAATTTTAAGCAGAACACCAGCAACGAGAACGTGGTACGTCGTTGAGATAATTCCGACGGCTAAATCGATAACTCGCGCGTCGCTGCTTGCCGCGAAATTATCGGAAAATACGTGTAACGATGTCGCGCTTCGAGAACTGCTGCACAGGGTAGTTCGCCCGCCTTTCTCTCGAGGGTAATTTAAATTCAAAAGGCGGCGCAATTAAGAAGGCCACTCGAACGAAGCACCGTCGCGCGGACTCTTCTATTTCCGCTTTTACGTAATTCAAGCGGCTTATCTGACCGCGCGATAAACGACGGATAAAACGACGAAATTATCCGGCGACGTGATTGTATTGGACAGAACGTGACGTCGGCGATGAAACAAGCGAACGATTGGCCCTGTTCAATCGTTCGCGTGTTAAATGTCCGATTGCGTTGGAACGAATAATGTTGCTGATTAATTATACCGGACGTTAATGTGACAGGCCGCAACGTGCACGCTTAAGCAGCTTTTTGTAATTGCGAAAATTTTAGTGCCGCTAAATACTTTGATTGCCATGGTCGACAAATTTGTTGTACAATTTAGTTGTTCGCAGATCTGATTGTGAAAAATCAGCTCGATCGCAAATTAATTGTCACGCGAGCAGGCTATTTGAAGGTAGCTGTATTGGGAGGGTTGAATGAATCCTCGTTCTTTGCTCGGGATCGAGGACGTTTAAAAATATTGTCGCAGTTATAGGAGCATGAAGATTGAACATTCAGGGCTAGGATTCATTTTTAACGCACGGGCGTTATTTCTATCTCTATACTATCGATATCCGGTTCTTAAAATAGTCGCGGTAACCATAGAACGTTATCTCAAACTTGTTATTTTACTCCCATGCTGGTTCCCATGCTTGTTTTTTTAATCCCATTATAAATCGGCGTGTAAAATTAAAGGATCGCCAAATTCTCACCGAAAAATTGTAGAGAGTAGATTCTTTACAATTCACATGCATACGTGCACCTGTTCATTCGCCAATAATAATAATTATTACTGTTCTGAAAGTAGCACTTGGAACATTTCAAGGGGATTGCCCTCGCAGCCTGCCTGGTTGCAAGTTTAAAAGTATCTGCAAGCCACGTTTCCCTACCATTCCCACGATGCTGAAACTGCGCCCGAAACAGCCACAAATGTTCGGTGAAATCGGCAACAGCACCGAATTCGATCGCAGAACAGGCCCATATTCATCGACCCCGCCATTCGGGGCTACACTTTACGCCCGCAATTATCGTTTTCGTGCTACCCTCGTAAGCACCACGGTTCCCATAATTATGTCACGATGCGAGCGCTCGCTGGAGCACGAAAGCTCCCGTTCTCGGCGAATTCTTATTTACAGAAGGAAATGGTAGGATCGGTTGCACCAAGAAATTCTCTCGTTAATCGACACTTTATTATCGCACAGTAGAGGCGATTCTTTTCGTCAACTTCATTATCAATGCTCTCTGCTCTGCTTCTATTACGAGTAAAAGAGTCCTCGAGCTGAAGATAGCGATAGACGAGGGGATAAGGAGCCCTTCTCTTTGACTTTGCGAAAGAAACTTCGTTCCCTCTTGGCGGATAGCTAATCTGAAAAGTGGCCGAGCACGATTTCCATCTGGAACCCGATTTTCGAGCGGATTCGCCGCCAACTTCTGATTGCCGTCTACATTTTTAATCTGAAAAGGCGACGGCAAAAACTTCTTTTATTTAAGTTCAATTTCATTCAAAGTTCATTGTAATTTATCAATGATTCAAAGAGGTAATACGATTCCTTCTTATTTCGATTTAATTTGTAGCTAGTCACGGATGGTAGTGCAGGCATCAAAGAAAAGTTCAAGAGAACAATCTATTATACAAAGCGACGTAGGCATTCAGGAATAAAAGAAGGAAAGAAAGTTGCAGGAGACGTAATTACATTACGGAATAATAGAACAGACGTCGGGCTATTTCGGAAGCAAGAACGTTTGTTACTGTGAACTTATGCATCGACGCGGCCTGTAGAGCGTCTCGATCGTCTAGCAGAAACGTACAGACCACACGGGGAGGGATTGACCGCATAAATTTTCTCGCTGTGCACGAGACGAGGCCGTGTTACGCATTTACGAGCCACATAAAAGAATACGAGATATTATGAATGAAACACGAGTGGCAGGACGCGAGGGAAATAAGGCTGACCGCCTGTAACGTAAAATTTTTAACGCTTGGAATGTCGGCCTGCTAGGTTTGTTAACTGTTTGTGGAGGAAATTCTTGTAAACCTGTCCACGTTTAGGAAATTCGTCTTCCTAATAAAAATATCGCTGTCTTCTTCTTTCAAAGGGACTGACTGCGATGGAATGGAGAATAATTAATTTTTACTAATATTTTCATAATTCGTGGAATTTCTTTGTCGTGTAATAGCCGTAATATTTGTATTATTTTCATTGTCTCGAGGAAAAAATAATAAGATGCTCCTAAATCGTTTGTTTGCCTTTGCCAGGAGAACGGTTCTGTTATTCCTCGAACGCAAATGTTTCCAAAGCCTGGCGAAATCTTTGACTGAAAGTCTGGCGAGGCTAATGAATACGCGGAATGGTAAAAGCGACGAACACAATGGTTCGAGCATTATCCGTGCCTTAGGAACGAACGCTGTGTGTTTGTTCGAACACACCAGCAAGCAGACGGGATTGGAACAAAGGATTTGCGAAAGCAGCTCGATAATCCGCAATATCCGCGGTTTAAAACGTCGATCCACCGATGTTAATCGATTTTACGATAATAAAATTGTGCAAGGGGGCACGCTGATGCCAATTATTCAATCGGGATGCAAATAAGAAAATTATTAATTACACGGTTCGCGAGTGGAACCCTTTAGGTTTCAGAGAAAAATACGTATCGATGCATTTTAATAATTCACGTTGCATCGCTGCGGATCTAAATAATATACAGTCGAGAATTTTTTATCGGCCCTCCGCTTGTTAAAATAAAAAATTGCGCCGCGTATCGAAAGCTGCAGATTCGACATAAAAAATCGTTAAAACAATAGTAGTGATAAAACAGTGGTAGTGATCAAAAAATCTTCCATTATGGAGCATAAATGATTGATCTGTACTACCGTAATCCTGAAAAAAAATTGTCCACCGCATCAGACAATAATTGAATATTTCCAACGATGAATTTTCAACTTCTCCGTCCATGCTGCGCGTAGAAAGAATTCATTATCCACGCACGAAGTCTTCATCATCGCCAGCAACGCCCCCAATTTCCCAAACTCCTCCATGCAATTCTTATTACTCCTGCGATTCGGTGCACGTTGCTCCTGGAGCTTCTCGAGGATACCGATACCGGATTATTGGCGTTTTCCACTCAGGAATCTCAAAACGAAGTCCACGGATCGCATGCCGCCAGAATTCCGTGGCGTCACGACGTTGCTGAAGGTTTTACGACTCATGCAAGTGTCTACTTCCGCCTTGGGACCGCGTACGTGTCTGTATATTCGCGGAGAGACGGCGAAGCTGACAATTCCCGACGCTCGTCTCGAACGTGGTTCCCCGTGGAGCTAACCTGGTCGACCACGAAGAGAAGTGGACGGAAAACGCGAACAGGGCCGACGGAATATCCGAAAGGGGAGATGATTTCGAACGAGCTTCCCTTCCGTTTCCTCCCTGGATCGTTCGCAGCTCGGCAACAGCTGGCATCTCCAAGTTAGTAAATAGAAGTTTCTTGTTATTCCAGCACTCCCGGGATCATTTGATAATTAAGCGAAAGGCTTGTCCCTTCGAATGGGACGGCCAGCACAAATTGCTGGAGAGAAAGCGAGGCGCCGCAAGTCTTCTTTGCCTGAAGCCCTCGACTCGATCGGTTGCGAAAGGAATTATCGGAATTGAAATACTTTCATTAATATGTCAATGGCACAGCTTTGAGGTGAAATCACATTTTTTTGCTTCTTTAGAAAAATTATAGAGCTGCACAGTGCAATACTTTTTCCATCGCCATTTCTGTTATTCACCAATTATTTAATTTGCATAATTGCAAGCAAGTTATACGCTCGTCTAAAAATACATAACACCGGGTACAGGTAATTAAATCCTTTCTTACTTGTTTTATTTTATACGTTTGCCTGCAAACACAATGCAGTTAAGACAGATCAATCTATCTCGTGGAACGATCTGTAATCGCGATAACGTAAAGGTATATAGGGAGATTGGAACATATATATATTTTAATTATCCGGTCATCGCTTGCGGCGAAATTAATTATGGATACTGATATCGACGTCACGAGCACTGCCTCGAAGCTCTTGATGGATGCGCAAATTACTCCCTTGATATTCGTATAATTATTTCCCGTCGGAATGGGGCACGCCCTCCTGCCGTCTATTAAGAATGCAGCGAATTAAAGACTCCCCGCTTTTAAAACGAGCTGCGGTATAATTTCTGTGCGCTCAGCCGCATATCCGTGCACACATACATATAAATAGCCACGAGCAAGACGTTGTTGTTTCCCCGCGAATCGGAATACATTAACGGAGGGGTGGATGCCAAGGGAATATTTTCTCCCCCCTGTCCGCGAAGCAATTAATATTCCCCGCAGCTCAAATCCGTATGTCCCTTCATCAAAAGGGTTCGTCTACCCGAAATAGGACGAAAAATTCCGTGTATTTTACGACAGTGAAGTGCGTCCATATTTCCTTCTGTATTTCACGATTCTCGATAAGCGTGTTTCGCATGGACGATATTGTAACCGATGGGATTGGTGAACAAAGGGGGATAAGGGTGAAGTTTGCCGGTTTGTTAGGGAAAAGTGTAAATGCCGGGCTCGGTTCAGAGGGTTAAGTATGATTTATCGCGACCCCAGACAGAGTATAATACGACGGAATTTCACGATGGGACTCGCTAACGACATCCCCCTTACCGTGATGTCCCTGAAATCGAGGAGAATGTTAGCGGCTCCCGTGGAAAAAAAAAATGAAATTCCCTTTTAGTCGAGCCCCTGGCGGCTTGTCTGAGCGGAGTAGGCTTAGATGGAAAAATTGTCAGAATAAATGGGATTATAAGCGGTGTCGTGATGCGTGAGGGACGAGTGTCATTTTTCTTTTCTTTTTTTTTTCGTTGCGACACTGAAACGCCCATGGCCTTACCTTCTAGACAGACTTCGGGTTCAAGCAATTTTCTGAAGCAACGAAGACTGGGAAATTCATAAATCTATCAGTGGTATTGGGAAGAACGTATGAACATTTTAAGAAATGATGGAAATAGAGAGGATAGAGAATCGTCTGATTCGGGAGTACTCGAAACTACGTTCCGACTAAAATATCGTGGGAGAGCACAGATAGATAAAATAAGGGAAGAAGTTGACGTTTATCGATATCGATGCACTTGAAATTGTGGCTGCACACTTCCCTATCGCGAGATGTAGTTTCTTGGAACGTTTAAGGCTGTAGTAAAGTGTTTCTGCGGATGCAACCTTTCAGAATCTAGACAGGAATGCAGTCTGTCTCGGCTTGACCTGCCAGAACGAAGGAAAACTTTCTTCTCGCAGCGGTGGGATGTATGTATTAACCTGGGTACACGAGGGAAGCTCTGACAGTCGCGTTGCAATCTGCCTGTCGCGAGGATTTGACTCTGTACGCTTTGAGTCGCACTCTGCGTGTAATTCACGAGCTTTCTGGTGGGTTTCCTTTACGGCGATAGACGGTAGAAAGATTTGAATTATTCCCGTGCAAAGGCTTCTTCAATTTAATAGAAAATTAATTAGGATTCAGAAGTTCCACGTCCACGTTATAGTAAGGTACTGGTGGTTGAAAAAAATACTACCATTCCTATTTATTATAATTTGAAAAATAAATTAAGAATGCAACACGTTCCTAGTTCTCTGTCGCTATAAATCGGTGGATTTTCTCCCGCAACTACAGCTGAACGAAGAGGAATGCTGGCAGAGAGGAATCATCATCCACTGATAGTTCACTGCGATCCGGAAATTCGAGTAAAGAGCCTCTCGAGGCTCGCAAAATCGATACAACGGGATAAATACTGGCATCGCCACACGCTTCAGGTCGCCGCACGCGGAAAACGAGTTCAGGGCGGAGGAAATAGAGACGAGAAAGAAACAAAGTGTAAAGCTGCAATCTGTTATTAATTCTGTGGGCCCGAGCCCGCGCCAGCGACTTCGTTTTCTCGTTAACTAAACCGTCAGCGACTCGGAATTTATCGCCGTTGGAATTATAAGCAATCCACCGAAAGTGATTTAAAGAGGGAATAGATGCGAGCAATTCCTGCTACGTTCACCTCTTTTCCCCCATCGCCGCGCCATTAGTTTCTGGACCATTGGTGAAAGGTACTTTTTGAAGTGAAATAAATCCGCATCGACCCCGTCACCGCAAACACGACACGCCAATTGCTTCTCTATCGCATTCGAATTTTTCGCCACCTTTCGAATTAATATATTTTACGGCTCTTACACTCTACGGTTTTAATATTATTTCCTCATGGCTAAAGGAAAGAAGTATTCTCATGGCTAGAGGATTAAATAAAAGAGAAATAAGTAACAAGTGAAGATTAAAATATCCAGGATAATGATGTAATTACAGTGAAAATAAGCGCTGCGGTAATTATACCAGCCGTCTGACCACGGACGCACCTCTACTACTTGCCATCTATTCTCTCATCCATCGCTCCACCTCTTGCCTCTTTTTCAACTGAGCAATGCTATTACGTCTTCCTTTAACATTCACTGTGTACAAGTAACCTCTGGAAATTATTCCACGGGAAAGTTCTCCGGATAAATAAAAAGAATTTCGAGACAATGTACCGGTAAGTTCATTAAAAAGTTAGTCGGTCCTGGCGTGGAACTTGAAACTGTTTTCTGGGACAATTTTTCCTCGGCCGTTTGCATTCTAAAGTCCACGCTTTATTTCGTGATCCGGGTAAACAGGTAATCGCGGAACTACGCGATCCTCGAATTTTCACTTCCATTGGACGTGTCGAATTGACGGCGACGCGACGCGGTGAATTTGCATTTCCGTCGGTTCTCTATTTAAATATAAAAAAACTTCTCGCCTGCACGGTAGAACGAATCGACGGGAGCGTTGGCCATTTGTAAGGGAGGGAAACTTCTGCTCGTCTTATTCCACTTGTTACCGGCTCTCCCGTCGAAGGGAAAAAGTAAGTTTCGCAGTTTTTCAAGGAAACTTTCTTATCAGTGGAGGGCTACACCGCTGTAACGAGATAAAACACGTCGATCGTCGTTCCAACGCGATAGCCGTGCGAGGAACTTTTTTCCCCGATACCTCCTGCCTATCTAATTGCATTTAATCGGCCACACAATCCACGAATTCCTTTAATAACCCTGCTAGATTCGCCTTATTTTTCCTGCCGCGTATCCGCGTCCTCTGGAATTTCGAGTAGAAAGGCACGAATGTAGAGTGCAACCGAGCGTACCAAACTATTTTAATTTAAAAATGGAAATTTTTTTCACGTTCGAACGCGGCAGTAGTATTGCCCGTCTGATCGATAATTCTAGTCTATATATTCTCATCTAATTCATGCATCGCGCCATGATTTATATTAATGCCTTGTTTTGCACTTGGACGCAAACGTGACTAACAATTTTCATCCTCCTTTTTTACGAGGTCGTTCAAGTCTGTGCCGTTTTACGGCCGTATCATTTCATATGTTAACGTCGATTTTTCCCGTTAATATTATTTTATGTTGGTCACGTTTATCCCTGCCGTAAAATTGTATCGCGAGGCAGAGTACAACGGGACGGTGGAATATTTCGTAAGCACCGGCGACGTTGGTACTTCTAAACCCTCGGGGCAACGTTCGCGCTAATTTCCCGAACATTTACGATACAAGTGTGTCGCAAAATGCTTCGAATCTGATTGCGTTGAAGTTACCATGAGCGATAACTGCTGGTCCACATTTGACTCGGATAAAATTCGCCGAAGCTCCAATGGGAGAGCGCTGGGAAAAATTGCAGAAATGTATTCGAGCTTTCCGTTGCATGGATTACGGGCGAAACTTCAAACTGCGCGTCATACGTCATTGCGATTTCATGGGAAATTTTCTGCGTATTTCATTCCCAACGAAAAAAAATAATAATAGATATCCACCCCATTTTTCGAACGTTGGCTAGCCTCGGGTTCATTTCGAAAAATATATCCCCGTAGGGTGTACGATTTTAATTCTACATTTTATTTTTCATTTTATCCGAAATCTAGGTTCGATACCGACCTCCAGGTTGATTCCACACTCCACCGAGGCCCGCTCTCGTGGGTCAATAACTGATACACGGGAACATGTGGGAGAAATCCTAAAGGGAGGAGTACTCAGGTGAAACGTGGCGTTCGCCAGGTGACGTAGGCGGTCTTCAAAGTCAATAGCCGGCCACTGAGTGGATCCTGGTTACTCAGGGCTGCCGTGCAACTCTATAAATTCAAAACTTAAACCCCAGCCTGCCTTTATCGTAGCTTCTGGGCCGGTGGTCGCCGCGGAGCCAATGTTTGCGCCCTAAACTTCGCCGATTCGGAAGTCCGACGAGGACCGTTAACGCACGGAAAACTATCGGGGAATGGCTGGACTTAATCGGAAGGAGGATCGATAGGAAACGTCGTACCGCCGACGAACTTCCGTCTCGAGAGGGTGCAACGACATTCTTGGCGAGTTTCGTCCGTTTGAGCGTGTCCCTTAACGTTACGACACAGCAAACTTACTCCTGGGCTCTTGGGTTAGTGCTGTAGAGTCGGTGTTATTACTACGGGGGAATTTTCGAGTTGATCCAAATTTCTTCTTTGATTTATGGTGCCTGTAGGACGGGGAGAAGCTTAGCATCTGTTTTGGTAGGTTGATATAGCGATCTGGTTTCAACGCGTGGCCCTGATCCACGAAACTCTGAAGTTGTAAGAAGTTTCATTGCATATCGATGGCAAGGGGGACTCCCGGGGGGTCGATTAAGTTATTCGCGTTCAGATTACGTTAAATGCTGTTTAAAGAAAATTGGACTCGAGTTTGTTTCCGCCGTTCAATTTTAATGCAGGGAGTTTCGTCAAAAGGAATGCAGAGTGCTGGGGAAGCTTATCAGATAACGGGGCGACGTTTTCACGGCAATTACACCGGCCATTTCTGTTTCCTTCTTTTTTTAACCCTCTATTTTATTTCGCTCGTTCCACTTTGGAAAATATTTTCGGTCCTTTGTCACGTAACGCACACATCATTTTGAACAAAGCCTCGTATTTCTCCGTGCTTTTTTCATCGAGAAAATGTACACGCGGCCAAATTAATTCTCGCTTTTGGGAAACAGAGCCACAGGGGACGGGCAGCGGTGGATGTAGGAGAGAGAAAAAAACGGTACATGGCTGGATTTCGTGAATCGCAAACTCCGCAGCCATTCGCGTTATCCTTCCGGTCCAAGCGGACCAAAGTAAATTTCGGAATTGTTCCAGCTCCTTTTGCGACGCTTTGAAATATACCAACGCGTCTCGGGAATTTTATTAAGCCCCTTGGCCGTCATAATGCCATCAGAGATACGAAGCTGCAACAACTGTAATTGAAAACTGGACCACGGCCGGGGAATAATTATAATGTATGACTGAACGATGGTCCGCTCGCGTTTCTATCATTCCTCTGTTATATATTCGTACGAAAATGTAATGGAAAATGTGGATGGCCGGGAAATTCGTATAATTGAGAGTAGAAATATTAGAAAGGTATCCGTCACAATGGGGACATTTATCAAGCAGCGGTAAACATCTCTGCGGTAGCAATATTCAAGAGCACTTTTTCATTACGAGAACACCAACCGCGCAATCGCATTTCAACCGAAATCCGACTGGACATTACTCCCCACGGAATAAAAATCTGGAAACAATTTATTCCATGGTCCGCATCCCGATGATCTACGGGTGAATTATGGTCTCTGCTTACTGGAAACGCTACCCGCTATACATATATACAGGATGTTTCAAATAGAAGGACATAGAAACATCTCCTGCCGCGTGATAATTAATACGATCGCTGATAGAAATTTTTCCTAACGCGAAATAAAATTTCAACAATTTACAGAAATTACAAAAGTTCCAAATAACGTAAACAAGGCACCTTGTAAAAAAATTCGATATCTATTTCCTGCGCGAATTTTGCATTAACAATAAATGAGTACGCAAGCCACGATTGTAATCAGCGACGGCGACTGGAAAATTGATAATTCATCGTCCACATCGGATGCTTCGTGTCGACAACAAAATTGCTATTGTCAGAGACCGGAAGCGTCGGTGAAGCCGTGCATCGCCTTTTTATCGGGATGTCCGTCGTGTCCCTGGGGAAGCGACCGCGATATTGTATCGCGTGGAAAATTTAACAACGTCCAGCGTCGATCGTGATTCCGCACCATCGATTCGGAGATTAAGCGAAGGATCGATTTTTACAGAGAGGGCGGAGGGGGGCGGGGGTGGACAAGAAACCCTGTTATTCGTTCGGTTTGAAAGATGGATCGACGACGTGGTAAACAGCAACGAGAGTGTTCAGTTCGTTTTGTAGTAACTGGCCGTTGTTTTCGACAACTTCCATGTTATTTCACGGAAACACGTAGCGGCCGACAAACAGCCGGGCCGTAATTTAAATACCACTGTTACAAGTTTGATAAACACGACTGTTTCCGGATGGTATGTGGGCAAATATTTTAGTTGTAGTGCACATACAGCTGTCGGTCAATGTTTTTTTAAGTAAAGCGAGAAGCGACTGAGAATATTCGCGAATCTTTCGTACTCCCTTTCGTCAACGCGGGCGAGACCTTGCCTCCGGCGCGGCGCGTTCCCGTTAATTGCTTATCAGACGACACAGACACCGACTATTTAATAAGCGACCAGGTAAACCGGCGGATATCAAGCGCAAGTTTCAGGTCACGAATCTATGCAACTTTGCGAACGCGCAATTTTATATGTTAACAATATGAAATTAGAACGGGGATACTGTGACATTCTCGCGTTAGGAAACGTGCCAGAATTTTCCCACGGGGGAAATGTCATGGAGTTATTCAAACTTAATTGCCACGTGTTATCGTCCTTACAACCGTGGTATCGACTTTATTACCCGAAATTATATTCGCACCCCCGGCCATTATTAAACATTAACGGACTGTCTGTACGATCTCTTAAGCCGGTTTAAGGACTGCATTTACAGCATGTGATAAGAATTCTGCAGAGCGCGACGCTGGGAATGTCAGATATATCGTCGAAGAGTTTTAGTCGTGCTCGTAGCAAAGCTCTCTATACTGTGAGCTTAAATTTCGTTCTTTATTCCTGCTATACTTTTATATACACAGGCGATGAATACATACGATAGCGTGCCGTAGATATATGTATAAAGCCATGCACAGTATGCAATCAAAGATAAAAGAACGATGCGGAGGTGACTGCAATGGATGCGTCGGTGTCTGACTACGCACATGCCACTACTACTCGCGCCACGCGTTTCACTTCTCTCTTGCTTTCATAATTATTTTAACATTTTCTTTTTCTCCTGCGCATCTAGGTCAATTGTTTGGCTAGAATAAATCTGAAATTTCACATTTATCTTAGTTCCACCATTAGTTTAGATTAATTACTAAGTTTCGGCACATTTAATTCTTAATGGAATTTTAGATTTAACTACATACGTGGATATAATAATGGTAATAAATATGAATATTAATTACCGGAACGTAATTATGGTTCTTCTGTAACCTATATCAATAAAAATCAACGTCGAAAATGGATCCACGCTTGTGCAGCAACGTCGGCAGTACCGTTCGTGCTTCTTTAACGAAACAGGTGTAAGAAAAAAAGGACGGATACACATTCTACAGAGATGTAACGCGATCGATTCGGAAAACGAGAATGAGCAAGCTCTAGCATTTGTGCACGAAGATAATCGATCGTCGCGTCCGCGCCACGACGAACGATAGCTGGCGAGGTTGTGTCGCGAAAAGCGGCCAGCGTCGAGGACGCCAGGCCGGCTGGTTGGCCGTTTATAGATTATCGATTCACTTGCCGCGGTGAATGGCCAAAATTTTCCCGGTTAAAACACTTACGCTGCGCTGTCCAGCTTCGAAGGAGACTCGTGCCACGAATTCACACGAACATGCGTGCAAGGGCGAAACCCAACTTCCAAGAAGTGGCTATCTGGCGAACACTCGATAAATACTTTCCGACGACAAGCAAACATCTTGAACGAACGTGTGAACAGTTTCATATATCAGGCACTGGACTGTATTTGGAGTTAATCATGAGAGAAGAAACATGTTGACGCTCGTCACCGATTTTTCACCTTTCTGTTACTGCGGCTGGCAATTATTATTATCATTATCGTCGTTAGGGAATTAATTAATATCCTCGCGCGTTGCAGCCCCTGCGCCAGCTTTCACATTTCTACCCTTCCTAAGCTAACCACTATATTCATTTCGCCAAATGTTACCAGCTCTAGCTTTCGAATCGAGCAAAGAATAGTCCCCTGCTCCGTCATTCAGCCTGCCATGAAAATCCCCGTGCAAGCCGCTCCGCAAACGAACTCGAAACACGTCCCGACCCAGTGAACTCTCGTCTATCGACGGATGGCTTCCCGTTCCCATCGTACCCCGACGTCTTTCAGCCGCGTATTAGCGCGTTATTGCGCAGATCTCGCGTAACGTACAGCCCCGTTAGATCACACGAACGTACGAACAAATAATTCCACAGTCACGACAAGCTACGGTTGCGCAGCTCCTTGAAAATCGGGGTAACGAGTCGCGTACACAATCCTTCTCCCTCGTTCTCCATTCGTCTTCGTGCTTGCTCTGCCTCCGTTTCCATCCCCGACCTCGTTTCTTGCCGCTGTACCACTGCCTGCTATAACGCTTTTGGCTTAGCCCCTGACAGGCGATGCGCGGGCCAGTTCGAGCCGTCTAAGTATTGCACCGTGGTGCTATTAAAGGCTAGACCGCCATTGGAAACAATGTATGCAGTGAAACACAGGAAACTGGGCCATTGTGTACATAAAACGATCGTACGCAGCTTCTTCGTTTAAAGGAAGGGTAGAAAGACTGCAGGCGTTTGAGGGATGGAGCATGGGACGTCGATTGTTGGAAATCATCGGACAGAAAATTGTCCTTGGCGAAAATATCGATTGACATTGACGTACAGTGCGAGTCTAACACGTCGGCGTGCCGATGACATTGGTCGAACGTCAATTTAAATTACTTTCCCGGCGAAATGATTCGCCGAGCTCGAAAGCTGCGAAAACACTTCGAAACGCAATTACACCGACGGGCTGTATTCCAAAATTCTCGACGTCCTATTGATTAAACTTCTGCGACACAGTGTCACGAAGTAGAAAATTACCCATACCGTCTGTGATGCCGCGGATGCCTCCGTTCGTTTGTACTTTATAATTGAACACGCAGGTACGTCGCAATTCGATAGCGCAAGAGCAGTGGCCTCGCCCTTTAAAACAAGCCCAGGTACACCACCGTACGATTTTTCCCCACAAAGTTACAGCCGTGGAAAAATCGCCGATTTTCCAGCTAAGATTCAGCGAAGCTTCAATTTTGTTGCCGAGTGTATAAAGAGCTGTCGACGTCGAAATTGGCGGGCATCGATAGCGGAAGCAGTCGAGGCGAGCAGTCATCGTCGCATCGGTCAACGATCCTTTATACGCTCCAGAATTATCCGTCAATTGAAAAATCAACGCTGCCAGCCGCTTTCGCGCGAATAATTTCGTGCCCGCCTAGTGGCTGGTCCTCGTCCCTGCGGAGTGCCCTCGAGCGGCCCGTTAATTCGCGGAACAATGACCGCATACGCGAACAAAACGCCGCGGCTCTTCTGCGCTAATGTATCACGCTCGATTCGCAACGCCGGTACTTTGTAATTCCTGCGTTTGTTTTTCCGTGGCTCCGGCAGAGCCGGCCCCGAACAGAGGATTCGATTTACGGCGAATTAACGGCTGTTCATTGTGTCCAGGCTATACGCACGCCGGGCACAGAAACACGCTGTGGAAATTTATTCAATTCCACGGGCGCTGAATAATTGCTGCTCGGATAGAGCGTTCGATTCGAAAGATAGAGACATCGGCGACGCGACGATTCAAAGAAGATCTGCCGGCTTCGCCGGTCTGACAATTCGATAAGTTTTAACACGGTGGCTCGGCGGGTTGATTCGGAGGATTGATCTCGATTACTGCGGGAACGGTATCGCCCACGGGTGGACACGCTGGTAGAAGTGATTATTTAAATCGATACTGCTCGATGGTTAAGACAGGGGCGCAACAACAAAGACAGGTCCTCGGGACCGCTCGAATGGCGCCCGGGGCGTCGCGAAAGTGGAAGCTCAGACTCTCTAATCGCCTTTCAAAGTGTAGAGAGGAAATCTCGATCGATGGATTAAGTGGGAATCACCGCCTCGGGGCGTCGACCGATGAGGAAAAGTCGTCGGCGAGAAGGAGGCATTTTTCGACATCACTGGGTCGCGAATTAAATTCCCTATTATTATCAACGTCATATAGATCCGCGCGACGGTGTAAGTGGTGTGTATACGGAGCGTTCGGAAATATTCGATGCCTCGATTCTGTAAGTCGCTTCACGTTTCCAAGTTTATTCTTAAATAATGGTAAGCAGTTTAGAAATATGATTTACCGTGCGCGCTGAATTGTATGCGGAGCAAATATATCACTGCTCGAGGGGAAGGAAAAATATACGAAAGAAAACAATTCGCGATAGAATGGCGTTGCTGTGAGCCGGTCTACGACAGCCCCGACAGCTACTTAACGTTACAGCTACTCAGAGCTCGGCGTTGAGCTTCAAGCAAAATAGCTTTTTGCAAAGTTTGCTTGCGAGACCCATACCGCCGCTGGTTAGAATATGCTGTGGCTCGCTACAGCGATCATCGTCGCGTGCTTCGCCGAACATCAAACACACGATGTAATGCCGTGTACTCCCTACGATAATTTAGGCTAAATAATATAACGAAGGCAGCAAGCTCCGAGACGGAACGAGCAACGAAAGTGGGAGGAGGGATGTGGCGTTAATAAATAGCAATGCAGGCAGCAGCTTCGGGAGAATGTACACGAAAAGAAAAATAAAAGTTTCATTTAACAGAATACCGGTCGATTAAGAGAAAGAAGAATTGCAGTCCCCCGCAGAGATAGTACTAATTAAGGGGAATTACCAGCACGAAAATAGGAGAAGTGGTGATAAAGTAGCGTCTCCAAGATTCTTGTGGCTCTTGTGGCCATTCACGTCCCTTTAGGGACTCTGCGGATAAAGGACGAGTCCGAATGCGGTGCAACGGCTGCACCAAACCCTAGGGATGGAGCATTAAGTCGGTTACGACCACCAGGCAAACGGTCTGTAGCCTTGTCGCCTTGTTTCCCCGTTCCCTGACGGGTCCATGCAAGATTAATCGGTGGTAGTTTGATCCAACCCCGTGGCTGACCGAAACTCGTGGGTGTTTTGTCGATTTTTCTTACCTCCCGACTTAACTTTACAGCACCGCAGTATCGATTATTTTAAAGGGGGGAACAAATCAACAGAACTGTCACGTGTTTTACGCAGAGACAAATATCCAAGTACAAGGGAAAGGATTGGTACTCTCAATCTGTATTTTACAACGATTTTTCTTTGCGGGCTATATTTTGTATTGGAAAATTCAAGAATGATAACAGCGACGGGGAAAGGGGTATCAATTTTCGTTGTGCACCGTTCAGTCGTGGGCGCACGATAAGCGTGCAGTAGTATGAGACGATAGCAGTCATTGTTATTTCATTAGAGAAGAGTAACGATTACAGCGTAGTGGACGGGTTTTATTGCCTTCCTTTTAAGCCGCGGCACGTTTTGCGAGATTAACGAGAAAGACCGTCGTCCCCAGCAGTAACCCAGCTATTGTTGAATCACGCCGCAGCCCTTACAGCTTAGGGCACGGCACACCCTCGCGCGTACCGGCAATTATTGCGTCGTTAAACCCTTTGTTGCCATTTCGAACACCTTTCGTTTTCTATCCGTCACCGATTTTTCATAGAATTTCAACGACCAGGACCTTGTGCAATTCTGCACGCACCTCATCGGTCTCTAATATTTATTGGGCAACTAGATTTTCGCCATTTGTTGATACAATCTTTTTGTAATATTATTATTACTATTACCAATATCCCTCATATGTTTCTCCTGTAAAATATTTAAAGAACAATATACTTCATCGTCGCGCAAAAATTGAGGGCTTACAATACAAAGAGCTTCCACGAAACACCATTAACCCCTGTAAAGAAAAGAACCTCTACCCAACAATAATCCCGTCCACTTTATTCTGCGCGGATCATTTTGCTTAACAAACTTGCACGCGCTCGCCAGCCCCCTTTCACCCTAGCCGAAGTGTCAATTCCCCGGCAACAATTCATCCCCTTTCTGCTCGGCGATTAAGCGGGACCTCGTAACTCGGAAAACCTGCCAACGAACCTGGAAGGCGGACCTCTGCCGGGAACAGCGTTAATCGAAACAGCCGTGTGCCGAGTTTCGCCGAGGAAACGTTCTCGCGGCGAATCGTTTGCGGTTCAGCGTGGCCACAATTATTTTCGTCGCGGTGTCGTATAAAACGTCAGCTGCAACGCTCGCGTGAGATCAAGGCCGAAACAGAGGGGGGCGAGAGGTCGAACGGGAAACGACGTGAAGGCGGAAACAGGAAACTGGAGAAAGAAGAAGGCAAAGAATTCGCTTCATGGACCCTTTTCCAAGCGTCCACCATTTCCGGTTTAGCTTGGGGCTGTTTCATTCGGACGTTCGTTGGTCCAGTGGAAAATCTTTTCTTAATGACTGTTCCTGGTCCGAGGGAGGGCCTAAGACTTGGAAACGACTAGGAGCCATTACGGGGTGGAATAAAAATTTCCTTTTTTTTTTTCTTCCTCACCGGACTACCTAGAAGCGGTCGACGCCTTATGCCCTCCTTCTTCTGCGTTTCTTTCCTCGCCGCGGTCGTAATTCATAAAGTTTTGTCGGATTAAAAATGTGACCGGACTGGCGCGTCGCTCCGGGTCTATCGCTTTCGCCCTGGATCTTTGTCTCCTCGTTCTGTGCCGCCCTTTGTGCGGTTCACCCCTATTCCTTTAACCAGGGAACCATTCGGAATTTCTTTTTTCACCCGACGTCAACTTCTATATATACGTATATATCTGATCGCGAGGCAGAAGTTTAAAGAATGTACTCTCGGTGGAACGGCGGGGGCATGTTTGAAGCAGGAAGATTCTTGATTATCAAGACTTGTTCCTTCGTGGAATAGGGAGAAGGGGGGGAACAGGGACGTGATAAATCGTCGAGTAGTTGGTTCGCGGGGCCTCCGGCGAGGAGATTACGAGCCCGGGGCGATGAGATATCGCGTGGAGCTTGGTGTAATCATAAAACTCGTCGAACGCGACCAGGGGCGAACCGTCGAACGATGTGCACGCTGTTACCCACCGTGATGCGTCGTAAAGGACGCTTCGTTAGCGCGGAACGAGGGAAAGATTAAATTCATCGCCACTTTTAAGCGAGGAAGACGGTACATCCTCTTGAAAACCTTAGACTATACCGGCCTTTGAAAGCGGACTCCTTAAAAAGTTTCCTAAGGGCGGCGTACTAGATCGTTTTTCCAGCCAAGAAGAAATAAAATCGTGCTGGGAAATTAACTGGCATTAGTAATCGCGCAGAGGGCGCTGAAGGATCTCGCGAGAACTTTAGAACGTATAGTTCTGGAGCCATGAGTACCAGAAACCCGCAAATTTCCATGCGGTATTAATTCAGGCGAGGAGGGAGACTTTGCGGTGTCGTATTGTTCGAGGAAACTTCAATGAAATATTGTAATTGTAGCCACTGGTCGCGAGCAATAGCGAGATCGTCTGTGGTTAGACATTGGATGCATAAAAGAAAATACGCAACTAAATATACGCTGGCAGAGACAACGAAAGAACCTAGATGTACGTTTTAAGTAGATGGAGCACGCGCGTGGTCAGACACCCTTCGGAACATCTTCCAGGTGTACTTGTACAATCCAGTTGTTCACGAGTGTCCATGAATCATTCGTGGAGGCTTAACTTACGCAAAGAGCGTACGTTCTAACGTACAGCTATCAATAAATCAGTTTTCGGAGCACGTTACGAAAGCAATCCTTGCGTCAACCCGTTAATCTGTTGGCCGTGATAAATCATCGCGGACCTTCTCAGCGCTTACGATCAATTTCCGGTGCCGCTCAAGTTGCGCTTATTATTTTGCTGCTCATGTAACACGCCCTAGAAACGATAACAACGTCTTTGTCACGATCAAACTCGCGCTTCAGCGTAAGCTAGCCCTTGTCCAATATCAGAACCTCGTTGATCGCGTAATCCCTTCAGCATGCACGCCGTTTCGCGTTGTCGACGCGACAGGTGTACCTTCGTAATATCACTCTTTTGCGACGTTTATTTTATTCACGGTAAACATAGTTTTTTGTGCGCCAGTGATATCGTTGTTTGTTAGACAGAGCAGGGAAGAACAGCAGAATTTTTTTTATAGAATATAAACTACTGTTATATTTATCAGAAGTAACGCTTCGTAAAGCACAATCACCCCCCATCCCCCGTGCAGAAAAAAAATACAAGGGGTAGGAATAATTGAGCTTGATAATCAGCGTCGCGAAGCCGTGCACCCCTTCAAGGAACAAGTTCAATGGAAGCTTGGTGTGTAAGCTGACTTCCTAAGCACTTTAGCGACTGAAAGACAGTAACGCCGCCGTCTCGGGGTAGCTTAATCTGTCGATAATTCCACGTCGAATTGAATATCGTTGTCTAACGGAGTTTGTCTAGCAACGACACTTTCGCCGCACCTCGTTGCGGATTTACGACCCGGCTCGATTCAGAATTCTACGCTCATTGAAGAATTTTATTTTACTAAGCATTGCATCGGTGTTCTTGCCATTAAACGAATGAAGAACGATCAGTTATGTTGAAATGCACTGTTGTCTGTTCCATGCAGGGTTAGGGTGTTTCACCAATTTAAATATTTATCTCGCCGATACTCTTTTCAGGCTTTCAGTCGCGACCGGTTCTCCCAGCGAAAGCCCATTACGGACCATTCGCCTCCGATTCTGCGGCTGACAGCTCCATCAAGCCACACTGGATGATTGGACCATGGAGAGTCTTGCTCGGTAAGAGAAGCATCTCCACTGGAATTCACGCAATTCACAATGCCTTTCAATTATTCCGTACATTCTCGGCGCTGTAACCAGGATCGAGGCTTTCTTCCATATTTTTTTCCACCCTTCGTTCTCTCGTTTACTGAAACTCGGTTACGTCACTCAGCTGACGGCGGTGCCCGTTCGTTAATAATTTTCTTCGATATTTTCTTGCCGCCCGGGCTCAAGATAGCAGCAGGTATTTCTAAATCATAGTGTCGGCGATAGAGGAAACTGGGGGCGAGAGTTTATCGCGCAATATCATCGGTTAATATCGCAATGGGTGGTCGTGGTATTAGGCGGGACACAGGGGAAGACTCCATTGCCGGCCATAATAATAACTTCCTGAATTTTCCGCCCATTGTCTTGTAAGCGTTGCAACTTGTTCGATAACTATTCCGGCCCCTGCATTATCTAACGCGACCCTAAACTCCGTTGCTGTAATGCTCCCAGCAGTCTCGAATTGTGTTCTGTTTAGGGAACGGTCGGCGATTACTTCCTATCGTCACTTTTGAAACGCGAAACGAATACGAAATTTGCAATCCAATGGAATATTGAATCCTGAGGCCGAAAGCTAGACAAAGTTTCCGGGGGAAAGTATGGTCTGGAATCGTTTGATATTCAACGCTCAGGTGAGATATAATATCGACGGAAAACGGAGCGCGGGGCTGGTGGGCGAAAGGATCGCTACATTGGCATCCGTAAATCATCGTCGTGTCATGTTTAATGCATGTTTTTCAATTGTTTCAGGGGTCACGTATTCGAGCGGCTATTCCTTCCCTATCGATTTACGGCTGGCACTGTATTGTTCGGATTGCGGACATCGTTATCGAGTTTCATGCTTTTCCTGTATCCTTTTGATCCACGAACGAGAAGCCGCGAACTTTGGAGAAAGGTACGGGACACGGATCAAACGAAATTTAGCGGCCCCGATAAACGTCCAATATGTTTCTCTGTTTTACGGTGTACGTGGTTTATTATAAGGACGCGGATAACTGTGTACAGTAGACCGAGAATACCAAGTGGACGTAAAATTCGATGGAGCGAATTTCTTTCTGCCTAATCCACTCTAAATTCAGAATAATATTTTTGAGGACATCTTTGCTTGAACAAAAGCGTTGCAATGAAACCATTGAGTTAATTTTCGTGTCGTGTACTGGCAAACAGGAGCCGGCACTATGGCCCGGTGCTTTCTTTAAATTTCCACGCGACACCGCGCCGGCGTGAGTAGGCGAGACAAAAATTTCGCGAAGTTTACCCACGGTAAATCTATTATCCGGATGATCCGATATGGAGCAACGTGCAACAGGATTCCCGCGTAACCCCAACATTTTGCCCGGCAGCATCAGAAGGAGCAACGTTATTCCATCGAAACGAGTTCCTCCTGTCGAAATTGAAAAGTCCCGCCACGGCTTCGTCTCGCGGGCACATGTTTTCTTTCAGTCTCCATGCCTTCGTGCGTTCGCGATCACTACAATTCCGTTGGCGCGACAAACTTTGGAAAGGCGGTAAAAAAATGCGTGAAGTTCCCTCGACGTCATTACCTCCCCTATCGGTAGTTTCCGAAAAATATAACTGCAGAAACGAACATTGCTTGCTCGGGGTTCGCGTGTTCCGCATTGAAATTGCGTTCGTGGAACACTCTTTCGCGGAGACACCTATACATCCACTCGCTCCTGATTTTTCTAGCGTGGTCGGCGTTTACGCGACGCAGGGTCAAGTGGCAGCCTGTTTTCCTTTCGTCAGCGCGACGCGTACACGGGTTGTGCCGCGCCAAAAAATGCAAAGTACAACGATGCTAGGTATTCAGAGCTAGAATGGCAAGACGTGTCCTGTACGTAACTCTTTCTCTCGCAGTCTCTCTAATTCCCTACGGAAGCGGATAAATGAAGGCTGAATTAGTGCGCCGCTAAATGGCAGCGCCGGCTCGTGCACCTTCAAAAGCCGCGCACGTACGCGAGCAGCGCTTTAATTAAATTTCATAATTAGTCGCGGCATGTAAGACCGTTTACGAGGTTGGCCGCGTCTTAACTCCGCCACTCATCAACCATCATGCGCCTCGATGATTGTACCCGCAAATCACATCGGCGAACTGGTCGACTCCGTTCCACGATCTTCAAGGAAAACCTGAGTGTTGCGAAGAAATGGTAGAAGAATTAAATATAATCGTTCAGCCAGACGTATTAAACTGTACCGATTGGCCGTTCAATTTCACCCTCAATCCTTTCCTAAAAATTCCAATGCACTAAATTACTCTGACTACCGACACGGGAAACATACTCTGCGCAACGGTAAAACCAGTCGAACAGTCGTAGAATGCACTCAGGAATCGGGCGGTCGTTTCAAGCCGTGGCTAGTTCGAGAAGGGAAATGTTGCCGGGAATTAGCATAACACGATTCCACGGTGCACGTAATGCAGCAACACCACGAGCCTGCCGCAGATTTCCATGGTCCATTTAAATACAATTTCTTTTGCTCGATCAAGAAATGAAACGTATACACGAGCGGGGCCTCTGTCCCGTGAACGTGTTGCTTCGCGGTGGTTTAAAGAGGCTCGCGTTAAAGCGGCCCTGCGAAGAAAAACCGAGGGATGCTGTGTCATCCGTTCCGTTCAACCCTCTCGCGCCCCTTGATAATTAACTCTGCTTTATTAATCACGACTGCCTTTCACGTGGACCGCTCGCTCGGACTCGAAGGAAGATTCTTGGCTTGAGCCGGCTAGTCAACCTCGTTACCTTTCTGTTTCTGTTTTCGCGAGAGGTCCAATTTACGCGAGGGAAGGAGTTAGTCGGTCTCGAGAACCCCTTTGTAAGGGAGTAAGCTTTCTACTTCACTGCGGAATCATTGTTACGGTGTTCGCGCGGAAGGAATTCATTCATTTCCATCGATAATTTTCAACGGAGCCAGGGATATTATTTCCGTTTTACGTACAAAAGGCGCTACCTAACTTTTAAGCCGCACAAAGAAATATTACCGCGAGAATAAATATTGTAAATGGAAATATCTGACCATTTCTTAATCTAATTATCGAACCACCGTTTATTATATTCTACAATTTCTCCGACTGGGAGTTTCAGATTCGAACAGAAAAAGCCGGAGAATCTTCGAAGTTTCCGGTTCCTGGCCGCGTTCGTGGCGAAAAGTAAACAGCGCCGTTTCCTCGCCGAGAACTTCTTCCCCGTGAGAGGTTCGCGTCGTTTTTCACCCGAGACCCGGTGAGCGATAAGCGAAGCCGGATGAAACGCCGCGGAAGATAGAAACCGAACTGCGGATCCTTCGAAACAAATGCGGGGAACGTGTTGCCTTCCGCCGAGCGCAGATAGATTCACACGGGCGGGTTTTCGGCCGGCTGAAGCGATCTGTAAACACGTATCGCCCCGGGGATTACGTGTAAGTATCGTGAACGGTACAAATAAGTGGGTAGAAACGCAATTGAACTGGACAGCTTCGGCGCACCGTCGACGGGCCAGCGTGTGCGCACACATGGATGAACTAACTGGTGAAATTGTTGGTCCACCGCTTTCAGGCGAATGCAAATGCTCTCCATTTGTTTTTCGAATAGAGCGAGGTCGCTTAAGGGGTGCTTTCTAAACGATGGAGAGAGGGTGAACTCTTGTGAAACCAATGGGGTGAACTTGTGTAAATGATACGTTGATTTTAATCGCAGCAATTATGTAATCGAGCGAGAGATTTATTTAAGAAGCCGATTATTAATTCTAGCAGCAATGAACAACATTTCCAGGGATTTCTTTTGCAATAGTAATCTTCGGGAATATAAAAATTCGACGGTGGGTGGGCGGTTAAAGGGTTGAATCGCAATGATGGCGGGGTATAGGGTGATCAGGTGAATTCCACAGGCGCGAAGCGATTTATGGGAAGCGGAGAACCGGCTGCAAAATAACACTTCCCATTCAAATCGGCAAATTAATGGTCGTTTTCATGGATTCTTTGTTTGCGTTACCCCGACAATACCTCGGTGCCGGGTTATTATTCTAAAATACTACTGCGTCCAGCGAATTGGAGCAGAGTCTGCGGAACATTCGTGCCCCGTTCTGGCGCAAAACTTTTTTCCACGAGCACCGAGATGTCTGCATTTGCAACAGAGGTTTCGCTCGTAGAAAGGGCCGTCGCGTAGCTAATCGTACATTGTTGCGCAATGTTTAAAGAGCCGAGAACTTTCATAATTTGTAACAGGATTAACAAATTCGTTTACTTTAATGATACGAATGAAAGAAAAAATTTGTGTTCGACCAAATTCATAATCGAGTTGGAGTAAAACAATTCAGCTCAAGTTTGAAAAACACCATCACAGCTATCCAATGGATTTCTTTCTTCATTTACGACGATCGAACCCGGGATCGAGAATACTAACGTGCATTAATGCCTGCATTTTCCGCCTCTGATTTATATTTTCCCCCCTATCCTACAAAGTCTACTTGAACGTACGCCGGAGATCCTACAAATATTTCATCGGCAAACTACCGTAAAAGCTTTCGCGAATTCAACAAAAGGGAATCACTGAACCTCAGATCGTCGATACGCGTTCAGTAAATCGCAATAATATTCATTTATGTCGAACGAACCGGCGCATATTCATTTGCAGGTCGGATACTAAAGGACCCTCGCCGTCTCTTTCTCTCTCCGGCGTTTTTGTATCGAAATTAATCCATGTCATCATCTAGACTGGGGGAAATGTATGGAGGAGCATTCCTTTGACAGCATCGATGAAAGGCTGCTAAAGAATCGGCGTGTATTCATTAGGAAAGGCCATCCGGCACGGAGGGTCGTGCTGTTAAAAATGAAAACGCGAAAAAATGGTAGAAAAGGAGCGGGCAAAGCTGAACACAGTCGAACCAGTCTACGATCCTTCCAAGCTAACGATTTCCATACGTTGCCAAAGTCTCGAATATTCCGGCGAATCGTTTAACTTGAATTATTCGCTCGAAATTCTCGTTGGATCCTCGAACGGCCGTGTGGAACTGCTCCTTGAAAAAGCTTCCGCGCTGGCGAGCACGCCAGCGACGTTTCTGGGGCGCGTTTTCGCAAAAAGCAAACACGTGGACCATTCATTTGTCCGGGCACAGCTATATCCACACGGTGGCCGTCCTGCTCTGTACGAAATTCTGAGCTCGTCCCGGCGAAATAATGGCAAATGCTGTCTCGCGGCGCAAAGAAATTCCTGACCCCGAACTTACAGTCAACCGGTGAAAATTCTTCGGTCGTTCGTCGATGATCACCGGAGAATCCCTCGATTGAACGATTAAATGATCAAGTTAAACGAATTGGAAATGGATCGGAAATAATTGCTGCCCCATTGTTGAACGTTCAGATAATTTTGTCCCAGACTATCCACGCATATTATTCCCGATTCCGCGTTCGAAATTTCATCCAGCGAAAATATTTTGCTCCGCCTGCTGTCAATTATGCAGAAAGCAATGGCTTTTTCGGGGCTTGCCGAGAACTCGCTCCGAAAACAAAAACACAGCTGGTGCAGCGAAGTTTCTCGCCCGTTTCCACGAACAGCGCGTCATACTAAATGCGAAGAAAATCGTCGACTT
The DNA here is from genome assembly GCA_963583965.1 of Nomada ferruginata. Classification (NCBI taxonomy): domain Eukaryota; kingdom Metazoa; phylum Arthropoda; class Insecta; order Hymenoptera; family Apidae; genus Nomada; species Nomada ferruginata. The sequence continues at coordinate 2,043,605 of OY757223.1, forward strand.
ACCTTGAACCGGCGCGTAAATATTTAGATACAGGCAATCCTCGCTCTGGTTCCTCAAATACGGCAGCAACCTCCTTAAATATTCGGCTCTTCCACGCGGCATCTTGTCACTCAATTCCGGCAACCTCTGGGGACACACCGGCCCGAACTTATCCGCCACTTTGACACCGTGCCAAAGGGCCCCGCTGACAGGCGGCATGAAACGCAACGAGTCGATCGGCGGCGACGCGTACGGAACACCACGGAACACCTCGACACCCTCTAGATGCCGATCGAGGGTGACGATAACGCCTGACAGTTCTCCGTACTTTGTCCTGACGATCCTCGAGCTGAGCTCGGCGCTGGCGGTCACCAGGATTAGGCCGAGCAGCGCCAGGATCGACGACGTCATCTTGGTTCTCGCCCTTGACACTCCGTCTCCACGCCTGCTACGCGGTCACTCGACGGGCAATCTCATCTCTGTTTAATATCTTAGCCGCCGCCGGAGGCTGGAAGTATCGCGATCGTGTCCATCTCGCCGCCAGGAGGTTCTGAACTTCCTCCAGGATGCATCAGTAGGCGGCGAGCAGCGTGGAGATTATTATGGAGCAACCTTTTTTGCCGTTTAATCCAGATTCAATTCGGGGGACACTCTCGCGTCATTCTTGAAATAATTCAAGAATGTATTCGATACTATTAGCGAAAGCTGATGCAGTTCGGTTCGGCAGGTCGCTTCAGCTTGTTCGTTCAGAAGCTGCTGACGGCACTCGGCGAGCAGTCAACGCGGGTTCATAGATATTCTCTAGTCAGCGTTCCGAAAAGTAAATACCCCGAGTGCTGGCAGCAGAATTATGCTTCTGTCGAGTTCGATCCCGTTCCTCGACCGTGCGATGCACGTCGTAAGAACAGTCTTCTAATTCCGATCACCGTCTCTAGTCATCAGCCTTCCGGAAAGTGGACTGGTACCTTGAACCCGGGCTTCTGGCAGTCCGAAGGGTATTGCGGGATTTACAGGAACACGATCTCGTTCCGGATAGCGTGCTTGATGTGGCGGTAGAAATAAAAAGCGCTAGCTCTAATGATACCCAGGAGAAAGCCACGGCTCCGGTGTTTACCGGTTCGCTTCATCCTTACGAGCTGGAGCAGATAGGAAGGCACCGGGAGCCGTGGAATCGCATTCAACGTTCTACCGTGCTCCCCCTCTGTGAAACTCTGGACGGAGCAAGATTCGCGAGCAGGCCTCCTTTCCGCTATCACGCCGACATTCTACCGGTCTGTCGCAGAGATTGTAAAGGGAAGCCCGTAGGAAATTGCTGCACCACAAAGGGATCACAGTCCAGGGCGATATTTATCCCAAAAATCTAAGTAACCTCTACCGTGCACCGCGCGTAGACACGAACTGCGATCCATCACTGACGGTTCGCGAAGAATCGACACCGGATCACTGTCGCACTCTGTAAATTTCCATTGTGCCCCATCTCGCCCACCGTCTACATCAGACGGCTCTCATCCCTAGGGATCGCTCGTTCCCTCGAGCATTGACGGCGCAACGGACCGGTTCGAGGGACGCCTGGGGCGAGTTTCAGAACCGAAAGAACGCGTCCCTTGTTTCCAGCGGATGCTTGCAGCCGGAACAAGTCGCGCGGATGCACGCAGCCCTGGTGCAGACTAGGTAACCGGACCCGGAACGACACACGCGACGACACTGAACCCGGGCACACTCTCTTCGAACACTCGCCGCACTTCTGGAACTCACGCGACGATCTCTGCGACACGTGGTACACCTGACGTACGTGACCTGATCCGCGGCTGGATCGCGAAGATCGCGCACTGGGAGCTAGTGGAACGCGCTGGACCACGGAGGGCGATCTTTCCGTCGCTTGTACCTCGGGCAGACTGGCGTTAGGCGATGCTGCTCGCATGGAGTTGCGCATGCCCCGCGCAAACGCTGCCCACACCGTTGGGGATGTGGGCGGAATTTCACGAACACGTCGATACGGAAGGACGAAATCGATGTTGACCGGGAAAGCTGGTTCGAGTCTTGGAAAACTGAAGGAGGGTCTGTCGGATTCGAGCGGCAATGTCACGAGCGAGGAAAAGCGTAGACGCAATTAGCACGATTGGCCGGATGCAGTGTGTTCCGGTGCGGTGGATTGTTTCGGCTGTATGGTTGGTCATACGCTTCGGAGGATTATTTGTACTTTAGTTTTTTTGTTGCTTTTTTTATATGGGACAAAAAAGGATTCGCGTTGGAATATCTTGGAGGCTTTATTGCGCGCAGCATTTAAAGCAGATCAATGTCAAGTGAAACGAGAAAGATTTTCAGAAATTGGGGTATTTTTTTAATTCGCTGGCTTCACGGGTATGTCGAGCGTAATCACATTCGCGTTGCATCGATCCTTTTTCACCAGTACTACTGGGTCCATTTAACTGTTTGCAAACAAAACCTAATATCTCGTGTATGCTGTCGTTGATTATATTGTAAACACGAGCAGATAGTGTTATACGGCCCGTCAATCGTCCCCCATACAGTCGCCCGTCCACCCGCTCCCAATGAAAGCAAAGCGTGTAGAAGTTTATTGCCCTAATTCTCGCGTTACCCCATCGAAATCGACATTCGTGGATGAACTGTACAGTCTCTTCGCTCGCTCTCCTGCTTTCGCTTTCTTTTCCTCTACCTCGTAAAATCACCGACTGCAGCGAAACGAGAGAAAGATTGATTGCCTTGCAAATCGGCGGACGTTTAATGTAACACAACAATGGCTATCTGTGGTTAACGAGGTAACGTAGAGCGTGCATCGAAAGCGGGTCGCTTTAGACCCTTCAATCTCTCCATACCCTATACTGTATACGCCTAATAATAGTTACATGCGCGCGAACGCTGATGAAAATCTATTGCGAGTCGATATCGCAGTCGCGGGGCATTGTGTGCTCCTTTGAAATTCTCGGGCACCATTGTTATATTGCCAAAACTTGAATCTTAAATCGTTATCGGGGACAAAGTTGCTCGGATGGGAGGGCGAAACGTTGGACGATTTAAACGGCCCACCTTTTTATCGTCTCATCCGATGGTCCAACTTCGTTTCTATCGTTCGATCTGGCCTTAAATTTTTGGTTATCGTTCGTTCCTACTCGAAGCAAACGATAAATGAATCGTTGCAGGTGCACAGAAGCCCCATAAGTCACGCTATTACGCGGATCATCTCGAACGAGGGGAAACAGTCGCCCCGATGCGAAATTGGAGTATCAGCCATCCAGCCGGGGCAAACTTTTTAACGAGAATTTCAGAGAAGAATGACTGGGAGCGCGGTCGGTTTCTTCGAAAAGTTTCGCGATGTACAACGCCGCCTCGTCTTCATACTTCAGCCGGCGTAGTTATCCTCGTTAACAAACTTCGACGCACGTTAAGCCCCATTTTAGAAACAGAGCGTCACAAGCTTTTTTTCCGACGACGGGACCTACGTTAGACACGCAAAATACCTTTGAGAACGATGCTGCGAGGAAAATATGATCCGCAAATTGATTCGGCTGTACCTTGAATTAATTAATTTTGACAGAGGAAACGAGAATTTTGTCTACAAAGTTTTGTTAAAGAAATATGCACGTTGATTGCACGAAAAATCGAGAACGACCCGGAATATTAAATTTAAGAAATAATCAGAGAATTATATGGAACGTCGATCAATTGATTAAACAAAATTGGGAAATCTGTTTGTCAAATATATGTACAGCTACCGAAATGTGTATCAACGGTGCTATCGTCGCCGTGAGATGTTCCGACGATTCTAGATGTCCCGTACGATGCTGTTTACTTAACGTTGAGATAACGAGGCCGAGAGTGGCTGTTGGACGAACCTTCACGAATTACCAACTTAATTCTTCCGGGCACGGAGGCACGGAATGCATTTAACGTCGTAGTCCCCCCGACGTGATGTTCTAGTGCGTCAACTTTGCCAATGCTATTAACTCGTATCCTAAGGCCAACGTCAAGCTTTCCCGTTGCTCCTAATCGCTGGGGCGGTGCAACCCTGCGTGCCGTTGCTCGTCGAAAGCAATGCGTAATTCAATGAAGCTTCCGTTCCTGAGACGTTGCTCCGAGGGATCAACTTTCTCTAGACAGACCCGATAGCGTGCCGATAGTGTGGTCGTAGCGAGAATGAAATCGACGGGGAGATGCCTTGAAAGGAAGGATTAAAAGTAGCGAATATTCCTTGAAATTAAACCACAGATCACCCCACTGGCTTTAGCACGGCGTTTATTTTATTTTCCGTGCCATTTTACTTGACTCCGTATTTTATTTTGCTCATCACTATTTAGTAAATTGACTCCCCGATTGCCGTTTAATAATAGTTGAGTAGTTTCATTAGGTGAGGATTTAGAATCGCCTGAAGACGTTTCACAGGCGTCTCTGCTGAGATATATTTCATCCGTTTACTGCTACGTTCCGTAATAAATTTCATACAGTACATTCGACCCGGTGTCAGTGGCACGTATACAGTTTTCGCGCTACTAAAAATCATAGCCACAGCAAGGATCGACCTATAACCGCAATCCACACCGCACACTCGAAGAAAAAAGTTGTCGCGGAAAATGTGTAATTATACTTTGAATAATAAGTCGAATGAAATTCAGCGCAGCTTAATCGTGGATGATGTGTTCGTCTGGATACGCTAAAAAATCAAAAGCTCTGGCTGTCTAGCCGTGCCTTTCACGCCGATTAGCGAGCAAGCCCTTTTCGAGGCTGTTCAAAGCCAGAAACACAGTTTTTTTACGGACGTCGCGCGGATGAATGTCGCATAAAGGGCCAACGAGGACGTGTGCCATTTTCGAGATTGGGATTCACAACAATACGCCAGTCGACACCGATCAACGGAAGCTGAAATAATTCTGTACCACTAGGTTTCGTCGATTTATTAGATCAGCTAATTGCACCACAGAAATTGATCGATACCTCCGTCTGGCACACTTGTCGATTGCAAAATATTAAATGGGAAATGAAACTCTCAGAATTTACCAAATATTTCCAAATAAGCTGCTCCAATCAAACCTATTCGAAGAAACTGTATATTGTATAAAAAACCAAATTGCCCACCGGAGATTGCAAAAGATATTCAAGTTCTCTGAAAAACGAGTAGCCTTTGAAGATCGCAAGCTACGCAAGTCGCTCGAGAACTTCCGACAGATTCGAATCGTTATGACTTATTCACTGCCACCAAAATAGCCTGTCCAACGAGCCTCGCCCATACAAAGAAGGACCAAGCGAGCGGAAGAATTTATCCGAACGTGGTTCATTTCAGGCAACCAGGACCCTTCCATAAGGATAAAGGACCTGTCCCAGAAACGGACAGTTCTTTACGAGGCTCTTTGGTGGCACCGTTTCGCGGCTGCTGCGATCGATAGAGGTTTAAAGCTTCTTCAAATCTGCCCGTCGCCACCGTCGCATCACCGATGATTAATAAAATTCGTGGAAGCAGACGGACCTTTAGTCACCCGTCTGAATAGACGTGAGAAACCGTGAAGATGAAATCGGAACGAAAGAATTGGTCCACTTGATCGATAAGATTCTTTCCTCGTTCCTTTTCCTCCCGAATGAACCTTCTCGATGAACGATTCGTCGTATAGATTACGGGCAACTGTGTTACGTTTTGAGAGCCGATACCTTGCTTCCCGTCTCGAAGGGAACTCATGAAAGTTTCACGACAATTTATCGACTGCTCGGGGAAGGATAGATAGCGTCAAACTGTTCATCTATTGTCCCACGTTTCGACCGGTGACCATTCCGTCGTCCATCACTGACCCTCTTTCTCCCTTTTTTTCTACAGACAGCGATGTCCCTCGCGCAGACAGGCATAAATTAATTTCGTCGCGTGCGTTCGATCGGCCAGGGTGTACAGATCGTCTCTACTAAATTCGCTACTCGACGACAGCGGCGTTGTACCGGCGAGAAATTCCTTGCCCCGTCGAAAAATTTGACTCGGGAACACAAATTGTCCGAGCAATCGAGATTTAAGTAAATGGAAAGACGGTCGAGAGGTCTGGCCAATGAAAGGAATCTCTTTTTCGCCGGGTTCAATCGTGAAATCGCTGAGAACGCGTCCACGATTCATCCGCAATTTCTTTGCTTTGGCAAGGGTTCGCGCGTGGTCGGGGTTAATCCAAAATCTGGCCAGGCGGAAAACTAATTGCAGAGCGGACTGAAGGGTCGCTATTATGGTTTCTTGAAAACGTGACCGGTCCATACGCTCTTTTGTGCCAGTGTTTCGACGCAAATTTTCTGACCTGAATACTTCCACGTGAACGGAACGATCGAATGGGCGGGGGGAAAGGTTCGACAGGTTGGAAACATCGTGTCTGGCTTCGACAGAAGCCGCGTAATGATCGTGGAACAAACTTTCCTGTATCCAGGATAATATCCGCGTAATCCATCAAAATCATGCGGGACAGACGACGTTCCTTCGTGTCGAAATTTGTCTTCGTTTTGTTGGCAAGATGGATTAAAATCGACGCACAGCTACGATCGGTTCTATTTCGTTGATGTGTTTACAGTTTGTAGGTTTTTTTTTTAGGAAACGGAGGATAAAATATCCCGGGCACATCGTTCTCCGACAATAGAGCGATATTCTAGTTCTTTATGGAAACATTTCCCTGAAAACGATTCTCCCACGTACCGTCCTCCGCTTATGAAAACACTTTCAGGGCTTTTCCGTGACGACACGACCGACAAATCGGGAATAAGATTATTCTCCCTTGGTCGTATCCTGTTTCCCCTCGCCCACGAGGCTTCTATTTATGTCCCCACTCAATTATCAAATTTGAGTTCCTTCGTTGGCGATAGATATTTTTCTACATCGATCAGCGACGTCGTCTGGCGGCGGGACACGTGCGAATGGAGCTCGAACCTGTGACGCAAAGGGTGGGAAGGTAAGGAACGTTAACGTCGAGACTGTTATCGCAGGAGTTGACTGCTGCTCGATAGTTGTACGGCGAATAATACGAGAAGATCCAGGTGATCCTAAAAAAAAAAATTCCGTGAATGAAAGCCTTTCTCCTTCCTTTCATCCGTCGTGCGATACTACCTGTTACGTTATACCGACTTTGACTATTTCCTCTCGGATTCAGTGCAAATGGAAATCGTTATCATTTGACTCTATTTTATATCCGTGAAACGTTTCATCTAGGAAAATAGTGCTGTGATTTATCCCTGCGTTGGTCTTGATTTTTTCCTGTGTGCGTGGAACCGAGGTCCGCCATGGAAGTGTAACGCCAGCCAGGTAAAAACTATCTAAAGGAATGAATGTCGTCGGCTGCCGTGGAAACCCATCTCGCCGGGCGACAGAAAATAATGTAACACCTGTAAAACACCCCGGGGATTATCCAAGGCGGAGCGACGCGAAGATGAAATAAGAACAACCGGGCTCTGGTGTACCTGGAGCAGCGTGCATGTATATCTAGAATGTTGAAAGGATAGCTACAGTGAAAAACATGGCCGCGGTAGGAAACTGCGGGTCCCAGCTAATCCATGAGAAATCTTTCGTAAACGGACAACACAGCCCTCGGCTTTTCCCGCAACCCCTCCGTCGTAGCTTGCGGGAAAATACTTTTCCCTGTCGGCAAATTAGTTGTACATAAGTACAAAATTGCCAGATATTTCTCTTTACTGAAACGTTTGGTATTATGTATTTTTGATTGATAAATAGATTGTTTGGGTGTACGTGGATAAACGTACATTGTGCATTGGATTGTGTAGACCTGGAGACAACATCGATTCCCCATTGGACCAGGTTCAATCAGTCTCAAAATTCAACTAGTTCGATCCTATCGTTCCGTTGGTTCACCATCGATTGGCTAGATGAAACACGATTACCCGGCACACGCCTGTTCTGCCTCTGATCGCACGGACCTTGAAATCCCATCAGCTGCGGGTTTTTGGCTGATTCGTCGGCCGAATCGGATCTGTTTTGATGCCTCATCTACGTTTACGCTTCTAGACTTGCTTATCGATAGTTCATGGATATATTTACGCCGTCTGTACGCAAACACATTTATATACAAAACGGTATACACACCATTACAATGTAGGCAAAAGTGAAATTCTGACACTTTGGTATAGAACTCGTTGGACATTAATATTATGCAAAATGGTTTTCTTGGCGCCCTCTTCTTCATCAAACATTGGTACTGATGTCGGTGGAACATTGGTAACTTTTGCTCTTGCACATTACATTTTTTATCTAAAACTCGATAAGCCAGATTAGCACGAAATTTAAGTTATATTCCCCCCGGGTGCTCGCCATGTTCTACGATTTTTCAACGGCGTATCTCGAGCAGATCCGAATCGAGGCGATCGCTATCGATGCGTGAAAGCTTGTAAAGAGGGTAAAGTATAACACGCTCGGGGGGGCCAGGCCTCTGAAAGGTTCGCAACCCTTGTCTTTTCCTACCATTCACCCCTTCGGCCGAGGAACCGGCGTTTCTCGTCAAGATCGACTGTCTATTCGTCAGATCTGAATGCTTTATAGTCCAGGCACGAATTCTCCACGTCACACTTCGACGGCTTTCTTCCCCCGAATCTCTTTCATCCGTCCCTGTCCCTCTCGAAGGTCTACCCACCCTCGAAACGTCTTCCGTGCTTCCCCCCTCGGCGACGAATCTCGAACGTATCTACGATATATCGAGAGACTGGAGCTCGTTGGTCTTTTCGCCCGTGATTAATTCGCCCTGGGTATCGAAAAGGAAAAAAGAAAATCGATACAGAGGGGGGTGGGTGATGGAGGAGCGAACGTCGTCTCGTTCGACGAACTTTGAGGGCGACTTTTAACCCAGACCCAGCTTCTCGAGCCCTGATTTTTGTATCTTCATTTTCATTGTATTTTTGCAGGAGAAATGTGTGTGAGACGGGGTATTAATTTTCCCTCTTTCTTAATTGAACTATTTATTGTCAACCTTCGTTGTTTCTCGTAGCAAACCGAATTTAGATCCACCAGTGAAAATCTAGCTTCGAAATTTCGGACAGCTTCCCTCTCGATTCAGTTGGAAAACAATGATTAAAACGTCCCTCGTGTCTTATATTCTTCTTCAAAGATTCAACCCCATAAATGAATCCGAGTTTCACGCGAGATCTTTGCACATGAAGCAGCTGCGTTGAATAAAATTTTGTCCCAGGGGGTGCTTTCAGCGTGCACGAATTTATGCCCTCAATTTTCCCCTGCGCCCGTTTCTTCTCAATTTCATCGGCCTCGCCCGAGTACAAGTGTCTGTCTAGAAAACAGACAGGACTCTTCAGCAACCTTTTTCACCCCATCGAGGCTTGATCAAACTCGTGGCATTCAACGGTGCAAACAAGACTCATTTAACTTCATCCCCTGCCGCGTGTCCCTTAGCCGATGGTAAACAAGCTCAAAGATTGCTGTCCGTCAAAGGGATGGAGAGTTCGCAACGAGGATCCGGCGATGGTAATTTTGCTTTGAGGGCGCGTGAAGTATTTATTCACGCAACTGACCATCCCTGATTCCCCACGACTCGGAGCAAAGACAAACGACCCCCGGAGAAATCTAACTATTTGGATTTGCCTTTGTTTAAAATAACTTCAAACAGTTGCTGCTGATTTTCTTGAGCCAGCTCGTGGAATACCTAATGAATTCTGAACGGGGAAAAAATGTACTGAACGGTCAGTTAATAATTTCTGTCGAGACAGAGGGGACACAATGCTAGAATGGAAATACCTAATTAATCCTTTAAGCGGTATATCGCAGTCGGGAATAGAAAATATTTTCTCAGTAGGGAGAGGCAGGATGAGTTTCTGGAATGAGCAGGCCATTCCGGAAGATGGCTCAATTCCCCTAGGAATCGGAATGTATCGCGAATAGACTGTTTAGATGCTACGAGATATTTATCTTCATCTCCTGATAGTTGGTTTCCCCTTATCGATATCACGGAAAACAATGCAGCATTCTTCTTCGATCCAGCGAAGCATCTGGAAAGTGTTAGAGGTCCAAGGAAATGTTTTGAATTAATCTCAGCCCCGAATACAGTGCACAATACTTAAAACAACAACAACAGCAAAAAACAAACAAAAAGTAGATTAATAAGACTAGAAAGTCCAGAACGAATTAGGCGTCAACGATACCTGAAAATCGACAGCTGCTTCTAGTTTTCGCAGGTATGTAAGCGTTAATTAAGCGATCTCTTTTAAAAAGAGGGACGATCGATTGTTCTCACCGAGCGTTTTACGTGGCGTTACATGAATCCCATCGAAACCTTTGTCCCCGTGGAGGGGCCCGGCGCTTTCGTTGGTCTTGCGCTTCCCCGTTGCCCGAAGTAAGTTCATTAACGTGAATGAGATGTTTCTGAAGAGGAGCCACTCATCGGGGAACGCCTCGTGCCACGAGAACACCTCTCAAAGCCTTCTTATCGTTGTTTTAACACGTCGTTACACGCTGGGAACGGTGTACGTGGAAAATAATTCACGGCTGAACTTTTCCAATCTACTTTGTCGTGATTTCGTTAAGCTTCCGCGTATATTTATCGTGCCATCGGGGCTGCAACTGTTTGAAAGTCAGTGCTTCTTGAAACGATCTTGCTTAAGTGGCTGCTGCGTCAGGCAGAGGCCCCTGTTTGCCTTAGATAGTAGCCAGACAGGAATATACACGGGTAAGAAACTGTTTGATTTTCTGACAATTAATTGAAGCTCCTTTCGACCGTGCACGATTCCGTCGGGGTACTTCAATTATCTTAATCTCAATAAACAGACGGTTCTAGTTAGCCGCTGTTACATTTAGTGCGTACACACTTCTGTGTATGCTAATCCCAGTACAGATGGAACATTTAACCGCGTTCTGGGTCGAGGTTTAAGGCGCGTGTAAAATTAAATTGCATTCAGCAAAGGAAAATCTGTTTTTAATTAATGCACAAGAGGGGGTTGTACGTTCGGAAGAAATGTTTGAATAGTTCTTGGAGCAGGACTTTTCCTTTTTCTTCCTTTTTTAAATAGGGATCGAAGGAAGGAAGTTTGGTTTAAATAGTCGTGCCGCCTGCTACCGAAAATAAAAATCACAGCTTGTAAGACCGCCACCCGGCGGCGCTTCACTACTCCACGCGTTGTCGATTTAATTTTAGCACTTACACTCTCAGTGTAGACTCAGTTCACTCGCGAGTTCCATCGAGGCGTAACTGAGTTTACGTGCACGCAAAAATCTACGTCGCGACGTTTCCTCGACGTTTCCGGGTGCCGGATTGCGAGTCTCATAGTTTGGAATCAGGCTGCTTCTATTTTTTTTTTATCACAGTGCTTTTAATGATATGTAAGTGCTTTATTTAGGTAAAACGTGATGCAACATTTGCGACGGTTTACTGATATAATTTTAAATATTGAACGTGGGTGAACGTGCTCGTGACTGCCATCTTTTGAAAGCAAAATTATTCTATTTTTTTTCACGGAGAGATATTTCTCTGGGATACCATGGAGGGTCCATATCTTGTTTGCAATTATAATTCAAGGTTTCCATAATTGCTATATAGGCCACCGATGAATTATTATGGACATTCAATGGATAATTAAGAAATAACAATTTCTCTCTTTCCGTGTCATTCCTTGAGAAACGCCGAAAGACTGTGGCCAAACCGAAGCCGGCACAGCGTGGTCCAAGAATATCCTCGCCGTTCGAGGCCTGCAAGGGCAGCCAAAAGTTCAACATCCTCGACGAAAGCAGCGTTCCTCCACAAATCTCGTACGCCCTAAATAAAAAAGTAATAAAAAATCAGATCTTCGTTAGAACGGCATTCTAGCTTCGCCCTCCACTCAACTTTTTCCAACCGCATGCGTCTACTTCGGAACGAAAAGAAAAAAAATCATTTCAGTGCAGAAATAGCAGCGGAACGTAGCTGTCTAATCGAAGGGAAAACTTTGTCTCGAATTCGGGTGTTTACCCGATTGAATTCAGCCGGGAAGTTGCTTGCCTGGAAATTATCTGTAAACGCGTCACGTGTCCGCGAAAGCATGGCGGTTGGTTAAAAAACAATGAAACTGCAAAAGATAGGGGGTGAGGGTTGAGAGGGGGCTGTTACCCGGTGGACGATCAGCCACTATGCAAATTACGGGTATTCATAATCTAACGCTATTGACCGCTTTTAAGCGCGCGTTAAAGCGGCCCCCAGGTTTTATTTCACGCCGCGTAATTCGGTTTCGCAGCGTGCGCCTGCCGCGCTTTTTCCCCGTAAATTTCCCCGAACGATTTTCACACCGTGGAAATAATTCGCGCTTTTTCGACGCGAGCTTTTGAGTCCAATGAATGGGGCAAATTGAAACTCTTCTCCCACCCTCCCCAACGCCCCTTTAAACTAGATTTCGTTCCCCCATTCCTTGTTTATTAATTCCACTCGCTTATTCCCTTCGTTCGCTATGTACTCGAGCGAATTTCTTCTACCGCGAGACTTGTAATGCTTCAAGATCAACAGATCCCCAGTTCTCTTGATCTTATGTAAATATTTACATAAATTTTACCTTCGTTGGGAATATCGCTGCAAAGGGAGATTCGACGCGCGTCACGTGGTACAAGTTAAAACGGCAGCCCCCGTAAATCATCCCAAGAAAGAAACTCTTGGAGAAACAGCGGTGGAAAATGGCGAGTTCTGGCCGCGAACGTGCGCGAAGTTTACCAACACCAGGAACGTTCTATTTGGGTCGAAAATAGAGCGCTCTCGGGCCCCTCTCTGTCCCTCCAGTCGTGTACGTGCGTTCACCCTTGTTCGGCCCAAGAATATCCCGCTGGAGGACAGCGTTGAGTGCCTTTCCTTGCCTTGTAATCGGCGACGAAAGCGAAACCGCAGTTGCTTCGAAGTCAGTCACCTATTTACAGCAATCCCGACCGGAACGTCCACTCGAAATTATAATATTCTTGGTGAAAGTGTTGTGCGATAGAATCTCAATCAAAACCAGTGACTTCTAAACAGTGAGAAACTTCTGCAAAGCTACTCGTTAGGGTAATAATAATTGTGAAAATGTGACGATATCGTGAAGGAAGAAAATTGTGTGAAGTATCAACGAACGTAATCGTCAATGACGAAAATGTGAGGCACGCGTGCACGTGGTGCCAAAGCCGATTCACCACAGATTTTGGCACACCTCTGAACGTTCTCTCGCGTGCACAAGAGTACGACGCCCAGCGTAGGGATCTCCCCCGCATCCGGTGCAGGAACGGAAGTGGCAGGAACGTTGAGAAATTATTTTTGCCGTGGCTCGGTTCGGAGGCGGTCCAGAAGAAGGTCGACCGGGGAAAATTCATTGCCACGCTTTCCGGCCGCTCGACTGTCGAACAAATGTCGAGGATGCTGCGTCTGGAGCTGGTGGGTCTCGTGTTACTGGCCTGCACCCAGATCCTCACGGAGCATCGGGACTTCTTCGAGGCTGGATCGCAGTTCGGCTATCACACCAGGTTCCACGAACCCCCGGAACGTTTGACCAGGGAGGTGCGCGTGAAACAGGGTCGTCTGAGAGGAATCGTGGTGCAGCCGAGGACCAATCACGATCTGCAGCCCGTCGACGTGTTTCTGGGTGAGTCCTATACGCTCTTGGTGCCGCAACGAAATCAGATCTTCCCAGGAAAATATTGCACAGCTAACAAATTGTGGCTTCGAAACGAAACGAATGTCTAACGATGCCTAGAATTCGCTCGGACGCGCAATACTGAAGCTCGATCGATCCCACTCAACCGTGGCGAAACTCTTTCGGTACCAAAGTCGCGGCTACATCCGAGAAAAAAAATAGTCGGAGGGCGAAAGAACCCTCTATCAGCCGAAGAGTCAATCAGACCTATTGAAATCCGTTCACAATCATCGTTTAACATAGCGTGCAGGAAGTTTCAAAGTTTCGGGCCCAATCACGCGCCTCCGTCGACGGATCGAGGTCTGCCAGACGAACGGGAACGATAATACAGAGAGACCGGTGCGATTTCCAGCTTCCGGCTGTCGATACGGCGAAGTTCGGTCAGCGAGGGAAACTTTGCTCGCAGCTGCATCAGTTTCCCTCTTCTCTCTCTCTCTCTCCCTCTCTCACTCACCCTGTCAGACTCTCTGTCCTTCTATCTCTCTCTGTCGGCCGCTATGTAGCATTAGCCACGGTGTATCCGCGCCTCGAGGATCCCGATACGTCAAAGGTTCCAAAACGAGAAGCACGCCGGCTATTTCGGGAATAGACGTGCCCCGCAGCGGCGGTTCCTGGTCGCGTGCGCGCGTGCAAGCTCGCTGGCAAAGCAGTATCGAAGCGGCCATGCACTTTCCCGAGTTCTCCTGACATTCCTTGGCACCGGACATTCGTTTTCGAGAGCACTCGCACGTGCAAGGGTTCCCTTTCGGGATAAGTAGGATAGAGAGGGACGGCTGGAGCTTCGTCGCATCTTTTTGAATTTAGGCAAGTTTACAAATAACGGCAGAGCATCTTCCTGTCTCTCCCAAATAACTTGAGTAAACACGGAACAAGCGTGAATCGCAAAGAATTAATTTCGGAATAATGGAGTGTTTTAGGAACGCCGCGAATGCCATAAACTGTTATAATCGGTGGACTGTCTAAACGCGTTAAATTTTAATACCCTCATCGGCCAGCTTTCGAGCGTGCAAGTTATTACGGGCTCGCAGCATACGAAGTTCCACTTTCGAACTATAAGAACAAACTTAATTACCCGATGGAACTCTCGCATTAAAAGATGGGCCGAAGTTGGCGAAGGTAAGCGGAAACGTGGACCGGTGGACCGACCAAATTCGAACAGAAAGCTTCTTATTACCGATTAAAGTGCAACGATGAACAGCTTACGGTGAATTGTGCCCAGCTTTCAGCTCGAAAGCTGTAGATCGTCGCGCGACCTATGGCATTTTTTTCACCGGCGACGTAGCGCAACCCTTAATTCGAGACGTTCGTAACGAAGATTTTCGATTTGTACTTGCCAGACTGGCCGGTTTAATATTTTACGTAGAAAATCCGCTGGCTGGGGAATCCAATTTACCCTGAAATGGGATAAAATGGATCGGCTGTGATCCTTGCCACCGAGCTGGAGCGTGTTAACAGACCGAACGCGATCAATTTAATCGATTCGCTCGCGGCGCAATAAAACTTTACGGTGATTGCCTCACGGCGACGATTCGCGCCGGGAATCAGCTCCAAACTTTCTTCCCTTGGTGCACAATAAGAATTTCCGCCAATGTTTCATGCTGTAACTGGACTCGGCAATAATAGTTCACTCGTTTATTTTCACTTTTTATTCTTGGCACAACTATCTTGGAATCGACCCCGTAAATATTCAATAATTTATAATTACCAATGCAAACGAGAATCGTATTCTCGCGTTTTTAAATATCAAAATGAGGAATAAAAATTCTGTAAGCCTGTCAATTATTTAGTAAATTACTGTCCACGGTTTGCCGAGGAGTTTGCCAATTTGCCACTCCAAACTTCCTCGAAATCCCATTAAATTACATTTCACAAAGCAACCAATTGCCAGTGAGAGATCAAGATTCCACTTAACCTTCCAGGAGTCCCTTACGCTGAGCCTCCAGTGGGTTCCTTAAGATTCTCACCCCCGAGATCGCCAGAGCCATGGCGCGGTGCGAGACAATCGCTGGAATTCGCCCCTGTGTGCCCGCAAGTGGTGCCGAATCTTCGTGACGAGGTGAAACCAGTCAGATACGAGTACCTGGAGAAGTTGCTACCGTACCTGAAGAACCAAAGCGAGGATTGCCTATACCTGAACATCTACGCGCCACATCAACCCGAAGGTAAGCCAACCGAGATTAATTGTTTCTGAGACGGTTCGACATCGAGTTGAGAAGCAGTTGGGGAATCGATCGGCCGATTAAAACGATTCCACACGATTCAGAAAATCGACAGACCGATAGACGTTTCGGCCAGATATTATTCTTGGTTTCGCCTGTTCATTACTTTAGTATCCAGGCGTCGATTCCTCGGATGAGCTCAAGATTTACGACGCGAAGGGTATATTTCTCGCCTTACCGCGGTTTATGGTCCACGGTTATGGCTGCTAGACGACGCAGAAGGGAGACCCGTGACCAATAACACCGCGGCACGGGTGGTTCTTTAGGGTTGTAAAAAAAGGGAGAAACTCGAGGCAGTAAACAGTCATCCCGGCTGTTTTATACTTGACACCGTGCCAGGAAAATAAGAGAGGCGGGCGACGGTGCATCGAAGGCCTTTATCCAAAAAGACAATTAGGGAACAGAGCACTTTTAGCTGCGTTCAATCTACTTTCGGCGCAGCCTAATTTCGAGGCCGTGTTTAACTTTCCCCCGACGAAATTCTGGGTCTGTGCACAGTCCCGTGTCCCTTAATCATGGTCAATTTACCTCTGTCAATTAACCTCTCCATATAGTAAAATTACGAACGGTTCCAGATATCGAAGCGTGCAGACGGTTATTCTTCACCTGGATTCAACGAATTCTCTGGAAAGAACGCCTGAGATATTTTCAGCCGAGTTAATTCTTTCCCCCGTCGACAGTACGCTTTTCTCCAATGTTACCGTGAAACAGTTTCTTTTTAACATTTAACTTTTGTCTAAATTCCTGCTGTGTAAACTCTTCTTTATTTGTTTCATGTAAACTTTGAAGGAGAAATCGTTGGGGGAATATTACCGTAATTGAAAAAAACCCAACCGCCATGCGCGTTTCCGAGTATGGTTCCCGAAATTGTGCCTGGGCGGAAAATGCGCCTGGTTACGCGGAGCACGCGCATTCAAACGATACCCTTTGTCACGAATTTTGTCGCATTCACCGGTATAGCAGAACCGTCAAATGCACGCTTTGTTTTCCCTGAAATGAATCGAACGCACACGAGGGGACACTTTGGGAAATGTCCCCGTGTATTATTCTTTATCAAGCACCGCAATAAACCGCGAACAGAATGGGCCATAAATTGTCCCCCGGCAAATAAGAAGCAATATATTCAATTTTCTTCCACGCTCGACGGCGCCGGAAGTTTCATATTAAAATTAGTTGCAGCGGATGTTGCTTTTGAAGCTTGCTTTAGAAGCCTCTTTGTCGAAGTCGCGCGTACGCACCGTGGAACATATCGTTGTGGAATAAATCCTGTTCCGGAAAGGGACGCCAATCGATTGTCAGCCGAGATTACAGAGCATGGAATATATTTCATTTTAACGTTTTAGCAATGCACATTTTTATATCTCGATTGGCGTGTGACGTCTTTCAATATTGCGTTGATCCGCCGGTTGTCGCAGATTGAATTATTAGAACGGATTAATAGGAATGCGAATACATTAAATCACGATTGGCAAAAGGAAGGGGTAGTAATCGCAAATGATCGCCGTCGAATAATTTCGTGCAGCCCGTTGATGCGCTTTCGGCAAACACAAACGTAACCTTCTGTCCACTGAATCGAGAAGCTAATTAAAAGTAATCCCCGCGTTCGCGATGAGCCGTTAATTAAGGGGAAAAAAGGAACGGAGCCGATTATATACCCTGGAGGATTACTACAGATTTTCTTTCGCCCCTTCTTTCTTGAGCTTCCCCCCCTATCCGCACTTTTCATGCTTTCAGCCTGTTTGCTTCCCGGATAAGGGTGAAAATTAACTAAAGGAAGGTGTGTTTCGCGGCAATGGGCAAACATTATTGTCTGTTTGCGCCGAGTTTCACCCTCTGCCACGGGTTGAATAAACATAATACGGCAACCAGGTCGGAGACTTTAAATACCATTATGGAAAATCGATGAGTCGCAAAATGAGAGACATATATTTTTGTGATTGACTCGAAACGAATTAACCTGTGGTATAACTGAGTGGATTGAAAGGACAGTCGGTAGTATTGCGCGGCGATGTAATTTCTGACCGGAGGCAAACATGTTTATCAACGCGTTGAGGGTTTCGTAATGAGGGGTCGTAAATTACACCCGTTATCTGTCGCAGCTAGGGGTTGATGAATGCTGTTGGAGGTGGCTGCTCGTGACTTTAAGGGGTCTCGAATTTAACTTGGAAATACGCGATCTCCTTATTATTTGTTTCCTCCTAACCCTCTGTTCTGATAAACGAGAAGAATTCTCCGACAATTTACGATTACTTGCGGTTTAACCCTTGATTCGATTAAGGTCGAGAGGATCGTCGGTAAAAAAATATTGCACCATAAATATCAACGTTGTACGTCAAATATTTTTAAAAACTTTGAATACCACATAAACCCTTTACCGAAAGTCCCGCTTACACTTGGACCATTCTATTTCAATTTTTGTCGCGGTCATATCTCGCCGGTTTCACGCGACCGGAAAAAACTACGAACTTACGTGGATCCCCCGAAGAAAATACGAAAAGGTCGACGAAGGATGCGCCAACGTTGCAAATAGCGTCCCTTCAATCCAGCTGCACAGTCACAAAAATAATAAAAAAGAAAAAAATAGTAACCCATCGAGAAATAATTCAAGTAGTATAGACCATAGATTCTTCACGCCCAACGTCACCGAGCCAATAGCGTGGCCATGATAACAGAAGTATCAGGGATAAAGAAGCACGATTCTCCATTCCGAGTTGATACGATTTCGTTTTCCGACGCCTCAAGACGAAGAGCCTAGGCTGACCGTAGGAGTTTCGAAGAATAGTGTCAGCTGCACGAGCGGAAACACGTCGGCCAGCGCGATTCCCTCCACGTCGTCCAGCGTTTACGGATTTCCGACGATTTCAATTTCTTCGTTGCCCTTAATCCTTGCCTCTCTCTGATCCCCTTTGTCCAGGGTTGGAGTATCGGAGTCCCGTAATCCTGACTCCCGGACAAATTTAAGGCGCTGTCGATGCTATAGCAAATTTCGTTTCCTTGCCGTGCTCTACGTGCACTTTCATCCCTTCTGCTTGCGTGGAAATCGTATCCATTACATTTCCAAGTTCTTAACAACGTTCCCATAATTCCCTTTGTCATTTCTTATTTACCGCTGGATTGTTAACTCCGGCATAAAAGTACATATTATGTACAAATGTGCGGAGTTTGATTTTCTTTTGAAACATTTGTCAGATATCAATCGATGGATGCAGAATGATTTTTTGTTGGCGGGATAATTCAAGACGAGAACTCGTGCTCGAGCACTACTCGGTTGTTTCGAGGTCTTTGTACAGGCTCACCCTCGCGAGCATCCAGCAGGCTCGATTTCTTTTGTACCGCGTTTCATCCGACGCCAGAGGAATCCACTGAAACGCGCATCCTTTTCTTGTTTCTTGCATTGCCGGTTATTACGAACTTACGGCGCCCACTAGAGCGGCATCTTTGGCAGCCCTGGATTTTGATGCACCGTTGTTCTCAGCTCTCTATTTTCTGCTTGTTTGAATCCTCACGCGCTGGGAGGAACATCTCCTTGAGAGAGACAAGCATTTCGGAGCTAAATTGCGCAGCAATTCAACCTAGTGTTTTAAGTTTAAATATAGTGTAGTTCGGAGGGAGTAATTGTTATCTCTTTTTAATGCTCGGAGCTCAGGGGAATACTTTGAACTTCTAACGCTCGTTGCAGGATAATTTCGTAACTCCCCTCAGGCATTGTTTAAAGAATTCTAAATCGAAATATTCTCCCAGGAAAGCTGTCTTCCATTAAAAGAATCAACTTTATCATTAATACATATTTGTGTATTTTCAATGAAACTTTTTATCGCCGCACGCTCTTCCAATTACAGAGCTTAACCAGAACACAGCTGTCATACCTTTATTGCCAGTTCTCTCACGGCGAATATTCATCCAGATTCACACTCCGGCTAATTGACCGTCCGTATATACTCGCAAGCATTTACCGACTCATTTAGCGCTGCAATCCCTGCGACTCGGCGTAACGAATGAAATTTCACGTCCGTCTTTCCCCCGTCGATACTACTAATTAATAGTAAATCAGTCCGGCTGGGTAATGGATGGCGTTTTACCAGGTTGCGACGGCGCGCGTCCGCCTATCACGAATAACAGGCGTGCTCCATGTCGGGCCGATAACGTCGTTATCAGTGCATATGGGTTTCAGGGCTCCACGTGCGTTTGTCATATCCGCAATCGCGACAGGGGGTTGGCGGTTCAGAAGAGGACCGAACGACAGAACGGGAGAATAGTGGCCGTTCAAGCATTTCCCGACCCCTCTGCACAGGCATCCCCTTCGTCCCAGTGCACAAGTCGGAGTTCGAGATTTTCGACGCGCATTGGTACATGGGTATGAAATTTTTCAGTGGAATAGAAGAGTCCCTTCATTCTGTAGCGTTGCTTAAGTTTTGAGCGCTTTTTCTCTCCCTTTACTCGAGAAAAATGTGCACGCCACGCACTTGTCACAGTCTGCTACTGTTCTTTCGAGCCGGCGGTTAAATTAGGTTGAATTCTCAGGCAGACGGATTTTTTTATCTTAATAGGGCTTGTTCTCTATTTAGGCTGACTTTTTCTTGCCGGCCTGGAACTTTGATAGAACACGGGAAATATATTTGTCGCCGAGGAAAAGCGGGGAAAAGTCGTATCTGTCGAACAATTCTATTTCTCGCCGCGACAATACGTCGTAACAACCCTGGAGTATAGAAGTATACCCGGAAATTTCCGTGGCGTTCTCTGGAGGTCCGTTTCGAAGATAGAAAGGGTCGCGCTGAAATAGATCAAAAACCGAACCACCTGAAGTTTCTCGAGCGGGAATTGAAAATCCACGGTCCGACTGTCGTATATCACGTCGATGCGGACGCAATGAAACTCGTCGCTGGAGATAAAGCGCGTGCCTGGGAGAAAGTATTTTTCAATTCGGCCAATAATATCCGCGAGCTTCTATAATACACTCGTCCATCATCCGTGGTTATAAATAAAACTTTGCAATCGTTCATATTCGTTGCGGTGAGACATTAGTCGGCAGCATTTTTTAAAAATTTAGCTTCGACAAAAGTTTGATAATATTTCACAACGAAATACAACGACGAGAAATTAAATTAAAGACCTCCGATTGATCTCAATAATTATTGCAAACATTCCACGTTGCCGTTAATGTCTCGTCTGGCCACGAACGGTTACATTCTACTGTTCTATCTCCTGTGTCCCCGACGAGGTAAAGGAAAGAATTACACGACAGGCAATGTTCGCAAGGAATTCCAGATCGTCAAGAAGTTGGTCCCGTTAGTGGCGTTATGGGATCAGACCGGAAATTGGCTTTGTTAAACGAGAAAGCCGTGCGTTTCCCCGTGTCGTCGAGCTTCGTGGAATGCCTGTACGCGTCCCTTAAAAGTCTAATGGTTCGTGTCGCGAAAGTTGTTTTCGTTACGAGCTTCTTTCTCGTTACAACCGCCCGTTTCTCTCGCTACTATTTACAGACGGCCATTCTAGCCGCGTTTACGTGTCGCGAATTTCGAGTCTCCGTAAAGAACTTGTTACCTACTGACTTTACTTATTTACCACAAAACCGCAAACGTTCAACGCCCTCGGAAAAACAGTTGCGAAACTTTGCTGGAATTTCTATGCCCGCCAGAATAAATGACGGCACAGTGTTTCAGACGAAATAGATTTCAACGTGCTCGCAGTATTCACACATATGTTTCGTATCGAGCATTATCAACGATGCATGAACTTCCGCATCGTCCTGTTTACTATTTAATACAAATTTCAAATACAAGGTTGTCCTGGAAAATTGATATCCCATAAAGATAAATAAAGGCGCGATGGGACGAACGACAGCGTCACAAAGGACCGTGGAAAGGTATGAGACGTTCGATTATAAGGCAAACGGTGGGACCAATAGGCGGTAACGATGTGCAGCAAAAACGAATGAGCTTTTAGTCGCTATATATAAAATTTGTCTAATGGTTCGAAGAGCGGGCCGGTCGCCCTTTCTTCTTCCGTTCTTTCTTTGCTCCATTTCCACCGCGATACCTCCGCTCTCTCGCCCGGTGGCTGACCTTTCTTTTCCTTTCCCCCGTTCTCTTCCTTTGTGCCCGCCACCCCCGCGCCGGCCCACCATCATCCCCCAACCCCCAGCTTCCTCGCCACTGACGCCTTCTTCCTTTCTCGGCGAGTGCGCCGGAGAGTTTGAAAGAACTTAAAATAAACGACGCGCTCCGGCCAGCGTTTCTCTCGCCAGCTGACAATACTCTCTCCGCCCTCGCTCCGCCGTTATTGTTGCTTCTGGCGAGCCGAAACTTTTCTCCACGACCACGCGCTTCTGTGATTCCGATCCCCTTATTCACGACCTACAAGCTTTTCCTATAAATATTGGTCAATTCCCAGTGCAAGCTGATCTGCTTGAACCATAAACCGAAGATCGATCTATATGGTCGGGGATACTTGTCCGTGGCGCAGTTCAATGTTTAGAATAACAATCAGTTGCATATCGAATTATTTCGAGAATAAAATAACACGATGCAAACGATGAATCTTACAATTTCACGAATTTCTCCCGGAAGAAAATTTCATTTCCATTCTGGTATGGAACGATTCTGAATCACCGACGCACGGCTCCCCGCCTCGAACGAACCCCATAATGCGGCCGGAGAACGAACAGCGGCGTTTTCTTAAAACGTTCGTTAAGTAAATTGCACTTAAGCCGGTGCCGCTCATTAACCGGTAATAGTAATTTCCCGGAGCGTCGTTGGGGGTTTCCGTGGCGCACGTCTTGAGGGTTGGAACAGACCCGACGTTGCACACACGACGGTCTTGACGACATCCAAGGGCCGGTCGGTGAAACCGAACGCCCTGAGGGATTCGCGGCTATTTGCGTTCCCTATCTCTGCAGTTAATCGTTACTCGGTAAACAAGCGTGTCCGTGTTCTGGCTGACGCAGTCCTTCGAGATTAATGCTCACCGTACAGGGTGGCTCGTATTCACCTCCTACCTTCGCCGACGTGCAATCAGCCACGCCATTATGCGCCCGTTATTGGTAACTCGATTGTTTTCTGACGGTATCGTGAATCAACGCTCTATAAGATCCCACGAGGCGAACTTCAATTTGCTATATTTAAACGCGAAGAATAAGGCAGTGTGTGCCGATTCGAGACACCGTGTATCTCGCTGCACGTCATGAATAAACAGACGCTTCAGTCTTGAGGCAGTTCCAGCAGCAGTAAGGGATTCGCGAAGCCTATAGATATACCTGGGATTTTCGATTAGAGGTGTTACGGCGCGAAACATTTAATCGAGCCTTTCGAAGCTTCTCTGGTTCAAGTGTTTTCTTCTTTCTTTGGCCAGCTGCTTGGACTTGCAGATCGCGGAACGCAGCGAGAACGGTTCTCAAGGTCCGCAGCAGCACGGAAGGTATTAATCAGAGGTGTTTCACGTTGATTAAAATCGCGGCGGTCTTGGTAGATTGAATTGTTTGCGCCGCTGGCCTGCCCGCCACCGGTATTCACCCGCGTTCGTATTAAAAACGTGCAGCATCATCGCGAAATCACGGAACGCGGTATTATTAAACAGTCGATTAAAAGCGTCGGGCTGGTAATGCATCAGGCTATCCGACGGTGCCCGGCGCGGCGCGTAATTACCTCAAATGATTTTTCCAATGGAACGCGTAATTACGTTAAAGGATTGCAGACAGGCCGGAAAATTAAAAATCGTATTAACCTCGAACACGTACGCCGTCGAACGGCCATTAGGTGTGACTAATTGAAATCCGACTTAACGAACCGTGTGGCCGAAGAAATCGGTCCGCGCGAATTGTCAGGATTTCGTGTCCAATAAATTCATTTCCAAACACCGTGAAGAGAATTGATTAATTAAAATTTCCCACCGGCTTTAACGCGCTGCCTTTAAGACGATGTCAACTTTATCATGCAATTTCGTAGAGACAAGCGGTTCTTCTCGTTCTAAAAACGAGACCGGCGAGTAGATTAATTTTGAAAAGATCGCGACCGCACCTCTGTTTTGATTAAGCTGGAACAGCAATCAACTTCGCTGTCTGTCCATTTTAATGTAGAAGTTATTTTTAGTAAACTTCTTTACCAATAAAAGCAGAACGCAGATCAGGGTAATGAGACTTCTATTTCCTTGTATTTCTAACTATTTTATTAATATAAAATATCGTCGCACGATACTCTCTAAACAATAATCTCTTCGGCTTCGCAAGCACTTCTATTCTCTTTCACATTCCAAACTATTAGACTCCCTTTCGCTTCCCCAACTATTCTACTTCGACTCTACTTCGATTCTGCCTCGCGCACGCTTCAGCCACTCCATATATTCTTTCACTCACAGTTTCCCTTTCATTCTATCTCTCATTTGCTCTCACTCATTTAGGACTCACACCGGTGTGTCCTCTTCCCTCGTAAAAAGGGAACTGCAACAGCGGCGCAGTTCCACTCTGGTTCGGCACTTAATATGGAGGAAGAGGATGCATCCGCTGCTTCCAGGCTATCTACGAGCGACGCCATGATGGCGGACAGTAACATATCGGCTGTGCATGCCACGGATTTCGGTTCATCATTATGGAAGTCTCGAAGCATGGTCGCGTCGAAGAAGACCCCATTCGATAGCGCTGGCTGGTATGAATATCTGTCTATTCAGCTGGCGGTGTTTACCCGCGGTTAGACTGCTGTCGAAGATCACGTAAGGAAACGGGACGTGAGGTCCCTCAGAATTGCCTCCGTCGTGGCCCCTCACGAATTAATTCCCGCGTTAAACGTTTCATACTGGATTATCCTGCAAGGATTTATTCGAAGCTATCTGAAATATACGAATTTTCCTCTCGGTTTCGACAATGGTGTTTCAAAGGTGCGATAAAATTGATGCGACGCTTGCCGCAAGAAGGAGAACGTATCCAAAGAGGACTACGTATGTCGCGAAATTCGTTTCACCCGCGAGAAACTCGTTCCCGCAACAACCATCCGTTGATGGGAGAAAGTATCGTTCTCGCGGGGGATGCCTTATCGTTTACAAATCGCGGCAATTCTCCGAGGATCGATTGTAAGGCGGTGTCTCGCGAGGCGATTGAATCGCCTCCGCTGTAAATTCATGAAGCACAGATTCGAGGTGCACGACATTGGCTTTGCATGCGAACGTCGCCGTTTCTGGAGGCAGAGATCGTCTCGCCGTCGACAATGGATCGATTGATCGTCGTTTGGTGCGGCACAAATGACGCAAGAAACAAGCTTCTCCCAGTTCCCATCGTTTTCTGATTACACCCTCGGGGCGTTTACAATATTTCTCGAATAATTGAACGACGAAAGTGGCATTCCTGTTGGAAGTTTATTAACTAATTGGGAGGCAGCTGTGTCAAAGTGAGCAATCGTTGAAAACACGAGGAACTTAAACGAGTCGGAGTTTCGAAGAAACTTCGAAGAGTACGATGCAAACATCATTTGCGAACGGAAGCCTGTGTTCTTCACATTATTTACCGCCGCCAGGAATACTTGGCGAGTCTCTCAAGTTGCAGACACTGGCGAGCCTCGATTTATTTCGAAGGGAAAACTGTTTGAAATGGGGTCTAATTGCTATCGATAACGATAATAATTTCAGGTCTCGGAGGAGCGAACTTTGAAAAAATCAGAAGCTGCTTGCTGCTCGTTAAATCGTAGAACTTGTTCGAAACTTTCTCGAGGACTGCCAAACGGGGTATCTCCTTTGAAGGGATCCATGCTCCTAAATAAATAAAAAATAAAAAAATAGGGGCAGCGATTTTTACGAAGAAGTTAACCTTTACAGCGGGTGCAAAAAGTCATTCTCTGAATGTTCACTGTACTCGAGGCATCGAGACTTCGCATTTCCTTTCCTTTGACTCGCGATACACCCGCCAGACGAGCTCAGCAGCATCCGGAATATCAAAATTTGCATAATAAGAGAGTTATCGAAACGCCTGGGGCGAAATTGTCACTTATTGTTGCCCAAACTCGTGCTGGGAGGCGTCGGCTCAACTTTGAGCCGTCGCTTGATTAAACTGTAATTCGGGGATCAAGCTCCTTCGTGTCAATTCTGTTGCCAAAACTTTTCTCATCTACATTCAAGCAATATCTCTGTCACTTAGGGCAGACAAAAATAAAGCGCATATACATCAATCCACGATACGACATCTCCAAGAGCGCGGCAGCACGATAGAAGAATCCAAATAACGAAGTCGTAAAAAGAAATCGACAGCTTCATCAACTTTGCATTATACCAATTTGTTGAAAGCGACGTATCGACGTATCCATCGAGCAGTCAGACTTTCACGTACAGTATCAATTTAACGAACGTGTCCCCCGTGATCCGTAGACACGGAAAACCATAGTCTGCGTCCGTGAATCGAGGCAGGCCACGTCCAATGAGCCGCCTGTCGTGTAAACGCAGCGAATTCGAGCGAGCGAGCCTTCTGTTGCCCGGCGCTTCGTACGCCGGCGTCGAATCGAAACGCAAGTAAAGAGAAATAAGGCCACGGAAAGGTGTGAGTGAGTGCTTGCAGCGGTAGATAAAGCGGGAGAATGTTAATCCATGTCCTTTGACGGCTACGGAAACCATTAGCCTAGCGTTTCCACTGCCACCCTCCCATTCTACCCCCTCGCAGTCTCGCCCGTGGGAAAATCGTAATGCACGACGGGGAGCCGGAAGTTTTCAATCTCGCTAATCGATGTCTCGAAACTTCTTCGCCGCGTCCAAAGGACTTCGAAACTTCTTGCTGTTCCTTCCTTCGAACGGGATCGAAGGATCAGTGGGGTGGGGATGATTCATGAAAGGAAATAGCGAGGAAAATAGATACTATTCGTTCGCGAGCTTCGATGTCGCGAGTTGCTGTCAAATTAGGTCAACGAAGCGATACAAAACAGCGCTCCCCCGGAAATTGATTTCAGCTAGCAGTCGCGACGGACGTGTGGAAAACAGTTCGCTCGCGAGGGTAACATCGTGCTTCGCGGTTTTAAAGAGGGTGGAGACGGTCGTGGAGAATTATTGAAGCACTAAGGACTGATCTAAAACGGGGCCAGACACTTGGCGGATCGCGTGGATGGCCATTCAGGGGTGGAAACGCCGCGGGTGTAAACCTCCATTAAGCATTTTCAAGCTGCAACTGCACCCCGACTCGACTTCTTACTTTCTAATGAATATAAATATCCATCCCGTTTCTTCCCTCTTTACTGCCATTCCACCCTTTCTCTTGCCTTGCGTTTTCTGCCTCCACCTACCAACCACCGCTCCACTGTTTCCCTCCTATTTCACTTCCGTTCCCCTTCCCCGTATCTTTACTTCTGACCTGCCTCCCAACTCTCCGCCATATAATTGTTTCCGAGCGAACTCGCAGACTTCCAGATAAAGTTCCTATTATTTTACTAACAGCGAATTCTATCTTTGTTCGTACTGCGAGGGGTGAATCCGTCTCTCTCTCTATTATTGGTGCTCTCTTTCTCTCTCTCTATATATACATCTCCTTGTTTCTCTAGCTAGCAAGAGACGGCACCCTTTCGGCTGAACCAGTTTCTAGGAAATCGTCTCCCTTTGCCTCGCGTTCGCTCGATAAAATCTTGTGCAAAGTTGCGGGGCATTTGCTTAACCCCTTCTTCCCGCGAGATATTCCCGTCGATCATGTTTGGACGAGATATCAAAGGGTTTCGCAGTATGCCTGCTTAATGAGCGGTCAGCCGTCCGTACGAACAAATATCAAAAAATTCTTATCCTCCATTTTTGCGAGGTAATTTTAACAGGGAACTGCGTTCGCGGATTTAAAATCCATGTGGATGAGTTACATTAGTTTATTGGAGGAGAACGGATCGTTATCCATCTACGGAAAATTATATTAATTTTCCCGTTCGAGCCTTCCGCGTTGCAAGATTTTAATAGCGTACCGAGCAGATCTATATTGCTCGTTACACGAAAAACGCGACCCGTTTCGAAGCGCGGCTCCCCTTTTGGCCGTACATCAAAACACACACGTAAGGGATCGCCACTTATTGCCAGAAAATATATAGCGACCCATTAAGCGGCGCAAGAAGCCAGTTACGCTTGCGATGATTTACCGGATGCCGGCTGAAAAATACTACAGTCGTGCTGGTAGCACGCTGCTGTCCACGAATTTTTACGGACGATCTCGGACTGACGCGAACGAAAATAGAAGCGGAAGAACCGGAAAAAACATCTCCGATTCTCGAAAGTAATGTACGCCTTGATTCTCTGCCGCTTGTCCACGACATTCTTGCCACAATATTATTTCTCACCTTTCCTAGGAACGAAAATAGCGAATCATAATAATGGCAGGATGCAGAGAATAGTGTGCACAAGAATAACAGAGAAGCACAAGAATAGCAAATATCGCAAGAATTAAATTAATTTTCTCTTGGTGTACTATTTTTTTTAATTACTCTATTATCATAGATATTTCTTGGGAGGGGTATTGTTTTCTTATCGGCATCATCCATCCGAGCATATTTGTCAGTGTCGTTTTCATTCCCATTGGCGGATATCGTGTTTAATGGCGAACGAAACTATTGCGGCGCGCAGTAGAACCAGCCGTCACTGGTCAGCCGAGCTCGGTTCAAGCCTCTTTCCGTCCGACAATTCGATTTGTCGTGATTAACGACTCCCTTCGATCCATCTGCACGAGTATTTATTGCGCCCGGGATCGCGGCTGCAATTAATTGGTCGTTTATAATTCGTAATTAATTATCCCATGGCGTAACGCGAGACTTTTTCGGCCGTCGCGCTCATAAGCTCAACATTACGCCCTCTGAAATAGCAAACAATTGATTTATCGATCACCTGCGCTGCTATCTTTGTTCCTTACACAGTTCCATTAATTCAACAGAATTATCACAGTCGTCGCCCGAAAAACAGCGCAAAAAATATACGCAGAGGATAGAATGAGAAAGAAGTTGATATATTGATAAGTAGATAGACAAGAACAATCGTTCGATTGCGAAGCAGCAAGAAAGTTCTCTCAGGTGTTCCAGTGGCAGTGATCCCGTGGAAAACACAGAAAGAGAGCAGAAAAAGTTGCGCGAAGACAAATTCGACTTTCCATGGCAAAGGGCATCGGGTGGCCCTGCGACAAAAGAGGAGAAAGACTCGCTGCTCTCGCCTGGACGATTCTAAGTTTGCACAGAAAAAAATACCGCCACCCTTTGGAACCGTGAGAAACAGGCGAGTAAATACTTTATTGCCGGTTTAAAAATGCGGTCGATGAGGTACGAGCCCCTCGGTCGTTTTATCGTCTAAGAGCTTTCGCTATTATCGCGGCGACCGTATTGTTCGCGTGTCGACGCTGTATTCTTCGTTATTCGACGCCAAGGAACCGTGCGATCGCCGCGCCAATATCGGGGTTACATCGGCTTCCATAAACACGGCAGATTATGGCTGTACGAGGATGACACTCGTATCCCGCCTCCGTATTTCATTGCCGTTATATAGATTCCCTACAAACTCTGGCAATTTTTTTGCGCCTCTGCCCGGAAACCTTTTAGGGATTTAATCAAAATTTTGATTTGTATTCCGCACGATTCGTGGACGCGGTTCTTTTCTCCGTATGGGTGGGCGGGCAGGATCGCGTTGCAGAACTCCGTCCAACAATTTTCTCCTTCTATAATTTCATCCGTGAAATAAATACGATGGGCTCCGTTTCTACAGTCGACCGTACTTTACCACTTTCTACGTCTTCTGTACCGACGTCCAAATATTCCATGCTGATTTATTCCATTTTCTTAGCTGCACGTGCCCGCGGCGTTGTACTAGAGCGACTAAAGTGTTACAAATTAAACGCCCGACTTGCGCCCCCTCTTTGATCAGCGATATTTTCAGGGGTGTTTGTGAAATTCTGAATGGCGCAGCTGGCCGAGGCGCGATATTCGGCCAACTGGCAGAAATGCCTTGCGTGGAAGGATAAGCGATGGATTCACCCGAACGTGTAACGCGCGTCGAATGCTCGTTGCAGGCCAGTCAGGCTTAATTATTGTGCGGCGAAACTTGCGGCCCGCATCCAGCTGGAAATCCTGATTTATCGCGAGGCACGCCCTTCCAGTATACCTAATCGCATTAGGTTCCTCTATCATAGAAAACAGAAAGAAAATTCTGTTGCGGATAATAAAAAGAAAAGAAAAATTACCCTGAGAAACAGCGGAGAAATTCGATTAAAAATTCGATTGAAATAAATGAAGTACCACGTTGCTATTATTCTGACGGCTATTACCGCTATGAATAATATAATTGTTTCCTGCCGTCTCTAAAACCTTGACACTGTTTTCCTCGTCGCCAATTATTTTCCCCCTTCGACAAGGGAGAACAAACGTCTCCGCGTTTTCACCCCACGTAATAACCACCCATGAGCCTGCTCGTGCCCTGCTTGGAAAACCCATTTCACGATCAGCCCCCTCCAGCCTCGCCCCCAAGAGCCTTGATTAATTCCGAATAAAACTGATCCCCAGCGCCGCGGGCGCCGCAAGAACGCAACGGGAACAGGGGCCCGCAAGAAACGAAAGTCGCGTCGTGAATAGAGAAGGGAGAAGACGACGGTGATATTCAAACGGTTGCAGGTACGACTAATTGGCGTGCTTGCGTCAGGCTTCGCGACTCGTAACGCGGCCCCGTAACTTCTCTCGACGCCGACACTCCTACGGCATTGCAGCACGAGGCCAGCGAAATCAACAGGGCCGCCGTGTCTGCCGTGCCACACTGCAGATTGCGGGGGGCAACTAAAGTTCCGCCGGTGGTCTGGGGTGCGGCGTCGTTTTTTCTGAACGGCGTCGATGATGCTCGAAGAGCTCCCCCACTTGTTGGCGAAACGATGCCACCTCGTCTGACGATGATCGTCGACTTTGCTTCCGCCAAGATTATTTAGCATCGCGATTGGCAATGTTGGGACACGCGGCGGTTCTCGTGGAAAGTGGGTGTTCAATTGGCGTTCGACGCGATAAAAACGACAGGGGGACACGTTTGCCGCGATCGTTTTAATAACGCTCGTGCGTAGCGGGGCTTAGCCATTCTGGGTGGAAGAAATGTGCCCTATATGGAGTCATGGCGGTGGAATAAATGTACGTTTGAGGGGCTAGCTGCGGGGACGTAATTTAGTGTACAAAGACCTGCACTTATCTTTGTAACATAGGGAGTAGAGTCACTGCAATGCGAAGCACGTTGCTTCTCGTAGCTTGAATTACGATCTCGTGGGAACCACCCGTTAGAATTGTTCCTTAATGTAAGTTTCTTTTCAGCGGGCCATTGGTATTTATTTGATGGGCTAAATGAAAGCGCCGCGAAATTTATAATTTAAATAATTATCGCCGGCTTTATACACTCCTTTCGGGCGTGCAATAGCTTTTAGAATTCGCGGAAGAAACGTCGTCGGCAGTAGTCCTGTCCGGTGCACGGCAAACGGGGAACGTTTGCCATTAGGGGAACGATGCATTACGCAAAACGCTCGACAAATATTCGCGGTTCGAGTCCGGTCTGAGTATCTAAAGGATGGGGCTGAGCACGGGTCAAACCTCGACGCCGGATCCGTGTGCAAAGATAACGAAGAGTAATCAGGTACGCCGGGACGCGTCTTCCCAACGGCGATTCCCATTTCTTGAAAGGTATTTCCATTCTGTCGAGTGGCTGCTTTCCATTTAATTATTCCCTCTTAGCCCGATATCTCGCCGTTCCTTGAATCCGTCGGTAAATTAAGTTACCCTTTCCTCTTGAAAGGAGCTTTGAGATAAGGAACGACGGACAACGGTCGCCATAGGGATGAAAGAATGGGGCGGAGGTAGGGGGCTGGTAGAGCTGGAACAAAAGAATGGGGATGCCTTTTGTGTTTAGTGGCAACGTGTCGTCCCGAGACGCGAATGGAATTATTAGATCTGGGTGGTATCTAGGAGGAACTGTGTCAATCTTCTTTGGGCCCCTGCATTTTTTATATTATTAGGAGTGTATGAATGGAGAATGGTTAGGGAGGGAAGGGAAGAAGGCAGAAAGTTTAGAATATCATAAAACTTTTATCGCAGTTGGGCTTGATAATATTTAAGTGTTCCTCAAAGGCCGGGCGTAAAAATAATGATGGTAGTAATAGGAATGAAACGCATGGAATGTTTATTAAATAGAAACGCGGCTTTAATAGATGTTACAGGATGTTGATCATAGTTAGAATGATAGTTCTTTCACCGTTACCCAACGCCAAATTAATGGTAGAAAAATAATGAAAGGTGGCTCGCAGGTTCACCATAAAATTGCCGAGGTTCTGGTGGAAGTAGCTTGCCCGATTAGCAGGAACGAGCTCACGGAAACGACGGACGATTTCTGCGGACAGACGGAAACGCGAGACGTCCATCCAGAGGCTGGGTATTAAAAGTTTACGACATGCCATTCGGTGCGATATTTCGCTTCATAACTCATGGCCGGGTTGCTGCTGGTTTGCACGGCACAAAGCCTGCCTTACGAACGAACCGCCACGTTTCTTATTTCGCCGTGAATATTTTTCTAAACGTAGCCCAGCCGAAGAAATATCGAGCGAATAAATCGGCCCACATCCACTAAAACGTTCCCGGGCGAAATTACAGGAAATATCGAATCGTGCACACCACTTTCAACACCTCCGGGAACAGAACAATGCTCCCGATATCCCCTTCATCTGTGAAACAGTCTTTCCCCGATTTCAGAAATTTCCTCGGCTCGTTGTTCGCACGGAATAATATCCTCGAACGTTGAAATCTCCCCACTTTAATTCCCCATCAATTTTCGAGCGACCCTAAGTAACCCTTCCTTTTCCTATTCGTTTACTTTTCAACGTCACTGAAGCAGCGAATTTCCACGGCGGAGGAAACGTGCCCATCGAACTGCAGCGTCGGATCTAGTCGAGTTTGAAAGTCGAAATGGAAGTAAATGAATTCGCGAGCTCGCCGTTTGAATGGAAAAAAGCTCCGGGCTCGCGAGCATCGAGGCCGCTGCTTACTGGATCGATGATAATTTTCGAGGCATTCGATCTGTTCCCCTTGGCGGAGAAACATTTTTCGAACGATAGCGTCAACTTCTCGTGACGTGAATCGTTTTCCACACGGTCGGACCGGGCGAAATACACACGCAGCTCCGCCGGCTTTTCTTCAATCAGCCGAGCCCCGGGTAATATCCGTGGACCGTTTACAAGTAACGTGTTATTTCGAGCGCAATGCCTCCTGCGCTCGTGTGGGTACGAAAATGTGTACGCGCGATGCACATTAACGCGGAATTAATTTTAGGAGGCGAACGCCTGGCCATTTACATTTTCGTGCCGTACTCGACAGTGGTTCCCATGCGTTTCTTTGCCGACGAATTATTATCTACTTATTTGTACACATTTTCTCGAAACAAATTTATGCTGATTAATTAGTGTTTATTGAAAAAACGTTACCTATCCCATCGGCCTTACGATGGGATAGGTAATTAAGATATGATCGCGCAACAATTTTGTTTCCTCCGTTACGCATATACAGTATCCTGTTCCATTTCAGTTGCACAGAAGAATGAAGCATTCGTAAAAATTCCAGCACCCGAAGGTCCGTGAATTTGGGGAGCGCTGCTGTGAAACCGAATTCTTCAGAGTCATGACAGCGTTTCAACGTATTGAAATAAAGGAATGTGGCGGCCTTCTGGCTGTTCAAAAAAAATGAAAGAAGGAAAAAACGAGACGAGCGTGGAAAGGGGGGAAACATATTCGGTCGGAGGCCGTGGATTTCACAATCCCCGAGAATTCTTTAAGTCCCCGTCGCAAAATGAAAAATTGGGTCGCCACCCTCGCGATCCACCGCCCCAATGTTCGACCGACGTCATCATTTCTTGTATACTCGACGCTGGTAGCCTGTTACTGACGTTTCCGCGCCAACACGTAGAATCCGGATGCAGCTGCGATGCGCCGAGAGAATTGAACGCATCGTCAGAGATGATAATCATTTTCAAGTTACTCGAAAATTGCAGTCCTCGTTACGCCGCGGGCAAAAAGTGTTTCATTCCAGTTTCCCTTCCTTGGCACAATTTTTCTGAGTAATTTTAATGGAAGAACGATGACGAAAGGTTCCGTAATGCGTCCGGTTAATTAAATCTTGCAAGGCATAAAATCAGATCGTCGAACGACGAATCTTCCTATGGGTTCCCTTACGAGTATGAAACGTTTACTGCGAATGCAGATTCGTACTCCATGTCCCGCGCCATGGATGTGCAACGACTTATGGTTTCGTAGACAGATATTGGAAACTTTACTAATTGCTACAGAGTGTCGCTGCAAATACACTCCCTTCCTTCGCCTGGCTCGCGAAAATTTAGTGGATCTAAAATTTAATCCAATACAGTCATCGTTTTATCGCTTCTAAACCCTCTGGGAAGAACATTAAATCTCCGTGGATGAACAATCCCGCCGGCTCGTAATTATCACGTCGCTAAGTCCAACGATAGCGCCGCGTTTCCCGTTTGGATATGTTTCGCGTGGATTTTCCACGAAATACAGCTGGCAAATCTGCAAAATTATTGGGCATTACCGCGAAACGATCGCATTAGGAACTTTTATTCCAGCGTGGTATGATACCGACAATTATGATCGGCGAATAGCGAGCCGAAACGCGGTGAAATATCACCGGGAAGAGATCAATGAACGAAAGGCGTCGCGATTTATCGTTTATGCTAAAAGCGGCGCTGCTGTACGGGAAACGATTTCGAATTCCATTCTACCATTAACGCGGCGACGGGATAATTTTTCCTGGCTATAATGGTCTTTCAGCGATAATGAACGACTGTATTTTTATCAAGCTCTCCTTTGGTCTCTTTTTACATTGTCTCTCTCGCATAGGATCATTCGTTTTCACGTTGCAGTGCTTGCATTGAAAATGTATTTTTATTACTATTATCATCATTATGTTATAATTATTATTCAACCTTGTTATACCATATATTTCATTAATTATGTTACTATTATTATAGCATCGTAATCAGTTTTCTGCGAATTACAACTTAAATACTGAGCAATATTACTTTCAACATTAAAGTGACACAGACAGAATCAACTGGTATCACGATGAAATAAACGAACAGGTGACAACCGCGGCAATCAAATGGTCGCAGATTCTGTCGGAAAGTAAGTCAACAAATGTAACCTCGCTGAGAAAAGTTGAAGTGCTGCTTAACTGCAATCTATACTTGATACAGAGAAACTAGGTCCCTTGAAACTTCCATCCAATAAATATTTCGCCAAGTCTCTATCTAGAGATCAATACAGACTTGCCATTATAGAAACAGAATGCTTGTCACTCGATATGAAACGTGGTCGCGAAATTTCCATTTTCCAACCAATCATCATGGTTAAGAACACCACGACTGTCTCTGCTCTCGTCAATCGTTCGTTGGCGGTTTTTCGAGGGCGAGCACATGGCCAGGGGAGATAGTACGATGCAATGTTCGAGCGTGGCAAATAGTCCAGCAAATTACAGCAGCGGTGACTAGCGAGCAGGGGCAACAAAGTGTAACTACACTGGGTAGCTGTTATTTCACACAGCAAACCGGCTCCATAATCTCGCACAGAGACGACGAATTCGCGTGACGCGTAAAATAGGGGTAACAGGGGGTGAGGGGTGAACAGGAAGGTAGTCCAAGCTGTATAAAACCTAATAAAAAGAATCGCAGCAAAACTTTTTACACACCTGCGAACATTTTTTTCCGAGTCTGCCTATCCTTTGTTTCATATCGCAAACGCAACGAAAGTGTAGTTACAAATGGCAGCGAATTGATGAAAATAAAACAAAGTGCAAAATGGAAATCGAGAGCGGTTTTATGCGCCCTGGGGCGAGCAAGTTTGGCCTGCGAAGGGGGTGTGCCGGCAATTTCGAGTGGGCAAGCGTGTACCGGTGTTCCGGTTGTTTATATTAGTGGGTACGGCACAGCCTGGGGCGTCGTTTTCCGAAATTACGGGCCGATACCATTACAATCGGTTGAGCGATGCAGCCGCTGCGTCACGTCAATCGCTATATATTTTCTGCTAATCGATCGCCGCCACTTCCGGCGAAGTAGATCACGCGCGTAGATAACGCAACCCGCACGCGGCTGCAAATAACATCGACGAACACCCCGTTAGTTTTCCGCAAGCTTTCGCCGAGCTTTCACTCGCCGCGTCGGTCGATCAGTTAATCGAAAGATTCTCCTTGAGACGAACCACGGTGTTCCGTGCCACTCGAATAATTAACGTTCCCGCGCGGATTAAGCCAACGGAAGGATGGAATGAACGTCCGAGATCACCAGAGGCACGTTATTGAATCCTCTTCTTGGCCCGTCGTCCGGACTACTCCCCTCGTTTCCGCTCTTGAAAAGCTGCGACCTTTTTGCTTCACGTCCGAGGATCCCCGTTCATTTAGTTTAGTGGCGGTACAGATATTTGATTAATTCAATTTAATTCGCTGCGAATCGTACCATGTACAGTGTCCTCTTTAATTGACGAGTGCAGAGAAATTATTCGCGTACGTTTCTATTTTTCCAAGACAGATCGCTGAACAGTTATTGTATTGCTCGTTCAATTTTTCGTCCCGCGGAGTAAATTTTTCTGCGTTACGGCGGAAATTCGTAATGACCAGAGTTGGCGATAATTAATGGTCACGGCGAACAAGATGGGACCCGTTTTATTTTTAGTTTAATTAGCTTCATTCGTTAAGCCGGCCGTGCCGGGCACGCAGCGCAAAGTGGCAGGCTCAATTTGTCAACTGCTTGGCACATTCAATTATGACAATATCGCGGCCATGAGAACGCATTTTCCCCGTCCGATTTCCGGCTGCATCAGCGTGCCCGCTGTAAAACAACGTTTCAAGCGGCGCAACTTTACCGCGACCAGACAACTTTCACTGATTTGAAACTGGTTCAGCAACTTCCGCGTACCCCGAACTGCCCGCGAGATTTTATTTAAATAAACAACTCCGGCGAAGTTCGGCAGGTTGCTCCCCCCCAGGTCGATCCTAATTTAACTTTTGGTTTAGCTAGTGCAAAATAACTCCGTTTACCAATGCGTGACCTAAGCTGGTTAACTAAAATGTTCCATTTCCATCAGCATTTCGAAACCCCACATCTGTTTACCCTTTCATTAATGAAACATCGAGCAGCCCTGATCCCAATAATTGAACAGCGAAATTTGGCTTCGGTGATTGCAAGCAAAAGAAAAGTAATTCAACAGTAATAATAACAATAGCAGCGGCACCTAAAGTAGGTACGTTTCGAGGTTGCAATTTTCAAACTTCAACACCCACTACCGAATATCTTCCCTCGCGGAACAACACACACACACACACCCCATTCGCGAAACAGCGTCCCCAGAAACCAAGTCCCTCGCAAACAGCAATTTCGACCAGGGGAATTCGTGATCCGACCGCGAAGAAATTCCAACGTCGACGATCGTCGTGTCCGGCGTTGAATTCGGTGCGGCAGGAAGACGGCAAGAATTCCGCCCAGCCGTGGCATCAGTATTCCCTGAAAGTCGTGGTCACCTCGTGGCGTTTACGACTGCCGGGGATTTTTCCAGCGGACACGGCGGGAAAGCTTTTAAGCCCACCTTTAAAAAGGACAGCCCGGTTATCGTGGACGCCGCGTAAATATATCCAGACACAGGGCAAAACCTTTCTCTGCCGCAATATCGGATAACTCGGCTTGTGTAACGCGGCTCGCGCTTCATGCATTTAAACGGGCAACCTAAAAACGTTATTACGCTTAATAATGCAGCTCATTATTAGGTTTGCTCGCGTCGTTGCCGTTTCACCCGATGTTACAGGCGGTATAGGGTGGGCGGGGTGAGATGAGACCGGGGTTAAGCGACGATCGACGATTATTCGCTTGTTCGGTCGTAGCTGCGACTGTGATCGTGCTGCGGATGATAATTAAAGGAAGGGTAACGAGCATCGTTTGGAAAATGGGGTTGGGAGGGTGTTCAGAATTGTTGTATTTGTTTCTCCAACGACGGTGCTGGTGCTTTTCAGACGGATCGAATTTGTTTTTCGGTGACTCTTTTAAATAAATTTTAAATGCTTGGTTGGCTGATTTAATTGAACTAGAGAATCGCTATCCTGTTTGTAAAAAGAGAGGCGAATCAATTGATTGAATTGATCAGAGAGTATTTATGGAAACACGGTCCTCTGGATTTTTTTGTATTAATGGCCTCTGAAGGAGAACAGCAGTATTGGATG
Source organism: Nomada ferruginata (assembly GCA_963583965.1). Classification (NCBI taxonomy): domain Eukaryota; kingdom Metazoa; phylum Arthropoda; class Insecta; order Hymenoptera; family Apidae; genus Nomada; species Nomada ferruginata. The sequence continues at coordinate 2,081,598 of OY757223.1, forward strand.
AAAAATTGATTTCGTAATTCGTTTGATGGATATCGAAAGGAGAGAGTGCCCTCGCTTGTAGGAAATTTTGTTCCCATACTCAGACACGTTTTCCAATCGATTAAAGTACTCTCGCGCGTCTAAATGTTTGTCTAAATGTTTGCAGATCCAAGGGAATAGAAATTTTACACTATCCGTGCGCACGAGACTGTAAACATTTGAAAATCGCAGTGTGCTATCGTTTCACTTCAAATTCTTTCCCGTTCGACGAACTGGGTGCGGAATTTTTTTGCCCGCGAAACCACTCAATTGAACGTGAAATTGTTCTACAATCGCGAGGGGCGGTAATATTTAATTTCCAGTCGACAAATTTTTTACTTTTCGTTGGAGTGCCCATTGCGTAACACAGAATTAATAAAATCTGCAAATAGTAGCAAAAGCTCGTTAAACATGAAAATAAAGCCAGTATATATCCACGAGGTCCATTAATTTCAATGGAGCATCATCGAATATCGATCGGGGCACAAATATTCCATTAACAATGGAATGCAATTATTAAACCAAATTACCGAACAAGCTGACCTGCCCTTGCATAAAACAAAATCCTACGTGCCAATGAAAACACAGTGGGTCTATCAAATGTCTAAAAAAATTGGCAAATCAAATATCCCACGATTATTAATATCAAGGATGCGGAATATTTAAAAATTCCACACCGCTGCATTGTACGAGAATATCGATAGAAAAACGAGGAGCAGCCAGTCAGTTTCTTGCGTGTGTCGTTTCATTATGCATGCGATTCTCATTATCCGTGGAATAAACGTTAATCGTCCGCATCGTTAGAGAAGCATCGCGGTCTTTTTGCGCCGCCCCGCCCTGTGTGCCCGCACTGGCGTTAAAATTCGTCTCTGAGAACGTTTCAAGCCGTTGGTCGATTTGTCAGCAACGGGGAAAGAAGTCGGTGGCTCTGTTTGCTTGTTACTTTTCGCCGGTGACGCTCCACGTCGGCGTTCAGACAGCGAAAAACAATACTCTCACCTACGAAACCGAGGATCCCCGAAGAAACGAAGGGATGAAGGGTGCAGTGAAGTAGTTCTGGCGGACCACTTCCACTTTGTTGCAATTTTTCGGACTGGAGACGTCACCAGGTGCGACAGGCGGTCGGTGCTGACATTTTGCTAGCATTATTGCTTCGTTTCCGTTTGCCCTTATTTATTCTGCGGATGTAGTACATAAGGCTACATGAAACTTCGAAGAGAAGACACGCTGTATATTCACAAATTCTTCCAAAACGGTAATAAGCAACAAGATTTTGTATTCTATTCCATGCAATAATAATAATAATAATAATAAAAACGATAACAGTTTCTTAATTTTAGTATTCATTCTGCTATATATTAGAATGATCGTTTCTACAAAAGTACTACAGCTACCCCTGGAAATTCTTGAATACCGAATCCCTAAAATTTCCAGCAAAGTGCTTCAGCGGTACAATTCTTCGGCTCCGTTTCCTCTATTCTTTGGCGGTCTACCTCAACAAGAAATACCAAAGAAACTTGGCTGGACAGAAGTGACGGATCTCCTTGCCCGTTCAGCTAGTTTATCAGGAGGAAGCTGATAAACGGATCTGTTTATAGAGAAAGGGGCCGCGACGCTCTATCAGGCCGAGACGCTTCGCGTAATACATCGGAATACGTGTAGCTTAGATTGAATAGCACCGTGCAGTATAATGGAAGGCTTTGCTGGACCATGTATCTACACCACAGAGTTGGTATCGAGCATTCGAATCTCTCATGGTCCTGTTTCCTTGCCGTCCGGCAGGAAGATAAGAAAGAAAATGTCGGAGGTTCGAGAGGGTTGGGTCAGTTCGGGTCAAAGGTTTTCACCCTGGCTCTGCGGAGCTAATCTACTATAGTGGCCCGCAACCTCGCTTAAAAGCCACTTGTATTTGAAAGGAAAACTTGTAGGGAAGAGTATCAATTTGTTGTATCCCGGAAAGCGTGGAGGTACAGGTGCAAGTAGAGGTGCAATAATAATAACAATAATAATAATAATTGTTGGAATAGCGATTATATATTTCCATGTTTCACAATGCGTGCCGCAGGAAGATTGGGACCTTGTATCAGTGAAATTCTTGCTCGCCTGTTACACTGTTGCAATGAAGTGAAACGCGGTGGTCAATCGAGGTATCTCGAATCGTGTTGGAGGAACGTCTCTCCCCTGTCGGCCAGCTCACAGACGCACGGAATCGGTAGTTACCTGAAGATGCACGCGGTTCTGCATAAAAGATGCACAGCATCCGGTCTACTTGCATACGAAGTCGAATAACGACGGATTTCCAGGGGCTCCAAAGTGAATGGTCGAGGAGCCTTCAAAGGAGCCATTTTTCTTTGAGATGAAAATGCGGACGACGAATGTAATACGATGTTGCGTTCGTACAGAGCCGCCCGTAGAATCCTCCTCTCTTTCTCTTTCTCTCCCTCTTTTTCTCTGGCGCAGAGCTGCAGCTCGGAGAAAAAAATGGTACAAGCGTCTTGGAGGAAATTCTTTTTACCTCTGAGGTTGCTCGCCCTCTGGGCCGTGGAGAACGTAACCTTATTACTCGTCCGGGCCGTCTTTTGCAATTGAAACAACTCGCTTGTATTGCACAATGTGTTCACGATGCTCGAGTTGCGTTTGAAAGCATTTGTTTCCCTGTCGAGAGGTTGGCACAATGGGTAGCTTGCACGTCAGCGGCTAGAAAAAGTCGCGGAATCGAATCCCCTCGGGTCGAATACGTTTTCCGTATGCATTGCAAATTTGGCTTGAGGCGGAATCATACGGTGTTGAATTGGGGAAGGATGGGAATGGTTTGAGCGAACGAACCTGCAGGCAAACACTGTTGACCGCAGTTAGGTGCATTATACGACCGCGGAGCATTGAAAAAATACAGTTGACCGTTTCTGCGTTGCGAGGGAAAGTAATTGGCCATAAAGGTAAAATTCAGGTTGCAGTTGGCGCCAACTATACTTGTGCGAAGCGACACAATCATTTAGCAGAGCTACAGTAATGGCACTTCTGCGAAGTGCACGCCAACGTCTGACTTGCCACTCGGAGTTAGCAGCCTTAAAACGCAAAAGTACCGCGCTATAGTGGAACTTTGTAGTGTCGTAACCATGGTACAACTCAAGCACACGCTACTACAGCCCAGTTTTAGCGTTGAACCGTTTCATACTCGATTAACAATCCCGTGTTACGCTCGTGAACCCGCCCTGTAACAAGCAACGAACCACGAGGCCAAGCCGCGTCGGACGGCGATTGCCACGAGAGTGGAAACGCGGTCTATTCTTCTGGATTCTCCAGGCATAGCAAATATATAAAACCCGGACGACACGACTTCGCACTTTGGCTGCGCGCAACGACGCGACGCGCCTGGTCGAAGGATGCTCGCGAGGGTGCTGCGCCTGGCGAAATTGGGGGCATTAAATTCATATTGTAACCCGTGGATTACACGAAATTCATCCTACAGCTTGATTATTCACTCGTACGTATGAAATGGGGAGCAGAAAATAATTCAAACGTTCCTGTATATTAATAACGCCAGAGTGGAGCGATTATAGTTGACTTGCACTACTTGCAAATAAGCTACAACGATGCAAGGTAAAGATATAATACGTCGCGCTGGGTTACTCGCCTGAAGTTCATCGACTGAAAAGCCTCGTGACACTTAAATTCATTTACCAACGAGTGTACCGAGGAATGAAGAAAAATGTTGGGGGAATGTGCTGAAAAGGTAAACTCGGTTTTCAAGTCGTTCACGGGCGCTAACGTTAATCCGTGCGCTACAATTACCGTTCATCGTATCGTGAGCACACCTGGGCACCATGGTCACCAATTTAATTAGGTAATGAGCTCGTTTGCATATTTCAATACTAGCGTAACGAATAGAGAAGCAACGGGCTGGCCAATAAAACGCACGTGTAAAAATAACCGAGCTCCATCAAACGCTCCGCCGTCCCTTGGGCGCGAAGTTAATCCATTAACTGAACAAGCTGCCATAACGAGGTCTTTTGACCTGTCCAAATAGAGCGTTTTCCATGCAAACGAGCACCGAGCCTCTGTATAGAGGCGTCGTGCTTTAAGTATGAATTTAGAACAATGAAAGCTGTTTGCAAGTGCAGGTGCTTAAATCGTTCTGCTGTGCGCTCGTAATTTTCCTCGAAGAATGTTGTACAGCTTCTCTCCGATTTGTGCAAAGGAATTGTGAGGGAAATTTGAACATTTATCGATCAATCTTCATAGTTCTGGAGCAACTGTGGAGACTAGCCGAGTGAGAGAGTAGTTTCATACTTCAAAAAACGTATTTCCAGCGAGTGCCAAGTCGCGTTACCACCCTTCCCACGAGCCAAATGAAGTTTAGTTTCGGTAGCTCGAGGGGGGTGAAAATAATCCTTCAATGCTCGTTGCAAGTCCCTTCCCACAGTTAAAAATAATATGAAATATAGTTTTTCCTTCTCATTTCCACCATCAACCAAAATCCAGTTGGCCTCGAAAATTATTTATCAAAACTCGCCGCAGCTATCGACACTTGAGAAACTTCAACCCCTTCGATTCAAAGGAATCGATAGTCACCTCTAAAGAAATTCCAGACCCTTGAAGGCGTAATCGAGAGGAGCAGCCTCGTTCATCCTTTCGAACACCGTTCCCGGGAGAAAGGTGCACCCTCACATTATTCACCCTCGAAATCAATTTCAGAGTATCAATAGGGAGACGTCTGAAACCTCACGGAAACGCTACGCGTGTCGACATCTTCTCGAGGTTGATACAACCCCCGTCGAGGAAAGGTTCGTCCCTCTACCGCGAGGTGGCAGGTGCATGTTCATTTTGCATCCCCCACCTGTCCACGCTTCTGTTCCTATTCTCACCGTCTGCACGTAACGTCGCCGACGTTTAATGACGTCGACCTCGAAACCGGCAAGAAATTCGTCGCGTTTCGAGGCCGCCGGCAATTACAGAGCCGGATTAAAACGGCGGCGACCCAGTAAATTCGAAGAAGCTGCAGCACGTCGACCGATGGCGTTCATAAAAAGGAAACAGCCGTATGGGGGTGAGTTACGAGGGCATCGACGTCTGAACGGTGCATGGGCTGGCCATAAATATTTACTCGACGCCGGTTAGAAACGACGGGGCCGCGGGGCCGATAAAAATGATTACGTCGCGGTAAAACCACCCTCCACCTATCCGGCCCGTATAGGGGTGAGATCGTAAATCGAACGTTGATTTTCTTTATGTAGAAACAGGGCCAGCTCGATCCTCGTTTCTGAATTATTCTCCAGGTCTGTGAAGATCGTACGATATGGAAGACGTCGACGTTCGGAGAGCGATGCCTGGAAGGAAGAATGGAACTTTTATTTTTACGAGCTTTGCTGCTTCAGGTTACGGTTTTCGGCACATACGGCCACCTATCCGGATGTTCCAAGGAATATTATGCCACTGGACGAAATTTAAGACGTCCGCTCAGATTCCCATGGAAATGATAATTAGCCGTTGTCGATTTTAATCAAATTTTCTTTTCCAATTCTTGAGACTTTATCACCGTATATAGTATCAATAAAATTCTACAACAGCTTCAACTAACAGATTTGATCGGCGAAATTCTCCACCCTAATCTTGGTACATAGATTTTAAACATGAAATACGTTTTCAGTGCGCACGGTCCAGTTTTGCTGATATTGTTCGGGGCGCAAAGTGAACCGTGCGATATCTTTCTGCTAGCCGGCCACGTTGCTCCTTTTATTACGATATAGATTCGCGTCAATTGATTTATAGCGGCTTGTTCGATCTCTGGCGCGCTATCCAACGGCGAAGATGAAAACACCCGCGGGCATGATCAGCCATACGTCAATTTCCCGCGGACTGCATCGACCCGTCCTTTAATTTTCATGGAAATTCCCTGGCCTGAATTACGCGAGCGACTCGCCCCCCTGGACCACTGCTCGCTTTTCCATGCGATTCTTCGTTTTCATGTTGAAACTTCAAAGATTGAACGCGTCGACGAACGACGCCTCAGCTTTCATCGTGGAAGCTCAATCTGAGGACCTATTTGCACTTTTTCTCTTAATTAATCCCATCGCCGACGCCAATCTCGTCGCGAGATTTTAAACGACACAGATATACATGTAGAATTTTTAAAAAATTAAAGGTGTTACATTGCGCAGGGGAGTTAAAAATATTCTACAAAACCGACTGCATTATTTAATTGAATCGAACGGCATCAAAAAAGTATTGTGTTAAAATATTGATAATAATGTTCGTACGTAGTATGTGGCCACGAGAAACTTGCCAATACATTAAATGTCTGCTACAGCTTTCTGTAGACGCATGAAAGATGACGAAAACTTAGTGCATCTCAGGAAGATGTATCATCCCCTTCAAAACGGGGGCGGGGTCGCGAAGGAAGCTTCTTTTAACGTGCCTATTTGCGGGCAAACGCAACGGAAAATAGGTCGATACGATCTCATGGATGCGGCCACATGGTGCATTTATTATTGCACGAGTGGCTTCCGTATGATCACATCGACCTATTTCTCGTCGCGTTTTTACCACCGCGAAATGGCCACGCTGAAAATGCGCCCCGCGCGGCCACGGAATCGATAGATATTTTCAGAAGCAACTCGTGCACTCGGGCACTCGTGCACTCGTGCCGTGGTAATTTCGATATTCCAATTGTCCGCGCTGTCCGCTCTTTTCTGTTCGTTTAGTCGACGTTTCTATGTTGCCAAAGTGCTGTTAGGTACGTGCGCTGTCCGGCAAGATATCAAATTAACAAAGGGATGAAACTCGCGGAGAACCGTCGAATATGTTCGGATTGATGGAGTGGAAATAAAAATGGTTGCCGTCATTGTGATACACGCATAGTGCAACCTTTACACCTGTCAAGAATGATTAAATTATGGGCTAGATATACTGCAATAATTCCAGTGCAATATTTTATTCAAGACGAAGGACGTTTCCACCCTAATAACTGTACCATTTCATCCCCTGTCGCGCCATAAAAATAATACTGGCGCAATACTGCCCGCGTAATTCCTCCGCGAAACTTACCTTCCCCTAATAACCAGCTGAAGTTATGCAACAATAAAGTGATAATCACGCGATCTGTCGGGATAGTAACGCGGGAAGAAGGTCGTATAAACGTCTCGTTTCAGTCCCGAGTAGGGAGCTGAACGATTCAATTTGTGGCCACGGAGGGCAATACTTGGCTGCCAGTGCATAAACTTGTTAACAGCTCATCCCTCATCATCCCCTTCATCCTGTTTCCACCCTCGTCCCCTGTTCGTCATATTTTTTTCTGCCACCGCAGGTCCGGATAAGGCATCGGGAGAGGCATACGACGCTGCATTAGCATAACATATTCGACACAGAACCGCGAAATATTCAGGAGAGAATTAATGATATCCTCCACGGTAATCTCTATGAGGTGGGGCGGTAATAAAGCACCTCCTTTTCCAATGAGATCGTAAACGAAAAACGAAATAAAAGAGGCTACTGCCGGCTTTCAAGATTGGACACCCGTGCAACCACAACCATTAGTTTTAACCCTTTCTCAGACAGAAAGGTTGAGACAGGCGCTTTCCGGAGGGAATTGTGAAACCAACCCCTCCTGAGTAAGTGCTTGCTTCGGAAAAGCGATGAGAGCTGAAGGATTCCCTGTTGATGCTGGCTTACATGGAAATTATATGCTGTAAATGTTGCACTGTAATTATACCATATACAACAAATCGGCAAAGGTGCAGGAGATAAAATGAAAATAAGTTTACCCATTGTGCCACAATTAATCGAGCTTCGAGTTCCGCGGAGACGCGTATGATTTAATTCTGGAGCGGTATTCAAATGTCGGCGCGAAGTTGGTTGCACGGCGGAAACTGGAATCGTGTAAAACAGATTCCCCAATAAATCTCGACTGCTGTTGGGGTTGGGTTTGGCGAGGGTGGCCGGTGTTCACTCTAGTCTAATTTGTGGATTGTTCGCTAAAAGGAAACTACGTCGTCTACAGGATGGGAGAGAAGAATTTATAGATATCCTAATACCGAAAACTCACAATGAATAGCCCGTGAACAAGGGTGCGCGGGGGTGGGGTGATAAATTTCGGAAGTGAACATCGACTCACGTGTGTACCGTCGGCTGTAGGCAAACTCGGATGATAATTTTTAAGCTGACGTAAATTAAAAGCTGTCGTATGGGGAAACTGAGCAACAGCGAAAATATTTATAAGGTACAAATATATAATAAGGTAATAAAATGGGGATGCTTCTCTGGAAACATCTTTTCCCCCTTTTGCTACGTTAAATCGTATATGTCCTCTTATTTCCCCTGAAGTATTCTACATTTTTCCTTAACAGCGCACCGGAATTATTTCTTCTGAATTAATCCACGTCCGGAACCTCGGTGACAGAGAATTTTCTGAATTGTTTGATCGATTGTTTCGACTCGGCGATGCGCATGGAAATAATTATTCGTCTCGATTGCATTCGGTTAAATTAATATCGCACTCCGAATTCTCCGTTCGTGCGTGAATAAATCGTTCCAATAATAATTGATGCGCAAATGCAAAACTGAATCATTTATGCCCCGATCTTGAAAATATTTCATGCATTCGTTTTGCATTGCAATGTTAAATCGCTGGTAACAGTCGCGTATTTATCAAGCGGCGTGGCACACTAGCTGAAACAACGTAGGAAAACGTTCATCTCCGTCAGTAGACGTTTATACGCTACACCCTTTTGTCCGCAGGTCAAAAGACACTGCGGAAGTACCCCGTGATGGTGTTCATTCACGGAGAGAGCTTTGAATGGAACAGCGGCAACCCTTACGACGGCACTATATTGGCAGCTTATGGTAACGTCGTCTTCGTCACTATCAACTTTCGCCTGGGAATTCTCGGTAAGTAGTTTACAACATCTTGATCATAAAGAAAATAATAATTCGCCTATCCTAGCAATTATTATATCCGGCACAATGATTGCATATTAATTGACGCAATCGAGCATTAAAGTAGAAGGAATATATAACTCAACAGTAACGCGGCAAGTAGTACGAGTCAGCCATTCGCGCGCCGTGCAGACTTTTCCTTGAATCCGCGTAGAATGCGAGATCAAAAGATACCTTATCAGAGGCTGGAGGAATATCGAACCGAATATAATCGGTATGAATCTGAAATTTCGTCGGTGGGGAAATGTGAAGCAAGCCCGTTGGTGCCGTTTCGATGCGAATTTATGAAATCTTGCCGAACGCCATCGGCAGCAGCGTCGCATGAAATCAGGAATTCTGCTTCATTAACGTTCGTGCTTCGCTGCGCTATCGGTCTTTGATCTTCGACCAGTTTCTTTCTATTTCCACCCTCTCCCCTTCCTACGACTGTCTATCGATCTGTCATCGTGGCGATGGAACAACCGATACCTTTTAGAAGCTGCTCATATATGTATGTAAGTAACGCGCAGTCGGAAATGTTGGAGTTTCCGCAACATTTCAACAAATATTTATTAATCAAAGGTGAGTGGCCCTTACAGGAAGGTATTCTTGAAAATGACAAATCTTGTCGCGACTGAAAGAAAAGTTTTTCAGAGGGAATGTGTTGCGAGACAAAGCCGGCCCTTTTGCCCCCGAAACTTCGATCGATCCCCGCCGTTTTTCTCCGTGGCCTGCTCCATTTTTTGTCCCAACCCTTCTCGGTGCACCGTTGCAGCTGGATGCTCGCAACGACGAGCTTTCGTTTATTTTTCTTCCCCTAAAATGATAACGCGAGCACCGCGCGCGTAATGCGAATGGACGAACGTCAGTGGCTCGAGCGTGCGCCACCGCAGCCGAAAAATGGGGTGAATTCTAAATAGAATGGGGTAAGGATGGAAAAGGAGAAAATAAAGGAAAAAGCAGCCGCGGAACCATAATCATAAATTAGGTTAAAGTGCTGGGAAGGCGCTTAGTTAACTTCAACCCCCACCTGGCAGACACGTAGCCCGCTACAATTGGCTGGGGAGAGGTCCGGATAACTTCAGCCCTTTGCAAAACAACCGGGGGAAAATATGTACAGCAAGATAGCTGGCACGAGGAAAAAGTAGAAAATGAATATGCTGCTCTAGGCTGTTTCGCGTACCCGGCTGATTCCTTGGTGTACTTTGTAGGCTGGCAGAGTTTAACCAACGCTACACTTTTTGATATGCAAGGAAAGTCATTTTTCCGTCTGATGGATACGTCGATTTGATATGTGTGCAATTGGTGGCATCACCATAGGATATTAATAATACTTGAATTCAATTTTTATTCCATTACGTGTTTCACGGTGTAACACTTGAACAAGGAATTTAGAAATGTGAAAATTCGTTTGATATTCTCCAACCTTTCCAATATAGTTGTTCAATCAAGAAAATATTGTTGCAGGGTTTCTGAGGCCAGGAACTAGAGACGATACAGGGAGCAATTTCGGTCTTCTCGATCAAATAGCTGCGTTGCTCTGGCTACGGGAGAACGTGGCTGATTTCGGCGGCGATCCTAACAGCATTACCCTGGTCGGCCACGGTACCGGCGCCATTTTTGCTAACCTGCTGCTTATCAGCCCGGTGGCTAATAAGAAAGGTAATGGTTATTGCCGTGTCGCGTGTTTGCGACTTCTGCGGTGCCTGAATGTTAAGAGGGACACGTAATCTCCATTTTAGTGAAATCGATAAGGCCGTTCAGAGTTCGATTTTAGAAATTGTGGATTTTGAACGTTTCTGCTAACCGAAGTAACCGAGAGAATGTAAACTACGATAAAATTAAGGGTAATACTACGATTATCAATTAAGCGTTTACAGATGAACAATTTATATTTGTGGTACGATTTTCTGTAATATTAAACGATTTTTCAATCGTGTTTACCTGAGGAAATCACAGTACCGCATTAATTAATATTTAATGCCTTGCGGAGGATAGCCTCGCGAGTAGTATTAAACACACGTGGCCAGACATATATTCGAGATGCAATAAACGTTCGTAAAGCGCGTACTATTTACATCCCAGCTTCATTTATTTATATGCGCAAGGTACTATTTACATTTTCGTTACCCTTTACTCATTAATATTCTACATGCAACCGGTTTCTAGTGTAATCCTGAGGGAAGCTGGCCATTAATCGTCTGTTCGGCTTTCGCAGGTCTGTTTAAACGGGCTATACTGATGTCTGGGTCAGCATTGAGCGCTGATGCTATAGGAAAAGCTCCCCTGCAAATCACTAAACAGGTAACCGTAGTTGCTAAAAGGGCATAATACATTTTTATTTTACCATTGCGTGTGTAAAATGTGCACAGTGGTCAACCTCGAAATCAGTAGTTTCAAAAGTAACACGCAATATCCATTACCAAGAAGTATCAATTAAAATTTATTTACATAAATCCTTCAGCATTATAACATATCCAGTCGTTTAATATAAAACTCTTATCGCCGATTGTTCGCACTCAAAAAGCAAAAGTGCTCACCAACACTCTGCTATTTACACACTGGTATTTAGCCCTGGGTAGAAGGAACGTTTCAAGTCGACGTGCTTGACGTCGCGTCGACGATAGATCGATGTCGCGTTTCACCAGGGGCAACAGGGACGCGCTACTGTTTCTGCTCGAAAGATCGGTCGGTGGTCGCGATTCGGACGAACAGGGAAGAAATATCGCTTCTCGTCGCCCAACAAGCAGCCACGATCGTTGGAAACATTGGAAACGTTCGTTGGGCGTCGCTGAGAAATGGTCGGAATCATTTTTCAGGTGGCGCACGCTTTGAACTGTCCCACCACGACTGACAGCGATCTGGCGCTGTGTTTGCGAGGGCAGGAAGTAGAAACGCTGCTGAACGTGAAAATCCACAAGCCAAACTATGTCCCTGCCTTTGCACCCTTAAAGGATGACGCTGTTATTCCAGACATGCCTTTGAATCTGATGAAAAATCCTCAGCTGTTTGGCAGGTGCGTTAAATAAATAAAAATTTATTTATGTTATTTAATGTTATTATTTAAATACACCTTATGCTCGTTTATCGAACAGGTTCGATCTCATGTACGGTGTCACGGAATCGGAGAAGTTTCACATCCTCCCTCCTGTAGCTCTGCTCCATGGAATGCTGGACGGCCAAAGGGATGAAGTGTTAAGGGAACACGCGAAGGTACATCTCTGAATGGTTTACTTGTTCCTCGGCTATCGAGAATGGCCGATTTCCATCGCGATAGATCGTGCGAAGAAATTGGCGTACACGAGTAGCGGAACGGTGCATTCAAGTTGAAATATTCGTGCATGAACCGATATTGAGCCCGGCGAAATTCGCTCGACGTACGGATAAGAATGTGACGCTATGTTTCTTGGTCGGCAGGCGACGCACGAGTTGGAGGCAGAACTAATTCTATCGAAGATTCTGGAACAGTACGGCGATTTTTCGGCTGGCTTTACGAACGACTACGCGTTGAAGAATCGGGATCTCGTACTGGAGGCGCTTTCCGACAGTGGAACCGTGGCGCCATTAATAATGTCCGCGAATTTACATTCGAGGGCGAACCCGAAGAGCTACATGTACGTCTTCTCCCATCCGAAAGCTATGCAGGACTATTCTGGCGTAAGTACGGCTCGCCTGGTTGCACTCAGCACATCTGTCGAGCGAAATAAAAATATTCCAAGGGATCGCTTCGGCATTCCAACTATAAGTTTCATTAAAAATATTTCACCCCCGATCATCTGGATCTATCAATAACCAACGCACGTTACGATTCAATTCTCGGCTGCCTCCGCGAATAATCCAAGTCATCCCCTCAATTTTCAATTGACAAACAAATTGACAAATTGATAACGCGTCGATCGTCCCTATGACTTGACAAATCCATCCGTTCGGAGGACTCATAAATCGTCCACGGGGAAAACTGGAGCGCGTACGATTAGACTGTGCGCTTCGCATTTTATTCATTTTCCGCTGGACGGCGGATTCCTTGGCGAAAAGACGGAGCGTGAGTCAGTGGTTGTTCGTCGGTCGGTCGTGCGCGAACCCTGAGAAAAATCCCGGCAACGAGACCCATTTGGATGCCGGCCAACTATTTTTATCGGCGCTGCGTGCCGGCCTGTTACGCTCTATCCGAGAGTACAGTGACCAGCAGTGTTGTTAAACCGAATGTAACAGCGTCTCCGCTTTGCAGCTTGCGCTTAGACGGGCTTGGCCCTTGCCGTTAGATATGGAATTCACGAGCGGCAATATCAAGACGTTCTCTTGCGGCGACCCGGCCCCTTAAACCCTATTGCACCCCCGTGCTTTCCGCTGTGTCCGCAGAAGCTGCAATAAATCGGACCGCTCGTTGGGACAATTAACCTACGATTCGCCGGAGGAAATAGCGAACAAACTTCCAATTCTTTCGGCCAAAGTATTAAAAGCACCGTACGTAATTATTTCGGCATCGAAACGGCTGAAATATTCCGACGGGCGAAGCGGCCACATTTTAAACCCCAGACCCGCCCGACCCATCGAAAGCCATCGATTGCCCACGGGTCAGTAACGGGTTAGACGTAGTTAGGAGGGCGAAATCAGAGTGGCGGAAGTTAATAACAATGGCCGCGGTTTCGTCGAGAGGGGTGCACTTGACCGTTCTTCTGGACCGCGAAATTTTGGCCGGAACTTTGTTCCCAACCGACGAAGTATACCGAACCGAGCGCTCTTCTGTGTTACAGCAACAACGTCAGCGCACCGTGCACGGTGAAGAGCTGCCCTATGTGCTGGGCGTGCCTCTCGACGGGAGCAAATACGACCTACGTCGCCGATACAACATCGGGGAAACCCTCTTCTCCGAGGCAATGATGAACTGGTGGTGCAGCTTCGCCTACGTAGGGTGAGTAGTGTCGTTCTCCGCGTGCTGTTGCAACGCGCAAGAAACGCGAGTTGTTGCCCCGCGAGTTTCGCTCGAGTATCAGAAATTACTTTGTCGCCGGCTCCGCGAAACTGAGAGACAGGCGATCTATGTTTCTCTTTTTTGAGAGACTTGCCAATTCTTCTATGGTATATTCTTTTGAAAGAAACGACGAGTGTTTGTCAGGACTATCTTTCTAATAATTAGAACTGGAGTACGGTGGCGAACCACTGGGAAACATTTTTTTCAGTGGAGCAACAGATAAAAATAAGAAAATTTATTATTGACTGCCACAGCGGGCCTGTGGTGCAATTAAATTTGTATTTGGCATTTGTAATGAGGACAGTATGAGAACGGCGAATCGCGATTCGGTGTTTATTCTACCGCAGTCACTCGAAAGGCAACAATTAAATAGAACAAGTGTGCTTACAGGTATATACGTGAAGCTTCCAATGCAGATTATACTTATCGCCAATTGCCAGAGCGACGGAACACAGATATTCCGGCACGAAAAACGAACATCCGCGAGCTATAACGCGGCCGTAACTCTCTGTTTGGAAAAATAATTACAAGTGGCGCGAACTGCGCCGTCGAGGGGTGTGGATGCATAAATATTCAGTAGCGCGTATAATTGAAAATCATGTTTGAAAGCGCGTCAGTCTATTTTCCGTCGGTTGGCCGATAATGAATTTCAGGGCAGGGCTCAAAATACCTCTGACGGACAGCCGCGAAATTGTTTCTGCGTCGGGGCGTTTCGTCCATTACTCCGGCAGTTCTATAGAACAACTCTCTGGGGGTTGAAATTCAGCAAGGACAAACTTTAATCCTTTTTCCAGGGCTGCCAAGAGGCACCGAGAACCTCGGACGTTCTTTTCTCGTAGGCTTGGATAGGGGGCCCGATCCGTGAGACGTAAATCAAGATGACTAAAACGTGCACCGGTTAAATGGTCCGCGATAATTAAAACTTAGGTTAAATGGGGCGGTACTGGGCGCCGTTCGATCGACCTTGTTATTTACTACGCGTACGTGTTGTTCTATGACTTATTAAGGAGCCTACGAAAAAGCGGCGGAATCTTTTTAGCAGTCCAATTCGTTTAACTAGGGTGCGGTTACCGGATTTGGAGAATTTATTCGGCAAACGAAGAAAGCATCTCAGAAACTGGAGGCGGAATGATTAATCGTTCGCGTCCGTCGATCGTTTTCACCCTTTATCCATTCTATTTTCATGGAAGCGGTTTCTAATTTCGGAATGCATCAAATGGAATTTAGATTACTCACGGATTAAACGGTGTATTACAATTTATCGATCTTTCAACAAACTCTAAACACGAAGGAGGAAGAACGATGATCTTCCCGTTGAAATAATTGGAAAGGATAATCGCCGGAAGATCTTAGCGAAATGAATTGGAAAAAAAAGAAAAGAAACAATAAAAGCTCAACATACTCTTGCTAATAAAAATTGCTGTTCAATAGAAGTGCCCCCATGTGCCACTGAAATAAAGTATCGGGGATCCTGTTTCGTTGCCAGCAATTCGACCCTTGTTACTTTAACACCGGTTATTGGTGAATTAACGACCCGATACTCCGGCCATTTTAATTTTCTCGATACAAGCAGATTACCTATATATACAAATTACTCGCACATTTCATTCCGACCCAACAGGAGGGAATCGGCGGTCCACTCCTGCCCCAGCCGATCGATTCGGCTGTTTTATTTTCGAAAGCACCAAATTTCTCTCGTATTTCATCGCGTGCGTCAGGAGATAATTTTCGCGAACGAACTCCGCCAGCAATATCGCGTGCAAGTCGCGCTTTTTATTTATATCACCGATTCTACAGCACGTTTCCCAATCGATCATCCCCTGTACCGATATCGTACGAGCGCGCAGGTTTCTTGGGAACTCTAAATAATTAAGTAATCCTGATTTTGTATATCTGCAATGGGCAATGGGCCCAACGGGTAACAGAGTAAACGATACATTTGTTCGAGCTTTACAAATATCCGCGCAAGTTTCGTTTCTCTCCGTTTCAATGTTTTATTCGTGAATTATAACTGTATTTTTACAGTTCCCCGATTTGATTCAATGTATACTTCGTTTGTGGATTTCCGAGCAATCCTTTCTTTTTTAGTAAAGGATTAAGCGCAACAATACCCCAGGCGTACAAAGCGCGACGACAGAAATTAATAAATGAAGCACGTAACGTGGCGCCGAAAGCTTCCTATATTTCGCGGGCACGCTTCCGGCTTGCAATTTCTTTTTACCAAAGCAGAAATGCATATGCATCGCCGCCATGAAGGTGGATCGCGATGAACTGGGTCGATCCAATTAAGCGAAACAAAGCTGTTTAATGCACGCTGTGGCGGCGGCCAAAGTAGACGCCGCGTGTTCTACACGGCTCGTGACACCGACTGATCGATATCGCGCGTGTCGCCGTGCTCTCGTAAGAATACATCCACGGCGCGGTGCATAGTGCATGAGCACAGGGCGTGGCACATCTCTGTGCACCCCTGTCTGCGGCTGAAAAGAAATAACGAGTCTAATAATTCCCGAAGAAAACAAGAATATAATCATTTCCAAAGAAACCACCCCGTCCCGCTTCGTTCGATGAACTTTGACTTACTCAGACGGATGAACGAGTGACTTCGATTCATGAACTTTCGCAGAGAAATGTCGTCGTCAAGTGTTCAAAAAGTTTTCCAGAATAAGGTTCCATCCTGCACGGTAATATTGCGATCGGAAGTCGTTTCAAACAAGGATCACCGTATTCGTCGATGGCTCCCTCTCTTTTTAAGAGAATCCTTTTCGGCAAGACTTCCTCTGAACGCGCGAATATCGCGTAACAAGGAACGGAGTAGAGTTACCGTGTATCAAAATTTCGATATCGTGCTGCTTTTCCGACATTTGATCACGGGACATACGATATTATTTTACGCGACAGGGGCACCCGCAGGTGCCATCTCACGGAACGCTTCTTGAATGGGAAGTTTATTGAAAACAGAGCGAAATCGAAATTTCCATTTTCATTGTGGGATTCGATTTCTATTGAAATAGAAAACGACCGCGGTTCTCGTAATCCCACGGATGAAACTGTTCCACAATTTTCCGTACTCTATCCGACGGTCAAATTTGTATCGCCCAAAGGATATTCTTTCCCCCTGTAATCCAATCGCATTAATTTGCTCACGCTCGTTTCTTCAATTAATTTTTGTCCGCGAATCAGGAACCCAAACATCGCGAAGAGGTATCCTTATCTGACGGATGGATTAAAGGAATGGGGCAAGTACGAGATCGAGTGGCCGGAGTACGATCCACAGAATCAGACCTACCTGAACCTGAGTAAGTCAAACGAGATTGAATTTCTCGTAAATTACGTTGATTACGTTCGAATAAATATTACGTTGCCGCAGCTATTCCGCCGAGTACCGGCGCGCAGTACCGAAACGCAGAAATGCAATTCTGGAACGAGCATCTGCCCAACCTGATTCGTCATCCGGGCAAAGACATTCCTCTGCCGATCCGTCCAAAAGGATCACGGCCAAAGATTCTCGACATTGCGGACAGAATTGGAAAGTATGCGAACGCGAGCAGGGACTATGACACCCATGGCTCGAGGTTAGTAACGATGGTTAAGAATAGAATGCAGACATTTCAGTTTAAGGCTAGTGGGCTAGAGATAATAGAACGAATTTAAACAACGGGTCCTACCGATGTACACTTGTTTTCCTACAGTCTGCTCGGATAATTTCGTGCATTAATCGACGAACACCTCGCGGGGTAAGAGGACAGTGTCGCTAAAAAAAAATTATCAAGTTCAAACATATCAATCCAGCCCGCCAATGGAGAAATAAAATACACTCGTTCTGTTGCAACATCATACGGACGGGCTTTTGTTTTTCAGCCGCGTGCTGAACATTTAATGAAACGTCACTTGCACTCCAGTGCGTTCAGCTCCTTCCTTGTCCCGAAACGCTTAAACTGTCCGTATTGCGCCGGGCGAACGGAATTTATTCAAAGTTTCGCACAATGGGGCGAAATATTCTCCTGTTCCGAGTTTCAATTGCGCCTCTGGTCGGCTTAATGGAGGATTAACGTTCCAAAAACAAGGGAAATGCCTCGCACTCGGAGCAAATAAACCAGCATCGCGATTAAATCCGTACCACCTGCTTAAAATCCTACACCTTATCGAGTCGCACGCAACCCAGTCTACGAATATCCATACAAGCTCGGACAAATCTTGGGAACTATCTAGCCAAGTTCAATCTCGACTCGCGTGCCCTGAGCAATACGATTTCCTCATCTCCATATTTCCACAGCTTAGACATTACAAATTTCGTGTTATTTCCAAGCAAAGGGGTGGTTAATTTTGTAGGTACAAGGCAAACGATCGACAGCAGCCAGTGTCCAGGGTTACAGAATACACATCGAACAACCCAGATTCCACTAGCTCGTCGCGATCCGACGAAGAAGCGATTCCCCAACCAAGCGCACCGAGGGGTTCTTCAGTGATCACCATGCTGACTGGTTTCGGTGTCGTCTTCTTGCTTATCAATTTCACGGCGTTCCTTTATCTCTACTGCAAGAAGCAGGACGCGAAGGCGAAGGGGGCAGGGTTGAAAAGACGCGTCAGTCAGAAGGACGATTCGAGAAGAGCGAAATCTGACAAGTATGAGAATCATTACGGCGAACTCGGCTACAAGAGCGACAGTAAACCAGATTTAAACGAGGTGATAAAGAACGACAAGGCGTACGACAACAATTCGAACTTCGGTAGACGGTCGAAATTATCCAGGCAGAATTCCGGTTCCACCATTGACACCCACATCAAGGTTAGAGAGTGGATACACCAGGAGATCGTGCACAGGTAGGTGGAGATCGAATCAATTCGGATCCAGCCCCTTCAATTCCGTCGGTCCGCTAATTGCGCGGACTCCAGAAGTGCTTCTTGGAAATTCGTCGAGCAGTCTGCTAATCCAATCAACGGTTTCACTTAAAGAGTCTGCTCGCTTTGAGACGCGAGCTGATTCATCGAAATCAGCCAACGCGTTGCCACGGCTGTTTTCGTCCCCCGATCTACTGCCGGCGAAATTTACTTAGCGGACAGTTTTGCTCCCCCGGCGGAAATTGATTCGATTACTAATACTTTGGAAGTGCTGTGTCACGCGTTTCATTTGCAACGCTGTTCATATTGTTATTATTATTTTTATATGGATTCGACGTCACGATTAAAGGATCACTAAATCGTAGCTGAAAAATTGTCGATCTTCGAACTGCTGTAAATTTGCGGAAAAAAATCGTACGGTACTCTGGCATGGCTCGTTTTAAAGGGCAAAGTCTCTGCTTTTACGCCTGCGAATTGATTTTCAAAGTCCCTTTATGTACTTGATAAAATAATCAAAGATTATCTTGATAATTCCATCCAGCTTTTATTCGTCTGTTTACAAAGGTGCTCGCCAAGATTTTTGAGGAAAACTCGAGAAACCTTGCAGAAGGAGCACCAGGACAAGCTAACAAAGCAGGAAGAGGAAGAGACGAGGAGGCTAGAGGAGGAACTACAGGACAAGAAGGAAGAACCCATCTACGATGAAAGTCCAGCTCTGATCGTGCGTCCTGGCAAGAAGTCAAAAGTACCAAAGGTCTCCGTAGCCATTGACGCCACACCCGCCAGTAGGACCGAATCGATTCTGAACCAGGTGCCCATAGAGCTAGCCAGAAGCGTCGAGGCAAACGACTCGTTCGGCAAGAGTGTCGATTGCTCCATGATCGACCCAGCACAGCTGCAACCAGCTCCTCAGGTGGTCGTCATAGAGCACCATCATTCGAAGAGCGACCCGTTACCAATGGAGAACGTTCCAAGAAGCGTGAAACCAAACTTTTCCACGCCCAGAATCTACGAATCCGATTCGGGCAGCACCAGTAGCCTCTACGCAAAGATCAACCCAAAATTAAAGTCTCGCGCAGCCCGTCCCGATTTAGAAGCAAACTCCGAGGTACCAGTAATAGGCCAGCCTGACGATATTTACATGAAAATGGGGCCAAAGCTGACCACGTTCGGCGTGAACTCACCTCCCAGCTGCGACGTCAACGTAACCTGCAGAGAACCTATGATAGAACGAGAATGCATCAGCCCGGAGGAAGCTTTGAAGACGATTAAACGTAGGAACTACCCAAAAGTTTTGCCAGACATCGAGAAAAGAAGATCTCTACCGGCGTCCAGCAGTCTGTTCGCCCTTAAGCAGCACGGCACTCTGTTGAAGGACTACAGACCCGGGTTGCACTCGTCAACGTCAGCCCACCAACCGCCTCAACCCCCTCCAAGAATGTTTGGACCATCCAAGAGTCTGGAATTCGCCGAGGAGAACGAGAGTCAGGTCGAAACAGAGCCGGTTACAACAAACCTTCACGTTGGACCTCTGCTGAGAAGACAGGACTATTCCACGAAGAATAATTCGGACCCCAGTATTATTGATTCTCTGGACGACAGGATAGACAGGTCCAGGGCTCAAGCTGGGGGGAGCGTGGACACCATTTACTCCAATACAGTGTGTCCTGTTCACGAAATCAATCAGCCAATATCTCACAGCGTTGACAAAAATATAGGGAATCCTACTGCTCTATTGGAATCTGGAATTGGCAATCCTAATTGGTATAAATCGTGTCCAACTGGAAACGAGGCCTCTACACTGACAGCTTCGTCCGAGCCTAGGATTATTGGCAGGGCTGTGGACGGGCAGCATCAATTTGGAGAGTACAATTGGGATGCCAGGAACCCTGGAATCGAGCCTAGAATAGTCATTACGCCCAGGGTTGGAAATCTTCTTGGCCAGGCGAATCAGAGCCTGAGTCAAACTGTAGTGAACACGGCAGGCTCTCCTTTCGAAGATACACTCGATAGGGAGGGCAGAATGCAAACCTCGTTCAACTCTAATACAACAAGTAGATCCAATACCAGTTCGATCGAACAACTTCTATCAGATTCAATCGCGCCCTGTGCCTCTCCGGAGACAAGGCTGCCAATGGTTAGTAGCCAGGAGAGAAGGGAGCCACGAATAATAATTACGCCAAGAGACATGAAGGGACCGGGCTCGAGTTTGAAACAGCCGAAAATTATTATCAAACCTACGTCGACCCTCCAGAGGACCAGGGACCACCGGAACATCCCCAAAGTGTCCGCCATACCATCCCCCGAACAGGTCTGCCACAGTATAGACAGGGACAAGCTGGCAGAGCAAAGAGAAAAGCCACCCCTGAAAGAAAAGCCGAAGGTCACAAGGATCCCGTCATTTTCGAGGCGCAAAGAGGAGACGCCGGGTGCAATGGAGAGGGTTGCTTACCCCGAGAAGGCGGAAATCGTGCAGAGGGTGGAAACGGTGGCCGGAGGCAAAGTGGCGAACGTGTCCGTGACCGGCGACGGGAAGTCAAGCATTCCGACGTTGCAACGGAAGGAGGAGAAGGACTCGAATACGGGGACGATCAAAAAGAAACCGGGGAACCGGAAGTAGGAAGCATCTGTCGTTTATTTCCACCGAAAATCGAACTTGGAATTTTCTGTACAGGAGATAGAAAATTTCGTGACGCATTTGGAACTGTCATTTTCTGTTTAATCGTTGGACGAAGCAAATTTCGAATGCGCTGGTGTAGGAAGAATTTAAAAGAACTATGAGTGTAGGGTGATTTGGCATTTGAATCAATTTGAACTTCCATTCGTACGGCAATGCGATGAACGTAGGGTGAGTGGATCAGTTGTTGTAAATATTATTGTTAATGGGACGATGCGTTCGTAATTGCAGTAGAAATGTATTTTTTAATATCGTATGTAATATTTAGCATAAGGATTCCCTTTTGTAATTTAGGTGTACGATTTCTAATGTTTTTAATGTTTCAATAATACGATTTATAGTGCCAGGAAGCTTTTATACGATATTCAATAACAGTATCGATTACTTAAAAATATTCTAAAGAAAGATTCTATTTTATTTTCGCACCGTTCAAAACAACATTTATATCACCATAAAGCTTTCGTCCGGTAATTAATATTTAACCCCTCATTTAAACTAATCACAGTATTTCATAACTGTGCTGAACGACGTGTTCATGCGGATCAACTCTCCCAATCATTTTCCTAATTACCCCTGCATCATGATTAAACATTTCCCCTTTCCCACCCCCCTGTATACAAGCAAAATAAACGATTTTCATGCTTTCGCCATGGAGAAACGAGGATTGAAAGTGTTTCCTGAGCTCAGCGTCGCGACGAGACTCCGGTTATCATTTTTCAGTACGTGGCTGGCGTACCATTTATCTTGCAACTTTACCTTTATCCGTTGGAACTTTATTATTAAGTAAAACAAAGTCTATAAGTCACAGAGCGTTGCAGGCTGGCAGAAGCTGTCTGAAGTAAAGGGGTTGGCGAGGGGGGTCGAGACGATGTGAAAACGGCCAGCGACTTCGCCACCCACCCATCCCAGGCCGTCCTTGCACCGCGAATCGAATTGATTCTCGAAGTTTCAGAGAAGTAATGCGATTTCCCTGCCGACCAATAGAGGAAACTTCATTTCACCCCGAGTGTCTTGTCCCGGCTTTTCCCTGATTAGGCGAGGTGCCATTCTCTTTTGACCAATTGAACAATAGAGCCAACATTGAAAAGGGCATTCTCTTAGTCCGCGAGGTTTTGCGCCCTCAAGTTTCATTCAAATTTATCAACTGATATAATTATTACCATTATGATTTCGTGCACGTGGAACATAAATTGGCAATGCTCGTAATTCTATAACAAAAGCGTGATCGATGAATATTGTTACCTGTTATTAATTCCACAACACTCCGTGGTTATTCGTGATCATTTTCTTTCTCATCCCATCGCGTTTACCGGCGCGTTATGTTTTATTACGTAAAAGTCGACGGACGATTCGAGAACGCTGGTAGCGATACTCGATTGATATATCGTTCTGGCCGTGCGGGCGAAAATATTGTCCCATAAAATGGTGTATAGCTGTTGAAACAATGGGGTACAAGTGAATCGGTGTCGTTTAGAGGGCCCTTTATCTCGCGAACCGTGCAAATATCCCTTCGTCGTATTTGTCCAGAAGATATATACGAGATGTTGGCGAAATTCGCGGATATTTGTCCAGGGTATACTCGGATCACACCGGAAGAAACAACATGGGATTTATACAACGCACGACGATGATTTATGGCGCGTTAGAATATTGGTAAGAAATTTCAATTCTTATTGACAGCCTGTATAGTTTAATAAGAGGGAAGAAAGTCGTCTTCCGTTGAATTACACGGCGCACGATTTATGCTTCAATATGTAGAATCTCATATAGTCGCGGGGGAAAATCCTCAGTTGTTTATCACACGGACTTTTATTCACGCAAAATTTCATCCCACTCCGCCCGCTACTTTTATGCACAATATCTTGGAAACGAGTGCCAGACACATGTTCTTATCCTCCCTTCCACTTCAGAAAGACCTCCTGACTCACGAGTCCTGTGTACGGTTCACCTACCTCTCTACGTATCGTGCATATGGAACACGAAATTCGCCAAGGACGAGCAAGCAGATACAATGGAAGTTTTTCATTGAAAATCTGTGTTGAAAATGAAGAAACGATGTATGACATTGCAACACAGATTTTCAATGAAAAACTTCCATTTTATCTGCTAATGACAGATTACGCAGCCAACAGTAATGGCTGCGACATACATTGACGAAGAAAACGAAAATTAAGAAACGATGTATGATATTGCATTATCTTCGTCGATGTATGTCGCAGCCATTATTGTTGCCACTGTTTACTACAATTCTTCGAGCTATAAAGCAACGATCGAAGCATAGGCGACGAAAGTTGGAGGCCCCGATAGAATACCAAGTCGTAGGTCTCCGGAACTCGATGAACTCTCGTTTCGCTTGCCGGCGTAATGGTGCGGATTTGATAAATTCGCTGGACGTTTAATGGACGACGCACGTGGCCTTCACGAGGCAAGTTTCTGCCCTCTGATAGCAGCCATTTACGGCAGCTTCAATTTGAGAATAAACTGAAAATAAAAATCTCGCCTAGCCCCTTAAAAAAATATATCCAAGTGCGTTGATTCTCGTCAGAGCAGAATGATGTTTTCAAAGCATCGAAGACCGGCCGGTTTTCGAGGACTCCTTAAAAACTAACTGAAAATATACTGGAGCTCGAGGTGGATGAAACGAATGGCAAAATCGATTGTGGAAATGGCGCGTCTGCGGAGGGTGCACGTAAGTCGCCCATGTACATCGGGAAAAATAAATCTAGAGGGTGCATCATGCCAATTTGCATTGCTAAACGTCGTTTCACATTCGATTCGCTTTCCCGGCTCCTTCGGCTTCGATGTTTGCACGCGCCGGCATGCACGGCACTGTGCTACGAATCGCAGCGTATCGAGCCGGAAACTGTCGAAAAACGCTTGTCGTCGTTAAATTATTTACAAACGAGAGCGCCGCCAGCTGAAAGAAAAACCGGAATATCGGAAAAGTCGAACGAACGAACGCGTATTGCTCGGAGGGTTTTGGAATCATTTATTAATAATTAAATGGACGATCCATCTTTTGGATTAATCGTTTTCAATTGGATAAACATGTCTCGACGGTATTAGTTGAAGGATAAGCAAACAATCACCGGAAACGTTATTAAAAAAAAAATCACGCGAGCCAACGCGATAAAGCTGTGGAAGTGTGGAACGATCAACAAACAAACGAATAATTGCCTGGGACGCAATAACCGACCACGTGCGCGCGGTAAAATATACGGGAATAATTTTTGTTGCGATATTTTCCAATCCAGGCAAGTTGTTTTAAACGTTTCGAATCGCCACCCCATTTTGCGGAACAACCCTCGGCAACCCTGCTGTTCACTTTTCCGAGTCAACGAGGCATAAAAAGCGTGCATCGAGCAACGAGAAACTGCAGGGGAAACTGATGCATCCCCGTACAAACGATCCGATAATGAGGGATACACCCGTTCGTTCGCCTCGCTTACCAGCAAATAGCCGGACAATTCGGGAAAACGATTGACAATGAAGCCACGAGCCTGGCGGCGGATAGGGGGTCTGGGAAACAGAGAAACAGGAAACAGCGAGAACTGAACCGAACGATTATCAAGCATTAGTTACGGGCAGCGTAACCCAGTCTCTGGGTGCAGCAGTTCGGAAAGCCGTAGTTGCAAGACAACTCCTGGCTGACGGGGGTGGATTAGTGGCAACGAGTGCTTACGCGACATCGTGAAACTGTCGTCCAGTCAGCTGGACGAACACGCGACCCATCGTCCGCGTGATATATGATGCAGTTTCCTGGCTGATGAACGATCTGGAGTGGAATGACGCGGCGGAAAAAAAGAAATTGCGAAAGGAAAAGGGGAAACAGTGTTGGCATTTAGAAATTTCTTCTGTCTTCGAACCTCCGTAACGAGGGAACGGAAAATTGTACACCGTTGTCCATTATTTCTATTTCTAACGATTGGCAATATTTTATTCGCCGACAGTTTAGAAATAGGACGGTGTCGCGTGAAAAAACGAGATTGCTGAAGAATGTTTGCCGTGAGACGAGCAAGTTCCGGGATTCTCCTATAAATCCGTGGCGTTCTTAGGCTGACACTGGAGGCACGTATCATGAATTATTCCGGTGTTCTGGTCGCTCGAATTATTCATAAGAAAACAAATGTTGCACGGTGTACTTGGTTCCATTCGGAAAGCGGGACTTCGACTAACGTCACGCCAACGACGGACCTATAAATCTGTTTGCGGTTTTGCTTCGCGTGTATCGACGACGCTTTAATTCCGCCAAGAAATATCAAAGTTCTGCCATTTTTCGTTGGTCCCCCGACCCTTGCGCAACGTTCCAAGGAATAATAGAAAGGGAAATCTATTTCCCAATTCCCGACAGTGCAAAGGTTGCTCATTTTAATTGGCACCATCGACGTGCGAATCAGCCCGCAAATAGTCAGTCGGTAGATCGTCCTCTCGTTACCATGTCTCGTGGCTGGTTTGGCCAGGGTAGTAGTAGTCTAATTCCCTGCCTGCGGAGCTGAGCCAATTAATAAATTTGTACCGGTCGGCTGGCCACAGAACAGGCCTCTATCTCCGCCTCTGTTTCAAGAGGTATCCATTGTTGCCGAGACAATGCCGGCTACTTGCTAGTTAGACTACCTAACTGTCCACGGTAACGACCGAGGGCAATGTCAGATTAATTAGATTTCAAAGGAAACGCGTCGAAAGGGGGGCCGAACTATGTTTAATCAGTCATGCCCCTAGTGTCAGGGTGAAACGTCGTTGATAGTGTGACTGGATAAAGCTTATTAAAAAATATTCCAGTGCAAGTGGAAGCGAGATTGTGGCAGTATCAGAATATCAGGAATATCAAAGATATCAGAAAAAAACGAAAAAACATTTCGGATGGATCACGTTAAAAAAATTCCTTCGAGTATTCTAAAATATAAACCTTACAGATTAAAGCTTAATTTATATTCAACATATAAATGCGCACGACTCGCGCTTCATTTCCTAAGCAATTCTCAGTCGAAGCTGTCTGTATCGCGAGTGAAACGATTTCAACGCTTTCGGATTCTCTATTCGTTATTTCGACGCCTCTAAAAGTGAACAACTGTAAGAAACAAAACGAAGAGAACGCGTGATCCGGTGACGCGGCACGATTGCCAGCAAAGCTCGCGATCTCGCAATCGCATTCCGACCAGTGTTTCCAGGGGCATATCCACAGGCGATATCGATTATCGGATGTCGAGTGATTAAATGCATCTGCGAGGCGTAACGTTTCAGGGCTCGCCGCTGAACGATCCGATACGATCGTAAATCATGGAGCGACGAGTTTTCCGCTTTTCTTTGCCCATCATCTTCGTCTTCTGCCTCAGACGGACATTGTACATGTTGTGTATGGTATTAGATGGTATCGATTAGAATTACAGTAGCTAGATAATGGGCTAACAGTAGTAATAGTAATAATAATAATAATAATAATCGATAGAAGAAGATCAGTAATAATATGTAGCAACAATTCTACAACTCCTAGATTCGAATTTTCCAAGTTTCCAGCAATTTCATAGAAAATTCACGAATTCGTGTAACTATATTACATGAACCCCGAAAACGTGAAGAGCAACGAAACGTATATATACATATATGTATATAGAGTTTCATAAGAGAAGTTCCCCGTTACAGTACGACAACTGAGAACCTACCCCCATAACTTCTCAATCGTTAGCTCACCCCGCAATTTATTTCTACCCCTGATGGACGGATGATCATTCTCGCGCGTCCGACTCACGGTTAAACATGGATCCCGTCCGTAAATGAAATTTCCCTCAGCGTCGGTGAATGGACACTTTCTTCGCGCTGCGCCCTCGCGATCCTCCTCGTAAAAGTATATCTTATCTTCCCAAGGCTAAGTGCCGTTTCACTGCCAAGTTATACGAGATCGTATCTGGGGATGCTGCCGTAAGGTCAAGCCCCGAATAAAATCTTCACGACCGCTAATTTACGGAACGACACAAGTCTTCTTGTCGTACGACCAATTCTCCGTTTCGGAACTGAAATATTCCGCTCGATAGATTGCACATACGGGCCGCCGTAAAGGACGAATCTTCGTAAAACGAATACATCAGGCAGGATGGACAAATTCGGCGGGGCAAATAATAATAAACTGCACCGGATAACGGGGCAAATAAATATTTCGCCAGACGCGGGGAATGAAAGTGCGTGTGCGCAACCGATGGTGCGACAAAAATGTTTCCCCTCGGCGGGCAGCGAAATTCCAAGATCTCTCGGGGCGTAAATTACGTGAAACCGGACAACATGCTCCCGTTTATCGGGCGAAATTCCGCGGCCGATCTTCTCTCCTCGGTCGTCTGGATTCCGGCGATTCTTTCGGCCGGTAATTAATACAGAATGCAGGAAATCTCCCATACGGCTCGGGGCGCAGGGGGGCGCGACGAGGTACCGGTGGACAAAAAGGTGGCGTAATGAAAGAAAAGGGCGAAAGAACGCGACGCGGCAATTCCACAGACACGGTCGTCGTCTATCTATAATGAAATCTCCAGCAATATTTTCATCGCGGTGACTCGGCCAGCACTGTGGCGAAGCCGAGCTAATGCTTCTGCTGCTGTAATCCGGACGCTCGGAAAACTTTGAATTTCGTCGAAAATCTTATTCTCTTCGAGTGGAAGCAATTGAAAATGCTCGAAAGGGAATTCTCGCGGATTCCACGAGTGCTTAACGATCTGAAACCTGTGCAGGGAAGGAAGGAAAATGGATCCTTACGTTTTCCACGAATTCAATTTCCCCGGACCATGCCACGGGTGAATTAATTGATTGCAATGTATTCGTTCCACCCGCCGAATTTTCTTTCCGGAGAAAGGAATGGGTTACGCGTATAAAAGGTACTCGTTGTAGAGGAGGTGGGGAAAATTTTGCAGAGTGAGAACAGGTAAATGGGCGGACCGATACCGAGTTGCGAGCCGACAGAGAAAAAGAGCTGCTTGTTAGAGGGCCACGTTTTTCCACCGCTCGTTACCGAGCCGGGCTTACGTATCCGAATCATCAGCAAACCAGCTTTCGTTTCCGTTTCGTCCCGTTTCTCTTTCCGGCCTCTCGTAACAGATTTCTATTTCGTCAGTGGCGTCGGATCGAAGCCCTCGCGTTTCATTTCATTTCCACTTTGGCAACGGATAGGAGAAACGGATGCCGCACCCGAATCCGTTTTCACACGATGCTCACACTTTTGTCCCAGCGACATTAATTTCTTCGAGCCATTTCTGGCGGCCTTCCAGGGTGTTTCGTGGGAATTGTTGATACCACATTTTATATTTCCAAATTGCAGTTGCAATCTGTCTAAAGAGTGTATCTTCTTCTGTTAATGCGTTTTAATGCGGTCCACGGTAAGTAGAGCGAGGTGGTCTAAATTGTTAACGTTGTGCAAGAGATTTTATTACAAATAATTCATTAAAGGGGAATATTTCTCACGATCTTAAAACCCTGCTTCTTCTTTCACGGCCCCATTTCCTCCCGCCCTGTCCATTCCGCTCCGTTGGAGTGGGAATTTTTCTTTAGAAAAAAGCACCGTGCTCGTTTCACGGAACCCCGTGTCTCATTATGTAAGGAATTATTAACTATCGTGGAATTTTTTATCACCGGCCCATTTCGCTGATATTAAGGCGAGGGTCGATGGAATAATTAATCACAGATCGTATCTACGGTCTGTATATCTTGCTAATTAAAGATGCCGTTGGAACAAAAGTTAATTGAACACCATTCACAGAATCAACGAGCACGTTCAGCTAAAAACGATAACAATAGAAATGACAATGGATAACAATAAATATAGAAATCCTAATAATTGTGCATCCCTTCCAACCCCTAAACCACGGCCAATTTGTAACAGTGCCTCATTAATTGAGCACGTCATGGCGTTAATACTAATGGAATTCTATCCACGGTAACAAAATCCATAGATAGACGCTCTGTTATAAATATTCTCCGACAATTATCGTTTAATTATTTTCATAATTTAACACCCAAATCGACTGGCAACGATCGTTGCCTAAATATATACGAGAACAATACATCCACGTTCCAATTATTCTCCTCGCATGATCTTTCGAAAGTTTCCATACGATACGAGCATTTCACCCCCACAATTCTACCCCCGCCCGATCTGCAATCGTCGAAAAAGCTCGACCCGGCATCAGAGGCGGCTCAAAGGAGAAAGCGGCGGGCAATTTCATTTGATTATATTACACGAACGTTCGTGGCGAGCTTTCAACGCGGCCGGGCTCGAGGTGGAATTGCTCGGCGAGTGGTTGACATTCGATCAACCACGATTCTCTCACGGCGTTACCTTTCGTTCCACCTGCACCCACACACGCGCACGCACACGTAAACACGTCACACGAGCGCCACGTTCCGTCCATCGTTCCCTCCAAATTGAATCGCCCGTCGCGTTTTCATTCATTTCCTTCCACGGACTTTAAGGACCGTTGCTGCTACCACGTCCCGGGTCCGGCACAAAGATTCTTCGCTTGCAGCAGCTGTTCCTGAAACCAGTCACCTTCTTTCAGCCGCCTCTATCTCGCCATCAGCGTGTCCTGAGAGACGGTCGACAGGGTGATTCATCTTCCGGTGGGGGATTATTGTGGGCTGGCTGTAGCCGAAAGCTTCTCGTGGCTCGTCTTCCTTTCGTGTCAGCTTTTCACGCTTCTTCCTCTTCTTCCCGCTTGGCCCTCTTCTTCCTTTCTGTTACGTTCCTTGCGCTGATCCCGTGCCGGCGGCTCGATGACCGCCGTCCCATCTTCCTGGAACACATCCCCGGGGATTTCTCTCGTTAAAGCTCGTCCGTTCGACAGGAAAACGTCAATTCTGCTACCCGTGATTCCTTCCGATATTCTTGCCGGCCGGATAATAATCGTGAAACGTGTTGAAATTGTACGGGTAAAAAAAGAATTGATTCTGCGAATGAATCAAGAGAAATATCGCGAACAATATTAGAAAGAATATAATGAATCGGCGTGCTGTTTATTTACAATTGTCCATTGCTGTGCGAGACGCGTACTGTACATTAATGAAACAGGCTTTCGTAGTATAGAATTTTACACTGTAACGTGTTCGCCACCGCGTTGCTGGCGGCGGGCAAGCGCCGCCGGAAAACAAAAGGAATACGATAACACCGGGAGGGGCTTGTTACCTTCTCGACCCGGCAAGTAATTGCTGCTTATCGATCGAACGAAGATATAGATGACACGTTTAATTACGATACGACGGGTACAGGTGTTCGCAGATGGCCAACAACTAACTAGCAAGTTCGGGATCTCCTGGGGAAACCTGGACGTCGATCGGAAGTTCAGGCAACCGGTGCGCCGACGTTCCAACAATTCGGCCCCGGTAACAACCGTGTGGACGAGTTTAAGAAACTGACAACGACACGCGAGTTGCCCGGCAATTCTGCGAAATGATCTCGCGAAGAAGATTCGGTGCTGAACTTACCGCGTCATCGGAAACTGAAACACCATCGCGTACACTCGGACGGATAATTTAAGCGGCGAAATGAATTTTCCGGCTTTAATTTAATTCCAACGTCGCCGAACTTCGAGATTCTAGATTCATCGCGATCGACAAGGCTGAACAACTTCGACGAAGAAATAATATGTCAGACAGAAACTCTGAAACTGCTGAAGAAGGTGCAAGCACGCGCTGGTGTGCGCCCGTTCGCGCTTCATTCGTGTATCTTTGCTTCGACATACTACACACGCAAGCCCACTCGCCAGCTTTTCTATATTAGAACGGATTCTTCGACTTCGTCAGACGCGTGGCGTCTTCCTCGAAGCCCCGTCCGGGATCGAAATAAGTCGCACCGAAAGGTTTTCCGAACGTATTGCAAATGTGCAGAATCCGGGAACGTAATATTCAGTGGCTTTGGTTTCTTAAAGAAATCTGAATTAAGGGACGGAAAAGCTTTCACGACCTAATGGAAGAAGGAGAGAAAAGAATAATTACGTTGAACGGTCGAAAGAGAATTGTGGAAAGAAATGAAATCAGTTGAAAAAGTTTAATGCGATTTATGAGAATTTTAAATAACAATTACGAATTTCAAAAATGTGAATCATTGTTGTTTAACACGCCACTGAGCGTTAATTTAATCCAAGCTCGTCCAAACCACCGACGAATAGGAGCAACGAGGGTAATATTGTTCTGCAGTTCTGGCATCCCTCATTAATTCCTCGAGATTTGGTAAACTCAACCATCATAGACGCACGAAACCTCGTGGAAGAGACGAGACAACTATCTGGAATGGCTCTGTGTCTGTTCAATATGGAGACACGGGAATTTGTGATAAGGAGAATTTGTTCCACGCAAAGTTCCCCGCAACTTTCATTCATCGAACTTCCTGGCGAATAAAAAGATTCCGGATTAATTTCTCGGGAAACGGCTGATAATTCAACGCATGGAGGAATACTTTCTACCTCGAATTCCATGCGAAACTGGTCTTTAAAAGTGTCCACCGAGATAGTGTCAGACACTGGATCGTATTTCGCGAGATCTACGTTGGAATATCGATGGAATTTTATTCACGGATCTCCGACACGTGCAGGTGTCCCTAGGTATTCGATAAAGTTACCAAAAAGGGTCCTTCCGTTGGTAGAACTGAATCGATAGTGGTTGTGTCTCCTCCAGCGGAGCCTGCGCGACGAGACTCGAGCAGCTTCGCCTGTGTTTCAGTATTCAAGACTGGCATTTCTATTCCACACTACTGTAACAATGTTAATACGCTGCAATTAAACCATCCTATTGAAATGGCATTTGAAAAGCTTTCTGTATTTCACAAGGAGCCTTTCCATTAATCTCTGCAGCTATGGGGAGCACTGTTCCCCGCCATAAATTAACAAATCATCGCCAACTTTTCAAACACCATATTGCGAATCGTCCGCGACGCGCAATCGACATTCAACACGAGACTAGAACAAAGTTAATTGCAAAGAAATGATTACCGACCAATCTCCAAAGAACATAAGACAGAAATCTCAGCAACGAATCGCAAGAGGAAGCACGCTGATTGCCAAGCTTTCGAGACCATCAACAATACCTTTCTCACCCGGTTCACCCTCTCCAACCCTTGTCTCGTCGCACCAACAAATTGTCCCGGCCTAACGATATTATTGAAAAGGGAAACACCACGGAAAAGACAGCTCGAAGGATCCGCCAGTTCCGTCGGTAGGTGGGTAGCACAGAATCGACCGTGGCGCGCTTCTCCTCGCAAGGGGTAGGTTAGCGGCGCCGCGGCGCTGACGTCGGGGTGCGCGATAGCAGGCGGACCTTCTCATTCCTGTGCCGTAGTTCGTCTCGCGAGCTTCGACGCGACGTTACGTGTTGCGCAGCGCGTTACCTGCCCTCGTTACCCCGTTGTTCGTGTTTCCCCGGTGTGTCGGAAGTGTTCGTGCATGCATACGTCGTATGGCGCGTTTCCATGTCGCCTCTGCTCGTCCCGCCATCGTCGTGCGTCGAGTGCCGCGTAAACCGACGACAGGCCTCGCGCTGAACGAAACGATGCACGGATCACCGCTGCGAGATGACGTTTGATCCGTTCGCGGCTGGTGTTCTCGCCGGAAACGTTCCTCTCGCTGGCAGCACGGGCCCCGGCATCGAATGGCAGAGATCCTCGTGAGAACAGTGAACGATCCGTCAGTCGCGTAACGTACAACGTGACGCGTTCACCAACTGAGGGGCTACACCCCGGTGATTGTGCTCGCCTGTTTGTCAGCAGTGTCGTTGTGATGGTTTCGTGATGCTGTGATTTCACGCGGATACCGGGAACGTTTTATTCATAGAAATAGAGAACGGCGACGCGTAAACGTGTACACGCGGGTAAGCAATCTTGGGGGCAAGTTCGTCGACGGTGTTTTGGCTGAACGGCGGTCCTTGGGCCTCTGGCAGATCCTCGCGTCCCTGTGGATCGCGTGCTTCGTGCGACCGTAGTTCTCAGGGCGCTCGTGTGTATGTGTGTTGTACGGAGTACAGTGCAGCAGACGCGGACCTACCAGCCGCACCGGGCAAAAGGTAAATCGTAGAAATGTCATTCATTACCGCATCTAGGTTCTCCGATCGCCTAATGTCAAATTTCGACGCGTCTGCGTGACGTCTGCGTGACGTTGGTTCGCCGGACGCTTCGTGAAATATTCCGTTCACCCACAAAAAAAAGGGTAAATAAGAACCAGCTGGTGTTTACAATTTGTCGTTGGTTCCCACCAAGTTCCGAGGTAGAAATTTAATTAGCGCTCGTCGAACGTTCGTGCGTGAGACTCGCTGGCAAGGAATACAGAATATTGCCCTTCTTTTGTACGACTGATATTTTGCCGGGTGTACAACGGATGTGCACTGTGCGCTCCTAATACATTTCCATTTATCATCGATATCCCGATCGCAGCCCGTGCAGGCACTATTTTAGATCTCTCGCGCCCCCTCGCCCTCTCGCACCCCCGCAGCATCGTATTTTCGATCTGGCCCGGTCGAAAATAAATTTCACGTGGTATCGTTCGATGTTTATTTATCGCGCTATTATGCGGCGTTTAAATGGACGAGGAAGAAGGCGAGCTTTCGTAATTCCAACGGAAAATGTATTGACTCCAGGCTGCTGTATGTATGTTTGTGTGTGTGCGCACGTATTTGCAGGCGTGTTTCCTGGTCGCACGCGCGACAATGTATTAGCCCCGGGTTCCATCAATAATTTGCATAAACCGTCGGCGAAATTTACGTGTTACGCGGCGGCGGCGTGATGTTCCTCGCGAACCCGAAAGTGGATTACAAGTTACGGCCAGCCGATTTATGCGGTCATTGCGCAACGGCTGCAAGCTCTTAATTACTCGGCGGCGTCGGAAACTTTTCGCCGGGAAGAATTTCCGTCCTGTCCGTTGAAAGAACGAGGTCGCGTCCACTGCGAACGCCGAAACGTTCAACGATCGAACGATATCTAAGATCGCATTGTCGCCGAATCGTGGAATCTGCGGCCAGCACGATTGTCTCGTGACTTTTATGCCCGCAGCCGAATCGTTTTTGGCTGGGTGAAAATTCATCGGGTTTGCTCTGCGTGTAATACGTGTCACGCGTCTCGCTTAAAAATTCTAGGTTGCGTTGAAGCAGTTGAGTTTAATCGGGAAACCTATGAATTCTGTCGAAAGGGTTAATGTTCGACGGTTTTATTACAAATTCAACTGTCCCGATAGGTTCCACGGCAATGGAACGAGGGCTGTCTGGCTGAACTGTTCGGCGTGTAGCCTCTAATTAGCCGCAAGGAAACACGAGACATGTTGAAAATTGCAAATAGCTAACGTCGAGTGCTCGTTGTGAACTGGAAAGTTTGCGTCCGCCTGCAAACATACGCGACGCTGCTATCGGGAAACGTGCACAACGATTTTTCTATGGCAGAATGCAGGCGTATGAAAATCTGAAGCACGTTGAACTCCACGCTCGCACAGGACAACTGTCAAGGACCTCTCGAATTTATCGTGGCGGGCGTCCCTTTAAAATACACGATGTACACGCGGTTTCTTATTTGGAAATATTAGCCAGATTCTCCATCGACGAATACGTCAGACTTGTACGATATTTCTGCGTGCCGGCCATTATTCGCGTACAGGATCTTACCATAGGAAGCAGTTAATTTAGAATTACGAGCTTCGCATAAATTTAACAGTCCCCCCTCAATTTATACCTAATACATTATTCATCGCGCGATCAATGGGCGCAATTGAAAGCCCAATAAACACCATAAAGTTATGCACACTTCGGAAAAGTATCGATAGCTCTACATGGGCCGTGTAAAGCGTGCAGAAAATTGCCAAATATTCGATACCGTTCGACCAGGATCGCCGTGCAAGAATTCGCAAACTCGCATACTGGTTACCAAGTCGATCTTTATCCCGCGACCGTCCTAAAACCCATCGAGAACCGTCGGGACCGTGTAGTCGGGCGAAACGTGAGACAAACATCCGCACGATATACCGTGAGGAATATTCCCGGCGGCGTATTCCAGCCGTTCGCCATCAGAACGGGATATTGATACAGACGCAATATCCTTCTGGAGGCAGTCGTCGGCATGTCGTGGTGAAACGCGAAGTCCCCCGTTAACTCTGGCACGGTATTAGTGCAAACAGAAGGGGGCGCGGAATGAATATCGAGGAGGAGGCGGCAATGAAAGGAGCGAGTTGCCCGAAGTATGATTATGTCGCGAGAAGCAATCCGTTCTGGGGAACGATGTCGTCGGGTGTACGTCAAAGAAAGGGGCTCGGGGACGAAGTCAAAGAGAGGCGGGCTCGTCTTTCATGCCTGGACAAGACGCGTGCACGTGTCTCGATTCTGTGAGACTCAGAAATTCGAGTTTCCCTGGTCCCTGCTGGAGAATGCGTTTCATCAAAACTTGCGGCTTCTGCCGGGACTCTTCCCGCGTGATCCTCGTTCACCGTGGATTCAAAAGAGGGAGGAGGGAGAGGACGGGCGCACTGCGAGCTGTCTATGAAGAATTTTCCTAGGGTAGATGGAGTCGGTCGCGGAATTAGGGACAGAGTTTCGTTGAATTTTACGATACTGCACTGTGTCGCATGCTGAAGTTCTATTCGGAAATTCGAGTTTCGCGTAATTAAAGCTCGCACTTCGCGAAAGAATCTCTGGAAGCTCGAGTGCCCGCAAGTGCGATTAGAGTTCTCCGAGGGGATAACACCCCGCGATTAGAACTTTCAATTAACTGCAATATTCCATCGCTATCTGTAGCTTCTGTCGCCGCGCCACGAGACTACTCTTAACAGAGTGTACGATGTCGTCGAGGCAGCGATTAATATAATGTTTCTATCGATCATCGCGTTCCGTAGTTTCCAATACATAGTTCCTGTATCCTGTCTTTTATAGCGAACTATTCTTCAAATTGCCAAGTGTCCTCTTTTCAGCTTCCGCCACTTGAAAACTCGGCTTCCATCGGTGCCTGGCCGGGCAGACATCGAAATCCACCCCCTCGGGTCGGCTGTTTTCGAAAGTTTAACGTATACCCGGGAATATTGCGGCACTTTTCCACGGGCGAGACCGTCGTGAGAGGTGTGCGCATTCCAGGCACGTAATCCATGCTCCACCGTGTGTCGCCGAAGATAAATCAGCCGTCCTCTATACGTAGACAGGAGAAATTTTGTTCGATAATCAGTATCGCCGGCTCATTGGCTGCAACTCGCGCCATCGTCCGCGACGATTAAACGTAGCTACATTACAGGATCATGAACTGCATTCAACGGAACGTTCATTGTATTACATTGCCGCGAGTGAAACGAAGGTTACGCTGGAATTAAGTACAGAAGCTGTCAATGCTACTTTCTTAATTACTCGTGTGATAGCTTGACTCTGACGTAATGCTTCCTATGTTTCACCTTTAGTGGTTTAGAATTTCATATAATTTAATCAATAATACTTGCAAAGTAAAATTTCACCCCTTGCTGCTTCTAATTAATCGATCAGCGAAAAGTTCAACTACCACGCGCGATAATATCGGGCAGCTTTTTCGAGCGATTGGAATTTTCATTCCACAAGGGAGTCTCATCGAGAATCGTAGAATTTTCAATACCAATTGTTCCATTTGAACCGTTTATCGTCAAAAGTCGAAATCTGTTTCAAATCGAACTCGTTCGAGGTTTGCACGCGATTTTCCTGCGCAGGGGAATGAGTCGCGCGACAAAGCGTGGAGCAGAAGCAGTAATTTTCCACCCTTCGCGACCACCGGAGAATCGAAATGAAAGTTTACGACCCGGTAGTTGGTTCCGCGGGCGCGTGGAAATTTTTCGACGGCCACCCTGTTCTCTACCCTCTGCATTTCTTCCGTTGTGTTTATTTTCACACCGTACCCGTCGCTGTCCAGCCCCTCGTTTCCCACCAGCTGAGAAATTATTTTCACCGTTCCGCACGATCGTAACTCGTCGCCAACTAGCCGGTTGAAGATCGTTTTCGACGCGCTGCGCCGATCGTGAAATCTATTTCACCAATTCCCCTTAATAGACGATGATTGCGTAGCTCCACGCTCCGGCGACTACTTTATATCATCGAGAAATGACAAAAACGGCTTCCACCAAAGTGGTGCGTTCGATCTGCAAAACAAACTCCGTACTTACTATGCGTCCAGCGTTCGAAAGCTGCTCGTTTATCGTCACAGCGTTGTCGCAATTCGATTAAAATCGTTCGCGCACTCCTGTCGAAAGTTACAACCCTCGAAGTATCATTCGTTTTGCTGTGAAACGCGAACGTCCGGCAACGTTTTGTTGCTCAATTCTCGCGCAACAATTACGGTAAATCAATTCCGGGCGCGGGGATCGTGGAAAGGGTAGATATATCGGTGGCACGGTGTTTTGCCAAGTTCGATCGGCCAGAAATCGTCGGAGCTTTCAGCGGTCGCGTCCGCGATATGTTGCTTAAGCGGTGATCCCAAAGTTCGACCGTAAAGCGAAACATTCTTCACTCGAGGCAGGGAATGGGTCGAGCCACGTCATTCCGTGCATCTCGCGTTTGGCCGGCTTCCATGAGCGATTCGCGAGCAGAATTATCGAGAGCCGCGGCTGATCGAAATTAAGTCCACGCCGCGTCGATTCTACGAACCCCTGAATTTTCCTCTGCAGCTTTCCGGCAGACTCCGCGGCACTTTTCCATCTTTTTCCGTGCGACCAACTTTCTCGGAGTGCTTCAAGGAACTACTAATCCAGCTTACGAAGCGTGACACCAGACACGCTTTCGAGTGGCCTGTAACTTTCTCTATAAATCAGTGGCAGAATTGTGAGAAATCTACCGTGAGAGCTTGTGGCATTTAATCTAGAAATATTCTGTCACGGTGCGCAATTTCATTGACTGTTCGAGAAATTGTGGCATCTTTGGTGATTAGAATTGTCGCGCATAAAATTCGTTACTTCCAACGCTGCTTTTGTCTTCTCTTTTTCGTAAGATTCTTATTATCATTCTTATCGTCACCACTATTATATCCCCGAGACAATTTGTCAGAATTGACGCGAGACGTAGAAATGCTTTTCGAAACAGGTTCCAGTCGATATTCCGCGCTCAGTTTCCGACTTATTGTTCCGGAGTGTGTCGGAGGCGAGGCACGCACACGTTTGCTGGTTTTCCACACAAGAGGGACAGAGACAATACCAATTTCACTGCTCCCCACTCACGGCGAGGGTAGAAGCAATCATTGTCCGTGGTGTAACTCGATTTCTACGGGCAACGCGACGACGATTGGCTTCTGCTCGAAATCGAATCCACGTGGCCCCTTAATATCCTCGAGCGCTAGGATCTTAAGAAGAGGTCAATAGGGTTGACCCGTTTCGGTGGCCTGTCCAATATTCGGATAAGAACGGAAGACAATCCTCTGCAACTTCTTCTCGTTCGCCAATCGTTTTTGCGACACGCGAATCGGATAATTCTTAGATAACGTTTGTCTGTTTATTGTCACTCTCGTTAGGGCGAGATCCCTAATCGAATTGTAAGAGGCCTGAGCATATTTTCGTTTAAGATTTTTTTTAAGTTAGTTAAATTAAAGGTCGACTATTTTTCGGCGAGAATTTAGTATGGTCCTTTAATTTTTGTGGTAGAGTGTATATCACCGAAGGTTCTGACGATTTTATAGGGAAAGCGCTGTTGGATGCGAGGATAAACGGAGGTAAAAGTTGCCAGGTGGAGTGTGTGGGCTGAGGTGAAAGATCACCCAGAACGTTTCCGAATGCCTTTGATAGGGGAGTCGACGGAATTGGTCTCTCAGGCCGCATCGATCGGCCGGCTCCTTTCGCTTTTGGCAAGTGATCCGAGAAGTAAATTGCTTTAAGTGAACGATAACGGTCTTCGCCAGCGAAGAGGCTGAGATACGGCTGTTGCATCAAGCGCAGGTGCGTGCACACGGAAGACAAGGACGGAGAGTGTTTGCATCTCGAACAGGCGCACGAAATAGGGGCGGAAATTTGAATGGGAGCTTGCGAAAAAAATTCTTAAAGCGGTGTCTCTGACCATCGCACTATTATTATTATTTTTCCACGCCGACAAATTTATTGCTCGGTAAAATTGAGCACTCCGCAAGCAATGAACTTTGTCCACTATTTTGCTGTTCGACAATTTGTCAGTCGTGCCTCCAAACTTTCCGCGACAAATGTACAGAGATTTTGAGCTGGCCACCGGATCGACGAGCCGGCTGATAGTCTTTGTGCACAGGCTTGCCCCGCGTTCTGAAACACGTTGATGAGTTCTTCCCAGTGCAATAACACGTTCCTGCCAACCCTCCACACCCCGCCAACCGGCTCTCAAGCTTCCTCTTGTTCCTCCTGTTCCTGGTCTGGCCGCGAAATGTCTGTCGCGCGTATATATGCCGTAATGTCCAGGAGATACTCGACATATCTGCGTGACGTCTCGAGGGTGCAGATGTCGTATCAGGGCATTAGCATCGGCCTCAGGATACTCTGGTGATTTTCGAGAACATCTCGGAAATGTCCTCGATTCTATCTTCCATCTGGAGGGCGAGAGAGAAAGCGAAGGAGGGGAGAGAACACATTCTGACGTCGATGAATCCTAATGGTTCACGCGTTGCGCCACCCTCATTGATATTTACCGCGCTATTGTTTCTGCTGGTCTGTGTCCGATCCTTAGAGCGGCATAATTCAGCCAATTTAGGGTTGAACACCGGTCGACTTCGTTTGTTATGTTAAAATAAATTGGCGAAAAGAGGGGAACACAGCCTTGCAGTCCCGTCGAAGGGCAATTTTCTAAGGAACCAATGCTTCGTCCCGAGAAAAGGAAACTCGGGTCACACAGCTCCCTTCGCCGTGCCTCGTCATCCCGCGATTTTTCCAACCCTTTGTACCGCGGGGATTTCCGCGATAAAAGCAATAAATCCAGCGTCTGTCCGCCATGCGGAACTGACCTACGGCCCACTGCGCCGCGTCTGCGTACACGTAGAAAACTCCTTTATGGTTCGCCTCTCTGTGAACGGGGGCTCCATTTTAGCACAATACGTCCATCCCCTTCTCTGACCGGCGAAGCTGCAACGGGGGGTCGTCGCCGCTCCTCTCGCGATGATTGTAGCCAAGTCCAGACCTTTGTGAACTCGCCTCGAACTTCGCGGTGACGACCACGCGAACAAATTTCGCCCGCAATAGGAAGACGAATTACGCGGCACGCTGGGATGGCCGTCCACCCCCTCCCGCTTCTCGCGATGGAAATCGTCGTTTGAATGTAACACCCGGAGATTTCACGGCAGAAGCGATACTGAATTCGTTTCGGTTATGCAATTTATTTGGGGGCGCGCGTTTCGCACACCGGCAGTTGTTCCTACGTTCGACGATTAACTGTGACGGAAGTTCGTTAGTTCACGACACGCTCATCCCTTGCCACCGTGCCTGTCTTTGATTAAAGGAGGCGAGCGAGCGAGCGAGGAACGCGTAGACTGAAATGCGCCCGGGTCTCGCGTTAATTACACGCAAGAAATGCTCGAACGGGCCACCATTACGACTACCCCCGTGCATAACGTAACAGTTATCGCGCAACTGACTAACAGTCCTTCTTAATTGGCGATCCGGCATGCCAATCAACGTAACAACGTTCCGCGACGCGTCTGGTCGCGACTGTTAACGTTGAGCGTGCGGCAAAACTTCAGCGTGCGCCGTCGTTGCGTCACGGGATCACGGCGACACGCCAGTCACACTTGCGCACGCGAAGCTTTTGCGTTTCGCGGAACAAAGAGCCACGCTTCGATCCCAATTTCCGTGACGCTCTCCAGCCATTCCGCCTCGCCCCCGTCGCCGTTCGCGTTTCTGCTCGGAACCCGCCCGCACACGCCCGTTGTTTCCGAACGCCGTTTCATTCCTCCATAGGATTACCGTTAATTGGATGCGAATCGCGGTGCGTCGTCTGGCGTCGCGTACACGCCGAGACGTCGAGCGTCTCCGTGCGCAAGATCGACCGCGTGGACGCGAATACTTTTGCATAATCCCCGGTCTGCCATCTGTCCCTCCGCTCAGACCATCGAATATGCATGAGGGAATAACAGGGAGAATGAATTCGACGCTGTTTACGAGGCCCTCCTCGCCTTTACGATCTTCGAATCGCCGAATTCGCGGTGAATATCGAAGGACGCCGGATTAATTTTTATTACCCGTCGAATATATTAGGGCAATATTGGGCTACTTGATATTGGAAAGAAATCAATGGATTACCGCCCCGGGAAATCCGCCGTTTAAACTCTGTTCGCCGGCAGAGTAAGCCGGAAGTTACAACTCGAGCAGATTCTCGCGAGGATTTCGACTCGGTCGCGCAGGATCCGCCAGCAAAAACATCTTACGTTCACAGTCGAAGGGATGAACGGGAAACCGGAAGCGGCCAGCACGGTGTCGGGGGTGTACAGCCCGTTCGCTGGTAATATCCTCGAGATAATTCCCTTATCAGCATTCTACCTGAAACGTCAGAACGGATCGAGTTCTGTAGTAGATGGTTCTGTGCCCCCGCAAGTAAATGTCGCTTTCCAGAGACGGAATTTCTCCCTCTCCCTCCGCGGTGAAATGTTATAATAGTTGGATTGCGTCGCGGGTGATTTGTGGCGGCACGACGCGTGCAATTATTGCCGTTTCCCCTGGCATTCCTTTCGGATAAACCTATTGTCCCTGTATTATTATTGTCGTCTAATTGCGTCATAGTGCCTTTTTATAGACTGCTTGATAGTCGATATCATCGTTCCATCACAGCGAAGTCGAGAGTTAAATTGAGCCGGTGGATAATACACAAGATCGCGCATTTTAATAGAACCGCTATCTTTAGCTCTCTAAATATTGTTCCATACAATGACGTCTTCCTTCATTTCAACCCTTTCACTCTTTTCACCGACTTTCAAGTATCTTAATTAATTTCATAACCGTGAAACCACGACAGCCAAAACACGTGTTGTCTGTAATTTCGCGAACATACAGTGAGAATTTTCACCGCCGAAGAACCGGGTGAAAAACCTCGTAGAACGAAAGGGTTGAAGCGTCGTCATTCAGCGGCGGGGCTCTACAGCTGGTTTGAAAAGGCAATACAGCGAGCGTTGGAACAGCCCGAAGGCTACTCGGCTTTCGGATTTCTGAACTCGAAAACGCATATAATGATCCGCGAAACGGGCGGTGAATAATCTTACCGCAAACGAGAAACCGTCGGACGGTGTACGGGTCGCGGACGTTCCCGCCACGGTAACCACGGCCCCGTTTAAATTTAAATCGTCAGGCTTCCGGTTTCAGGAAGCCGGGACTCGACTCTAATACGAAATATCCAGCGACGGCGAACCGCGATAAATGGGGCGCGTCAATTCCCCTCGGGTCGTATAATAAAATCGAAGCACGAAACTGTCCGCGGCTACCTGGCGAAAGTTACATTCATTGGGCGACAATTCCGATTTTTTGCGTCAACTTTTATCACCGCCGCTCGGATAGAAGCGTTTCGCAATTAACGAGGGAACTACGACGACCAGAAAATTGTCATGCTTTTGGTATAAACTCGGGAAACTGGTTTACCGTGCGGCCCTATTTTTGTTCATTGACATCCAATTTTTTCGGTTCAACAGTGAACCGATTGCTGTCTGCCCCGAGCGGTCGCGACCCTTTTCCCCCCGAGCTGTCGCCGTTTTTTTTTATCAGGCCTTTCCGTATTCCTCGAAACGGATATTGAAATCTCTGAAGCACAGGGGCATCGGGCAGTTTATTACATGGCGCGGGCGACGCGAGGTTTATATCTGTTACGCTCGTGCAGCACGCGTCATGGCGTTGAAATATTATTTACAGTATCTAACTTGACGCGTGGCACAATTACGCCCCCGTGAAAAATGACGGGCATTGTTGGCGGTCTATTATACAGCGCCGACGGTGCGCTCTTTAAGCGAATCATCGCGCAAGAATAATTCTTCGCCGGGGACCATCGCATCGCCATGATTCAGCAATGTTTTCACGAAATTGTCCCGCCACCCGTAATTTAATTCCCCCACTCGAAGCCTCTCGAGCTTCTAGACATTCAAAGGTGAAACACGAATGGTATCTTCATTTT
Organism: Nomada ferruginata; assembly: GCA_963583965.1. Classification (NCBI taxonomy): domain Eukaryota; kingdom Metazoa; phylum Arthropoda; class Insecta; order Hymenoptera; family Apidae; genus Nomada; species Nomada ferruginata. The sequence continues at coordinate 2,125,046 of OY757223.1, forward strand.
CGAAATTTAATCGTAATCTGAAAATTATCCCAGTTTCTAATACTGGACCTGCAGTCTCTTGGATTTCTTCGATTTCTTTGATTTCTTCCTCGATGATAAACGAGCCGACCAGTCGATTCTCTGTCCCGCGATGATCACAGAGGCATGAAAGCGTGACACTTGGTTCGGTAATTTCGTAAGAAGGCAAGCCGTCTACGGTGGCAAAGCATTCACACTAGAATTAGCCCAGACCGGTGCGCGAGCTTTGCATCAAATTTAATAGCCCGTGCAGAGAAGTCTCTGTAATTAGCTGGCTCGCTTTTTCCTCTCTCCCTCTTCCGCTCTCCCTTTCTCTCTCTCTTTCCCTATGCCGCTCCTCGTCCGTCTCGTGCCTGGCTCTGGGCTCGTCCGTGGCCTAAAAAACTTGCACGGGAGGATGTGTAAACGACATTAGGATAGTTCACAGGCTACACCGAGTTTCGTCGATACCAGGGGCGAAGCTTGAACGCTCGTTTGATGCAGACTTCACGGAAGAGCGAACCTGTGGTTGCTTGCACGTCGACCAAGTCCACCTGGCCCCTGGAATCGTCCAGAGAGTTCGCGTATCTCAATCGTCCCTACGCCTTAATCGCCAAAGCAATGATTAGTTAGGCATAAGTCCTCTGCGGTCGACGTTCACGTCATGGGCTATGTAATTCTCAGAGTTTGAGCCCTGACCACTATTCTTGGGGGTATGGGGATGGGTGGATGGTTTTGCCGCGTGATCGATGGGGAAACGAGTTCTATTACTTTGAGGATGACAGAGTAGTTTGGCGGAGTCGCTGCTCATGAATGGATAGATCCGATCTGGGGGCTGTTTTGCGATGATCGTTTTTATCGATATATGAGTGAATGGAGAAAGAATATGACGCGGCACTGTATCACTGATTAAATGATAAAGCGTGTTATTTGCATCATGGGCTCATGCAGGCTTTCTCGAGAAACGCACAGAATCGTTTATGCAAAATCTTTGGCTGTAAAATTCCATGGAGATTAAGGGTTAATTACTCGGATTAGATAGGGCTTAATTATCCGCCATACCATTTATTTCTGCAGCACTTCCATGGCTCGGATAACAAACAATGTACAATTTCTGCCGCGAGCGCACAAAATCCGTTGTCCAAGGAAAATTGCAACTCGGTACAATTACGCCACGCTTAGCAACACCTTAGGTACTTAGTTTCCGGATTAGCCACGGCCTGGCTGCAATTCAAGCACCGCAGTCGGTCTCTGATTGTTTGCCAGTAGGAACGGATATTGAACCTTTGAACACCATCTTTGAAATAACTTTATAGCCATGGTAAAAGTGAAAATCGTGCTCTGTGAAGTTGTCCGGGCACTCTATGCGATATTCGTAAAGCTCTTTGGAATTTACGCGATTGCCAGGCCAATGGAATGAGGTCGAATCCTAGCACCTCGACCCTGAGCTTAACCGTACGTAACATTCCCAACGGCATGGCACGATAAATCTTCGCGGGGGCATTAGCGGCCCCTGAACCTACACGGCCGCCCACTTCCGGCCGGTTGCTCAATAGCTTTACGAGTTCATATTTCCATGTCTTTCCGGGATTAAGCAAGATTAAGGGGGTGGTTTACGTTACGCGTTCAGCCAGAGAAGTTTTGATTCGGGGATGAGCAATGGAAAAATATTCTTGTGTTTTTCTTTTTTTAATGTCTTATAGTGTGGGTTTAAATAGCCTTTAAATAATTATGTCCTGTCTATTTCCTTTCGTATTTTTATCTAATGCATAGTTAAATCATAGTGGTATAATTACGAGTATTCAATTTTACCGTACATAGCCATGAGTTCGTATAGAGTACAGCGTGAAGCGAATGTCCGACCAATGTCGACCTATACTACTAGCTGTCGTATTATCACTGATCCTTAATTTATCTCATTCCCTTCGCTCTTGCGACTTACTAATCCACATTTCTCTTTATTGCCCGGCTCCAAATGAACTTTTCCTCCACTCTGCCTCCCCTTTGGCGGTCAAAAGCAGCAGCAATGATTTACGCTTTTAATCGAATCGCAATTACGCGTGACGGGTACCGTCTTCATCCCTCTGTCCCTTCGTATGCCCTGCCACGTTCGCAGCAGCTATCGCGAAGAGTTATGTTCGTTTTACGTACTTTATCACAAGGATGAACCGAGGCTTGATCGATGTGAACCACCATTTTTTGCGCTCCTTTCCAGAGTGCCCGACCGATTGTGTGCACGTCTCGCCGCGATCGTTCTCTTTCGCCATCGGAAATTGCGATTCCTCGACTCGCACTTGTTCCATGCTCGAATATATATGACGATGCTTAATAAATCCAACGAACAACGGTCGCAATCTGGCCGCTGGACACGTGATCTGATTTAACGCGTGTATCTATTCGATTCTCCTCGGTGTTCTTTTGTTGATTCCTCTTTTTTTCTTGTATCCTGTGCAGGATTTAAAACTTCCTCTTTTTTTGTTTAGAATAGAATATATACGGAGCATTGTTTCTACAAATATTTTTCTATAAGAATAATGATTCACATGTGGGAGAATGCCTCTGCAATTAGAAGACGGCAACCCAGTTTCGCGCGGCAAGTTATTAGTTTATTCATGTTCCACTAGCAACTACGAGTTCTCGAATATCGTCATGCACCGGAGCTAACATTAGAAGTGGAAATTAGATGGACGCCAGGGGCCAAATACCAAACAGTCCGACGCAACGTGACCATTGGAACGTGAGATCAAAGTACAGTACTGGAATCTGCCGGTTGCTCTGCACTCAGATACGTTTCACATTTCTTCTATGTTTTTTTTTTCTCTTGTCATTTTCCTTTCCTTCTCGCGTTTCATCTTCTCATTCGATACGTTTGCTGTAAAGGCGAGGAGATCGACGAATTTGCATTTATTCGCAGGATCAGGTAAGAGGGTGCAGGGTAAACGTCTATCGAGAACGAGCTCTGCCAAGTATTTTAATTCGCCCACGGATAGTTTCTGCATACCGGCGCGAAGAATTCTTTTCCTTTGACCAGGCGTCTCGTGATTCGACGCCCGCCCACTGTTGTATTTTCCAATTAACGCCAGCACCCGCATACTTGCTCGTTTTCAGTTCCCGAAGGAATTGTATAGCTGGAAATCCAGCGGGGCTCACCCTTTTCACGCGTCACCGTTTGAACCTCGCTTATTTTCACTTTCATTAACTCCTTTTGCGTCCAGTTCGATGCTCGCGCTTTCGCCTTTCTCTTGCAAGTGTTCCTTCTTATTATGAACGCCACAGACGTGTCGATTTTTTCTTTGCTGGCGGTAAACGCTGAGACGAAATATTCTTATAAATTTTTAAACGTATATATAGTAGACGAAATTTAGATAAAAATAAACGGTATAAAATTAAGAAAGAATTTTTGCAATCAGAATTTCGAAACTCTGGAATGATTTATTCTGTCGAATTTACCCTGCTACAATTCAGATGACTGTTAGACTCGATTCTAGGCGATTCTCGATTTATCAGCCAGGAATTATCGCGGTAGAGCGAGAACTGTTTCGATCAGACGCTGTAATGCGAACAGATCGATCGACCAGCGCGATATAGCGTCGCATTACACGTTTTGTTTGATCGGGCAGCAAAGTTAGCTGGCCAGAAACACGTTGCACAAACGAAACGTGTTGCAACGGTGTTCCTTGCATCGGCCCTTGTCAATCCTCTTTGATAAACGGCAATTTGTGCAGAAATTCATGGCTCCGTCGGCAGCGAAAGGGTAAACCCTCGTTACGTATTCGCCAGAAATTTATTCAGGAGTTCAAGTTAATCGCGGAACAAACGGGCGTGAATTATTCCAAAAGAACAAACTATATCATTATCGAAATGAACATCATACTGTGCAAGATATTTCAGACACACCGAGCACATAATAATTTTCTTTCAAGCTACACACACAATGCAACACCTTGGAGTACCCCTTCAACTCTGCACAATATTTAACCCCCGAGTTTGTAAGCTCCCTATATTCCATTTCTCCTACACGAGCAAGATTTGTAATCCCATTGTCTCGGAGACAGTGTTTGCATCTAATCGACAGGGTACATGGACAATTTTCCCCATAACTTGCCCGCGATATCGTAAATCGCATTAGGGAGGAGTGGTTCGTGGCCTTGCTTCACGCTCAAACGGCTTAATTGGATTTCGTTCTTAAGCTTCGAATTTCGTTAGGACGTAAAATTACGCGATCGTTCCTTCCTTATAATGAACGGGGTTTGCGTATTAGTGCCCTCTCTTCCCTCGGCTTTTACCCTCACCGAAAGGAGGGTTCGTGGTCGTGCTATGGGCCCCTAATGTCCGGCGACGTAGCGTCTCCAGCGGATTCCTCACTAAAATATCGCCAGGGTCGCATAGTGCGGCTCGTACATGTTAAATCCCGCGGCTTTCCACGCCGCGCGGCTAAGAAACTATATTTCAACCGCAGAGCACCGGCAGGAATTAAAAAAGAAGACGATCCGCCGTGGCTGGGACTGGATTCCGGTGTTTTATGCCGCGTTTTGAACGTCAGCTCGCTTCATTTCCTATTTTACATCCCGCGAGCGAGCCGAAAGTTTCCCGGAACGGGGACGACGAGTAAGGACGTTACACACGAAACGTATATTTGCTTCGCTCGCTGTCTGAATCGCATTTTCTGCAACCCCTTCTATTTTATGGTCGCTGGAGATGAATGGCGGGGAAGCTTGTCCTTTGTTGCGCGTTCGCCCAATAATGGTGACGACAGGCTTTCTGCGGCAAACGTGTGTACGGAGCTTGAGAAATTTTTAACTGATTCGTCTATTCTCGCGCGAGCTTAGAACCACTTCGACGTGCATCTGTATCGTCACTCTATGTTTTCCAAATGAATTTTCCCTGCGTTCCGACCCGCGATTCATCATTGTCCCTGGGCTCCATTACAAACGGCATAAACGTCGATCTTCCTTCACTAGCGGTTTACAAAAGCTGCCACGATCCAAGCATCGATCCCCGCGCCCAGATTTATTCCAGGCGATTTTGCTTGGATAAAGAACAAGCCTCGGACGAATCATCTCGCGTTCCGCGTGCCCCGCCCGACGATTTATCACGTCGAGGCCGCGCGAACAATTGATTCGACAGTGCGTAGGTCAGCCGCTCGATCAATCTTACCTTTACCACCTTACCAGCCCACCTTGGTTTCCCTTGGAAACAGTTAATGAGAATATCGATTACGCATAATTAATTAGCTTCACGATCCTCGTTGTTTGATGTATTTCCCGTGCACAGGGAACGATGGGAATGGATCACATATCTGCGCTGCACCGTTTCTCGCGCAACAGATATCGATGTTACCCTCTTTCGCGGAAAATTGTATGCGATATTGGCCGTCGAAGCTATTTATTCATAAATCACAATCAATTCCGTCGCATCGGATTCCCCGTAAGAGGCAATCGGCGCATTCCTCGCCGGAAGCAAATTAAAATTCACGGGCCCCCCATCTCGAAAGCGTATCCGTTTCCGCGGCACTTCACAGCGATCGTTTCTTTCGAGCAACGGAGCAATTCCCGGTGGAATGAGTAAAATTTCCGGTTCAGCTGGCGTCGCGTCTGCAGCCCTCCGAACAATCGTCGTGGAATCTGTGGAATCTAACGCGGATACAGCCGAGGTAGGACGTTTCGCGATGCCCTGTCCCGGCTTCCTCAGATTCTGCATCCGCGTAGTATAACGCTAAGAGTAAATCGCTCGAAACTAATTTGCAATTCCTGACGCGTGACGGCCGTAGCCGATAGGAGAGCTTTCTGGCTGGAATACGCCTAGCATCCAGGTCATTACGTGCCCCGGGGACGAAAATAAGAGGAACGAATGACCGCCTTGGAAAAAAAAAAAAAGAACAGAACTTCCAGCGCTTGTCCGCCACGCGAGCCAAAGGCGGATGCGGAAGCGGCGACGCGACGCTGATCTTCGTTTAAATTCACCAGGGCTGGTTCACGGAGAGGGAACTTGCAGCTCGTTCACGCGCGAATCAGCGCGATCAGCTAGCGCGTCCAGTCACGTACAGGATGGAACGGGGTGGGAAGTTGGCTGGAAACGAGTGGTAGCACAATTTTTGTTTTCCTTCCCTCTTTTTTTTCACGACGGTGGTTGTGTAGATAATATTGAATAGAGAAATTGTCGGCGGTACCTCGGAGATTCCTGTGTGGAAAATATATTTACGGAATTAAAGAGAATTTCATTGGAAACAAGTGTCAATTAAGTGGAAATCCTGGATGGCATTAAGAACATTTTTTTCTTGTTTACAATTGTTCTTCCTGTTTACTACCTATGTTTGGCGAACACGGTTCAGTGAGGTTGAGCTTGCACACGCTCCAACCGCATCCTTTGAACTTTAAACTCCTTGGAATGACGGAATTGCGTGGTCTACCTACGCGCGGCGACAAGAATCCTTATTATAGAAACTGTGGGCGCGCAGAATCATTTGGAAATGTCAGAAGATGTCAGTAGGCGACGCTTAGGATGAATCATCTTTAGATAGAGTTTTTTTAAATTGCATTACATCATTGTACTTTTATTACAATCTCGGTGAAAAAAACCGTAGCTGAGTAAGAGGACAAGAAAAGCTGTTTAATGAATAGCCCTGTCGACTAACGACGGTGGAAGAAATGTTTAACTGCTTATCGACCAAAAAGGGAACACGATGCAGCAAAGTTTTTTAATTATTACTACGGATCGTCGAGTCATCGGTTTCTCGAAAGTTTCCCATCGCCTAGAAAGTATCGCGCACCTTTAATTACGCCACTCATCCGTTGCTATATCGTTGTCGCGGATAATTCCCTTGGGAAACCCTGACGTAGTGTGTCGCAAAAAATAAAAGTAGCCGCCGGCTAATCAATGACAACGACGAAACGAGCTGAATGGAGTTTCCCTCTCGACCCCGATTCGATTAGACTCACTTTTGAAAAGTTATGCACCTCGAGGTACTGCGAACGGCCTACAGCCGTCGTCCGAGGGTGGAAAAACATCCCTCTTTCGTTGTAAGTGGGAAAAATGTATAACGCCAGTGAGTTTCCGTCGACAACTTTCTTCGTTCTAATTGCATTCTTCTTCTGATGTATTATATACTTCCCGAGAGTCTGCTTGCAGCCATCAGACGAAATATTAAGTTCTGCGAGGAAAACAGTAATTTACGATTGCTAAAGCTGTTATTTTAATTCGCTGTGAAATGCCCAGTATATTCGACAGAATACCGAGCAAAATATTTTCATCGTCGCTCAATATCTTAATTTTCGCGACAACTTTATACTTTCCAAGTTAAAGCTTCGTAAACTGTAGAACGATTGAATACTCTTTGGACCCATCAAAAGGCAGTGGATTGTTCAGTGTGGTGGTGGACGTGCGCGAAGAAAAGACAATTTCACTGCTGATCCTCGGAAAATTCGAATCTAACTTTTCAATTTTCGGAGCAGAGCCCGTCGAAAGTTCATCAGGATGAAGCAATGAGCCCCTCGAAATTGTAGGAAAATTCTAAACTTGTTAGCGATTCAGAAGCTAGAGAGATAGGTCCAGGAGAAGCAATGAAAGGTAGATGAGTAAGGTAGTTCGTGAACGAAAATTCGTCCCAATCTCCTTTGTCTTATAGGAAAAATTTCGGCAACAGTTCCCAGAAGGAAATTGAAGAATCATGAAGGAATTTCTAGGAGGTTCACCGGTGATGATTTCAATTTTTCTGAGAACGCTTAAATATTGAATCGATAGACAGGGTTGATTGAAAAAGACTCTGAGATCCTTTGTGAAATTTGGCGGACACCTTTGAAGAAATTATTAAATATTGTATATATTTGATCTTTTATTTTTAGATGCTCAAAGTGTTCATCATTAAAAGGCACGTCGCGTTTTTTTTAATGAGGATAAACGCAATTTTAGAAATTTTACATGCCAAACTATTTGTTCCCGACGGATTTTCAAACATTTTCGCTCGACGGCGTGGAAACATTAACTTTTGATATTCCGTGCCCGGAAATTGCATTGCAACTCTCTCGAAACTAGAATTTTTCATACTTTCGAATGCATCATTTTTCAGTTGAACCACGCTCCTCTCGTATTTTATGACCACGTACTGCGTTTCCGAATATTTCCCCATGATTTGAATTCTTAAACATCACTTCGCTATGTCAGCCACTAAAATTCCACTTGGCCCCGAACAAAATTAGCTCTGCAACTACTCTGCAAATGGCAATCCTTGCAAAGCATTATTATTCCCTTGACTGTTATATATTTTATTCAACATTCAAACCCTTCGCATCCCTGGTTTTTTGCATGGTATAAAATATAAATTTTAAACGATGAAAATTTTATTCCCTCGATAGAAACAAAAAGTGCATAAACATTTTAATTAAGTTCTCTCCATTGTAACATTTCTGTCGTCTAGTACATTTTTCCAATTATTTTCTCACGACGAAACCTCGACCGTCAAGTGTAACCAAACAACCCTCAAAGCACCCACCCTATAATCTGTCCAACCAACATCTTTCAAAACAAGGCGCAGGCATATCGCAAAACCTGTCGAATTCTGTGCAGGACAGACGAGGCAGAAATTGGTTCGGGTTGAATTTCCCAATTTCCCGGCCTGTCACTCTCCCCCGTCGCGGCCGTTCACTCGAATATTCTTCGTTGCGATTTCTTTTACCCTTCAGTCCCCCTACCCTTTGCACAGCCACCGCGATTATTTAAGATTCCCACGAGCGCCCCGTCCTCTGTTTTAAAAATCACTCCGACCCGCTTAGTATGCCGACTAGGGCAGCGCTAGTCGACTGTGATATTGCCTTAGCCTTACTTTGCACCCCCGCCAACCCCTTTGCAGCCTCTTCCCGCCCATCCTTCATCCAAATTCCCTCTACTCTTCTTATATGTTCTTGCTCCCCCTTCAGCCCTTCGCTTCTGACAGTTCTTTCGTGTTCGTTGGTCCGATCATTTCTTTCAACCAACTCACCCCATTCGATATCTCGTGCGTTCCCCCTGTTCTGTGGGTCAGACGTGCGTTCGTCTTCGTTTAATTTCAAAAATAACTTGAAGAATAAGGAAAAGATAGCGGACATCGAGAACTAGAATATTGTGCTCCTTTTTCGCACTGTAACACTGTAATGGAATTACTGGTTTCGGGGAATCATTTAATGACTCGACCAATTATCGGACGCGTACGAAATTTTCGATATCATGCTCGACCAATATCATATAGTACGGTGCAATTAACGCGCGTGCATGCGTGTTCGACTGACGCGCGTTAATTAAGTAGTACCTGGTTCCACGGCATAAAATCGTTTTAATTATCCGTGGGAACGCCGGAAGCGAAACAATTCCGTGGCATTATCTGAATAGGAGGTTCGTAACTGATACTCGAACTGTTCGGCCCGAAGCGCCGGACACGTTCGGTACGAGCCGGATGAAAATGGCCGCGTCTTTATCGCCAGAGCACGCGATTCCATCGAGGGAGGCCTGTTAATGTCGGAACTCTGAGAAATCTGACTGTAATTTCTGTGCGGCCGAGTACAAAGTAATTTAGATAATGCCGGAAGTTGGCGTAACAACCGACCCGAACGGTCGGCCACTGTTTAGCCACAGACCCGCATCCGGTCCCTCGTTTCCGGTTTCTCCACGAAACGTGGACTGAGCAAAGGATGACAGAAGTGTATCAAAGAGAGAATACGCGGTGGAAAAATTTTAAGGTGAACGTTCTGCGGATTGAAGGTGTGAGCGATCTTTGAAGGGGTTAAAATTATGAGGGACGAATTTTTTTGTACATTTTGCTTTTTATTAGGCAGAGCTGTCCTTTTTAATAAGCACTATACTTGTTTCATTTTATATTAGTTGTATCTTCTATTATTTTCGTGCCATGCCGAATTTATATTGTTTAGTGATTTTCAAAAAACACCCTCGTGCATAACAATTTGCAAGGGATACCGCCCTACGTATTGGCATTCTAGATGATCCTTGTTCGACGAGTGCCACTGTCAGTGTAAGATCATTTTTCAGATACACAGACATCCTTCGTTACCCCTAAGAGGATCTGTCTCGTTTTAGAACAGTATGTAGGGCAAGCTACGCGGCAATTTCGATCGCACAGACAGCTGCTACTTGTCAAGATTAATTTCAACGATACACTGATATCGATCTTGTCGTGATAAACGAGGAACGAGATGGATACAGGCTTGAGTGTTTATTTGAAGCGAATGTATTCCACTTGTTTTACCTTTGCACACAAAAGACACCTCCCCTGGTCTACTATTTCAAGAAATCGAAGAGGAGTAAAAAGAATAAAACATTTGTTGTAACTTTGAAAGAGGAACTTCTGCCTTCTCTTGAAAAGAAAGTGTATTCAAAATTCGCAGGAAATTCCGGGCGATCGAGCTTCAGATTTCGAAACTTCTTCTTCGATGAGAAAGGGGAGATATATTTAAATTGTCCCCGTCTTCGATCACTTAATCTGGAGCAAAATCTAGCTCAAAGTAAACATCTAACTCAAACCGGGATACACCTAGATCACGGCCCCATTCCAACTTACGTTCATCCCTAGATCAACCCTAACCCAAACCCAATCTGAATCTAATCCAAATCTAATCCATACTTAACACAGACTTAGACAAGACACTGGACAGCTCCAACCTAGATTTTCGTTTCTACATTTCAACCCCGGTTCGCGTGACGCAAATCCAAATACTCACGAAACTGATATTTGTTTATTGTTCCGCGTGGACCTGCAACAATTCCTGACAGACGTTTAAATAATCTCTACGCCAGCAATGCGACATATTCTCTTCGACAAATAGTTAGGGGAGGGAATTAGCAACGAAACTTCAAAAGAAGAAGAAGGGAAAGAGGAGAAAGTAGATACGTCCTTGGAGAATATCAAACGAGACAATCGATTCGAGGGACGAATCGAATAAATCCCGGCCAGGGTTGGTTACTTTTGCAGAAAACGGTTCTCCGCCGAATTCCAATGCATCATGATGAGCACCTTGCCGATTGGGAGGGCACGGCAATTCGATAGAATATTACTTGGGAAAGTTGTAGCCTGGACGCCGCGAAGAGGGATCAAATCCAATATTCGAAATGACTTGTAGGCTTGAAAAGTTTCCGCACTAATTCGCCGTCGTTTTCCAACTAAACTTTCGAACAGTTCCTTCGCCTCTGTGTCCCGTGCTCTTCTTTTTTTATTCCCATTCCTCTCGGGACGATGATTAAATGTATCTTAATGGACGGGACTATACGCGATCGATTATTTTCTTCTTGTCGGTGCACTGGCGTGCTCCGCAAATTATTTTCCAATTAAACCGACCGGCGGAGTGACGTGACTGTAACGTCACTTTCGCTCGAGGGCATTTAGATTTCAGAAGCATCGAATTCGGGGCCGAGCTTGTATCGCGTGCCCGTTGAAACGAGAAAACCTGTCCGTTTCCATTTCTATCGTTATAATTATTAGCAGGGAAAATTTGTTATTCTCAAAGTGTATTCTCTGGAATCTGCATCAATATCGATAGCGTCTAGAAATGCGCGGGGAATTCTGTAATTGTTCGCACGTGTTGTAAAATCGAATTGCAATAGAAACAGCGGCCAGGTAAAGAGCGATCACGAGCTCTCGCATTAAACAAGCCGACCGGTTAAAAAATTTGCAAGACTCCGGCATGGAAGTTTGGCCGATCGCGAGGGCTGAAGCATTTCGTGTGCTTGCCCTATGTCTATCGATCCGTCTGGCCCGTTGTTCGTCGACTAGGCGGAGGCCGGGCGAGGCGGATTTTGCAAAAATTTCTCCGGCTTCGGCGGCTTGCAAGAAGTTAATAGGCTGCCAACGAGCGGATAGCGAACAAAGACCTTGAAAGGGTTTTTTCGTACAAGAAAGGACAGTGGAAAAAAGTGATACGCACACACGCGAAACGGTGTATTTGATCCGTTAACGAGTTTCTGTTGAGACCCGCTGTCGTTAATGTCACAGTTTATGAAGATTGAGAGTTTCGGGGCTCGAAGTGTTCGTGTTTTTCCTTGCAAGTGAATCAAAGGGGTTTCTATGCGTGTATCATTGAAGAATAATAACGAAGAAAAATACATGCTGTACAGTGTTGGAGACAATTAATTCTGCCAATAGCGGTAAAGTAAAAAAAGTGAGAATCGAAGGAGGTTGGAGGGAGTATGCGAGATGCAATAGGCTTATCTTTGGGCGTGCGGCATCGAATGAGTTAGTGAGTTTCCATATTTTATGATCGAAGGGTGGTTCACTGCACCTGTCAGTGCTGTTCGATGCAAATACTTCTGCGCGGTACGTATTACGTATGCACGAGTGTCGCACCCATTGACCTGAATTTAGTCGCGATGGATTTCGATCTTGTGATAGTAGTCCTTGGTATGACGAATTGTTAAATTAACCCTTTGCAATATTGAATATTACAGATCCAATTAGAAATTTATTACAGCTATCATTGTATGATTCTGTGCAGTAAATAATAAAATAATTGCTTGTCGAGACTTTGAAAAAAATTAATTGAAACAGCGTACGACAAAAGGAGAAGCAGTAGCGGCGAAACGAATCTTCCAGCATAAGGAAGGAAGATACAGTTGAAGGAGTGGCAATTCCAGCAAGTAGTACGAGCAGACGTTTGGTCAGACCCCTGATTTTTATGTAGCGAAGTTCAGCGAGATTTTATGCGTCCATTTGAAATAGTAAGGGACGCGATCGCCAGGTTTTATTGACTGGGGCGAATCTCCAGGAACGGGTGCTCGTGAAATATTGCGATAACCCAGCGGATTATCGATTCCTCGCGAATTTGGGAATAGAAAATTATACTGCTGTTGCACACCGCGAAGTAGAACCCGGCTCCAATATTTTCTTCTCGCTTCGCAGACCCTTCAGTTTCAAGCCTCCGTAAAGATTTAAGTCCTCCGCATCTGAATATATCAATTTTATTCCCCATCAATTTCGAGCGCTATTCCAATCGACGAGCATTCGTTCCGAATGAAAAAGAAACGTGATGTATCTCGTAAAAAAAAGTTTCCTGCCAGGCGAACGCCACCGTATGTTTTAACTTTGATCAGGTCCAACGTTTATGGGAGTTGGTTCTTCCAGCGGATACGCGGGGAACTTTGAAGTATAACTATGTTACTGGAGCATCGAGAGATTCAACCCTTGGGCGCTCGCCCTTAAAAAACCTCAGAGAAAGACTCGAACGCTTTGTCGCGAGATGCTCGGTAGTCGGACAGGTTCGAGAATTACAAGTGCATCGATATCGATCCAGTGGGGACGTCTTCGAGAATGGAGACGTCAGAGCGACGGGAAACAAACGCCCGCTGCTAGGAAACGCTAATGAAATTCGGCAGAGGGTTGCAGAGGGTTGCGTGTCACGAGCTGCTTTGAGCATCGATATTGTATTCGAGGAGTGGAGGCATCGTGGGTCTGGCGAACTAGCTCAATTGGCGCATGCGAAAATTGGCCTGCCCGGTTTCGTTTCGAAATCGTCAGGCTCTGATTGAACGCAGGGTTGAAGCCACGGTTGATCCTTTAATACCCTGGTGCTTTGCGCAGAATTTCATAAAAAGCCGAGACCTAATTTTTCTACGAATTTTAATTACAAAAAATAGAAGCAGTCCACATTTTAATCAGTACGAATAATTATTTTTCCAAAACATCAAAGATCGAAGCTTGTTAGTCCAGACAGTGGCTTCGTAAATATTTAACTCCGGAAATATAGAAATTACACACGCGAACAATCTGAAGAGAATATACCTCGCAATATTAATCCTGGAAACGCAGAAAAATCCCTTTCGCCGACTATATTATACAAAATAATCTCCCTGAAACCGTGGGCGAAAAGAACTCGGAAGATTATCCCATCTCCAGGCGATTCAGAAGATTGTCTCCGAAAATTAACCCCCTCCCCCCCGGGAGAATTTTCCTGGCGAACCTCCTGTAAAAATTACGTCTTACGAACCAAGGGAGTTCCCATATTTTATCCGCAAAGTTACTCTCCCGAAACTGGGGGCGAAAATTTCTCTACCGTAACGCGTCCCTTCAGAATTCGAAGAATTACATGTATTAACGAACCGAAACATCAGGTATTCCATGTTCCCCGGACGACGTGCACACAGACACAACGATTCCCGTCGACGCGTGTGCACATCGGCTATCTGGACCAGAAGATTTTTTCAATATTTCCCTGCGGCGTTGTTCACTCCATTTGCAAACGCGTATCGTGCACCTCGGGGCTTACGCTTGTTACCGGCATATATCGTGCAAGGGGTGAAGGGTGCTGGTGCATGTCGTTGCCGCGACGAGCTTGAAAAAATTGTGGACGAGTTACGGGAGCGGCACGGAATTCACGCTGCGACGCAACTGCATGCGACATGGCTCGCGCGCTGCTACGAAATTAACCCGCTTTTGTTGAGAGCCAGCCTTCATCCCTTCCCGCTATTTTCTCCTTTTTTCCACGTTTCACTTCGTGTTCCTCCGTTGACTTTCCGGCGCCGGGCTCTCTCCGCTTCCGCCTTTGAAAGGAGCACGCCGAGCCTCTTGCAGGGAAGACGTTTAATCGCATGCTTCTTTGATCTCGTGCTTTGAGGTTCTTGACACCTGGAATTTTTGTACCGGTGGGACTGTGACGTGTGCTGGTTACGTTCTGTCCGTTATTTACATTTTCTGTCCACCGGTTGCACAATTTCTCGCCGACTCGAGGATCTTTGGGGGGTGTATGTACGTGGAGTTGTTGCGCAATAATTTAATCTCCGTTCGGATTAGTTGAGGATATCGTTGAAACGGCCGATTGAACGTTAACGCCGGGTAAATTATAGCAGACTTAGGGTGGCGATAAATCTTTCCTCCTGTAAAGAATCTGGCGCGCTGTGCTGCGCTTTATCCGGGCTTTACTGTCGTGGACCAACAACGAGATTAATTCCTGGCGATTATTTCCTGCATCGGGAATAAGAATTGTCTGGGAACTTTTGCCGAGTGCCAAGAGTTCGAAGTCACCCAGATAATTAACCGAATGGAAAATTTGACCTGCATATCCCAGCTATTATCGATGGCCCCCGATCGATATTGCTCTTTTCGCTGCCAGTCGTTCAGCTGTGAAACGATTTCGCGTGTATGCGCTTGACGGTGGTCGTCCGCCTGATTTTGGGCCACTGAAGCCTCTGCGTCGATGATAATTCTCTTGAGGGTAACGCTACTCCATTAACGTGACAATGATTAATTCGTGGAATATGTACCTGCATTATATCGATTGCTTTCTCTGCGTGTGCCAATATTCGGTGTGTCCCTCGCAAT
Organism: Nomada ferruginata; assembly: GCA_963583965.1. Taxonomy (NCBI): domain Eukaryota; kingdom Metazoa; phylum Arthropoda; class Insecta; order Hymenoptera; family Apidae; genus Nomada; species Nomada ferruginata. The sequence goes on from OY757223.1 coordinate 2,140,332, forward strand.
TCAAGCGATTCTTATTCCTATCATTTATCTGTCGATCGTTGTATCCCAGGAAATTCTTATTGAATTTCGGAACGGCTATTTGGGAATTTAATTGCTTGGCAGCCCTTCCGAGGGTTGCAATTCTCTCCGAGGGATGCGACTCGCGTTCCCAGAGACTCATTAAACCGGAGACACGGGCACCTGTTCGCACGTACGAATCTAAGCAGAGCAAGCTACCGCCGTTTGACGATCGTTTAACGTTGATTGATCGATTGGCCGTGTGCTCAATCGACGATGCATCGGTTCAATCGTCCTTTCTCCCGTATCACCGATCGCGCAAACCGCCAAAACACCGTGAATGGTTTATGGATGCACGGCGAATCACCGTGGAAGGAGAACATTGGCCTAGTATAATTCATTCTGCGGGACGGTAACCACTCGCGCGTGCCTGACATAGCACGGGCTATTCTACTGATCGAGAGAACGCCGGTTATCGCGTTCAGTTCCATGCTGAAGGGTTGTCACTGTTCGACGTTGTTCCCGCGTGTGCGGATGATGCTCCTTCAGCTGTCAACGACAGCGAAACAGCATAAAGTGTTTCGTGGAAACGTGCAAATTGATGAAATAGACGGCCAAGTGTTAACGGGGCACGCGCAAAGTTGTGCCCCTGTTTCAGGCTGAACATTGTGTGTACAATTAAAAATATAATAAAAAATAAATGAAGGACTTCACGATAGGGAAGGTAAATTCCAAAACTGCGAAAATCCTTGTGACTTTTATCTCGCCCTCGCAGATACCCTCATAAATATCATAGAAATGCCAGGGTGTAACAGGATGTCGCATTAATCTGAATCAACTTGCAGTAAGCTTGCCCCTATGACTGCTTGAAATATTTCCTTTTTTCCGACCTGTTAATCGAATGAAACCGAGCGTCCACAGCTGATACGTTCTTACACAGCGTGTCCTAATCGATATCGCTTTGTCTGCCAGCACCCGTGTACGTGTCTCGCGAACAAGCTCGAAAATGAATGGGTGATCGGTTCTGCCTGTCCTTTTCATGGGGTGAATCGGTGCAGGGGACGCGTTACGCAAAGCATCCTCGCATAAAAATAACGAGGGTGAAGCGTCGAACGGCTCTGGTTCACCGATTACACTCGTGACGTTGTTACTTCCTGCGAAAGGGTGGCAATTGATAGAACTGGCTTCCCCCCTTTTATAATGCCGTAAACGAGGCGGTTCCCCTTCGAAAGAGCATCGTTACTTCCAATTGAACTTAGAAATTTGTCCCCCAAGAATTTCTGAATAATACTTTCTACATTCTACCAATCTCGCATCGAAAGATTATTTTCCTAGTCAAAAATGTCGAAGCTGGTGTAGCTAAATTATTTAATTCCTGCGAAGTGAGAGTCTTAACTGTCCTGAAAACACGATAACGTCCTTGAAAGTTCGCACGATTAACAAGTTCGCAGGGCTTGGTCACTTAACGATACCGCTGATTAAATATCCTGCTAGTTAGGCAAACTATGTTGAAAATACCCATCCTTCGGCCAGCAAACCCGGGCTAATTTTGGAGCAGCCAACTACCCTGGAAATTAATTTGGTCTTTCTATTTCTACTTGGCGTAATTTTCCCCGAAGGAAATTCTTGCTTATTCCACGTAGTATTTCAATATTGCTCTGTATCTCCGCGGAAGAATATCAGACTCGGTTTAAGTGAAGAAACGGCCAATAAAATTTCCACCCCTGAACCCTCATCCACGGTGCACACCCGTAGTTGGCGCAGTTAGCGAAACTACTTTAGATTAAAAGCATGATTAACATTGCGATCGAGATTGGAATAAATTAGGGGCCGACCCGTCCAGTTTCGCCAGAGACAAGTTCCGACAAGTTCATTACAAGTTAGCGCCGTTCTATCGTTTCATCTCGTCGGAAAGAGATAGCGCGTAAATAGTTGATCATTCAACGGCAATGGGGATGAGATAATATCATCGATCTAGGAAGTAATTCAAGATTCAAGCTTCCTCGCCACGAATTCCATGCCGGAAGCTTTCATAATTACCAAGTTCGACGCGAGCCCCGAAGGCGCAGGTCTACCTGCACGATTCCTGTTCCATGGTGGAATAAGGTTAACATCTAAAGAAAATACTTGGCAAAATGTTTCATCGATTCGTCGTGTTGGCGCGTGAAAAGGAGGACACAATAATTTCTATGATTAATTTTTAATTATTCAGAGTAACTAAACTTTCGTGGTGACAACTTTGGCACGAAATTATTTCACCCTTCAAGCATTTCACAGATGGCTATTCATATTCCCGCCGTATTAATGAGTTCGTTAAATGGCCATTAAAGTATCTTTGTGCGTACCGAAAAGAGGGAGACTCCGATAAAGCTCGTCTAATTATTACATTGTGCTTAACGCTTTCATGTCCCCTCCTTGTTCCGCGACAAAAGAACAGCCTCGCTGCATTCACCGTTACCTGAAAAACAGAGAGAGGGATAAAATTCAGCGGACCTAAAAATGAATCCCCGATTAGAGAGGTTGGAGGAAATTTCGCGGAAACAATTTAACAGCGCCGAACGATCGTTTAACTTCTCCCGGGAATGAGTTCCCCTCTATTTCTGGAATTTCGAGGGGAACCCTCGATCCTGGGGGTTGAGGGGTAGTGGCTGAAAGTAATTTTCGTTCCGCGCAATTCGCGTAATTTTGCGGCTCCTCATAGTTACCGGATGCACCATCGCAGGCCAATGTATCTGCTCTTCTTTCAACCGTAATGGTATATTAATCTCGAAACAGTGATTTCCTCTTTTTACAACCAGCTCGCGTCGTCCATTATTCAACGCCCACGTTTCGATCGTCGAATAATACCAAATCAATCTAACGCTGCGCGTTCCACGTTTCTTCGTGGCAAGAAATCGCGCTGCCATGCGTACCGCGAATCATTGCTACGAACTTTTCTCACCATTTAAGTCAACTTGCCGGCGCCCACTTGCCAACGAAAGAAGTGAACGTGATTTCGCTTGGAAACACCGACGACCACGGAGCTCCACGGGGTGGTACACCCTCGGACCGACGGAAAAACTCACGCTAACGACCGTCCTGCTTAACGATTTCCCTTTCTTGCACGCGGCCAGAACGATTCACCGACGGCGAACACACAGTCACGTTTAATCCGAACCGCTGCCCCGATGCTAATGACAGTCTGTCCTGGCCCGCTGGTTTTTAATCAATGCAAACGTTTAGCCGATACATTTGAATAAGCTGCTTGGCGCTCGTCCACGTTCCCCCGCGGCGATTTTAAGTTTAGTCGCCAGCAAAGACAGATTTGACCACGATTTCTCCCCCGTTTCTTCGTTTCTTTCGTCGCGAGTTAAGGACAGTTCTGGCCTTGCAAGATTGTGAAGATGGGATAAGAAATTCACGGATTTAATCTCCTTTTAAAATCCGCCTACAAAGCAGCAATTTCAGACCTCGTTGTCTTCGCACTTTCACGTCACATACTAATGTATTCATTATATTTTTGTATACACTTTTTTTTAATTTATGCCTCGTACTATTTGCATTTATCTTTTTACTATTAATATTTGTTTTGTCAAAGTCTCTTTGTATGATACATCGTTCATACTCCATACATTTATATCCTGACATCAGTCTCCACAGCACGAAAGTTTAAAAATACTTTAAAGACGTTCCCTTCTTGCTCGTTATCCCTTCGCCACTTTAACCACCGGGGGATTTCGAGAAGAGGCGAGCACAACAATGAGTTGGCTGGTCGCGGATCGCGGAAATAGGGGACGAAACCGACAAAACGAGGGTTAATGCGAAGTGGGTCGGTGGGGCAACGTGCCCTCGGGGAATCGGTCGCACCGTACAATTCATTCGTGCATAATGCACGCGTGCATGCAGGAAGGATAACGTCGAATGGCCGTAAATTGCACGGGCATTACTTATTCACGTGTTGCGTTACGTTGACAAACTTTTCCAGGCGAAAGAAAAACAATCGCCTTCCGGCGTCGCTGATTAATTTATTTCCTCAGAACCCTGAAGGTTTCACTTGCAAGAATTCGATTATCCCTTGCGCGTGGACGAAAACCAAACGTTTCGACAAAAATTTCCAAGAGACCCTGCATGCGGAACTATGGAACGCTTTTTCTACTTGGCGCAATCGCTTAGGGCTTAGCGTATAATCACTTGCGCGATCACCCCTTTACAACGATCGCAGAAAAATTGATCTGCAATTTGTTTTTTACCGACAGCGAAAATTTCTTGTCGAAAATTTCTAAATAATTGCACAAAAACAGACCTGACGATGTCCGTATTAATATTAACATGCACTCGATTGAAAAATTACACTGCACCCGCGTTTTCTTTCGCCACTAATAGATCGCTCGTGGGACAATTCCCAGCCTCCTTTCTCTCACACACACACATCGTAATCACAGCTGTTCCAGGTTACACACCCCCGCAGTGTTCGTACACGAGCCGCGATGAAGATAATCGACGTTCCCTTTCGTCTTGTCCAAGCTCCGATATTTCAAAGGCGGACCAGCACGGCCGTCGCTGGCGATTAATGAACCCGACACGACGACGACGTAACACGTAACGAGATCGTGCATGCGTGCGCGTGTAATTCATCGTGGCCGACACGAGACACTCGCTGAATATAGCCCTGGCCATCGATCCTATGATCGATAAGCGTCGAGCGGACTAATCAACGATGCGCTTGTCGTCTTCTTTAACACTTTGCTACGGGGCTACTCGATGTAACAGTGGTCGTTGTCGACGAGGTGCACACAACCCCCGGCAGGGATTGATTAAATTGCAATCTCGCGTGCATCTCATCCCCATTCCACGACCCCAATCCGCCTGGATATCCCGCTTCTCCCTGTGCTTCTTCAATGTCAAAGCGTTGACGCGCTCATTTCCCTCGGGTACTTTCATGGACGATATTAAGTTCCTTATTACTGCAGCTACAACAAAGGCATCGCTAGTCTACTTGGGCAAATCGACGTCTGAATTACGGATGGAACAGCGTGAACGGTCGATCCGACGGAGGGTTGGAATGTGTTCGGATGGCTTGCCGGTCCTGGGACTGGCGATGGTAAATTGGTGGAAAGAGTGGAAGGGGTAGGAGTTTTAGAAGAGCTTTGATCCGTGATTTGCTTCGGCAGCCATGCCCGATACGGTGTCCATTAATTTAAATGGTATATTATTATTGAGTCGACCATTACTTGTCGCAGTGTTTAAGCCCTCTAGCACTATAAAATTGAAGTACAGAAACAAAATTGCAAATGAAAATCAGCACATTCCAAAGGAAACGTTGCTCGTTAAAGATTTGCAGTCGATGTAATTACTGGAAATCCAGGCGGTCGGCTTCGAACTAGTTTCTTTTGCCGTGGTTGGAACGAGCAGGCTATCAGAGGATGTTAAACTCTATAAGGTAGAATAGTTTCCATTCGAACGATCCCCGATTCACACGAATGGCTCCAGTTTGGGCTGCGACTCGTCGGGAAAATGACGTTGAAATGAATAATAAGACAGCAGCCGGTTGCTTGGCAACTGAACGCTGAAAAAATTGCGCCCTGTCGAGGGTGATTCGAAGGCTGGCACCGGGCACCACTCGTTCTTGGCTCGAAGACCCTTCTTAAATAAAGGAACAGGAGAGGAAGGCTACATCCTGCATGCATAACACGATAAATAACCTCATGACTAGCTTGTCGACACGTCACATGCACCGGGGCGAAGATTTTTCAGTTTGCATGTGCAATAGAAACATTCTCATCCCCTTTCCCCACCTTCTACGATTGGAATTTTTATTTGATTTCAAATACCCACGCTTTCGTGGCAAGGAAATTTCACCAGTTCGCCATTCTGATTCTTTTATTGCTCGCGGCTTTCATCGCGCGGAATTAAAGTTGAGTTAATTAAAAAAAATCAGAGGGTTCTGTCGAGACTATGGTAAGCTCTGAGCGAAGGCCATCTCTGGGAAAGTTGGGACAATCGGTATTAAAGTATCCGGCGCTGCTTTCTTCGTCTGAAAACTTTGTTTCGTAAGACGGATAAAGATGAAGGCTTAAGGCGAAATTAAGCTGGGAAATTGAAGTAACTGCGCGCGAGGAACATCCGCAAACAAAATTCACCGATGCGAAAAAACCGAAGCCGAATCCGTCCGAAAGTTTCGCGATCACTTTATAATCGTCCAGACTGCCTTCGCGTTACGATACGGTGTAGAATTTCTCATTAAACATTCTATAAATATCGCGAGAAATTATTCATCTGCCTAAGTACAGCTTGAAGTTTAATTTCACCCCGAGGTTTCTGTTGCGAAGTGCGCACCGAGGGCGAGGTGGAGAAAATGAAGAAAAAAGAAATGGGCGTGATTGACGAAAGTTTTTCAGCAAGATTGTGGGTTAAGTTCACGAGCGATAATGAACCTGCAACTCGCGAGATTAAAGGCGGCGTTCGCAACTTCCGGTGGTCGCAGTAACGACAGGCGCAGTAACAAAGAAGTTGGTCGGAATTAAAGTAACTCCGCGCTTTTTACAACTCTGAAATGCGACCGTAACTTGAATAATAATAAAACAAAAAAGAAGAACGCCGCACTTCTTCCAAAGTCAATATACAGCGCAGAACATAACTTGGTGGACGAATCTCGCGGCTCCGCGAGAACTTGCAGCTTCCCTTAAATGCTACTCAGTTGATTGCGATGAAATTTGATAGGGTAAGCAGCGTTTGTTCGCAAGTTTAAGTACCGATAAGCAGCGCGGGATGGCTGTAGAGGTATCGTCGTTTGCGAATGCAACAAGCTTCTCGAAGTTGAAGTGGTTGGTGGCTAGTATTGTGTTCCCTTCAAGTTCCAATGAAGTGAATATTCCTCCACGATTATTTCATAAAGAATCTGAAGCACAGTCGTTTGTTTGAAAGACTGATACTCGCACTTAACCAACCACCAAGCTTTACACTTGTCCACCTGAAAGAGGGAAGGAAACGGAAACTATTTTAAAGCCAGTCCAAGCTCCCTGAACATCAAAGACTCATTGCGATCGTAGCTTCTCTCGAAGTTTTTTCCTTGATAGAAGTACTCCGAGTTCACCGAAGTACCAAGCATTCATTCGGGTAACTCGCTTTTGAACTAATTAATACCCCCACGATAAGTACATAAGCGCTTGCTAAAATTGTGCACCAATTTCTCTGCCTCCTCTTAACGTTTCCAAACGAAATACCTGCAAATACCATTAATTCTGCCAAAGGATACCATTTATCAGAGGGGAATCGGATGTCATTAAGCAAAATACATAGAAACGGTTGAATAGGAGAGATAAGGGTATTCGTAGGAAATTTAGCAAAAACGGAACGCAGCAGACGGATACCCGTATAAAGGGAGGTCGGGCCAACGGCTAATCAAACGAACACAGCCGAAGCAGGAATGTAACAGGGGTTGGGGTTGAACGTGATTCGGGACTTACGCAGAAGCGACACGCTGCGAAACGAGAAGCACCGGTTAAAAAGGCAAAATAGCCGGAGAAAAATACACGATGCGGAGCCGTGTCTCTCGTTAAAATTGCAAAGACCCGTCCCCCCATTGATTACCGGTGACAGGCTACAAAGTCCCGGTATTTTATTCGACGCGACGAAATCAAAGTCCAGTCCGGCCACTTTTCACCCTCAAAGGACCCATCCCACCTTCTGATTGGCCTGGCTTCCCCTCTGATTGCAAGCTTCGACGGCGTAAAACGGGGTTGCTTTTCTGATATCAAACGCTTTGTTGTTTTGTTTGTTTATTTTTTAATTGCGAAAGAAATGGTAATGATTTGCTGGTGTAAAAATTACGATACACCCATTGAATTCGTTACCAGTCGCCGGAAACGTTTGGCACAATTGATGGGAGCATGAAAAATTATTTTCCAATTTTATAAAGTATTTAGAGGCTCATGAAAGTATCCCTAAACTTCTGCTTCTTCCTGGCGAATTTTCCAGCCCCCTCGAGTACAATGGACGGCAACAGGTAACCATCTGCGGTATTCGGCTTGTACATTTCCGCGATAATGGATCCATTAGAGGCCCGGTCTTCTCGGGAACGAATTGGCCGTGAATTTTTGATAAATCCACCGCTCGGTCAAAGCGCATGGAAACGCCCATGTGTACACGACATTAGTCACGGTCGGGCGATACATTTATCGGGCAACAGACTGCCTATATAAGCCCCCGCAATAAAAATGTCTCGTGCATCGGTGTTGCTTGGCGCGGTCAGAGTGCACTAAACTGTACGTTCACTTAAAAGCGCCGGCTGAGAGGGAGCAAAAAGGCAACGGCCATGGAACATCGGAGAGCAACGGAAGCGGGAGGGTGAGCCGGGGAGAAAAAGGCTGGAAAGCTCTCGGCGCAAAAAAAAAAGAAAAAAAAGTGGGATAAATTGGGGCAACTGCTCGTAACGTTCCACACGTTGAACATCCTATCGACGAACTATGGATACGTAGCTGCTCCGGCGACAATGTAATACCCCACGCACACGCGCACCCGCGCACCCGCGCACGTACGCTTCAAAGTATTCCACGCGAGATTAAACCGCCTGAAAGGGGTGTCGCCATCCCGTGCATCGCGAAACTGGCCATTTCGAATATTACCTTAAAGACGACGATCCGTGAAACGATTGTGCTCGCGGCGGCAGCAATTCTTTGGCACGCTAATTCAGCCCCTCGCAAACCGGAAGGGAAACGGTATCGATTAGAAAATAATAGAGCGCCGTTCTTCTGTCGATTAAGGGCGCCGATCGTCCGCCGTTGGGGCGGCAATTTCGACGAGTATTAAGTGTTTGTATATCCTGCGTGAAGCTTTATCGACTGGGAGGGGCGATAAATATAAATCGGTGGCTCGCAGGGTGGCTACCAGATTCACGCAAGGGAGGGTCTCGCGGGCTGACTTTTATGGAGAGCAATTTTTTTTCGATATGTAATTTCCGCGACGGGCGTCTGTTTTTTAATCAATCGCCGACGTAGCACGAAGGGAGCCGCGGAAATTGCTGGATGCTACGCGAAACGCGGTCGACTCGGCTTGCAAAAAAAGGGAAAAAAAAGGGAGGGCAAAATAAATATGCGTTCGTTGGAAAATATCATATTTGCATATGGGGAATCGAAGAAACTGCGCAACGGAAAATGGACGACGTACGCGAACGATTGTCCACAAATGAAGGGGAAACGTGTTAAACGAAATTCCCCATTGACGAGCCTCGTTTTAAATAAATTCGCACGCACCCTCGCGTTCTGCCCAAACGATTCTAGGTTCCACGACAACGTTAATCAGTCGCGTCGTACGAGGACAGCCGCGGGGACAATAAAATTCCCGTTGAAACGCGGCACACGGTTCGCCATTTTACGAAAGCTCTCGCCCGGAATCCCATTATGCCCGTCGGTTGCCGAACGAAGCGCAAACATCGATTCTGCGAGCCGCGTACGACGATCTCCGTCGGCGAGAAAGTAGAGCGAGCCAATGTATCGCTCTGAAAAGTAGTACAGCCGTACAGTTTCTCCTACGCGATTAAAAAGAAGCTGCACGAACGTCGCGTCGGTGCAATTATTTTCCTGGCCTATTTAATTCGACGCGAGCTGCCACTCATGGACGCGCAATGCGGTGCAATAATTGAACAAGCTGCGTGAATTTTGGAACTTGCAATTGACACCGATTTTCAGCTGCTTTTTTAACAAATATCAATACAACGAATTGCGTAACGTGTACTCGACGCGCTGTCAGGCTTTCGAAAGTGTACGAAAATGCTGTCATTATTGTTGGCAAGCGTTCCATTAGACGTGCAATATCGGATATCTCGACATGTTTCAACCGGTGCTATCTGGATGGCCACGTACACGCGGATATGGGGCCAGTGTCTAGCCCTGTACAATGGTATAAAGTCAATATAATTATGCTTCGCAGGCCAGCTAGGGATTCCAACGCAATGCAGATCTCGCCGGAGGACAAAGGCTGAAGCCTGGAATAATTTAAACGAGCCTGATGAGGACTGATAGTAATATTAATAATATCACGCGAAAGCTGAGCGTGCGCTGTTGCAGTTTAACTTGATGGGAGACAGGCTCGAATATTTCGCGGGGCACACCAGAGATTAGCCTGATTCTAGCGGCTTGCATTTCTCACTTGACAACGTTTAACTTGAATGCAGCGGTCAATTTAAATATTACATTTAAATTCCCCCGATTTTAGTAATCCGCAAAGTAATTGAAACAAACGGCGCGACACATTACACAAGAGTGTCAAGCTGGTCGCAACGCTTCACGAGCACTGCCTATCCCATAAGGGCTGAGCGATTTAAATGCTCAACATATAAATCCCGATGGTGACGCCACTGTGATGTTTGGCCGCGATATTAGCACCGTGAAACGGGTCTGCCGGATCCAAATGACCGACGTTTCCGGCCGAATATAAATTGCATTCTGGCTAGCCGCGCCCATGGCCGTCGTCCGTGTTGTCGAATTACCCTCGCAGATCTTACGCTCAACCGAATGTTTGACGACGCGTCGCGAACGGTTGAATAGAAATTCTTTCGAGGCTTCTCGCCGCGTTCCGGAAATTGCCGTAATATTTTTTCCCCGCTGACGTTTAGATTGGACGATCATCGTGGCCGGGGTGATGTTTCTTGGTAACGCGGGGGTGAGTTATGAGTCGATGATGACCCAGTGTCTAGGGATGACTAATGCTCGAACGGGCGGGATTGTTTGAATGAATCCTCGCGTACTTCGCCGGTGCAGGAAGCTGACGGATGGCTAGAAAATTGATGGCAGAAGAATTAATATTCGTGGCCACTGTGATTCGTAGTTAAACAGAAATAGAGGCGAATAAGAGAATCGTTTAAAAATGACTGGTAATTTCTCGTGAATATCTAGAGAACACTTCGCGGGAAATTTGAGTTAAATGTCGATCTGTTCCGTTTTAATTTTACCGAGAAGCGTTATTAACTTTTCAGCTTTGTCTCGCTGAAAAAATGTCCCCCGTATATTCCTCGGCGAATCAGCCAAAGTTAATTGAATGACTGATAAAGGGAGAGTAATTTGTCATGAAATACTGGCGACTAGGTCGTGCATATTTTAATCGGATTGTCCGGCGCTATTGTTTAAAACGAAAAAGCGCCGATCCATCGCCGCGTTTAAACGGGGTAGTTTTTCCAGTGAATTTTGGAAACGCCCGATACCACCGGCACGTGCGGAATTACAAGGTAAATTTTATGGCCGAGTTATTCGAATTAGCAAGGAATACGAGTTCTGCTGGCGAACGCACCTGACAGTTCCCCAGATTACAGAGGTATACCCGATACATAACTCTATTGTTATCGATATCGTTGTTATGCCAGCTTTGATTCAGTAATGCGACACCTCTGACTGCGTACAAGTTACGTCGTCGGACAGTAATTATAACAGGAGGTCTCATTATTCTTAGCGGGTAAAAACATTTCTATTTAACGAAGAGATATAATGCAATTTTTTATTTAACAGACAACGCTGACATTTTTTACTCGCCAAGAGTTTGCCATTTGACATTAATTTTTGGACGATGGAATCTGTAATACGTTCATTATTTTAAATTCGTTCCAATTTCTCTATATATTCGTTGATTGATTAATGACTGCTGTTCTGCTCAGGTGTTAAAATTACAAACGAAAGGGCGCTCCGAGGAGCGCCGGCGGCATCGTTTAACCCTTTGACTCGTCGGCTGCTCATTACCAGCCGGCTCTCAGACTCTGATCAGATTTAATTGGAATTTCACGCTGTTCGCGCGAGCGTCCGTTCGTGCTGCGCTCAAAATTCCGATCGCGTCGATAGAATCCACGTTTGGATTCGTGTTTCGCACTGCCACGAATCGTATTTACCAAAGAGCAATTGGATCTTTCCTAAATTCTTGTTACCCTTTCCCAGCAATGATTTGAATTATTCATTTGCTTCCAAGCACTGAAATGTAAACCGTCCGTCGACTATATTTCCTGCTCGAGTTATCGTCAACCATTGTTTTCTTTTTTTCTTAGCCATTTCAATGCGCACTTTCCTCGCTCGCTATGGATGAACCGGCTTACCAGAATGTTTCAATATGGCCTATAAATTCGTGTGGAAATCGGTTCGTTCTTTCTTCGCTCGGCAATTAATAACACGAAAATCGTCGGTTCGACCGTGACGTAATTAACGACAGTGATAATGCGTCGCATTGAACAATGTCCGCGTTTCCCTGGCGCGGGTTTACGCTTTCAAAACGGGCTTCCGGTTGCCGTGGCAGGAACCTATTATTTTTTTTCCTCTGCTCTCCACTGCCCCTTGGTTACTTCCTTTCGTCCAGTGACGAACAAACGCGGTCAGGATACGAGCATTTCGTTTCATTGTTCCCGATCGCCGGCTAAAAAGAATAAATTACGCGATTGAAGCTGTGCCACGCGATATTATTCGCCAGAGTCACCTGATACGATGATAATGCTTTTGTCACAGCAGACTGGGGACGCTTTGAAATTTGTTCTTTGGTTTTGGAAGTTATTTATGATGCCAGGGAATTGAATAAAATTAGCTAAGTAAAATTGAATTGCATTGGGAAATTAAACGCGCTAAATTGAAATTTAGAATTATTATTATTATTGCAATTTGTGTTACTAATTTTTTCGCGCACTAAGAATCATTCTAAAGACGTACCGGAAGTGTCGAGCTGCGCAAGATAGCAATTAGGTGAACATCAGTGCCAGCCCTCGGACGAGAGACATCTTGTTTCCGCTCTCTCATTCGAGTGGCTAATTAAATCTGATATATTGTGCCGGGCATAGAACTAGCTACGGAGAACTCTAAGAATGAATAAGCCAGAGTCTGAATACAGCGGCCGACAGTTCGTCCTTAAAAATCTTCTCCCTCTTGCACGAAATTTATTTCCTGCGCTTTCAGTTAATTTATCGATTCCGCGTAGCATTAGTTAGAATGAATATAATTTATTGGCAACGGATTATTTTTATTATTACCAGTTCTACTAGATAGCTTTCTAATTTCTAAATTGCTCCTCTCACTGCCAAAGTTTCAAGAACTCGGACTATACAAGGTCAGAAACGGTGAGAAAAATTAAACTGAAGAGGAACGAAAATCTGACCAAACTATAATAGAGCCTCACGTTGCTTCTTCGCAGGGTGTCGCAACTTTTCTCGCCACTTCCACTGATATTACAATACCGCAACACGTGTGCCATAAAGAAAATGAAACGACGTACGTTTTACAGTCTAATACCTGCGCTTGGTGGTTCTGTTTCGATTCCACAGAATAAGTAAGAAGACCGCTAGACAACCAGGGGCGGCACCTGGGAGGAAGGGAGGAAAGGGTAGAATTAAAAAGGGTTGAAGGTAAAGATAAAAAATGTTTTTTTAAAAAAGCAACGCAGACGAGGGATTGTTCTGCAAATATCTCGCCCAAAATCAGGACGCAAACACGCCACGATGGGGAGATATGCAAAGTGGCGGACGTTTTATGCAAAAGGTCTTCTGCCACCGATTCACTTTCAGCCGCTCTTATCATACCGCGTGTACAGCCCTTGTTACGCTCTTTTCATTTATTTTGCGCCCCGCAGAAAAGGCGAGAAAGAAATTGTTCGATGATAAAATAATTGTATCAAAGGGGAATCATGTTGAATTAATTTAATTTTTCATATTTAACTTAATTAAATTTAATTATCAATATGTCTTTGCCAATTTAGAGAAATGTTTCCTTATTCGTTCTATGACCTTTTAATTCTTGCATCGCAATGAAATGTCCCGCTACATTATTTTGAGGACAGTACAATGTAGCAAGGAATCCACTAGAGAATTCAGGGTCCATGATGAAACTCGAAACGAAGAGACACTGCATTCTCCATGCAACTTTCAGTATTTAATTCACCGTTCGTAGGAAGGATGCTGGAGATATTGAGGCAACAATAAGTCCCTTTGCCTTCGAGGAGCATCCCCTCGTGGTCCTGTTGGGAAGGAGATTGAATTGATTTCAGCGTCCGGCAAGAACTTAATTAAATTCGAACGTGCGCCTCATCGAAATTGATTCGAGCTATCGCGTGCAAGCACGCAAGATGTATCGCTAATTGTGGTTGTCTTTCGGTCGAAACTGAATCGATATGCCTTTGCACGCGACATTCGCGAGACGGGAGGGCTTTCATTCAATTACGATAAAGGGGGTGGCCAGTAAAATAATGATTTAACAAGCTAAAGATATATCGTTCCCAGTACGTGCTGGAAATATAAAATCAAATTTCATACCCTACGACAAATTGAATATTTCCCAAGCTACTAACACTGAGATCGCTTCGAGCAACAAACGGTTCGAAAGCAATCGATGAATAAATTTCGCAAAATATCTTCCAACGTTTAGAAATATTTTCCGACCAACAGTTTCGACATTTCAAATGCGTCTTATAGCAAAAGTATTCAGAAAGGAGACGTCTCGAGCCAACGCTCCATTCCAAACTGTTCCCCGTGCTCCCAAATAAATTCGAAATTCATTTTACGGTGAAACAGCCGTCGAAACGACGGGCGTATATCTCTGCGACGTCGGTTGGTTTATATTAAAGATTCCGATAACCGTAGCACGGAGTGGTGAATTCGAGCGGACGTCGGTCTATCGTGGCCAGAGTCGAATATCCGAATCGCAGCCGTGTTCCGCGACGCGTCGACCGCAGCGTGTGCTCGATAGTGGACACTGCGATCCTCGAATCTAATCGCAGCTCGACCCAGGTTCGATGGACGAAAGCGCCGCGATATTCGCAATTTAATTAAAGACAAAACGCGAGCCGGAGTTTCTCGTAGGGGGGGCTTTCACTGATTGGACGTTTGATTCTTACGCGAAATGAATGGCGAGGTATTTAATGTATTTAAGAATTTATATTGAATCGCCCGAAAGCTACGAAAACGGTAGCGTTGACAACGAGTGCCTCTATGGCGAGCGCAAAGTTAATTTGAAGTAATTACCCCGCTGCTAACGATCAATTAAGCGCATCTGGGACAGATCCTGTTAATGCAACGGTGCAACTACGGCGCAAACCTGTTACGATTGAAGCCATCCCCGGCGAAAAGCGAACAGTTGCATACTACTAAAATTTCTGGCCAGGAACAACGCGTTATTTGATTTAACGCCGAGCCTGGTCGTAAATTCCTGGGGTCGCAAATTTTCGTGATAAGCGATGATAGATAAAGTTACGTTTAAAGATGTATTTCACAAAGTCAGGAGATATTCGGCAATTCTTGCCGGGCGAATAGAAACAAGAAATAAAGCACCGAGTGGCCATCTAGACAGGCAGACTTTCTGGCTCATTAAGGGAAATATAGGCACGCCCGCATGCCGGTAACCATGTAGGGTCTCTTTTTCTTATTTTTCTGTTTTTTCTTGCATCGAAACGAGTGGACGCTCGCTAGACAAGACGAAGAGTCACGTACGCGCGAGAAGGGCGCTACAAAGGGAGCAACTCCCTTGAGATCTTGTGAAACCCAGGGCTTTTTGCTTTCCCTATGTGAAAAGGAGAGAATAATAAGGCTAATTGCCTGGTGATGATATTTTTGGAAAGAATATTATATTACTTTGCTCAGTATCTCAATTTAAACAGCAGACCATTATAATTACTACGGTAGTATTAATAATAATATTTCGTGGAGTAAGTATGTTGACAAATAATCGATGAACATATATATTATAATTTTAAACTGGCGTGTGTTTAAAGGACTATTCTGTAAAAATGATTGCAAAACCTGCATTCCGAGTCAAATAATTTCATCGAATCGAAACTATGCGAGCGACGTTTGAAGGATCCACACTTTTTGTGCGCCCTCGCGATGCTGTTTGTTCGGTTTTAATATGATCTTTGACAGTGGCCGGATTAAGCGAGCTGTGCGAGCGAGTTTCGCGCAAAAGCTCGTCGATGAAACGAGATTTCAACTATGGCGACCGAACCGATGAAAACAGGATTCCGCAATTGAGGCAGATATTAACTGCAGCCGATTGCATGACGTAAAAGGTTCTCCCGTGGACCTAGAAATTTTTATGGCAACAGATAATTCAATGAAGAGAAAACACTGACCACGGTACACCTCAGAATTGTGCTTGAAATTGCAGTAGATTCAATTAACGTTTGTCGAATTAAATACTCGTTCGCCGCAAGTATTTTCCAACGATCTGCAATCGCACTACTTTGTGCGACTTTTGATAATTCTGTCTGGCGAACATTGCCAGGCCGGCGCAGCTTTCCGCCAAAAACTGCTTGGAAAGTAGAATAAGCGACGAAAGTATGCAATTCGCTGGCTACAATTAACAGGAAACATAAACTGTGTGTTGAAGCTTCGGCTACAGGACGAGGATTTAGATGCGAAGGGGTGTCTAGGGGATCGCGAAACGTTCCCCGGCTCAATTTTAATTGAAAAAGTCCTGCTAGAAGTTAGCACGTGCCGTGGCATAAATCATCTTTAATTATTATAATCCTACGGCCGAGCTAAGTAACAGGGGGTGAAACAAAGTATTCATTACTACTTTTAAACAAGATTACTTATCCTCACGGTAAAATAAAGGAAACTTATTGGAAAATATTGGCATATTACAGAACGGGGGGAGTAAATGAAATTGTTCACTGTTTTGATTATTCTACAATATTCTATGATTATCTTTAATATCAAAAGGCCGGAGTGCATGGCAGAAATCTTCATAGTTTATTCAACGACTTGCAGTGTATGTAAGTAAAATTTGGGTATCAACTTTGGGGTAATTTAATCACCAGCTAACAAGCTGTTATCCAATAGCTTGGTTACACCAACCTCCAAGTAACTTATACCTCCCCCATCCTATCCTATCTTAAGTTAAACCTACCCCATTCCACGTTAAATCTACAGAACCGGCAAACCCCAACAAAATTGCAAATTCTGCCGTATCTATCCAACAGTTCAAGCAATCAATCCGGAAGTATCGAGCCCCGCAAACTTAATTAACTCCGCCTGTATAAATTCCATAAAAATTCCTACAGAGACGTCGACGTTTTCCCCGCTACGAATTTCTTCACCGCCGTCCATCGCGAAAATTCAGTGTGCAACAATGGCCATCCAGGCCATCGGTTGCGTTATTAATAGTTCGTCGAGGCATTGTTTTTCCCTAGGCGTTCACCGGTAAATAATGGCCGAGCTTCGGTTTGGCGACGAGACGCGTTGGCTCTAGCCGGCGTTAAGAATAGTCCGAGAGGCGAGTGTGGCTTAATTAATCACACGATTTATTACATTCTCCCATGATTTTTTCCCGACGGTACGTTGGGCCTTTGTGCGAAACAAAGCGCCAGCCCAGGTCTTTGTCCATGCCTCTGGCCGAGGCTGGGCATAGAAAAACGAAGTGAAAGGAACGCCGGTAGCGCGGTTCGAGTTAATTAGATGCTGGCTACAGGAACTTGGTGATTTTTCTCGGTTCAAATTAAACACGCCGCCGTGTGCAACCAAACCCCGTGTTCCGTTTCATTTGGAGTCGTTTAATTAATGTTTCGAGAAACCGATACGCTCGTGCATCTTCTGCCTTCTTTCTGCAAAGGTGTACACGCAGCGTTTCGCGACCTTTCATTTTTCCGCCACGTTTCCAGGCTGCACTGAACGTTTACGTGTGAATAAATTGCACACAACAGTAACGCCGCCACGGAGTTATTATTCAAATTCAAGTCGACGAACCGTTGATCCGGTTTCCGTCATGAAACTCGAAATATCGAACTCATGCTTCGACGAAGAATTAGACGCCGCAGTTGGACGCATCTGTTGCAGAAGCTGCAGCGTCCAGTGACCATAACCGCGAAAGTAACGAGCCACGGAAGAGCCGTACCCTATACATTCAAGCTTCAGACACGGGTCGCAACTGAGGTCTGGCATTTTTTCGCGACGACGCCATTTCCAGCGTGTTTCTCTTATCGCCGGCGAGAATATGCAGGCAACCGCGATTCTTTTGCGGGAAAAACGTAGCATTCGCAGAAACAACCAAACTGGATGAAAGGAATGAAGATATCTCGGAGAAGTTGAATTTCGTGGGTGCTGCAAAGATTCACTTAACGTCGAATAAATCGAGACCCATTCCAATACATTAATAATTTGCTCGCTTGGATTCGCAATGTTCAACAGACACTAGAACCTAGAACGGCTGAAAATGCAGAAAGGTCGTTGCAAACATAAAACCACCATGCCGCTAAAGAAATTGCTTCACAGAACCAGCCAGCACCATTTCTCCCTCGGCGTAAAATTCTCATGGCGAAGGCGCGCGTTCTTATGAAAAGAAACGGGGGTGCACAACTTTCCATTAGTCCGAAAAAAATCCTTGGAAATCAACAACGCCAAATGAATTTAAGGGTGCAAGACTCGGCCCACCGAGATTGACCCCGCGAACTGTGCATCGTATCAAATTAAATATTCTCAAACAACCACCCTCGATTCGGATAAGACCCGCAGATCTCCGCCACTTCCTAAATTACCCAACACGAAGAATGTTCCAGCAATTTCTCTCGAATCCCGCCGGCCGGGTACAGCGGCGACAATTTAATTCGTGAAAGAAGAAACTTACGCCACCGCAAGGACCGACTGAAAGTTTCAGGAAGGAGGCAAGGTGGCCACCACCTCTAGAATCCCCTGGCGGCAATCGAGAACATTCTTAGCCGGAGCAACGATGACGGTGGTCCCCGTATGGCCGACAGAATTTCAAGAAGAAGAGCCAGCCTCACGCTCGTAAGCCCGGAGAATCCAATTCGCGGAACAATAACGACGAACTTTCGAGCCCTCGTCAGGTGTCCGGCCGCACCTACCCCTCTGAAACTGCTGCTCGAAATGGATACGGCCGGGTTATTGCTCAGCCGAGAATATTATCTTTCCACCGTATTCTTTCGTCTCCACCTTTTCACTTTTCCGAGCTTTTCCCTCGCCCACCCGAGTTCCAAACGTATTTCAATGCGATGGCAGAGACCGGAGACAGATTTTCAGGGACCACCGCCTGTGAAATCTCGAGCATCGGATCAGACCACGAAACGTTTTCTCCACTTTGGCGAAA
Organism: Nomada ferruginata; assembly: GCA_963583965.1. Lineage (NCBI taxonomy): Eukaryota > Metazoa > Arthropoda > Insecta > Hymenoptera > Apidae > Nomada > Nomada ferruginata. Next base: position 2,159,357 of record OY757223.1, read on the forward strand.
AATTGAAAGGACGAGAGGAGGGGAAAATTGTGAGACGTGTGGAGACTAAAATACATGTTTATTTGATGTTCGTGTCCCGCTTGTTTTCTATACGCACGACTGTTTTTCTTTTTTCTTTTTTTGTTGTTGTTTTGTTTGTCGCGTTTCATTCGAGGCGAGCCGGTCACGGTGAAAATTGAAATTCCACCGTGACGAGAACTTGTCCATCCGTCGGAACGGTTCTATTTATTCGGCTGGCCATGAAAAATGTCCAGCTGGCCCCTCCGCGCGTTTAATCCGACCCGGCCCAATTAAACTGTCGGCCAATATTAATCTGCCACTTGTTTGCTGCCCTGTCATCGGCGCCGCGTCTTCTGTGACGCCCGACGAACGTCATCCACGATATTTCCCCACTCAACGGGATGAAATATTGCTAGGAAACGGTTGTTGAATTTTTACCCGTCGACGTCTGGAAACGGTCGGGAGTTTCGTTAAATATTTCTCGTCTTATGCATTATCGACGGGGTGTAATGGAGTTCCATTTAGAATTCTATTTGCGTCCCTTGGAAGCTAGAAAAAATTTGATTCCCCCTGTTCGACAGGAAACTTCGGCCGAAATCGTGATTTTATAGCACATCGAACGGAATCGTGCGGTCAGGCTTAATTTATTAACGTAGTCGGTCCTTTTAATTGGCAAACGAGGCCCGGCATCGATCATCGTTATTGCATTGACGTTTACTCGCAATTTACATGGATTTCCAGGCTCCGAGGTGCTTAGAAGTTTGCTCGTGCTTCATTTATCAGGTTCCGCACTAATCGAGTTTAGCCAAGTTGTGCTTTACAACCGGCTACGTGCAGATGGGTACGTTTCATGGCTATCCTTTGCCAGAACATACACTTTTAAATTCACTCGCGGAACTGTACAACACCAGGAATTAAATTGGGCACGCGGTTCTCCGACAATCCGATGGGAAAATAAATTTACGTGCGATGCAATTTTTCCTATTTCTTGTTTTTTGTTTGTTTGGTGGGCTGTTAATTATTGTTTCGTAATAATGCAGCGACGTTACAGAATGCCGGGAGGCAAGGAACGGCGTCAATTAACGATAACGAGGCAAATCAAAGACGCGCCGCGTTGACGTGGAAAAAAGAATGTTACGGGCTGAAGGAACGCTGACACGGAAATTCATGCAAGTTCTGCACGCTGATACGTCGCTCATCGCCGAGGAACGGCTGACAGACACTTTCGCGCAAACGCGGCTCAATTATCCAGCGAGACTGCGCTGATTAGGAAAAAAGAGAAACTAGAAATAAGTTGGCTACGCCCTGTCGATTTTCTGTCATGATTGATCGCCGATTGGTTGATAGAATGCACGAACAAGCAGGGAATATATTGTGATCGTTTAAAATGCTTCAGTGGAAATTGTGGAAAATTCCAAATAACCCTTTGTCTTTGTTTCTGACCCTTACTTAGCAGCTGACAAATTTTTAATTCGGTGGCGCTTTAATTACAACGATCGTGAATTAAAATTGTTCGAATTTTAATAATGTGACCATCGTAGAAATGGCAAAAGGAGCAAGTGAACTTTCTCCTTTGAAGAAAGTTGCCTGATTAGCGGCCTTGGCCAGGTAACTGAACGGAAGCTCGTGTGTACGCCGCATTGTTACTATACTTTGGCTTGGATCAGCCAGGTTGACCGACTGTCAAAGCGGTAAATTGCATTTCCATTGCCGTGTAAACTTGCACGGCTTTTCAGACTCGTCGATCGCGGAAAGTCTGCCTACCAAATTCTGGCAAACGCAATTAGAAATTTGGTAAATTCGAGGTAGCTGGAATCGCCGATGCGCAAATTAGCCGCACCAGCCTGAAACGAGCCCGACCGTTTGTTAGTCGAGAGCGTGCACGTGGATACTCGTTTCGAAGATCGGATTAACGTTTCGTTTGTGCTGCCCGCTCTCATCGGGCAGACGTATGAAATCGGTGGTTGTTGAATCTCTGGTTAATAGAATCTGAAATGTACATAATAATTATTATTATACGTTTACTGATAATGGCATGGAGAAGTATTTCAATTAAATTAGCTAATCTCGATGGAAGCCTATGATCAACCGTAAAACAAAATATTAATAATGTGTAAAAAAAAGTATAGTTTCATAACTTGAATAATAGCGCGTGGAATTTCATCCTCGAGATCGTTCATTAATTTACCCCAGTGTTTCAATATTCTTTTATCGCACATTTCATTTAATGGCGCATCGCAAATATCACGTGTTCTGATTGGCTGGGTTTTGATTGATTCAGGGGTGAAATTGAAATCGATCCACCGGTTAGGGGTTAATTTACGGAAGCACCCATTTGAACAGAGGCCATCTATGAACTGGAACGCGCGCGGTTCGCTGTTTATTGACTCGTACTACTTGTTCCCGAGGTTAGCTCGATCTGTCATAGAACCACCAACAAACGCCAATATTTCTGCCTTAGAAATTGACTTCGTCAAATCAACCACCCCTTGTATAAAGACCCTAGGTTGATTATAATTGTTATTTAAATGATTCCTTCTGCATTGCGTTATGGTGGAACTTACGGGAACATCCTACGGTGTCCCGTTACGCTAACTCGAAACGAATCTAAAAATCGGGCACAGCGGTCGTGAACTCGGTCGATGGCGCGGAAGAAGTGGCGAAGGAAGAATCGTTGAACGACAACGAATAGACGAAGAAAGAGATTCCCTTCAGAATTCGTTTGTTACGCGGCGCGGTGAATATCGATTCGATGTCGGCCGTTCAGATAGCCTCTTGGACGACAAAAGAAAGCAGAAAAGTTCGTTCCACGGGCCCGACGTGATCGACATAGACCGCCGAACACTATTGTTCGCCCTCGTCGTTACGCGGCGCAGTTTCGACTGCAACCCCTTTTAGAGAACATCCCGCGCGGGGGAGGTTGATATTCGTTGCATGCCAACAGCGTCCCGTAACAAGTAAACGAAGCCAAGATTTTGCTGCACGAGACCCCGGAAAAGTCTGGAAGAATGTAACGGGAACGCGACTCTTGCATCGACGAAACTGCTCTTAAATGGGCAGCTCGTAAATGGAGCGTACTTGCTCTGGAATCACTGGTCGCTAGTTTAATTTCGGTCCTTCGGGCTGTTGGCTTTTATTGCCGCCGATTCGGGAGCTTAGTTTGACGTGCTTTTAGATTTAAAACAACGACGTTGCTGGGGAGGGGGTGGTTTAATTTATGAATATATCGAACGTTTAATGGAGCAGAGATTAAAGGTTCATTAAGATTGAGAATTCTTTATTGCACCGAGCATAACTTTGTCGGGCAAAAAGTGTCCACTATTATTGTCGGCAATACGGAGCAAACAAGAACAATTTAAACGGAAATGTTTCATTATTTTTCGAACCGCTGTTAAAATTTTGTTTTCCATAACAAGGGCAGTCACGCCGCACAAAATCGTACGTCGAATCGACAACATGTCACACAGCTTTCCCGACCAGGGAAAAGCTTTCTCCGCGGAAATAGATTTTTGGTAACATCGTTCCCCTCGTGCGATGAAAAATAGGGGTTGCGGTTCCCCGATACAGGTGTGAAGGTGTACGCAGCTTTCCGTCAAATTTCCTGCACAATGGAACGAAATTGACTATCGAGAATCTAACATTTGTTGAGCGGAAGAGGAACTCCGCGTTTCTGTCCTGCGGGACGGGTGAGATTTTTATTGTACTTATTTTAGCAGGTATTTTCTCTCGTCTAATTTATTTCAAGTTTTCGAAGTTCGTAATATTTATCGAGCCTGTATTCGCATTACTAACATTTCAACTCGATCAATTAGCCTGGAGAGTTCAGTTTACTCAGTGTTTCGTGCATACGAAGGTTGACGTCGCTGTCACAGTAGAGTAAGCATGCGAGTGGTCAGACGATGATCGATGGAACCAGTGAAAGCATCCAGGCTACGGTCGGTCAGACGTCGCTCGGTGACTGGAAAAAATGTTTATCCTATGATCGAATATCGGACCAAGGCTTGCGGAAAAAACGACCAACAATGTGAATGCATCTGCGTGCATTCCCATGTATCGTAATCCCCGGTCAAACAGTCTGTGTCTAGATTAAAGGTCGGTTAATACGGATAGGCCCCTGCGTCTAATTAGATATTCATTTGAATTTACGTAACGCTATCATATGTTGCATGTAATTAGCTAATTACAGATGAAACGGCTTTATTTATCAGGAAATATCTCTGGCGAATCCGATATATGAAATGATTACCTAATACCTGGCCGATGAACGCGTTCAGTTTCCTCGCAGATATTACTCTTCATTGTTGCCTGAAATTTCCAAAAATGAGCACAGCGAAATTCCAATTATTCGTAAATTGACTCGCTACGTTATTGCTAAAAATAGTCGAACGAAAAGTACCCAGTAAATATGACAATTCGACACCCCGCTAATAAGGTGCGCACATTAATAAAATATACGCTCCATGGGTTAACTTACACCGTGGTAACTCGATTACACCGTTCAACGAAGGAATGTGGATGCCAAAACGTCGGCTAAAATTCGTATTCCACGCTAGAATACACACCGGCCAGGTAGCTACGTTAGTGACACCGCCGGCAGCGTTACTGACGTATTCTCCTATCGTCTGGACAACGTTGCCCGCTGGAAACAATTATTACTACTTGGCAAACTCAAACAGTCTGGCCGCTACCGGCTGTAGTTCGGAAGTTCTGTTAGTAGGACGTGTGTGCGTGTGTATGTCGCCGCACGCAGCACTCGGGTCAACGTGCGAGCACGTAGCACTCGCTTGTGACGCCTCCACTCGCTTGGTATGCGAACGAATGGACTACCCACGGCTGGATTATCCTCGCTTAGAATAATCAACGAAGTAATAGAGTGTGGCGTGGTTAATTAGCTACCTGCCCCTCTGAACGTTTGACCACACAGGGGAGTATGCCTCCTCGACACAGCTCTTTTCCTCGGCCAGAAAATCGGTGGCCTGGATAACCTGCTTGTAATTTTCCCTCTGCTTCGTTGTACGCATTACACTTGCGCGAGGATGATTTCTATCGAAAGGGCAATAGGACTTGGGGCTGTTCATTGGAATATAGCTGTGCGAGACTAGAAACGGTATCGCTAATTTCATTAACCGTTGCAATAATTTAATGCACATCCACGATACGAATTCGACGAATATTAACAGCAGCGGACATGATCAATATACTCGGGGTTAAAAGGAAGCAGGCGACATAATAATAATTGTAAAATATTATCTCTGAAATTCTATTATTCCTGAAACGTTGAAAGCAGCATTATCAGATCCCACGGAATATTTCTACGTCGCGGTGGCATTCATTTGCCAGACACTCAGCTTCGTCTACCCCTTTCGCCCCCGCCGTGCATCTAGATTCATCCAGTTACAGTTCCGGGCACAGTATCTCGTCGTCATTTGCCCACGGCAGCCCGATAATATCCGCGTCGTGCAGTCACTTATTGGGTAGTTGTCTAATCGACTGTGGAGCATGCTACAGGTATACCAAGCACGCTGGTTACAAGCATGCCTCTCGACTCCCTCGATTAATCTATTTAACGGCGCTAATTGAACGCGAAACTACTCGCCGTTGTCGGTCTTCTGAGAACGCGTCTTCCATTCATCTCTCGCGGAGTCGCGCACCCCTTTCTCGAATAATAATCGATCGAAACGAAACGATGAAAAGAACGCGGCCTTCGTGTTTTACCTTAATTCGTTTCGCGGTGAAGGTTAAAATTCCTTGGCACAACTCAATCGTGAAAATATTGAGCCATATATTCGATCGAATTTGTGTGCCGGTTAAAGGAGCAAAACGAAAAAATGAATCGAGGAAATCCATTCTTCTCGTTGAACCTTTATTCGTGAACAGAGAGGTAATTAGAGATTTGCAGAGATCGTCAATTTTTAACTACCTTCGATTTTGTATGCGTTCGCGGTGAAATTTACGTGAAAACGTAAGCTGTTGGAATGGTAATTGTTGACTTATCCACGAGTGGATTATCTCTGCTTGGACAGAGGATTTGAACACTTTCTGCTAAGCCTTCGTACGTTCAATATAGAGGTTTAACATCGATGTTTGACCAGCTGCTCGATCCATCTCTGTTTCGCGATGCTTCTCACACTTTTCGATTCCTTGATAGAAAAGATACATTCGTATATAATACTTTTATGCGTTCGAATCTTTTGAAGAATCCGCGGAATACGCTTAGCCATCGTCTTTGAAGAAAGCCTCGTGATTGAGAGACGGGAGAAAGTATTGAATCGACCCAGTTTCTGTTTTTATGGTGTTTTCCAACTCCCGCAGACGTCTTCATTTTCTTTTACTTTGATCAGGTCTAATGCATCAGAACCTCTACGAAATTCTTGAAAGACGTGGCTTCAATGAAGGAGCAATTTTCTCTGCACTCGTGTAACATTATACTTCTTACTTACTTTAGCTTAAGCTAAGTAATCAAGAAAATACTTCACAGAATTACTATTATATTATATTATATATTACAGTACGTAACTATTTTCTTTCTCTCTGTTTCAGGACCAGTCGCGTGTTCGAAAAGATAGCCACCTCCGTCTCCTGCCCCCAAAATTTTTCAAGTCTACATTCAATACAGAAGACAAGATTGAGTGTTTCGTCTTTGCGGTGGTGAACGTTTCGCAATCGCATAAATGAAATTTATTAACGCGACGTATCGGTGCTTTCACGATCCTCACCCGCCGCGAGCGGAGTTTCGCGCGTAGAAAGCAAGAATGGGGTTAAGATCGAGATACTAGCCGAGGTCGATCGATCGAACGCATTTCTACTCGGTCGCGAAGATGTCCAAGCAAGATTCGTAGGCTCGAGTCCCTTGCTGCTTCTGCTAATCCAACCCAGAAGTTAATTAAAGTCGATGATCGGGGCTAATGGTAAGCGTCTCGACGTCAGCGAAAGAGCAAACCTACGTCCTACGTCCAACCCCTTTTTTTCAATCTTTCCTAACAGAGAACGTCAGAATAATTCGAATAAGCTGTCATATTTCTTTGCCACCCTCTTTGATAATCGTCTAAGACTACAATCTCTAATAATTCAATAACTATCTAACGTATTCTTATAAATAGTCACGACTTATTTTATTTCTAAATTGTTTATATCAAATGCATATTAAATTAGAAACAGGCTGCGAAATATGAAACTTGAGCGGGACATGAATGTCGTAAAATAACAGCCACGTCTGACCCGCATCGACTTATACTACTGAGAGCGCTGATCTCCGTACAGACGATGATCGAATTCGATGACGTCGTTCCTGAAATCCCCCAGACCGATCTGTAGGGCTTCCAGATATCCCAGGGAACCGTCGAAAATCTTCCAGATAGATTCCAAAAGAAAGATTCGAGCGTGTCTGATAAGCAGCCCGCCTGAAACAGCTTATCTCCTTTTTCCTGCTCTTCTGTGCGAGCACCCGGATGACGAAGAGTACGTGATCCAGTTAGACGACACTGAACTCCAATCCACCTCCTTTTCTCCCCCGTTTTACCACCCGCCTCGAGACTGATAAGTACTGATTTCCATAATGGTTCCATGTACGAGTACGCTCGATCTCTCCTCGTCCCAGACCACTTTCCACCCGTCTTATCGCGCTCCTTAGACTCGCGGCGGGATCGATATCGGATTGATTTCCGCCTGATTTACGACCCTGTTAAATATTCATCGTGATCAACAGGAATTAAGATCGTTCAATTAGCCGGCGTACCTCTCGTTTCCCTGTCTTCCTTTTGTCTTGGGTAATAACAGGGGAGAGATCGAAAGCAAGATAAAATTTCGTCCCCTTTATTTTTATTTCTACCGACTTCTTGGATGATTGGAATTATTTGATTAAACTTAGAAGTATTATAGCAGGGTGGAAATATTTCATTATCAAATTTCAATTAAATAACTCGACAGTAAAATAAATAGGGTTTCTTATTGTTTCTACAAGACTTATTGCATTTTAATATAGACGTATCTATTCGGATATATCCTATCTTCATAGAGAATATTCCTCTCCGATTTTCCACGTATATTTTATGCATCGTCTACACTCCCAGTGTTAACCATAGATCTCATTTTATCTCGCGTCAAAGAGCGTTGAGAATTCTCCAGGCCAGATGAAAATATCAAACGATTCTGAAAGCCAGATAAATAATGTTCTGTCTGGTATGACGTTCCCATCGCACAATATTCAAGTCTCCATAAGAAATTAAGAAAGATTGAATCTTGGCACGGCACTAGAATTTCAAACAGATCTCCCGTTCACGCTTTAAAATAAAACTCGATTCTCCCACAATAGAAACTCCATTTATCGCATGTCGCAAGGCGCCCAATTCTGCAAGACTAAATAAAAGAAGAAAGAAGGCAAACCGAAAGAAGAGACGATCAACCTCTCCCAATTAATTTTCAAATCACAGCCCCCCCCCCCTTTTTTTGTTTTCGCGAAATCCAGTTCGCGAAAGTATCGATTTACCGAGACCACCGAAGCCAACCCCTACGGTTCGACGTCTGAAAGGGTTGCTACTGAAATTTCAGGGAAAACCGCAAGCTTGCGTCGGTGTGGCGCGCAGTTAGCGCTCGTGCAGGCCTAAATGAAGAACGATCGTCGCGGGGACAGGTGATCGATTGCGATTGTGTGTGCGCGCGCGTGCTCGCAGGCTAATCGTGGCGGAGACGCGCGGGGGTAGGGACGGAGAGGAGCAAGATGGAACTCTTCCTGATTCTCGTCTGTCTGATTGCGCCGCCCACCCTCTCGCTCTCGATCAAGAGCAAGCTGAATCCACGGATCGTTCAGACGAGGTACGGCGAAGTACAGGGGGTGATACGGTCCTTCGAGTCCGCGAAATTCCTCAAGCCAATCGACGTCTACCTTGGGATACCATACGCCACCCCCCCAGTCGGGGGTAACAGATTTTCGCCGACCAGAGCACCAAGTCCGTGGGATGGAGTCAGGTGAGCATAGTGAGATTTCCTGGAAACCTGTCCCATCATCCCCATAACTTCTTCTTTAGAGAAATCATTTTATTTTTGTATCAACTGAGAATGTGTAGTAGTTTAAGAATGCTTAATAGTGAAGCGAGAAGGAATGTTTCGCAGAATTCGGAAAATTCGTACGAATGTCAGCGAAACTATTTTCAGCTGGCGGCAGGTACGCGAAGTAAAGCGACACGTGAGCTTCTTTCACCAAACGTCGTTTCCGAAATTCTCCGGTACACGCTTTAGAATATTCCAGCAGGGCTGGCGATACCTGGGCACCAAGAACCTGCATGGTGCTCGCGTAGCAAAAACGGAAACACAATTATACAAGAACTTAATCTCCATACATTACGAGGAACTTGTGAAACAGAGGCACTGTGTAATGAAATACACTCGAAACACGAAATTAACTAAATACCAAGTACTCATTTACGCGTTACTGGGAGGAGAATAATTTCGAGTCACATTTGCTAGAAGTTTAGACGAATAATATTTTGTTTTTTGATAAAGGACAAATTTATTTCTGGCTATTTCTCCTTTCAAGGCTTCTCCTTTTCCGAGCTTTTTCTTGTAGAAAAATCTACCTTCACCGTATACCCACGTTTCTATCATGTTTCAGAGGCTCAATGTTCTCGTGTGAAACTAAAGAATTGTTAATTAAATGTCCCAGATTATCGGACTCCGTCGGTCCAGTCTGTCCCCAAAAACTGCCCGACGTCTCAAATGAACAAGAAGCGCTGGACCGAATGCCCAAAGGCCGTCTGGAGTACTTGAAGAGGCTACTACCTCATTTGAGAAACCAGAGCGAGGATTGTCTCTACTTGAATATCTACGCACCAGCTATGGGTGAGTCATTCTGCACGTTTCCCACCCCTACGAAAATTAAAGACCTCGATTCTCGTGAATTAAGGAGGTCACCGGTTCGAGCACTCCACTCGAAATACGCCTTCGTTCTAAAATTCGTTTCAAGCCCCTAAAGAAAGGTATTGGGTGGGATATAAATAGCTCAAGAGCCATTGAAAGCCATGCTCGTAATAGAAGTGAGCATAGGAATTCGTCGAATGTCAGAAAAATGTGTGCAAGTTATTTAATTAATAATTAACTAATTATAGCGAATCACGAGCGATACAATCGTGTTATTCGGAATAACAAGTTGAATTGAACAAGCGGATACGATAATACTGAAAACGCTGAAACATCTCGTGAATTTGTTGAATAGCTCGGCTGACCCATGGCGACTCGTACCACTGCGGCCGGCGCATTCATTAAAGATAATTATAACCGCGAGGGAAACGAGGAATTTCGCTGTTTTTGAAGAAGTAAAAGGATACGTTTGAGGTGGTGGATATACGCGGATTCGGGTAAGGACGTACGTTCAGAATTGAGAGGCAAACGGATGGAAGGGAAATTGTAAATGAACCAGTGGACCCCGGAGATCCACATTATACGAGCCACTATCCGTGAACGAACGCATCGTTTAAATATTAAGTACTCTTGTCGATATTCTGTACTCAAACAGCTGGATGTTGCCTCTCGGTTGAGAGTTATACCAAATACCCATTAAACAAGATAAAAACAGATTTAGATTTCGCGAACGAATAACGAAACGTATCCTCGTACACCGCGTTACCCTTTGAACTTTTATCTAGACCGTTTCCACTGAAACGCAGAACCCCATTTGAAAGATTTTCCGTGGCTCTCATAAATTAACTCTCGCGGTACAGCCCCTTAGTATCGCGCACAGGGCAAAAGAATTATTGCGGCGCTAAATTTTCATGGATAAAAAACCACACAGGGATATTCATTTGATATTTATTTATTATTCATAATTTTTCTCGTTCAGGGTAATAGCTTTGTCTCGCAGAAAATGTCTGCTTGTTATATCGCATGAAATAGGGGTGCCCGAACATTCTCCGGAAGGTTCGCGAAATTTCTAAGAATCCTCGTGTGCGTCTGAAACGTGTCTACTTTTATTTCTAACCATTCTTCAACCCCCCTGTCGCATGCATAACGAATTTCTATTTTCCCTTGCTTGCAACCGGCAGAAAGAGTAACGATTTCAATAATGGCGCATCGCAGCGTTCACCCCGGGAAAAATAGAAAATTTTGTTGTTTCGCCCTCGCCTTGTACTCGCCACCGATCCACCCCTATTTTTCTACCCTCTCTCCCGTGGCGGAAATTGAACGGCAACGGGACGACGACGGGAACACGCCGACATTTTCTTGCCAGTTACGCATGCACATTTACGCGTTTGAAGCTTGTAGATGGTTTGATTGGAAAGAGGCGGACTAGAATAGGGGGGGTTAGGAGGGATCAAAATTTATATTGCCGCGCGACACCTTTCACTTCGATAGTACGCCTCGTTCAGCGAAGAAGTTCGCCAGTCTCGCCGAAATTATTTTCCGATTATTATTATTAGAACGAAAATATCTGTTCAAATTACGCCTTCGTGACTTACACACACCGCGACATAACTTTCGTCGACGTTACCCAGAATTGCCAGAATGCAAACACACCCTGCCACCCCCGGGGAATTCGATCAATCGTTAAGCAACTAGTTCGGGACACACGACAGCCCCGATCAACTATTCCCTGTTAGCAACCACGCAACAAACTCCCCGATCAGCCAGAAAATCAGAGCGGAACATTCGACGTACAGATACGGCATTACTGTGCGACCCAGCGTTCATCCGAAGGAACTATGCACTATGATGCTTCGACGAGCGCTGCTCATTGTGCGGCTCACAGAATACCGTAGCGGAGGAAACGCAAAGGGTTAGCAGCGACACAACCGGAAGAACGGTTCGTAGAGCAGGCTATATGCTACCCTATATCGGACACTCTCGGTTCGACGGTGCTCCTCTAGGATTCGGGTCAAACCGTTTTCATCTCTTTCGCGGCGCGCGCTGTTCGCGTTTCGACAATGAAACATCGTGCAGACGCAAATGCAAGCCGGAACCGGAAACCAGTACGCGTCGCTCTGCAAGTTTGCGCGGGAGCGTGACTACCTGCCGCCGCGCCGGGACAGCTGTCCGGATTGCGAAACTGTTCGCGGATATGCTCGCCCCTGTCGCGGCCAAAGCCGTCTCCGTTCGTCGAAAAAACGGCGCAGCGTTGTCGTCTTTTAATTTGGGAACCGCGTATTATTGTTTCGGTTGGAACGGTGGGTTTAATGTAATTTCTCCTCGGTGTTCATTTGATGCGAATCGTAGCGCGCTGCACCGGGAAGACGGTTTAAAAATAACAATTCATGCCGCGGCGAAACAATTTCCGTGCCCGGCAGCAGTTTAATAATTCAGCAGCGATGTACGGGCTGTTTACAAACTGGCGGGTGAACACAGAGATCGTGGGAAAATTTGGTCACAGGGAAAGAGTCGGTGGTGCACGCTTTTAACATTCCGCATCTGGTTATCGTTGCACGCTGCTATCCATATAAAAGATGCATCACGGATGGTCGTTGGATTCACTCAGACACCGAAAGGAAGCTTGACTTTATCGCGGTCGTTCCCCATGAAATTCTGTTCCATCTTCATTTTCCTTTATCGGAACTTCGCCGATAAATGGAAGAATGATAAGCTAGGAAGAACTCGATCGTTCAATGGAACAGTAGAATTATTATGCTTAGCAACTAGGTGCGTGATCTACGTTCGAACCGATAACACGAGGGATCGCAGAACCGCGAATTGATTCTGTCAAGGACCAGGAAGACGATGTTGAAGCATTACACGTGTTTAGTGGCCTGTTGCTCGCCTACATGTGTCTGAATCTTGATTATCTTCCGACGTTCGAGACGTCTTGTGACTGCTTGACAACTTGTCACTTCATCGAGAGGTCTGGTCGGAAATTGCTGTCAAACAGGATAATGATTCTTTCGATTCTTCGTAAATTATAGGATTGTAATTTTCCCAAAGGGTTATCTGTATTATAATATATCTTAACGATCGAGACTGTTATGTCCTGTGCAATAGTATTCGAATTATCGACTTTCAAACGGCGATCAATTGTGAGTTAGTGCAGCGCAATTTAATAATTACAGTAATAAAAAGATTGTTGTCGATTTGAACGCTCTCGCGGAGCAGGGACGTTGAAACAATTTCGCCGACTATTCATTACTCGTCGCGAGATTCGTCGACCAACAAGTTTCGTGGCTCGTTCAGCACGCCGCGTCGTATAACAAATTTTTCTCTGGACGATGATATACCGTCGCTCTAATAACGTCGATTCGTCTTTCCATCAAGACAGCCCCGTCCACGAGAATAATTTAATCCTCGCCTAACCACTGACCTACGCGCTGGTTCTCCCGTAATTAATAAAATACGAAAATGTTCTGGCCATTAATTACCAGCTGGCGACAATAGTAGTGCCTCCACTTTCCGCAAACTTTTTTCATTTCTGTGTTTTCGTCTGCACGATATTTCACGACCGATCGAAAGGTTCTGTAATTACGTGGGCGAACGAACCGTTGTTCAAGAAATTAATTACAGGGGATTAACTACTCCGGCGTTTTTTATTATGATCAACGCTAATCAATTGATGAGTTCCAATTAATTGATTAGAAAAATCTGCCTCTTACTTAAAGTCCTGGCATTCCACTGTTATCCTTTGCAGGCTAAACACCTCAATGGGTTTTCCAAATTATATTCAAAGTCGACAAAAATATAATGCTTCCTTGTCTCCGCTCCAGCTCGTCGCCAGAATTTTATTACACGCCGTGAAACTTGTATCGAGAATTCTCGAACACTGAAAGACACTCGCCAGCCCTCATTGTTCCTTAAGATATATCGTATTCGAGAGTTCGGTCTAATGGAAGGCCAGACGAAAGTTCAGACTCGCTTAATGCACCAACGCCAACCCCTCTCCCTCTCTCTCTGTGTGTGTGTGTTCGGTTCCAAACTTCTCATTGCAATTCAAAGGAAGATGGAACGCTAAAGCGATAAAAGAAAACAAAGAAGTAGATAGTGGCAATCACACGGGAGCCTGATCTCGCGATTCTTCCAGCAAAACTGGGAGGGAGAGGGTGGCAAGCTTCCCCAGTCGACGGCTAATAATCTATGGAATAGCTTGGCGTGAATTTCTGCGGGGCCACCGTCCGTGAAATTATTTGTTCGGCCGGGGTGAATGAAAGATAAAGTGGCTTCCCCTGTTCCGTGGACCGAGCGCCTTTATATCGCTGATCCCGGATCCGCCTAATGCTAGACGATGATCAAGCACCATTTGTATTTCTAGCGCGCCTCTCTCCTCGTTTTTTGCGGAAGATGAAGGTGAACAGTGGTTTCGAGAGCTTAGGATAGCAGGGGGTGAATTTATTCTCTGGGAGGTGGGGGCGAAGAGTGAGAGAGAAAAAAATAGGGTGGCGAAAATGACTATTTCAATCTGAATGGTACACTTTGCACACAATTGTGGACACTTTAGAATTGTGTAAAATATCAGAGACACTTTTAATATTTCACCGCACCCGGTATTATTTTTATTTATTTATTTCTCCTCTCGTGTTATTCAGTACTTTTTTCTCCCGTGAGATCATTAATCTAGGAAGATGAATTTTTTAATTAATCACTCGGATGATAAATATCGTCCAACTTGTCGATCCTTAATGAGGTAGGAAAGAGCGTAGTGCAAAGAAAATGAGACGATTAAAGGTCTCCAACTGGCGTCAGGTGAATAGTTGATCTTCCTTGCTTTTCGAAACGAAGAGGAAGAAAAATCGTCGGACACGTATTATGTCATATTGAACTCCTGTTCTCACTTATTCAGCCAGTCAGAAATGGAGGCGCAATGCTTTCGACTTTATTGTCTCGGTACAGGGTGCATTCTTAGGATTACTGGCTGCCAGGTTTCCACAGCGGAAGATATTGAGTCGGTAAACAAATCAGAGAGAAGATAACCGAGCTATATTCGCATTCTTGTCTGGAACTGGTAGTTTGGTTCGATTCGCTAGAAGACTGAATAAATTCGACTCATAAACTGTTCATCGTCATTTATAGAATCTCTGCAGTTTTAGTCGTTTACCTTGCCAGGTAATTTCTCTCAGAAAATCAAGCGTCCGCGCAGCGTTCAACTTTTCCTACAGAAAATCTTGGAAATCAAGCTGCCTTGTCCCCCAACGTCAAGGACATAGAATTTATCTCGCAGAACTAGATTCTTCTAAAGTTAAATTGACACGTCGACGTGTCGTTTTCGCCACCGGCGTTAAATCAGAAGAAACGGAGGAATGGCACGAGCGATCGGAGAACGAGGACAAAAGAGACGGTATTTCCCCAAGTTACACGTTGTCCCGATTAAAAAACGATTTTGAAGATGATTTACTGGCGAGCCAAATTGAATCGCTAATCTAAGTTGGAGAACTTTGCCCGTATGAATTACGGTACGTGGGGGTAGGTTGTCGTCGACCGTTTCCACGGTGGCTCCTCTACTTTCTCGATTGTCTGAAGCTGAATTTCCATGGAATTGTTCTTTCGACGGACACTCGGCCTTAGTGGAACATATGGGGGACAAGGCTGAACGTTTTGATTAAGAGCTGCTCTGTAAAAGCACAGGGAAAGCCCACGATCCAGGTAGTTATAGTCGTAGAAATTCTTCCGATGGAACTTTGTTTCACCAGCTTCCAGGCCGAAAAATATTATTGCTAACTCTGGCACGTAGATTAGGGGAAATAGCAGCGAATGTTCTGAGAGCATGTTCGTTCTTCCTTAGTCTCGGTGACGTCGGTATTTCTTGAATGTTTTATTTCCTGGGTAACGTTGACGTTACGAATCGTATCATTTTTATTCACCCCCTGGTTCTGTAAACATTACTACTTTCTTTGCTTAATCTTCGTAAATATATTGTGCAATCCACGGAATTTTAAATAGATGTATAAAGCAGGGAAATATTTCTTTAAACAAAAATTCCAAACTCATTCTGTAGTATTGTAATATATTTCTTCAGTGCAGGACAGAAAAAGAATTTATTCGTGAAACGAATTAATAATTAAAGATGGATAGGATGAAACAGCAAAATTTTCTTCAACCCCTGGAGCTGAATAAAAGAAGCAAGAAGGAGATAGGTTGCAACAGCGAGTGCACGATAATCAATCACACGGTTTCCCCAGCGAATCTCCGTCCCCTCGAAGCCTGACACCTCGATCGGCCGCTCTTAATTACACCTCAGCTGGAAACTCGTGGCTGTGCGCAATCATTCTTGCCGTAATGGCATCATAATTCAAGCAGGACACAGTACTTTCGTCGAAGGGGCGCGTTTAACCGCGTTGCATTCATAACCACGTCGCACCCACTTCTCTGTTTCTCGTCACCTTTTCGAATCCCCGTGATTACGGATTAATTAGAGAACACCTCGAATTCCGTCATCTGTGAAAACTTCCGTCTTCGTTGATGGCTGCTGTCGCCACCGAAAATCGATAAAAGCTCCACGCTTAAAGTTTCAACTCGGTCATATTGTTCCTGAAATAGAAAATTAATAGGGGAATTGTTGAGTTCGGAAATTAATTAGAACTTTCGTTGTCGGTGGAAAAATATTTGGCAAAGAATTAACCAGAGACGAATAAGAACTCAATTGTTCGTGAATTTGTCTACATTTGTTCCACAGAACAGCATTTCATTTAACCACTTCATGTGTAACCTTCAACTTGCAATTTCTAATTTTAACCATCCCCTTGCCTTGTTTGGAAACGACTTAGGAAATTGTTGAGACTATAAATTAATTGGGAATGTATTTAGATTTCGTTGACGAGCTTACGAAACTCTGCCGGAGTGTTTTCCACGTGGAAAAATCAGTGGTCGAGGGATATCGCTTCATCCCTTTAACAGAGGGCCAGCATCCCCCGCGAGAGCAAGTCGTTATTGTTTTCCCGCAGCCGATAATTAAATTTCTTCGAGAGGCTGCGCGAAACCTCGTTACACTTAACCAGCTTAAACGACAATCCCTCAAGTTTCCACTTGGGCATCGACTAGTCTGTTTCACCCCATGGCCCCAACGCTGGGCGCGTCAACGACCGCCAAAGGGCTGATTATTACTGAGACTGGTTCTAGAATGTTCGTTTATTGGTCACGGTGAAAGTTTAATTAGTTGAAAGATAGTGAATTGTGATCAGGTTGGGTGCACTAGCCGGAGGGTGGTAAATACTCGGTGTTTTAGGTTCGGAAGAGTGAGTTGTGTTAGTTCGCGCTACAAAACAGGAATATTGATTGAGCGTCGCCGCAGGGGTGCTGTTGGTTCATTTTCAACACTGTGAATAGAGAAAACAGACGCAGGATCCCCATCAAACTACAATAAACCAGCATTTCATTCACTAGTAAAACATCCCCCGTGGTGGAATATTTATAAAATGGTTCGGAATGTTTTCTCACCAAACTCGCAGATCCAGAGACCACCTCTAATGTTCGTATCACGCCCGAGGGAATAATTGTGGCATTAGTCTCCCTTTTCTCTACTGGACTATTGTATTTAATGTATAAATGGAATACAATTCGGTGGAAAAGAATTTATTAATCACAGAGGTACAGTGTGGCCATCATTCTAACCAGCAACGCATATCGGTTTTCACGCCTAAGTAGTACAGCCCAACCTGCGGTCAGACGCACCGACGACCAACAGAATTCGCGCTCGGGCTGCCAGCTTTTGAAAACGATACGGCTCGTTTGACAGCCACCCCCGCGATAGGGTTGACGCGGGCATAAAACAATGCCGTGTTGGATTGTCCAGTGAAAAAAAAAGAGAATCCACCCAGGCTATACATTCGCGATACGCGTCACGGTGGCACGCGTATCGTGTAAAGGGCTGTTCAATTGAAACGCGACCCCGGATTTCGGGGATAGGGGTGGCGCATATTTCTCCGCCGTCGTTGCACAAATGTGGGACAGGATCACGTTGTCGGGACTTTTATGGAACGCTGCTCGGTTCGTAATTTGGTATTCAAAATTCGTGCAGATTATATTTATCCGGCTTGTATGCGTGTTCTGTGGGAAATAAAACGACACTGGATCGATCGAAACCGCTGATATTGCATTGAAGCATTTCGGTCTCCATTCGAGAGTGCAATTCTATTGAACCGTATGTTCCAGCCTTGTTAAATAATTATGTAATTTTGCTTGGTGTTTGAAACGACCGTGATAATATCGACACGGTGGTTTTTTAATAGGAAGGTGCTATCTGCTTCCTGTATAAGATTAAACTCGATGTATATGCTAGTCAAAGCACGGGGAAAAGAAGATGGGAAAATTCAGGCCAATATTTACGTCCCAATTCGCCTCCCAACAAATTTAAAAAGAAGTAGGGTTCGACCCGTTGGATAATTAAGGACGATGTTTACGCCGAGACGCAGCTTCCACCTTCAATTTCACGTTCGATTACGCTCAGCCCATTGCCTCGTCTCAATTACCCAGGAATTATTAAAACCCCCGTTACTTTCTTTCGACGTCGACCGATAAGGATACTGTAGCACCTTGACGCTGCAAGTGAACAGGCCTGGCAGGGTGAAAAACGAGCACGAAAACGGCGGCGTCGCGGAAAAGAAAAGACCAGTGTTTCGAGGGGTAGCTGTGAAAATTGAGAAAGGAGGAATGACACGAAGGCACTCGGACGTGAGGAATGAAAAGGGGTTGGGGGGGTTGTGTGGAAACAGAAGAGGGTCAAACACCCTCGCCAGACGGAAGAGGCATGTCAAATTGCTAGGAGGCCATTTCCTCTTTGAAGAAGTCTGCGAGAATTACTTGCTGCTTAGTAATTTCTCATAAATAAAGGACTGAATTATTTTTTGCCGAAGTTTCCACTGCGATGCCATTCTAGCTGGATCAATCAATTTTCGAAGAGCTGCGTATACTAATGAAACAATGAAATCCTGTTCGAGATAACGTTTTGAATAAATTGTAATTCATCTAGACCTCATTCTTAAACCTTGCAAAATATTTAAAAGGTATTTCATCAACGAATTTCTGTTTTCCTTCCAGCAATTGCAGAATCACCCCCGTATAAATATACACCGGTATCCATTTTCTCCAAAACTATCGTCTTACAGAAACCACCTCGTAATCGAACAAAAGGAAGACTTTATCTATGATTTTGTTGCATCGGTGATCGAGCCTCCCCGTGGAACTCGTGGAAATATCCACACATGTGTGCGGCCCATTCATTGCCACTCGTTTATCACCGACCCGCGCTCGATTCGAGCGTCGCAACCCTCTGGCGGAACAGAGAGGGTGTACTCTGGCAGCCAGAGAGCTAAAAGGGCGCCAGTGAAAGCGTGCAACCAGAAACAATGAGCCTCCGTCGACAGACGTTCGCCAGTCGGCTCGTTTCGCTCGTGTTTTCGCCGGTTTCTCGTACTGTCTTTTCGCAGCCCCTTCATTCCGCCTCCTTTCGCGTAAAATACCAAGTAACAATTATGCAAACGAGCTTTCAGGTATCTGTCGCGAGCCCAGACACGTTCATTTTCTCTCTGATTTAGACAGACCGAAATTCTTCCTCGGTCGATCAGATTGATGACACAGATGAGGAAGCGACCGAGAGAGTCTTAGATTGCACGAGCGATCTATCATCCGAGAAACGTCCCTGGTTATCCGCGGATTCCTGCTCGATCAATCAGCTTTTCTACGTGAAATCGAAGTCTTCGGTTTTTCTGCGATCCCAAAGGATTCTTTTCTTCTTCGCTAGGGGAAGGGTGACAGGTTTCTGCCGGTGGAATATCGACATTACATTTAACCGAACAGAATGTATCTGGGATACAATTGTATTAATATTCTTATTAGTTTAAAATGTTAACATTAAAAGGGTACAGAAATACAGATTGAAGTATTCGAAATCATTTGATTGACACCGAATTTGTACAACGATGTCAAAGTTTCTTTTATACTACATTTTAGCTTACTTATGGAAAATAATCAACGACATTTTACAGACGTCCGTACAATTTCATAGTCGGGACAGTTCTGAAAGAAGACGCCATTTTCACGCATCACAAAGAACGATTTCTTCCCCTTCGACGTCGCGTAAATTGTGAACGTGCCCATTGTTTTGACGCATTACACAGCCCGACCGGTATTCTGAAGTTGGTTTTTGTTCCGTACATCGGGGCGAAGCTCCGTGGTTTCGCGGAATGCTATAACAAGCGTAATATAGAATACGCTTGTTTGCCCACGTTTTTATCGCGGAACGTTCACCCAGCTAGAGGAATTCGCTTAATTAGGATAGAAAGGCCATGAATTTTGCTGCGCTTCGAGAACTGAATCCGGGTTCGGTCGCTGGGGAACGGTAGAATCCGTTCAGATGCAGGTACAGATAAACATTCGAAATCTAAAATACATGCCCCGCAAAATTTACAATCGTCCACGTTCAAGAATCTGATATTTCAGTCGCTAATAACATCACTCCGTTTCCAAAATTACACGCGCTGTGAACTGAAAAGTACAATTAAGAGAACAACAATTTTTGCCACGCAATTAGAACACTATTTTAAGGTAGCATTGAGTTCTCAGAGAATATGCGATATATTCTTTGAAAAATAAGGAAAGAGATAAAAAAAATCGCAGCATCAGAAGTAATACGATCTCTCCTCTGCACCTCGCAGAAAAGTTTCTGCCTCTTCGTGAAAAGAAGTCACGCCAGCGTGCGCTTTAGCAACGTCCCCCGATATACGTGCCTCGTATTTCCACCTAGTTTGATCCCGTGCGCATGGAAGGGAGACACGGCCGGTCACGTCACACACTTATTTACTGATATATGCTGTCACAGGGCACAAAAGAAAATCCCGGTTTCATGGGGGCGGCCGGCCGGCGAGGTTCGCGTTAAAATCGTCCGCGACGTCCAGTGGCACGGGAGCTTCGAATTTATAGCCCTCCACGTCGTTGAAGGGACGTGTCTTGAGGTACACGAGATGCCTCCTGACCTCCGCACGTGTACCTCTCTCGGCTGGAATTCAATTCACGTAACGAAACAGCCGAAATCTTCGCGTGCTCCGTTGTTCGAGCTTGTTGTGCGTCTTTGTTCACTGAGCGCTACATATTGTGGCCTCAAAATGGACGTCGTTTTTCTTCTTTCGGTTTACAGCGTTGCTATTGTCGGTGAAAGCGTACAGTTACATTGAGAGTGAGATTGCTGAATACCCCTTGAATTTTTAGAATTTTAGAAATTTTTAGACGTTCCAAATTTCCACATAGTCGAACTTGTTGAACTACTGTTTTCACGATACTTTGCACGATTAATCGCAGAAGAGTTTCACGAGCGTATCGAAATAAAATCCAAAAGTCCTCGCGACAAAGGAATTTGAAGAATACTCGTGGAAACTAAACCAGCGACATAAGTAAAGCGATAAGTTCCAGGCTTGCGATGTTCAGCCAGGGTATCTTTGGCAACGGTGTTCGGTCCTCTTTGGCTAAAATCCAAAGCGCGAGCAAGACCAATGCTGGATTCCACGGGAATTCAAAAATATCGCAGCCACTTCTTCTTCTTCTTGTCAATCCGGAAAATACTTTCCAATACTAACCCCGTCGATCCTCCCGATCGCTGCGAATAAAATTCTCCCCTGTGCCCCTCCATTAACCGTAAAAATGCACTCCCGTTTAACGAACGAACGAGCCCCCATTAAAACGATTGATTCGATCGGCCGGCGCAGCCCGTTAATTGCTTCGGTTTCCGCCACAAAACTGCGCGGACCTCATTTTAATCTGCAAAACCGTTTCGAAGGCATTAGGTGGCATCACGCGTCCCTCAATCCCCTTAATGCGTCGTTGCTAGACGTCGTTCCGCGCGGTAATCGAGTTGCTAATTATCAAAGTTGGGAACAGTCGTCGACAGGACTTATCGAGACATCGACGTGAAGTGGTCGACCGTTTGGCAGCGAGAAGACCGCAAAACTGCAACAGTACATTTCAACGAGTGCTTCTCCCGTTGTTCCACCCTCCGCCCCCTCGAAGTATCCAGCCGCCTCTCGTCACCGCACTGCCAGACAGTCAGTCCAGAAGGCATTTTCCTACTCGTTTTCCAGCAGCGACTCCTTGCACTCTGCTTTGTGCCTTCCTGCCGGCTCCTCCGTTTCCACTGGCGCTTTCTTCCTCCCTCCGCAGAGGGGTTGGAAAGCTGGCGGTGGCGGTATACCGTGTTGGCAACTGTTTCGAGTACTTAAGTGAACGGGGAAAAAGTCTCGACTCACTCTTTGTTTCGCCTGGTAATTCCTCGTGCCCGTCGTCGTGGGCTAAGACAGTTCGTGCGGCGAACCCTCGCGTTTCGATTTCCAGTCGATCGGGGTAGAAAATCGAGCCTGAGCCGGTGATGGATAGTTGAGAACGATTCGAGAAGAAGAGCAGAGGGGGCGAGCTTTCTACTGGACAATAGTTACGCTGTTGGATGCAGGAGGTGTGGTGGCGCACCGTATTTCAGAGTCAAACGCAGGACCTGGGTAGCCGGGAACAAGTGGAATCGAGGCGAGTACTCGCGTGCGAGTAGCAGCGGGTTGGGCGGGGCGCCTGTCGGTCTTGAAAAGAGCAAAAGTCCATTCGTTACCGGAAGGAACGCTCGCAGACGGAAATTCATCGAGTTATCGTCGATGATTCTTAAGCACGTCGACCCATCCGTCGAGCTACACTACTGGAACTACGGCTGCGTCGCCTTATCGATACGGTTCAGCTACTTGGCTGAACTTTCCGACGGTTTGCAATAATTTCACGACACTGCTGGATATTTTCGAATGATTTACAACGACGTGCAATGTTTTTATGGATCGTTAAACGTACGCAGGAAGCTCCGAAATAAAGCAGCGTAGGCCGATGTAAAACGACGCGCACGAGACTACCACTTTGCGCAACATTCTTCGCCACTGGTAAAGCACTGCGAGGCCCTCTGAAAATTTATCCCAGACTTCTAGCAACACGTGGAATGCCCTGATGTATACCTTGGACCGCCTTTGAGCTTTGTGCGTTGCTGCCAGCAGAATCTCAAAGCTCGCAGAATTCCTGGAAGCCGCAGCGGAAAATGAGCAACATTTTACGAAACTCTCGGGAACTTAAAAAATAATCCTGATTTCATTCGCTCTGGGTGTTAATCAAGTATCCCGAAATCGGTGTTCGACATTGCAATGCACGTCGCATACCTCGATAAAGCTTTTCGCAATAAAATATCACACTGTGAAACATTCCTCAAATTGTTGCTCGCCTGTGAAGCATGCTCCATCGCCACATTCATCGGTGTTAATTACTTCGACACGTTTCTCGTAACTCTGCCGTCTCAACGCGTCGACCTATCGATTAAACTTTATTACTCGACCCCGTTTAGAATCGCCAGCACCGTATTAACGTGCCCCGTGCCGTTCCCACGAAATTCACCATCGTACAGCATCGCATCCCAGGTAAAACGTTGCTCCGTCCGACGTTCGGTTCACCCTTACTACTTGCCTCGTCAGTCTTCCGCCAAGATACATTATTTGTACCGACCAGCTTTGTTACTCGAACGTAATCGACTATTCGAGACGGCTACTTTCACCGCCACGAGAGTTTGATTGAGTTTCGCCGGCAGGACACGTGGCACTGAATTAAATTTCGCTACTTCGACCGAGTAATTGAGTTCCAGCAATGGGCTGGCGTATTGGTTTTACTATTTCAATAGCCACAATCCTTGGCCATTCTATTCGATTGCTCTTTACCTAAGCGACCGACCAAAGCGACGATTTCTCGCTTCGTTTCATTGACTTCGGCACGTCGGCCGATCCGTTGATCTGCACTACTTGAAATGTTTCCCAGCGGAATACTTGGCCGTTTCGAATTAACATCGAGCCATCGTTTCTTCAATTTATGCTCAACGCGAACTAACGGCTTTAACGCCGCCACCCTGGAATATATCTCCCGTTGCCGAAGGTGCGGAGGGTGAAATGCGTTTGGCGTGGTATGATTTCGCCCTCGTCGCGCCAATGGGACGGAATAAAGGAATAACTGAAAAGAGAAACGGGAATTTTCCGGCCGAGGTGAGAGGAATCTGAACTTCGCGGCGTGATGGAAACGGAGAGGGAGCGCGACGGGTAAGGAGCATTGACTCGTTTCTCTACTGTTCTCCCTGTAACGCTATAGACGTTCCTAGAGAACCGTAGCGTTTTTACGACGCAATGAAGACGATGCGAGGGCAGCTGTGTAAGAAGTATTTCAATAATCAAATCGAAATTAACGTTGCTGTTCTATAATGGTCTGGGGAAATATGTGGAACACCCTCGCTCGTGCGAATAACTCGACGAAGGTGTAAAGGAATTTCTTGCGCGTTGATTAGTATTGAATCGGCGCGGTGTAATTAGTGTTTGTTCATTTCGGATGGTATCGACGGCGAGCGTAATTCATCAGCGACGGCAATTTAATTAATTCGAATGGAGGAGGCATGAAAATTCTGCCTCATTGGCAAACACGTGGCTGAATTTATTTCGCCGGCCTGAATAGAAAAGCCTCGGCTCCTCGCCGCGTTATTTTAACAGACGACCCCTTTAATTAGAAGGTCCCTTTGCACCCACGGGCCGGAGTGTTTGCCCTGCCTCTGCAAGATGGTCTTCCAATTTGTGGAAACCGTCGCAGACCGAACCGGATAAGTTTCATTTCAACCGCGAGACCGTGCAATATGCCTCCTTAATTTTCTCCCGCTTCCCCTGAATCACAAAGCAGAATTCTAATTTCTATTTGGCATCTTGAGGGTATATTTTTTGCCTCGCCCACAGGGTACAGTTGTTATTGAATTAAAAAATGTAATTTCTTCAAGGGGAGGGAATATTTATTTCAATTTGGACGTTGTATCTGAAACTTCCATTTGCCAGTGCTATGGTCAGAAATGAAGCGGCATAATTTTTTCACTTGTCACGTGTGAAGAATAAAGTAAAATCGAGAAACATCGGTGTGACGAATTCTGGCAGAAGGGAAAAATCGTGGAGCACAGGACCCTTAATATTCACCCCCAATTTCAAAAGTGTCGTCGCCGCATTGCAGATGGAAATTATATTTGCATCGCTGTAATTGAAGAGGCCAACCAGGAAGGGGGAAATATTAAGCGGTAGACGTAGGAGAGAACGTTTACCCACTCCTCGTCTGTGCCTTCCGTCCCCTTCACTAGTTGCTTATTTTTTCACGCTTTCTAACGTCCCCCTCGTTCATCGGTATGCGGCCAAAGTGAATGGCTATCAATGTGTCCCTGTCAATTTGGAATTTTCCTTCCCTTTTCATCTCTGCTATGTTGTCAGGCGTTGTAAAGCGCCCCTGTTACATATTGTAGAGAATGTTTCTGGGGGTGCATATATATTTTTTTTGCCTGCTTCTTTCGTGGCAGAATAGTAAAACATAAAATTCGAAACGCTCCTAGCTATATAAACAAATATAGTCGATTTTACATTTCTCCCTTTCCCTGCTGAATATCGTTGTTTCCATGAAATTTATTTTTTATTGTTTCGATTCCCTGTTTTATATCATTTGTTTTTTGACCATGAATTGTCAGAGTAAGTTACAGAATTTTCTGATCGCGTTTTTTAGAATGCCTCGCAGAATAAGCACGGAGGTGCGGGCTGAAAATGGAACCGACCACGGCTAACTCGATTCCCTTGGCCGCGGTAACTGCATTATTTCAGCACATTTCTAGTCATTTTCCTGTTCCGACGAGGACGTTAATGGTTCATCTCCTCCTCATCCGGAGGTAGAACCTGCAGTCGCCTATTTGCCGGAGTCCTGGACTGCTCCCTTGTTCCTGAAATTTTCTTAATATTTTTCGCGAAACAATTAGAGAAACCGCGAAGTACTTTCAGCAACAAATGTCTATTTTACACAGCATGGAGCAGAAAAACGAAAGAATAATAGCTTTTCAACAGCTAGCAATTTAATTTAAAAGTAATAAAATTTAAACTATTCCTGGGTTGGTGTCGAAATGGCATCCCTCGAATCCAGAAGATAGAAAAACGCTAAACTTGTCGCGCATATATATATAACTATTCCGAGCAGATGGCCTGATTTTCCGGCGTTCTGGGCTCGAATGCGAGAAAAACGAAGGGAAAAGCGGGTGAAAGGGGGGCATGGGGGAGTGAGTGGTGTGGTGAAATGGGTAGACTGCAGAGATTAGTTTCTGGAGGAAACTGGAAATATTCCCGGACACGAATCTCCTCTGTCGTTTTCTTCCCGCGCCAGGAATAACCAGTCCCTCGAGTTTTTTCTTTCACCCAGAAACGACAGCGTACCAAGGAGTGGTCGCACGGCACAATGTATCCCTACTTCTTACATGGAAAATCCCTCGCAATATTTTGATTCCCGCTGACAATGCGGTACCGATCTCAATTAATTTCCTATCACGAGCCTGAACGTAAAAACAAATTTTTTTATTTCTAATTGAAAAAATTGTATTATTTTTTCCTCGTTCTCTACCACCGTTATCCTCTGCGCAGCCAGGGCGCGGCAGGCAAGGAAAATTCACCCGGATCGAGACTGAATACACCGATAAGAAACGCGGACCGTTTCGTTTGGAGGGACAATTTAAAAATCCATTTACGCGACATTCGGCGCGAACATAGGGTGGCGACGCTGTCAAGAAATGGAATTGGAAGGCTTGCATCCGGAAGCAGATAGTTCCCATCCGGCAAACCGACTTGCCGCGTCTCGGATAACGAAGTTATTCTCCCGGGGATCCGATTACAACCGTTGTATACATGCATGTCTGCAGTTATCCTTCCGCCAGCTTCTTCTGCCCTGTTACACCCTCGAACAGAGTATCTTCGCACAGCTGTGCTTCCTTTTCCGACTTTCTGTTAGGTGAAATTTCATTCGGAGTGAGGGATCTCGATGGAAAAAGCGGCTTGTCACCTTTGACCAATTTTTTCTTTTTTTTTTAATTTATTTCGCTGCAGTAAAAATAAACGGGAAGACTGCGATGGATATTATTATATTATTAACTTAATCTGAATATGTATGAAATAAATTTATTTATGATACAGGTGCACTCGATAAAAAGAGAAAATTACAGTATTATGCTTTGCGATAAATTAATGGGGTAGAGGGAAGATGGTACAGATTTTCTAATTTTTTGCTGGCCCGGAGAACAATTGAGAACACGTAGCAGCACATATTTCAGAGAAAGGGGCACAAATCATCGAGGGTGGAATTTTTTAATAATCTCACCGCAGGATGCGTAATATTTCTGGAAGATTTAACAGCGGCATTTCAGAATCGATCGGTTGACAAGTTTTATGTGTACATAAAGTACGTGTTTCGAGGGCAGCGGTTTCGCCTATTATCGATCGAAACCAGGCGGATATTCGGCTGGAATTTTTTCATAACACTTTGCCGCAGCGTGGACCCGGCGCAAAAATACCTGCATCCTTGATTTTCTACTATCGTTGTAATCGAAATTACGTAAAAATTAATTGCCTAATTGTTTAATGCACAGTGCCACGCAATTTGTGCGCAAATTTAATTTTTTCGCGATCCTCGTTCGTCGACAAATTGTCATTCTGTGACTTCACGTGTTGCACTGTTTTTCTAGAACAGTGAAAAAATATTTGTTGCGATCGGAATTCATATTTAACTACAGCAGGCTAGGCTCTGATTAAAAAAGAGAAACGAACGTTCATCCGTTTAATCTTTCGAAATAGATTAATCGAATCGAACACAGTGTTATCGAAATCAGAATATGGATTAAATACTTTTACCAAGGGTTTCCTCGACAATGCTGCAAGAAAAGGGGAACCGAACGCACTTTCAATCAGTTTAAAAGTATCTGCGACGAAACACCCAATGGAAAAAGCTTACATCCAGAAGGGATAAATTTCCCTTGGAAAATAGAATCTCCAGTGACCACTCGAAGATCAGTAAGAACCTTCTCCTTGCAGCGTATTTGCAGTATCCCCACCGGTCGGTTTCAACTATCGTATCGACATTGTAATCCCCTACACCGTGCCGTTTTAGTATTTCGTACTACCTAGTACCGTCCACCTGCACTATACCAGCTGTATCGAATAGTTCTCTATCTGACAGGGCCATCAGGGTTGCCCTCAATCTGCCCATATTTTATTTTCGACCATCATTTCACCATAGAGTACGGGAGATGTGACTCTGCTACAGTACGGTCAATAATTCCTAGAAGATTTAAAAGGCTGCTTTATCCCTGTGTTGGTATATTTCATCCAGGTGATTTCGAATACAGCATGACATTTTTTATAATAAATTTGTTAAAAGTGACACCGGTTGATTTGCCTGGAAAGCCATGACTTGAGTTAATCATGGATAGAGAAAAATGCAGTCGACCAATTTTAACGATACTTAAGTCCCAAATAGGGTAATGTGTGCCCCTTAAAACGAGCTTTGTTTCATCTCGGTATCTCGAACAGTTCCGGAGATACGGCGCCTCGAAGTTTCCCTACCAAATGCACTCGCATTACCACGAAGTGCCGTGACCTACATTTTTTCCACGAAATGCGTACGTCCCAGTAGTAGTAGGAAAAAGACGCTGACTCGACGTCTATCACTGACCTCCCTTCATTCACGCAAGCGTGTGCTAGGTCAGTGATAGCGTGCTAGGCAATGACCCGAATGTGCGACAAGAAAGACGATAGGGGGACGGGCGAAATTACGATTCTATTTAGACGACGATATCTCTGGAACCAGAAGTCCGATCGGGGTGAAACAAAAAGCATTTTAAAACGAAAGCATTCCCGCTTCTAACGAGGCTAGTATCGTTGAAAAATGTCGCCTGGTCTCGAAGTTACGACGGTTCAAAGTTTAGGTAGCTTTCACTCGAGTATTGGCTGACAAATGAATACTTTTCTTGGAATTAATTCTTGCCGCAATACCTTCACCTCTTCTTGCACGTGCACGGCAACAGTAATTGAAGAAATAAAATAATCCAGCCTCTTGCTGATGTTACCACGGGCAAGAAAAAAAATTAACTGGCTTGTACACGGCGCATATGAAAGGAATGCTTCATCTAGAATCGATAGCACAGTTCTAGGCATGGAATAGAGGCTGTTAGATTCGTTTGTAACCATGAATGACGTCCAGGCTCATTTGTCCAGCAGTACGATCGCAGTGCATCGCGCGGTCTAGCCAAAGCTATCGGGGCTCGTTTCCATGAACAGCAACGGCGCGGCGACTTTAATCGTCGGCCGGCTCGTGGCCTACATGATACGCCATTCGATAGCAAATGTTGCGTTTCCGCTTTGCGTTTTCGTGCGTGCTGCTGCGTGCGTTACGAGCACATACGCGCGGAATCGCGCGTTAACCGCTATCTCCCACCGAATCGTTGCGGCGGTTCCAAATGAGCGATGTAGATACATACAGACGTGCCAGCATAATTTTCTGACAGATTGCACGGCTTGCTGGATACGAATATTATCTGGCAACATTTATTTGGAGCAAGAAATGGAAATTGGCGCGGCTGGGATACTGGTGGATATAATTACGGAAACGATACAGCGAGAAATTTAGAAGAAGATTTTTTAGGCAACTGGAGAAGACATTTTTTTTAGTGGAAGACAATTTAAAGGGTTTCCAGCTTTCGAAGAACGTTGGAAGAGAATTTCAGGCCCTCCAATGTCTTGGATTTGCACGAAAATTTAAAGAGAATTTTCGGCACCTTTTAGGGAAATGCAGCGGAACAGAATCGAAAAGGTTTTGAATAGGATTTTTAAAGGGAATTCTACCGTGAACCGTTTCCAGAATACTTCAAAGTTAAAACAAAATAATTCCATACTGTTTCGAAACTCACGATGAAGAAAATCGTCGCGTGGAATTGAAAACAGGAGACAGCGGTGGCAGAAAAATAGGCGGAGGCAATCTAGTAGCTATCGGAACCGAAAATGAGGCAATGATAAATAACGAAACGGAAACGGGAAAATACGAAAGAGTATCGATTCCGGAACCCCTCTAATTTCACTCGGAGAATCGTCCCCCGCCCCTACAGCTTTCCAATATCGTCGCGCGATTTCAGTACCTATTCTCTCTGAAACGCGATACAACGAAGTCCCCAAAAGGCCGGGAAACGATGGAAACACAGTACGGTCTGCGCATTATAGTCCCCGCAAATGCAGAAGTGACAGCTGCTACGGTGATACTCATTAAACCAATCGAATTATGTTCGAGTAATTTTCGTCGGCCGCAATTAATAGCCATAACGCGTCCCCTTCGTTGCGGCGCAAAAAGTGAGACGATAATTTCCGCTCAATGTGCCATCTCGTTGTCGATAAAACGTAATTACGATAATTAACGCTGGTCGTGCGGGAACTTCGCTGGAATTCGCATAGCTTGCCTTCGTTTCGACTAGAGTTTATCGTTCAGCTGCATCTTCCTTTCGAATACATTTTCCTGCTAATTGAAACGCAGGAGAAATTCAGCGGAGCGTGTATTTCAAATATTCCCTCGAAAATGTGTGTCCCCAAAGTGTGTTTAACACAGATGCAATCGGTGAAAGTTAATCATCGTGCTGCTCGCAGATTGAAACCAAAGTGCCAACGTCAAGCAAGATCACACGGAACAGAGTCAGAAACCAGTGCAAGACGATAGACAGGAAATTGGGAAACGTGGAACGGCTATCGATATTTTTCCAGCCAGATCGTGCTTGCGTTAAACGTTGAACGTTCCCCATTGTTCCGCGGCACGTCAATCGTCGTTTACCTTCGTTATCGACGTACGTCGAGCATCCACTGCTAATTAACGGCGCGACGGGGCGAACGCTGACAATTAACATTCGAACTTCGAATTCCGGGGACAAAGGGCAGCTCTCGCGATGAATCGATGCCACGAAGCTGTCTTCGTCCTTGCGGTTTCCTGCGTAAAGAAAATGGGGGCCGGCCGACCCAATTTCCTTCGAGAACCTCCGCCTCGAGTCGACAATTTAAACGAGTATAACAGAAAAAACGATAGCTGCCCGAATTAATTATTGAACGAGACACTTGCGAGTTCGAATTTGTACGACCAAGCAACGAAACAGAAATGGATCAGGGCACGATATACAAATTTTCCAAGCAGTGGAAATAACTCTAGCTAACCTTTATTCGTCATTCCCCGACGAGATAGAATTGCAAATCGTGCTTTCCAAGATTTGTATGATACACGACGATAGAGGCCGTACACGATATCGCAAACTTCCTCTCCGCGGACCAACTTTCCCGAAGGATCTCGATCTAGATTTTTTTTCAGCTCCAAGTGGCCATCAGGCTGAACGTTCCGAGAGGTCCAACTACTTCTTTCATTCATCAATTTTTGTGGACGTTTATTTCGACAAGAGGTCCGCTCGAGGTCGTCGTAAATTGCTCACGCAGAGAGAAAGAGCAAAGAAGGTTACCCCTGGAATCGTTTCTCGGGTCCAACTCGGTGACACGGTTATCGGTTATGAGGATACTTTTTCCCAATTTCGGACCGTTCAAGTGTTGACACAGCGGGAGAAGAGAATGACCAACGCGAGATCGAGTTAGCCAGCGTAACATTCGGTCAAGGGAAGTTTATTTACCTTTTCCAATGGAAGGAAGTGGAGTGAGAGTGAGAGAGGGCTAGAGAGAGGGGCAAGAAGGGAGAAATTTCCTCGCGTGCCAACTGAGTTCGTGTGCTTAACCTCGGTAGCGAACGGACCGATTTCCTTTATTTCTACCGCGATCATGTAAAGCTGAATCGAATCGGGAGAACTTGGGACGAGGGAGTTCTTTTTAAATTCGTGTAGAAACGTTCGGCTAGATTGGATGGCTCTGCGGAATATCTTCGATACAGGCAACGTGATTAGTTATTTATAGAATTTGGAATGCTAGACGTACGGGGGATACTATTGTACTTGGCGCTGTCCAATTGTAAATGTCTCGCGTGGCCTCAGCTATGGTCCCGTTGGAGTGTACCTCGTAGGACGTCGACACCGTCCAGACAACGTAAATTGTAGTGGCGTCACTTTTATGACCCTCGACGCGTTCATTATGGTAGGTAAGAAGTGCTACTCTCGGTACGCCGGCCGTGCTTCACGCTGGTCTTCCTCTTTTCATTTTTCCTTCGTTCTCTTCTTTCTTCTGTCACCGAGGGGCTGGCTAAAGGTCTGACGGGTGGGTGAATTGAGGACAGTGTTCTGACTAGTAGTCTAGTGGCAGTATCGAAATATATACGCACGTACGTATACGTTTCTTTAAAAGAATTACTTTTACCCTCGAGGGCACGGTGTGAAATTGGTACAACGATAATAATAATAATAGTAATAAGAGGAATGACATACCTCCTATTAATTTCCCTGTTTCGAAAGAAATATAAGGCAAATGAGATGCCCTCGACACAAGAAACTATCCAACAAGATATCGCCCAGAAAACGAATCTGAGAAATATGTACTACACCATATCCGTGTCGTCGTTCATCCCTCTACAGAAGATTTTCCCAAGGAGAAATAAGTCAACGAAATCTAACAGTACAATGAACGCTCGACAATGCGTGACCATTGTGAACAGCGGAGCATTCATACCGATTTATGGACTCTGACAGGCTAATATCGCAGCCGCTTTCAACCACGTCCATAAAAAAAAAGTATCCATCGGCGAAAGACGTGTCCAAGGATCCCGTGAAATCGCCGGCTGAAATTGTACATTCAAAGGCAGTCGATGTGTCGTAAAACTTTGTTATCGCCCGCATTTACTTTATGCCCGGCGAATTTCCCACCCGTCCACCCTTCTACACCGTTCGCCCTCTTTCTCGAACGACATCGTTTCGATGGGGACGTGCTCTACCTGGCCAGAGTCAGGAAGGCTGGAATAGCGAAATTATAGTTTTGTTCACCGCTGTATAATTTCGCAATAAACGGACGTTGATTCGACGAACGACCGATAACGAGGCGACGTTCAAACGGAATCGACGATCCCGTCATCTTCGACGCTGTTCGCCATAGCTAATCAGTTCGTTAGCAGGAATTCCGATAGCTGCGACGAATTCGAAGAAATTTCCAAATCACCGGAGGCCCCCCTCGTCTTTCTGTCCCGCGTTCATTCAAGTTATCGCCGCGGGGAAAAGACCGGAATTATTTGTTGCGAAATTGCGAAACGATCGGGTGTGCCAGATTTACAGATGGCTTTCGATTTTTCAATCACGAATCGAAACAGAGGAGTCTCCGCTTGGGGGGGGGGGGAAATACCACATATCTGCGGCATCGAGATGGAATGAAAAAAAAATAAAAACTGAAGGGGCGCGGATTGGGTGGATATTTGGAAATATCGTGTACTGGTATTTTCCGGAAAAAAGATAAAATTCCGACGGGAAAATATAGAGAAAGGAATATATACAGTATACGGCTTGATCGGTAATACATCGATGAATTTCGAATGGAAAACGGATATTCTTCTCGGATACAAGCGTGATAGAAAATGGAACGGGGCAAAATGGCGCCACTCAAAAATCCAGAAATCTGTACTACATGAACAAATGCACGACAGAGAGAGAGATCGAGGGAGAAAGACGAGAGCGTACAAAATCAATGCAGCATGCTTTTATCGAGAGCGATAGCCAATCGAGCGTATTCGATAACCCTTTTCAACCTCGACTTTCCAAGAGATCGAAATGCATCGCCACGAGAACGGTGTTGCTGCTAATCTTTGTCCAGTAAGAAAGGAACGACTCCTTGTTGGCATTACTAGTTTTTCTTTTTTGATAAAAGAAGCGTGTCCTCGCTTGATACCAACGAAACCGCAAGGTGTATCTATCTTGTATTGTATCTTCTGGGGAAGAGATGTTGCTAGGGCGTGCTGTTTTTATGGATTTTGATCTTGCAGAGATTTACTCTGTCGGTATGATTCGACGTGGGGAAGAAAGCAGCTACTGTTTTCATTTCAATAATGGGAACCGTATCTCTTCTTCGAAGGAACATTTCCACGCTGAGCATGTCATTTTTACAGTGAAACGCAGTATCGAAAACGCGGTACAGAGTCTGCCGTGTTTCCCATTGAAGGCATCGCGGTGCGAATTGGATTCTGTTTCCGTTGCGATCGAGTGACGTAAAACGGTACCGAAGGCGCGGATGAATTTAAAGGGAGCACAGAATTGAAGCGGAAGCTTTCACGTGCTCGAACACGCGAGACTTTCTTCCCGAGAATTTTCGTGTTGCCGCAGAGAGGAGTCTGCTCGTTGTCTCTGGCATTTTCTGTCCCTCCTTCTCAATTATAATCGTATCGACTGGGTGTCCCCGTGTTCTTAAACGCCGGTCGTCGATTGTTCGACCGAGGCGTACAGCTGCGCGCATTGAAACGAGCAGCACAGCAAGTCCTGTAATGCACAACGTGTCTGCTGGCCTAGAGGGCGTTTAATGGGTTTTCATTCGGGCACGAAACGTGGCCGATAGGGATTCCCATGGAATCGAACGACCAGGAAGGTACATTGGACGGGGGTCTAGATTCTGGAAAGCGGGCTCGCGCAGGGATTTAAACGAGTAGTGGAGATTTTGGGACGGAAAATTCTACAATGTCAGAAAATTGGGAAACAGGTAACTCTGGAAGGTGAGAAATGGGGAAATAACAAATTTGCTCAACTGGTTAGTCTGAATAGCTGAGAAAATTGATAATATAGAGATCACAGAATTGGACAGCTGACAAATTCACGAATTTTTTAAAGAAAGGCATACATAGCTTATTATTAGCAGGGGCACTAGAAGTAGTGATCCTAATCAACGCTAAACCATCACGCAAAGCGTACAGTAAACACCGTTCCTCGGCGCGGCGCAGGGAAATGAAGAAACGTCGGGGATCTCGTCACATTTTACTCCCCCTCGTTCTTCACCGTTGCACGAAACACGCTGTGGAATACGCTGGTTACATTCGTATATTGTGAAACGTGATGGTCGCGCAGCTCGTGCCGTGCGTTCGTCTTCATTAGCCACTATTATGAGCTAAGGGGATTCAGACAGCGAATTTTTCGTCCGCGAAGTTGCTCAGAAATCGAAATTTATGGTGGACACAGAAAGACCCGCGCTTATCATCCAGAACCATTTGGCCCTTTCCATTTAAACAAACGAAAATGTACCTTAATCATCCAATGAGAAATATTCTGCTCTCGTGTGACGATATTATTCCAGTACAATTCCACTGACTTCCACTGCAACGTTACATACATAGTCTGCGTTTCCCTATGCAAAAGGCAGTTAAAAAGTAGTAGAAATGCCGTGCCATATTTGATGTATGAACTGAAACTGCTGTTACACTATGCAGTTTTTTTTCTACCAACAGTCATGCTGGAACGGCTAGCGGTGAATATTTTATATTTTTCGAGTGCAACGTTAAGAATTTTTTTTACAAAATCCCAGGTTCTATGTGGCTCGTGTTGTACGTGAAACTCTTATTACCCCTTGTCAGAAACAAATTCTCCTCTTGTCGACGGCAACTTCGACATTTCGAGAACGATAACCCAGCGTGTTTAGAGTTCGTGGGAAATATCATGTTCCCGTGAATTTTCCCCCTTGAGTCGTCGACCATTGCGGGCCACCGTTACGATAAAATCGTACCGCACTTACCAGTTCCCTGTGAAAATAATTGTATCGACCATTTCCTAATTGGGTCCATCGGAAAAACGTGTCTCAGATCGTTCTACTAACTTGCATGGAATACTGGCTCCGCCAGAAGTATCGATTTTTAGTTACAATAACCGAACGGTTACAGTTTTGTCTTGAAGCAACTGCATGTTCCGTATCCACTAATTTATTTTCAACTCGATCGTTTGAAAAAAAAATCGTAGGCAATAGGACAAAATATCGGGGCAAATATAACGACAGAGAATTTTTCCTGCGATTAAAAACAGAAATAATTTCTACGTGTTCGGTGCTTTCCGATTGCACCCCCTATTCCGTCGATCGAAGGAAAAATATTTTCCGGACGCACAATTTTTGCACTGCAATGGAAAAACAATTTCCTCGAATTCGTCGGTGTTCCACGATGCCTAACGAAAATATTTCCCATGAAATCCGCAGTCGCCGCAATTTCAAATAAAAACGATTCCCCAAAATTGTCCCCCGCGGAGGATTACTCTTGTTACTTCGTTCCAGATCGCGGAGAATTCAGGATTATAGCGCAACCAGTGCATTCCAGCGCGATGCATGAATATTATAGACGTTATCGGATTCCCGTTATGATAAGTATGCCCGCGTTCCAATTTATTCGTCAGACGAATGGCGACGTGTCGCGCCGAGTGCCTATCCGCCACGTTCACACCATTTTCTCTTAACGACAAATCGATATGTACCACCATCGGCTGCCGGGCTACCTGTGAACCTTAATTATCGCCGAAGACACCTTCCACTCTGTTCACCTTTCCTGCAAGAACCTTGCAGAGCCGCATCGAAGTTCCCGATCCACGTGCACGGGTCGCGAGCACGATGTTTCCACCAGGCGACGGAATAACTAATTATGATAGAGAGCGAATCAGTGAATTTGCAGGAAACGTAAACTACGTTGGAAGCGAGCGTAGGCCGTAAGATCTGTGCAGGGATAGAGCAACGATGCGGCGAGAAACGGTGTCTCGTGTCGGTAAACCGTACGACATGTCTAATTACAAGTTAACTCGAACCGAGGCGCGTGTTCGTCTCAGATAGGAACAGAAACTTGTACCATTACGAACTTTCAGACGTCACGCAACGATGTAATTACTTCGCGACGACAGTGCCCCTCTTTTTTTTCTTGTTTTGGAACGAACAAGAATTTTCCACGGCGTCTTAGACCCGTGGGCATCGTGCTTCTTTTCAGGGGAATCACTTTTAATGGAGCTCCATGGCTGTGGCAAGGGTTCGTTCAATGGACGTTTCTTGGAAGATTGGCTGCATTGTGTCGGGCTTGTGTTTGAAACTTTTCGCGAGATTAGGATAGTCGAAGTATAACAATAGTCTTTTATTACAGAGATTAAATCGTCGGTGGCTTTTGAATGTGGAAATTAATCACATTCTTCCTAAATAATCGCACAGCTTATTACATAACATAGCAAAATGATTATTATCTAATGAACCAAATTGGTTTTACCGCCATTCTCGGTCCTACTGTTGCACCTCAGTCCAGGCAAAGTGGCAGGACAGAAAAGTTTGCAGTCTCAAAACAATCGAGAAGTGCGAAATATCTCGGCGCAGAAGCACGGGGCAGTTAACAGTCTGCCAGTTTATTGGTCATTTAGGCGCACGTCGGTAAATCGCTCGAGAAGTTAGGCAGTTCTAGTCGTCGAGGCGGTCCTAACCCGGTCCCGAGACCAACACCAGAAACTGCTATAAATTTTCTTACAATTTACGGGACGCCAACAGGACTCGCTTCCGACGTCCATGGAGAACGCTGTTTCCGCTACACTGGCGCAAAACCGCGACCCCCTTCGCTCCTTCTGTCCATACGAATTCCGATTAAACGGCTCAGACAATTCCCAGGATCCCAGGGACAAGCGTTAGAAAGATATGCTTTAATTTTTTATTTTATCATCGCACGAAAAATCATATCAGCCATATAATTGTTTTGAAAAGAAGTTTTAGACCTTGCCTTGTTAATTCGTAGTTAATTGTTGATTCTATTTTATCATAGAAATGAATCCAAATCATTAAATATATTAAAGAGAATAAATATAATAAATTATTTCAAGCGGTATAAGTGCACTTGTTTCATTCCGTGCACAGTTGAGAGACGCTGAAAAGTTTTTGGGATTGGATTAAAATACTCCCTCAACTCTTCTGACGAATCGAGGGACAAATAACAAGGTCTGGCGATTCGATGGCGAGCTTGAAGATTCGTATGCACAGCCAAGAAGCCAGGCAGCCCTCGAACCCGAGCCAAAAGGGACATGCAAACATAATTTCGTGCCGGTCCATCCCCTCGTGTCCCTGTCCCGCCCTGGGCAGACGGTATTTGCGTGAAGCTAAATTGAATGGCCGAACGAAACGAGCGGCCACGTCGCTACCCTGAAATCGGGTTAATCCCGACGAGCCATTGAATTCATTTTTAGTGTCCACCTTCAATCGTTCGTTCTGGGAGAGAATAGTGTCTGGCAGCTGGCGATCTGGATGATTACAGAAATATTAGAACGGGGGTTGCGAGTTGGCTTAACGATTTGGAGGATAATAGTTCGTATCGACGGGGCGCATTCGAAGGCCGTGGAATGGAGAAGTTAATAGAAAATATAACGACGAAACCCTTAGAATTTTGTGAATGAAAAAAATTAGTAAATGGGGAAATATGAGAGTATAGATATTGGAAGTTTATTTGATCATTGATAGTAACTTCTTCGAATAGACCGTCCTATATTCATTGCAAAATTCAATTTGCAAATGCCATCAATTCTAAACTGCTAACACAATTCAGCGTGCCATTCGGTGATGACCAAACTAGAAACGTCGAAGCTTCCCTGACAGTCGAACGATTGATCGCAATCCCATCCACTATACCAGCAGAACAGATCCAAGGAAACTATAACTGATTCTTGGATTAGCTTACTGGTTAATCAAGTGTCTGATAGTATTCCAGGCTAAACGTTAAACTAATCAGGCAAGCTGGAGAGAGCTGTAGCAAGCCTGTGTTTGAAAGTATCAAACAGCTCTGTGGCTCCGTTTGCGAGTACTTCTGGGATTATTATGGGGGCAGTAGTGCTTGTCTGACGTAGAATATGCGTAGAGTCTTGAAAATGACAACACTGATGCTCGTAAGACGAATGAAAATTGAAGTTTCCCTAACATGCCGAATTTCGAACTTGGCGCTACTTAATCTAGAGAGTAATTGAAATAATAAATTACACTTTGTGTAACCATTGAAGTTCAATGAAAATAATATTAATATTCCTATCGAGTTGAACTTTTAACTATTTATCCTACGCGTTTACTCTGCTCGTTCCCTCAATTTCCCCCCGACTTTAAAAAACAAAATCAAGTCGCACGAAAGTTCTCATCGTCCGCGGACAAACCGTAAAACAGAATTCGGTGTTTAACGTTCGACGTTTCAAGGGGAAATATACTTCAGCTTGGAGGGTTGGTTTGATGGTTACGCAAAAAAAAAAACAAGAAAAATAAAAAAATATAAAAACAACACGGAAGCCAGAGAAAATATACTTGGAAACAGTCGACGACCGTTCCGTCGGAATTGGCGGAAATGTCGGCAGATTTCGATGGCTCGCGGCGGGCGTGCGGCGTTATCGCGACGACA
Source organism: Nomada ferruginata (assembly GCA_963583965.1). Lineage (NCBI taxonomy): Eukaryota > Metazoa > Arthropoda > Insecta > Hymenoptera > Apidae > Nomada > Nomada ferruginata. The sequence continues at coordinate 2,198,429 of OY757223.1, forward strand.
ACCGTGTCAAAATGTATGCAGATAGCGGCGGATTTGCGTGCGCTCTCACTCGTTACGACGAGTTACGTCGTTGAAATTGGCTCAATAAAATAGTTACGGGGACACCGCCATTATCGATACAATAGCGCCGCCGGTGAAATCCATTTCGGTCCATGCCGTTGATACAACGATCCCCCGGCGTCCGAGAACGTTTGGACAAACGACGACACGACGTTCGAATATCGAAAATCGTCCCGACGCCTCGCGTTTCAAGCACGCCGTTCCCCTCTTTTTATTCTTGACATCCCTTCATTTCCCTTTTTTTTCTGTCGAATGACACGGAGCTGCAATGCTGCACAGGTCGAGGTGTCCGTGTGTAAAAACGTAGCGACGTTCGATCGATATTTATTTTCCTGGTGGCCGAGTGTCACGAGAATTGTGGTATCTTGCGGGATTTTATAATGCGCTGGAAATTGCCTATTCTTGTCCGCGGTTGAGAAACGGGATAAAAGATAGAGAACGGTCCAATCGGAATGCAAAAATGAAATCTGTCACGGAATTCTATGTCCCAGTGCACCATATGACCAAGAAGTACCTTCTTAAGAGACCTGCGCACGCCTGGAGCGGCTCGAGATATAATTTTTCTCCCGCGAGCGCGGGTGATCCGAACATTTTTCATGCTAAGCTTTCCGAGAGAGGCGCCAGCCAACCGGTCCCCGTCCTTCTCTTCGCCACGTTAACCGTGCCATCGTTGAACCTTTTTTAGTCGTTCTCCCTGGCCCGTGGAAGGCGTCGCGACGCATTATCAAGCTTCCATGGGCCGCCACGCCCGTCCAAATTGCACGGAATGGAATCCCAAGCGAAGCGAGAAACGCCGCGCCGTCTCGCTTTTCCGCCGGGAAGAATGCGTCCACCGGGCCGACAGAGAATTCGCCCGCCGCCCTCCACAGTTTATCTTCAAGCGGAAAGGGGTGAAAAGGGTGGCGGTTGGTTGCTGTTGCTCGTCCGGGCGACGCGTAATTACGGTTATCCGAAGACGAAACGCCAGTTTTTCCGTTTCGTTTGATGCGCGATGGGGAAACCGCCGTTTAGGGGCTGGAGCCTCGTAAATCTTGGTTCGGGTTGCCGGTGATATAGGGGAGATAAAATGGGGCGTTTCGCGTGGAAGGGCGAAAGGAGGGAGACGGACAGTTTGATGGACGGTCATTTAGTAATTACGATGATCCTAGACAGACTCTGTAAAAACCATTGCAATACGTATCGAGATAATCGTGGAATGAAGTTCATTTGACTTTCGTTTATTCGGAGAGGGGTGGCAGGGATATACAGAGCATCGAAAATCTTCAGAGTTCTACACAAATCAAATAGAAGTCACAACTTGTATAAATAATGATGAGCTTGCAAACGGGACAGGAAAATTGAAGATAAATGTAGAATATTGGTGAATGCTTCTACAAGAATTTCAAGCGCTCGGTATTAATATTGAAATAATCGCTGGATACGCGTGCCAGCGGGGTTGAATACAGAATTACTTTATTTCCCCGTTTGAAAATAACAAAAACCACCCCCGATCCGGAATCGAATCGTTCGCCGCGCTTCGGGAAATTCGTATGTGAACGGGGACAGGGTTTTTTTCCCTTCCCTTTTTGTTTTTATTTCGCCCCGCTTTTTCCGAGCACGAAGCTCGGTATATTTCTCTTGCGTACGAAACGAAACATTTCCGCGGCGGTCGAATATTATTCAGTAGCCGCGATCCGTGCTGCCTTTAATTTAATCCGGCCTGCTCCGCGGATATGCCGAGAGGTGAACGTATAAATGTGCCGCGTATAAATCAATCAGAGGGTGGACCGCCTTATTTTTCGCCGCGCATTGGTATTCGAATTTCTAAGCAACCGCAGCCGTATCCGGCGAATACGAAACACGGCCAGGCAAGAAGAACCATTTGCATTCGACGCGTATCCGTGGGAAATCGATATGTCGTATGCTCGCGCGCCAGTTGCGAACAGAAGCTCGCGCTTTGCGAGCAGTTTATGTTAATCGATGTTGATTTTACGATCAGTGGTGCGTTGCTTGTTAAATACTTTACGAATATGACAGAGGAACGTTGAAACATATCTTGTATTGTTTGGGTGGTCCAAAGGAGCAGGCATCGTTGTAAAGTGCAGTTCAATAGCCTGGAATTATTTTTCTATGAAGATCAATATTTACGATACCGATAGAATTGATAATGATTCATTTTATTGACTTAGGAATAATTCGAATTCGAATAAATAATGAGCAGCTCAGTGCTATAATAATACTGCGATATTAAATCGAACGCTGGAAGCGTAAAACAACTGTCGATAAATATACTAATTGGTACTAATTGCGAATAACGTCGTAAAGGGCGGAACGGCTAATTATCGCGCGATAATTCGAAAATTTAAGAACGGCACTCCGCCGAGGGTACCCATTTGCGATGCAAGAAACTCTCTTAAAGCCGTGAGAGCTTTCTGTAAGTTCGACTACCGGCTCGTTCCTCGTCAGGCAACTTCGCCCGGCAAATTGTTCCTTAAATTTTTAACAGCGGTCTCTCAAGCCTGCCTGTGCCTCTGCCAGTATTTAAAAACACCAAACAAAAGGAACAATAATTAAAACAACCTTCTCCCCCTTCACACGCGTATGCACGCTTTAAGAAATATTCACCCTCCGTGCATTACGAATACCATTACCCGTCGTAATCGACAGATAAAAATCATCCCCCTTTAATAATAACCAACGCTATCTTCGCAATCGTAGAAACGCTTCCACAAAGTACGACAACGGTGTCAGCAATTTAGGATAGCAAAATAAAATCCCTAACAGCTCCCGGAAGCCCTCGTTCTCGTAACAGTTTCTAGACCAAGAAGCAGGGCGCGATCAATTACATCCCACCGCACCCCTCGATCGTTCACGCTTCAAGAGGGTGGCGTGCTCTTCACCCCGAGGCGTCTTAAACAAAAGAAGTCCCGTAGGGAACGGAAATCCATGCGCGAAACAACAGTGCCGCAGACTGTTCTACGCCATTACGTCGTTTCAGCTGCGTGTGTACAAAAGTCGTGCCATCTCCGAATGCTTGTACGGCTGGAGGACATGCAGCCCCTGGAGGGTGGGCATGGGGTGAACAGCAACGAAAATGTACAGGGGGTGGCGTTAGACCTGGAGGAACTCCACCGGCGACACCCACGAATTCTCGTTCTCCGTTTCCTTCGATAGAACGCGAAGGGGGTGAGAAAATAGTCGAAGCTGAGAGGGTGAACGAAAAAAAGAAGGAAAATGACAGCAGTTGAGCTACCGTAGAAAATTACCTCCGTTCGTTTCTTCGTGCTACCATCGGATACTGCGTGCCCTGTTCTCGACCCCTATGTCTCGCCTTTTTCCCCCTCGTTTTCCCCCTTTCGTACCAGTCGCTTGCGCTTCTTGCTCTTTTTTCGTTCTTTTTTTGCGTTCTGTGTTTCCCTTATTGGATCCCCTGACATCCAGGAGAATCTCTGGGCTTCTGGCTGGTGGCGAGGCATTCGAAGCTTTCGCAAGGGGGTAGTTTTTTCGACGGGACGCGTTCCGATGGAACGTGTCGGTAGGTTGGAAATAACGCGAGAGTTAATCTAAAGTGCAATTCGAAGCTGCAGTCGGTTAATGAATTCTCAGACGTTCGACGTTTAGAAGCGCTTTTAACGAGGGGGCGGATATTAGTCCGATGAAAATTTAACCGCGCAGCATTGTCCATTGTTGTTGTTGTTAGTCGGCGCAATTGTAGAGAACAACGGGTGACAGGTAAGCAGGTTGGCAAATAATTATGAAGGAGCAACAGGATGAGAGCTAAGAAAGCGAGGAAGGGTTGCAATTCTAATTTGAACTGGAAACTCGCGCTGACGAGCTGCACTGCGGAGAATTATGCAGCTTTCCAGTAACTGCAAATTAATTTACGATTTGTATTCAAGCTGCGGCCAAGCATGCACCACTGTGCGCCCTGGAATTTGTATTCGCACGGACAATCCTTTCCCTTACATCGCCCATGCATCATTGCGGGAACACAAAATTGTTTATTAATACCGGAGAGAGCGATTCGTTCATTTTCTACATTACAGTTCGCAATAATATTATGAAGAAAATGAATCGTTCAAGCCTTGGTATCCCGATTTTCTCTTTCGCAATTATTCACTCCGTGCATTCAACATTTACTTTCCATCGAATATCATGCTTACCCTTTCTTCTTCGCTTATTTATCCTCGGCGCAAAAGCGTTCTACAGTTTCCCAGATGCATGAAGAATAATTTGCATGGACGAAAGGAACGTCGCGGCGCAATAGAAACCGCTGAACTGTACGCGGCTCGTAAAACGAATTCACGAAGCTCCAGTTGGAGAATCTGGACGTCCGGTCTGGATAACTTTTACGAGCCGATAATCGAGCGTGGCTCGCGCGGAAAGGCGTCGCGGAAGATAATAAAAGACACCGGAGTAGGAGGTGCTGCAGCGCGGAATTGCTTTTGTTCTTTCCACCATTGCTGTTCGCCCTCCACCAATTGTTTGCCCGCGAATAACGCAAACACCGGGCTTCTCTATTTAACGACGGCCGCTCGAAGCGTTCGGCGAGTGTGTAAACAGGCGAAACCGCAGATTCCGCACGAGTGTGTCCCCTAACATTCGGCTGAAACGACGAGCTATCTTCCACTGGATCGGACGATTTTTCCTTCGAGCGTTCTGCAAATGAAACGAAACACTTTCTGTCGTTGGTTTAATTAGAAGAAAACTGTCTTCTGTGTATCGTGTCTCGCAAACGGTATCGACGATGCATTTGTAGATTTATAATTAATTGCTCAGGGAAATTCAGTCGAACGACCTTTCATCCGAGACGAGGGACGATATTGTTATGCAAAATCGAAATAACGAAGGGCGAGACGGCGTCGTGGAATATATGAGGCAGACAGAGCAAGACGAAAAACTGCGCTGCTCCACGCGAGCGATTTATTAAGCGACATCCAGGACGGCTTTGCCATTTGTCCTGCCGCACCGCCTATTTTCCAGCCGGAATTGAGTTCTCTGGAACGAAATGTCGCTACGAGACGTGGCTACGAATGTTCTCTGCTTTTATTCATTGTCTGCAACACTAATCGTCTCCCAGTCGCCCTTAGGGATGGTTGGAAATAATCTGCAAGCGATGGAAAAACTTCTCTGCGTTTGTCAAAGTACCTCCTCGCTAGTAGATTAATTAATGTTCTAAAGGTCCCTGTATAATGTTTAATACAAATTAGAAACGTTCTCGTAGCATACTTTCGATTAACGTAGACTTGCCAGATGTCTGACAAGGACTACCTGCTTCTTCGAGGTCTTCCGAGGCTTCTTAATCGAGCTGGAAGTGCCCTGGAGCACCCTAGATCGCGTCGAGCACCTCGAGGACTTTGCAACCCTTTATATCCAGCACTCCTCTCATTATTGCTAGCTTATTACGATCCTCCCTTAAACACCGCCGTTCTACCCATTCATTTGCAATCCCTTCGGTATAATTCTCACCGTGTTTCAATATAATTTTCATATTATTATTTGAATCGTCGATACGTTGTTACCGTTCTAATTAACGGCAGAGCACTTAGCGATGTTCAATGTCTCAGCCCCTCGTTTTCAGCACGGCCTGAAGAAGTCGGCCCTCTTAAGGGCATTAAAAAAAACGAGATCCCCTCGCAGCTACTTTCCCGTTGAATTATTCATCGACAGACAGACTATCGCGGGCCTTTATCGCCGTTTAATTCAGCTGTATCGTGGCGTGGCATCGACGACAACAAGCCGGGGGAAAATCGGAAACGCCTGGAAGTTTGTCGTTCTGTACACGCCAGGATCGCACCCCGTGGAGTATTATATTTTGCATACATATGGCCTTCGACGTTGTTCGCCCTTTTAACGGGGAATATCCGTCGAAACTGGGCACGTGAACGAAACGATATCGTTGACGGAATTACGCCCCAGCCTCGATATTATTTCGTCGAAGGCTATTTTTGCGACGCGCAAATTTTCCAGGGGTAGTTTACTGGCTTCGCTGAATTCAACCGGGGATGTTTATTCAAAATTTCGGAAATATTCCACTATTTTCAGTATTCGTATTTAATGCTATGCATCGTGCTGTACGACGGTGAAACGGACAATAATAATAATAATAATAGGAATGAATTTTATACTTCTGTAAAAACTTGTGGAAACTAAAAGATTGTTATTAGTAATTTCCCGAAGGTTCAGTCGTTTCAGGGAGCTAGTTACGGTTTTATATCCACGATTCGAAGTTCGGTTCTTTCTCGCGATCTTTATTAGGAAATATTCGGAGGTAGTTCACCGTGGACGGAACTACGGCTTCTGGCGAACGGTGGAACTACCTGGATGGCTATTATAAAGGTGTTGTGGCGTTATGATGGACAGTTACAAAGTACGAAGTTCTCAATTACCCAAGTTTCGCGATGAAAACACGGAACGCGCTCGACGAAGTGCATGGAAAAGTTTCTGGCGGGCCTTTCGCCGCCTAAGAGCGCTGAACTTCCTGTCAAATTCCACTTCGCGTAAAAACACACGAGCTGCCCGGCTGGTTTATCGTCTTCCGCCGATATCCGGCGTTAAATTTACCTTGGGACCCGTACAATCATTCTCTGCCACTGTAAAATATTATCCGGGTTCTCTACCCTTCCATTTCATCCGCCAATAATATTCATGGAATATTGCAAAGATCGGAAATTATTCTCGGCGAATTTAACGAATAAAAACTCTTCGAGGCAATGAGTTCGCGGCGATGGATAATTAATTTCATTCGAGAATCTGCCGTTCTTCTATGACTATTTCCACGACCGATTTTTGAACTTTGCAGCTCGAGTGATCGCAAGCCAGCCTGTTCGAATACAGCGACGATATACGACGCGTCAACGAAGAACGATTGCAAGCCTCGTATGTGAATCCACGGCTGTAAAACGTTCGCTTTATATCTCCGTGTCCAGCACGATTCCCCGGGGAGTTTGTATAAACGAGATTGCGTTTCGTTCGGTATGTCCGGCACGAAGTCGCTGCGGAATCGACTGATGTAATTATAACGAACATCTGGACACACGAAACGACGAGTTTAATGGTCTAAAGTTGAACTCAACTTAAATGTGTCGATTGATAATTTCATTGCGGAATATTCAATGCACCGACGATGCAAAATAATTTTGATTAACTTTGAATTAACCGAAACTTGGTAGAATGCCCGTTGAAGCCTCGGGGAGAGATCTAATGGAAACTGAGTACAACCAGAATAGACATGCAACTATTCTAAGGGCTAACCAAAATTCAAGTTGGATGCTGCTGGAACTTAGCACAGGGTAAGCAAGATCTAACCCAAGAAATAACTCGCCCGTTTGGGACCAAAGGATTTCCTACTATATCAAACGCGACCCTGAATTAACCAAGCTTGAGGATACTACAAGGGAAACATACATACGACGTTTCATGTAGGGAGGTTTCTTCGATCTCTTCTGTGAAAATTTTTATGATTTTTCTGCCGGCTGATCACGTCTCTCGGAGTATCTGTTTATTTACCTTAATGGGCTGGTCTCGGCTCTTTGTAGCCCTGCCCTTTGTACATATTCTATTACACTTTTTCTGCGTCTCTTGAAATATGTTTCAAAAAATGTCAATTTTGTTGTTGCCTTGATTTTTCACTATTAAACAAAATACTAGCACTGTACAGAGATTAACTTTCTCATGTTCGAATTGTGTGGTGTTTATTGACCACTGAAGCCTATTATTTTCTTTTTTTCATAAAATGTCCAAGCATGGGTCCACCAAATTTAATCCATCGCGTCGTTCCTTTGGCGTCGACAGGAAAGTAGCTTGTTCTCCAATGCAGGCCCATTTACAAGGGTTTCGAACGAGGTAGCTGCATTTAAAGGAAACGAGGACTAAGATAACTCTTTTCTCTGCATCGAGCATTCGACCGTTCTGAATTCACTCGAATATTCCTCTCGAGCGTTGCGCGGTAGGTGAATGCTAACTGAAAGTGGAAGATGCCGGATAAAAGGGGTTGACGATCTCCAGTGAAAGGCCAGCCCTCTTTGGTCCAAACCTCGCGAGATAAGCTTCACCGCCTTAATTTCGCTGGTTTGTCTAAGACTGCTTGTCCTGGATTATACGAATCTCTTTCCGTTCCACCCTTGCCGCCCGTTGGCTTATACTGAATTTTTACTCTGCTTCTCAATTATCCTGATCGTGGAAATCTTAATCTTTGTTTCGGTAATAATCCATGTACTCCATAATAAAAAATATACAAACTAAGTAGGGTTGCGTAATTATTAAAAAATTAATTACATGAGACAAAGTTAATTCATTACAAAATTATGTAAATCAAATACACTCAAAAATTTCAACTTTCATAAAAGAAATTCTACAATTCCTGTAGTTCGACACTAATTTAATTTTTCAATCAACAACAGAGAAGGAAATATATGTATAGCCGGCTGTAAGTAGTAAGCCAAGTAGATACAGACGTTACCGATCAGACGCGAGTCGAAACAAAAGGAGCTTTCATAGTTCAGCCAAATATTTCTGCACGGTGTATTGTGAGGTAGAATCGACTGTTAACAATACACCCAGTTTCGTTTGCTAAGCGCTGATCGTCCGTACAGAAAGGAAAGTCCTATAAAGGGAAACTAATGCTCCATTCGCAAGCATTTTCAAGATGATCTGACTGCCGGTGCAGGCACAGATCCCCCTGTTGTTTGAGTTGGTGGAACGAAAATGTCGATTTCCAAAGGGTTGATGGAACGTTCGGTACGTAAACAGGATTCCCGGATTCCATCAAGCACTTCCCTGTTCCCTTCTGAAACGAGCGTCAATTACACGCCGCCCGGCTCGACTTCACCCTTTGATGTTGCTCGAATATTTAGAACAGCCAAGTGCGCCTTGGCGAAACGATGTTTTGCGTTCGCTTGTAATATGAATTGTAACGTCCATTGAGATTGAATCGCAGGAATTGTACAAAGTACTCCGAAAATTATTGAACGAATAGAAAAGTGAATGTATTTTTCGTTTTAATTAAAATGATAGAAAGATATTTGCATAATTACTTTTTCTGAGAAGCTTATAAAATACAGAACGAAATAAACGTAGTACGGCAAAAGCCATAGAAAATTAAAACGTTGCCAATATTTAAGCACACGAGTGGAAATAAAAAATGATTTATCGTGCAGTCTGGCAGAAATTTACTGGAAATGTATTCTGAGATTTTGACTTGCTTCTTCTTTTTTTTTTCTTTTTGGCACGTCTAACGAAACTTCTTGGCAAGACTAACGAAAGAATCGTTTCTCGGGCAGAAGAAAATTTCCTCGCGAATACCTGAGCTGAATTTTCTGAGGATACAAAGCTAAATAGGGCGACAGAACAGCCGGTTCTTTCCAGGTCGCGAAATTTTCCTAAAACGTGGTCAAATATTTTCGCAGCGACGGTGCTGGAATGTAGGCGAGAAAACACGCCTGAGGGATCCAAGGCTCTCTCTGTCGATAGTCCTAAGAGTTTGTACGCCTCAGAGAACGTCTGTACATTTTCCTTCTGATCTGCCAGCAACATCAGTTTGAACTAGGGTGTATTCACCTTGACACCATTCCATCCCCTGAGAGAATCAGCAAGTGGTTAGCCGAAAAATCAATCCACCACCCTAGAACGATGTCAATTATTTATCTCGGAAGAACAAAGGACATTTGAAAAATGATTAAAACAATTCGGAATAAAATGAATTTCGTTCTTCTTTCGAGAATATTAAAACTCTCTCACGTGTTCCAAGGCATCTTTAATTTCAGTCTAGACAAAGGAAAAATGATTTGATCTCTAATAAACGAAGGAAATTCCACGAGAATCAGCCTGTCGTTTCCTAAGTCTTGTTGATTTGACGGGGCTGTAACCTTCCCCCGCAGGAACAAGAGAATTCCCCCGAAATCACGTTTCTCTGGACCGTGTTCTTCCCTTCCAGGAACAGCTTCCGACAGGAATCAGCTTTCGGACCACGTAACCACGGAAATTAAGACCAATCGCCACTGATGCGTGATTTACGGCCGGCCTGGTGTATCGTTCGGTCGACCAACGAGGATCGTCGAGATTGTATCGTCGCTTTTCTGCTTCTTCGTCCTCCCTCGAGCTCATGGAAGCTCATTCCATCAGCGTGCGGGCTCTTTGTCCACATTACCTGACGTGTCCTATAAATCTGCACCCCTGGCGATTCCTTGGATCCTCATCGAATACGTTTTCGAACCACGAGGAATAATGGCGAGGCGTTCTGAAACTGTTGCGGTAGATCCAGGTTGTCTATGAAAGGGGACGTAACAAATTTTGACGGCCGTTAGTCATGCCATCGATTGTTATAATACATCCGAGGTCCGCAAGAAAATGGAAATATATCACAGCCAAGGGAAAACGTCTTAAAGCTCTCAATCGTGTCAGGAAACTCGTAAAGAGAGAGGTAAATATTTTATGTCGCGAAAGAGGGATGTTAGAAAATTCTAAAAAGTACCGCTGGGTTCAATCTAACCCTCAGACAATATTATTTCATAGAACAGTGGCCCCTGGCAGAATGAATCGTTCAATCGTTCAGATATCTCCACGAGCAACACGGACGCCACATCCTGGCAAGGCTGAACTGTGATTACACTGTGCCCCTGCGACGACGATGATTATTGTCGGCTACAGATTGCCCGGAAAGCTAAACACACGAAGCCAGGATCGTGTACCTTTCGCCGATGAAACGCGTACTCCGTCGGGGCAATTAGTCTTGGACCGTCCTGTTCGATCAACGGCCTCGCGACACGCGTTCACGTCATTCCGGGCGGATAATCAACGCTCGTCGGGTTCACGTCCAGGACATCGGGCAATGCGTTTGACGTGCAGGCTGCTTCGTTGCTTATTAGTCGTCAAATCGTTCTCCATTCTGAAAGGGAGCACCGGCTCCCTTTGCCCCTTCGCGAAAATTACGATGGCGAACGGCGAGGCTTCGTTTTCGACAAACCCTCCGATAGGTTTAGAACGCTTTGGAATGGGTGACCTTTTCGAGCAATTTATTTTGCATGTTTTGCGATTAATTGCGTCAATTTTTTTGCGACCTTAATTGCGGATTCAAGGATTTCGTGATTACTGTACGCGTTGTTTATAGGTTTGATTGAAGTGACTGCGTCCCCGGTTGTGTTTGAAGAGTTTTCAGAAGGTGAAATAACTTGAAACGCGTTGCATGGAATGTAACTGGGAGAATAGCACAATTTTTAGCTTTCCCTGCCTGCTGGTTTTCACGCGGGGTTCGTTTTGCTTTATATTTTCGGAAATAGGGGCGTTTGTGAGGAATGATTGGAAAGCTGGACTGAACGGATGTTGAGCGTAAAAATACGCGATTTCGTTGCAGTTTCGCGGAGGGGGGCAGCTACAATCAGTGGGACTGTTCTATCAGTGTCTATAGATAAAAATGTCGTGCAAAATCAAAGGGATATAATAAATAGGTATTGTGCACAATTCACTATTTTCATCTAGTCAAACGCCAGTGTTTGCAGAAGAGCATAATTATTCGACAGAAGAAAAAGTACGTTTGTGGAAAATATGAAAATGGGAGAATCATCGAATTGCGGAATCACAGAAACCGTAGGTCCATCAAAGAATCCCACATTTCGGCGCCATTAACATTTTCCCTTTCTGGCTTTCGGCCTTAATTAACAGGGACGACGATAATCATCCAAACGACACGTGTGGTACGCCCTGCGTCGTTGCCTCTCGTTTCCGCGATTGCCAGACGAGGGGATGAAAGGGAAAAGTGCAGTGACGCACCCTGTAATGGCGTGTTGCATTAATCATGCAACATCGTAAACCGCCCTCCATTTAAAATTCCGCCCATGTGGAAAATTCCTCCACAGTGGGTCGAACGAAAATTTCACACGAGAGTCGGTTGCCAGATCAAGGTTTAATTTTGTAGCAACTAGCTGAAATTGCTCTGCGAAACTTCCTACATAATTTACCCCGGCTTTTCGATTCTTTTCGAATATTTCTCGTGTCTAAATTTATTAACTTTAATTAAAATCGGGAATTATTTCGTCTATGTTTAAACAATTATTATTCCTATTATTATGTGCCGTAGTTATGCGACTCTTTTTTAACGAAGGGCAGCATTGGGGTCCTTAGCACCGAAGGAGCACGATTGAATCAATATCGTTAAATGCTCAGAGGGCGAGGGCTCGAAGCCGGGCTTTAAACTAAGCTTCCTTGCCTCCATTTATCGGCGCAGATTAGCCGAATCGATCGAGTACGACATTTAATTCTCGGTGCAGCGGGCGTTATCGTCCAACTCGGCCGTGAATTGGTAGGGAATGCTGGTCGAGTTGTGTTCACGACCCTTCATTCGAATTGTTTTACTTCATCTCTGATAGTGCTCCCATTGAACATAATCGTTGGCCGCTGTTTATTCAAGCCTCTTCTGTTTGCTCAAATAAATTCACCTGGCTATTCTCACCTCGTCTCGTCGTATTTCACGAATTACGCTGCGTCCCCGGCGTCCTTGCGACCGTAGCCAGCTCCAAGAGGGACCTCTTGCAATTACGATTTAATATTCCCCGAACGTGGGTCGTCTAATAAAACTTCGCGCACGTTCCAACGTTTTTGTCGTTCTCGCCGAACGTTCTCGTGGCAACTCCCGGATACGGAGGTCTCACGAAACTTCGCCGGAAAGCCATCAAACACTTGTCGAACTGCGGAACAAAAATTTCCATTCGCTGATCGACTTTTCTCAATAAAGACAGCCCTTCCCGTTTCCATTATTTTTCGATTTTCAATGAATCTTCATTCTTGCCTCGAAGATTTTCCCGGATGGAAGTCCTCGTATATCGTGGCAGACTTCACTCGAACAGATGCACGAATTCTATTTTCTATTGTGCTCCATTCGTTTTATCGACGCGTTTCACGCGCGAAAACGAGAGACCCAGGTACATTTCCGTCGTGGGTCGCGTTTCAAATAGGTCACCCGGCGTTCTCCGGTGACCGTAGAGAGAAGACGAAGAAGGGAGTGGCTGGCAAACTTCACTTAACCATAACTGCTAACCATATCTGCTAATTAACATGCGGCAAGTTTCACGTAACAGAAATAAGCGACGACAGAGTGTTGGGTAACGCAGGCCCTCCACCCCGTCCGACAACCCCGGAGCTACATTCACCCTGTACAAGGTTGGGTTTGAGGGGTGGCTTCGCGCGAACCCTTGCTTTGAGTGGTCGTATTAGTCCACTTATTAGCATGATTCCATTTTCCTTGGAATTACGCTTTGAAACGGGTCCCTTGCAAAAAACGGGCGAGCACGATAAAAAGTGCAGGTCACTTGACGCGGAGTCGTATAACATTATGATGTTTCTGTAGTGCTCTTACGAATGGCAGTATCAAATAACTTGGCATGACTGTCGGTATAAATGGACCGCTTGAACATTTCCAGCACTTTCGGATCGCTTGGTACTGGATCAGATGGTAACAAATTAACTGCGAGTGCTGGCTAGAATTTACATGCATCCCTGTCCGGCGGAAATGTTGCATTTAGCTTTTTAGGGGTTGATTAAAGTAACGTCTTAATTTTTAGCAAGGCATTTTTTCCCCCATTCGAATTTTTTCTTATTTAATATCGATGCGATAGGTGCACATATTTTAAGGTCAAATATTGAACAATTCTGCTGGTTCTGTAATAATATGGAAGAAGAATATATATTTGTTTCTCATATGAAATTTCCATTGCTTGCACCACCAATGTGAACATTTTCCTATTGAACGCTATTTTAATTCAAGCCTCGTCGATGCTAGCAAAATTTCACGCTGTATTTGCACCATCAGCGTGCCACGTTGTTTCCTCGGCGTCGTATCGAGGATCGTAAAAGGGTAGCGTCGAAACCTGGTTCTACGCGTAGTCAAGTACGTATTTTTCGCCGGGGGGGTAGTTCGTCGCAGACAGCTGCGATGAAGACAAAACATTGGAGGCCGGGAATTACGATGGAAAAATGTTGCGCAAACATTTGGCGAACGTTTTTCTTTTTTCCCATTGCCATAGGGCCATGCATTTATCTCCGTCCTTAAATAAACCAACGCTTAGTGTTGGCTTTGGAATTTTTTGGAGGATAAAGATAAAATATCGAGCTCGAGCTATTTTCCTCAACTCCAGCCTCCAATTTTCATTTCAAGGACCGCAAATATTTTCGTATCTACTTCGACTCACTATTTATCAATCAAATAACGTAATGTTAGTTAACTGGGGGAATGATTTCGATGAAAATTGTATTGAATTGAAAGCTTTACATAAGTTTATTGAATGGAGAACATAGAAATATGTTAATCTACGATGCACAGTGGATGGTTTGAATAGGATTGGTTTATCCCGATAATTGCGAATTGGCCTGATATTCGACATGCAGGCAGTTCTTCGACAGGCACGATCATATTACTAAATTCGTTGCAATTCGGTATTCAATTAATTAGTGCAGCGATTGCCTCTCGCTTATTAACAACCGGTTACACGAACTGAGCACTTCTAATTATCTGACATTTAAATCAAAATACTTCGCATTACCTCGACGTTCTTACGAGATTTCACTAAATACTTCTGCCGGATTGCATTTTGAAAAAGCTTTCCTCGTACATCTATTTGTCGTTAGTTTGCGGATCGATTAAATGTTATCGATATATCCACCCCATTCTCCACTCGATCACGTCAGCGATACTTCATCCCCAGACAAATGAAGCAATTTGCACATTAATTTATCTTCCTCCGCGTTAAACACCACAGTCACGTTGCTCTCTGCGATAGTGTGCATAGAATGTTTAAGGAGAAGTTCGCGCGTAAATAAAAGCTGTCCAATTAGCACGAGTCTACTAATTAACTGCACGAAAGAGCAATTTACCGAGCTGGTCAGTTTTTAGGAAGACTGAAATAAAAACACTCCGCTGTATTTAAAGTTGTCACCTTGTTGCAATGTTTCCCCGCACCTCATCGGAATTGTGCGAGAAATTGTCGTTTTATGAACTGCTGCTGTTTTTCACGGCTGAAATCGCTATGCGTTTGAAGATTGAAGTCTCTCTTTTACAACCGCCACAGAAGAATTAATCCACTATTTTCTTTGCCATTTTATCGGCCTTTGAATGGAAAGTGCCCACATCAAAGAACATCTTGTGTTTCCGCTTGATTTTCTAATATTAAAACTCCAATTATCCATATCGCAGACTATTCACGTTCCAATCGCTTTCCCAAATATTAAGTCGCACATTAAATTCCAACTCTTTCTATACACCTTTCAAAAAGTCTCTCCTACACCAAAGAAATCCCCAGTCGTCGCCACGTATCAAATGCGTGCACCACCAGCCTGAATCGAAGTTCGAGCTGGCTAGTTAGGCGAGCGGCAAAATTCCAGCGGGGTGTGAGGCCCGGCTTAATCCATCCCCGATGATTAATTCCGCAGGCTAACCAGCCAGTTGGATGAAATCGCTTGCGTGACCCCGCTACAAATCGCGCGACAGTTTCGTCGCAGCCTGGCCACATCCAGTTCGGTGTCCAGTTTCCAATTACTGCTGACTGCCTCGAGATAAGTGGCGGTTACAGTTACGGTTACAGGGTTACACCTTACGTCACCCTGCTATCCGAGCGTTTCGTGTGTTCGCGTTACCTCACCCTGGCTAATGTCCCTTTTCATCGGCTACGATTACCCCGGATAGCTTGCCCTTAACTACCACTCGTTCGTGGGCCAGGTCATAGATACACGTCTGTGAAAATCACTTGGGGATTCTGTTCTGGTCTGCATGTCCACTTTTGGAATTCTGAACCGCGTTCTGGATGGAAATTTCTAGGAGGGATATTTCACCCCCTGTTAAGAGAAATGGACTTAATTCTATTCTTTCCTTCCGGAGAAATATAATATCATTTATTACATTTCACGATACTGTGGCAATATAGTTAAGTCCAGGGAACAGTGGTTAATTTTTTGTTTTCTTTAATAAAGTTATTTATTCGCGAAATATAAGGGAGAAGCGGCGCGCGAGAGGGTTGGCGTGAAATCGATGATACTCGGAAATGATCGATATCCGTATAGCTTGTTAAACGACAGTTTAAGCACAATCAGTTGAGCATTATGGGCATTACCGCAGAAACTGGTGCTACCGCGTCCCCAGAAATTAGAGCTCGATTGCCGCTCGCACTATTGATCACGGGAGTCACAGGGCTGTCGATTAAGGGAGCCGGTATATCGGTGGACAGTTAATGGCTTGAGATTACCGGGCTGCGATTGCGAACTCCTCCTGGTACCATCTCAGCCCGATTCCATTTCGATGAATTACAACATTCCTATCATAACTCTGCCCTTCGGCCTGTCTGACCAAAAATGCCGTTTCTACTGCCTCCTCGGAAGTATGTAACAAAGGTTGCATAGTTCGAGAAATTCATGCTTTCCCTGTGGAAGTAACAAATCACATGCACGCCAAGTTATTCCTTTTATCCAAGTATCTGTACACATTTATTTTAGTACAAATATGTAATAATTCAGTAATAATTTTATTGAAAAGTATGAGAGTACATCCGCGTCTGACCATGTGCTCCCCATTTCTACTTATTACCAGTAGAATAACTTACAATTAGAACAAATATTTAATTAAAAATATCCACAAATATTGCTCCACGTCCAATCATAATTATTTTTCAATAATTAACAATTGACGATTATTTAAGGCTTCTTTCTAAATCTATACTCCCTAACCGCTTCCATTCTTCATCACCTTTCTCGAAGACCAAAGTAAAACGGTTTGCCGTGTGTGGCTCTATACATCATTCCATTGTAATAGAAAAGTTCCAGGGCCGGGAACTATGCAGCGTTTGTCTACAGTGCCGGTTATTCGTCTTCTCTTCGAAATCATCGTCCCTCTATTCCCTCGCGTGTCTCCCAGCCCTTGCCACCCTGGTCTTTTTTCTCTACCGCTCGTTCTGACATTTTCCTCCGCGCTTCCTCGACTCTCCCAGCCACTTAAGTGGCAGTCATTCTTAAGACGACGACCCGTGGAGGCGAAACGAGGTGAACGTTCCACGGGTTCAAGCGTCTACGCTCTGCGGTCTTTATACTCGGCCTCCTCGCGGTGTCTGTTCGACCGAAAGAATGAGAAGAATGGACATCGCGAGCTGAAAGGTTTCGTCTGGCTCGCGATAATCTATTGTGGTACACTTTGGCGAATTTTTCCTCCACTTCAATGGACGTGCAGATAAATTTTGTTACGCGACTCGATGAGATCGAGTGTATTTATTTATCTGTTCAATAGGAGTGTAGCATTCTTCGGTAAAAGTTTCACGACTGTGCAAATGTAATATGAAGCATGAGCCAATAAAGTGCACACAAATTTGGAAATGTAATGGTCGTACAAAATAGTTCTCCAACATAAAATGAAAATAGTTTATCCACTCTGTCGATTAAGAGTATAAAAAAAAACGGGAATAAAACTAGATTTAATTTACTGCAGCGCCGTCGTTAATGTCATTCAGAGAAAAGAAGAACGGGGCTCGAAAGGGAGAATAAAAAAAAGGAAAGAAAGCAAGTCTTGGTAAGTTGGACGAGGTTGCTCGGCACCCTGACCTACAAAAAAAACCCACCCTCCCTCTGCTTCTTTCTCCCCTTATTTCCTCGATTCTTCTTTCACTTCTTTCTGGCCATTCGTCTGCCGGAAACGAAGGCTTCCCGAGGCCGCTTCGGGCTTGCCCGCTTCCGTAATTGGTGCCGTTTTCCAGTTGGGACGCGACCGTGAATTTACGATCGTCGACCAATTGCGTGTCCCGGGGAATTAGAATTATCGACGCTGTGTACAATAAAATAAAACGAGCGTCGCTGTTTTAATCGCACGCCGTAGACGGCATATCGTTGACACTCGCAGCTTATCATTTAATTAAACTTTTCGAAATCATTGTTTTAACATTGTACATTTTCAGAATTAAACGAATTAATGTCGACGGAATTTTATAGACGATCCACGTTGACGATGCCTCCGCGCACGTTGACTCGTTCCACTTAAAATGCAGCTACCCTGGACTGTGAATTTTTTCAGACTTTTCCTGTCCAAATACTTACACCGACCAATTTCCGTGCATCGCTAATGGGCAGGTCAAGTAGGCTGGTTCCATTAACAATTCCATTTATTTTCAATGAAAATTTCACCCTGCTTTACACGCTAACTAAATTCCCGCCGTCCATTATTAATTCGTACGAACCGGGCAATTTGTCAGCGGGATCGATACCGCCATCGATCTTTCCCTCCTGGGCGACACGATTTCAACGAAGCCCACGAATGAAAGCACTAATCACGCGAGGCGTCGAGTAACGATAAACGACCGACATTCGAGACACAACGACGGGGAAGAAGATCGCTAACGACGTAATTAGCGCGCGAAAAGTCGGAAACGAGACGCCTCCGACGCAAAGAAAACCTGCTATCGATCGTCTATAATTCTAACCACTGTCCGTCGCGTTACATAAAATGATCAAAAATCAAGGGACAATTATTTCCACGATAGTATTTGTATCATAAAATGATCGTTTCTTCGAGCCGAGGGAAATTACCAATTTTAATTCTCTGAATTCTGAACGGCAATCGTGATCCGATGAATTTTGAGAACCGAGAAAAATAAAAAGGTTCGCGGTAACGTCGCGTCGTGATCGATCTGAAATAGAAGCTTCCAAGTGAATCGAGAATCCGACGGCGTGTCGTTAAAGCCGTCAACGTCGAGGAAGATTTATTAAAGGAACTCATTATACACCGATGCAGATGGGTGTTCCCTTTCATAAGCTCGACGATCGACGTCTCAGGCAGGAGTCTCGTATCGATTGGTATTCACGACGGTCTGGCCTGGTTAAATAACATGTAAATCGCGTAAATAAATATTCCCGCGTTATAGACCGCGTGTTCGAGCCGTCTGGCCTCTGGTTGCCGGCGAAATCGTGGCGTAATTGGAAAATCTTAATTTCAAATCGCGCCTCATCCTTATTCCGCGTCACGGTGTCTTGCGGCGAGATAGACACCGAAGAGAAGGAAGAAGTTTCGCCCGCAGGCGACACTGTTTCGGAATATCGATGCCGTGGGGGAGAATATAGGTGTGACCGGGTAAAAAAAAGTTACAGTCTTTGACTGAATATTCAACGCATTAAGATTGAAATCGATTGCGGCAATCAGATACGTTCTCATATTTCGTAATGCTGCATTTAAGAGATAATTTCTTTAAACGTTTATCAGGTTACTTAATTCTGCTACTTATTAATATTATTTTATTATCTATTATCAGAACTGTAATTAAATATAAAATAATTCTAGTAACACTGAGAGATTTGATTCGAAAAACACATTCTATATTTAATAGAATATCTTGAAATGTGTACTGAAATAAAGCAAGAAAGAAATCGATAGGTTTAGCATAATAAAACGCCGCAAGTGGAGAGAACGATGTAGCTCTGGTCAATTCTGGAGGAGATTCAAGAAACTTTTAACGAGGATAGTCATTACCTCGCGAGACCAAGTAACAGCAACTATATTAATATGTACTATAATGATCTGACTAGAGATCGCTATTAATATTCTTCCTTCAGAAGGGAGACGGAAAGAAAGGTGCTTCGGGTAATCGAGGCGAACTGCCTAACAATTCTATCGATTCCGTGGAAACTCGATTTCCAGACGAGGAACTATCGCGGCCAGTTCCCGATACTGTTATACCGTAGACCATTGCTGTCGATATCGATTATTGAAACAATTTGTCGACGGCGGTCGTCTATCGTGACTCTCGCGAAAGCTCTTCCAACAGTATATATATCTCGTTGTCCGGCGCGCGAAATTGCCGTCAAATTATTCATAAACGTAACTTATTCATGGCTCGCATTGGTCGCGTTAATATGATTTTTCGTTTACGCTGGACTTATTTTGATCGGCTTTTAACTCGGCGAGTCGCGTCAAATCGTTTGGACATCGTCTATTCGGGATCCATGATTTCTGGTTAATTACGTCCGTCCATTCGGTTCATGCGTTTACGCAGCAAGTGTACCTATTTACTGAAACGATAACACCGAATATGGGGAAATATGAAAATCAGTACGACCAGAATTTCAGATATTATTGCAGTCGAGCTGTGATTGATTTGGAATTAATTACATGCAAAGTACATATAATAAATTATTAATTTCGGTACTTCGTTAAACGTAAGAGAGATATAAAAATTCTGTGGAATATACGATAAATAGAATCTGGTATCAGAAATGTATAATAAATTTTTCCAATTGTCAGTTACTCGTATAATTGAGCAGACGTTCGAAGGGCGAGATTTAGTTAACTCTTGCGAAAATGGGGAATCATTGCGGACTTTAAACAAGTTTCCACCGTATCCAGAATCACTTTCCGCCGTTCCACGAATGTCCTTCGAAGTTCCAGTAGCGGTTGTCGAGTTGCCTCCGACCGTTTGCCTCTCGAAACTTCGCTGTTTATCTGTACAGCATTTTCGCGACTTATCGATACCCGTTTACGCGAGGACACAACCGGCTAAGCCGTGCGAATTACAATCGATCGTTTCGACCACTTGGCGAAATGTTGCGAGACCCTCGTATATGTTCTGGCGAATTTCACCCGGAAATACAGAGATGAATAATGCAAGAAGCGGATCGCTAGGAAGGTTTTGCAAACAGCATCTAATAATAATAATAATAAAATAGTCGGAAATTACAACCGCATGCATAATCCTGTTTAAAAAATTTACAGTTTATGGTTTCATGAAAAGAATTTACCAGAACAAAGGATATTAATATAATCACCGCTAGATGTGCATGAAAATTCTTTCGTAATATTTGCACCATACTCACGTATACGTGGTCCGCTGAAAAGCCTTGAGGGTGAAACTAATTGGACGAGAGGTCGGTGAAAATTCATTCATTTGCCCCGTTTAAACGCGAATTACCAGTCTTTTGTGAAGCTCCGCCAAAGAATTGGTCACGTTCACGAGATTAAGTACTCCATGACCCGTTGATGAACATCCATCTGTATTCCGTGGGCGATTCGACACTGTCATTGCTCGCCGCCAAACACCCCTAATTGCAGACGTCGATCATTCAACGATTAGCTATAAATATCGCGTGATCCGCGGTACGCGACAAAATTGCTATTTCTTTTACTGCAGAAACTTTTATCGCCAGTTCAAGGGAGTAAATCGTATTCCGGATTTTCTGCCTCCCTCTATTTATCAGCATTCCATTATCGAAACAATTTCATCGCAACATAATTTCCCCAACGAATTTCGCCACGCCTAATGGAATTTTAACACTCACTCGTTCATGGTAAATATATTTTCCATTGGTACCAATATTGCGAGTGCGACTACGTTTCAGCTGTTTCGGCTGGAACACTTTGGGAACCGTTGCAAAAATCGTACGACAAACGATCGATAGATTCGTTTGGTTAATTATGCAACGATTTTAGAGCCACAATCGGACAGGCAGCAGGTGCGGAAAAATGTGTTCGTTCGTAGGTCGATATAACAACCATTGTGATAGAGATTAACAATTTCTCGCTGCGTGCTTTGAACGGCTTCTCCAAATCGCATTAAACAACGTTCGCCTCGTGGCACGAGAATTTTACAAAAATGGACTGATCCCTGGAAATTCGGATTTCCAAGCGCTAAATGGCAGCACGCCATTGTTCAATTTTTCATCATCTTTCGATGGTTTTATTCAGCATGGAATTTCCGCATGCTCCAGTTTTGATATTCTGGAATAAAATGAATGACGGTATTTTGGTGTACTAAAATCAAACGGGACACGTGTATCAATTTTATTATCATCATTATTATTATGGACAAACGACGGTGGAAATGTGAACGCAATGCATAATAATTGCGTGCGCGTGAGCCTCTGATTGAATTTCTCTTCAATCACCGGTGAAACAAAGTGACTTAGATTTCCCATGGTTGATTGCTGCTTGCCAGTTCTATCTGATATAATAAAACAGCGAAGTGACTAGGTATGCAAACGCTGGAATAACTGGCGTGCTTGCCCCCAGGCGTATCGATCAGTTTCTTTGCATTATTCCAAGTCAGAGAGCACAGCATGCACCAATTAGCATTACATAACATTTCCATCCAATCCTACTACATTATTGTTACTGAATTAATTCACCACGGTGAATACCGTTTCACCGAGCATCAAAAAGTTTGTTTAATCGCGGCTATATTAAACATATATTTAAGAAACTAATCGTGTCCCTGAGGCAAAAGAAAAACAAGAAACGTGTCGTTAATTTGAAACCGGAACAGAAGCATTTTTCCAACGACAAGTCGTTACACCAAGCAGAGAGGAGCGCGTTAAAACAACGCCGCGATAACAAAGCAAGAAACAACGAAACGGAAGGGGTGTTCTGGCGAACGGTGCCCGGAAACGGATAAATTTCCGAAGGGGTCTGAACGAATGTCTCCCCGAGGCACTATTGCGCGTCGTTTATTTGCGCGTGAACTAGGAGAAGAAAAAAAAGGGAAAAAGTTATTGTTTCATTCCGTTCCAACGATTCCTGGCCGTCTGTCGGACAAGTCCCCGGACAGTTTTGGCCAAGTTCCCCCGATATTCCCGTTCACGATCCTGCGATTTACTCGATCGCCGATCTTCCATGGAAATACTCCCCCAACGATATTCGTCGACGAAGCGATTTTTCAACAGTCGTCTACACTGTCAGAATAAATTGCACCTGGCCCGAACGGTTTTATTAGATACTGTGTCCCAGCGTTCCGCAGGATCCACGGTCGTTTGATCGTTCGGAGGAATTACAGGTGACGTGATAGATAAAGCTCTATTAAAATGATAAGAAGAGAAATAAAAAAGGAGCGCAAGGTATTTTTGTAATAAAAGAAAAGGAAGGTGAACCTTCGCAAATAATAATTGGGGCGAAAATACTCATTTCACGTGAAACCGAAATTCCAGCGATCCAATTTCCATTCTAATCATTCGTTCATCCTTCGCTGTTGAATTTTCATTTCTCAGCCAGCAACTTTATCGACAAACATTTCCCCGTGTGAAATTCCACCGACCGCCCGGGCGTGGCCAGCTTTTTGTCCGTTAAAACACGTGCTACGCGGTCGGGTCACTGGCGAAACTTCGAATCGTTAGAACTACCCACATTCCAGACGCACGAACGATCGAACGATCGCTTTTTTATTCTTCGGTCGAATCTGAAACTGCCAGAAGACCGTTCGAAATCGCAGGACGACTTCTATAATTAGTCGAAGGATCGATCTTCCATCGACAGAGCAAAATGGTTGAAAGTGGAGATCGCCCGGTTGCCCCTGGCAGAGGAATCTCGCCGCCGAAATGATTGCGAAATGTGAATGAATTCGCGCGAGCGGTTATTATTTCGCTGCGGTTGTTTCGCCCCTTCTGGTCCGGCGGATGTGCTCGTAATTGCGCGTCACGCGACCACACGTTCGGCTGAGCTAATGGGCCGTGCGTGAAATGAATTAATATTTTACCAGTGGCCACGTATCGCTCGTTAAACCGGGCAAAAGGTGCTGGAACGCGAGACATCGCGGCTGCGAGCTGGACGAACATTTTTTGGACAAACGTGTGTACGTGCACGAGATCTCTGCGCAATTGAATTTCCCCCTGTTGATTTATTCTCTTTGTGAACGGTGATACGTACACTGAAATTCGTCGAATTCATGATAATAGTACACGGGATATAAGGGGGAAAGATTTCATTTGGTGGAAGAAATGGATGTGGCAAGAGAAACGATGAGTATCGTGCGTGGTCAGACACGCGCTCTTACCAAGAGCTGTATACTCTGAGGATAGATATAGATGTTGACCGTCAGTGACATTTTAAGGAACGAATATAATTGTCATTTCATGCACAATAATAATAATTCTTAGCAGCTGCTGTCGTTTAATAATAACATTAATAATAGCAACACGAATTCACTGTGGCATGATACTAATATAGCAACGGATTATTAAACCTATTAGTTTCTGGTACTTCTATTGCTACCACCTCTTCGTTCATCTTCATCCCGATCTTCTCCCCCCGAATGAGGGGAGAAGTAAATCGAAGAAAACACCGTACCTCTATCCCCGTCGTTTGCCAAATAAATCAAACGCTGAGTGCACACTCCGAAAGCCGAATATCGTTCGAGGTTCAAGGATCCGGTCCGCCTCGCCACTTTGGCCGCTTTAAATATGAATGACTGTTAAACGTGGACAAAAAGCTGCGCGAAAGAAATAGCCAAGTTTCGTCGGGTCAAGGAAGACAAGGGAAATAAAAATTCGTCCAGCCTCCTCCTGGCCGTCGCTATATCATTCGGCCGGCAGTTTTGTTCACCGTGGAATTTACATGTGAAAAGGGCTCGTCCCGCGTCCGATTTATGATTTTTTTTCTTTCTATCCCTTGTCGCCTCTCCTGCGCCATTCTTTCCACTACCCCCCCACAGAAGACGGATGAGAAATTTACAGCGTCGACGACGTCGCGTCTGCTTTTTGCTGGGGAATCGTGCGATTTCGCTCTTCCATGGCTTTCTTTCGACCACCCTTTCTTTTGCTGCCTTTACCTCTATCCAACGGCCATGTATGGAAAACGTCCGTGTGGAGCGTTACGGGAAAGAACACCGTGGCTGCTTACAGTTGTGAATCGCTGTTTCTTAGAGGACATCGAGGGAATGGATTTAGAAAAACTTTCAAGCATTATTTACCACTCTGGGGTGAAACGATTTTGGCAAAATTGTATTATTTTTGCAATCGCTCATTTCGTTCTGATTTATGATAGAGGGGTCGTCGTTGCCTTGCTTCACGCTAATGAGAATTGAATGGAAGCTAGTTTTCGGTGTCAGGGTTATCAGTATGAATTAAGATTTCGACGTGATTTATAATACAATAAAGCAGTGTCATTGATATTGCAATGGCGACCGTGACGCGATTCATGGACCGGTCTGTCGTAATCCATGACGCGATACAGATCGTTGTGTGGCAGTCTATATTGTGGCACCATAGTGCACCATACGATGCGGATCGCAGGGCCGTAAACCATACCGCGGTCTAAATCATGATGCAGTAACCCTCGACGTAGCCCACGGACCAAATCCAAGGGTGAACGTACCTGAGGTCTGTAAGTAAGATTAAACGCCACTTTTCTCAATTTAATCACCGTTTGAATAAAGCATAGAGTACATTGTGCAATTTCGAACGAGCCTTTACGCGAAATTGATAAATACCGTTTTAGATATTCGCGAACGTTCGGTCGTGTTCGGTTGTAGTCGCAGTTGGGCGCTAGCCGAGGAAAGAAAATAAAATAAACAAAAATCAAAACAGAGCCTCGAGGAGAAATTCAAGTTACACTCGGCTTCGACGGGGCCAGGTGTACTGTGGAAGCGAAGTACAAACAGAGCGCGAAAGGAAAAACCAAACACAGTGCGTCTTTGGAATTCCAAGCGGATTTCTGTTTGTATTTAACAAAGGGCGAGCGTGACTATGGATTCGTGGAATCCTCCGATGAGTTTTCTTTCTCTATTTCGTTCCAGAAATAGTATTCATTAAGTGGTGATCTATGTTGCAGCTTTAACATCGTTGCCCTCCGTCGTTTTGTATGTTTCGCTCTCTCTTAGATTATTTCACAACCCTTTCAGTCCCATTGTGGCGGCACGCAGACAAAAGGGGAATGAAATTTCAGGTGTACAGCAATCTGGGTCGTGCAAATTTAAAACGAAGAGTTAAAAGAAACGGAAGGAATATACAGGCTTAGATCTTACACATTTTAAAGCGTTGGGCAAACGTAGACTTTGAGTGGTGAAAAATGTAGGCCAGGTAAATGTAACCTGTAGGATGAATACGCTCCACGGGGGAAATTAGAAATTTAATTCGTAGAATTGAAACACCTCATAAATTTGAGGCAAATAAATTTTGCAAGCTAATTATTCACCATTAGAGGAACATATAGTGTTGCGAATTTTCTACTTTATCAAAGATTTCATTAATTTTCCACTGTATTAGCATTATAATGAATGAACTGCAAGTGCAGCAATTAATCATCGACGATGAAGACAGGCGTCCAATAAACGAGTTACCGCGCTTCGACGATCTTTGATCATAGGCACCCGTTGCCCATTATTCCTTTCCCTGTTAAGTTTCTTCTGTGACGTGGTCGGCCCTATGACCCGTGCCGTTGAATTTCTATCGACTCTGCGGTGCGTATGCATGAATATGCGCACCTGGAGGCGTTTTTTCCCTCACTTTCGTGCGACCAGCGTTGAAAAATCGATAGCCAGTCGGTTTGTAGCCCTTGCAGCAACAGCAAACGAAGGTAAAGGTCCGATGTGACTTTTATGGAAATCATTTGATAATTAAATTAGAGGTGGCAACGTTTACTTCTAACTAGTTGTGAAAATGAAATTTAAGGGAAGCAAGATAAAGAAATATATAATGCAATTCTAGATGTAGATCTCTTAATTTAGCCGGAAGCTTGTTTTATTATATCACGGAATTAGAAGGAAAATCGTAGACACAATTTATAAAGTGAAGCGAAGAAGCACGATCGACGTAACATCCGCTTAATCCGGAAATAGATAGTTCACTATCGTCGATGTGTCACGCTCATACGGAATTAAGTTGTAAGCCACGCGGCTCTTATCCTCTTCGTGTGATTGATCTTCTTCTACGTCTATCCTCCATTTCTTACCCATCTTGATACTTACGCGAAACCCTGAAACGTGACGGAAGCAAACGTGGATAACGTTCCCGTCGTGTTTACCTAACGATCTTAAGTCGGCCGATGTTTGTCTCAAATTGATGTCCAAAAATGGAAGACCGCTACACGAGGAAGATAAATTGATCAGGAGTAACGGAGAGAAAACTTAAATTATTTGTATATTAAACAAATTACACTGCCGATCTTTTATCACCGTCAATTTTTTAGATTCTCGTAACGGCGATAAATAGACGATTGAAATACATTTCAAGCTGTAACAAACTATAACTGAATTCGCCACTAATTGCTTAATTTGACGCAAGAGAAGCAGCAAAAATCCCCTATAACCATCTCCGCCCAGTAATCCGTACTACCCACGCCATAAAAGGAATCGACTATATCTGTTCTTGATATTCCATTAGACGTATGGTAACGGAGAGTGGCGGCCATTAGCGCGTTAGAAAATCCGCTCACCCCCTCAGGATTTTCCGCGAAAGCGTACGAATAAACCATTAGGTAATCCGCCATCGAATCGACCGTCCACTTTCCACCGCCCTCCCGTTTTCCACGCTGCCTTTAAAAATATTTCTCGTGAGTCGCGAGAAATCGCGAGGAAAAGACCATCGTGGCATGCCACTT
Organism: Nomada ferruginata; assembly: GCA_963583965.1. Classification (NCBI taxonomy): domain Eukaryota; kingdom Metazoa; phylum Arthropoda; class Insecta; order Hymenoptera; family Apidae; genus Nomada; species Nomada ferruginata. Next base: position 2,225,778 of record OY757223.1, read on the forward strand.
CGCCGACGCAATATTAATCATCGCGAGAGCAGCTGCCGAACGCGTTCACAATTTCGCTATGCAACCTCATCAATATCGGTGTCTGAAATCATTAATCGTTGCGAAATATACTCGAAGCGCCCCCTCCACCCCCTCTGCTTGTTATTTATCGAGAAAACTCGGCCAGTGTACAGTCGACGATCGTTAACGTTTCGAATGCTTGGCGTGGACACGTTTTCCGTTTTAATTTATGCTCCCGTAGAATCGCGACAATGGCAAGCGACAATTATTCGATATTTCAAACAGATGGAGTGTACCGTGGGTGTTCGGATTTTATGGATGCACGTTTATGATCGTTTCCTTTGAGGACCGGATTCGGTTTTCCGCTGCGTTTTCTAATGTAAGAAGATCATCGGCAAATGTTTGACTTTGTCGGCAAAGAAGCTTCCAATCAGAATCGGGAATCGCGTTGTACGTAGAAAATGAAACTCAATCGATGACGTAGCTTTCAAACAATCGTCGATTCTCTTCCTTTTAACCACCCCGGTGACGACACCGGTGCCTCTCTAAATAAAAGCAACGCAGCATCCATCGTGTTTCGCCCGCCAGCATTTCCACCCCCGCGAGCTGTCAGTTTTATTAAACGCCATGTCGACTCGTCGTTCAACGTCGCAGACGTTCGAACATCACGGGGGGTGAGAAAGTACGCGCATGCAGAGTAGTTTTTGTTTCCCTATTTCGTTTTCCTCTTTCGATTCGCTCTGTTTTATTTTCGAACTCGTTTCACGCTGCTTCCACTGGCATTTTCGACCAGCTTTAATTAACGTCACGCGACGACGACGATGCGTTGTTGCGTAGCGAATTATTGTTTCTTTTTGCTATCCAATCGAAGGAAGAAATTATCGATAGAAATGACGAGCAGTTTAGAAAATGGTTTTCGTCGTTGCACAGGCGAATCGACGTGGCAGCAATGAATCGATTTTCAAACAATTCCTTCGTGAAATTCGTCGATAAAATTCTTCGTTCGAAGAACAATCGTGGAAGAAGTAATTGCAACAAGTTAGGAAACAACGCTGCTGGTCAATGCTATGTATAATGCAGAGTGAATTCTTTTCCCGAATGCCTTGCTCGTTTTTGTTTTTTTTTATCTCTTCGCAAACCCACCGGCTAATGGGTTAAAAACAGCGAACCTGAAGCATTGTCGAAACAAAACAGCAGGAAAGAGGGACAACGAGCTGAAGAAAAAACAAGCTATTGAGAACGGGGAAACGCGCAGATTTTTTTTGTCCAAGGAGAGCGCGAGTTTTGAATTTTAAACGAGTAGACGGTCACGAAGCGCAGGCGGTGAAACTGTAGCCAGCTTGATGTTTTTCTTTCTGTAATTGCGTGTATTCTTTCTCGTTTAAAGTTTGTTACGGCTCGTTACAGTCTACGGATTCGCTATTCAAGCCTGAATCGAGAGAATGGCCAGAGTTTCGTGCATACATCTAATAGTTCGTTTTAATTTTTACAGCGCAACAGAAATCTGTTGAGCAGTCATCAGAACTCAGGGAGACACTGAGAGATAGTGTAATATTTCTTTTCTACGGCACGAAATGTTCCGTGAAACGAGAGCTGAGCTGCACTGTGGAAAATTTAAAAATCTTCTCGCGATGTGTCGTCGTTTTACGATGTGCTTCGCGTTGAATTACCGAGACCCGTTTACCTCTAATAAGACTGACAGTCGTCGCGAGATGAAACACCAAAAGAGTATCGATCGTGCGAAGATTACAAATTTTTGCGACAGCGCGTGACGTACGTTGATTGTAGTTTATTTTCTTTCGGAAAATGATACGTGGCAGGTTTTCTGGGTTCAAATGTTATTAATTAATATTTACCGTCTCGCCCGCGACGACAGGAGAATATAATACATTCGGTAATATATACTCATTGGAAGAAATTATTCGAATATTCGTTCCGGAAAAGTCAGTGGCTGATAACAATACCGTGCATGATAAAACACGATGGTATTTAATTGCAACCAGTGGACTGGTGAAAAACTTTGTAACACGAATTGGAACGCACCGTTTATGTATTTTCATAACACCCCCGGCCGGCAAACTGGATGTTCGACAAATATTTATAAAATGCCTGAAACTCGATACTATACCTGCTATCCCGCGGGTGATAAAAAACAATTTGCTGCATGCAATTGGAAAAACTGTTTGCCTGCCTTGCGTTTTTTATTTTCCCCATTTCCTTCGGCCAAGTGATTCGACTGTATCCTTGACAAACACTTGTTGCATAGATAACCAGACATTATAGAATATAATTTATCAATCGAAAATAGTTTCTCAATGGACAGATTTTATTTTTACATCGACAGATATACTGTGACCAATTTCTTCGTAACATTTCTGTAATCAAATTAATAGACAGAAATTTGTACTCTACTTATATCTTTATAATTTTCAATAAATCATAGAATATCGTCCATCGCATAGTAATAATTATAATAATAATAATATTAATAAGCTCTTTCATTTTTCACAATGCGCAAATGAATTACCTGCATAAACACGGCACATAGATGGAATTATTCCAGCTTTCGCAAACTGCTGGCAAGCAAGGTGTCTCTTTCCAGCGTGTCGTTAATTAAAATGTGCAAACGCGAGAAGTTCTCGGTAAATACGGATCTTTGGCCGCCGGTACAATCTGCTTCACAAAATCCTTGTCACCTCGAACTCTCGGGCGGATTCCCTGATGTCTGAGAAACCTCAAGCGAACACAGAGAAACGCCGAGAAGCGTAGCCATTGTTCACAACAAAAGGCGTTTTATAACTAACTATTAATTGAACGATTAACCCATGGACCGTAGTTTCATTAGGAGAAACATTACGATTATCTCGTTGTGTTTTTTACATTCGATAAGACGACTCGTTCTTTTAACGAGCTCTTGAACGATCGTCGAAATTTTATGGACGTAAGTCGTCGATTTTTGTGTTTTTATTCTTGTTTATGCTCATTATAGCGCAGCAAAGCTTCGAGGAATCTTCAATTAGACAAATTCACCCTCGTATATCATTTCGACAAACCTACATTTGACAATTAAATTTAATTCGCGCAAGCCTCTTCTATCTGTTTATCATTTCATCCGTGGTCGATGCGCCAGCGAAGTTTAATTCGGTCCAGAGCTCGATCGCGTAGAATCGACAGGGAATCGGTTTCCAGTCGAATAATTCCCCAGCCAAGTTTCGCGGCGGAAGCTGTGCCGTCGCACGCGACAAGAAGCAGATCGATGTAAGCCGGGGATCTCTATTGTTGCGGAGGAGAACCCTGGCCCTGAAGTAAAAAGATCCACGCTTCGATACGTGCCATTTAATCTTTGTCCAAGTCACGAATGCAGTGGCAATACGGTCAACGACACGAAAATTTGATAAAGCTCGACCCTTTCGAACACGCCCAGCTGTCATATTTTGATGCGTCGTAATAGAATTTCTGTGAATAAATGGAGTGCTTCGACAGGTACGATATTTAATGGAAACTGGCTCAAAAATTTGATAATATATTACAGAGATCTTCTCTTATTTTATGAAATATTATTAGTATCGCATAGCATGAACGTTAATTTTCATTCGGTTAATTTGGTTCCTTTACTATTAACTGTATTGAAACAATTTGTGTTAGATATATAGACGTGGATGTGTACTGCCCAGGGTAAAATTACGAACTTAATAATTACAGGTGTTAAAATGGCTTCTAGCAGCCATCAATTGATTAAACTTTAATTAATATTCCTGTTAATATAATGCTGGCATTAATGCATGTAATTTATAACAAACATAGAATGGAGCAATTATATATTTCACAATGTCCATGGCGGTAATTCTCTGAGTATCGAGTCCCCAGGCATGAAATAGATCGTTAGCAATGTCGAACGAGAACATCTGTGGCGTCAAAGGTTGGAATCAATTCGCCGTTGCAAATTCGAGCCACGACGCTGCAAACTTGACCCTCGTCTTGGCCTATGCTCTATGCAAATTATTTGCAATGCAATTTCGTCCTGGCACATAGTTCGGCATAGTGAGTAGTGACCGTTGGCCGTTGAATTGATCGAATAGCGTTCCGCGACGAAACACGGGTTTTGCAATAAATTTCAATGGCATAAAAAAGAATTAAAATTAAAAAAAGGAAACAGATTCGTGAGAAGCAAAAGCTTCGTAGCCTAGAGTAAAAAAGAAAAAGAAGAGATATACGTTTTCTAGCACATCTTTGTTATTGACCCGACACAAAGGAAGAGGGAGGCTGAGAAATCAAAGCCTTCACCTCTTGCTTCCCAATCGGGTTAATGAGATCCTTCTTGCGTGCACTGTTGTGGCGACTCGGTCGGAAATTCCAACGATACCCCTCGCCCTGCCTGGCCACAGTTTCCGTCAAATAATAGATGAATATGAAAGGAACAAGCTCCAAGGCTTCCACGATTCAGGTAACGATAGAATCGGTTCACCGTCTTGAATCGAGAACTCTTTACTTTAGTTACTTTATTTTCCACACGCGATCCTCGAGAATCCTCGTTCCAGTTAGGATCGCGAATATAATATTACTTTTTCTAAGAACGAGGGATTTCCTTCTCCGTTGCATCCTCGTGCTTCTGTCTTCTTCGTTTTTCTATCCTTAATTGATGCAGCAGAAACTGAATGGTATAAATTGGTACGCTTGAAGAAATCTCGAGTCCCTTTGAGTTTCCCTCGCATATACATTTGGTGAAAAGTTTCATAGCATTATCATAGTGTAGAATTTTTCATGAGAACAAGCGTCGTGTACAGCTGGTATTTCTTGTCTATGTATCAGCTCAAACGCAGGTTATTTGAATTTACATGAAGCTTCCCATCACCCTTTCGAGTATTCAGCGAACGTTACGGGTGTATCGATAGGGAAACATGCTTTTCGATCGGGCCAACTCGTTTCTGATTTACTTTTATTTCAGTGAACGTATTGCGCACACCGTCCCCAGTTTCATTTCTGTGATTTTATATTTGGGAGCATGCAGAATGAATGTTTCGTTACGAAAATTGTAGACAATTTCATTTTAATATTCGTCATAATAATCGTGATTTAATTTCGGTTTAAAAAATGTTTCTCATCGACGTCAAAGTTAATTAGAAGCGATACGAAATTGTTGTTCTCAATCCAGGACGCCGGAACGAATTTTTAAATGCGGGCATCGCGAAACCGTGACAGAAAAGCTTTAAAAAATTCGAGCTATTCCCGGACGCAATTAAAGTGCAAAAATGTGTCAGTCGTCCCCTTTTGTTTCATTCGATTCTCGTTTTGCTGCTCTTACTGTAGACACGTTAATTGGAACACGCGACGTTTCTGCTTGTCCAACAGACAGATCGAAGCGTTCTGAAGCTCATCGTAGTCGACTTTTAATTGCCCCTTTAACGCAGATAAATCATATTACGGACCTACGCAGCGAAGAGAAATTTCGTAATGTTTTAAGGGAGTAGCATAGGCTGTAATTACTGTAATTAGCCCGCAATTAGGCTCTAGTCAACGTGAAAGACAACAGTAGTACGCAAGACTATGGAACGATTAGTATCTATCCTTCAATGACGTCATTCATCAGAGGGAACAATAGGTGGAGGGGTCAGGTGTCGAAGCAGCCCCATAAATCCGTGAAGGCCAATGTATCTGATAAACGGGGTCGGTCAATATCTCCTGTTACAATCTCAGTATATTTCTGGTATCTTGAAAGTTTCGAAGATGAAGAAAATTTTGCAACAACGTACTTCTTATCTTGTTCTTTAAAGAGACGTCACAATTAATCCAATGCAATATAAATTAAATTCCCCTTTCGAAAGGTACTCTTTCCCACAGAATCGACTTTCTATCAACCGTTACGCGCGCATCGATCATTAATTATAAACTCGTGGCCGTAGCTCACATCCCTCGAACGAGCAATCATCCCGCAAAGAAAAGGGTGCTCGTTGCAGGGAGAGATCGTGGGAAGAAAAACTACGTTTCGCAGGGGCTTCGTTGCGAAGCGTTTACTGGACGGTTCTTAGGCTCGTAATTCGCGAATTCCAATTAGCAGCCATGCAGCTTAACACTAAACCAGAGTGCATTAAGGGAAAATGTGTGCTGGCTAGCTTGTGATGGCTACTGGCCTACGTTTTCCGCGCACTCATTCGCCGGGATTACCCGGGTAGTTTCGAACTTCCTTCACGGTGAACGCCGCCGTAAAAAGACATTTTTACTGGCCGTTGTTCTGCCAGTTTATCGATGCTCTAAAAGAACAGGGATTCAGCTCTTGCAACAGGTTCGTAGGAATCGTGTCGAACACGTCGTAAACCGTAAGTGTTACTCGATACATTATAAACTTCATCGTGGAGGGAAGAAAGTGTACAGAGAGTGGAAATTTTTTATTAATCGAACAACATTGTTCGAAGGCAGATATTTCGAGAAAACGCACCGTCACTTTTGCGCTACGTACACGATGCAACGAAAATTTTAAAGAAACTGAGCTGAATGCTGTTAAAGTAGACACTTTAACCTTTGAATCGAACCTAGGCTGACTCTTGTACCATTTTTTTTCACGAAGTTAAAGCAATTGGAAGATATACAATTTTTAGGGTGAAAATTTAGCGATCCTTCAATTTTCTGAAGGAGTGTATAATATAGATAAAAAACATGATTTCCTAATCTACTTTATTGTACTGTTATATACAGTGGCTTCGGTATGAGTAATTACTATTACGTTTGCAATATCTCCTTTTAATCTAATCTCCGTCGCAATGCAGGCAATCTTGCTGAAATGTTACTGATGATCACGGCGATTGTTTGGAACAATACCAAACGTGTATCTAATCTCAATTACGAAATGGACGTCCAAACACTTCGCGGACACTTAATCAGAATAATTCCATAGCTTGCTCTAGTGCGCTGTCGTTGCAAAGTACGCGACGTGGTCACTCGTAATTTCATATAATAAAATCAGGTCGCCACGCAACCAGGATTGAGTGATAGGAATTTTTAACACCTTAACGTTCCTCCAATTGTAACTTTCAATTAATTGCAATGGCCATTCACGAAGGCGGGATTGCGTGGAAGAAGACAAGCCTTACCAAAATAACTTACGCCGTGAAAGGTTTGCGCATATATTTGGTCGTTGGTCTACATTACAAGACTTCCTCGAAGGAAATACCGGAAGCGTTGAGAAACTCGCACAGGTGCGGCCAGGCACGTCGCTTTCCCGTCTAACCCTGCCACCGTCGCGTTGGAGTAATTGCGCGTGAGTCTCTTAATTAATGGCCAGCCGGAAGAAGCAAGCGAAAGCCTGGATCCGACTTGCCAGCGCGTCTTCATAATTTCACCCGCTCCCTTGGAATCGTGCAGGCAATCAAGGCTCGCGTGCTACTAATTAGTGCGGTTGAAAACCCAACGAAACCATGATAGCTCTTTATTCTACAGTTTCAAGGTTCCTTTATTTGAGGAACGAACGAATTCTTTGAAAGAATCTCCGCCGAGGGAAAGTTTGTCGATTCTAAAACGTCTGTAGACTTCAAGACAAAAAAACAGACAAAAGGAAAAGAAGTACGTGACTGGTCTTCCTTTTTGTTTCTACCCGGGAAATTCTGTGAATTGTTTCTCGAACTGGATCGAGGGCCTACATATCTTTCCCTTGCCTGTCGGATCACTTGTGTAAACGACGAGCACAGATCAGAGGAAGGGTACGAGCGTAAGAAGTTTGTAGGATCGTTATGTATGCCGTGACTCGAGCGACGATCGAATTCCGCTCGATCTTCCACGGCCCGATCCCGATTGTTAGGCGCTGAATGGAGAAAAATTGAACGGAATTCTGCTGGCCGACGCGGCGGCGTAGAAACGCCGGCAGGAAGCCGGTGAAAAAAAGGATCCATTGTCGCGTGGGCACGTGTAATTCATAGTGTGGCTTCCCGCACTCGGCCCACCCCTCATAAATAGCGTTTTTATTCCCGCGTTATTTCCACCGGATTCGACTCAGCCCACCCCGTTGCGTTTCACCTGATTTACTCGCGTCGCGTCCTATCGAATCGTGCGTGTACCTGCGGATGAAGCCGCGACTTCTTTGTTAAAACACGCGGGCGACCGTCTGTTGTTCCCGGCGTAAAGAATATATTTCCACGGAAAGAGACAAAAATTGAATCGGACACTTGGGAATAGGAGAGTGTGCTACAATAAATCACTGTGTTCGTGATATAATTTTTCTGTCGCAACATCATATCGAGGAGAATACCCAGATTTGACTGAGTCTTCGAATATTGAATTTCGCGGAAGATACGCGGACAATAATCCATCGTGCGAATACCTACACAATGAATCAGAAACCGCGTCGTTCATCCAACGCGCTAATCAAACGCATATCACGGTTAAATTCCCCGTAAGCGGGCAACTTCGAAAAGCTTCTCGGTGCGCTCTGATGCAAATTCAATTCGGCCACGCTTCAGCGGTGAATCGATGAAAGGACCGATTGCGTTTCGATTATCGGCTCTCATCCACCACTTAGGGTCGTTCCATTGATCGACGCTAAAATGATTTTCGACCGTACCCCGATGTACGCCCACGATTATCGATTTAGCGAAGTTTGCCCCTTGCATAAGTCTGCCTCATTAAGTTGCTCGACTTTTCTGACCCGCCTCGGACGGTTGTTTCGGGAGTCAGGTGTTCCGGGTGACGCCATGGATTTTTTGGCAGGTAATAATTTCGAGGCGAACCTGCTCATTAAGAAGAACAGACTTGTAAATTTTTGGCTACGCTAAATAGCCTTTTACTCGATACCTTTTTGCAAGCTTGATATGATAATATGATTGAGCAATGTAATGCGTGTGCACAGTAATATAATTATTGCTGTATTAAATATATCCATTATTACAAATTATACACTCGTAATAACGCGTTAATATCCATTTAATAATGGACACCTCATGATCCGCGGGTAATTATAATCAGCGTTAATGGGCAATATAATTTGCATAGAATTAAGAAAATAATTTAGACGAGTGAAACATAGGGATTTGCGACCGCGTTTTATCCTTGAAGCTTTCGTAATAGCTTTCACCTACCGCGGTTACATTCCTGTTATTCTGCTTTCGTTTATTCGCGAGCACAATTCTGACGAACTTCAGCATTAATTCGGCGCATTCCTCTGCGCGTAAAAGGGTGCGTTGTTTATTTAAATTTTATTCGTGCCCAAGCGTGTTTAAAGCCGGCCCGCTCGGGGCACCCGTAAAACTTCATTTTCGCCACTTTCAAAATTCATCCCCTTCGCCGTCCACGTGGAAACAGAATTTTCACGCCAATAGCAGCTGTTTTTATTTCTGCCACGACTATTGAAAGTAAGAGCTTTAATAAAATAAGACGTTGCAGCAGCCCCTTGGATGCGTCGCGTTTTTCCATTCAACTTTCTGCGAATGCTGGAAAGTCAACGCTCACTTTGCATTTCGCCAGAGAAAATATATAATGCAGTGAAACGATTCAAAGTTTAAGATCATACCGAGAGGAGCAACGTTCCGCATTTGTTAGAAATTCCATGTTATTAAATTTAATAAGGTTGACTAATAAACTCTGGATGACTCCCTGTACACTCACAACTATAATAAACTCTTACAAACTAGTATACACCGCAGCACTTTAAACTACGAATCCTCTTCAACTCGGAGGACTATAACTTCAACTCTCTACGCTCGCAAGGGCCCGACACTTGCTCTCATTTGTCACCCTCCATGGTCGATCTCCCATCAGAATTTCTGCCGCATCAAGTTATCTCGTTGCATTAAGAAAGAAAAGAAGAAAACGTTTCACAGGCTTCAATGTTCTGTTTTATTTACTGCCCGAAATAATTATAATTAACGAAATAAAAGACTATCTATCTGGTGAAAAAATTTCTGGCAGATGTTAAACTCTTTTTGAGTATTTCAATTCGAATTATAATCATTAATGTTTCACACTTAACACGATATTAAGTGGCTGTTTGAAAATGGTCACGAAACGGCATCGGTGGTTTATTTCCTTGCATACAGGGCAAAATGAAATTGCACAGCCAGAGCAATTCCAAAGTCCACGGCTGTTAAACTCGCGAAATAAAACTAATCGTGGGTGTTCCTGCTGTCACGGGGTGCTCGTGTCGCGTAATTGAAGTGTTTATTCGAAGGTGAACCGCGGCGAGAAATTTATTAGCAAATAGAAAGCTTCAACCAGCAATATGTTTTCTCCGTAGAGGAGTACGAGGGTAGGTGTCTTGTTTTCCACGTGGAACAAGTGGCAGAGATTTTTTTATCGCTTCGTTTGAGTGCGAATTTTTGCTCCGCGCGGCAATTTGCGTAAATATAAAAGCAATTAAATTTATTCCGTGCTCGCATATTGGGTGTCCGAGAAATTACACGTTTCTACATTTCCGTGAACGGAAAAAAATTACTCTGCAATCGAGACGCAGCAGAAACCAGCGCCAATTAAATTAAACGAATGATTCTTAACGCCATTCCATTTATCGATGGTCAGAACTTTTTTCTTCGAACTTTCGTAACATCCCCCAGGAAGCAAGGAAACAGTCTTAGGGATGTTTTCAGAACACTGCATTGCCTCGAGGTTTCGGATTATACCCAGCAGCCATCATGTACAACTCAGTCGAGGGGGCTACTTTTAATTTCCATAAAACTGTCTCCCATTCCCTGTGAAATTCCTCTGAAGGAACGGAAGGAAATTCAAATTTCCCCCGTTATCTAGACGCAATTATAGCAATATTAATGTGCCTCGTCTGCCTAGGATTGTGCTGTCTTAATTCTAAGGAAGCTTAAAAATAGCTGGCATTAAAGGCAAGATCTGAGATAAAAGTTCAATGTTCTGAAGTTCAATCTATTTCTGAATCGTGAAAGTGAATACTTATTTCTCCTTTTCATTATGCTACCGGTATCGATTAATAAGTTGCTCCAGTGATTTTTAATGAAAACAAACAGAGCTTTCACTAAAAGCACAGTAAGCGATAAATTCCTCCTTGTCAGAGGAGATTACAGTAGACTCTTTAAAAGACCCGCACGTTCACCCTTTTATCCGCGAGGGGCGAGGGTAATCTTTTAATGTAGCCTTGGAAAACTTTTTGCCCCTAACTTCCAACCCCCTGTTCCTCTACCCTTCGTGAAATCTTTTCTCTGCACAAGCAACGGCCATGAAACAACCCAGCAGATTCACACTTTTTTTTTTACACTTTCCTTGCAATCCCCTTTATGTCTGGAAGCGCGACGAACAGGGTGTATCAGTTTTTAATTAATATCGCGTGAGATTCTTCCTTTTTTCCTCGGGGGGTTGGAGTCCATCGAACGATGGAATCGAGCCGCTGCCCTGGCATCGTGGATTTCGCTTGAAGTATTTTAAAAGGGATTACGAGAACTCGATGGTAGGGTACGTTGGGGAATTTAGATGGAATCCAGAGAATTAGTCGACGAATTGGCTCGCGCGTAAACAACCGGCTCTTAGGGATCGGGATTCCCGCAGTGAAAAGTTTAACATAAATAATGCGACTGTCAGAGTGCTTTGTACATAGATTCCTCAAATAATATATTGCAATATTATTTTATAAAAGCCACGGTTGCGGTGCAGCTGCTTCCTTTTGTCATTTACTAATTTATTTCACGCTACAATACACTCGACGACAAAATTGCAGAATTATTTTTCAACCGAGAAATTACCCATCTTTGAATCTCTGTAACTTCGTGAAAAAAAATCGTACGACAATCCACCTGGCTTCGTTTTAAAGGGAAAGATCTCTAGTTTAAGAGCTATGAGCTCATTTTCCTTTGCGATTTTTTTGCATCACGCGGGGAGCGAAAAAGTGAAGGTAGTTTTCTTCATTTGCAGATGAACTTCATTGCAGTTTTCTGCAATACAATTTCTCCAACAACTATATTCAATTTCGCACTGCTATTTATCCAACAAAAATATTCTTCAACTTTCACGCTGTTCGTGGGTTGGCTTTTTCGGTTTCCAGGCGAAAAATCGAGTCGGTTACGGTTCAGCTGCGGACCCGGAAATGCTCTTTGGGTATCGACAAAATCGTTAGTCCCGGCGTGATCCGATTTACGACGAGCAACAAATCTCCGCCGCCGCGGCTGTGCGGACATTCCCCGGGATTTCTCGTTGATCTAGACCCGTGCTCGTTTCACGTTATTGCCGGTCGCTACTCGGTAACGAGGAAACGTCGCTACGTCAACCGGACGGACGCGTCCGCGTTTTACAGAGAACACGTGCCCCGTAATCCTTCTTTCGATCCACCACCCTCCGGCAGTGCTTCCAATGAATTAGAGTTGCTACGGTGCAGTAACTTCCGCTGAAACTTTCGGGTTCGGGGTTCAAAACAGAGAGACTGATTGTTTATAGAAAATGATCAAATTGGCAAGAATATGGAATAATTGTAAAATAACGTAGCATTAAGTGGCCAGAATTTTTATGGACAAAATATTTAACGAAACTTTTACGATAAACATACATTTCTCTTTCTAAGGGTGTTCAAAAAGCCAGCGTCCATTCTATTTGGGTTTTTCTCCAAAGCTTCAGATAGTTCCAGCTTCGCTGTTAATGCCTAGCTTTTCCGTCGAAACTATTCCCTTTACCAATGGCTTGCAACAATTGTTTTCGAACTGAACGATCGACCGCACGAATTTAGTCGTCCACTTGTACAGGTTTGCCGATGTAATTGTGAAACAAGAACGCTCTGATCGTGGTACCGAATGACGAAGGTCGTTTTAACAGGGAAATCCAGGCCGGTGCATGCTTTTAATCGAGGATTTCATGAGACCCTCTCGTTAATCGAAGGTTTGCCCTCCTATTGTTTCGGATTGGAGGTTTTCCCGTCGTTAAAGTTTCGTCGAGGGTTGCGTTCACCCAATACCACTTTCCAGTTTAAATTCTTGGTCGTATCTTCCCTCTCGGATCTTCGGATCCCCAAGCGAGGGGTGGCTCCTGAAAGAAACTGAAAGGCAAGACACATTTTCTACACGACCTGCCATTTGATTTTGTACCGTTTCTCTTTTTTTTATTCCTTTCCTTACGATGTGCTTCCGCACACTTCGTTGGATCTTGATTTTAGTGCTTCTTTAAATAAAAGAAGGTATTCCAGGATGTAAAGAAAGAAAACGAGCCGGGGAACTGAAGTGTAAAGCACCAATTTAATTCAGCTCAGCCCCCCGCCCCTCGTGATCTTGATTTCGAGCATCCCCTTTGTCAGGGCTCGCCGGACCGTGATCTCCCGCATTAAAATTTTCCTCGATAATTCTCTCAAACGAAACAGCGATCCTACTGACTACACGTGCAGAAGATTAATTTGAAACGACAAAGGGGAATCATTTGTTTAAAGAACTAGGAGGACGAGCCCCTTTCGTATTCACTTTCTCGCTTACTCGCTCGCCCCCATTGAATTTTCCAATCCTGTGCTTCCAGCATTCGTCGTCGCAATAATTCGATAGCGGCAGCTTGTGAACAGCGCGGTACACGAGTCTTGGAAAACTTTTCGTCTAGAGAGACAATGCTCGAAAGGAGCAGCGGAAGTGGCGGGTTCAGAGTCGAGAAGCAGGTGCGCAAGAACGTGGGAGGACAAAAAGGGAGGCGGTGGAAAGCGAGGAAAGACAATGAACACGAGATGTCGTGCCAGTGGGAGACAAAGGGATCGAAAGGAAGCAGGGACAATAGTATAAAAACGATAGCGCCGTATCGTTCGTTTTCTGCGGCGCGGTTACTTTTGTGCGACGATGAAAACTGTGCCGCGAACTTACCAGGCTAAGTTGAATCATTAAACTTCTCAAACACGGTGCTGGAACTTTGGCGTAATTGCCTGGAATTCTTAATTGCCACGTCTGAGGAAAGATTGCCCCTTCTGTTGCGTTGGTCGACGCCACGTGGCCCCTCCTTTTTCCCTAAATAAAAAAATACGGTCAGCGTTCCCTCGCCAAGTTTTACGAATGTCGGCCTGCAAAAAGCTCGGTGTCGTTCACGGTGAAACCCACTCAAGCGGCACCTGTTCGGTGCCAAAAATGGCCCCTTAAAACGCCTCAAAGGACACATTTCAGAAGGCCAGCATCCAAGGAGCATTAGCTGACAGATAGCCACCTGGCAATAGGGTAACGTTAACGGAGATGTATCCTCGAGAAAAGGGCGCAAAGAAGGTTTCAAAGTTTCACCAACGAGACGCTCCTGGCGGCGTATTTTCTCCAGGTCGGACGCACTCGAGGAATCGTAGAAACGCGTCGCAGTCGTAAGGTGGTCCCTTGTATCTCAACGTTAAGTCGGGATCAGTGTTTAGTGCTTTTAAATCAGTCGACTTCCTCTCGTCTTGCTTTCTTTGCCGACTTCCCGCTCTCTCGCCGCGTAGTCCTCACTCGTTATTCGCCTTTATTATTCTTTATTTCCGGCTGGACCCTTTCAAACGACCGCTCCGTATTTTCTACGATTTTTCTTTGTTCTGTGACGCGAGCATTCTTTTGGATCAGAACGACCCTCTCTGCCTCGTACGCCTGGCAGAGGTAATCTAAGTTTATGGTATTACACCGTTGGTATAGAATAGTGTTGATTTTATACTCTTGGTAAATTACTTGGATACCAAAAATGAACAAATTCTCTCAGTTTTAATTATCTTCGAATATCCAATCTATTCGATTCGGAGATTAATTTAAAAAATAGTGAATACTTTTTAACCTGTTGCATTAACTTTTTATTTTACCCTTCTCTATCAGTATTTCATTATACTTAATTATATTTCGATTAACAGAATGCAGAACACGTTATTCTGCATTTCCCTTTAATACAACTACAACCTAGCGAACCGGTTGTTCTTACCAGAATTAAAAGCTGTTCTAAAGATTGGAAGAATTTTAAAGGGAACAATTGCAAGACCAGGAACAAGCGTCTTAAAATTCGATGATGCACCCCCGTTCTAATCTCACGCGTTTCACGCTTCAAAACAGAGTGCCATTCGCTGTTTCAGCCGGCGCGTTCTTCCGCGAGAGTTTTCATTTTCGCGACGTGGAACTCAACCCCTTTGCTCGCCTTTATTATTCTTTATTCACGTCGACGCGTTTCCATACAGCACGATCCTTTCAGGCCATTCTTCGTCCGCTTGGCTTTTTACGTCCACTTTCTGCCTCCATTTCCTTGTCTCTCAGCCTCTTTCGACAGAAGTTGTCTCCTCCAGGCCGATACGAACAAACGAATCTTTGTTTCATGCAGCTACGCCGAGCGCGGGCAAACGGGACGCGACGAGCTTCGCGAGGGAAACGCTCCAGCGGCGTTCCTTGCCGAGAATGAAACAATAAAAGAGAACGAGGAACGTCTCTGATGCGATTTCCTTGCCGGAAACGTGGAAATAGTCGCGCAATCAGACTCGCATAGCGATTGTCGCGATTCGATTATTCCATGAGGCGACGAACGCGATTTTTCCACTTTAATGAAGTATTGAAGGAGTAAAAAATGTCAGAAGTGAATTATTATTTGGCCAGTTTCTGTTATACATTATTCCGTTCTTCCCCGAAGAAAGTTAATATTTGCTGAGGTTTAAAAAATTTCTTCTGTGTTTGATAAAAAAAAAATGCTTCGTGTTTGTCACCTTCCAGGGTTTCTATAAGAAAAATCGGAGGTTACAAATAATTGTTTCAGAGGACAAATTGAAAACTACCCTTACAATAGTCCATAAACAGAGACCAGAAGCTTGGCTGCCGTAGCACAGTGCTCTTTTCATAACGAATACAGGGCTCATGCTCGCGGCGATACACGCTTCGAATTCAAAGCGTTTTCAACGCGCAGTCGATCCTCAAATCGCGTAAAAAGGATGCAAGAGCGTGATACGAAAGCTCGAAACAATTATTCCACCCGGCACAATAAACAATTGCTCTGCGTAATCGAAGCGATGATACACGCTGGGCCTTCCTGAAGCGACTCGATTGTTCGGCTCGCGTGTGTATCTCAGAGTAAAAATGATACGGTTGGAAAAAAAAGAAGAATTGCTGGTAGCATGAAAGGAAGCTTCGTGGATGTGCTGCGTTCGTTTTTATTTTGTTCTTTTTTGAGTTTTTTTAGGGAGCATTGCGACTGTGTCTAGCCTCTAAACAATTAGTAGTAATCTGAGCAGAAAACCACCCTTGCTCGCTACGGCCCGGCCATTTCTGGCGATTACGTGAAACATTGTTGTCGTTCACCTTTTTCTATGATCTTTTCAAATTGTTTGCCAGCCTTGTATCTCCGTTTTGTTTCCATAGTTGATTAGACTGAATTCTTCTTTGCAATAGTTTTTGTCGACATAAAAAGGATCTGCGATAAAGTTCAATTTCTGGGACGTAAAGGTTTTCTCACTTTACAGCAATTAAAGCAGGGATAATTCCTTTCAAGGAAGATTTAGCGACCGTTCAATTTTGTTGTCGAGTGTATTATCGAGCAGCTTGAAATTTCGAATTAATGGGACCCACAGCCACAGTCTAGATGACTCGATTATAAACTCGCAAGTGTCCCACGGATTATCAGCGTAATGCGAACTGGTCCGACTGACAATACGCTTATGGAAAGCCGCAGATTCTCGCCTCTCCGGGCTGATACTGCCTCGAAGACTGGAAATTGCAGCATGCGCTCGTCGAACTCCGATCAAGATGTACAGCCACTGAATTCAGCTGTAGTTTCGTTGATAAAACGATTTTATAGAAACAGAGTTGAAGTAAGGAGGTTAGTAAAATAATGAATGGCAATCATAGTCATTTTGGATATATAAATATTAATAATTTAACACCTCCCAATATTCTACAATTAATCAGAAACGTTGAAAAGAATAAACTTTTTCTAAAAATGATTACAAGCTTGATTAATTCAATAATATTCATTGACCATCGTTATGAAACCCATCGTGCAATTATTTTAATCACGCTCTGCCCGCGTGGGCATACCCGTGGTCGAACAATGTTCGTTAACGAGCGTTTCATAGTTTCAGCCACGTATTAGGCACACGTTAATCAGATATCTAAGTCCGGGCAGTCGCAATTAGGGAAATCCTGGCGTAGTAGTCGTAGGAGTACAGTTTGCACAAACTCTGTGTATTCATCATCATCGCAAGGGCAATCGAACATGCATTGAGAAATCGATCAGTCTTCGTTCACGAATGGAACTTACTTCGGATGCATCGACGTTGCGGATGCACCACGATCATTCTCCTAAACCTGCCGAGGTATATCTGACACCTTTGAATCAGTTTAATTCGGAGCTACACTTTCACGGGCGACTTAATTTATGAATACCCTTTCCAAGAGCTTCGGTTTGGAAATGTGAATAATCTCGGCTTGTACGGTGCATTAAATTTCCAAGAACCACAGTCTGAGTCCTCCTTACCAACCAGTTAGAGTGTCCCGAGGGTAAAAGGCGAACTATATACTCATTGCTGAGTTATGTGCTCTAAGGGGCCACGGAAATTCGGAAGCAGGTAGCAAGATCCATCGTGAATGTTGTACGTAGACGACAATTTTGTCAATTCGTCGGAGAATGTTTCATTATTAAGACACATCGATATTAGTCGATCACCTAAATTCTCCGTTTGAAGAAAAAAATAAAAATAAAATGTCGGCTTCAAAGTTAACACATATGTATGTACTTCACTGAAACACGTCCACTCAAAAAGGCTTAAGCAAATCCTCGATAAAGATCACGAACAATCGTGGAACGGACTTTCTCCAAGGGGTGAATCAGGGACAGAAGAAAGGGGCTCGATAACTAATTCAGCAATCAATTTACACAAGTTTCCGGGCACGGATTTGCATTCGTTGGTGGTTCGCTGATTTCATTTCGCGCCGCGGCTGTTTTGATTGCGAGCGCCGATTTTTATTCGCGGCCACGGTGCGGCTTGTCTTCTGGTTGCCTCTATTTATTTGCGGCCCACGATTGTCAACGCCTGGACCGACCGAGTTGCCTTATTTGCGATTCCATGGAGGAAACTTTCTCCCTTTCCATTTGTCGACGTGTCTCGGCTAGTGTTCCTTCGCGAGAATTCTTTCTCGAGGATCTCTCAAATTTCTCTGGATATTTCGATTCTCGAGAAACTTACGTTTAAGACAATTATTTTCATCTTCCATCTTGCCCAAAAGCAATGACCGTCAAATTATTTTCAAACACCACTCACCCCCCTGGAAGAATGCGTGTCGTTAAACCGTGAGACACGTCGCCACGTAGTCGTAATAACACATTTATGTTGTTTAAGGGTAAGACTAGTGGTGATAGAACACCACTACTTTGCGTGCACGCGAACACACACCCCTCGCCATAGAACCCATGAAACCAGCCACCCCTGCATGTACCACTGCATATACTCTCGTCATAAAACGGTCCGTTGCACCCACTGAACTTCTCCCTTCCTATCTGTGCTGGCACGATATTATTTCAGGGTAAATTCCATTACCCAGTCACCGTGTGTTCGATCGTTACGAAATTTCGAGGCAGGTTCCCGCGGAATCGCAAAGGAAAAGTGGAGACGTAACACGCCCCATATTTAGCCAGTAATTACTTTCAACTCAATTAACGCGGCAACGTTGACGTTACAACGAAGCCGAGCCACGGCTAACGCAATATTCCACGGCGCGTACCCGATGGAATTTCTCTCGTCAAATCGACGGACCACACCTTCGACGGTGTAACTTGTTGTTGGGCAAACGTTCGACCAGTCTTTCGTGTCTAAAAATAATCGTCCGTATTTCTTTTTTTATTTTAATGAATTTACTTTTCGCCCAGCGGTCGTTCCGTTTATTCTACCCTCTGTCATTGTAGAATTATCCAATGCCAGAGGGATGGTAAAACAAATTCTGTCGGGTTAATCGATCATTCTTTAATTTGGTACCGACGATGCTTACGCGTTTCCTCTCATCGGTTAAGCTCGAGACAAGAGCTATCGACTAGCGTCGAGCCCGCTGATTGCCGCGTTTTAATTATTCCCTCCTACCTTTTATTCCCGGCCATTTATCAGCCCCCCCACGATCGATCAAATCGGGGGCTGTTTTCGTTTCCCAAGAATCACCCCTTAGTGCGGCTCATTATTGTACGCATTCGAACGAGATTAAATCGTATTACGCATCTATTGAACGTTCGTAATTTTAAATTGGTCGAAAGTGTATTTAAACAATATCTTTAATTTATCTGCATCGTGCAGTTTAATATTATTCTGTACAATCAAGCCTTTTAACTTTTGCGACCATTTGTTCTTTATATAAACAGCTATTATCTTGTCTCAAAAAGGAAATTGGAGAACCCCTTCGAATATTATGTATGGTCCCTCTTTTCTAGCAACAGAAGTACAATCAGCCCAGATAGCTTCTTTGACGATCTTTTCACTCTGTGGTACATCGACAAAGTAACAGTTTCGCTTGCCTGGCCAACAGTGAGATAATGGCATCTGTTTGAAGTCACACTCGACCATCTTTCCGCCATAATTCTATTTTATCGCGGCGAAAGGACAAGGCAGGAAGAGAACAGTCCTGGTCGGTTAACAGGAGACTTCCAGCCAGGCTCTGTAAGCAAAGAATCGACACAGAGCTCGACGATACTCGATCTCTTATCGCTGCCTTTGCTATCGAGGGGACAGCAGCGAGAAGAACACTGTGGCGGTTTCCTTTGGATCGGTTTGCTTTCCACTTCCGATACCTCTCAATCGATTGAACGCGTCCTTTCTTTCCGGAATTTAAAATTCTTAAAAAGTATGGTCGACTGTATTTCGGATCGAGATTATGTTTCAGGGAAACAAAAGTGGAATGAAAATGTAAGTGAATTATTTCACTGAGTATTCACACGACGAAGTATTGCCGGCGGAAGTTGGGCGCTTTGTTAATATACAACAGCACCATCAATTGTGGTCGTCCACATCGATTTCGACTAGTTGACTTCGGAATAATCGGCCCGGAGCTGTTCCAGGACCGAGTGAAACTTGAGATCGATTCCGTGAAATCGATTACCACGTTAATTACTACCCTTGTACTCTGTACAGATCATCCACGATATATATGTCGTGTTTTAAATAATTATACATGCATTTTCCACTGAACATTTCAACTTCTGTTCTCCAATTAAACCGCGGAAATTAGAAACCGACAAATAATTCATTTAATCACCTGTTTCGAATCGTATTTGATGACAATAATTGACGAAGCTGCAATTTCTTCTGCCTTCTCTTTAAATAATAACGGAAGGCTATATATTTTTTTTTCTCTTCAAGACAACACGAGCAAGTCGTTCATTTTATGACGCTTTAAAACGACAGAGCACACGAACAGCATTTTTCCTTCACGCCAGCCCCGTACGTGACGCTTTTAGTTAAGACCTTGACGAGGTTAAGGTCCCCATAAAACCAGCATGCCAGGGTGGTAGTTTTTCTAAGTTCGAGGAGAGGAAGTCGTGTGCTTGAGTGAGCCTTTTTCCCTCAGCGTCGTCGTTTCTTACCAAATTTCGTTCACCCCTTCTCTGCACGGTTTCTTTCTTTAACACGCGGAAGAAACACCGAGAAAGTCTTTCAGACCAGGCGGCTTGAAGTAAAGGAGGCTGGCATTGCTCGGTGATTTACCGAAATTGCTTCGAGTTTCAAAGTGAATTACATCCGAAGCACGGAGTTTTCAAACAGTTCCGCCCGCGTTTTCTTGCACGACTGTGTCCCTAAAAATCATGCCCCTAAGTACGAATTCTATTTTGACCTTATTCAACGAAATTGTTTAATAGTCGATGCTATCCACAGCAATGAATTGCAGGAATAAAAATTATAACAGACGTGCAATAATTCTTCCAACCCTTGAGAAGGTAGTTTCTTTTTTTCTACAATTTTGTGGAAGAAATTCTACGAGTATACTCAAGCAGAATATTTTTCTCTCAGAAAAATATGTAACTCCATTTGGAAAAAAATTTGCGAAGCGCGATAAAATTTCGGGCTGGATTAAAAAGTATCCACACAGAAGCCACTCGCGAATAATCGAGATCCAAAGCTATAAAGACAGGGGATGGAACGTGCATGGAAAGTCCATAACAGCGGGGCAGGATGAAGCCCGGCCACTTTGAGCAAATAAAATTGAACAAACCGCCAGCCGGACGACAAATCGATATCCACACCTTGCCGTTTATTCTCTGCCTTTCCAGCGGTTCCCTAGGAGGCGGAGGCTCGTGGTTTCGCCGTGTTGAAAGTCGGCTAATTGACTTATCGTCCACCGTGTTACTTTGCCATGGCGCGTTCGTGTGTGTGCGGGCTCGAACGTCTGCGGAGAACGCATCGATACTCGAACGGTTATCGAGTAATCGAGCATAAAAAACGTAACGAACGGATGGAATTGAACTGTTGCTGAAATTACGACTATTCCCCGATGATCCCTGGGATTCTTCGTTCGAGGAAAAAAAGGATAAAAATCGTTGTCGACTGTTGATTTTTTTAAGGGATGCAATTATGATAGATATACAAAAAACGTAAAATGTATTACTTATATTTCCGTGTAATACTACTATTTTTTTTTTTCTACTTTAGAGAGAGGCAGCATTTTTTTACATACTCCGTATCGGTTGCTCCTCCACCGAGGAATTTAATTTGTCGTCCCCCAAACGAGATTTCCTTTCGTACGCCAGTCTTCGAGCCATCGTCTGTTTCTCCGGAAGTTAATCACCGTATATTGAGTATTACGCTGCAACGAAGACCGACGACATCCAGAAAAACGGAGAACGAGGTCGCGAAGCATAAAAGAATCTTATTACTTAAGCCCCCGTTATCTTGGTTCAGCTTTCTCCCCGAGAGAAACCTTTCATCTAGTCGTTGCCCATCGAACAACCCTTTCTCTTGTGCGCCTGTCGAACCCTTCCAGGGTTGAGAAAAAATGTTCACATTTATCGAGAGATTTCTTTAAAATATCCTCCCCCACTGTTCGCCAAGTCCAAAGGATCACTTTATGCAAAACTCGACGAACAACGTGTATTGTAAAAATGATTGCCACATGCGCTGCCCTCGTAAACTTCCAAAGCACTAAGCTCCGTCGTTTCCGAACGCTGTTCAGTTTGTTAATGGCATTAATGCCAAGATTAAATCCAAGATATTTCCACTCCATTCCCCGGCATAAACATTCCCAACGACGGAAGTATATCGTTAACAAGACTCTGCAAGCTTAATCCAGGCGCGAGTTCGCGCTGAATCGCCGATTCTCGCCTGTTTGTTGCGACGAATCAAGAGAGGGGCGAGCTTACCTCGCTTAAACACGAGGGAACAAAGTTGCGAGCACGCGGCGCGAGCACGGCACGAGCGGATTCGAGCGGATGGCCGCCTTGGCCGCTAAGCGGGGCATTTAACAAGCGGAGAGAGGCGCACGTAGCGGTTAGGCGGATTCGGATTTAGCCAGCTGCGGCGTTCCACGCGTATAAGCCCGGCCAAGCCTGAGGTTTGGCACTCGAAACGTGCCTTGGCAATTCAGCCAGCCGTGTGCGTTCCTTCTGTCTCATTATCGCCGGGAAACTTTCTAACTCTGTGATTGCCTTGTTTCGGCTACCACGGGAACTTTCTGTTTTCTAGACTTCGCGCTGCGTGTTCCCGGGTCCCTTAAAAAAATAAATAGATCACGGGCCACTGGTTAAATGGCGCGAGCAGCAGAAACGGTGAACAATAGAGTGCCTGGGCTTTGTGAATTAAAATTATGAGAAGGGGTCGGAATGCTTAGTGTGTGTTCCAAATTGAATTTATTTTTATAATGCAACGTGTATCGGTATTATTTGAAATAATCATTGCTGGGTCTTCGAGGAATTCATAGAACCTTTTCACAGACTGTTTCCGTGGTCGCTGGTTGGCTGCTTGCAATAACGGCGTCGCGATAGTAATTAGAATTGCCATGACGTCCCTGTCGGCTAACCTAATTAACGTCCACCGGCCCCGAACAAAGCCCAAGTCTTGTTAGTCGAGGCACGCAGACAACGGCAAAGGCGTTTATGTTCGTTTTGTCTTCGAAAGTTGCTCCACCAGTCGCAGTTTGTTCCCTTTTGCCCGGGAGATACGTCGCATTTAGCAAAACCATGCTTCTATTGCCATAAGATTCGCTGACACCAAAGTCCGGCAGAATGGACAACAGTTTGATAAACCCGAATTCCAAATATGTTTCCAAGAAATTTCGATCCATCCACGTTTAAGCCAAATAAATAAATAAAAAATTCGCCGAAACTTTGATCCGTAGAGTTGGAAAGTTGGCGAATATCTTTTACGCGCAACTCTAAACAAAATTCGAAACGAAGCGGATACTCGCGAAAGGGTAGGAATTGTTTCGAAAATAGAAAGAACCTCTGGATATCCATAAAGTTGAGATTTTATCGCGCAGTGAGATCTATCGGGATGCAAGGGCGCGAAACAATTGCCAACTGCTTTAGGGGGGCGTTTTCCCAGTTTGCGGGATAGATTCTGGTAGTGAACGCATTAGAAACAACGTACTAGTTGGACAGATTTATGTGTAACCAGCTGGGGTCTCTCACGTGTGTAAGCTTCGACAGTGAAGTGGTGTGTGATTGAACGCTGTAAGTCTGTCTCAGACATGTAAATTTACTTGCACACAAATCTATCGATTCCTAAGGCGTCTCGGATGCCCAAAATAATTTATAACCATGAAAGAAAATAGTTACGATGATATTATTGCATTGCGAAGGAATAAAAAGCAATGAGTTGTCTTCGCCGAAATTTAATTCCCCGTCGATTCGTCCGGTTTAATTAAAAACGAATTATAATAGATACTGTGAATTCCGTACGGTATCGTTGCTTTGTTCCGCGAAAGCCCAGATATTCAATCGAGATCCTCTGTACCTCTTGTCCGGCTGGACGTGTACCACAACAAATTAATCAATTCGCTGATAATAAACGATAAATTTACCAATACAAACGCGACGCGACTGCCGCGCAGAATTTAATGAATAGGGGAAGGGTTCAATAGCCCGATCAAATATCACTGGTATCTCAATTAACCGAACGGTCCCATCGATTCTCTCGATAGTGTTCTTTTCAAACTAGCAATCGATTTATACTCTCACGCTGGTATATAAAGAAAAAAAAATCGCCCATTGAAGGTGTATCGTCGATGGCTGCCTTCTTTTCTACTTCAGTTATGTATTTGAAAATGATTTTCTCTATGGCCACCGATAAAGGGTTAAAGTCGGGAAAAATTGTTCGAGCAAAAACATGAGTGCTACTATGGGGCTCGGTGGTATTTATTAAACCCACTCGATTGCCTATGTGTTTTCGTTGAAAATTCGCTGTGCGAATATCGACGGATTAATTCGTTGTAACGCGCCGACAAAGGCAGTACGGCAGAGAATTTTAATAAATAGCAGTCCTTTGCATTGGGCGATGCAAATGCTTGGCAGAGAAATTAATTGGTGAAAATTCGAGAGTCGAGACTGGGCCCTTTGAAGTATCTAATATTGTCACGATTAAATTAAAGGACTCGCAGGCCGTAGAAAGCGGTGCGTAACGCGAAATTGTACGCCGGTGTAGCTTCAATTAAATTTTGCGCAGTTCCAATATCCGGTAGGCTGAATGGCGAGGTGGTGGAACGGCACGCGCGAGGGTGGAGAAATAAAGAAGGCAGAACGTGGCCGAAACAATTTAACGTGGCAAACGGCCGTTGCTTCCCGCCATTAAACGATTTTCGATTACACACGTACGCATGAATATCGCCAGGTGTTGGTGCATAACGGATGCATGCAATTACGATTCGAGCTTTACGACTTGCTTAACTTAAATTACGCGACCTCAATTAAGTGAGAGCCTGCTTGCCAAGTCTCGCCCCTTCGGTGAACCACATGGCCGTTCTTGTATCAAAAGCTGATACGTTTACGACCTGTATCGCTTGAAATATCTCAGCGAGTCTAGAGACGGGAAAGAAGCGAAGGAAAATGGTAATTGATAGCGAAGTGATAATATTATCATTTTAATTGTTTCGACCCGGTGTGAAATTAATTAATTCAAGTTTGAACGGTTTTATATTGAATCTGACTTATGTTTTGCAAATGCACAGCAAAATTGACGAATTCTTCTTCTAGAAATTTAATTGAAATTACGATGCTGCTATGTTCAAATAAAACTCGAAAGGGTATCTGTTAGGAGAGAAATCAAATCTTCTTTCCATTGAATGAAAACGGTCTGGACTAATCTTTTTCTGCAGTTTGCATCGATAATCCCAATGTACGGGAATTTAAAGGAGTCTTTATTGAGAACTCACGAAGGCACGTAATAATCATCCCTCCAAGTATGGCGGATATCTGTTGGAAGACGTTCACCAGTTACGATGCAGATCGATTTCGATTAGCCTCGAAGGGTGCACGATGCAAATGGCCCTGCAAGAGATATCTGCGAGATAGGAAGGTCCGCCGTTTAGCCAAGTACTTATACACAATCTCTCCGCGCACATCTCTGTACTTACACGTTTCAGATAACAAAGTACTATTCATGGTTTCAGACGTAATTACTTATTTCTGTTATCAAGATTGAGATTAGAAAATTAATTGAGCAAAACTGGTGCCCGCAATTTACTGTGGACGAATTAATGAAAAAAATACTTTCCTTTTAATTGCGAATTTTTATTCGCGTCTAATTCGCCTGAAATATTATACGCATTTATCCCACATTCATTTAAACGCTAATAGCAGGGGCACCCGACGTAGCTCAATTAATTTCTACAACCCTGAGCACAAATGTAAAATGAAATTTCCACACGATTACCCTTGATTCAACAACTCTATAATACTAAGCAAACTTCCCCCGCATTCTTATCCCAATTTAACTGAACAGCTGCACAACATTCATTTCCAACTCTGGTAACTCTTACGTTACACAATACTAAGTTCGGCGTCATCAAACGCGTCAAACTACTCAACATAATAATCCACCGAACGCCACGAAGCCTGGGTCTGACTTTAACAGAACGATCTTACTTTAACTCAACTTAACCACGATGCACCATCTGCCAGTAAATCGCCAGGCCACCAAAAACAGATTAATTTTGTCCATGTCGCGTTCACCACGCGAAACACGCTGCTCGAGTGGAGCTTGTAAGTACGTGTAACTTTGTATGTGTATAGCTCGAGACGGTCGAAGAGAACTGAGTAGATTCAGACGGGAAAGGTCAGACGGAGACAGGCGCATCGATTCGGGCTAGTATCCAATCATGGATAAAGACACTGTGGAGACGATGTCTCGCCAGATTGCTGACGTGCGCAGAACGTTGTTGCATCCTCGTGCAAACGGGAAATTAAAGGAGAACGTGATTTTTAATTTTTAAGTACGCAGTGTTTAAAAAATATTGGTGGAAATTCGCATGGATCTGAGAGGAAGAAATAAGCTGTGCTTACTTTGTGTTTTAAATTTGATACTCTGTAGTTTTTAAAATATGTGGAACAGTCAATTTTGTGGGAAACCACGGGAGGAATTCTGGTACAATTGTTATAAGTACTCGTTGTGGAATTGTAATTATTAATTGTTTGATGTACAGAACATCTGCAAGCGACACCATGTGTTCTAGCAATGATAGACGATCAATAAATGTAGTTACAACATTGTACATTACATTGTAATACATGACACGATGGAAGATTAGTTATAATAACTACTGTAGTTCTGCGAAGTGGAAGAGATATATACATATATTGCAAACATTATATAGAGTAAACAATTATTGACCGATTACACTTCATTATTTCAATATCAACGAGACATCACTGTAGCATACAAATCTAATT
Organism: Nomada ferruginata; assembly: GCA_963583965.1. Taxonomy (NCBI): domain Eukaryota; kingdom Metazoa; phylum Arthropoda; class Insecta; order Hymenoptera; family Apidae; genus Nomada; species Nomada ferruginata. The sequence goes on from OY757223.1 coordinate 2,252,505, forward strand.
CAAACACGCTTCTACCGAATCTACGATAATCCATCCTGCGTTATGTGTCCCAATGTAATTTACCATTTACAATATTCAATACTCATTGAATCGATCTGGTACAAATATCACGCTGTCGACATTAACATACCCATTTAAATACCTTATTTAACCATGTTTAATCGAAACCTCTTTATACGCGTACTTCATAAAATACATGAACACAAATAAACTAGGGGTATATTTGAAGAGGAAGTACAAATTAATCCTCGAACTGGCGAAATATTCGTCACAAAATTCCGCAAAGAACCAACGTGAAAATATTATACTAACATACCTGGCCAAACAAGAGTGCAGGACAAAGTATCCGCCCTGTAAAATAAAATAAAAATTCACCCCATTCAGCACCGTTCATAGACCCTTATAAATAACAAAAAGATAGCTACGCAACGTTAAAAAAAATCAGTATCCTGTTGGCAACAATCGAGGCAGATCGCGTACGTGCCAAGCAGTAGTCTTGCAAGCGTCGCGGCGCGAGTAGACGCCTAAGTTCGGCTGATCCCGGCGCGAATGCATAGGCATAACGTAAATCCATGTTTACTATGCTAATACCGGAGAACTTTCAGGCTGAAAGGAAGCCGTGAAACGTTTCATCAAATATGCAACGCTACTTGGCTGCGACCAGGGCAAAGAAGACGGTCTAGGAGAAAGATGGAGAGACGGAGAAGAAGAGGACGAAGAAGAAGAAGTTGCTTTTGATGAAGTCCGTTGGAATAGTAGCGCGGCCAGGAGTTTCCTGGTCCTCTCGGAGCTGTCGAGCTGCTTCAGTTAGCAAATTTCTCTATGACCGGGAAATATTTCTTTCCTGCTGTTCCCCGCGGGCCACGTTTCGAGCAGTTTCTTCACTGAATGAAGAAGGAACCGTTTTTTGTTGCCAGATAGTCTGACCGGCGATGCTGGGAGTTTAAACAGCTCAGGGAGGAAAGTGTTGACGACCTGGATAAGTTAATTGCTCGGGGGAAATGTTAGAGTTTTTCTCTCAGAAAATAAAGATTTTGTCAGAAATGCGATTGCTATGAAAAATCTAATCTATCTGTAACGTTCTGTTTGGGGAAATAATTAAGACAACGGGAGCAACAGCGAAGTCACACTTATGGTTAACTTATACTACTGCCAGATTGTTCTGTTGATAGGTACTGTTGCACTGTTTACTCACAGTTCGTCTGCGCCGTTAATATTATGTAATTGGGTAAGATTACGTTACGGATACGCGAGTATTGTGTAATATAATACACGGTAATTATAAACTAATTGCAAGGGAATATTCGTGAGAAATAGGCGATCTCTTGATGGAAGTTTTAGTGATCTAATTTCTTGATTATTAACGAATATAGTGCACCGAACATATCCTTCTATTGAATATTGCTCTCAAGCTATATTAAAGAAGTTCGACCTAAGGATAGCATGTCAGAAGCACAGGGATTGCTTCGATTTCATTGGTGAACACGGTGCATAATACAGGGATGTAATCGTAAACCACGACGAGAGGGGTTGTTCCGTGGGGATGCGCGTTTAACGGTGCTCCGTTTATTTATGGATATGCCTCCTGGATCTAGGTAACGCCGAGGTTGCTGAGTAATGCAGTGCCTGGGGTTTATCCAATTTTCAGTTCGAAACTGTCTGACTCTCATCGTTCACCACTCTATCTCTACGATTAAGACAGATCGACGGGGCTCGTTTCTCATATTGGTTATCGCTCACTCCAATGAAATTCCAATTCGGCTGTCCAAAGTTTTCTTAAATTAATCTCACCATACTCGTGCTTTTCCCGACCCTGAAAACACGAAGGAAAATAAATAAAAATTCTCAACTTTTTAATAACAGCAAAAAGTATGAACAAATGGCATTGTCAAATAAATATCACAATATACTTCCTTGAAATTGTGACAGGTATACGATGACGTACAAAAGAAATAAATTTAAAAAAAAATACAAATGAACGGTCATTCCTAAATCACACACTTTCCGAAAAAAAATATTCAGCCGCTATTTCCCCGCTCGTATCTCCATCCGTCGTAACAAACCAACGCGTACGAGTGCACAGCACAGGGAAATAAAGCAACGATGAAACTGGACCATTTCACAAAGCCTCCGCTAACCGTAAAACAAAAGACACGAGGCACCCTCGGCGAAGAAGCCGGTCGAAAACGACTCGCAAGACGAGTCTACTCGAACAGCACCCTTCAAAGGCGACTGAACGTATTTCGAGGCCTCGAACGACCAACCCTGTCGTTCGATCCTCCCCCTCCGTCACGCGGTGTCCACGTACGGCCCGTGAAAACCGCTTTTAACTCGTCCCAGTTTTCGGACTTTTCGCGGAGAAAGAACAAAATCCAGAGGACATCCGGCGTCCGGAATGGAGCGAAACTCGGAATGGCTTTTTGCGGTTCCGTAGGTGGCAAGATGAAAGGCGAGTTATTTGTCTTTTGCTGGTGAACGACAAAGGCCAGTTACGAAAGCCCATTGCTCGCTTCCTAGAATGGAACGCTTCTTCTTCTTCTTCTCCTTCGCCTCTTTCTTCTTCCCTTACGCTCCTGTCGTGTAATCGTTATCAATGACCCGGATCTACTGACAGCAGGATGCTGTTCGTTAACCCGCTATCCGGTAAGATACGATGTCGAAGTTCTGCGAAGGAATTAATGAAGACAGATACAAGGGTGGTTGCAGAGAAATGTTTCAGTTTCATTGTTCGTATAAATTATTTAGAGGTGTTATCAGATTCTACTGAACATTCGCGAATTGCCTTATTTTGATATTCAGTTATTTAATTCAGTCATTGTTTGAATAATCTTTTACACATCACTGCGGTATTTCCGATGCTCGGCTTAATTTTCTGATAATTACCATCACTTCGCGAAACATCGTGTTGAAATTCACGCGTCGAAAGTAGCCGCACGCAGGATGCATTAATAAACCAGGCGTAGGCTCGATAGAAACGCGTCGAATATCGCGAGAAGCTTGAGATATACGTCCCTGCGCAACTTTGCCCCTCGCAACGGAGGGTGCTTACTTGATTAAGATCCTGGGATAATTTCAGAAGCGGCAAAGATACGGGAATAGGGTAGAAGGGGCGGCGGGGGTGGAGAGCTTGCAGAGTAAAAGGAAGGAAGTTCGCCGGGAGCGAGTTAAAGAGTTTGTACGGGGGCGTTGAGGAAGTAATGGAAGGAAAATCTGCCGGAAATGAAGCTGTTCGATGCTTCGAACGTAAACAACATCGGATAATACGAAAGCAAACATCCCGGAGAATTGTTTTTCCATGCTTTCTGTTTTTCCCCTTCTTTTTTTTTAACGCGGCTGCTTTTATCTCTGCCGAGCATCATCCTTGTTTTTATTTGATTACCTGTCTGCTTGCGAACAGTCGTACGAAGATTCCACTTCGCACTTGTTAGTCGCCTTTACAATTTTCGGTACATGCGGCTTCCACGAGTGATCCTCGAAATGCTAAAGAACAGATTTTCCACACGGTGAAAATAAACGAAAAGGTCGCTGCTTAAGCGCACAGGGAAATTAAATTTTCCTGGAACAGAGTGCAAGGTTAGGGATTGGACGCGAGCCACCGCATTATTGTACTGGCTATAACACGATGAACCCGGGGATTGCTTTTTCGGTGCAGTCCACGCGTGAACCACGAGTATTCGAGGTTAAACCAAATGTCACCCCCTTTGAGAGTGTCCACGTGGGGGTTGCGACATACACGTTAACCAAGTATGCGCCATTAAAAGACGGGATTCGTCTGATGATGACGAGAACCACGAAACTCTTGAAATAAACCACCTTGGAATGAGGTTATTAGTTTTGGGGAGGGGGGGTTGTGTGGAAAATAATTAAGGGCGGCGGAGGATGTAAAAAGCGAGCAGGTTCATTTGGTGATCAAAGATCGTTCTGCAAAGGGAAAACGTGGCATGCGACTAGAGAACGGTGCTTCTGTTTTATATATTTTTATTTGGTTAGAATGGACACAAAAATCCTGAAGGGTTATATTACACAGACCTTTTCAAATTTTTCGCAACAGGGTTATTCGTTAGTTTTGGCCCTTCGATAGAACTTTCAAGCTTCAGGTTTCGTTCTTTGATTCGTCAATCCTTTCCCGCCCCGACCACCGGGTCGCTGCTCTTCAACGGTGGCTGCAACTTTTCTATAGAGCCAGACGTACGGTCAACATCGGTCTTTGTTTCGACGAGGGTCGTTCACGTACCGCTTTCTTTAACGCTCCTTTCCTTAGCCGCTTCTCGTGGGCGATCGCATTGTCCTTCGAATGGGGGATTGACGTTTCACGATAGAGAATAAGCAAGCCACAAAAATTCCCAACAGATAAGCTTCCTCCATTTATTAAAAATCGATAGAAGTGGACTTTGAAATGAATTAAATTGATATTAAACTAGCACAGTAGGCTGCCTTATAATGGACTCATACTACTTGCGTTCAATGCTACAACTAAATGTTTAGACTTGTAATATTATTTTACCATTTCCCCTTTGCAGGAAACAAAAATATTATTCATACCAGTAACTTCTTCAGTGATATAATATTGCTAAATATTGAGATTATTTCCTACCGTAAAAAAGCAATCCACCTAAATGCAACCGTAAATAAATTAATACAAATTTAAAATAAAATGTCTGAAGTAGGACTGGGAATTTTTCATTAAAAAAGGGATTACAATCATGTCCAATAAACTACAATATTCACATGAAGCTTCTCGCGCGATGCCAATTACGAATACACCTGATATATCTACCTTCCACCAGGACGGTGCATTTTCTCGTTACATTCCGTCGGGTTGCAAGCGATTTCGCATACGAATCGACACATGTCGCAGTCCCGTGCCCAGCGTGTCGCAGAAAAGCGTGCAACAATGACAGAAGTAGCATTAACGGGTCGTCACATCCGGCGGAACATTCCGTCATGCCCAGCATTCACTGTCGCAAGGTTAATTCTGTCTGTGTCGGGTTCCACTCTCTCACCCTTTCACCCTTGCAACTGTAAATCGCTGACAGTCTTCGGTGAGAACAATGCCATCATCCTCCACCCTTTTCCATCCTTCCAATTCTCTCCAACCCTCGTCGAGATCTTGGTTGCTCGAAGCTGTACCTGCAGCGAGACCAGATGACGATAAGGGAACAAAGGCTGAGACGGACCTTGAACGAAAGGAGAGTTCACGGGGCGTCTGTGAAATTTCCCTTCGACGACTGTTTGCCGAACGTCGACGACGGACGACGTTAATATTTTATACAAACGGCGTCGTTGACTCCCCAGACTTCGACGTGCACTGGATCGGCATGGAAAATAGGAGAATGATAATTGACGCTTAGAAAGTATTCTCCCAGGGTCGGAGATGGTTTCGAATTGAACAGAATTCGTGACTGATTAGCGTACCGGTGCTAATAATTTTCCAAAAACAGTGTACATTTTATTATCGATATTTTTGGACGCAAACTGAAGTAACATTGCGACTTTATTTAGTTAAAATACTCTCCTAAATACTCTCCCAAAAATTGTAAAAAAAAATGTACCCATGTATCTTTCAAACAGGATGCTAACCCTGCTCCGTTTTATTTCCAGGCATGACAGACAGTGGCAGAAGGCACCCGGTGTTACTGTACATCCACGGGGAGAGCTACGATTGGGGTAGCGGAAATCCGTACGATGGCAGCGTGTTGGCCAGCTACACAGACCAAGTGATCGTGACGATGAACTACCGGTTGGGCGTGCTCGGCTTCCTGAACGCCAACGTGGCGCCCCAGACCAAGGCAAGGGTCGCGAATTACGGGCTGATGGATCAGATCGCTGCGTTGCACTGGGTCAAAGAGCACATCGCCCTGTTTGGCGGCGATCCCAACAGCGTGACGCTGATGGGCCAAGGCACGGGCGCTGCCTGCGTTCATTTTCTCGCCATCAGCCCCACTGTCGTGCGTGGTAAGTGTTTTCACTTCTGTCGACAAAATATTGCCGTTGGCGTAATGAAGATGGGGGTGAATCGGTGTCCCTTTAGAAAAAGGAGTCAGAAGAGTCATTATACCATAAATAACGAGACGTCGCTTGTCCTAGAGACTCTTCTCTTTCAAGGGAGGAACCCAATACTTCTTGCTGATTCCTTCGATCGCGAAGAAACCCACTAACGAGACCCTCGCAGCGAATTCGAGAGGAAACTAGCTTATGCGTGTCTACGTTGAATCCCGACTATTCCTCGAGACGCGACTGCAAAGATCGATAGGCAACTCTGTTTTTTTTTGTGATTCGTCACATTTATTTATTTATTTGAACGGGTATTAAAGAAATCAAGTTTGGAGCAACAATTATTTGCGGCATCGCATATTTTGTTTATGGGATCAGAGGACTTTCTAATACATTTTTGAAGTAGTTAAATCCGTCACGGGTCAGCCATGGAATATTTGCAAAAAAATTAATATTTTCTCGCAACATCGAGCACGCCAATATCTCTCTATATCTCGTCTTCTTTTCCGCGTCTCAATCCAAACAATTTTCACCCCTTTACCTCATCCGTCCAAACGAGAAAATCGTCGCAAAGAACAGAACGCGACAAACAGAGAAGCAGATAGAGACAGAGGCAGAAATTCTCGAGATATTATGTGCGTGAAATGTCGTTTCTCTTCCCCAATAGTTACGAATGTCGCCGCACGCTATTGGAAAATACTTTCCACGTTTATGAGTTCGCGGAATGTCCGCGATCCAACTCTGTGTTTCTTTCGTTCCTTCTTCCTTCGCGTTTCTTGCCCGCGAAAGCCCCTAGACAGACCGCCAGCTTGGAATTTCTCGCTTAACCCCGCCGATTTCCAGCCGATATTGCCAGGCGATTACGTCGAACGGAGCTTCACAGGTACAGGCCGGTGGTGGAAATTGCTGGTATAAATCTGTCTTGATAAATTGTCGGCAACGTCCGATGGAAGACGTATTAATTGAGGCAACGGCTTTGGAAGTTAACGAAGTAGCTCTGTTCTTACGATCGCATTGTTCGACAGGCGGGCTTGTGGATCGTTTGAAGGTTTTTCCTGGAGTTTTAATGTAATTGTGGAATCGTTTGGCTTGAAGCTTTCAAATTATTTTTCTTTTCTTTTCTGTCATAACGGTGAACGAGTTCATTTCTATTTTAATATTTCCCCCAAGTTGAAGCAGTTTTAAATCGACTATTTTGTCTTATTTAAATTTAGCGATTCCTTAAGTTTATTTTAGAGTGCATTTCCGTTCTTTTTCATGATTTTTCTTTGAGGCCGGAAAAATATTGAAAAGGCAGGCTCGATGTAGCCAGGTTTCACCATCGGTGTCACCATCAAAGCGATACAATAGATGTATAAGGACGATGCTCTCGTCAACGGTGTATTCTGTTCAGAAATTTCAGAAGCTTCTTGCGCTTGAAACCGAGACAAGAATGGAATGGTCGCTCGATTATCCTCGCTACGTGACAATCGTCGAAAAGCGCATCCGGCACACTTGTTATTCGTTCGACATCATCCCTTGTGATGTAATTTCCCTCGTCTTTGTTACCGAGCAGTACAGTTCCTGCTCAACGTCGATCCTTGTTCGCGGCATTTTTTCGTGAAACGATATTCGTCGTTATTCATGCCCGACGATATTAAACGAAAGATTATAGTTCCCTTTTCTTGCAATAAAATTCGTCCATTTTTGGTTTTCTAAATTAATGTTGCAGACCTCGTTATTGCGCCAAGCAAGAATCTTCGAGTAAATTAATTATTTCCGTGGAATTAATATTGATGCCTCTCACGAAAATTCACACGTTGTGAGATTCTCAGGGACGCGATGAAACTCGTCGCAGCTGCGAAAACTTCTGTCGTTCGATACAGAAACTGATTAATTAAGGAGTCTCGCGAAATCTTCTTTCTCGTAGTTTGGAAAGGCACTCGAATAACGGTCTGGAAAGTTTCCTGGCCCGTTATGAATCGCAGGAACTCGCTGATTATTTTGCTGAATTATTTGCGGCTTGTAAAGAAAAATTAATAGGATGAACTTTCATAGCGGAAAATCCATTCAATCTTAAAACACGTTGGTCATCGTCAGAATTTATTCCGATTGGAGTACTTTCATTTTCATTTCACCCAAATGATTGCAACAGTCGGATGAAGCGATATAAATATTGCAATGCAACGGAATCTACTTTCTGTTAACAGGCCTGTTTAAAAGAGCCATCCTGTTATCGGGAAGCGCGTTATCGTCATGGGCAGTGGTCGAAGATCCAGTTTCGTACGCATTGAAACTCGCCAGAGCTGTCAACTGTTCGGTCCCAGAGGACTTGCTGAAAGACAACGAGCTGATCGTCGACTGTCTTCGGGAACGAAGTCTGGAAGAGCTGATGCAAGTGGACATACAACCGCCAACATTTCTGAGCGCCTTTGGGCCTAGTGTAGACGGTGTGGTTATCAAGCCGGACTTTCAAAAAGATCTACTGTCGTACATGGGGCCAGAGTTCCAAGGATTCGGGTAAGAGTCGATCATTTCTCCAAATAAAATAAAGATACATACAGTATTTATTTCTTTACAATTATAGTTATGTCCATATGAAGAAATGTATTAATATGCAAATGTGAATTTAATATTTAGATAGTTATATGTATATAGGAAATTATTATATTATTTTAGCTCCAATTTTATAATCTTTTAATATCAAACTTCAGGAGTTTTTATTTTCAAATGCGTGATCTGTCGAGTCTTTAATTCTCTCAGAATTAAATGTTGCTCTGCTATTTGACTATATTTCAATATTATTTTAATGTAACATCAATTTTCTTGAGACACCCTTTACTAAGATATCGATAGCGATATTCATCCCAAAGAAAAACTTCCTTAACGTCTTCGTTTCCTGTCTCAGAGCATTATCGAGCCCACCTCATTAAATGTAAAGCAGATGCAGAACCAGCTCAATCCACCGTGGACATTAGCGCGGTTCATTAACGGGATTGCAAATGACCCAGGCTTGTTCTACAAAGTCTATTAGCATATTCGGTTGGTGGTAGCTGAATCGGTGTTGCAAAGTCTGCTCCGGAGACCTGTGCAATAATTTATTTCACCAAATATTAGCCCCAGTAATACAGCAATTGTCGACGGTCCTTTGATATTTTTCTTTTCTTTCTCAAATACACATCCGAATATTGCCGAACATTATCGAATATTATATCCACAATGTTTCGCCACCTGAACCATCGCCTGTTCACGTCTACTTATACTTTTCTTTTTCTGTTTTAAGTGTACATCTAATATACAATAATACAAATACGTAAGACGTTCCGAACCTCGTCATATTTCAGGCCACTGTCGAAGAAAGCTGAACACGGGGCTCCTATCACGAGCAACAACAAGTACGATTTATTATTCGGCGTGACGACGAGCGAGGCACTTTGGGAGTTCGCGGAGAAGGACGTGCAGCAAGGCTTCGAAGGCGAGCGAAGGGACAGAATTATCAGAACCTATGTCAGAAACACCTATGTCTATCATCTCACGGAAATATTTTATACCGTAAGGGATTATTCGATTCGAATTAAACGCAGTAATGTATTTATCATTTTTATTTATTATTCTCTCGAATACAATATTGCGTTCCACTAATTGCCCAATATTAATCAAACGCCTACTTATTTTTCGATTACTATCGCGTAAGAAACACCTGTTTAAAAAAAAGAAAAAGAGTTACGGCGAAGGGGAATAACAGACAAGAAATGGTTAAACAAAACGACGTAAACGTTTTGTACACGCGATACGGCGTTTATCAGCACTCGTTCGTTTTTCATAAATTGTGATAAGCCCCAACGATTTGGCAGATTATTTCGCTGGCGTTTTCATAAATGTTCCCTGGGAATAATTGGTCGCGTATTCCTGCCTCAACCACCAGCCACCGTTATATAAAAATATATCAAGCACTCGCGGCTAATTATCCATAATCGTAAAGCGTTATCTAATTGCAAATGGCGCGTTAATTGTCCCTTCATTTCGAAATTTGCCCCCTGGAAAATTCCCCTAATGCGTTTCCAATATCTACGTTCAAATGGAATCCTCCATGGAAAATATTGTCGCCAAAAATATTTCCTTTTTACTCTTCCCTCGATATTGTTTGCCTATTCCAAAGAACAATCATTTAATTAATAGAAGCTCTTTAGGATTGGATTGATTTGCCTATGATATAGAGTTCTTATCGCTGAAATTGAAATGGAAAAGGATGAAATGGTACTTCATATTGTAAATGTATAATTACCTGGATAGTAATGAAGAGTTATATTTTTTCTGGAAACGCTCGTGTTTGCATTGCACCTGCAACTGCACCACAAATGATAAAACGAGAAAAAAGACGGACTCTCGAATAACGAAAACAGAATCGTTATTTATAGCTGATGGTTTAATTAATTTTTTCAATGTAATTTAATACTTTCACGTTCATAATAATAATATGCTCACATTATATTCTCTTTATTCTACACTTAAAATTCGTATATATGAGTGTTATCATTTTATTTCCATGTTTCTAATGATGAAAAAAATTAGGTGGTGAACGAATATACGGACTGGGAACGTACAATGCAGCATCCGGTGAATACGAAAGACGCCTGCGTCCAGGCGTTGAGCGACGCCCAATTCGTGGCACCATTAGTGCAAACTGGAGATCTCTTCACTTTAAGACACACGAAGAAACCGAACAATCCTCATATAGCACCGATACCTGACAGCGAGAAGGAGCCACTGCCCAAAACGTATTTCTATGTGTTCGACTATCAAATGAAAGACGGCGACTATCCTCAGGTGAGTGTTTTTTAATATTTTTTTTCTTAGCTGCATCTTAGAATAAATGACCGTCGAATATTTGTAGATTAAAAAAAAATCACTTCGTCTGTATTAAGCTTGCTAGGTTAGTTGTAACATAAAAAGAAATTGGAATTTAAGATCTAAGGAAATAGAGAGTTAGGAGATCTTAAATTTAGGATATCGTAAACTACAGAAAACGTGGACGTAAGAAAGAAAGCGTAGATTTGTGGAAATGTGGAGCTGGGAAAGTGTGCAGTCTAGAAAAACCATAAATTAGAGAGAACGTAGACTCGCGTAACTTGAGACTGAAGAAACGGTAGATCTAGAGAAGTGTATATTTTTAATACCATAGTTCTGGAAAGACGTAAAATTATGGACGTTTAAAAAACGCAAAGATGTTAGCGAAAGAAAATACCTATACAATTATAAGAACATACACTTTGGACTACGATGCAAATCTATTAAAGAATGTGGTCTTCGAAAATCCATCTGAATGTTTTAATATATCCATCGTTCAACGCAACACTATGAAAGGAAACTATAAACGGGAAATGTATAAACGCTCGACGAAATTGTTTTCACCGACGAAGGGGAGCAAAAGTAAAAGGTTAGGAGCTCATGAATAGCAATGAGGCCTCCTTTGAAGATTCATTATTTTTCCGGCGACGGGATCGCATGAAATTCGTCGGAATTTAACATAATATATTTTTCATTCCGCGTTATCAAGCGCACTATGAAACGATGCATGGGTAACTCATCGATATTCGCATATTCCATTATAAGCTACTTAACGATGAGATATAAAGCGCACGATTCTACGAGATAATTAGATTCGAAACACATCTGCGTTCGCGCACTCTCCCTCCGCACGCCGCGGTTAAATTAAACCCGCGAAACACCATTAATAATCCGATTGCCACGACAGACCTGCTCCTATCTCGCGATCTATGTGGCATTCAATAAATTCTCAATTGAATCATAAAGATATAAGCTGACTTTTTGGTTGATCGAAATACCGGCAGAAATTGTACTTGATCTGAATTAGCTTGCAGAAATTTAAATTTAAAGCCCAATTATTGTTGGTACAGAGCAATGAAATATTGTTAAATCGAAATTCAATTGAGAATTTCATTGCTAATACAAATATATTAACATAAAATTCACTTTATAATGTATTATTTATTTGAGATCGTTAAGATTAAATTAAAACGTCGCGTGCAATTAAAATACCAGACGTCCAAACACTCGCTTCATAATTGAGTGTTGCAGTGGGGAAATTAGAAAATTAGAAGCAGCGTGTGCGATTTTTTAATTTCAGTTTTGTGACTTGCATTTGGGTATCTAAACACCGAAGTGTCGTAGCTGATATGATTTTTAATTTTATTTAAATCTAATATGTCCGGGCAATCAAATTGCAGTGTGAAAGGTGTATAATTAAATCGGAGTGCATCCATTGTAAACGTGAATGCAAAGCGTACGTATGTATATGTATATCGCTCGCAGGCGAGCCGTTTTTAATTAACAACCTGTTTGACGAAATTAATTTTCACTTCGTTCGTCGGCATGTCCCCTTTGGAAAATAACTCAAAAATAAATGGTCTTCCTGCTGAAAGCAATACAATTCAGTATTCAATCAACTTGTCTCTGTTTTCGTTTATTAAAAAACGCTGAAAACATTAATCGGTTACATTATAACGAACAATTGGGACGAAATATTCAATTGATAATAGTCTGTGAACTGAGTTTAAACGACATTTTAATATTTCCCAAACTGTTATCACGCCTCCCAATTTTAAAGATTGTGCTTCTATATTCTAACTATATTGTACTGCCATGGGCCTTCTAAAACGATTACAAAAACTATTGCATGTGTATTCAGTACACGACCACGTGTAGAGGACAGACGAAAAACACGGCAGCGGGGCGAGGCGAAAAATCTAAGTGGACACAAACGTGTAACAAGCGAAACAAATTGAGTGGCAGTTATTTCATAGCGGAGAGGAACTCTCTCACGCCTGATAGATGTTGTACGCGCTCGTGTCCATCAACACCTGCGTCGGATAGATGTTGAAAAGCACGGGGATCAGGAACGAGGTGGCGTGAATCGCAGTGATGACAAGCCCGTAACTCGTTTTTCCATCTTCGTTAATTTGTCGAAAGCCGGCAAACATCGGGCGCAGCGTTCCTTAAACACTTGTACCGCATATTGCACGTGTCGTTGTTGAACGATTGTACGCCATCGTTGTTTGAATTATTATACCCGCAGTGTGCTGTAGCCGCGCTCTGTTATGAGCTTCAGAAATGAGAACGCAAATGCGCCACGGTATATAAATTTGCAAAATTTGTTGATCAAACTTTATCGCTCCGCCGTTAATCAACTATGCAAGCGTGTATTTATCTTTGGTGTACGACTGAAATTGTGCTGTATCGTGGAATTCGTTGTGCTCATTTGCGGCAGTTTGTTACAGAGTAGCCCGTTTTTCGATATTTATTAATATTAGCAGGAGCAACAAACGCACGTTTTATGGACATACAATAATCTGTACACCCGTTACATTGAAGTAAAGAAATATTGACATTTCAAGAAAAGACGAAGGAAATTTTCATGAAATGTTGAAGCACGATGAAACGTTGAGCTTATGGAATAAAGTAACATCGGTGGATTGGCAAAGTAACGAGGTATTGAAATTTAGCGAATACGAATAAATGAGATGTTAGAACTTCGAAACAGCGTATGTCGAAGGAAAATGAAACGAGGTCCTCGAATGTTGCAACGGGTGATAGCGTTACGGTATTAACGAACTACAATTTATGAAGCTTCAATGCCTCGTTAGTTTTCGCATGAACGTGTTGTAATATTTCTGTTGCATAAAATACTCGAGCACCGTCGTCACAGGAATGCATGCATAAATGGAGGGGGATTGTAAAATGAATTTGACAAAGTTATGGACAATTCACATAATTTAGATTATTACATTAAATATATTCGTATCGCGTTTAAACAATTGTTCAATGAGGAAATATGATTTAATACGAAGGAAAGCACATACGCGACACATACGTATATATGTTACGCAAAACAGTCATCCATATTCGATAAACTTCCCAACAATGATCAGCTCGTCTTTAAGTCAGATCACGTGCTAGTCGTGCTCAATGTAATCGAGCAGCCGCTTCAGCTACAAGTCCGCTCGAATTCAACGAATTGCGTTAAAATTTCAGCGGTAGACTGCTGGAGCACGTACGCTTTGCCTTTGATCCAACAAGTGCAATACTTTATCATACTTACAGCGCCCACCGAAATTACCGCCAGAGTATCATCAGCGTGGGCGTCCAAATTGTTAAATTTATTATTCACGAGGTACACGACGGCGAATAAAAAGTACAGAGATAATATTATGCAGACAGACAGAAGCCACAAATTCATAAAGAGAAATGTCATTTCCCAAATTATTATAGATGCTAATATGCTTCAGCACGTTCGCAATTACTCGTACCCCCAAGTGCATAAATATATCCATGACCAACCATTATATTTTTTCCAATATTAATGCAATAATAATAAATAGACAATTTTCAATGTAAGACCCGCTTGAAATTATCGAGTAATTATTAAATTGCACACGCTCAGAAGGTAGAGAATGGCGAACCATTTCATTCTGTTTTTGTCCGATCCAGATATCTCAAACCGTTCTCGAGATGTAACGTTTTAAAGTTAAGCGCCTAAGCGCGTTAATTATGAATGGCGTCTGGCCCACTGACCTACATTTTTTCCAGGAAATAGTAGTAGTAATAGTAAAAAGATGGCGACGCCGCGTGTTTCATTGACTACCGCAGAGTAGTAGGCTTGGGATAGGTCAGTGACAGAGGGAGAGCGAGAGGCACGAGTGTGCTACAAGGACAGCTATATTGAAATAACCAAAATCATGACTCCCTTTGCACGACGATATCTCGGGAACCAGAAGTCCGATCCGGATGGGACAAAAATCATTTTAAAGGGGAGGCTTCGGCGCTTCTTTTGGTCCACATTTCATTGAACTAGCATTGGTAGTTTCGTAGTTACAGAGCGTCAAACTTTTACTAATTTTAATACGTTTTCGGTATTGTATGGTCTGTTTGTTAAATGATTTGTAGATAGTTCCTAATTGCTTCTGTTGTTTTCTATAGTAATTTCCAGCAGTCGTGTTTGTGTATCATCGTGTTACAGTAATTGCATCGTGCAACGATACATGAACATGTTTATTTCACATAGAACAAGTCATCGAATAAATAGTAATATGAACAAAAGTTAATGAAACGAAATGGACGCGTATGGATTCATGGACGAACATCGAGAATGCCAATCAGTGAGGCGTGAATGTCCGGAACCGATCTTAATTCAGTCATGAACGATGTTTCTGCGTAATTGCCCCGCGAATAGATTTCATACAAATGATTGTCGATTTTACAAACAGCCCGGAATGAATAATACGCATGGCAGAAATTATCGCTTCCATTGTTTACACTTATTGTACAACTCATTGACACGGGAACAATGATTAATAATAATATTGCGTGAAAATGCATCCATGCTTTACTGTCGAATCACTTTGCGCGCTGTCGAATTTCTTTCTCGCCAAAGAGAATAATCAAATGATATATCGATTGGCGCTAGAATTTTATTTTTTACTTGACAGTCAGCCATAAAACATTTAATTTCTTTCAATTTATGCGTCGCACAAAAATGATTTTTTTGTCTAGCTATTTGGAATGTATGACATTATCAACGAAAACTTTGTACAATTATGGCGACCCGTGGTTGGCAATCAAAGGAACTTACTGCAGCCGTTTTCATCGACAAATCACGCGGCCCAATTTCTCTCACGATTGTTTGTTGCAGACTATTCGTTCCATTGCAACAGAACCCGGTGATTGTAACCGTGGCCGATAATTTGTAAACCGGGGCGACCGAAATCGCCCGAGCATTTAACAATATTCATCGTCGTCGCCAGCGTTTCCGACTAATTTGTTTATCTCGTGTACGTTATTAAACATACATATGCACGTCCGCAAACAAGATTATCATTTCACGATGAAAACAGTCACGAAAGCCTGAAATAATTTGGAATCATCGACAGAAAGTGTTGCCAAAACTCTGAACCTTAATAACATTAATCGTAACATGCAGGTACTTGTAAAAAATATATATACAAGATATAAAGTGCTGAAAAAAGTAAAGGAAAGAAAGACTATTAATACGTAATTGCATTTCTCGTATATGTATTTTAAAATAATAAAATTCTGTTGGCGAAACTTTTACTGGGTATTCAAATCACAAGAATCTTTATCCTATATATTTTGAGCCAATAGTTGAATATGTACATTTTCTCTCTACAAAGGAAGGTTGTAACAGTGCGTCATTTTTTCCAGCAAACAAATCTGTTGTACAGTAAGAAAATATTAGTCAACTGGGCGTGTACATGATGGAAGGTACGAATGGATGGAAAGGAAAATATACAGACGCATGCAAAACGCGGCAATTTGTACTGTGATTCAGTTTACAATGTTTCATCAGACGTATAAACGAACCGGATTGTAGCTATCAATCCCGCTTCAATGATACGTGGAGAGGATTAACACAATTTCTCAGTCGAATATCTTTCCTCCCCCCACCCCCCTCAAATACACTTAGATTATTTTACTCCGTAAAAATAATACTCCTTATTTATCCAATTACCATCGGCGAATAGTACAGCAGAATCACAGAAATATTTTCCATTGAATTAATTTTTACCTGAAATAAAATTAATCCATTTGTCGAATGCAACATAGAGGCACATTAATACAGTACAACACGATGGATGTTATTCACGCGTACATACATCAACACCAAAACCTTTGTACGATAATTAAATCCATACACCCGGAGCTTCAACACCCTTCATTAATATCTCTACAAGCGTAACTTTAACAACAACAAACCACATAATAGTAACATTAACATATAACATATTCTCAAACATTTAATGGGCGTCAATTAAAACAGTGATCGTAAATCCCTCCAGCAATCCTAACAATGTCTCCTTCCGGTGTCGTGCGTCAGTGCATCGTGAAACACACGCGATGATCATGTACCACGAACGCAACAAGCATTGCGGTTACGAAATACAACACGGTGCGTGACAAAATCGTACGGTATCGGCGTAGAACCCGTACAATTAGGACGTAATTACAGTTACACACAATAACCCTGGTTTAATTGGTCCGCGAATCGAATCGATATTACTATACTTCGACATTCCGTGTGTTACACGATATTGTGAATTCCATGGGATGGCCAGTCGCGTTATTACCTTCAGGGAGACGTTTTTCTTTTAATTTACATTTAATTATTAATTTAATTTACAGTATTCTCGTTGCAGTATTTCGCAGGCTAAATATGCGTCCACCGAAAGCAAAATATTCGAAGATGCGGGAAGTATCGTCATAGATATGGATGCAACAGCAGGACTGAATGAAATGCGAAAGATTTCAATTGAATTGCTGTTCAAACGATCTCATGACGGCTTGCTTTTCATGCGATTCGAAGCATCAGCCCGGTGGTTATTGTTCATTCACGCAGTAACTTAAAATCAATCGTGTGTCTGTAGTAGGCGGAGGGGCTTTATGTTGGTTATTTTTTCCAGAACAATGGATTTCGAATGTCCGTAAAGCCCGTAACCCTGCAGCCACGTTTCGCGCTGGTTTTTGTGAATCGAGGGCTCGTAATAATTTGCTGTCACCGCGGACGAGTAACTCTGTTTCCGTTTCACGTTCCCATTGTTTCCAGGAACACCGTTCGTTTGTTTCAACTTTCACCCTACCGTAAAATATTCGTGGATTATTTTCCAAATAAGTTGGCCCGCACACTTGCCACCATTCTCGAGCCATTCCACCCTTCTATTCCATCTTCTGTACGCGTTCGAAACATAAATCCACCGGGGCGAAACATTTTCTCCCTTCAATAAATCACCCTGCAACCAAGTGGTTCCAATTTTAAACGAAATTTAAGGACACAATATATTATATTGCGAAAAAAATAGTACAAGTAAATTCCTCTTTAGGACATAATTTCAATCGAAGAAAAATTGTTACCGTCGCTTGTGAAACCACCCCTATCACGAAATCTCGCGTTTAATCACGGCCATGCGTATTATCCCATGCATTCACGGTATATTAAGCCAATCGCATAAGCGTTACACGTCACGGTGAGCAACGATCACCGGTTATCATCCCCTTTCAGCAAATTTCCAACCAGTCTAACGATCCCTCAGCCATTCTATAGATATCAGTTTCGTAGATCGTATCTATCGAGGTAATAATCGGGATATCAACGCTACGTAATTCGCTTGCGTACGAGACCGTAGCATCCTCAGAGTCCAGTGACAGCGTATCCGGTCGGTAGACTCGCGTTGACTTCCGGTCGAACGAGTTCGTGCTCGAGTATGAATTGCCTGGAGCGAACGTGCGGCACACGCTGGTTGGAATAAACTTTGAAATCGGTTTAAAACTCTGAATTGTTAAGCGAAACAGACTGCAGGCTGTTATCTGTTTGGCGAAGACAACTGGGGATTAATCTTGGGAAATTATATTTGCGTTTACGCGGTTACTGTCTGAGAATAAGCAATCCCCTTGTTTAATTGTGCGGCGGTACTCCTTAGAAAGAAGGTACAGAACGTGGTTTAGTTGCAATTTGATTTGAACCGAAATTTTATTAGATTAAGTTTTCAGGGAATTATATGTACGTATTAAAACGGATTACGGTCTAGAGTGAAATATCTGGTCGATATTTTATAAGGCAGGTGTATTACAATTTTATTGAAATTGTATATAAAGTGGAATTTGAAGAGCTGTTTCCATTATATTCGAACAGCGATATGTGTTGCCGCTGGTGAATTAATAAGGCATGGCAAGAAATTAATAAAATGTCTCACGCGTGACGGACTTAATAAACTTGACAATTCATTTCCCCATTGTCGACATAGATTTGCTTTCATAATTGCATTATATTTCGATTGAAGTTATACACGTAACAGGGCTGTATTGATTGAGCTTGAAAAGATTAATATGCATGACGTATGGCTGACTAAAACTATTGAAAATCAACATTCCCAACATTTCTCTCTCATCTTTCTAATCCAAAACATTAGTATTAATATACTATAAATGCCAGATGATCAACAGTAAAAGTAAAAGTATAATTAATGCAAAGAAGTATGAAAAACGGATGGCTGTGAAAAGATCAAATTGAATGGACGAATCGATGAACAGGTGTCGAAAATAATAAAGATGTCGTTGGTACAGCGTCCTTTGCAGCCTGCCATTCCGGAGCTGCCCATTAGAACTCCATTCCGATTCCAATTTGCGCTAAATTGTTTGCAGAAGCGATCGTCCTTTCTTCTGTCGTTTACCAAGCCCTCGTCCCAACCCCTTTTCTGCTCCTTCGCTTGTCGTCAAGCAGATCCTCGATCGTCAATACGCCGTGGCATTCGATAATAGGGAAATTGATCGATTATGCTGGTAGGCGGATAAGGAACGTATTAGAAGGCAAGGTAGAGAAAATCGCAATCCCCTTTGGGAGTTTATTGGAAGCTACGTAAGTCAATTTATCGCGGAAATATCTGGCTTTGCCGTTATGTTAACAAATTAGCTATGATGGATCTCGGAACGAAGTCTCTAGAATTTCGATGCTTAAAATAAATGTCCCGAAGCAAACAAGTGATCTCATAAAACAATTATAATCATATACGTGCAGTTAAGAAGCATCGATAAATAATTAGACAACTATGGAACGAACAAGTGCATACATTCTCTATATTTACCCCCCCCCCCCAAATGAAAAGAATTTGTAAACGCCTTTCATTCAGCCGCCACTTATATCGTATTCCTGTATTGAATGCCCTCAGTTCATGGTCTCCATAGAAAACGACGGGAACGATATGAAACAGAAACGGGAATTCGAAAAGCAACCAGAACAAAATTCCATTATATGTATAGGTCCGTGCCGCCTTTCTTCCTTCGTCCCCATTCGTTGAACCACGCGGTTGATTCTTTGCACAGGAATAATTGGCGCGATGAAATGTTGTTTGGACGTAGGACCACGATACACGGTCTGGCGAACAGCCCTTCGAGAAGAATTTATTGGACCATTACTACGGTCCCATTGGTACACGTGGAGATATAATTGCTTTATCTTTTTCTCGTTGCATTGTTTTTTTTTATTGATTCCAACGCGTTACGAACCGCTCCAGGAACTTTTGAGGATAAATTTGTGATTTCCAATTAACTGCGACCGGTAATTAAAATCGCTATGGAATGCGGAACAATGAGAATTGGAAAGGGGGAGCGTTGAACTGGTATTGTTTCCTCTTTGTTATCAAGTATACTAAGCAGAATTTAATATAGAGGTAAAAAGAAAAAAATATTTACTACTAAAATAGTATAAGATATAAACAAGGAATCCCCTTTTTTTACATTTTTTGAAGGATTTCCAATAACAAGGTAATCACAGGTCCTTCCTCGCAATTTATTCAGAGACTAGGATCTCCTCGCCGGCAATAGATTCCAAATATCCGTTATAGAATCGCCTCGAAGATCTTTCGAAACGGGATCTTTCAGACGAATTTCGTTCCCTTTTAGAAAATCGATTGGAGCTCCATTCGCAACGTCAGTTTTCACTTTGGCCACGGATTACAAGCGGCTTTCTTCCTCGAGAACTTCTACGAACTCGAGGGATGGACTTTCCCCCGCGAGCTCGCAATTTTCTAACCAAGGGTACGCTATTTCTCGCGGCCACGATTTTCCCGGCCGCAACGGATCGCTTTGAGAAACGCTACCGCCGTCTTCTAATAGCGATTACCGTGGCCAAGATGAGGAAACTCGAGAGCCCGATCTCCCAGGGAGGGAAAATAATTCGCGATGCTATCATTTCATTTTCCTTTCCTTTTTTAAAGGAAACCCTTGATCCAGGAACATTTCATGGAAATTCGTTGCACGCGTAAATGATACATCGTTGGTTATTTTTCATTTCAATTTTACATCGGTCAGTATATTACATTTCAAGAATATTTAATTTGTATTTCTATATGTACAATGGGTATTGAAAATCTTTTTTTCCGGGTTAAAATACATTTAACTAATTTTTGGATACTCGACCAGCAGGATGAAAACAATCGGGTTAATAATAAATCGACAAAGAATTAATTAAAGTATCGGTAACTCGTGTTGATATCTGGTCCACTGCGCGTGACGTTAAATTGTTATAAAATAACTACGCCGGATATCCAGCGCATAATGCGCTCGCAGAATGTGATTCCCCTGTGTGACATAATGGGGCTGCTTCGCCATTTAATTCGATAAACAACCGACTAATTGGATCTGGTTGGCAGAAGGGACTCCATTCCCCGACTTACAGGACAGTATTTTAATTAAAGTTCACCAGTTGTTCTGACATGAACATGCTGCAAAATGGACAGGTAAATCGCAAATTGATTAACTATTTAAATTGAAATAATAAGGGACACTGTGCAAATATTTTTCAACTTGCTATTATAATTACGGAATCGAGGAATGAAACATCTACTTCTAAAGGAAAGGATAGATGCGGAAGGAAATGAATATCAGAGCTGTTTAAAATTTAATGAAGCTTTCATTAAGAAATCTTAGCATCCAGATAGAATATCTCTGCACATTTATATCTCTGTTACCCGCATGCAATGAAACGGTTAATTAGTGATAAACTTGCAAACATCTCTGTCAGAGTTCATAGAGTTGTAAAATAATTCCGCGTTACACAGTTAGTGTTAATTGCGCTGGATTCAGGGCTGGGAGGCAAGGGTCACGTGCAAGATGTTCTTTCGGATAATGAAACAAAGCGAAACGGGGCAAATTCAGCGAACGTAAGCCACTCAAAGCCCTTTCAACGCTCGCAGTCGACATTTCTTGTGGCGCTGCCTCGAGCTTTCTTTGACAATTAAATGTGATAACGTGCTTCGTCGAGTAGAGGAACGTACGAAACGTCTCGACGAATCTTATTACCATTTTCGGTACTTCTGTTACCGTCTACATCGTGAAACCTGTTTGGAACTTGAATCTCTGCCAAGTCTCGCGACAGAGTTCCCCTAGGTATTGTCTAAACATGAATAATACCCCGTGAAGAGTCTGCCAATTATTCTAGTGGCTCTGACAGGTGAGAAAGTTGGCAACGGAATAGAAAAGCACATCTTATCTGGTGAATATACATTTCGACAATAATTTATTACATTTCACAGAGATTCTCTTGTATTCTTCTTTTTAATTATTATTACTGATAATTTTATATTCCACGTATTTAAATTCCTGAACAAATACTTCGATAACAACGTTGCAATAATTTTTGCTTCAATTGCAACTAGCTTGGACACGAGTGGCAACAAAAATTCACTGTCTATTCGCAACAACCAGCATTTATCCCTTATCTGGACAAGACGATCCATTAAACGGCGGGCATTTCAGCCATAAATCGACGGAAGATCGGTGAATTTCATGAAGCAGCCGACAGAATTCGTCCCGATATGGCGATTCGATCGAAAAAGCGACGACGATCATTTCGCCGCGTACCAACAGAGGCAAACTCCAAACAACTATCAATTTCGCGGGACTCCAAATAACTATCAATTCCGCGTGCAAGGTCCGCAAGGCTGGATCTGAAATGACAGAGGCAAACTAACCAGCCCGGGGCGTTGCAAAACGGAAATATGAGATACACGAGCACGCCAGCTTCAACACAGCTAGGCGGAACGAATACAAACGCGACCGACGTTACGCGTTTGGTTTGCATTTGTTTGCTTTCTCTTCTTGCTGGCGTGCACACGCGGGCCCATATATCATTTCGTCGCCGCTATTCTGAAACTCGTGAAAGCACGCTAAATCGGTTTTGCATAAAAGAAATATTTGCTCTGGTTCCCCGTGCATCGTAGAAAATCGCTACCCTCTTCTGGGAGAGTGGAAACTGGGAAAGATGGTAACGTCGGCTTTTCTTCCACGAAATTGCCCTCTGTGCCGGGGCCAGGCTTTATTGCATGAACCGAAGCGAAACGGGTACGTTTAATTTTTTAAAGAGATGCAGAATGGTTCCCGGCATATCAGTAATCTTACGTTGGGAGAATTGATACAGGTTCGAAAAGGCCTGCAGCGAAAATTATTACAGAGTTAGGAGGTAGAAAAAGAAAAATAGTATAGTATTAGTGTTGCACAATTTTCAAACAGAGTTAATGTGGCGCCAAAAATATTACTTTAAAACTTTCGCTATAAATATATGCAAATAAAATGCATTTCGCGACGAATAATGTGATGGAAAATTCGTAACGAAACCATAGTTCGGAATTCAATGAAATTTTCAGCATGTCCATTAACATTTCTCTTTGGCAATCTCGGTGAGAGCAACCGAACAAGCGTAGCTCCGTCTAGCCCCGTAATACGCGATGGAAAAATGCTTTTCTATGTAAAATGAAAATGAAAAGAGAATTGTCTTAATGCCCTGCGTATTACATCGATCGCGAGCAAACGAATTTCACGGATTCTTCACAATTCCATGCTTCTCTTCTTCGGTCGAGTCTGTCCTTACTTTTTAGCTGACGTATGATCGATGACGTTGAGATGACGTCGGAATGACGGGAACATTCCTCGGTGAAACTTTATTATCGTGACTCTGGCGACGAACCGAGCGAGGACAGGGCAAACGGGAAGGGAGAAACAGGGGAGAGAGGTATTATTTAATTAAAGCTATCCAAGACGCAATGGCACCGTGGATTTTACTGCTTCCCCTTCCGTTCTTTGACTCGTCTCCAGTCGACTCGAGCTTCCTCCTCCTCCTTTCACGGAGCCCCGAATCGATTCTTTGCCGGATTAATTGAAAAGGACCTCTGACCTTAATGAGTATTGTAGAACGCCTTCGAGTCGGACGAATAAAAATCTGGCTGCGAAGAACAAGATATTTCGAACAATTTCTGCCAATTATTGTAACTCAAAGGAGTTGAATTTTTCAGCGATATTTCCATCCGATTTTTTACAGTAATTAAAATAGACATTACATTCTTTTCAACAAAAAGTTAATCACGCTGGAGATATAATTTACAGTAAATTATTAATTGCTTCCGAGGAATAAAGAAAACTTCGAATTCTCCTCGTTTCTCCGTTGCAGAACGACATACGAAATAATCCCGGCCGAACGAACTTAGCGAGATAATCCAGCCGTAGCTTCTCAATGAATGCACCTTCATACACCTATGAATTACCTAGCGGCGCTTCGTTTACGCGTCGCAGTATCCGCGGACAGTCTGGTCGGAGCAGAACACGGCAGATCGACAACGATAATCCTGGCCAGAAAGGAACGCGAGAAATTGTGATTCGTTTGTGTCGAGACCCGTTTCCACCTGTATTATTTGGAGACGTGCATACCTGTTGCTGCTGAAACGCATACATAATCGGCCTACGGCGCATAGTATTTCATGGAAACAAATTACTTCGCCACGTTGCACACCACCACCGACCGGCGGCCCTTGTTACACGGAGCTTAAGCCGCTTTGCGATAGCCTTAAAACCGTTCCCTGATCATCATAAAGTTTCGGCTAAATACTTGAATGGCCCGGTCGAATATAGAACGAAAGTGTAGCTACGCTGTTGTAATCCTTTATGGCCGATGCGATCGCAGATCGATGCATCTGCGTTTGGTGGAGTGTCGTTGACGTGAGAACAAATGGCGCAGAGATATCGCGTACGTAGGAGAAAGATCTCGACGCACATTTTTTTTCCGCGAGTTAAATACTGCGTTCAATTTACACCTGCCCGGTAATTAAAGGGATACGGCGAAAGAAAAGGTGAGGGCGGAGTGTAGATATGCCAGAGGAAAATGGGATAACAGTAAAGAGATTTACGATTCATTTATCCACCGGAAGACGAAACGAAATTGCGACAGGCGGAACAGAAGCCAAGTGAAGGAAGGCAATACTAAGTAAATCGGATGTCGCGAGTTCGTTTCGAGTCTCATGGCGACTCGCCAGCGAAATCGAATCACCGGACTCGATCATACGTTCGAGAAAACGAGGCTACGGATCTCGTAATAGCCACTTACGACGACCTTTCGCTCTTCTTGCCGGGCACGTGTAACACGCGAACGTTTCCTCTCGTCCATCCACTGGCTCGATAAATTAAGGAACACCGAGGATCCACCTCGACGAAGGTCGAGAAATGTATTACAATCGGGCACGGAATTAATAGTAAATGGATTTACAATGGTGTCTATTGTACAATAGTGTCTATTGTAAATTAGAATGTAGAAAATGTACGACTGCCGGCGGTGATCTAAATTTTACTCGCTATCTAGTCTCATTCGGAGAATAATTAAATAATTCTGCCAACAGTTGGGGAATATAATTTCAATTAAATCGATTGGTCGAATAACAATCTCTAATTTGTCTCTCTTCGGTCGAGGTGGAGTAGAATATTTTTCTGCGGTTGAAACGGCGAGCGTGGAACTCAATGCAGTAATCGTCAAACGGAATGTTAACGCAGCGGCGATAAAGGGGAACGGCGGAACAATTTCGTATACTCGTGGCACCTTTATCGAATTCGTACTAAATTCCTTGGAAAAATATTTGCGAAAGCCGGATTTTCGCGCAAAGTGCAAGAGAATTGGCTCGAGATAATGAACAAAAGCTGCCGGTGTAGTTCTATTGCCGAGCTGTAACTTTTTCAAGTACTATTGTACCCGTTTTTGCGCTTTAATCAGAGCGGGCTAATGTTTCCGATGAATTCGATTAATTAAAACCGTCAGTAGGCGTCGTGAACCGAGTGGAGGGAGTGGTTAATCAATTTTCAACAAGATACGTGTACAAACAGGCGCAGCCAGTCAATAATGAACGAATTGAAACAATATCTCGTGAAATTAAATTTGCCGGGCGTGTTGGAAAATTAAGTTTGCGAGATAAACATCGACGCGATAGGTGGAAAATATGGAATTCGCGTCGGATCGTTTAATTCATTATAAAATCATTGAAGCAACTTTTTCGCGCAGCTATTGCTGTAAAAGAAATTCCTAAATTCCGCCCAGAAATAATTGCCCCATCGCCGACAGATTAGTGAAAACGTTAAATGAAAAATCCACGACACTGTTGTAATGTTAATTAAAGCGGGTAATTCATTTAAGAAGTCCCGCGAAGAGTGTTAGAACCGTGTGCAACAGCGTAAAACAATGTTTAGAATTAGACAGTTTAATGCTGCAATTACCTGGTAACGCATTCCAGGCAGAGAAGCAGCCGTTGCGGTGGAATTGCATTCTAAACGGTGTGCTGTAAGTTGCAAGGACGTGCACTGTGTGTACCGGAGTAGTCTGAATTGATCCGGGGGCCTTTCAGGCTCGAATTCTAACCTTGTTCGTTAATTACCTAGTGTAACACACAGCAGCTGTAGTAGGGAGGAAAAATTGTTGGTACGTGGTCAGTCATTTCTAAAACCGGGGGAATCGATTTCGCGGCGAAGAATTTGTCCATGCGTAAAACTATTTCAGTGCATAATAATAAATATCCTTCGATAAACTGAATAGAATTGGCAGGGAATGTACATTTGAACTGAAATTATTGAAAACTTTCTTCGTTTACCGCGAATTAATCCGTGCCAAAAAATTGCATATTCCCCGACGACACGTAGAATGTAGGGCCAGCAGAAAACCCCAAAGGGTTTGGAATCGGGAGGATTGTAAAGCTGGCGATTCAACTTGGACAAAAGGCAGCATGAATCCGCAGGGGGAAAAAAAGGATCGTTTCCACGAAGAAGGGAATGGTAATGTGCCACTGAAATTTTCGTGGAGTAAGCCAGCTCTGCAAGCGGCATGCGCATTCACGAGGATGCCTCTAAAATGCTCGATAAGTAGCAGCCAGTTGCTTTTTAACGAAACAGAACACGGTGAACGACAATGGCTGACTATATTTGGATTATACTCCTTTTAGAAACGTACAATGGACAGCAGCCACTTAACGCCTGCTAGCCGAGATGTAACAATTTACAACGCTTAACTTTCCACGCTGTGAAAGTTCATTTTCATTCCAGTGACAAAAAAAGTTGACAAATCGCGCGGCCGTCCCCATTAAAACCAACAAGACAATTGTAACCCTCTGTTAACTGCAAATTCCAAGATCGCGATCGGAAATTGAATGCATGAAATTAAGCAAGTTTTTCGTCTTTAAGTCCAGACCCTGTCGAATTTCCAACGAAGTCTACATCCTCTAATCGTTAAACAATTCTCGTTTTCCCGAGCGGGTCGGAATCGGATGGCGCGACTTTACGCCGTTGCCAATTTCCTTCCGCATTTTCTGCCCGTTCCAGCAACGAGGTTTCTCGTTGCACCCCATTGTACGAGCGCGCTGACCCGCGCTCGCACCGGCACGGATTTAAATTTAAATGGAAAAGTCGGGACACACTGGTGTTCGTCCCGCTTTTCGGGC
Organism: Nomada ferruginata; assembly: GCA_963583965.1. NCBI lineage: Eukaryota > Metazoa > Arthropoda > Insecta > Hymenoptera > Apidae > Nomada > Nomada ferruginata. Next base: position 2,279,804 of record OY757223.1, read on the forward strand.
CCACTCGCGAAACGCCTCCAATTTCGCGAAAAGCCGGAAATGCCATGCGAATCCCTCCTCGACTCCTCCATGAACAATAGCTGGAAAGCTTTGAGAAAACCTTGTCGAGCTATACCGTCTATATCGCTCGCGATTTTCGACCAGTTTCCTGTAAGTCCACTATTGAACTTTTAGTCGCGCAAAGGAAAAATGGGATTTCTTTAGAACGAAGTCAGTGCTACGAACAATTTTATAATAGCAAGTAAGCAGAAGATTTGTTGATTGACGACAGGAAGTTTGGAAAATATTTGCAATTATATTTGGAGTCAGAATTGTAATATTTCATTGAACAGAAAAAAATGTTTTTGTAAGCATGTCATATAAATTCTGCAAAATTAATCACCTCGTAATTTAGAAATGTGATTCTTCGAATGAGAAGCCCTATATAAAACGAATGAGAGTCTCGGTATCATTATTAAAATAAAACACGTAAGTAATAAAAAGAAAAACGTGAAACGTCTCCAAGAGAAACACCTTAATACACTCCAAGCCAGTTCGGCGAATTTATAACAGGGTTCTGACAAGCTGGACACAGAATTTAATAAACTGTCATTTCCTGAAATTGTTTGGCGCGTACGTTCCTTTGTGCTTTGAGATCCTGGTGCGAACTTCGGTCCCCTTAGTCTTTCAGCGGTTGCAAAAGGTATGTCGATGGTTTTTCACAAGCTCTCGAATTGTTTGGAACAGTTTTTGTCCCCCTAGAGAAAAGGTTATTTCGGGAAAATGAAAAGTTATTCGCTTTCCCCGAACCGTGTTTCCGCAGACATTTCGCAGGAAAACTCCTCAGCTTTTAAAAGAGTTCGAACAATATCGCGTTTAATGATTTACCCATGTCGAAACGTTTCGTAACACTTGGGTAAAACGACGTCGCTGACAACAAACGTATCCAGAAGCACGAAAGGTATAACAAGCTTAAGGAAATCTCGTGTCTGTCGATTCCGTCTGAACAGGGCGTCACGAGAAGCGTAATGATCCAAGAAATGGAGATCGAAGCTGTTTCCAGCGGAAGCTCAGACGGGAAAGGAGGGAAAAAGAGGTTCAATCGAATCGAGAAACACGAAAGCTCAACGTACCATTAAAGGCCAGTCTCCGCGAACGCCGCAGCGCTTGGCTGACCTGAAAACCTCGACTTTAGAAAAGAAGGAAAATCTTTCAAGAATCCACGGTAACCTGAGAAACTTGTAGCCAGGGAAAAAGCTCCAGACGAATTCGAACAAGTATATAGAACATTTTCCCAGACAAACCCATCGTTCGATACAATATATCCTGGCTCTTAATAATTAACTAAATCTTCAACGAATGCAATTGAATTGCACAATATATATTCACAGACAATGAACTTTAATTACCCCGTAATTCCCTCACAAATGAATTCACCTCTGATTCCCGTTTAATTGCGCTCAATTAACAGATCCAATGAAGCATCGCGAAGAAGAACAAGTAGTAACTGAAAAAATATCTCCTTCGAATTTATCCAAGCTATCGAAATCTTTGCAACGCGAACAACAAACAACGATAAATCCATTGCAAGGGAATTATTAACGGCTGGTAACAATCGTGACCGACATCTATAGAAAATAAAGGACTCGCGGTGTTCGTGTAACAAAACTGAAGACAACGAAACCTTTCAGCGCCAGAGGTACGTCCCAGGGGTGATTTAAAATCGCTTTGACCGCGTAATAAAACAGCAAGAGCTTGGCCCGATCCGACGTGGAAATCACCCCGAGGGTAGTTTCGCGGGTTCTATTGGCCGGTAAAACGCCCGTGTTTACTGACCTAACACTGTTAAGGACTAGAGGGAAGCTGTACTATCCGTGGCCAAGACACGATGAAATAATAGCAAATAAAACAAGTGGGAACTGGGATTGCTTTAACCTTCTAACTTTGTCCACCATTTCGAATCGGGTGTGCAGGTCCATTACTCAACGCGTTAACGCGCTTAAACGCTTCTGCTTATATACTTTAACTATTTTTTTAAAAATTAACTCTATCCAAATTCATCTGGCCAAATAAATTTCTTAAGGGAAACCATAGAATTCTGTCGTTTTCAATAACGAATTAAATTTACCACCCCTGTTGTGAATAATTCGGAAATTAAATACCTGTTAAATATTTCCGTACTACCTTATATCTAAAGTGTTATCAAACTTGATGTTTGACGTCCCTGGATGGTTCCTGTTTCGAAAACGTAAAACTACACGGACAGACGCACAATATTCTCCTATCGTTCTGCGCATTGAATCGAGCCTTCGTTCGCTTATTTAATTAACGTTTGTCCGTTGAATTTCTCGATCGGCAAGGCGCATTCAGCGCCGATTCATTGTTCATTACCCCTTTGTCGTTGTTCACGGCCGAGTGAAGTAAAAAGAGAAATGGAAAGATCGAGCGCGACGTGGTTTCGCGGATTCATAGAACAGAACCGTGAACTTTTTCAGTTCGTTTTGGCCCTCGATAATGAACAGAGGCAGATGGAGGAAAATCGGGAACGCTGACGCGTAATTAACGATCGATAATACTAACGCCGGACGGACGAAGGCATTGTTGCGTTATGATTTCACGCGGCACGTGGATTAAAATATGATGAATTAATCTAAATTAGAGGGCACGGTAATTACCGCTTGAAGCGGCCTGCCAAACAGCTCGTGCCTGTACGCTGCCTTTCCACAGTGATACGAGTATTCGAGGCTGCATATTTCGCGCCTGCGTCTTCATCACGGGGAATGAATCGAAATTTCAACGGTATTGTCCATCCGCAGCGTTTCTAATTAAATGTTGAATTGTGTTATTTTTTATTATTAATATTCTTTATAGATTAGGAGGCGAGATTTACTAAATTTTTGTCGATTGGGGAATACTTTCAGTGGGCTGGAAGAGTGTATGTTGGTTTTGGTTAAATAAAAATGTTTATTATTTGTTAAAAAAAAAAATCGTATTGCAAACAATGCACAGAAAATTATGAAGTTGTAGACTATACGTAATATCGGTTTTAATTTTCATGATATTATTGCACAATTTTATTTCATTCTCTGTAACAATGCAACGAATATTTCATTTCATTTTAATAACATCGAAGGGCAAATGTACTGCAATGTAAATGCTGCACAAATGAAATTTTTTAATATTTTATAAAATGGAAATGACCAATGTGAAATGTAGTTTCTCAGAATCGACATTATTTCCTACGAATTACAACAGATTACAGAATAGTTATCGGCTGTGCTAATTAGTACGACGGGCAAGGGCAAAAGCAATTGTCGCATTTGCGTTCTCCACGCGAAGGTTCGCTAATCCTTAATCAATTTTACGTCACGCAACGAAGAAGAAACGTGCAACCGTTAATTAAAATCTCGACGAGAACGAACAATAAAAAAAAGCCCTGCAAATAACGAACAATAAAATCACCGACAACATTTTACAATATTAGTTCTCAACGCGCAATAACTCGAATATATACGTACACGCGTACAAAACAATTGAAACCATCGAATAAAATCTCACCAAAAAATATATAGCTGCAAAAATTCCAATAAATACACGTCTATGTAATAAATATAAATCGCGACTCCTCATATAACTTGAACAGATAAAATGAACGGCGGCAGTGTGCTATTAGCAACCAGACTACACATTCTCTGCAATGAGAAGAAGGTGTACATGGGAGAACGCGTTAACTTGTCGCGGCGAGAGCTCGTGCATATCGCTGAGACATTCGACGACGACTGCATCGGCTGTTCTTGCAGTTGCTAAACTTACGGCACAGTTGCGAAGACAACGCCGAAAGCTCCTTTCCTTCGTATCGCGAGTATTAACTGTACACACACTCCCCGGCGACGAGGAACTCGCTGGCTTACAGCGTAACTTTCCTTCGGCGATTAAACGACGACCTATCGCTGCCTGCTGCGCCTCTCGCCGGTGTGCATCGACTAACAAAACGAGCGTGGAGACGGTATTTAGCTCTGATATTCGTGTTTGCTGCGTTTCAGCGAGGTTTAGGTAAATGAAAAACGTTCTCTACAATAATGCAATATCAGCATATCAGCTCATCAGCTGCGCTGATATTTAAGAAATGAAACAATAACAATTGAATAATTGTTGGTTTTCTACTCGAAGGGCTTTAAAATTATTCAGAATTGTATATAGTAAGCAGGCAGTCTAAAGAATATAGTAAAAATTGATTCGATTAATTCGATAAAGGCGTGCGAGTAGTATAGGTCGGCGCGTGGACAGAAGCGCGATTTAAAAGTTTCTCCGATTAATATTTCAATCAACTAATTAATCATTATACATAAATCAACGATGAATAAACTCCTGCAAAGCTCAGAATAAGTCCTTGACAATTCAAAATTAAAATTTTTAAGAATTTAATTACAAAATATTTCCGAACGTAAAGATCTAAATATTTATTAATATACAGATTAGTTCCATCTGGTAGCTGTGTCTTTGCTTCGCCAGGCAGTACAGAGTGTTTACAAGTTTTATTCCCAGGATGTGTAACGTCGTCAAGTTGCAGCATGACCGTCGACGACAGACAATTTCCTCTAGAAGGACGTGTGTTTCGCGTTTGTTTCATCGGCAACACCCACGGACGTTCCGGAATCCTGTTTGAGTGAAAGTTACATCGTAATGGTCCAAGTTCATCCACGCCCAAGAAACGTTCCGTGAATATTATGCAGGGAATGAAGAGACGTCGGGGGTGCGTCGTGACGCTTTTGTAACGAGGTCGAGTTTAATGACGGGGAAGCAACGACCGTGACGATGCGCCCTCGACGGCGTGGAAACGCAAATTCTGCATGCTATTTTCAAACCATTCCGCCCACTAATATTCTATAATATCCTTTGTACCAGATAATGTAATAAAATTTTCCTCGCTACTTTTCCGTGCCGGTATTTTCAAATATCGTTGAATATCGACAGTTTTATTTACATATTTGTTCGTGCGTTATCACGGGCTTTATTTTACCTCGATTACGTACATACGCGAAATTTCGAATAGGATATTAAATAATTCCTTCGTTCGTTTTTTACCGAAAAGCATTTCAACGCGTAAATAAATAACGAAATATTATTCACTGATACAATCATATATTCTATAAATAATTACCATCGTGACGATGATTCGTTTCTCCATTTCGTGTACTGTATTTAATATCTAATACGGAGAAAAATTTGTACGACAGCGCGCAGGTTTAATATATACCGAACAAATAACGTGTCATCTGGCTAGAGTGGCTGCTCCGCCTATTCATTTCCCTTCCATTATTCGTCAGTTCTATCCTGAAACGAGACACATGGGGTTGTTGCCAGCCTTCAAGTGAAGTACATATTCCATAGATGACGTACGAAGGAGGAGAGCAGGTTTCCTGTGGAGCTCGGACATTGAGAACGACAAAAGATCTCCTAGATGGCAAAGGGTTCAACCGCTTCTTCTTTTTGCCGCTGTTTCATCTCTGAGAATAATTCTGTGCCGAGATACGAAACTTTTTGGTTGGTTTAAAAAGAACTCGAGACCCTTTCGTCGCTATTCTACTACCTCCCTGCGGGGCCTGAAATAATAGATCCCGAAAGTCGGCGCAACGTGTTACAAGAAAAATCCTTGTCCTCAAGCGTACGAATGAGGAGCAATGTAGATATTTCTCCCAAACCCTCGACAGACAATCTTATTTCAACGAACTGCGCTGTCCAACAAAATTAAAGGATCGCTAAATTGTGACCGAAAAATTGGTCATAGGATCTCTTGGCTTGAATCAAAATCCTTTTATGCGTAAGCGCAGCTGAACTTCGTCAGAGTATTCCACGGATCCGAACATATCAACATTTTTTTCAGACGTCTCGTTTAAAGAAAATTTGAAGGAAATGCTTCATTCTTGCAACTGGTGCAATGGCTAGTTCGGTTGAACGACAGAAACCTATTTACATATTCCAATGGATCCTTCGCAACTGCAATCTCATAAAATAGCCTCATCGATCGTAAAACGTTTCGCAAAGAAAGTTTCCGCCTGCAGCCGAGGAAAGTGCAACTTTTTCACACGCAGCTAACAGCGCGAAGTAATTTCCTTTCTCAGCTGTTTATTCACCCTATCCTCTTGGCGAGAAGATCGGCACCGCGTTGCCGAAAACGCGAACCGATAGCTGGCGAACCAGAAACAGTCGCGAACTTCATCCCCACTGGCCGAATATATATTGTCCAGCGGCATGAGCAACGGCCGACGGAAAAGCAATTCTACGCGGCGAGTTGAATTTAATCCACCCATTGAGAATAATATATTTAAGGAGCGATGGTAATCCAAGGAACATTTTTTTACAAGCTTTTATTTTTCATTTTCTTATTCTCCGTTGCTTAAGCTGTGCTGATTAGATTGCCGGAACATTCTGGAGCAAATTTATAGGTGCTTGATTTGAATGAATGAAGTAGGGAAGCAATTCGGTAAATGGAATTTTATTGTTCGGCGTAGGGGCGGGGGAAGTTGTACATAAAACCGTGTTTGCAAATGTGAATGATGCTACTTGAAGCGGAGAGAAAGTGGATAAGGGAATTATGAGGAACGGGCGAAGCGTATTGGAAATGAATCTACCATGAAAATGTGAAAAAACGAAAGGGGCAGAAGGACTGAATTGAGAGTTGTGCAACTCGTCGGGGCATATGACATCTGTATTAATTGCCGCGCAAATATTGCCCCATTAAATGAAATATTTTATTATCCACAATATATCTCGGAGTCCTGCAAATGTTCGTTTCTGCTCGATAGAAAACTTGTTCGTCTAACTCTAGTAAACGAACGGGGAGAAAATTCGAGAAGTTGGATATTCCCTGCGCCGGTGTACTCTTTCAGATATTATAGAACTCGTCGTTTCATTCTGCAACGACGAGGAATGACCGAGGAGGAAGTATGTATTTCTAAACGAAAGGACTGGAAGCCTAATACTGCCAGCTTACGCATTTTCTGTGCTCTAGCTAGGTGGCTCGTTCGTCTGTTTATTTACAACTGCCCGTGTCCTACGACGCGGTATTACGGTGGACACAAGAATGTGGGCTACCGAAACGAACATGTGTCTGTTCGTGTGCGTGTGCAAGCGAATGCTTAGCAAATCTATCAGTTTTGTATCGACCGCAGAGACGTTCGGATCGGAGGAATAAATCGAATAAATCTTGATTCGCGAGTGAGATCAACTTTTCATTACACAGTACTGAATTCGTTCGTGAGTGAGTGACCAACTTCGTTACACGTGGGAACAATAAATCCTGTCGCACCATCTCAAAATCTTACATTTGATATTAAAGTGGCTGTGCAATGAAAGTGATAGTGAAGTGAGTTCATCGACCCGGCCGTAACATCAGCTGTTGAGTCGAAGCAGGTTAATTCGTGCACGAATGGGTAAGTGTTTCATAAGTATTAAAACACTTTATTCCTTTCGGATGACGAATAAAAGTATCGGACACAGTTATTAAACGATTTATTAGTTTATTTCTTATTCTCGAATAACCAAATATTCCACATTATCCCTGCTTAAAGACGATGTAACACGGCGTGTCAATGCGTTCTTTCGCGACCACGACTCTGCTCGCTTAATTAAAAGAATAATTAGTTTATTTCTTATTAATGAACAACGATTAGTTTATTTCTCATTATTTAATAACCAAACGTTCCACATTAGCCTCGCTTAAAGACGATGTAACATTTGCCGTACGATTCTCTCGATACCGTCGAGGCCCCCGTACACGACGAAGCGCCACAAAACGTTGCGCGCCTGAGTCCCGGGATTTCGAGCGCTCTAATTGGGCAGTGTTTTCGGTTAATAACTCAAAAACGAAGCTTCAAACAACATTTTGGTCAAGGAAAAAGTTTTTCAGAATCACTTCAGCTACCCCCCATTTCCCAATGTTGCGGTAGTTACGGGACACCCTGTAGTAAGCGAACGGGGAGAAAATTCGAGAAGCTGGATATTCCCTGCGCCGGTGTACTCTTTCAGATATTATAGAACTCGTCGTTTCATTCTGCAACGACGAGGAATGACCGAGGAGGAAGTATGTAATTCTAAACGAAAGGACTGGAAGCACAAAGAAATTGAGTTACCAGCACCGGACGAGTCCATCGTGATCGAAGCTGTGGCGAAATCCGGCCTGCGGTTTCGTAAATCCCTACTGGGTCCGTTAAACGACGCATTACTGCTTGCTAGAGCCTTTCATCGAGCGAATAATTACCGAGCTGCATGAGAAAGGCGAGGAGAAGCCAGGAGTTTCAATGCATTTGGGAGAGGCCATGGTATTTAGATCCTCGGAATCACATATGGCAAAGGAACTTCGTCTATAGAACAGTTCTGGCGTGTATTTTACTTTATTAAATATGCCTCTTGTATAATAGGGGGAGGAACGCGAAGAAAATTTATAATAAACAAGTGAATAAAATAAACCTTTAATACTACAAATATTTTGTACATTTTGTTGTACCTTAAATATTAGAAATATTTCACAGATATTACAGATACTACAGAATCTACAGCTACGTAGAATGAAAAATAATTTTACCAGTAGAATCAGTCGGCTAAGATTTTACCTGGCGGACCGAACGTGAAATGTCATTAATTTCCGCACAACGAGTGATTAATTGGTACCTGTCATTTCTGCTTCTAGAAGATGGGCTCTGTCCACGGCGAGGAACTGCCGTTCGTCTTCGGTGCGCCGTTGGTGGAAGGTTTCGGTCACTTTCCAAGGAACTACACCAAGTCTGAACTGGCCCTCTCCGAGAGCATCATCCAGTACTTCGCCAACTTCGTCAGAACTGGGTGAGTGGTGAACGATTTTGATCGGCCGTCCCAATCGTCATTCCTATCCTTACTTCAAACTCAGACTGGCTAACTTCCTTACTCAGAATCTAGTATTTCAAAATTGTTTAATATGCCGATAGCTTCAATATCTTCAGTATTGAGGCACAATATTTTTCATATAAAAGGAGGCAACGAAATACGCAAGAGACATTTGAAACACGTTCGAAATATTTGATTTCTAACCCTGTCGCAGTTCACATTTTACGCAAAAGCTATGGAACATTTCCTTATTTCGAGGCGAGCCCCATCTACGTGATCATTTCCTCGTCCACGAGTTCGTTCAACGCTACTCATATGAGGACTGTTGGAATCCACGAGGTTCAATTTTCATCCGGGAGCAGCGGCCCGATGGAAAACCAATCCTTTCTCCCTTTGAATCAACAGCGACCTGGCACCACTTGCGCGGAATCAATTTACGAACCGCGGTTGGCGCAAAAAAAGGGAGCGAAAAAAAATGAGGGAGAAGAGACGGGGATCGCGTCACCAAAAGGTCTAATTTTCCATATTCATGAAAGAGGTTGAACCGGGGGCAAAAGGGACGGTGACAGAGGAAGGACAGAGAGGACCGTGGATTAGAGCGAAAATATTTTTCGAATCCAATCGTAGGGGTGGGTGTCACGCTCGGGCCGAATTTCTGATCGGGCTGACGGTATTCAAATTTACCGATTAATGGGGAAACAGGAGGCAGCAGAAATGCTAAACTTCATCATGGAGAGAGGGCGTCGAAATCCAGAAGGGATTCGAGAGAAGAAATTAATTGCTGGGCAATTTTTTAATCGAACAAAATGTGGAATTATTATGTGGCGTATTTGAGCAGAAAATATTGAACCAACGAATCGGAACGATGTGCAAAAATATGATTAATTACAGGTATAACTAATCGAATTAAAAATATTAATACAGATATTTACGAAACAAGAATTAAAAGTATTTACGAAAAATGTAATGAAATTCGAAATCAAATCCCCCAATGTACCAAAGCGCAGTAATTAAAAATATCAGAAATTGTATGCCCCTAATAAATTGCCACTCGCCGGGAAACGCGAATTAATACACGAAGATTACCAAAATACACTATGAACCGACAATCACAACAGCACTTGACGGGACTCGAATTGCAGGAGTAACGCGAAATTTTCAGAATTGTCGGTTCGAGCGTTAGATAACGCGTTCTACAGAATTACTCGACCATCCAGCGCGAATTCCATGTTCCACGGGAATTTTATCATTGACTTCCCGCAGTACTGTCTCTCGATTCTAAATTGCCAGTGTCGGGCTTCACGGGTGAATTATGTTTTTATTAACTATCGAATCCCGCATCTCGATCCGGCCGGGAATTTATACGCAGCAACGATACAAATTGATACGGACCAACAAGAAAACAAAAAATTCCACGGACCAGTAAATATACGAAAAAAATAGAAGCGTGCCATCGATAAAATATTCACGAGTGTAAATGCAAATTTATCCGACCATCAAGCACGCGTTTACCGTGAAGAATTACCAAGCACAACGCTCTGGTACATATGATATTTTAGTTTCCAGTTTCGGTGGTTTCTTTCAGTTCGATCGTTATCGATTACATTCCGTTCGATTTCATTCTGCTCGACTTCTGAATATTTTTCCCTCCGCACACATACGCAACACGCGCGCGTTCATCCCCCATTGTGTTTTATGAAATTGAATCGCCCTCTCGACGGCAGGCCTGAAACCAAACGCAGGCCGATATTCTTCGTACCGCGGGCCCGTTAATTAAAATCTTTGGCCATGGCCGTGCAACCGAAGCTCTTAAAAAATGAACAGTAACTTTTTTTATAACGCTGAACGACTTTTAGTATCCGCCCCGTGTGTTTCAAGACTGCGACAAAACATTAAACCGGGAAGCTGCCCCGAGTGCTTCCGCGTAACGAGTCCACGTTAATATTCACCCCTTTGTTACCTCACATTCGTCGCAGGGAACTGTGTCAATTTTCTGTTAAGTCGGTGTTCCTCGTAACTGGCACTCGACTCCTCCTCGCGAGAAGAAACGCGACATCGATGTCCCAAAACTTCCCCGGTGCCGTTGCAAATTTCCCGGCTATCGTTAATTAATTGTACGGAGGGAAATTTCACTGTCGCCGTGGTAAATTTATATTCGCCGTGGATGGGAATTGTTGAGGTGTTATCAACGAGTCGATGGGCTTCGGAAAAGTTAAATCAGAATTTCCGTGTTGAAAACGTGTACCCGCAACTGTCCACTGGGGAAACTGTTCAGAAGCAGGTATCGCAGTTGGGTATCGGGCGACAATTAATCGTGTAGCCGGCGCGCTTTCGTCCGCACGTTTCCTGCGGCAAGAAGACGTACAATAACAACAAGTAATTTCGGTTACGAGTTTAGATACGACCACGTACACGGAGATATTACGTGATACACCGTGGCCAGGATGCTGTAAGCTTTCCCTACGTGACACGGAAGTCTGCTGCAATTTGCGTCGAATAAACTCGCCCGGCAATCGTCGTCAGATATTATCAACCATTTAACATTCTTTCCCCGGGGCAAGACAAATGTCTGCCATGAATTTATATCGCACCGCGTACCCTACATAATAAAACTCCGTCGAGCGAATCGATTGTTAATTCGCAAACTGAAATTCACTTTAAACACGCCCCCGAATGATTCTTCCAGTAGACCGCATTCAACAAAGTTTCCCCACTAGCTATATTTGTGGTTTCGTTGCAAGTAATTCGCGCAGTTTAATTTATCCGCGAATTTAATGCACAGCTTTGAAGCATCCTCGCGAAATATTGTTAGAGTGGTGCGGATTTAATTCGGGCAACATTTACAGTTCGATCCGTGCAACGATTTCGTTGAAAAATACGAAAGTGTTCAACCCCTATTTTATTTCTATTATTATTCTATTTTCATTTCTTTCACATCCCATTTTCCTATACTTTTCCATACGCGGTCTAGTTTTCTCCGTTCTTTCTCCTCGCGTCATCCCTCTCGCACCCTTCCTCGATCTATTGTCCAACCCACATCCGTTCCCCGTTTTCCGCCTCTCTCTCTTTCTCCGTGCTGCAATATAGTGTCTCCATTCTCATCGCACCAGCCACACATGAATATGCAAAAGCGGGGTCGAAACGAACCGATGATATTTCACCGCGCCTCTCGCCCCGAGCGACGTAAATTTCGCTTTGTCGATACACATCGAGGCGCACGCACACCCCATTCGATATGCATCGAGTCCTGTATACGTGCACGGGCACACCGCCGACACGGCTATAATGTCTGGAATTGATGCACGATAATACGATTCCCGTTTTCGATGTAGCGATCTACGGATCGAACCCTTAAACGATCGACAAAGTGCAGTCGCGGAGAAATCGGGTCGACCTTCTTGAATATCCAGCGGCGTCGAGGGGGGAGTTCGCGAATTTTCCTTTTTGCACGAACGCGGGGCTATTTTTCATCCCCCATTGCTATTCGATATTTTCCGCGGTCGACCGATTTCAGGGAAACTCGACCGGGAAGACGAACGATCGTCCGAGGAGAATTTGTAGATCGTCGGGGAACGATGGGAAACCTTTTAAGCGATGAATCGATACGGATAATAAATAAATTCGCTAAGCAAGTCATGAATCCCGTGTTTAGACGACCAATAGAATCACTGGGATCGGTGTGCACACTTGGACAAACTTTGTAGAAACGCATCCCCTGTAGAGAGGAGAAACCAAACTCGGTGTACCAAATAATCTCTGTTAAATTCAACATACCCGTTCGAATCAATCGAGATCAACCGAATGTGGGCATCTGGCGCAACAGAATCGAAGATTATACAATTGAGAACACGAATTCCCGATTTCGATGTCGAGCCTTCAAACAACTCGAGACGATTGTTGCGCCAGGAATACAGATAACGATGGACGATGAACATTTCAGTTCGTTCGCGACTTCGTTGCCCGGTGTGCTCCGTTCATGTATTATTACCGTGTTCGGGGGATTCCAGAGGGAGCAGAGACGATACCGGACATGGAGAGTTCCGTTTTAAGGGATGAAGCTGCGGGGATTATAGGAAGATTGGATGACTTCCTTGTGAAGAAGTACTGGTCGAATGTGGCGCTTCCGGTGTGCGACACGATCGAATTGTGCAGACGAAGCACAGTTGATCCTTCTTTGGTAGTCGAACGTGAGGCAGAGAACGTTGTAAATGGAATATCGATGAGACAGGGATGTTTCACGCAGTTCAAAGAATTCTTTCCTTCATTTGTGATCGTTCTGAATAATTTTCTGTCGATTATAAAATTCTAATTTTTGGGGGATTAAATGACAGTTTTCTGTGAAACGAACTTTGACAATTTAATATTTAATTCTCTGGGATTAGTATCGTATACACGAAAATGCGAAAGTCTGTTCAATCTAGTAAAAGCGAGAAGAAAATTTTCATTGAAGCAAATGAATGGATTTGGGTAATAATTGCGATCTGAATAAAAAGGTGTCGACTGTCAAAGTTTAGAATTTCGGTAAAAGCCAGAATATAATTCTTTTTCTGTCTACATCTCTCTGGTATCTCTGTAAAGCATAAAATGTAGCCGACATAGGCTGAAACTGGATTATCAGATAACACGATGCAACAGAATTCTGCCGGGCTGAACCTTGCGTCTGATATTTCGTGTCCCATAGAATACGTGTTCCCAAATAATCTTATCGTCAGCTCGTAATTTTTGCACAGCACCGCCACCATGGAGAATAAACGATCGATTTATCGCGATGAAAGGGCCGCGATTCACCGGCAACAAAGGCTCGATTAAAGTTCTCGTGAAAATAACAGCACAGCCGAAATATTAAAATCGACTAACGGATAGCGCATATTTATTGCATTACTCTCCTTTCGCTGTCACAAAAATCATTGCTACGAAAAATATTCGTGTATCGAAACAGAACGTACAAATATAAGCCCACCTATTCAGGGTGTATTAAAACGGCAAGAAATGATCTCACGAATGTTCAGCGTCACGGTAAATGGACCACGGGTAAACCGTGGAGTATTAGAGAGAAGATTATAAGTTTCCATTGGGATAAAACCGTGGCAATGAAAACGAGCATTTCGAACCGTTAAATCTCACGCTTTCGATTTTCTATTTTTCACCCTCGGCCTCGGTCACCCTTCTGTTCGATTTTTTTTTTCACCGCCGAGGGAGCAATTAAAATCACCTGGGCGTGGGCGAAAGGGCACGCGTTCGAATTCTGCTTCGAATCAGATTTCATTCGACTCGCAATCAGGACGCAGTAATTGCTAATTCGGCCTGGAAACGAGCATCCACTCGTTCCATCCGCTACTTTTTGATCGTTCATTTAACGAGCAGAAAATGGCCCGGGGTTTCGTCGCTTATGAGGCTTGGGCCACCAAGAGATTATGCGACCTGGCTCAATTTTCGTGCGAAAAAAAAAATTAATCTCTTTCGATTTCGTATTTTCCGAAATAGGAGGAGGAATTTAAAATATTAAGTAGCAAAGAAATATTAGAAAGTGGAACTTGTGGTCCAAATAAATGAAACACCTTCACTGTAAAAATTATTCCAATCAAAATATTTGACGGGAAGTATTAGATATAAAAGAATGGTGTACTCAATACTTTTCCAAACATTCTTAAAAAATGCAACTACTAGAAAAGCAATAAATAAATGTCGTAGAAAAATTACTATGTATATATAGTATTATAACGGGGGCGAGGATGATCCATATTTGTGTCGTCAATCACGTATTAAACGTTAGTGAACGCAAACATATCCGGGGGGGTGGGTTGTTTGTGTAATGTCTAAATAAAATTAGCATTTAAACGGACTAGACCGAATGGAGCTATACAGGACAGCGGTTTGCGGACAAAGAGATAACGAAATTTCGATTTCCAACAATCCGGCTATCTTTCATACACATACTGGAATGAGCCGCGTGGATACGCTTTTGAAATTGCTTTTTGTCACGACCCCGGTGTATTTTGTTTTATTTAATAGATCGCTGTTCCATCGTAGATACCGTTTTAATCCAGATCGAGAGCGAGCAAATGATGGAGCAACGGATTATCCAGGGTGAAAAAAAAAGTGTTCGGGAGATTTTCAGCTGTATGAACTATAGAATATTTTTTGAAGAATGATGGGACTGGCAGTATATGAATTCTAACTCAAATAGTGTATACGGAATATGACTGTTCCCTATCGATACGTCGTTGAATAGGATAAAGTGAACGATGTAGTATCAAACAGAATAGATTTTTAAAGACTTTCCTTCGCAATCGAAAAGGAATACGTCAATCCAGGAAAAATGATTTTTCCATTTCTGGTGAAAACAAATATTGATAGAATACTAGTTGAAGTACTATTATTATTATTATTATTATTTCTACTATTAAATTTATTTATTCTCTCCTATATTTTACATCTTTCTTCGTTTATTGTTTTATACTAAAATTATTTGCACTCTTCATACGTTCTGCACGAGACGCAAATAAAACTAAGGAAAATCATAAAGAATAGACAGTGCACATACTGCTACTACAACTGCACCCTGTTTTATCGAAGACAGAAAACAAGGAAGTCACTCACGATCCACGTTCACCGCGAAAAAGGATAAAGAAGCACAGAAAAAACTGCTCTCGACAGTCCTCTATCGACCAGCTACTCGAGCTTGAATCGACCATGACATATTTACTTCCGTTCAGTTTTTTTTTACCCAAGAACGAAGAGCACCTCGATTCGCCCGATCCTGTGCTGTCTTCTTCTATGAGTCCCAAGCAAATGGAGGAGGTTCGCTACACCACGACTTTCCACTTCGAGAAAGTCGTCCGTTGCGTCCGACACAGACTGTCTGTTTCTACTGTTGCACTGCAAACGATTTAAGCGAGCTCCGCGTTCAGCTTCCTGTTTCCTGGCCTCCCTTCTGCCACTTTTCTGCCCCTCGTGAAGGAATGAAAGAATGGTTTCGAAGGGTGGTGAATAAAAGGGGAACGATAAACTGTCCATCCAAGAATCGGTCACGTGTGACCATAGTCAACTTTATCGTCCATCGTACGGTCGAATGAAAGTTCGACGACCGATTTCTTCGGGCAACACGCTGGGAATTACTGTCCAAATCTGTCTTACGTGCGATTTTCATTGGACGGGATCAATGAAGGTCTCGATCAGCCGGCGGACCAGGAAGAAATGGGATCTTCTGGTGAATCGAGTAGAAACTTGCTGCGTGACCTGGCAGTGATTGTGTGACTTTTTTCTTTCTTCTTGCAGACGAAGGGCGTCTGGTTTTCAGATAGGAAAGGGTCGTAAAGAGCTGGGTACAATAGCTATCAAATCCTGTCCAATGTCTCGTTGAATATTTTCTATAAAATAGTACCTGTGTAATATTTTAATAACATTATATCCCTACGCCAGGTATTTAAAACGCGAATGATATTTCTTAATTGTCAAACCAGAAGGAGCGGTAAATTATAGAATAACAGTGCGATCGAAAATGTTGCGAAAGAAGTGTTGGCCACAGATGTGTCTTCTATTTAAGACGCAGGGCACAACGGTCTCGAAACCTTGTCCAGGCGTCGCGACGCGTCGTCGATACCATTCCGAGAAATGCTTTGTCTCTTCACCTAAGAAGAAGAAGATGGGAATACAAGGAGAGAGTCGTCTGCAAGCGAGAAAATTGCTCGAACGAGTATCCGGGCACAACCTTGACAAAAGCCTTATTCCGGGATCCGACTCTTTCTCTTTGAGAGGAGAAAAAGTCTCCGGATCAAGGGAGAGAAGAGCATCGTCTAGGCGTGCTTTGTGCCATGTACCAGCAATGTACCATACAGCGCAATCTCTACTTGAATGCCCTCTCCGTTTCCATTATTGACAAGGAGCTTCCACCCCTTACCCTCTAGACGTTACCGTACGCAGAGTGATAAAACGACTACTCCTAACTATCAACGTGTGAGATGTGAATTGTTGTTAATTTAATTTATTTAATTTCTACGGAAAAATCGTCAACATTGTTCTACCACCCAAATAATAGTATAATTTCAATTTCGGGTAATTAATATAATATAATTTTCTTGGTATCAATGAAACGTGAATATTTAATTGCATTGTAGAAAAAAATCAATATTAATTATTTCTTGCAAAAGTATAATATTGAAACAGAATTATCCTGCTGAATAGTAGCCTCCATTAAAAGCTCCGCAACGTCTCAAGTACTCCATTGTGCCGAGCAATACTTCTGCCCTCTACTCCAACGTGAAATAAATCAAAGTAACGAACGAGTAGATTGTATCGTTCACGGCCAGACATTCCGTGAGAGAGGGCACTAGAAAAAGTGTCACCTGTGACGGAAGATCAACGACAAGAAAACGTATCCATCAAGCCCGTCAATTACACAGGTCCGGCCTGACGAGAGGAAAGAAAGGGGTAAACCAGACGGTCCATATAAGGGGTGTGCAGCGTGACGGGGTGAATCCAGGTGGACAGTAGG
This sequence comes from Nomada ferruginata, assembly GCA_963583965.1. Lineage (NCBI taxonomy): Eukaryota > Metazoa > Arthropoda > Insecta > Hymenoptera > Apidae > Nomada > Nomada ferruginata. The sequence continues at coordinate 2,297,139 of OY757223.1, forward strand.
GATAATCCCGCGGAGTTAGCGTCAGTCAGAGTTGAATTACGACGTGTGACGTCGCGAGACCGGCCTATTTACCGTAAATTATGCTAAACTACGTTACCAGCGGCACCATAATAAATACGAAATCGATATCACAGGTATTCGAAATTTGCGGGGCTGAACAACGTTATCGTATAATAAGCTATTAGCCGGAGATATCAAAGGGGATGTAATTGCTGTGGAACGATGGTAAGGGGTGGTGGCGGAGGGTGACCGATGAAATTAACCTTGTCCTGTAACGCGCTAATGCGACTGCGAAGTTTTAAGTACGCCAAACTGTGTGTTATTTATTGGACGGTCCCCGCTTTAATGGACAACGACATTGATTCTAATACCGGTCAGTGGATTTATGGTGTTTAAACGTAACTGGACTTTGTTGCTAGATTAACCGGGATTCGCTTGTAAATCGGTGATAGTTAATGCTAAATGAAACTGGAGAAGGTTTTATTTAATCGTGAGTAACAGCTCGCGGAATAAAACATTCGTCTAATTACTCGATTTTGTAAATTGAGCCTTCGAAATTTGTTTCCTTGTATTCTGTGTAAAAAAGAACATAATGTTCACAGAATTCTATCTCAATCGAAAAAATATCACTCCAGCTCCAGGAGATTTTTCTAAACCTACCAGATCCCTAAATCCAATCGAAATCACGACTGTCCATTTGCTACGGCAATTTTTTTCTCCGCACACAATGGATAAAAGAAACTTTACCGTTCCATCCTGACCACAGGAACCCATTTACTCTTTCTGAAACGGCCCACACCCACAGATTCTTTTACGAACGATTGCCACGGAGAATCAGAAAAATAATCCCTCCCCAGCAGAAAGGGTGGGAGGTTGGCGAGCTATATAATCCACCCCCTCCGGTGCCGGAAACAAGGGGCAAAGGGCATTAAGGACAGTTTCGAAGGGGTCGTTGCCACGTATGTCTGTATTATGCCGTGTTTGCCCGCGGATTACGAGAGTAAAGTACGCCGGTGCCACGACACTGTTTGCGATTGCCACGTTCGCGGTTATTGGGCCGCCGTTACGTTTAGTCCGCGCGATTATGCTAAATTATTGTTTGCAGGGACCATATCCTATACGTCTATTTACCGTAGACTCACCAGCCGATCGTTAACGCCATGCCGCGTAGCTTTACTCGATTCTGGGCGAGATGAAAAGCGTGCAAACGCGAAATTATCGAGATTCTCTGATTTAAGGACATATTCCGGGCTTTCTGTTAAAGACAATTTAGTGAATTCTAGATTATAGTATAATACTCACGGGGATGGTTCGAAATTATTGGCGATTACAGCCTTGCAATAAAATTCTGTGAATAACGAAGTGTATATTTTTGTCTTTACCTTGGAATAGATTTTTAAGGTAAGATCGAATGCAGCAGTCTCGTAGTTTGGAATAAATCAAGGTGAGCCGTTCCTGTGGCACGGGGACAAGAATAGGAGCAAGATTATTGGCGAAACTTGCTAACGCGAGATACTCGTCGGTGATACCGGTTCGTAGAAAAGTTTTCCGCGTGAGTTTATATCATTCTCTTGGCTGGCCGGAGGAAGCACTGTAAAGAACAACTAGCCGGAGCAAAACAGATAGCGTCGTGTGAAGAGGAGAAAAACGGGACGAGAAAAAAGTGGAGGAAAAGTGCAGAGGTTCCAACAGAAGAATGAAACTTCTTCCGGAGAAGGAAATAAACATACTGACTGAGGAACGAACACAGCCCGGAGCCACAAAATTGTTGCTTAATGCAGGGTCATAACTAAGTCAAACTCTTCTAAGTTAGAAATACAGTACAGGGAGGAAAAGAAGAACAATGGAAAAACGAGAAGCCTTAAAGTACTACATATATCATTTAGGTAGCAGTATCATTCAAAGCAACATCAATTCAAATCTCGTCATAAATAATTATTCTTACTATAATTTAGAGTACTGCAAAATTAGCCAATATTCTTCCAAATATTACCATCAAAGAAGAAATAAATGAACCAACTTAACCGGTGAAACAAAAGACGCGAATAGATCACTCTTCTGTAGCGATTCCATCCACCTAATTCTCAAACAGACCCAATTTACCGGACCACATAGTCCACTGAGAATGCACAAAGCGTTCCAGATGAATCCGTAACGCGTACAACAAAGGGGCACAGTCTTTCCCGATGGCTTTGTGCTTCGTATCCTTTGCACGGGGCACCAGGAGTTCTTTGGAAATTCCACAGGCCCCTCTGCCATGACTGGCAACAGGTAAGTCGGCGGTTAGAGGGCTCTTCCTCTCTCGTCGTATGCATAATGGATAGATAGACGGGGGATGGTCGAGGGGTGGGGCAGGGAAAAGGAATCAATAGATGCCACGAGGTTACCATGAACGAAAGAGAGAACAGGCTGAGATCAGCTCGTGCAAGAAAGGGGGAAATGATGGGACCATGATAATTCCGACGGATAAACGAGCCACCGAATGAGAGGCGTGAACCTCTTGTGGAATGGAACGGGTTTATAAGTTCGTCACGATCTTCCTTTTGATGCGTGAAAAGTGCGGGAAGGTCGTGTGACGAGATGGAAATGCCTGGCGTTAATTGGGCATCGTGATTGTATTCTTCGTGGAGTGAGAATGGTGATAATAGGGAAAGCACTGATAGACTAATAGAAATATTTAAGAAACTATTCCCACTGACTTTTTATACGAATTAAATCACGTAGACCGGCGTGGAATTTATCGCGTAATTTATTCCAGACAAGAATCAGTAGATTACGTTAATAATAACCGTGCAGTAAGGAAATTGACGAAGGTAAACCTCGCTCTTTATTTCGGCCAATCTTTTCCCCGAATTCGATGTGCACCGACATCGAACGACATTAGCTTGAATTAATTGACGATTGAGCGAACATTGTGGAGGCAGGCACGCGATATCGTGCAACGAATGCGGCGCCCGTTGCACGACACACGCCAGATGTCTGGATCGTAACACGAGACTTATTACGTGCCCGGCGTCCATTAACCGTGTCGTCTAAATTGCAAACAACGCTCAAATAAGAGACAACAAAGTTCAGCCGGTGCCGTTCCCTATCGGCAACTTTGCTCGAATCTAAATGTTACCAATTACGCCCATGAGAAACTTTTAACCCCGGTTAACCGATAGCTACCACCCCGGAACGTTTACATGTATTGGTAAAACGGTAATTACATTGTATACCCACTTAACGAGGCTTTCTCCTAGGAATCGTAACAGTCACTGGTTACCACGGGAATCATGGAAGTTGTGCTGAGACCGTGTGGTACCTGGCGGAAACCTTCGATTAATTCGTTGTCCCTGATTTCAGTGGGAGGAAACGTGAAATAAAATAACATTGGTGCTTAGTACTCGAAGAAAGAAACTATCGTAGTGGAAGGAATATTTGATGCATCTAAGATGCTTGGAATTTTAATTTTAATTTTAACAGATTTTAATAACTTGTATATAGGTGTTAATAGTTTGGAAATAGGTTTGTCCATTATAGAATTAATAATTATTTCTTATTATACTATTCTTGATTATTTTCAAATCGATGGACTAGTTCATTAATACACACCTGAGAATTCCTCAAAATTTTCCCGACCAGTGTTACGCGTGTCGTTTCGATGACGTTCGAATGACTATAGGCATTGTAAGCGTGCAATTTGGAACAGAAACAGCTCCATGGTTAATGGCCGCGATATTATTTCGATGTCCACCGAGCGTACCGTACCATTACAAACATGTTTTCGTTTTTCTATTCATAAATGTCGCAAGGCTACTAAATGCGTCTCCTACAAAGTCAGAAATTTCCAGCGTGCATCGATACAACGGCGGCAGGAAATTCCGCATCGATGGCGGCCAAATGAATGGGTTAATTCGATGATAAATCAATGGGACCGATTGTTCAGCGACGCGTGAATTCCATTATTAACCCTAGCGAACGAACGAGCACAATTATTTCCGTACCATTAATAGGATATAAAATAAAATAGATCATCCGGTCTATTCTGTACACCGCAGTCCAACAAATGTTAAACAAAGAATTGCCTGCACGCTCTAAATGTAATAAAAAATACAGGAAAAAGTTCTACGTTAATTCTCAAAGAAACATTCGCCGAAAGTAAGTCAGAGTCACTGGTGAAGACTGAATGTGCTGCTATATATTTTTTACCCTGCCTTGAAATTAAATGCGACACTTTTTGCTATGCACATTCGCTCCAAATTCTCGAAAACGGTACAGAGATGTCCGAGACAATTCCGCAACGTTCCCGAAACCGCTAATAGCAATTTACCAGACGCGTAGATACAGGTAGCGCGTAATTAAGCCTCGCACCGTCCGCTGCTGCTCTATCGTTCTCTAAACGCGTTCCATAAAGGGGAACCGAGCAGATTTTGCGGCCATGTTCGCATTATGAAACCGGCTGTGTGACGGCCACGTTTGCGACCCCATTCCATCCTAGAATTCCGCACTTTTCCTTTCCACTGGGGAACCATTATCGTTTTCTTCAACGTTTTCGCGTTACTTTTTAGTCGTCGAGTTAATTCGTTCGACGATAAAAATTTAACGAACGGTTATTCACTTTGATATCAGATACAAAGTTATAAAAGTATAAGTGGAATTTAAATACCAATATCAATTATTTTAAATACGTGTTGATAAGAAAGCAACCATAATTGACATAGACACGCTGGAATATAATTAATATATTCATTTCGTCTAAATGCCTACTAAAATTAAGTTTAATATTACCTTCGTTTCGTTAGGAGGAAATTAATTTATTGTGCGTAAAACCTGCCCAACTTTTTTCTATCCCTTTTGTGCACAAAAATCCTTTGGAATTCCTTTGCCAAAATAATTTTGTCAGCAGTATATCCGGACCAGGATGTCTGTCTTCGAATCAATAGCTGTTTAATGAAATTCCTCCAACACGTAACACTCGTTTAGCAAAACGATGGGGAGAATTTTTCAACGGCGGTGTTATACGAGAAAAGAGCCACCCCTATTTCTTCCAGCATCGTGTCGTTGCCTGTGGGGGTGGTTTGGGGGCAATGCATCAGCAGTTAATGAGCAAACTTTAATATTCTCCGGACTAAAACCCGAGCCACCGCCACCTATCTTCCAACGACCACAAAGCAACCCCTAGCAGAGGGGTTGGAACACGGAGTGAGAGAAAGAGAGAGAGAGAAAGAGCAAAAGCAGTTGGTGGCACGATCACACACTGCCATTATTGTTGTCAACTCTGCAGACGAAGAAGGAAATGGTGGGTGCTTGCTACAACCACCTGAAGCAACGTTTTTTCGCTTCGAAGTAATTCGCTTTCATTAATTTCCTCGTGCGTCCAATTAACAATGCGATGAGCCTGATATCGCAGAAACTTTCGGCCTGCCTGTCTTCCAACTCCTTGCCAGTTAATAAAGGAGGGTAGAATCTCTGGGTACAAGGGGTGAGAGTATTTAACAAAGTTTCTCAGACACGCGATGATGGACCTATTATTCAACCCCCTTCCATTTGCTTTTATTTGCTGCTTTAATTTGATATTCTTGTAAATGTCTTTTGATGTTCTTGTCAATTATGGATTTCTTGTATTTTTATCTGCACTGAACTCGATATATGATACAAAGTCCCTTTTCTATTACTGTTCATTTAATAGGATTTACTCGTAATAGAGACAACACTACTATTGTTATTATTATTGTGCTGAGAGTAAGGAGATTTGTCGAACAGTTTCCTACTGATTTATAGAATTTTTCTGTGCAAAAAATCACAAGTTTTTTCTGGCACGAGTAATGGGAAATAGAAGGAGCTTCCCCGTGATTTATTCCTGATTTATAGAGATTGAACGTACTGTAGTATCGATTCATTGATTATATGTGTATACTAGGAGGAAGCTTCCTCTCTGAAATTCTTGCTGAAACTGTGCGTGGTTTCAGCACGACTCCCGCCTACACACTATAGCCAATCGATCATCGTTAATCCGGCAAGTACCTCGTTACAGCCTAACACGCTATTGACGTTCAGATTTAGCCTGCTATAGGTGAGAATACCTGTTATCGTCGAGGTCTTTTGATTATCGTGCATTCTGAATTACGTTCGCGACGATTGCGAATAAAAAAGTACGAGGCAGACGAGGAAGAAAATTACGAAGAAGCCGAAAACGAAATGTCGAAAAGGGGACAGGTTGCCAGCGATTCAAAAATTCCATGGAACAGGCAATTTTACCAGCAATCGCGCAGTCACTGTGGAACAATAAATCGGGGGTGCAAAACGTCGAAGAAAGGAACACGTTTCGTTCGCAACGAATGGCTGGTGCAATTTCAAGATGTACGCGTGACACAGGCCAGCCAGCCAGACCGGATAAGGGTGGGGACAGGGTGAAACTGTCCCCACCCGGTGGTTCGTGGCATCGTAAAGCGGGCGTTAAGCCCGAATATGAAGCTTTTTCGCCGGTATCAGCAGGAAATTCTGCAGTGCGGCGGCCAAGAATGTGCTAACGACTCGCTGGGAAAGAGAAGGCGAAATCCAGGGTGGTGGCAAACCGTTGTGGCACGTTATAGGGATGATTTAGTGCCGCTTGTAATTACGACTGAGCGCATACCTTTCCAGATACAGAACTAGCAGATCTTCGACGTTTTTCTTCCCTCTCCAGTTGTAAGTAGTATTTGTCTCCGCAATCTTATAGAAACAAAATTATTCAAATCAACGTGGACGTTAAATATCGAATAAAAGTCAATGAAAAATCATTTCCATACACTATATAATTATTGGCTTGCATTTGCTGGTAACAAATCCAAATGTTTTATTACACAATTAATTCATCGCTCAGAAAAATAGTTCCACGTGTTGCGTCGACTGTTTTCACACCTCTACAACAAAGTATCTTGACCAAAGTTTGGCAATTTTGAAAACGGAAACGGGACGTGGAGTGAGGGGCAGTTGTACGTTAAGCGATACCAGGGATTATTCGTGGAAATGCGTTAATCAAAATAATTCGGCCGTTGCACAGGTAGTCCTAGTGTTTCACGTTACCGCCGTTCGATAGAAAGACAAGGTTTGCTGATATTCCGTCGCGATCCGATTGGTACATTTGGGAAATGAAACTTTGTCCGCTCGGAATCATTAATTCGGGGATAATAGAGAGCGGCTCGGCTCGATGAAATTTATCTGTGATTAAACGTGCTCGCGAATGGACAGGCTGATTGAAAGGTATTTAGTTATGCGACGAAACGAAAGGCGTACCAACGATCTGGCGGTAATTGTACGCGCCAGTAATTATTTGCAACATTCCGCGAACATCTTTTTTGGGGCAGGGTATTCGTTCCTACAAGCGAAACGTATACAGTCAAGCCTTCAAATTATTAATACCGCAGTTTCACCTGTCAATTATAATGGTAGCAATTATTTCGCAAATTATTTTCAGCTTGTCAATTATATCAATCATGAAACAGTCGATTCTCGAGGTTCCCATTAATTCAAGTTCCTTTACTGTAATATAAATATTAGAAGTGGCCGCTGATACGGAAGAATAGAATCAATTCTGGCTACGAGTCTGACACTTCGGCACCTCAATTTCGTCACAAGCCTGAAGATGCGCGAACGCAGAAACAGATTCGTCGCGCCTAAGCGAATCCCGTCAGCTTATCCGAAGCGTGCTGACAGCCACGCACCTACGGGCTTACAATCAACACGAGGAGAGTCTCGTGAAAAGCTGTCTGATGGCTGAGACCGCTTGCCAACTTTTCTACGGCTGCCTATTCTGTCGTCTGCGAACCAACCTTGAAGCCAACGCAGCTTCGAGCATGCTGGATCATCGCCAAATCGGCTACCGAACTCTAGATTTGATTTTCCACCACGATTTCGAAAGCTACGGGCTTTCCAACTCGAGACAAATAATTGGATTAACTGTTCGTTAATTTATAAACGTCTCGAATGGGGAGGGACAAGAAACTGTTGATTATATCCAATTGTCAAATTATTAATTATATTTGATACCGTATTTTGTCCAAAAAAATTCCGTTACACTTTACTCGACGACTATTCGATTCAGAGCAATCCATAATACAATTTGAAACTCTGGCAAGCAAGAATCTAAAATTCCTTTTAGCCGTCGGCGAACTTTGTCTCCTTGTTCCTTCCAACTTTTGCACTTCGTTAACATTTACATTAACTGACGGCGAAGTTATAACCGAACCACTACGTTCCTGATAGAGCTCTCCGAAGAAATAGTGGTCCACGTTAAAGCAACAACGTCAACGAGGGAACGAAAGACGCGAACGTCTTTCCATTCGTCGTTACCCGTTCCGAATTCTCATTTTGTCGAGAGACAACGCGCAGAAAAAGTGTCGTCGTAGAGAATTCACACGCCTTTGTGCCGCACAAGGCTTCTGAATGCATAAAACGGCGTGTGCATTTCGAGCCGCGTGTATTTTTCACCGGAGACGAAAGCTAGAAGTGAACGTGAGGACACACAAGTGGCTGCTTTGTTGATACCCTATTCGTTTCCCTTTTTACAGTGGAAAAAGAAAAGTTACGTAAAAGTGTCGGCTGCATCAATAGAAACTGCGGAAACGACAATGTGTTATGATCATTTGTATTTAATTAGCTTAATCGAATTGTCTGACCAGTTGCAACTTATTCTACTTACTGGCTTACCGGTCACTGAGGCATTTAATTATATTTTTCTTGTCAGACTTATATAATTAAATTTGTTATCTTTATAAATACTATTTTAGTCTGTTTGTATTATATTTCTATTTATGTTGAATGCCGTGCATGGTAAAACTAGTTATTTTTAGAAGATTAACACGGAGTAATGCCTTTTTCTCGATTCCAACGCGATACGCGCCTCTTTAAGCACTTGATCCACTAAATCCGAATTCGTGACTATACATCGGCCCGTTGGAACTTCTGTTCAAGATACTTCAGCCGAAAACGGGTCAGGGACTTGGTGCTTTAAATGCGAGTAGCACAATTGGAGCGTCGGAGGATTACCATTTACCTCTTTAATTACAGAATTAAAGCAGATAGAGGATTCTTTCCTCGCAGGGATCCATGGTTTACTTGTTTAACCCCGACAGATTTCATTATTACATTTCCAATTAATATCTCTAAATTTTCATACTAAATAAACAATTGTCCTACGTGAAACTATTTATCTGGAAAACTCAGCGTTGAAACTAGACTCTCCAAAATATATTGAACTGCACAGAACGAAATGTCTGTACGATAGAAACGTAATCAGTGAGAAACAGGTGACAGTATTAACTACAGCACAGCTGTCCTCTTAACCAGCACATTTTACATTCGCGATTAATCCAGACGCATTTGTCTGGAGACACGATAACCCGCGGGACCAATTTCCGCGATTATTTGCCGAACAGGAAAATATTTTGCCGCTCCGGGGTGCGATTCATCAAACCGCTTCAAAATCAAGCGTCGCGAAATTTAACATTTATCCCCTGTCCGGCTATAAATCTAGCGGAATCGTCCGGCCGAATAATACGCAACCACCACCCCCCATTATCGCCGCAGAATATTGGGATCGATGGTTTTTTGAAGCACCATAGAGAGTACGGACGATTGGTCACGGCGATTAAATTCCGCACCGTCGGAAATCCAATCGCCTCGATGCGGAATTCAATTTTTTTCTTTACCACCACTCTTGTCGATGCTCTAGACTTTCTATATTTTTGTATCTTTTTAAGCCTAGAGAAATTTCAGAAATAAAATTCGTTAATGTAATTGATAATCATTAAATTAATAGGTACAGATAATGAAAATGTAACGCACTGTTTTATTCGAGCGACTGGCAAGGCACATTTATTTGAACCTACAGTTTTCGGTGGATATTATTTGCTCAATTTTTTCGATATACATATTTGTCGGATGGAATATTATTCTTTGTTCGTCCATTTTTTCGCCATAAAAATCGAGTTTGCGTTGGAAAATCGGATACATTCACGTGTCCCGTCCCTCGTAAAAAGACCATGTTTGTTCACCCTCAACTGACACCGAGATTTGCCTCCCTGGAGGCACAAAAAGCCGCGAGACACGAGAAGCTCCCTGTTTCGTATAGCCGACCTCGCTTTCAGCTTTCGGATCACCCTATTGCCACGCTCCAGGCTTTGGGAATAAAATTTCCCTCTATGACTTTCGCGATTTCCATTTATAGTCCCATAGAAATTCAATCTAGCCAAAACTAATTTAAATTCTGATACAAATAGAAATAATACTCCTGCCACAATTGTCAACTGTTATTTCTTTTCAAGGTTTTTTTGCTACATGCAGGGATGGCACAGTGAAAGTACTTTTTTGAAATTTTTTTCCATCGTCATCGCCCCGGCGTAAACGATAGCTCGAGTCTCCAGGGGGTGCCTTTAACAGGCCTGTATCGTGACGTAGAATGATATCTGAGCAACCGCAACGAAGGTTCCGCTCGTCGATAGTCGTTCATCATTTCCCCAGGAACGAACCGCCTAGAGACGGAAAATTAACGCAACAAGTAGCGAATCGAAAGTGAATTAAACCGCGAGCTACGACGTGCGCTTTGTTCACGCGTTCCCAGCCCAACCACGGTCCTTCTGGCGAAACACGGCCATGGAATCCGGAATGTGGACGCAGCTTCGCCGTTCCGATTCGAGACACGGTGGCGGCATAATTCACTATTGAGAACTTTCCTCGTCCACGACCTCGTGAATACTGGGTAGGGTAGGATAGGGCACTGTGTTCCGTACGCGAACGCAACCTCTGCTTAGGTCGTTCAACTACGCCTCCGTTTTGAGAGGTGTTATAGATCAGGTGTTATGGATTAACAATTATTGGTGCTGCAACTTATCGATTAATACGATGCTCGCTCGATTAGAATAATTTTATGGTTTTAAAACAAGTAGAAAGTATGAATTAATTGAATTGCCAGATTCATTGATTATCCTTGAATCTCGCCAGATCATTTCCAATATGATCAATGGAAAACTTAATGAGCAACTGAATATTCCAGTCGTTGCAAATAAATCCCACGACTTCCCTGCCCATCCAAAGTCTCCAATCTGCGGCTGAAAAAAATACTCGAACCACAGCAGCGCCGACCATTTATTCCTCTCGCCTCGAATATGTTCCACGACAGACGTCCATCCCCCCGACAAGGGAAGATACGTCCGAACGATTCGAGCAACCCTTCTATGCACACACGTATATGTATCTAAACAACGATTTACGTTTTCCTTGCAGGAACCCGAACGTGATCGATCACCACGGTCGGAACGACACGCTTCTGCCTCCCAGTCGAGAGAAAAGCCGTTTCCGCAACTTGACGTGGGATCAATACGACCCGGTGCACCAGAAATATCTAGAAATCGGTGAGTCGGTGAACGTTGAAATCGCATTTCGCCAATCATCGTGAAACTTTTCCTTTCACCTCCAATTAAAGGGTTAATCCCGTCGAGAAGTGTGGTCACGGATGCCTCCGTGGAAATAATTTCGTCACGGGGCGGGTAATACGTGGGGCGTGAATCGCGTGCGAGTCGAATTAGCTTGAAATCGAGGGAGGGTTGAAGCCGCCAGGGGCATGCGTTTCATCGCGGAGGGAAAATGAAGTGGCGGCGAGAAACGGTCCGCGGCTCGGCTTGTCCAGTCTGGCGAAAAAGAAAGGAAGAAAAAAGAAAAGCCGAGAGGGAAAAGACGTTTCGCCAGGTCATTTTTATTTTCAGCGCCCCTCGAGCAGCACACGGCAGATGACGTGAAAGGAACCCTTTGACCTGGAAAAGAATTTGCGGCCGTTTTCACCGCCGCTTTCTTTCCTCTTTTACACTCTCTTCCGGTTCCCTCTTCCTCTCGCCTTTTCCCCCATCCCTTTCTCCTCTCTCTCCTCTCCGCACCACGCGCCGAGTTTTTTTTTTCGCTTCTTACCGCGTAACGTTACGACGAACGCCAGCATAATTCCATTAGCATTTGAAGGCAATGTGAGAGCACTAATTAAGCTAATTAGGGGTGTTTCATGGCGGCGATGCTCTTGATGCAACGAAAGGAACGCACGCGAAAATGTAGCGAACTAATTGGAATAAAAAGGATGTTCCCCAGCGCGGTGTAATTGAAACGCTGGGGTGGGAGGGGGTAAACGCCCTCCGCGCGAACAAATGACCGAGAATATTCATTTAATGAATTCTTTAGTGCATTCAGTGCTGCTCGTGATACTTCTCTCAAAGTAAACAAAAATTTCCAAAGCAAAACTGTGCAAAAAACACGTGCTGTGTATACGTGTGTACATGTTGTATGTATACGCGGAGGGCTTGGAAATAGAATGTTTTTCGATGGACCAGCTTCGTTCGACCACGATCACCCTTCCTCTACACGTTCTCGCGAGCATTTCTCCATGAAACTCTTAGTCTACGTGACTCGATAGAATTGACAAAAAAACAGACACGAGGATCCGTATCGGATTCTTATTGTATCCCTCTTGGACGAACGCGTTCTTACACTCTTTCGGGTCCATTGATGGGAATTCATGGACAGGAACGAGTCTGGATAGTTCTTCTTGCTATGAATTCTTTCGCTTGTTCGTGAATCTTGCGGAACGGGCAATCGATTGAAGTAAAGTTGTGAAATGAAATATAAACATCTTTGAAACAATAAAGGATTAGAATACTGTTTGGAATAAATCATCCACTCGATCGCAGTGCTTCAAACAATTGTGAAGGCCAGCTGGAAAAATTAAGACTGGCACATCGGACGTCACGAGTCACGGACGATTAAACCGTGGGTTATCCAGGTCGAGATTAATATTAGTCCTGATCGATGCGCATATCCTGCCAGTAATAACGACCTGATGTAATCGTCCTTGGTGCTGTATCGAGGCCGGACGACCAGGGTGAAATATTGAGCTGTCAAGTGTGTGCCATGGGTGTATGATACTTGAGCGCGCCAGAAACTCGGCGAACGTATCAGACGATCGTTTCATTAATGAGTGATCAATAGCTGGGCAGGCATAATCGTGCCGACTGCTGCTAAACCGCATCACCGACGCCCTATCGCGTACAATTTATTATTATCGTTAGCCACCGTCACTCGAAATTCATTAGGCACCAATTAACCGGAACCCGCCGTGAACGATATCATCAAACTTTCGACGATTTCCTATCGTCGAGACGCTATTACCACCCTGCGTACAATATTCGTCTTCCAACTTTCAATGTCTGACTAACTGGTAAGCTTTGGGATTCGTCGAGAATTATAATTGCAAGCTTTCTAAAATTTCAGTATCGTGAAATTTTACTAGCGCGCCGCTCTAAATATCTGGCATTTCAGACACCATTAAAAAAAGAATCCCCAAGAACCCTGTTTAGTGTGGTTTCGAGAGCAGCGGTAAAAACATACAGCCCTCCACTCGATATACCAAGACAGCCATCCTCTTCTACTCTCCAAGACTAGCGAAACAGATCACCGCCAATTCCCCAACGATCCACCAGCTGTTTTCACTGAACTCTATCCACTGGAAGATCGGTGGGCGCGGCGGAGACACAGGTAGAACTCCTCCAGACACGGAAAGACACGTTCGCCATTGCCATTTATCAAGGGGCGGTGAAAAATCACGGCGAAACGATAGCTCGAATTCCGCAACCGCTTCCTCGATCCCCGTTGCGTCACGATCACGAGAAAAATGAGCCGTGAAAATGGACCAGTTAGGGAGGGTTGGAGCAGCGGTCCATGATTAATTTTTTTCCCTTTGTCTTCCTTATCTGGCCGAACGAGCACCGCCTCGGGGCACCTTCGTTACCAGCCGAAAGCAGGGCGAAACTACCCTCTTCCTGATCGCCGGGAGACTTTGTTTTCGTACAGGTTCGCGGTAATTAATTTAGACGATCCTGAAAGAGGAGGAGGGTGAAGTGTTGCGACGAATGGTGTTGTTCGGCGGGGATTCCTTCTCGTGGAATGGAAGTCACAATTGGATTTAACGTTCGAGGGTGGCCCGGGGTTGATGTATACCGTTGGTGAATTCGAGTGAATAGTTCTTTTCATTGCGATAATGGCGAATAAAGGAGGAAGCTCTTTGTCTTCTCCCTCGGCGCTGGATTTTTCGAGACAATTTCCGTGAACGGCGGGTTCATCGGGTTACGATTAACACGTTCCCAAGTAGTAATTGACTGTATATACAGAGTTTCCGTGCATCGTTATCCTTGCATAAATCTTCGTTCCGTGTGGTCCTCTCTTATCTTCGATACAAACACGTCCCGTTTCGCTATCGATTAAGGCACCCGCGGCTTCCCTGCCGTTCGCACACAGACAGGATCAACCACAGCGGCTAAAACAACAGTCGACCGCCATAATTTACTTGTAGTACACGTCCCAGCCGTTTTCTATCCTCTGCATCCACCGCACGTAAGCAAACTCCCTTAAGCCGCGGCGCCGCGAATTTCCAAGGATCCGCGATTTTCCACGCGTTCCCTCGGACCGAGTGCGAACAGAAAAATAGTAACGAAAATTTGCCAATGTCTGGCAATGGGTTAAGAAATTTATAGCAGCTTCACGCGATAGAAACTGTTTGCAAATTTTTCATTCAATTAAATAGATTTCGCAATATTCTCCTCTCAATGTCCGTGAAGAAATAAATAGAAATTAGAGACACGGCAAATTAATTATTCTCTAAATATCCTTACGATTAATTCTCCCGGCGTCATCCCATAGAGTCTCTGCCGATGTTCCATCGCAATTCAATTTTCAAGGAGCACGAACAATATTATTCATGTTGCCAAAGCTCTCGTTTCACGCCGAATTCCCTAATCCTTCCACGCGCCGCCCGCTATTGCAATTATTCTACCCTGACGGATCTCAGCCCCTAAGTACGATAAAATCTAAGCCAGTTCTGGCCGTTTGAACCGTTTGTTGGGCGATGTCGTTTCGCATTCGGTGCCGCACGCGTCTAACCATGAGCCAGACACAAACACGTCGCCCAGAAACCGCAGTCACCGGCCCTTCTATGGGGGTGTCGTGCACGCGATCGTTTAATGGGGGATGTCGTGTGCCGCAGCTGCAAGTCGACACCGTCTGAGTCCTGCCTGTTTGCAAACTGCGCGCGGGAGGCATTCGCCGCATTCTGTGCGATCCGCGTCGTCTTATACGCCAAAACGTATTGACGTGGCGAAAAAGTGGCGGAAAATGGAACAGCAAAAGGGAAATGGCGAAGGTATCTCCTCCAGACGGGGCTTTTCTGGCGTTTCGTGCATCCTCAGTCGCGAGTGCGGATCGCTTGGAAATGAAGCAAATAATTCTCTGAGGGACTTGAATTGAACGATCGACGGAACGATTCGCCGCTGGGATTCGATGGATGCGTGAGTCGATAATCGTAACTCCTTTGGTATACGAAACGAAATCGATAGGCGGTAAGTAAAGAATACAGAGACGGATAGAGAAACGTTCGGCAGCGATTGTGGAATAAATAAATATGTAGAAGTTGTGAATCGAGGTTTTTGAATGGTTGAATGGCGTTTTTAAACGGTTGGAATTGAAGTAAAGTTGGAGAAAAAGAAAATGCAGTAATATTGATTTTATATTGGACATCTTCTTTGCAATTAGTGCCTGCCGCAACTATTCGTTGCGCGCTGAAGAAAATAGCAAAAAAAGAAGAAAGATCGATGCGTGGAATAAGTATCGAACGTTTTCAGCATAATTTGGCGAATGCACAAAGTGCAGGCAGGAACACGTATGCTCCGCACATGTAAACCTCTTATTGGTATTTCCCCGTGAAAGATTCAGTCGGTTAAAGTGGATCAAAAATTTCCGCGGCGTGGCCGTAAATATTGAGAAAAATAAATCGCCCACGATGAAGCGGCTGCGAATAGACCAGAACGTATTCTGCCTCCTTCTATAAATGTTATACACCGGGCAGGAATAAATCACCTTTCCGTCGATGCTTTGAACCGCCACGCGCTTGAATAATATAATATCCCGGAAATACGAGATGAAAAAGAATTCGAGCACGAAGCTCGTATCGCGAATGATACACGGCCCCGTTGACGATCTGTGATTAAATGTGTGAAAACGCCACGTGGCCGTGAAGCTTTGTAATTCTCTCTGCGATAAAAATCGATGAAAATTCATGAACATATACCGGCCACAGTGGAATGAGAACGTGCGCGGTCAGCCCGAAAGTAAAGTCATTCCGTTGATCCACTTGGATCCGACTGACAATTTTTCTGTAGTTAAATTCTGATCTCTAAGTACATTCTAGCATCTGAAAACTGCAAAAAAAATCTATATTCCTAACGTCGAGAGATATGAAAATTCAACACCGCTGGAATTCCAATCGTCCTGCTGCTTAAATAAAGACGGAACCTGACGGACACAGGTATAAACCTCCAAGAGTTACTATTGCCACATTTCAAATACAATTGCGCACACAATTCGCGGAGCAACGTCGCAGCGAAAAAGGGTCGTTACGTCATCGTTCTTTCCGCTTCCATTTTACAGCCGTAATCGTAAAAACGTGCGACCGGGTTTTACGATTCCTCCTCTAAATACGTCCAAGCCTTCTTTGCCGACGCGAAAGGAGTGTCGCGGATACCTTTAACTGAGAAACTTTTCCCTTTTTCTCCACCAAGTAGATGCGTGCGATCAGAATGAGAAACGACACATAGGTAGTCAATCTATCACGCGTCCTGAACCGGTCCTCCGGGAAAAGGAACTGCGACACAAAAGAAAAAGAGGGCTCGAGACTCGAAACGTTGCGGCGGAAGCCGGTGGAACGGTGCGGCGAAGGTTCGTTAAACGCGACTTCACTGTCAGCCATGCCTCGCAACATTTTCCCCTTCGTCGTTCGTCGAGCTTTTACGAGACGAGAGTGCCCGGGGAACTCGCTGGAACTCGATAATCGCTTGTCATGAATCCGAAATTACGCGGTGATATTCTGCCACGCCACATTTGCGCGGAACGCAATTTACAGAGATAATATCCGACGTCGTTGAAGAAATTTTTTTTTTTTCCTTTTTTTTGTCTCTTCCCTTTCCGAGGGATGAAAGAACGAGGGGAAGGACGAGGCAAGAGGAAGAAGAGGAGAAAAGAAATGGGGTTACGGAGTTGGGAATATATCGTTCTGGAAGAGAAGAATCGCGCATTTCGTAAGACGCTTTTGTGTTCGTCCACCGGTTCTCTTTCTCCCTCTCTTGTCTTCTTTTCGCTCGTCCGGATTTACGAGCACGAATTCAACGAACGAGGTTTCGGAAATGAAGTGGTCTCGACGGTAGAAATGTAAGCTCGCGTCTGACCACATTGCCCCCGGCGTTGAAACACACAGACACGCACACACATTTATATACACGCAGTCTGACAAAGAAAAAGAAAAAACTCTGCCCGCAACGTGTTATTAAAACTCGTAGGTTTGTCTGTGAAAAGTGTACGACTAATTAAAAACCGTGACGACCGTGCTTCGCGCTCTTTATAATCCACCGCCAAGAAATTTGCGAGCTGGCCACGCGTAAGTAATTGTTAAATGAACGGCGAGTTCTATTTAATCGCCTCCGAAGAAAAAGAAGAAACCGAATCTCTCGCTGGCCATGTTTCCCTTTGCGAATACGGAAGAAGAAAATAAGCGGCGATCGTTGGTAGGTGTTAGAGTAAATGCTCCGAACAAATTAACACAGTGTTCCGCGTCCTTTCACGACGTTTTATACGTCGAGCAAGCAATGCGAAGGTAGATGAAACTTTAACTAGGATATTCGAGGAAGCCTGGATTTACGATAGATACTTCTGGGTGGCAGAATTTTTGAAGAATAGCTAGGGAATAGCCAGGGCGAGTAGCCAACTATGGAAATCGACTTGTTTTCGCCAATTTCTCTGTCAACTCCTTGGCTTCCGTCGATTTCCGTTTACGCCCCCGATACGTATACGTTGAATATATCACCAGAATATCTGTTTCGTTAATTGCGCGAAGAAATTGATAACTGAAAATTCATAGACAGCCTCCGACGAATGTTCTCAATTGTAAGAGAGAAATGTCTTGCAAAAAAAAGGTGTCACAAATCTCAGAATCAAAATATATAAACTGCGGATAGTTTTTTGATTGGAAACTCGAAACGTACAGCATCGTTGTGCTGGGACGTGGAAATTTTCTAGGCGGGTGACTAGCGAAACGACGACACTCAGCGAAGCGAATTATGAACGAAAGCTTTATCAGTTTGATCGATCGCGCCTGCGGCTTTCAGTATCGAGGATGGTATCGCGAAGCCGGATTAACGATAACGACGGACACGAGCCGCGATACAGGTAGACGTCGTTCGACGTCGTCAATTTATAATCGGACTTTTATTAAACATTCCCCTGCACCTGTGAAAAATTGAATGACAACGCCGACAATAAACCTTGTTCGTTTACCTGCGAAGGTTGATCGTACGATTGCAGTGATTTCATTCCGCTTTTTCTGCAAAAAGATCAAAGAATAGAACGGTTGGGATCGATTATCGGGAACCGTTCGTCGCGAATGGAGGAATTAAAAAATAATCCTGACCGAGCCCGATGCTATTTATAGTTTAAACAAATTTGATCAATTGAACGTGTACTTTCATCGATCTAGAAATTCTTTGAACAACAAATTGTAGTCGGTATTTCCTCGTTTATCATAGTCGAGAGAGATTCTACACGTAAGAGCAACGTGCTTTCGTTGTACAAAAGAAGCACGCGCTGTAATTAATAGCCCGCTATTAATTTAGTGACTGCGGACACCGGGGCGAGAGTTATTAATATTTCTAACGCGAATAAACCAGTGAATGCAGAGGAAATGGGAAGAAAATTGTACAAACCCATTCCTTTGATCTACTGTGTACCACTATTAATGGTTGAAATTTTCCCGCTCCAATTAATATCCCGGCCTCTCTAAAAATGTTTCACACCGAGGAACGAGATAATTAAACATTGTGTTTAATAAAAGAAGAACGGTCTTCGAGAAGGGCAGAGGGTTTTTTTCGGCAGACGGATAAGCACTATACAGCTGTTACAGCATTAAGAACCCGGAAAATGGAAAAACGAACAAGGTGGAAAAGAATTTCAGACAATACCTTCGAAGTGGATTAAAATTTGCCGTGCCACTCGTGGCATACATTCTTCAATGTGCACAGGCCAGATCTCTCGCCGGAGTAATTATTTCGCCCGATAAAACTGTCGAATAGTGGCTGCGATGCACCCCCGACACGGGGGCAAGAATGTGATTCCGATGAAACTTCGTAGATGATATTGAACTTTCCGCGGCGCTGCTCTCGCGCACCGTAAATTGTGCAACGCTCGCGAGGCCTGTTTAATCGCATAAATTAAAGCCGGCCCGTCGTCGGAAAACAAATTTGCAGAAACTTTGATTGCGTTAAACAATATTGTGCGTGTTTGCCGGCGAAAAACTAATTTAAACTCCCACCGACTACGTTTGCCCGCGCCGCGTTTACTCTGCATCTCATTAAACAAATTTGTCTGCTAACGAGCTGATGCCAGATATACGTGAGACGGGAACGATCCCGTGTTACCTGGAAAAAGGTGATTAATTATCGATGCCCCCGGAATTTTCCACTATTTCCCTTAAGCATCGTCTGCCGAGTAAAATTAAAGTCGCGAAGAAATGAGCGACACACGGGAACAAAAATTGATCTATCTAACACCAGAACTTCGAAAGTCGATAAAAATTACCCATAGACAAAAAAAACACTGCAGGGAATATATTTAAAAAAACATTAAATCCATTCCAAATTAGCATCGAATATAAAACAGAAGAATTAAAAGGTCCGCTCTGTGCTTTAATTGACTTTTAAAAATAATAAACGAATCCTCGGCTATTCTGAAAGTACAACGATGTAGAGGGAAAAAAGTATCCTGTAAGGGGTTTGACAAAGTATCTCGTAATAGTAGCAGAAACTCGTTAATTCCCTCGCTACTGCGCCTTTCCAGATTTATTTGGCTGATTACCGGTGGAAAGTTTCGCTTCGCATAACGTGACCTACGAATCGGCTAGCAGAAAGTTCCGGCAACTTTTCTCCCCGCACTTTGTAGCTGAATCTATTACGTGGATCCGAGAAGAGACTGATATAGGTGCACGTAAGACCATGCTTCGTTCCTCTTTATCCCATCCAGCGGAGGAAAATATTCCGACAGGCTGGGGCGCCGATACCGGGCGCTGAAACTTTTCCAGGTAACAAACATTGTCGTCCGAGCACGGCACAGCGCCGTAAGAAACTTGTTGTCGCCGAGACGTGTAAGTTTTCCATTTGTTCGCATATGGTTTACAAGGCCTGGCGGATCGAGAAACTTTCCCGACGTACCTACACGCACGCACAAATTGTTATCTAAATGGATTTGTATTTTTCTTCCTTTTTTTTTGGCTTATCTTATTCATCGATAAAAATTGTACAGTCTACTGCACAGTCAGACTCTTCGAGTAGCTTAATAAGTACTAATAAATAATTGATAGGAAGGTCTGTGGATATTAGTAAACTTTTTCACAATTGTTGTTGTATATGCGAGAAAGAGTAGGGAGCAGATCTTACTTATAAATTGATTAAATAGTTGTCATTTAGTAAATGGAATTTAATAAATAGAATTTCAATCCGGACTTCTCAGTTTCAATGTGCTTCCGTTTACCATGAAGTATTCCAAGCTGATTAAAATTCCAAACCACGAAAATGGATACCCGCGGCGAGAAGAAAATTCGAGGGCCGTCACCTTCGATACTTCGTAATAAATTAGCGACCTCCAGCGGCGTCGGATTTTCGACTGCCGGCTCGACTAATCTCGGTAAGAGCAAAGTCTCGAAGCTTCGAAACTTCGACAGGGGGAGAGAGAGAACTTGATGTTTAGCGCTTTATACGCTCGCGATAGTCTCTGGCGGAGTACTCTCGTGTATCTACTACTACCACCAACGCGAGGCTCGCCGTCTTTAATCCCGTGGATAAGTAGAGGAGTCCCAAAAAGGGTGGGTCGTTCCTCAAGGGCCGAGTCGCCGGTTCGCGGTGGCCTCAATTCCCTTCAACTTCCATTCAATTCGACTTATTGAACTTACTTCGCCTTAATTAATCTGCCGACGAGCCGTTGGCAAATTGTTAAGTGCAGCGCAGACACACGACGAAAATTCCTGGTTTTCCGTGCTACTCTAAGTTTCCCCGAAGCTTTTCCACGAGCTTAGCAGCAAAAGTACGGAGAGGAATTAATTTTCTCCATGCTCGATTTAATCGCGTCAAACGACATCTTGCGCGCGTATAAATAATAATAATTATTGGCGAGTAAATAAAGAATTCCTGATGAGCGAATCGTGTCGACGAAAATTTTTAGTACACCTTAGTTTGTCGTAATTGTCACCGGCAGGGATAGAGGCACGTGTATGGATAGGTGAAAGAACTTTGCAATTCCATTCTGCTTTCTTCCAGTATTTCGCGCGGTTCTATCGAAACGAAATTGTGCACAGAAGTGGCGAGCATTAGCCAGACGTCACGCACGCGTGCGCAACGACATAAATCGTCACGTAGTATCACTTAGGCCACGCATACGTGCGCCGTTGAATTACTACGTGCACCCACCCTACTGCTTCACGCTTTATCCTGCCACATCTCTCTTCCACCGAAATGGCCCGCCTCCTCTCACAGCGAACGACAGGCAAATTCCGACAACGTTCTTCCCTGTGGTCAATTAACTACTTTATTATTTTCCATTTTTTTCCCTTTTTTTCCGAAGTCTGATGAGTTTGGAAACATTTCTACTGAATTGCACAAGATTTAGAACCCTTCTTGTTAATATATATAGCGACGAAGCCGTAGTATTAATCATAGGGACAATTGTATACGGTCCTGTGTAAAAATTCCTGATTCAAGTAGTGCAGGTCAACGGTTTGTCAGCCATCGATCTTCCACGAGTTATTTATAAATACTGTCGCTTTGTACTGTTAGCAGGGTTATTCTGGGTATCGTTTATGACGTAGAAAGCAGAGAAACACAAGGAATTTTCAGTAAAGATTTTCAAAAACTTCGTATTCATTGCGTGGACCGAGCAGAGGATTTGTTCTTCGGTGCCTTTGTGCTCCGTGGATTAACTCAATGCAATCTGCGCGATGGAAAGGTAACAGCGAGGCTGCAGTTCTTCAGGGACTGACTGTATGATGCAACATGAAATAATGATTCCATTTATGCACTTGGTATTCAGGATAACATTTCAGCCGCCCCTAGCGTCGAAATATTGCTTATCCGCTACGAATATCTACCCCTTATCTTCTGAACGTTCACACTTCAAATGTACCACGGAAATATGCGGCAACAATTTATTGTTCATTTTGAAAAAATTCAGTCGAGTATTAACAACTAGATGAAAGCTGAAGCTGATTAGCAGTACAGTAGTACAAAAATTGCCGACCTTTTAAATATGAGATTTAACGAGTTGTACAGATTTAATTTAACGACAGTATTATGTGAAACGAAAGTTGCTGCGAAACTTAACAGAATGTACCGCAGAAACTCTAATCGAACTCCAGACAAAGTTTCCAGGATGCTCAAACATTAATAATCTCATCCGACGAATCTTCTTTCGATGCTCGAGATGGTTATTCGTTGAGAGAAAAGTTTCCTTCTCGTTTCTGAAATGACCGCAGTCTAGGAAGAATCAACCTGGATTATAGCTATACAACCTAGTGAAGATTTTCTCTGCCGTCCTAAAAAATGAAACAGAATTCCCGCATTGCCCGTTTTACAGTATCATCCACAAAACTACTGTGCATTCTTAAAATTGCAAATATTTTTAACACATCGCAATTCCTACTAACACAGAATGGAGACATCATTAACGTATTTAATTAATTAACGTATAATACAGGCAGATGAAAAAATATAAAAAATATAGCAAGTATCGACAGCCATGTTCCCAATCTTCTTGGTTTGAAAACAGCCAAGTGACATCCAAGACTTTGTACACTCTGTTAAGACTCGCCAGAAAATACAGACTTATAAAGCAAATTCCTCTGCAAGCGTAGACGAGCAATTCCTTTCCTTAGCTTAGACTTCGACCAGCATCTAGTTCCTACACATCCTCTTAACGGGGATGGAACTAATGCACGTGGGAACTTGGACACATTACGACAGCCAGTTTGAAACGACGAAGAACAAGTGGATCGAGCACGGGCCAAATTGCGATGGCGTCGTATTATCTCAGGCCGATTGCTATCTTCCGATTGTATCTCGATTCCACCTTTCCACCGACGCCTCTCTGGTTTCCTTTTAACTTGCAACAAAATCGAAACGAACGATCAAATGGTGCACTTGGAGTAAATTTAATCCGGGGTGAAACAGAGCTTTATTTATTTTTTTGCTTTTTTAACAGAGTTTAACCCTTACGCCATAAAAAAAATCTATCAGTAGAAGGTACAAAAAATCTTTTAATTTGACTACGTTTCGTCTACGTTTCATTCAGCGTCGCAGCTTGTTTCGAGCAATTCCCAAATGGGAGGAACGAGATGGAGAAGCGTAATGTAAATTAGAACTTGAATTGCTGCTCCCAGAAATTATTGGCTGGCAGATTTTAACAGTTTAACACACAGCACACCTAGCCCGTAGTCGCGGCGCGAATTTGTGCGGCTGAGAAACAGCAAGCCTAGCATCGCGTGTATTATATTACAGCCGGGCCAGCTTGAATTATTTATTCTACATGAACAATGTCAAAACAGCTCGCATAGAATGCACAAGAACGAGTTAAGAACTTCCATAAGTACTTTCAATTTCTACCCTCTCCGCATTATACGAGAAGGTGGCAAATTATTTCAACTTTCGGTTACTCCAGCTGGAACCATCGTTACTGAATTCATAACGAAGCCAAAAATGGAAGTTTTCCACCGCGGCGGGGACACGGAATATCCCACGTATCGTCTTCTTCTCTTTTCTGCTTGCTTCGAAGCCAGCTGCCGTTCCCTGCAAAGCTGCAACACTCTCCCGAAAACTTCGCGGCGAAGTTACGCGGAGGCAAACTCGAACTTGATACCGTCTCAGACCCCGTCTGGAGATACGGGCGGACCCTCTTCAACGGTGCACAGGGTTTACCTTTATTTTTATGTAGCGAAGTTGGAGCAGTTGTCGGTCGACGGGACGTTTAAACCCCGCGCAGTGAGAAACGCGGCGAATAAACGAGCTTGAAACGGCAACCAAGCTTTCCAGTTGCACGTTAACCCGGTGCGCTTGCACATTACGCTTGCTTAAAGATCGGAAACATGCCGGTGGATTAGGTGGAAGTTTCGTGGCACGATTAGTCATTGTTCAACCAGCTGAGCGTTAAGAAATATATCCTCATTTTTTCAACTAGCGTAAAAATTGTATCTACTGATAGTGGAATGAATGAAATACTGTTATTTTCGCTCTCTAAACAACTATTAGAATTTCTTTCCATTCTTTTGCCGGACATAAATTCCACGATCGCGGCCGAGCGGGGAAATTATTTCCCGCGACTCGTAATTAAAGCAACGTCCATTGGAAACAATGAATATGTCCGCTCATCCTGAGCAAATGTGTGTCCCCCCCCTGTTACCGTCGATTGTAACGTTCGCCAATTAAGATACAATTTGCTCGACAAACGCCCGACTCTGCGTGCTGTCGCGTTAACGAAATTGAGAGTGAACTTATTGCCGCTAATTCTGTCCCGCGGGGATTATACCTGGCGTTAGAGCTACATGTACGCGTGGACGGAAATTTATGGCGCGTAATTGACGGGCGTTGCCGCGAATAAATACAACGGATCCCGTAGATCATGCGAGAATAGAACGAACGGGTTAGCACAGTGTGCGGGGGGGTGGAAGGGTGGATGGCAGAGGGGGTTAATCCACGGACACGTACACACAAGCCTGACACGCAGAATTATTGCTCGTACACGAACTACAATGGGTAACGTTAGGTATACTGCGTTTAGGCAAACGAGCGTTCAGCCCTGTGTCCTCCGGGTCTCTGGAGGAACGGATGTCTCGTTGCAAGAAAAGCAATTACCAAATTGCGCCGTTGTCTCCCTCCAAATAGAATACAATTAGCCCTGACGGATTTATGGAACGGAGCATCGACGTGCCTCCGAATTCTATAAACGTTCGTAACCGATGTCGTGCTTAGATTGGTCAGATTTAAAATCAAGGAAATTACTGTTCATTCGTTCGAGGAATCTTTCGGTGCATTCCGTAAGGCCTCGTGATAGATTCGCAGCGTTGAACGTTGAACAATGGTATGAATTATTTGCCAATTGGCTAAGTTCTGTTACTGGCAAGCCAATTAACAATCGTGAAAGGGTTGAAGGGAAAAACCATGGCACGCGAACATTGTTCAGAACAGCCAGGGTAGAAATTGGATCGACAAACGACGTCAGAGGATAAATTGAATAATCTTGCCAATCGCGCGACAACAATTGACACGTAGGGGAGGAGGCAAAGTAGCGATTTAGCTCGGGCTCGTGCACGCGCGCTCTATGAAATTGTTTGAAGCGTATTCCGGAGGATCTGTGTAACGGTGCGCGCACGTAGCACCGAATCGCCACCTACGTACACAAACGGGCCACTGTTCAGTTAATTTATGCTCGAACTATATCCACGTACACGGGTCCACGAATACGGAACCGCCGCGTGCATTACATAAACTCGAAACACGCCGCAGAGAGACGGGGTCGATCGTAAAGGGTGATGGAAACGTGCTCATCAACCAGCCGCCCGCGCCGTTCGCGCTTTAATTTGCTCGGTTTAATATTCAACGCTGTGAATTAAAAGTCGATTGCTCGTTCTTGGCGGGCCTGCACTACTGATATCTATTACCGAGCAGTATAATGGAACGTGGCAGTAGAGAATTTTTGAACAACGTCGACTTGGTAAATTAAAATTCCTTTTCCTTACGAGATATTTTACATCTTGAAGTGATAAACAGAAACAAAAAATTGCAATCCAACCTTCGCCGAATAAAACTAAATATCCAAGCGGTGTGGAAAAAGTTTGGATAAAACTCCGCGATCGTTCGAACAATTTCCACGGAAATCCCCAAAGGCACTGTCATCGCCGCTGTACAGTTCCACCCTCTGACTCTCCTCATTTAAAATACTTTGAAAATCCCTCCTTTTTTTTTCGCCCTCCCTAATCCTCGTGCCTGGCGGTCGTTCCAAACGTTGATTATTCAAATTCGAAGAGCAGCGCCAGCTGCAGCTGAACTCCAACAGAAGCTGGGTCACGTTTTTAATTCCCCGTTAACGCGACGGACGTCCGCTAGACAATGTAATCTTAATTATTTCCAGTCGGAGGGGCGCGAAAGCCCTTCCCGTCACGGCCTCATCCCCGTTGACGTGGACAGGACGAGTTCCCTATAATGGCCGCTAAGCCACGCCGCGGGCGCATTAATTCTTAACGGCAAATTGGCGTCGCATTAGCGGTGCTCCGTCACGGTAATACCGTGATTAACTGGGACACAACCGGCCACCGGCCCATTCGTTTGTCTCGGCGGTCGCGCCGGAAATAATGGAACGTCCCGATGTGTAATGTGGATTCATCACTTTCCGCAGGCTACTTCGGGACCGACTCGCGTGCACGCTGCGGCCCGTTTGATCGAACGAAACCGAAATGGGCAGGTTTGGGCGGCCACTGGGATTCGTTCTGAACAGTTTCCACCGGAAAGTTTTTCACTGAAAGTCACTCGTTTCACCTGACAATCCACGTGACAATTCACCTGTGCCGATAGAAATTATTTTGCAGAGGATAGTATCAGAGCACAAAGAATTGACTACAATCTGCGTTGCATTATTTTATTTCAGGTGTGTCTGAATATTTTATTTTTCATTCTTTTTGTTTGTAAGTGAAACGAGTAAAAAATATAGAATTTCGATATAGAAATAATGTCGAAAGAAATAATTTAGGAGAGAACGGTTTACGTTTTGTTAGCGGAATTGGATGGGTTGATGCGTGTCAACGTGACGCGAAACGTTTATGTAATTTTTCGCAGAAAGGGTAGAAACAGGCATATTGCGGGGAGCACGTTGTTCAATTTAATGAGTTAATTAGAATTGCATTTTTCCCGCGGGACGGTTGTCGAAGCAACGTTTACGCCCATTTTTAATTCGAAATTAAAATCCCGCCGCCGTGTTCGGGTGATAGAGGGTGCGTTGCGTAAAGGTGGAACAGGCCGTTGACAAGAATATTTCACCGGGGATACGCGGCCATTGAAAATGAAATCTGCCAGGGATGAGCTTTATCGCAAACGAGCAGGGAATTAAAACTGTATACCCGCTTTTGTTGGGGAATAATTGAAACGAGTCCGCTTGTCGCTGTTTATTCGAAACAACCGACTATATGTTTGATAACTTTTTTAGTTCTTTTTTTTCGTTTTTAATTCGACGGTAGCTTTTGTACGCATTTGTTCACCCGTTCGTCGCTCGTGTCCATTCATTCAATCGGAATTAAAAATGAAAATTTTTCTCGAACAATGAGGAACGATTTATGGAACAACGGTGCTCGAAATGACTTTTACAACAAATTTCTTCTCCGTTCAATGATATATTTCTCCCCTTTGATATTTTTCAGAAAACAGCGACGAACGTTTTTTTAATCTCCGAACGAGGGCAAGGTAAAATGTAGCTGCGTCGATGGCGTAATTTACGCGGGACAGAAAATGTTCATTTACTCGGGTCCATTATCAGGGAAAAATTCAATCAGCTTGAAGTAACAGCGAGGTTCTTTTTTTCCATTCGCTGTCTAGCTGCTGTCAAGGACAGAGAGCTTTGTACCAGCGAACAAAAAATTCATCCCGGTGGTTTGAACGAAAAATATCTAATGCGATCGCCATGGCTTTGATTAAAAACTCGCCCCGGTGAAATTGCTTCAAAGCCGTCCGCATTTGGCGCAATGCCGTTCCAATGACTGATGGAAGATTACGAATTCGTCGAACTGCACACTCGAGATTACCTATAACACGTGGCACGTTAGAAATAGAATACGCAACGACGTTCTTTGCATCCTCATCGAGAATTCGTAACTGCTTCCAAAACTCTGGAGCTAGTAGGGAGGATGACTTCCATCCGCTAAGTTTCAATATAATCCTTCTTTTCTCTAAAATGTAATAAAGATGCATCTTCATAAAAAAAATCACAAAGCATGTATCGATCGACGAACAGGTCGATATACGTCGCGGCGTAGTCGAAGCTTAATTGTGTATTCCGTGTGTCTTTGACATAATTAGCATGCCACCGATATGGCGTGGGGGGGCTTTGTGATAATCGTCTTACGGCAACTCGGCAGCGATGCGAGCCACCCTTTGAATGCAGGCTGGGGCTTACATCCCATATTAATATCGCTTTTCCGTAACCGGAGGGTGTCGACGAAACGGGAATAACCATAAGTTAGGCGCGCTACGTGTCCGTCGATATTGCGATAGTTAAGCGTACAATCGCGCATAATACAGCACACCCACCACGTTGTCGCCTGGGGGACCTCCTTCGTCGATAAGTTACAGGAAAGTTCACACTTCTCAGCACCGGGAAGCATTAAAGTATTACCGCAACTAGCTGGCTAGACCGCGACACGTCTGGGAATTATTTGTAAACTATTTGATTTACAGGTAGACCGAGGCGAATTAATTAATCCATTGGATAGATAGACTTTTGTGTACGCCACGTAGAAATCTGGGGCAAGCCTGTGATAGTAATTTAGTAGCGAGTAGCAGAGAATGATAATTGAGTGAATTCCAGTCACAAGTACGTTCACAGATTAATAAAGAATAACTTTTTTTCTATTGGTTGTACTAAGTCAAACTATCCCAAGAATATTGGTACTTGAAAAATAATTACTTCACGCTTAATAGTTCTGGCGTTGCTGCCTTTTTAAGATGTTCGTGCCTGCGCGTATCTTCTTGTTCCAATTCTAAATCGAATCGACTGGGAAACAAACGATACGCCCAAAATTCGTTCGAAACGATCCAGCCGAGTTACAGACGAATTATTTCCTTTCCCGTTGGTCTGGTGAAAAAATGTGAAAATTAAGGGGCAGCTGAAATTAGTTTTCCCATTCCCCTAACGAACTTCGTACATCCACCATTTACGCGAGAAGTTGGGTGTAACGCCGGGTTTTTTTTTCACCGCCACGGACGTAGGAAAAGTATCCCGGAAGAATTGCGGTCGAATTAAACTAAACTATATTAAATGTTAGTACGGTTGTGTGATATATACTCGGTTAATTAAAGCTACAGAAGTTCCTGATGTTATAACGAACCCCTTTGCTGCTCGCCCTCCGGGGAAAACTCGAGGGAGCGCTGTTTCCTCCGTCGAGAGTAAGATATTAAACTATTACTTGGATAGTTTGTTATGTAAACTGGCGCGCGAGTTTCCAGAATTCGGGCAACAACGACTGCTCGATCACTGCCAGCTGCACCCACCCTATTTTAATATCCTACCTAAATCAAATACGCACCCTCCACAAAAATTCCGAATTTTTCAGGTGGCAGAGTTTAAAACCGTGTTAAAAATTCCACTGTGAAAAATCCGATGGCTACAATATGCCGTCGCCCGAAAGCTTCGAGACACTATAAATTTCAAGAAATATAAAAATATAGCTTCAGATATGGAATTAAAAATCATGCGATTAATTGTAATTATATTTTAAGCTCGAGAATATTCACAGCACTGAAACCTTCCCGAAACAAATAAATCTCTATCAATTCCGCCGCCGTATATTTTCATTCGCGGATAAAAAATAAAATTACATCACTGCGTATGATCTGTTCAAATGACAGAGAATAAGATGGAAAAGCTGGGCCGTACAAATCTAAAGGAATTTTACCGTCGAGGGGATACCGTTGAAAATAAGAGACTTTAAAATACAGTAAAAAAAATCCACCTTACCCTATCTGTAGCACACAAGATTTCCTTAATAATATGCAACGACCCTGGGATCCATACGCGTAATTTACTGCCAGCGATAAGGGGTGAGTATCGGTGTCTGTCGAAGAATAAAAATGGCGGGCAAATACAATAAATTTCCTTGAGGTATCAGGGCAGATCGATACCGGGAAAAGACACGGAAGCCTTCCTCCGAGCAATTCTAAGTCCACCGGCTATACTTTCTGGTTATCTCAGCCACAGAACCGACGCCGTACACGTCGTTACGGAAGCCGCACTTGAATGGTGACAAGAAACGACCACGTTAGAAATACGATTTCACTGGCGCAGTCATAATGGACGACGCCCCCATGGAACATCGAGATTCCGGCTGCGTATAACCGCGTTGGCTTAAAACATGAACAGGAGAGTCATGCACGTCTATTCCCCACCAATCCCGAATTCTCCCTCGTAACATCGTCCACAATTAAAACGGAATATTCGAGGCTAATCGCCTTTCACTCGGAGGTTCGGTACAGACTACTGTATACGATGTTAATCAAAATATTTTTCAAACCGAGCGCGGAGAATCGATAGTAAAAAGAATATAGAATACGCCACATCGATCCATGGATCTATGGATCGAATAATGAAACAAACGATTCTACAGAATACACACTGTAACCCTCTCGTCTGTGACGAGCACGAAATAGAAAATACCCTCGGTGCCCGATAAAAAAAATTCATCCCCCCGTTTCCAAGACGAAGGAAACCTCCAATAAAAAATGAAATCGGGTCTCCCGGACTCCGAAGGTGAACAGATTTCCGGGCGAGTCTGGTCAGCGTGCGGTACGCTTAAATTTTATAATTAAACGACGATCGGAAATTTCTGGCCGCGGCACGGTTCACTTGATCCGGACGCGGCCTGTAATCGCGTGCTTGCTGCCCGCTCGCTCCAATTCACGCGAACACTCGTCCCCCATCTCTCGGTTGATTTATATGCGGCCCGACACACGGCAAAACCAGCGTGCGATTATTGGACGAGAATCGAATCCTTGGGAGAAGAACGTGCAGGAATTCGCGTCGACGGATCCCACGGGTTAAACGGGGAAGGGCGCTAATTGCAGCCGAACTCAACGGAGTCCGGCGAAATCCGCAAATCGACGCCCGACTTTCCCATTACGGCTAACTAGATGATGCCACTTTCGTCAGATCGTTCCACGCTGATATTCGCGCGTTCTGAATAGACGGCACACCGCTGACAGACGTTATTGGATATCGAAGAAATTCAGAGATTTGTTTCAATTAGTTCGGACGCCCGCTGCAAATTTCGCGGATTTCACGTCCGTCGAGGAGCGAACAGCAAGTGGTCGGACATAGACGACGTTGCGGTGAACGTGTTACTTCAGTATTTATTATGATATTCTTGATTATCAATTTTAAAGGGTCACATCCAGCTGAAGACTTTGCACTGAGTTGAGCAATTGTGAATTTTTTTTTTATAAAAAGCGACAGGTGGTTTTCTATCGTGGCAAGTAATTATTCGATAAGTGTTAATCTTAATAACAATAATAATAATAATAATATAAAATCTGTCTAGATGAACCACCTGAAAATAATATTTTTATAGACCATAGTATCGAATAATTCCATAAAGATGAATTACAATTTCGCACTTGGAGTATTTTGTTAGTTTTGAAGAAGATTTACCATTGTAGAAGAACGCGCTATGACAGGACTGTTCAACACAGCGTTCACTGCCTTGAGATTATTCGAGAACGGTGGGACGATGTAATTGCTATCGAATCCAACGAGCCGGGCAAAATGTAGCAAGCGCAATCCGGGATTTCCGCTCGGGAAATGCGGTTCTGGTTGAGCATAACTCATAGCTCAGCCCCGACGTTCTTAAGAAATAATTGCTGTAGCAACGCGTACGCTCTGGGGAGTTACTACGAATTTACAGAGCCGCGAAACGATCTTAAAATCTGCTTGGAATTCCCCGCGGTTTTTGCGCGGAAACCATTGCAATAAAATAGAAACTTACCCTTCTGCCTTCCACCCTTTGAAGCCCTCACAAGCACCAGTGAAGTTCATCCAGCGAAGTACTGTAAAAATTTCACCGTCGCGTTACACGGTTGAAGGGAACCTTGATCTTCGAAAATAGGTCAAACCCTTAATCTCTTTTCGATCAGGTGCTCGACCCGCTGCCTAGGGCTCTTACCGTTGGCACAGCGATTATTCCATCGCCCCCTCGACACGTGTAAGGCATTCGCCAAATGATTTCGACCTGTCGTCATCATAGAAACGCCCTCCGACGAACATTCAACGAATCCCGGAGAAATGAAAATAAAAGTAGGATTTTATTGGAAAGATTAACTACTGATCGCGAGTTAAGACAGAGGATTGAATCGTGTCGGTTTCTCCACAGATGTACAAGAATTTTTTCGAGGCCATCGATAATTCCGTGCCAAATTATAGGCACCTCGGGTTCCCTCGCTAAAACCACCCTTCCCGACTCGCCTCATTTAAGCAAATCACAGTCGAGCTCCTCCAGTTCTACCCTCTTTCTCCCCTACACACGTCGTAGACGATAATCTCACGGAGAGCAGTCGGCAATTTCGCGGAAAGAGAAAGTGACAAATAACAGTGTCCCCATCTGTCTTTCTCGACAAGGGTTTGCCAGCATCCCCCCAAGCAGCGTACAACGAAACATCCCCCATTATACGATACGTTTCTCCCTCGTTCTTGGTCCCATCGAATTTTTCCTGTCGGATACACCTTTAAAGTATTTCTTATTTCGACGTATTTTCTTCCTATCTTCTACCCCTCGTATACAGGATATGATCCTTGTTGTTAACAAGGTCGAATTTGAAAGAAATCGAGCGTGGAAGAGGTTGAAGAGGTACGGCAATGTCTTTTAAATTTCACGAGGGTACAAGACAACGTTCCTGTTCGTGTCAAACTTACCAAGAAATATATAGTTGTCGATACATTGAAAGGAGACTGTTAGAAGTATACCGCGTGGTTCTGTCCACACAATCGCCATACTATTTCGAGTTTAAGGAGTCTAAAGTCCTGTGGCTTCTGCAGAATAGACAGAAATTTAGCCTTCGAAATTTGTACTTATTAACAAAATTTCTGCTATCAAACATTATGGAGTAATTCTGTTATCGCGAATAAAGCTGAACGAACGATTTATGCCGTCGATCAAAATAGCCGATAAAA
This sequence comes from Nomada ferruginata, assembly GCA_963583965.1. Classification (NCBI taxonomy): domain Eukaryota; kingdom Metazoa; phylum Arthropoda; class Insecta; order Hymenoptera; family Apidae; genus Nomada; species Nomada ferruginata. Next base: position 2,330,190 of record OY757223.1, read on the forward strand.
AAAGGGGAATAGACTTCTGAAAATCGTGCAAAGTCGCACCGCGATTTAAGTGAACGGGGTTGCTGAAAAGTCTTCATTGGAAAACACTTTGCCAGCGTCGGCAGATGCGGTGAAAGCTCGGCTGGCGAGTTCATCGCGGCTGGCAACTCGTGGTTGCATTTTAAACGCGAAGAATAAAAGGACCGACGCGCGGAATTGTTGCGAAAATCGCGTCGCGACACCGCAGCCTCCAAAGGAATCATTAATACTGCACTGCGGACTATTATTTTTAACATTCTTCGTAGACAAAGTTTCAAACACAGCTGGCAATAATTAATTTCTTCTTGACCATTTAAATACTGCAAAAAATCGGCTGCTACAAAAATCTTTCCATCGATGAAATTAATAATAAATATTGTCCCAGGCCGTTTGCCACCACGATTCGCAGAAAATGATTGGCACAGGAGCGCGGAGAAAAACAAAAATCAACGACAATCACTGGCTGACTGGCGTGCCATCGCCGAACGCTGTACAACTACATAAAGCCCGGGGAAATCAACGTTAATGAGTTCCCTCCGCGCGATTCCGCGAGCAAAAGAAAATCGCCACCGAGATTTAACAACAGCGAAGCGAAGCCGGTGGATATCCACCGCTCTAAAAAGGGCCAGGTAGTTTCGCTATGCAATTACTCGCCGCGTGTTCACACCGGTACCCGTTCCACCGCGGTTAAGAAAATCGATCGTCGCCTCGCGCGATCAAGTGGGATCCGTCGTCTAGAAACGACGTCGACGAGAACGACTGTCATTGTAGCCCGTGAGAGTGGTTCGAGCTTCTGTCGAGAGTTTATTTCAATTTCCAATCTAATAAGAAATTCTTTCGCAACTATTCCACGCCGCCACCCGATCATCTAAGCTACCCGAGTAAATTTGTCTCTCGATCCTCCTCCCCCTGCCCATTTACCTTCCCCGACGGTTTCTTCCCCTATCGTTCAGCCTGAAACACCCATCGCCACTCTGCCAGCCGTCTTCGTCGCTCCTTCAACCCATCCAAGTACTCGAGGCATCGCTATCGCTCGTCTCGTCCGCCATTCTTTCCCCCCATCTCGCCCCTTCGCCTTTTACACGACTTATCTTCAGCTATCTGAGACGGTAACCCTCCAACCCTCGTATCTCGTCGCCGTTTCTCAACGTTACTACCCCCCCGCCTTACCCACGGCGTTCTATTCCTCATTTGTTCGACGCAGTTTCACGAGAAGCGACGATACCTTCGACAGATATATAGCAGACCGCCACGGGCGATGATTATTCCACGCTCGAGCCGCTTGTTGTGAGCCACTTTACATGCGAACTGTCGGAGAAAACTTTCGAATCAATGTGTGTGTGTGTGTGTCGTCAAAAAGCATAAAAATGTTGGAGAGGGCCAGGAAGAAATTGGGGAAAGAGTTTGGGTAAATATCTCCGAGCAGGTATTTTCAAATATTTGTAGGATTCGATATTCCACTATGCGTTAGTCAATATTAATATTTACCAGCGGAATATTATCAGTTATTGGTTAGTGTTCGAGCAAATTCTGTGCTCGAACGTTCGACGTTTTTAAGTGGTGTTCGAGGTGGCCTAAACGGTTGAGATTTCTATTTGTTTGGATATTTCTTCTATATCAAAGGTAAACCGTTTGGGGCACCTCGAACACCACACCTTGAGATTGTTGTTATTGCCGTTGCCATCGCGCTGTCCCTCTCGCCCTGCCGGCTATTAAAGCGAGAGAAGTGGGAGCTGATGACAACGAGCGGCGCCGGGAACCGGGGGAATCTCCGGTATTCTGCCAGTCTTTCCGCAGACACGGAAGAAACACCTTCGTTGATACCTTAAATCAGAATATAGTATTGTGACAAAACACCTCTATTTATTCGCACCCTACGAGGATAGGCTTCACGGCAAAACCGCAAATTTTAAGGCGACGGACTTCCAACCCTTTCAAGGGAAAGGGCGAAACCTCCCAACAGTTTGAGTAAATTAAATGCCTGTCTCCCCTGTATGAAATAGTTAAATGAAAATATGAATAAACCCCGCGGAGATCGAGAAACCCTTGAAATATTCCTCGCCGGTTTGCAGGCTTCTCTCCCAGGTAAATTAACCAGAGGATCGATCGAAAAATGTTTGCGACAGCTCTGCGGAATTTTGGTGAGCTCTATTTTACGAGTCTCCGTGATGTAGCGGGGCATCAGCGAAGACCGCCAACGTCAACCAAAGAATGATGACCTAATAAAGCCGCGGATGCGTCGCGACAAGCGTTTTCCAAATATTCGCGGGCTCGAAGCTAATTAATCACCGACACCGTTGGAATCGGAGGTCGGCCGCATACGTACAACGGTAGCCCGCCCGGTCGTAAATTGTAGTGAAAGGGAGGTGGCGCGAAAATTTTATGAGTGGCCACGTGAAAGGGATATGAATATTTCATAGGCCTCTTGGATAGTAGAACACCTGATAACGGGCTACACGCGATAAATCATTTTTCGATCTAAATGTAAATACGCTGGCCGACGATGCTAATAGAGGTGTCTAGCTCGCTTTACCTTGAGACTAGCACAAGCCGGGACAGTTGTCCGAGGAATCAAGAAATCGATGATTAACCCTTCCCTACAGAGATAAACATTGTATCGTTGAAGTATTCTCTATCTATTCCATTCTGGATTTCTAATAATTTTTTTAACACTGCGACTACTGCCACACTGTTTTACTACCTTCCTTTTTCTAATCCTTCTAGGAGTGATTACAATTTCCTGTACTATTATACGCAAAAAGGTACACGCGCGGCGAAAATCAACGCAGTCCCTGATTTAAAGATTATCTTGCTCCGATAGATCGGTCTGATTATCTCGGTTTGATAAGCCTCGAGATAGGGGAGGGAATAGTCACGCGGATTGGATAGCGAATACCTGGATCAGCAAAGAAAATTGATTACCGAATGATGCGAGAAGAAAGAAGAATTGAAAGAAAACTATATGTATTTATCGCAAAAATATGGTAGCGTTTGTATTAACCCATTTGCATCATAAGCGCATATATGCGCGCATTTTGCCTGGTCCCTATCACCAGAGCGCATATGTGCGCGCATTTCACTTGGGCACTTATTACAATATTTTTCATATTTTGAAACATTTTCATTTAAATACAACCAGAAAAAGTTTTGGTGATAAGAACGAATTTTCCACTTTTCCGTGTGATGCAAATGGGTTAAATGACCGTCGTGTACGAATTTCGAGCGAAGTGAAAGAATTGCTAAACACCATCGTCATAAAATAAAACGAGTAAAAAGAACTGTGTACCTTAAGGGATTAACACAGACAGGAGAGCCGGAAATCTAAGTGCCTTTACAAGAGACCAAGCGTCAAGGGTCGAAACTCGCAGGATCCGTAATTCTCGACTAATTCAATACGAATTGGAATCAGCTTTAGCAAGCTTCTCCACTTCAAGCCCAACCCCAGCCACCTCTCGTCTACCCCTCGCTCTCCCCCTCCTTCTCCTCTCCTGTTTTCTCGTTTTCACCCCTAGCCAAGTCATTCTAATTTGACTCAGCGTTCCCTCCGTTTCCAACGTCTTTACGTAGACCTTCTCTCTTCGAAACCTCATCAACCAGGGAAGTAACACTACTAAGAAGCGAGGCTGCGTCGTCTGGGAACGGATATGAAGACGGAATTCGAATAACATGTTTACACCTAGTTCCTGTTCGACGCTAATGGCTTCAGGCGAAGTCACGCAGACGACGGGATATAAATCCCTCTTGCGTTCCTAGATAGAAAGGACCACGGTGTCCATTAAGCTCGAGTCGGTAAAAGAGAGAAAAAAAAGATAGAGGGAGAGAGTTGGCGTACCGGAAAAAAAAACGAAAAGAAAAAACGGAATGGCGTTCATTAACTGCGTCAGAAGGCACGATGGAATTCTCTGTTTAAGGAAACTTGTAAGCGACAAACGATGGGGAAACTCGTTTTCTGATGAAAGGCTTAGTTTATGGAAAATAATAAACGCTTGGTGAGAACGGGTCGGGGGAGAAGATTGAAACATTTAATAGGTTTTTCGCCAAACCCTGACTGGCGCGTGTTTTGCGCGAGCAAAAATTCCACGCTCTTCGGTAATCGACAGACAAGCGTGTTTCACTTTACGCCAGCATTAATCGGATGCACAGTTCGAAAAAAGGCCGACACTATTTGCCATTAAATTTAACTGGATGCTAACTATCGTTTTCATTCGCAACACTGGCGAAATTCCAGCTTCGGAATCATTAATTGGCTGTCGTAATAATATCATACAGCAGGTGGTTAATTCACAAACGATACGAAGTACAAATAATTGTCCACTAGAAAGTGCATAATTTTTTCACGAAATTCCCAGACCATAAACGTCGCAATCCCACATTTTAATCCTAGAAAGAAAAAAAAATAAACTAAAACCCCCGGCAATACTGATGCGGCATATCCATACACAGGCATAAGGGTGGTAGAATATAAAGATTCGTTTGTAGCAAGTATACTTTCCTATGTTATCTCCCAGGGAACTTTCCTCGTTACGGTTTGCTGAAGGATGCTCGTGAGCTTCGAGAGATTCATTCCGCTGGTAACTGGGTGTGCTGCAAGGGGCAGGGGAAGGGAAAAAAGACGGAAGAATAATCGCGGGAAGCGATAAAAAAAAAAAGAACGAAAACGAGGCAAAACGAGCTAGTCCCTTGATTTGACGTTTCATTTTTCCAGATTACCGTAAACGGCGAGCGTTACGCGAGACCGTATCGTCGCGGCCAGTGAATTCCGTTTTAATAGCGCGTCATCGAGCGTAGCTGGTGATAAAATGATTAAATCGCCGGACGGACACCGAGTCTCTCGTGTTTTTCCCGACGCGGCCTCGCTCGAGAACGAAATCCCGCCGCGAGAAGACATTTCTTGCTTAGCCGTGGGGAACTCGACGAGAAGAGACTTCCAATTAGAGAAGTAGCGAGTCGAGTCCACTCCAAAAACCACGAGTTAGCGGCCGACGAGTTTAGCTCCTGTGCGATTCTTCTTCGGCGTGCGACATCAATGTAAACGACCGCCGAAGAAACTGGACGGGGCGCGGTGTAAGAAATAAAATACATGGAAATGAGGAATCGCTGTGGATACAATGCTCCCTCTCAAATTTCCAAAATTCGACAACCGAGAGAAATCGAATTCGAGGATTCTTAGGTTACTGAGCAGTTTATTCTTGCGCGAATAAAGAAACGACGAAGGTGAAGAAAAATCGGGTCAGCCGGGTGTCGTTCGTAGTCGAACGACAATCGACACGCGGACAGGGCGCGCACAATTGCAACGACGCTTAAGAAATCTAAATAGAGGGAGGAGCGAAGGAAGAGAAATCGGGTCAAGGGGTAGCCCCGTTAGAAGCTGAACGACGATCACGCGTGAGCAAGGCTCGTAATTTTAACGACGCTCACGAATTAAAGTGGAAACTACTTTCGTCCACCTTGATTGCTATCCCAACGAAACAGTTTCTTCTACTGTCTTCTCTTTCTCTCTCGACGCTAATTTTCGTCTCTCTGGTATTGATTTTTTTGTTTTTCGACGAGCCGGCATTACAATTATTACGGTAAGGGTGGAGCGTCGAATTTTTAAGGGACAAGCGAGAAAACGACGTCCAATCGCAAGCAATACGACCCGAGGCATTCCCGTGGGTCCCGTTGCCCTTCCTCATTCCTTCGCGTCCTTTCTACTCTCGAATTCACCGTAGGAAGTCATTCCTGACTCGCGATATCGGCATCAGGAATCCCCTCGGTGGCCAAGCTTATCCCGTCCCCGGGAGCAAATTGGCACGAACGCAAATCAAATCGGCAGACGTGAGTCAAGGCGTGCGCGACGACGCATAAATCAGCGGTTCGAGAGATCGATCGATTGGTTACTTTCTCGTGATTGAAGGGGGTAAACTCCATTGAACGGCAAAGTTGCGACGAAAGTATGATATTAGGTTTCGCTGAAACTTTCCACATTTATTCTGTATCGTAGAATCTTTTTCACATTCGCCATAATTTTTCGAATATATGTATGAATATACGTATAGAATATGTAGAAATATTTGTGTAGCTGGAGAATATTGTGATACTTGGATAGATCTCTTTTTCGTATGCTTTCCGAATTTGTGTGAATCGTTAAATGTAAAAGTACAGCGTAGAAGAATGAAGAAGAGAAGGGGGAAAAAAAAATTCTTTTCCGCGAAGGTATTAGTAGAAAAGGAGTGGCTGACGAGATGGGAACATGGGTGAAACGTGGAGCATGAGATTACGGGGTCCAAGGGATGCGAGATTGGAGCCGCCACCCTTGTGACCCCAAGACTACCTCGACAATTACCGCAAATGCGAACGATGGGATACGTGACGGAATTTCGAGCGAGCAGATCGGTTGTCCCGCGAGGAACGACGCTTAAATAGAAGGGCCGCGATAAAAGCAAGTAAATAAGTGGATCAGTTTCTTCTTTCCTCGGAAGAAATCACCTATGGTAAAAAAATAACTGCTAGGTAAATTCTCTCAATTTTTTTCCCCCTGAACCTGAAGGTTTCTTTTAAGTATACTGCAAATGAAAGTTCGAACACATTTCGAGGCCGGAATAATGATCACATGAAATGTTCAAACGTTTGATTAGAAAAAGAAATCGAGATCGAATTCGAAGTGCATTTTAATGAATTTGGAAAAGCTTTTCTTTGCCCTACTGAAACTGGACCACGGCGGTATTAAAGATTGCAGGAATCCAAAGAACTCGCTTACGTCCCTTTATTTCCCAGCACCGAAACACTTTTTCCTAACGGCGTCTAGAGCTGAAAGTCTCGAGCGTCATTGTCATTTAACGCACCCGAGCAATTCTACGCTGCAGCGACCCGTAGAAGATGCAACCTTATGAATATTACAATGCGCCATCCCTACAGTGCAACGGGTTCAACGATTCTGAGATATTTAGCGACGGCAACGTCCTGCGGCGCTCGGATAATTCATATCGCTTTCAATTTTCATGAACTAGAATCTGAAACCGCCAAACTTCTTATCGAACGTACCACCTATTACCGAATCCGACGTGAAGTTCTGCCTTATCTGAGTCCCGCGTTAAGTTTATATCGCAATCGATTCAAATCATTGGCAATCTTGATTCCTCTGAACCCTTGAATAATCAAGCACGCGAAAGAATGTGTAGTAGGTACAATTGATAATAATTGTCAACTTACACTAATAATAATTAACAGTGAAAGGGAATTTATATTTATCAATTTAGAAATGTCGAAGCGTACAAGGACTAGGAAATTATAGTTTCTCCGACATAATCGACGGCATAAAACTGCGACCCGCGTTTAGTTGTAACGAAAGGAGTCATCAAACGTAGTACAGAGTACAATGTATATAAAAATATAATTTTTCCGGAAGTTAACGACTCGGTGCACTACGACGCTACTCAACGTAACGACACTAAGCTGACCGTGCTCGGAGCCACAAAGGAGGATTCATAAAGATGCTATCTTAAAACAGCTCGCCGTTTTACAGGCGGCTTCATCAGCCGTGAAACGCTATGAAATCGCATGAAAGTTAAGGCAGCCACCCAATTATCGAGGCAGATCAGCGGACCCGAAACGTTTGATGAAAAACAAAACTATAAAAGAGAAACGCAGCGGCAACAACGGGAACAGGGGCCTGTAGCTCAAAATGGAACTCGGGCAATTCGAGGGTAGACGGTCGTTTGCCGTCGTGTAGCTGTTTTCACGGATTTCGACGACGATCCCACGGCACTCGGCCTCTACGGTTTCGCAGTGCCGCATTTCCGTTAATAGCGACAACTCTAACAATAATTTTACCGGAAACCGTGGAACGCTTCCAGCTACCAGACTCCTATTGGCCCACGATACCGCCACCGATAGCTTGCGGGTAGCAACAGAGTCGTATCAATTTCCGTCGCCTTGCTTTGGCGAGTTTAATCGCGGGGAACATCGTTGGAAGAAAAATTAACAGGGACCAGGGAATTTCGATGCGAAGCCAATGGATACGCCTAGACGGCGAACTGATAAATAGTTGGGCGCCTTGATGGCACGGAAAGTTTTGATTAAAGCATTATCGTTGCACCTCCGGGTATTGAACGTTCCACTGTAATATTTAGTTAAACGTCCAAATTAAATGGACGGGCAAAGCTTGAAATAATAACGTTACTTCAATAACACCTATAGAAATGTGCAATTCGAATACCGTCGCGGAATAAATACCGCTGCAGTGAAAAAGTTTTCATTTCCAGAATCCGACGAGAACAATTCTCTGCAGTTCCCAGTCGGGATCTCTCAATATGAAAACAAGAAAAATATAATTCTCTAAACAGAAGCAACGATTTCTCGCGCGATACTCTGCATCACGAGTCTTTCCCCGCGCCACGGATTTACGGTGGCAAACGAGCGCCAAAGCAAGACACGCGTGCACACGATTCTAAAAGCCAGCTACCGGGGAAAGAGTCACGACCCTGTCATAAAGCCGACTCCGACCCGGCGTCGCAAATCTTAACAACAATCTAATATCGCGACTCGTAACGCGTCGACGAGACCGGAAAGGTGTTCGAGAATCCATTTCCGGCGGCGTATCGTTTCGTTTCGTAATGCCCCGACGTAGAAACGATTCTGCACGCCCGCGTGTACGACGAGGCGGCAGTGGAAGGGTGGAGAAACGTTAAGGGAGGAAAGAATAATGGAACCGGGGTGGGTGATCCTTTGCGAAAGATTCGAGAACAGCCGCGAGATTTCCATTGGGGCATCGATATGGAAATCCAATTCCGGGATCACGCGACACGCAACATTGTTTCCTTGCTTTTCGCGGCTCTCGCAACCAAAGGGAAGGAAACGAGCATTCCCGCCGCTCCGAAACTCGATCGTCCCTCCTGAAGGGGACGTGCACTCTCGTTCCCGTATGAACGTCTTCCCCTTTGGTTCCTGTTGGGAAACAGTGTTTCACGGGTTATGTAATATTCACGGGGAAACGCGAGAGCGCGGTTTCGTTTAATTAACGAACGGAACTCGGCGCCGCTCTTGGCCAACCTGGTCGAATTTAATAAAGGCGCCGTGAATTAAACGAGGTAACGACCGTGGCTTAAAAATTCATCGGATAGCGTAAGGACGCGGGGAATTAAGGGAAACGATCTTGGAGGAACGGTGGATGTAGAGGATCGTAGGTTCGTTGCGGAAACTGATATGAATTTCCCTTTTCTTCTTTTTCGAGGGTAACTTTTAATAGAAAAATTGTTCTGTGGGAAACAAGTAGTTTAGAGGAAGCGATTCGAATAAATAAAGTAGTCTGTAAATCCTGTTCCTTTCAATGAAAAGTATTTCGCAGAAACGAATAACAGATTGATGAGCATCGACGAAATTCTACTTTCTCCGGATAAATGGTTCTGCTGCTTTGCAAGCTAGAGGCTGGTAAAGGTAACGGAAGGTAACAATTGACCGGTATAAAAATCACGTTTCGAAATACTTCAACCTCGAAGCAAAACACTGAAGAACGCCGGCGAACAAACTATCCATCTAACAGGGCGGAGTTTCTAATTCGCCGCTTTCGAGCTCCGCTCCGACTCGCTTCGGCCGTTTCAAACTACCCTCGAAAGGGGGAAAAATGGAGGGGAAAGAAAATAGAGGAAGATTAAAAAAAAGTTCGCACAGAGGGAAAAGTCAACGAACGCGTCCAACGTTATCGCGTCCGAGCGAAATTATAATTCCCCGCGGATGTTCTCTCCGGCTGGATGACGAGGAGGAGAATTCATGGAAACCAGAGAGACGAGCCGAACGAAGTCCTGGTCCACGGTAGAAATTGAGAATGGCGACTCTCGCGATCCGCCAGGCTACTCTATACATCGAGGGACCTCTTCAGAAATATACAAGATTTATTGTGCGTCCAGATGTGTTGTTGCTTCGTCGTATACCCCGTAGATTTCAGTTTCGTCGATGGAACGCGGGCCTGGCAATCGCGGGGACTGGATATCAGGCGACCGTTGCAAAAGATTCGAAGGTCATCGACGATTGGACGAGGGAGTGGAGAGAAAAGCAGGAGAAAAGTGAAGGAGGGTCGGTGGAAGAAGTTTTCGGCTGAAATACGGACGAATGGTTTCGTAGGTAGGAAAAAGAACGAGGAGATGAACCGTATCGCGGCCAGAAACAGAAGAATATACTGCGAGACATGTGTTGGCATTTATGCCGCGACTTATCTACTGCGACGGGTTCCCTTTGGTTTTATTCTGTGCAGAGCCAGCTCCGGGATATTCCCGGGCGAGGCGCACTCTCGAGAAGTCGGCGGAGAATATGGTGCCTGTCGTGGAAAGACGTCCTTTAGAAGTTTTAGCGCGTCTTAAAAGAATAAGTCGTTAGGTCTGGGTATACGTATGGTCTGTGCAATGGGGTCTGCGCTGGGTTACTTTATCGGCTCGAGTGTCTGGTTGCCGGGGGCTTGTTCAGATGGTACGCGTGGCGCAGAACTCGGGGATGATATTTTCCTTGGAAAGTCGCTCCCCGAACTGGCAACTGTATGTAAAGGGCGCGTAGAACTTCTTGGAATTTTTCCGCACGATTTAATTAATAAATATAGAAGGGTCATTCCACGCCAAATCGATCACTTTTGGACGTCACCATCGGCTATTTTGTTCTAAATGAAATATGTTGTAGTCCATATGAAATTAGGGGGGTGTTTAAGTCATCATTTTTGCGGTTGACAATTTGTTTAGAAGATACAGGTCTTCAAAGTTTGTAATTTTTGCCATTTTTGCGGAAACGGCCTTTTTCTCGGAATTTTTATCTCCGGAACTGTTAGTCCGATTGAGCTACTTCTTTTTTTTTGTTTTACTCACAAAGTGCGCTCGGGAGCGGGACCGCTATTCTTCGAACAATTCAATAATTATTCGTAAGTCTACAATTAATGCAAACAATACGGTGGCACGGTGAATCGCGTCCGCCTTAAATCGTGAAAATGAAAAAGCTTGCTGGACAGATTAGAACTCGGCGAGCGATGAGATGAAAATGGAACGAAAAGGAAAGCTCTCATCATTTACTATACTATTCCCTTACGGCGCGTGTTAAAACTTGGATGCTATTAAAAGACGAGGGAGATTAAATAGTTTGAAAACGCTTTGCATTCCCGGCTCCTGTGGACCGTTGTCAAACATCGGTGAATCTACCGCGCTCGATCTCGTGACCATCCATACGTGAGACAGATCTCAGCGAACGCTGCGCGCTGCCAGGATATTTCCGACACCGCATATATCAATATTTAAGTGCGACCGACCCGCGTTCGATTACGCAACAATAATCGAATCAAATCTATCTGGATTCTTCCTGCGAGGTAGATGACAAATAAATTTTCCAATCCGCCGAATGGTAATCCGATTGCATCCTACTGCAATTAACTTTGATACTGTTCCCATTGTTGCATCGGCCGTAGCATGTTTGAAAGAATCGACGGGACGTGGATGAATTGATTTGCAGGCCTTTCGAAAATCGAAACGATACGCGGAACGGGACACGTACAGCGGCGAAACGTGCGACAAAAATGATTTTTATCCGCGATCAGACGTGAACCGGTTCGTCGTTATCACTCGGGGGACGGTGAACTGTATCGAGCGATAAACGACGGAAAAGGAAGTATCGTCGCTTGATGAAGGCCCCGGCCGAAAAATTCACGGAACTGTGAAGCCCGATTCTCGATCCGCCTCTACTATTGACCATCGAGCGAAAGGAACAAAAAATTGCGAAGAGGATTAACTATGAAACGAATTCAACGATCACGATTTTCTTCGATCGCGTTTATAAAAATGTATATTCTGCTGGGACGACCGCGTCTCGAATTAATCTGATGAAAAGCGTCGAACGAAACCAGGAGAAATCGAATTAATTTTCGTTCGATCGCGTTCTCATCGAGCGCGGGCGGATTATTATACAGCGCAGTGCACAGATAAACCTCGAATTACGTCCGTCCCGCTTGTGAACTTAATAATCCGTCCCCCTGTTTAATTAGGGCGCGCGGAAAACTCAAATATGTTCTTTCGTTGAACCGCGGTAAACGTTTGACAATTGAACGAGACGCGTCCCGGAAACGAAGCTACTCGTTGGAATACGATTGAAGCCGCGTGGCGAGCTCATCAGGAATTTATAGAAATGGATTTCCCGTTGATATGTACCTTTGGAATCTCGTGTTCCTTTCGCCATCTGGATTAATCATTCAATGAATCGTTCAGATCTTCCGTTTTATAAATACCTGTATCCTCCTGTATCAATAACGTTCCTGAAAAATTCCATAGCTCTCCATTAGTCTCGATTCCGGGCGTGTTTACTTCGGCTCGTGAATTGCGCCGAGAAAATTACACAATTCACTCTTACCTCTCCGTGTCGTTCGTTTAATGAAATGTACCATCGTGCCTCTTTCGCGTTATCAAAGATCGATTTGTGCGAATAAAACAAAACCGCTTGAACGACGATATTCGAATGAAAGCCAGTCCAGAATTAAGTGGAAAACGATCGTTTTCATTAACTTTACTGTACGAATTTCGTGCTGACACGCATGATAATGTCGACTGTTTCCCCGTTCGAGCAAATGACTGTTCCGTGAGCCATGGACCGCTTTAATTAACCGCTCCCTTGCGCTGCAGCTGTGTTTCTCGTGAAAAATCGAATCTAATTAACTACTACTCCGACGTCTGTCGCAAATTTACTGTGCGCGTCTTGCGAACACTCGGGCGATCCCGACAATTTTTAACCGATAACCCGAGTTCTCGTTCAACTCTGACAATTTCCTTATCCGTGTCTGAATATTGGGCGAGTCGGTCTTCCGATAAAGTTCGCCGCGACGTGAAATCGTCCGAGGAATCGTGACGATGGTTATAGGCCGTCGGTATATGGGACATTAAAATTTGGAAGTAGGATAAAGTCGCCGGATAGCAAAACGATTGGAAAAATGTTGGAGAATTTTTTATAGGTGCAGCAGGGTTTCAGAATTCGAAAATTGGAAGGCATTGATGATAAAAATTGTGCGAGTGCGGAGTTTCGAAGATCTTATATTATCACGAATCTGGAATTTCAGGAATCTATAATTCTGGGGACCTGAAATTATAAATCCAAGGGTCAGGAAAATTAACTACACGGCATTTGAGACTTTAGTGTTCCAAAGCTTTAGATTTCAATCTTTCCGCCGTGGCTTATGAACTTTTCAACTTTTTTCATTAATCCAGTTAATCGTTGAAATACCGCGAAACTGCTAAAGTATACAAAGTTATATAAAGGAATTACTTTAATTCCGAGACGGGAAATAGGTTTTTAAGCGAAGAAGTGCCCTTTATTTGTACTGACAGAGAGAGAACGATGGAAGAGAGTGAAGGAAAAAGGCGATAAGGGAAAAAAAACTACTCTTCACAACTCTGACACACTCGATTGAAAATATCCTTCTATTCGAGCGAAATTACCACAAAACTTTTACGTGGTTCCGCCGTCATTCACGCGGCCTGAACAGAAAAATTGTCCCCTTAAAAGTGTTTCATTTCGTTCGTTGGCACTTTGGGAACAGCGAATAATTATCAACTGCGCCAGAGCCGGAGGAAAGCTCGTCGAAAGGGACAGTGCGGTCATAAAATCTTCATTACTCCCGGAGAAATTGCAGAGCGATAATCTACAAGCAACGTAACGAATATTCCAGATGAAGACGAACCCAGAACTTTTTTAATCAAAAACGCCGCATAAAAACGTTCCTGTTCTGCGTTCCCTTTCGTCTATTAAAATTATTTAAACTGTATCCCCCTTATTTTATCGGCCAATAAAGTCCTATAGACGTACAAATTTAACAAAGACCATAAAAGAAGAACGTATTGATAGAAAAGCACATCGAACCCCGAAACGCAACAGAATTTAATTTATTACAAATTAAGTCGTAGGCGAATGAAAATGAAATTTGATTCTTTTAATAATTCCACAAGTGTTGAATTTAATTTACAGCCGATTGAATTTGCCTTTCAAATAATCGCCTTCCTGTTTTTCCAGGCATGAGACCAAAGATGAAGAATCATTACAGAGCCCATCAGCTATCCGTGTGGCTACGTCTAGTTCCAGAGCTCCATCGAGCCGGAATGGAGGACGTGGATTCCAGGCACAATCTATTTCGTGGACATTCGGATCCCAGTTTGTACGACGGATCGGTGAGACCTGATCCGCTGAGCAGGATCAGCGAGGAATTCAAAAGGAAGAATATCACCACCGAGCCACCGACTACCACTGACTACAATGCTGCAACATGTGTCAGTTATATTCAGAGTACGAACTTGCAGAACGTTCATAACGCCAGTACAGACACTCTGGCTAGTCTGGATGCAGCTGGGTACGTAATAAGCAATCTCTGTCGGCTTAATGAAGATATTAATAAAGAAACTCATCGCCCGTGGTCTGGGTATATATTTTCTAACGATACGGCTAGGGTTGCTGGAGTGTGAGTAAAGCTTGATCTCGAATATTGAGAAGTATAGAATTTAGAGATTAATATTTATGACTATCACTAATTAATTAAAATTATCCTACAGTAATTATTCTAATAAAGTAAATAAGGAAATATGTACCTTCCCTATTAGAACTGAACCTGAAATAAATATTTTCTTCCAGCTTCTCCACGTTTGTCTGTTTGAAAAAAAAACCACCTGGTCAGCTCTTGCACCACTGATAAGGTAAATAATCCAGTGTTTCCCTTTTCTTCAGGTACGCCGCATATTCCACCGCTCTGAGCGTGACGATAGCGATTGGATGTAGTTTATTGATCCTGAACGTGCTGATCTTCGCGGGAGTGTACTATCAGCGGGACAAAACGAAGCTCGAGGTGAAGAGTCTTCAGCAGCAACAAATGTTGAATCAACAGTGCGGACCACGAGGTTTCTCCGAGCTCAAACAACCGCCTCCGCCGCACTCTCATTTCCCTGGGAGCGGCCAGGTCATCGTCGACGTCGAGAACGAGATGCTGAGAAGGTACCGTTTCTTATAAAGCTTCGCAGAATAAATCCGCCTTTCACAGTAATTTACGAAACTAACCACAGAGTATTGTGCTTCAGAGTTTATTTCATTTATCCATACGAAGCGGGGAAAAAAAGTGATAGAACGAAGCAAATTATTATCGACGGTCCGTTATTCAACGGTAGATCAATTGAAAAGGTGGTCGAAATGTTCCCCGGCGGGAATTAATATCGTTTGCGCCGCAGCCTTGTGAATTAGAGAAAAAAATATCACTCACATCTACCATCGTTTCATCTTGCAAATAGACCACCTTTTCTTCCCGTTCTCGCATCCAATCGCACGTTTGTCGACGTTGATTTAGCGACACTTTAGCTGAACAACAATTACGTTTAATTCCTAACTGTTACGAAGCTCGTAACCATCGATCGTCGTTCCAGGAACGTTATGAAAGGCCCTCCGAACGATCCCAACACGCTTCTCCAACAGGGCCAGGGAACCCACACGTTGCCCCATCAACACCATTATCAAAAGCAACATCAGCAACAGCATGCCACTCTTCCCCGAGCTTCCGTCATACAGGACATGAACGCACAAACCCAAGTGAGAGTCTGTCATTTTACTCCGAACCTTAAACTCCACTCTTCCACCCTTAAATTAGAGCAACAGATTTTCATGCAACTTATCCTGAGTCATTTGTATTCCTTAAGTTTGTTAATTATGTTTCAATCGAACGTCTGCTGTATCACGCTGAACATTGTACCTGCATATTAATAAGAGAATGGTGTTGTTAAAATTATTTTGCTATTCTTTTCTCGCAGATATTTATGTTCTAACAAGGACAGGTCGCGAACGGTCGGACTTCAATTTTAATGAAACTTTGCAGGCTTGAAGAACTGTCGAAAATATTAAATAGATATGCGGTAACTCAAGTTTAAGGGGTGAAACTACCCTCGAAAGTTAACCCCTAAAGTGCTATCTCAGAAACAGAAATATAAGAAATATAAGAAATAAAAATTACATGGTTTTTAATGTCTCGAAAGAAAATACTACAAAAATTTGTCTATCTCGAACCATTTCCAAAATACCACTTTAGGGGTTCAACTTTGGAGGGTGGTATCACCTCGTAAATTTGAGTTACCGCAGCTAAGAAAAATACATATCCAACATTTCGGACTGTTCTTCAAGCCTGCAAAGTTTTATTAAAATCGAAGTCTGACCGTTCGCGACCTTTCCTTGTAAGTAAAGCAAAAATGAATGATCCCAAAATTTACCCGAAATGCTGTCATAAAGAATGATATTGAAATTATGAAATGGAATTCAACCACCGTTAAACTCGAATCGTCGAATAAAATCTTGCATGAACGTTCTTCTTTCTCTTCAAAGAATTTGTAAAGAATAACGGGATGCCCCGTAATCTCTGTCGTCGATAAACAACAAGTTTATTCACGACGATATGGTCGAAGATCTTTCTGCACGATGTCCCGTTGATTTAAAAAAGTTCCTTCGTTTTAACGAGCCAGACCTTTGGGGGGGGCCCCGTTCATAATCCTATTAAAGAACTTTTAAAACTGCGAAAGGCCGGCCAGGTGAAATTTACACCGAGGAAAGCTTCTCCTTGACGTTCGTCCATGCGGTCATTATTCCGTCGACGAACGGTATCAACCTTTTATCTCGTTAGCGAATTTCCCCGGGTTCGGCGGGGACTACGGCGACCAAGTTCATTAAAACGAAACTTTAACTTCTATCCTGCTGCTCCTAATGTCTATTTCGATTTTCGTTTCTCGCGCAAACATTCCAATTTGCCACGCAGTCCCGCAGAATTTCTTTATATTACTTAAAAAATCACTTAAACTTAATTCGAAGGAAAATTATTTCGGATACCTTGAAACGCTTTGAGAGCAACGCAGTCTCAGAAGTTAGTTGCAGATTTCGGCGATCTCTTTTCTCGCGAGTGTTATTAAATTTGAACTGTGAATCGTTTCGAGGACAGAATATTCCGTGTTTCGTTCGACATCGGGGAAACTTTTTTAACGAAAGTTGAGCACACATCGTGAGAACTGCTCGACAACGTCCGACACATTGGCCAGAAAACGACCAACACCACTTTCCCAGTAGTTCGACTTTCTATCTGTACTTCCTAAGAAGCCGCCGCGCGATAAAGTCTCGTGAAATGATGGACACTGGAGACTTTCTGCAAACATCTTGCAGAGTTAAAATGCACGTGAAATACATGTTAATTTCACCTCGAAGGGATGTACACGTTTGGAGATCATTTTTAATTCTAAATATATCAGTGGGAAATAAATACAGATAAAATGATTTTATATTAATCAGTTCAATTCATCCGATGTAATTTGTAATTAATTTAATTTGGATTTATTATTGTTTCCTATTTAATACACCATTATTATTTCGTCCTCTGAATTCTCCAATGTGATCGCATAATAACTCTCCCCTCGCCTCTACACCTTCTGTAAACCACACGAATTTCCCACCAAGCCTTGTATTCACCATCGAGTAAAATCATTCACCAAAAACTAAAAATTTCCCAAGCTCCAATCGAGTCTTCCCAAAGTCAATTCCCAAGGAGCGAAATGAAACCTTTGCAGAGAATAAGAAAAGAAATCTCGACATCTAAATAATCGCCAGCAAACGACTATAAAAATGAATAAAAAATTCGAATCACTCCCCTCCAAATCTTTCCGCCACCACGCACCGATTGTTCCCCCTGTTCTAACGATGTTCTAAACTTGCAGGGTCCACCAAACGGGTCTATACACCTGACAGTACCAAGAGCACCGCCACCCCCGCGAGCAAAGAGTCCACCCGAGAACCAGCCCCTGTTGCAAAACGCCACCGTGTCGAGTCGTGTGTCCCAGGCTACGATGAGCGAGATGAGAGTGTGATGCTTGGACCCCCCTCCGAAACCGGTCGTGCCAGACGTTTTAACAGCGTCGACGTTGCTTTAAAAGCGAGCGAGAACCGTCTCGTCTGTGCCGGTCGAGTTGGATCGTCGAGAACCCGTTGGAGAATGAACTGACAAAATCGGCGTAGATTTCTCGTTCCAATGAGCCGAACAAACTCGACCGACACCTGGCCGTCTACTATATTAATGTTTCCATCGTCCGGCCGACGACGACGACGACGACGGTCATTTAAAATTTAACGGAGGGGGGTGAACGGAGTTTCCACTCGATCCTGTTGAGCAGGAGAAAGAAACAATTGATACAGGAGCGACGAGTACGACGTCGACGAGGAAGATCGATATCTGTGAAGAACAGTGTATTGGAGACGCGTGATCTTCTTCTTAATGGACGTTTAATTGCGGGGTTAATGCCGAGAAGAATATTGGAGAAACGAGACGGATGAGCAAGATCCAATGGGCGTGCGGTGTACGGGGATAGTGCGAGGAAAGAGAAGGATAGATTGGATTGGAGATCATTGATGAAGCAAAGTGGCAATGATTTCGGCGAACCGATCGTACTTGAATTAGACAGGATACCGTCTGACGGCGAGATCGGATGAGTGCGTTCAGGTAGCTAGTCGGTAATAATGAATTCTAGGTGTTACGAGGGAAGTGAAGACGCTCAAGGCAAAACGAAGAAAAGAAAAAAAAGAGAAAAAAACGATCATGGAGATCCGTGTATAAACCGCTATCCACTTACGATGTTAGATGTTCCTTGTACATATTTAATGAAAACGGGATAAAATAAAGGCGAAGTGAGTTTGTACCGTAAGTGAAGCCAAACACGTTTGCTACTTTCTAAGGGGACATGTACTCGTGTCGCGTGCCGTTCGATCGTCCGTTCCACACGATTTTCATTTAAACTTCGACCCGTTTCTTCCTGCGATTTACTGTAAACGTTACGCGGTGTAAAGGTGCGTCAGATCGTCAACGTGCAGACCATCATTGCGAATAAAATGAAATAAAATGAAAAGAATATTGGATAATTAATCGTTTCGCGAATCAAGCGAGCACTGCTTCTGTTTGTTCAGTAGGTGAACGTAGAAAATTGAGAGTAATCGTAGAAATATATTATATTACGTATGTAAGCGATAATTGGTGAAATATTATTACAGTACTGGAACATTCTTAATACTTTCCTGTTTTTCTTCTTACTTTGTGTCCGTTACGAAGAAAAGTAACGGAAGTAACAGGTGCCCACTGTACGCAGGACACAATGGACCGTCCACCGTTTGCTGTTACAATCAGTTAACAAAGAGTTCGAAAGGGCTCCAATTAAATAGTATACAATCTTTGTACCGCGTGAGACGGGCGTAAATCAGTGCTCCTCGATTTCAATAGAACTGCAGAAAGAAATAATAAAGCTTTTGAAACGCAATCATTTTTTCTTACAAATCCAATACAGTGATACAGAAAGGGTGGAAAATCTGAAAGGGCTCGTCGTTCAATTAGAGACTCGTTCAAAACGTTTCCTTTGACCAATCAAAAAAATGTCGCATATCTGGATAATTAAAGTTCGTATGAATTCTATTTAAAGAACTTCCTTTTACTTTCGACGATGATCGTCTGCACGTCGATGCACGGATAATTGCCGTTTTTTCTACGCTTTTGGTAACATTGAGAAATCTACCGGCGATGAGCAGATTTTCGTCTAGACTACTGTAAAAGAAATGTCCAACAAGATAAAATAACTAACAAAAGAAAAACTAGGACTCGATTTACATGAATCATTTAGTCACATAAATTGTATTCACCTACTCGTCATATAAACATCAGTATTTTATTCTATCAGGTGAAGAAATTTCAACACATGAATTAATGAAAATTTCGATATGCCTTCACTGACAATGTCGTTGCTACATGAGTTACAGAGAGCGTTGAATAAATTTCTACCCCTAGATCACAGAGTGCCACCCTTTTCCTTTGATGCTCGTAACACGATTAGAGTCCGAGCCACATCCGAGCGTGCCCGATCTGATTCCACGTAATTGGGGGGAGGGTGATTACGCGACGTTTAATTACAGCAAGTCGGCAGAGCAAATCAGGCCGTGCAAAACCAGCAACCGTAGATGACTAAATCGTCGATGTAAATCGAGTAGCAGTGTCCCGCGCGAAACAGACTGGACACAGAAATGATCCCTAGAGGGGCTGCATTTTAAAGACTAGCCACAAACCATCGAATAGGGTCCGATCGTAGATCCCTGGAAAATTGTCCTGAAGGAAAAAATAGATGGCGATTCTCGTTGACTCATCCCAGAGATTCAAAGTGTGCGTGATTCTTTTTTTTTTAAAGATATACGTGTACATTAGGATGGTTCTTACCTGTTGGTAATCAAGAGTTTTTTCTGCACAATTTATTTTCTTTGTTTTCATTTCCTACTCTCAGATGCGATTTTTTGGAGATGAGGGTGAAGGAAGATGAGCAACATCGAAAACAATGAGAATCCTCCTAATGTACATATAGGTGTAATATAAAAATTAACATAAATCTGTTATTGTACGTAACACACTGCCACTGGACACGTAAATTCACGCGAAAAATAAAGGGTTTTCTCCGATATCGGTTCGAACAACTGTTGAGACTCTACTTGTAATGTGACTTGATTCTTTGAAGCAGTACTCCATTTAGTGTACGGAGTTCTATTGAGATAAATTTTCATTAATTTGTATTCGTTAAGAAGTATCAAAAATTAATTCGTTACGTATGAAGTTCTAAGCATTTCGTTTCTTCAACATCGCGGTTCCTAAATATTGTAAAAAAATTTCTATAAATATTTAAAACGTAGAAAATTCGCAGACTGTGGCGTACTATGACATTTTACAGTTCGAACGATATGCTTCAAAGATTTAATCACTAAACCGAATTTAACACTTTCACTGTCGTCAAATAATCAAAATGACTGTAATGGAACCAAATATAAGTAATTCTTTGTTTGTAATAACGTTTATACCATAAATAGAATCAAAACACAAACTGCGTACCTTTTTCGAACTTTCGAACCACCGAAACGCCAGTCTACAGAAAATTGCAGTGAACGCGTTAAAGGAAGTTGTAATGGATGATGGACTTAAAAAAAAAGCCTCGTTTTACTGAAGCCACCGCGTGCAGACCGAGCTTAAAGGGAAAAAAAGAAATACGTGTTAGTATAAAGGGAAAAAAATCAAAGTTTTTGTACATACAATTAAGCGGTTAGAATAAAATCAGTCGTATGAACATGTTAACGATATACTCGCCACGCTGTCCGCGACGAGTGAAAGATTAATCGCTCGTTTCCAACATTATCGTGAATGGCATAAAATCAGGAAACAAAGTTCATTAATCCTTTTTTAAGATAACTCGAGAAATTCCGTGGAAAAATTATGTAATAAATATCATTAAGTACGGACAATCCGAATATACTAAAGACTAAAGGAAGAGCGAGTAATAGTAGACTTAATTAAGAACAAACCATGATAGATAAAAGAAAAAAGAAGAAAATGAAGCGCACGAGCGAAGAGAGAACATTGAACCGGTTAAACAAATGTTTAAGAAAATTTAAATAAGATATATTAAATACACATATTATGGATCGTAATGAATTTATTATGGCAAATATTATTATATTTATGTGACTTTTAGCTGGCCTCGCGTTCCACCGAAAGAAAAGAAATCTTAAACAGGTATTTCGGCCGAGGGCAAGGCTACCTGTTACGTTTAATGTTTCTGTTATCAAATTGTAAATATATAACAAAATACATGGTGATATTAAAAGTATGTCTTAAATACCCTCCATAATGACAACATTTTAGATTGCAATTAATTTTCTCATTCGTAAGACTAACAATAAATATGTAAGCTATAAACAGTTTAAAAATCAACGAAAATGCACTCCGGGTCCCTGCAATTATCTCGACTTCTGGAGGCACTAGATTAATGATCGGGTGCTTAAAATGAAGGTAAAGGTTTCCGCTACAAGGCTATAAACGATTTACAAATGCTGCGGGCGCCGTTTAATTTTTATAAACAAATTAATAGTTCATTTCAGAATTGCACCGAAACTATACACGAGGGCCGATCTATTGGTGCATCAGATTTTTCCTTGAACCAAGAGCTTCAATTTGAGAGGTCGTTGATTAAAATCGGCCGAATAGAAGCCGAGATAATTGTATTTGTTTAAATAAATTATAAACAAATGCGATTATTGCCTCTTGCTGGTGAGATACAGCAATGACCAGAGGACATAAATTAAAGCTAGGCGTATAAGCTACCTTCTCCGATAGGTGTGAACATTATTCCATGCGTAGTTCATTTGTTATAAACAATTAAACAATTAAAATTGTTATTACGGCCAACTGCATATTGTTACAGCAACGGGGTATTTTTTATCGTGTAGCTTATTCGATTCCCTTTCATTTGATATTCCAGTTATCAAAAAACAACCACGAGGAGCCGAGATATGAATTTTTAAACATTTCGTCGGTAACGATATGTCGATAATCGGGTATGTGGCGCCATCTCTACTTTTTCGGCTTTTTCGCAGTTTTGCGCACCGCTTAATCCGAACTCCTGGATTACATCGTTAATTTAAACAATTGCGTTTTTCTCGGCTTCTACTGCGTATTTTTCAACCGGACTGGTCTTAAATTAAAGCTAAGTAACGTAGCTATCTCCTCCCATAGTTGCAACAATACGGCATTTTTGGTTCAAAAGTTATTAACAATTGAAAAATCGGCAAAAATGCACTCCGGGTCACTGCAATTATCTCAACTTGTGGAGGCGCTAGATTAATGATCGGGTGCTTAAAATGAAGGTAAAGGTTTCCGCTACAAGGCTATAAACGATTTACAAATGCTGCGGGCGCCGTTTAATTTCTATAAACAAATTAATAATTCATTTCAGAATTGCACCGAAACTATACACGAGGGCCGATCTATTGGTGCATCAGATTGTTCCTTGAACCAAGAGCTTCAATTTGAGAGGTCGTTGATTAAAATCGGCCGAATAGAAGCCGAGATAATTGTATTTGTTTAAAGAAATTATAAACAAATGCGATTATTGCCTCTTGCTGGTGAGATACAGCAATAACCAGAGGACATAAATTAAAGCTAGGCGTATAAGCTACCTTCTCCGATAGGTGTGAACATTATTCCATACGTAGTTCATTTGTTATAAACAATTAAACAATTAAAATTGTTATTACGGCCAACTGCATATTGTTACAGCAACGGGGTATTTTTTATCGTGTAGCTTATTCGATTCCCTTTCATTTGATATTCCAGTTATCAAAAAACAACCACGAGGAGCCGAGATATGAATTTTTAAACATTTCGTCGGTAACGATATGTCGATAATCGGGTATGTGGCGCCATCTCTACTTTTTCGGCTTTTTCGCAGTTTTGCGCACCGCTTAATCCGAACTCCTGGATTACATCGTTAATTTAAACAATTGCGTTTTTCTCGGCTTCTACTGCGTATTTTTCAACCGGACTGGTCTTAAATTAAAGCTAAGTAACGTAGCTATCTCCTCCCATAGTTGCAACAATACGGCATTTTTGGTTCAAAAGTTATTAACAATTGAAAAATCGGCAAAAATGCACTCCGGGTCACTGCAATTATCTCAACTTGTGGAGGCGCTAGATTAATGATCGGGTGCTTAAAATGAAGGTAAAGGTTTCCGCTACAAGGCTATAAACGATTTACAAATGCTGCGGGCGCCGTTTAATTTCTATAAACAAATTAATAATTCATTTCAGAATTGCACCGAAACTATACACGAGGGCCGATCTATTGGTGCATCAGATTGTTCCTTGAACCAAGAGCTTCAATTTGAGAGGTCGTTGATTAAAATCGGCCGAATAGAAGCCGAGATAATTGTATTTGTTTAAAGAAATTATAAACAAATGCGATTATTGCCTCTTGCTGGTGAGATACAGCAATAACCAGAGGACATAAATTAAAGCTAGGCGTATAAGCTACCTTCTCCGATAGGTGTGAACATTATTCCATACGTAGTTCATTTGTTATAAACAATTAAACAATTAAAATTGTTATTACGGCCAACTGCATATTGTTACAGCAACGGGGTATTTTTTATCGTGTAGCTTATTCGATTCCCTTTCATGTGATATTCCAGTTATCAAAAAACAACCACGAGGAGCCGAGATATGAATTTTTAAACATTTCGTCGGTAACGATATGTCGATAATCGGGTATGTGGCGCCATCTCTACTTTTTCGGCTTTTTCGCAGTTTTGCGCACCGCTTAATCCGAACTCCTGGATTACATCGTTAATTTAAACAATTGCGTTTTTCTCGGCTTCTACTGCGTATTTTTCAACCGGACTGGTCTTAAATTAAAGCTAAGTAACGTAGCTATCTCCTCCCATAGTTGCAACAATACGGCATTTTTGGTTCAAAAGTTATTAACAATTGAAAAATCGGCAAAAATGCACTCCGGGTCACTGCAATTATCTCAACTTGTGGAGGCGCTAGATTAATGATCGGGTGCTTAAAATGAAGGTAAAGGTTTCCGCTACAAGGCTATAAACGATTTACAAATGCTGCGGGCGCCGTTTATTTTTTATAAACAAATTAATAATTCATTTCAGAATTGCACCGAAACTATACACGAGGGCCGATCTAATGGTGCATCAGATTGTTCCTTGAACCAAGAGCTTCAATTTGAGAGGTCGTTGATTAAAATCGGCCGAACAGAAGCCGAGATAATTGTATTTGTTTAAAGAAATTATAAACAAATGCGATTATTGCCTCTTGCTGGTGAGATACAGCAATGACCAGAGGACATAAATTAAAGCTAAGCGTATAGGCTACCTTCTCCGATAGGTGTGAACATTATTCCATGCGTAGTTCATTTGTTATAAACAATTAAACAATTAAAATTGTTATTACGGACAACTGCATATAGGTACAGCAACGGGGTATTTTTTATCGAGTAGCTTATTCGATTCCCTTTCATTTGATATTCCAGTTATCAAAAAACAACCACGAGGAGCCGAGATATGAATTTTTAAACATTTCGTCGGTAACGGTATCACTGACGAGATATAGGAATAGTATGGCATGTCTTGTCTATTCCTATATCTCGTCGGTGCTTTAGCTATCCTTTACTTATAGTAAATTGGTTTATAAAAATAGTTTGTAACTGTTATTAGCGCATTCGATTAATTTAGAACAATTGTGCAATTAACTGTTATGTATATCTATTATATGTTCTATTTTATATTCAGTGCATTCGGTAGATCTTGTATAAAATTTAATATCGCTTTTACTACAAGTTCTACTGAATATCCTAAATATAAAAGGAAAGATATAATAAACAATTTACATATGCACTAGTTACACAATTGTTGTAATTTAAAATAAGCTTTAGCATATGAAGTACGTAAATTTTAGTATAAGTTTTATCTGTAAGATATATATTATATTAACTTCAAAGAATAGCTTATAAGTATTAGATTATTTATGTTTATACTATTCCTTATGTTAGATAAATGTTAGTTTAGAATTGATACAAGATTTAGTTGTACGATGTATTGTAAATAGATATAAAAGAATAGTTCATAAGTATCTGCTTGTAAATTTAATTACTACATTATTGTAACTTGTATCTTCATTAATTACTTTAAATAAATATTCAATGAAAAGAATACCACTACTCTTTTTACATTCACACCTTACCAATCCTTGAAAGAACCTAATTCCAATTCCTTATACAAGAAGTACCGTGGACGAACTTTAAATGGAAAGTTCTGAAGCGAGAAACTTGTCAAAATGGCCCTATACGTTATTAAAGTTGGCCGAAGGATATTCTTGGAAATTCCATCATCTTCAGGCTTCATTTGGTGCAAACGTTGTTTGGTAATTAAACGCTCGGAAATTCCTGGAACGTGACGTCATTTCCAAGAACTGCTGCGATGAAAGACCTCCTCGCATATCATATTCTCCTAATACAAATCCAGGATTTTCAGCGAGATATTTTTGACAGAAACTCGGAAATTTCAGAGCTCGGAAATTCCTGGAATGTGACGTCATTTCTGAGAACGAATACCTCCTTGCATATCATGTTCTCCTGATACAAATCCAAGATTTTCGGCACTTAAATTTCTACTGAAATTCGTGGATTTGTATCAGGAGAATATGATATGCGAGGAGGTCTTTTATCGCAGCAGTTCTTGGAAATGACGTCACGTTCCAGGAATTTCCGAGCGCAAAATTTCTGAGATTCTGGCAAAACTATCTGGCTGAAAATCGTGGATTTGTATCAGGAGAATATGATATGCGAGGAGGTCTTTCATCGCAGCAATTCTTGGAAATGACGTAAAATTCCAGGAATTTCCGAGCGCAAAATTTCTGAGATTCTGGCAAAAATATCTGGCTGAAAATCGTGGATTTGTATCAGGAGAATATGATATGCGAGGAGGTCTTTCATCGTAGCAATTCTTGGAAATGACGTCACGTTCCAGGAATTTCCGAGCGCAAAATTTCTGAGATTCTGGCAAAAATATCTGGCTGAAAATCGTGGATTTGTATCAGGAGAATATGATATGCGAGGAGGTATTCGATAGCAGCAATTCTGGGCAATCACGTCACCTTCTAAAAATTTCCGGGCGCATCATTTTGTAGCCAACAAATTTTGCAAGACTTTGACCTGCTTTCTTTAATGACGAATAGGGCCATTTTTACAAGTTTCTCGCTTCAGGACTTTGCATTTAAAGTTCGTCCACGGTACTTCTTGTGTAAGGAATTGGATTTAGGTTCTCTCAAGGATTTTTGAGGTATGAAAATAAAAAAAACAGTATAATTCTTTTCAATGAACATTTATTTAAACTAATCAATGGAGATACAAATTACAAAACTGTTCTAATTCAAATTAACAAGCTAATACTTATGAACTATTCTATTATATCTATTTACAATACATCGAACAACTAAATTTCGAACTTGTATCAATTCTAAACTAATATTTATGTAACACTAAAAATAGTATAAACATAAGTAATCTAATACTTATAAGCTATTCTTTGAAGTTAATATAATATATATCTTACAGATAAAACTTATACTAAAATTTACATACTTCATATGCTAAAGCTTATTTTAAATTACAACAATTGTGTAACTAGTGCATATGTAAATTGTTTATTATATCTTTCCTTTTATATTTAGGATATTCAGTAGAACTTGTAGTAAAAGAGATATTAAATTTTATACAAGATCTACCGAATGCACTGAATATAAAATAGAACATATAATAGATATACATAACAGTTGATTGCACAATTGTTCTAAATTAATCGAATGCGCTAATAACAGTTACAAACTATTTTTATAAACCAATTTACTATAACTAAAGGATAGCTACAGCACCGACGAGATATAGGAATAGACAAGACATGCCATACTATTCCTATATCTCGTCAGTGATACCGTTACCGACGAAACTTTTAAAAATTCATATCGCGGCTCCTAGTGGTTGTTTTTTAATAACTGGAATATCAAATGAAAGGGAATCGAATAAGCTACACGATAAAAAATACCCCGTTGCTGTACCTATATGCAGTTGGCCGTAATAACAATTTTAATTGTTTAATTGTTTATAACAAATGAACTTCGCATGGAATAATGTTCACACCTATCGGAGAAGGTAGCTTATACGCCTAGCTTTAATTTATGTCCTTTGGTCATTGCTGTATCTCACCAGCAAGAGGCAGTAATCGCATTTGTTTATAATTTCTTTAAACAAATACAATTATCTCGGCTTCTGTTCGGCCGATTTTAATCAACGACCTCTCAAATTGAAGCTCCTGGTTCAAGGAACAATCTGATGCACCATTAGATCGGCCCTCGTGTATAGTTTCGGTGCAATTCTGAAATGAATTATTAATTTGTTTATAAAAAATAAACGGCGCCCGCAGCATTTGTAAATCGTTTATAGCCTTGTAGCGGAAACCTTTACCTTCATTTTAAGCACCCGATCATTAATCTAGCGCCTCCACAAGTTGAGATAATTGCATTGAGCCGGAGTGCATTTTTGCCGATTTTTCAATTGTTAATAACTTTTGAACCAAAAATGCCGTATTGTTGCAACGGTGGGAGGAGATAGCTACGTTACTTAGCTTTAATTTAAGACCAGTACGGTTAAAATATACGCAGTAGAAGCCGAGAAAAATGCAATTGTTTAAATTAACGATGTAATCCAGGAGTTCGGATTAAGCGGTGCGCAAAACTGCGAAAAAGCCGAAAAAGTAGAGATGGCGCCACATACCCGATTATCGACATATCGTTACCGACGAAATGTTTAAAAATTCATATCTCGGCTCCTCGTGGTTGTTTTTTGATAACTGGAATATCAAATGAAAGGGAATCGAATAAGCTACTCGATAAAAAATACCCCGTTGCTGTACCTATATGCAGTTGGCCGTAATAACAATTTTAATTGTTTAATTGTTTATAACAAATGAACTTCGCATGGAATAATGTTCACACCTATCGGAGAAGGTAGCTTATACGCCTAGCTTTAATTTATGTCCTCTGGTCATTGCTGTATCTCACCAGCAAGAGGCAGTAATCGCATTTGTTTATAATTTCTTTAAACAAATACAATTATCTCGGCTTCTATTCGGCCGATTTTAATCAACGACCTCTCAAATTGAAGCTCTTGGTTCAAGGAACAATCTGATGCACCAATAGATCGGCCCTCGTGTATAGTTTCGGTGCAATTCTGAAATGAATTATTAATTTGTTTATAAAAAATAAACGGCGCCCGCAGCATTTGTAAATCGTTTATAGCCTTGTAGCGGAAACCTTTACCTTCATTTTAAGCACCCGATCATTAATCTAGCGCCTCCACAAGTTGAGATAATTGCAGTGACCCGGAGTGCATTTTTGCCGATTTTTCAATTGTTAATAACTTTTGAACCAAAAATGCCGTATTGTTGCAACGGTGGGAGGAGATAGCTACGTTACTTAGCTTTAATTTAAGACCAGTACGGTTAAAATATACGCAGTAGAAGCCGAGAAAAATGCAATTGTTTAAATTAACGATGTAATCCAGGAGTTCGGATTAAGCGGTGCGCAAAACTGCGAAAAAGCCGAAAAAGTAGAGATGGCGCCACATACCCGATTATCGACATATCGTTACCGACGAAATGTTTAAAAATTCATATCTCGGCTCCTCGTGGTTGTTTTTTGATAACTGGAATATCAAATGAAAGGGAATCGAATAAGCTACTCGATAAAAAATACCCCGTTGCTGTACCTATATGCAGTTGGCCGTAATAACAATTTTAATTGTTTAATTGTTTATAACAAATGAACTTCGCATGGAATAATGTTCACACCTATCGGAGAAGGTAGCTTATACGCCTAGCTTTAATTTATGTCCTCTGGTCATTGCTGTATCTCACCAGCAAGAGGCAGTAATCGCATTTGTTTATAATTTCTTTAAACAAATACAATTATCTCGGCTTCTATTCGGCCGATTTTAATCAACGACCTCTCAAATTGAAGCTCTTGGTTCAAGGAACAATCTGATGCACCAATAGATCGGCCCTCGTGTATAGTTTCGGTGCAATTCTGAAATTAATTATTAATTTGTTTATACAAATTAAACGGCGCCCGCAGCATTTGTAAATCGTTTATAGCCTTGTAGCGGAAACCTTTACCTTCATTTTAAGCACCCGATCATTAATCTAGCGCCTCCACAAGTTGAGATAATTGCAGTGACCCGGAGTGCATTTTTGCCGATTTTTCAATTGTTAATAACTTTTGAACCAAAAATGCCGTATTGTTGCAACTGTGGGGGGAGATAGCTACGCTACTTAGCTTTAATTTAAGACCAGTCCGGTTAAAAAATACGCAATAGAAGCCGAGAAAAATGCAATTGTTTAAATTAACGATGTAATCCAGGAGTTCGGATTAAGCGGTGCGCAAAACTGCGAAAAAGCCGAAAAAGTAGAGATGGCGCCACATACCCGATTATCGACATATCGTTACCGACGAAATGTTTAAAAATTCATATCTCGGCTCCTCGTGGTTGTTTTTTGATAACTGGAATATCAAATGAAAGGGAATCGAATAAGCTACTCGATAAAAAATACCCCGTTGCTGTAACTATATGCAGTTGGCCGTAATAACAATTTTAATTGTTTAATTGTTTATAACAAATGAACTTCGCATGGAATATTGTTCACACCTATTGGAAATGGTAGCTTATACGCCTAGCTTTAATTTATGTCCTCTGGTCATTGCTGTATCTCACCAGCAAGAGGCAGTAATCGCATTTGTTTATAATTTCTTTAAACAAATACAATTATCTCGGCTTCTATTCGGCCGATTTTAATCAACGACCTCTCAAATTGAAGCTCTTGGTTCAAGGAACAATCTGATGCACCAATAGATCGGCCCTCGTGTATAGTTTCGGTGCAATTCTGAAATTAATTATTAATTTGTTTATACAAATTAAACGGCGCCCGCAGCATTTGTAAATCGTTTATAGCCTTGTAGCGGAAACCTTTACCTTCATTTTAAGCACCCGATCATTAATCTAGCGCCTCCACAAGTTGAGATAATTGCAGTGACCCGGAGTGCATTTTTGCCGATTTTTCAATTGTTAATAACTTTTGAACCAAAAATGCCGTATTGTTGCAACTGTGGGGGGAGATAGCTACGCTACTTAGCTTTAATTTAAGACCAGTCCGGTTAAAAAATACGCAATAGAAGCCGAGAAAAATGCAATTGTTTAAATTAACGATGTAATCCGGGAGTTCGGATTAAGCGGTGCGCCAAACTGCGAAAAAGCTGAAAAAGTAGAGATGGCGCCACATACCCGATTATCGACATATCATTACCGATAAAATGTTTAAAAATTCTTATCTCGGCTCCTGGTTGTTGTTGTTTAATAAATGGGGGATCAAATGAAAGGGAAAGATGTAAGCTATTCACCTATAATAGCCTCATTGCTGTAACTTTGTCCACTTTCCCGTGATAATTAATTTAATTTTTTAATTGTTTATAACAATTTAACCACGTATGGAATACTATTAAAATCCCTTGAAAATTATAGCTTAGCCTTCTAGCTGTAATTTAAGGCAGAAGCAGCTGCAGTTTCAATCACTTCTTTACAGATAGCAGTAGCATGTACATAGTTGTCTTTTGGGGTAGATAAAGCAGGGACAGGAGTAGTATACAATTTCGTTGTACAGCATGAAAGACATTAGAGAATCAACATATGTAACAAACCTGTCAAAATGCCGACGTCAGTAAACGAAATTATGTTTGTATAGTTTATTACGTCTTATCGGAACCAAAATTAATTGAAAAGAAAAGAGATATCCACGTGCGATATTTTTTCTTCATAAGTTTGGCTATTAACGAAAGATGCAGCAGCTGATAGGATTGAACAACTTTTTCAGTGCTGGAGAAAACATAAACTGGATGTTTCTAAAAATCAAATATTAACATTTTTGAGGGTGTTTCTTATATCTTGCCTCTGGTGTTTCCGTTTCTGCAGCCAGATATTACGAGACGGTAAATAGAGAAAAATGGAATACGAATATACTTATTCGAGCATATGTTTAATAATCATTCGTTAATTATATTTATTTAAATATATTTATTAATGTATGAGCACATTTTTCTATAAACACAAGTACATCAATCCGAGTGATGCTCGCAATGCAAAATTCTTCTTTCAATATTTTCGTAATCCAATTTCAGATTCAATTATATTAAACGCGGTCACCAAAAATAAGCTACCTATGTTTAAGACATTTATTTATGAATTTCATTGATTATCGTCAAGATATTTTATTAATAGACGATAAGAGTGTACGTCGTTCGTCCGCTATCAAGAATGCGAAAAGATACAACAGATTCGGACACGAACAGCAGCTGGATCGGGGAGACTTCGACATCTTCACTTCCGTTGCGCGACCAACCGAATCTCCTTGCCATCAGCAAGTTAATTGGTTACCTTGTCAACATTATTGCGCACGTTCAAGGGTTAAAAGATATAAAACTAGACCTCCTGTCTTTTTCAAAAGAGGTGCATCCCGTCTTACGCCGATCAACTGTTATCAATTCCCCTTTCGGCGATATTATTCTCAAGCAATGTTCGTTAATTCGACAGGTACGGCTCGTTTAAGGTGCACTGACGGCACGTTCCGCGTGCACAACATTTATGGCGATGGCAATTGCATGTTTCGAGCGATCAGCTACATCCTCTGGAGAAACGAGGACGAGCATCGATACCTTCGTACATTGGTGCGTCTTGCTTTACACGATTTAACATAAACCCGACGCCTGCGTCACAATTTTTCATTGAAACACCGGGCCGGCATTGATTTCGTTCGAATTTTATTTAAAAAGGTCGTTCAGCATATTAAGGACAATTGGCACGAGTATGGCCCGTTCGTGACAGCCGAATGGAACATATCGGATCGACAATCTTATGGCAATTACATGGACATGGTGGGCACGTTCGCCAGCGAGTTAGAGTGTATAGTGGCTACCAAGATGTATTACATGAATTTGTCGATCTATCGCGAGATCAACGACAGGCACGAGCTGAAACGAGTGCTCCACAATCATGTTAGCTCGCAGTACGAAACGGCCAGGCTGTTGTTCACTGGAAACTCGGACAGCGGCCACTACGACGTGCTATTTCCCGATGGTTAGAGAGATATTGCATAGTTTGCCACAATTTCTGGCAGCATGCACGAGTCGCGTCCATTTCTTCGTGAATCGATTCTAAATTATCACGTGTATTGCACGAACGTTTATGCAGTTGACTTTCCCTCTTCCGAGATGATAGAGATATCAAACGCTGATATTTGGGACGTCGTTGTTCGTAAATTACTGCTCACTGACAAGGCTGTTGATTTTGTTCATTGACGGGGAATTTCGGTTAATCGCATCCCTGGGAATAGATCCATTGAGTAAGCAGCGTGATTCCATTGTAAACCATACAACTGTGCGAAAGAAAAATGTGTCTGTACCCATTTCAATATATTCAAATGATGAAAATCCAGCAGGGATGTATTCAATTTATTTAAGACAAATTGGTATACCTTATCTGGTAAAACAATCTGGACACCCAGCTAGAATTCAGGCTGCAATGATCGGTCTTCACTGCTTCAACTATATTCCTGGCCGCTTTTTCTTCGCTCTCCTTCAGCGTTCTGGACAAATTTGTAACGATAAATTGACTTTCCAAAGGGATATTAAAATATGGAAAATAGCAGGAGAAGTAATTCTTCTTAGAAAGGAAACGAAATAATTTCAATGATACAGGCTATTAGGATATTACAGGCTTGGTCGAAATATTCTTACCTGCATTCTGCGATTGGCGCGAATGCCAGGAATGTTAGGTGACTGCAGTGATTGCTCAATTGCTGACATAGACTTTCCATCAGGCCTGTAAGAATCGATGAAATTTGAACGGAACCATGGCATTATTATTATCATCTTCGAGCTTTCGCGAGGGAGATATTTTAATACCAACTTGCTATGGCTGCTCTAGAGCCATGATAATTGTCGCTACTCGAAGCAACGGGCGTGACGCCAACGATATGCGCTCGATCTCGGTACAACATGATTGGGAGAAATGAGAGAACAACCTGCGAACAGAAAAAAAATCTAAAATCAACTGTTTCCCAAATACTGTAATTAATTTTAATCGCTGATCGCATGAGTCGAGAATCCAAGGAATTAAATCAATCTCCCAGTGAACAAATCTGCAATATTTTTCTTCAAAAGATAAATGGTGAATCGCTACGATCAAAACATCGTCGAAAGCGTTTAAAAAGACAAAAGGCTGTACCCAAAAGTGACTCATCAAGGTTCTGCTGGCTGTGTCGAAAATATCCTGGTTCGTGCCACCGACACAGGTGACCAGAACGTCGACCTTTCCGAAATCCTCCTTCACTTTTTGTGCCGTTCTCCTGACATCGTCCTTCTCCAATAAATTACACTCGTAAGCGGATATCGTCGATCTGCACCGCGAAGAATCATCCTTCCTGTGCCTCGGGCTCACTTCCGTCACGCTGTGATATTTGTCTTTCAATCTGGAAGCCGTCTCTTGAAGAGATGTTGAACTGTCGTCCAAGCAGACCAGGGAGCATCCATTCCTCGCGAACTCCTCGGCCAATGATTCGCCCAGCGACGAAGAAGCACCTGCTACCTAAAGTGGAATAATTATTTTTCGTGTAGAATACGCGGAACCAGGATTCTTTTAATTATGAGGCCAATTTAAACGAAATTGAAGGGCAAAGGTTCAGTTTAATTAGCGACCACATCATTAGAAAGTAGCATGACGAAAGTGGAATGACCGAGGGGAGCCTCGCGGGAAGGTGTAAAAGGCGATCTTACCAAGACCACGTCTCCAGTTAGATCCCTGGGCGGTTTTGGCAGCAGAGACTTGAGTACTGTGAGAAAAGCTAGAAGGCCTGATAAGAGGGCGCCTATCAAAAATTCGACGGTAAGGAAATACCAAATGGCAGACGATGAGCAGGCCACTCTCTGACTCATTATCGTCGTTTCACCTCTTATATTAAGCATGACGGGCTGGAAATGAAATCGTTCGAAATAATTGCAGGAAAATATGGAACGAAGCTTCCTGAATACTTTTCGATGTATAATATTGTATGTGCACATTCTTCGGCGAATTGTTCGACGACAAAAGAAAGTTCTCTTTCATGTGGAAAATTTCATTTTCCTTGCCCAATTTATCTCACATCGACGGAATTCGATTGCGAATGCTCGATTTTTATTTCGACACTCATTAAACGGGATCAACGATCGTTCGTGGGTTCAATTTGATAAGCTGCGCGGTATCAAATAATCGAGTGTCAAATTATACGTTAGTAAAATCGACTTAGAATATAATGTACCATTCCATTGAGATACGTTTCGTGTCGCACTAATTGCCTTCTTAAAATTCGTCTCGACGGAAAGTGAATCACCGTTGCATAACGCGACTATCCGCGTTTGAAGAAATTGCATTGGATACCATCACCGTTTAGAAGTTAAGTTAACACCACTGTAACTTTGCAACTGGCGGAGTCCAAGTTTTATAGGCCTTTCATCCCCTCTAGCCAGGCGTCCTATGAACACCATCGAATCGGCTCTAATGTTGCACCTGCATCGTTTTCTGAACATTTTAGTGAGTGTAACACGAGGTGCCAGTACAAGATAGCATCAAGTTCGAAGAAAAATGAATTGAATAATAAAATTGAATAATTCGTTAAGATAATATTGCTGTAATACTTTCGTCGTAGAAACGAAAGTACTTAATTCGTAATATGTTATTTTATTTATTTTCTCACTGCGGATGCATGTGGCCGTTCCATTCTCCAGGTCGTTCATTATAATTCCTTTTTTTTCTTCCCTTTTCTCGACGAACAAAATTTCATTGCAGCTACGAAAGGATTATTCGGATCGTGACCCGTTGGCGTACTAGAGGCAGGAATGTAAAAGTATGTAAACGAAAACCAAAAGGAGACCTCGTTAACGTCGGCCTACTCGTAATAACCCTTCTTTCTCGCTTCTCTCTTACATAGACCGCTATCTGCAGGGTCCACAACGGAACTTGGATTATTATTATTAGGCATGTCGTGAAAGGTGTACACGCATTCGTGTTTCACAAGATACCGTGCTGTGTCCGTCTTTTCTGAATGGAATGAGAAACAAGAGGACACAAATCTTGTAGCAAAAAAGAATAAATATGCCCAGGTGTAATGAAATGAAATTCAAGGGAATTACGATGCGACTGATAAAATAACTTCCAGAACAATGGACCAGAAAATGAAATGCAATTGTCTATAATAACAGACCGAACAAGCCACGTTGAATATCGCAGAAACACGTGGTGTCTATCATGTATCACTCGAGTACGCTGAATCGAAAAACGGAAAAAATCGGTCCCCGTTGCATAACACCTATGCATTACGTGAAAGCGTTCACCGGCTCTGAATGATTGCATGGGGCGTAGAATTCGGCTCGTTTCACGTGCTGAAACGATTGCACGGCCCGTTGGTTTCTTCCGCGTGTATCACGCCAGTTTTGTTTTCTTTATACGCAAAATGCACGGCCTGCATCGAATTCTTTTTATTTCTTATCGACACGCGAGACCGTACTATCACAAAGGAGAAAGCTAAAGGGGGGGGCGACTGGAACGAGTTTTTGGCACTCGTTAGCCGCCCGAATGAGTTCATTTCAATTAGAACAAGCAAAGGGGGGACGTGGAACAGGTTTTCCGGATTTTCTTTCAAATTACTATGCGACGCGTTTAAGTAGAACATTCGTTGTGGTCAAAATTAACTGAACCGCATGGAGCAAAGACGTGTTCTGAATTTTTTGTTGTATTAAATTCTCGTTTAACGTTAAGTTAGAAATGTATGGTGGCACGCGATCAACTACAGTTTCATATCCATCTTCTCTGCAGATATTTCACAGAGCTTCGAATTTCTTCAGATTCGGCAAAAGTTCACGGCTCCAAATGGCACAGCACATGAATGATCTTTTAGGTATAACGGCGCAAGAGTGCAATGAACATCCTTGGACCCTTGGGTTATTGACTCCTTAATAAATCGCGGCACGTAGTGCAAGTGTGTGATACGAACATGGTCCTTGAGAGGAAGTTTGTCGTGAACTTGCCTCTCGATTCTTTACCTTTTCTCAAGGTAAACCTGTATACACTGCAGTTACGCTTGTTATAAGGTCCAATATAATTATTCGAGTACTCAGTGTCTCTTAGTACGTGTTTTGTCATCACGTTGCTAGATGAACACGTAAGATAATAATTGATCTAATCATGTCGTTAAGATTGTCGATCGCGTAAACATCCAAGGAAATCCAAGTTTCAAAGAGACAAAAAACAGTTCCGGATAAAGTAGGGGACGAAATTGTTGTACGGAATTATTAACGATAGAATAAAGAAACAAATCTCCGTAAACCTCCAACGTGGATGAAGACAGCCCCGGTTAATTTCACTGTTAATTGCACCCCTGTTAGTGGCAAGAATAATACCACCTGTTAAGCAATCAACATCTTGAGCCACCAGGTGAATAAACTCAACCATAAAAATTATTCATAGTGCACAGAACTCTGGCTGCGCGCTGCTATTGCAGTAAGTGTAACTAATTTCACTTTTTGCCTCCGTTATATAACGAATCGCGGTGTCCAATATTTCATGCGTCGAAAAATTTTCCCATATCATAAATTCCGACGAAATCGCTAATTTTATTAACACTATTAGAAACCAAACGAATCGTTAGCGTATTTTTAAGGACATTCGCGCGAAACCTGTTAGGGGACAGAATAGTTCGAAGCAGGCGTACATATTTAATTATTATACTTCAGAAATAATATTCTTCTGGCCCTTGTACGAGCATGGTCATTGTCCCGAGAGTGAAGCCAGGTACTTTAAAAATGTCTGATATTGATCTTTGGAACTACGAGTGGCACTTTTGATTTAGTGACATCATTCGACCTACGAATCGACTTTAGTGTTTCCTGTTCTGAATCATGATATTTTTCTAAAAATCGTTGTAATTTAAGCGGGCTACCTTTTGTGATTCCACAGGCTTTAAAATGCCTGCAATTAGTGTATCTTAGATTTGATTAAAAATAATGGCGGACCACTTAATATTTCGCTTCGAAAATTTCTGTCGTCGAAACAAGAACTATTAACAATATTATAATTCGGACATTTTTCTTTAATCGCAGGCTGCTTTGTTTTTGCAATTATATATTTTAGATAAATTGTAAGGCGAATTATCGGATGCGATTAATATTAAACAATGCTGAAAGCTTTTGCAATGAATAATTGACGGAGATTGAATTAACAAGACAGCGGGAAATATTCACTGAAAGTATTCAAATGCACCTCGCGGAAAAGACTTGAGCAAATTCGAATCTAATTCTCCATCTTGTCTTTCAACCCGAGGTGCATTTTAATTAGTGGGCAGTCTTTCGTATTTTTATCTATAGAAATGACTGCAGAAAACGGAACAAAGAAGACTGGCAACCGTTCGTGCGCCAAAAATTCCACGAATTTCGTCTGATGTTAAGATTCGTGGTTCAAAAAACCTGGTACATCACTCAGGATTGAGAAATTTGAAGGGCAAAAACTTTTCACTACAATTCAATGAACAAAAATTCGTACGCCCTGTTCCGATCCCCCGCACTACAAGGAAAGCGAAACATTTAAACAAAATTTATAAACGATCAAGACACTAAAAACTACTGCCAAGAAGATGCACAAAATTTCATACATCGAAAAGTATTGTTAAATTAAACATCTTCGTTACAGAATAACACACACACCTTGCACTAAACATTTAAAACAACCACGGACCAATTACGATTCTTTTATTAATGACAATTAATTCACTGAACACAGTGAAACATTGCAAGCTACCACTATAGAATATTAACGTAAACCGCTAATGACATGTTCACTTCTGAACAGAATGCTAGAGCCGCTTGAACTTGACTGAATAGCAGTTCGTTCGAACATCCTGGGGTAAGGCAGCAGATCGGCGAGGCCATCGTCACTATCCTCCTCCGTGTCTTCTACTTACGTTGATTTCTGTCCTGTTTAACCACTCTACATGAAATGAAATTGCTGATCAATATGTTCTGGTGAATTCAATTGAAGTAGCAAAAAGTTGTTCTGTTCTTTTTTTTTTACATTTTGGTATCTTTTCGCGACTCTAAAAGTGTTTCGTGACGAATAAATAAAATGAACGTAACGCGAGTCAATTGAATCGGTGATTCTCAGTAAAGGGAATTTCGATGGAAGACGATAATTGAGGTTTGCAATTATTTTTAATAGAAGCGAAATTTACTCTGGCGAGCTGCAAATGGTAGTGGAGTCTATGATAATGGACTATGATCTTATACGTACGTCGTAGGTAGAAGCTATCGCAAAAAACGTGGAAAACACGATGAAAAGGCGACAACAATTATACAATGAACTGAAATGATTCAGCATGTTGTTTTTAATGGGATCCATTTCAGTCTGAATTAATGCGACAGCTTGGGAAATCCAGTGTTCGGATTCTATGATTATTAAAAGCACAGCTTCAATTCGCAGACTGAAATTACGAACTTTTAAATCTTCCCCTATGAAAAATTGATTAATTTCTAACAAACGTAACTCAACATACTGAAGTACTAACTCGGAACATGTACAAGTCACTGCTTCGTTTAATGATACCGCACAGAATCTTTTTATTATTTCATTTAACACGGTCTCGTCACACAATTGGCATACCATATGCATTCGGCAAACATCGTAAACATTGAACACGTCAATAAGAGCCAGAAACGCGGTTGCCCAATCCGAGTTATACGATGGCAAAATTCAATGCTGCTATGGACCAGAAATTTCATTAGACTGTACCATCTAAAAGGGCTAACATGAATATCTTTTTTCGCGTTTTCTTAGCTGCTTTTTTTTAGGGGAACCTGTTCAACGAAATATCGTGCAGGTGTCGAGTACGTAGGTAATTGGCCGCAGCACGATCATTTTACACGTTCGCAAGTATCAAACAACTTAATGACTTTTCAAGGAACACTTGAAATTGTTCAAACAATGTTAGAAGGCTCGTTCTATGTCTGTTTGGAGGACTGACTTCGCGACGGGTAGATTGTTTAAACTTTAAACAATCGCAGACACTGTCGGCTAATAAAATGTGGCAGGAGAAACGAAAATTAGTACAGTGAAGTAATTGAACAAAATATCTCTAAGATTATCGTGATACAATTAATTTGAATGAATTTCTTGGTCATATAGTTTTCTACGAAGTGTAACAGAAGCTTTCGGTAAGAAAAATTGAATGAAATAATTTTGATTACAATTGTTGAACTCGTAGTTAGATAATTATTGAACTTGGAGAGAAGGCACGAGTTCGGCGAAGGTGAAAGGATGCAACATTGTACGTAATTTATGTACGAGTTACACGTAATAGTCCCCTGAACTGGTTTCAATATCCATGGACAAGGTCTCGTTCTCCGATGAAAGATCGTACAATCCATTTGAAATGGTCACAATATTTACTTCCAAATAAATTGGGAACCATATTTCCTTTGTGACGTAAATATTCTTCGTGAAAAATCCCATCTTACGCCGCTCTGTCTCAAATTATATTTACACGGCACATTTGCAGATGTGACGTGAACGAAACTGACGATTATTTACGGCTTGTTTTTTCGAAATTTGTGGAAACAATCCGAACCAAATATTTATTTCTGCATTACGTTTGCTGCAGCAATTACGTGTTTCCCCGAAAATTTCAATAGCCATATGAATAATACATTGGAAGCAACCAAGGCTGAATTTGAGAGGATTTGCTGAATGCATACCTTGTTATTGGTACTATTTTTCTCCACCTTCCGTATTACATACAACCACTCCTCCATTCTAGCAAATAATTACCCGAGAAAAATATATATTATACTAATGCTTGTCTGCATGGATTGCGCAACTGTAGAATATTTAAAAACTTGTCCGATTCAATTCGTAAAAGTAACATCGACTTCACTAACGTTCCACGAAATATAGAACCAGTTGAAATGTAGAACCATTACTTTTGCAATTTTTAATTAACGAGAAGCCGAACGATTTCTTGTACTGGTTGAAAATTAGGACACAATTAAATCATCAACGACAAGTAGTTCCTTTATTACTCAAGAAAGCGTGCAACAGTGTATGAAGTGAATATTATATTATACATACTATTAAGTTGTACACGTTGCACTGTCGGAAAATGTAGAGGCAGGAGCATGTAATTAATAAAACGTAATGTCGACTTATGTAATGCAACGTTACTTATAATCACATGTTGTCCCTTTCGTAGTTAACGAGTCTTCGCAAGACGTTTTCTATCTACGTCGGCCAGAAAATCGAGAATTAATCTCATCGCAGCTTCGGGGACCACCCTAGAAGCAATGGAATTATTAGCAACACATTTTGGGAACTATAGAATTATTAAGAGGAATATGAAGCATCTATCGTAACTAAAAATAAAAAACAAAGAAATTGATAGTCAATGTGAAATTTTCATACAACTATCGCCCAGCAATATCTTTATTGTTAATAAAAGGAGTTGAAGTAAATGTTTGTAAAAGAGTTGGAGAAAATTCACAATGGCAATTGAGCCATAAAATTACCGATTTACAGAGTTCAAGGAAAAAAGACACCTAGGTATAGAGTATTCCTTGTAATTTCTCCTGACTGCTTTTATTATCTCGCCAGCCGCGTACTTCGGCGACACCGCTCCAAATATATAAGGGAACCTACAAAAGTCATGCGGTGTGAGCGATAGGATTTTATTGCGGTAATTAACAGGGTCGTACTACCTGTACTTTGGATCTCTGGCTAAGCCGGTGTCGACGTAAAACGGGTACACGGTAGTCAATTTAATATCGTTAGGTGCGAAGTCGAACCTTAACTCCTCGCGAAGAGCTTCCATTAGTCCTAGTCAAAAGGGGACCGACGTATTTTCTATGCTATTTAAATATTTACTCCGGCGACAATTCGAACGGGTTAAAGAAGTTTAATTATCCTACCTCTTACAGCGAACTTCGACGAACAGTAAGCTGTTTTTCGAGACACTCCGTATATTCCGCACATGCTACTTACGCAGACTATGTGACCCCTTCTTTTTTGCATCATATTTGGTAAAAAGGTTTCGGTGGTCTGTTACATAAATGAAAAATTCCAGTGGGTGAAGACTGTTTATCATTTTTGCAATAATTTGTTTCAGATGTGAGACGCACCCAGAAGTTCGCCAGAACATTGACATTGAAAGTTCGTTCCACGAGGTCCGAATCATCGTCATTTAGAAATGGATAATGGTACAACACCGCGGCGTTATTAATAAGGATGGACACTTCCGGTACATCTAATTGCTTCATCAGTTTTGCCGTTTCACGTACTTCAAGTCTTTTCGATACATCCACCGCGAAACCATAAGCCTAAATTATTTTTTATTACATACATATATGCTTTAAATTCGATGATATTAAATAAAGTGGGATGATAGTAAATTGTCTTATCTATCTGTACCCCTGAGAATCTGTTCTATTTTTCTATTTTTTTTTCCGCCAAATTGT
The DNA here is from genome assembly GCA_963583965.1 of Nomada ferruginata. NCBI lineage: Eukaryota > Metazoa > Arthropoda > Insecta > Hymenoptera > Apidae > Nomada > Nomada ferruginata. The sequence continues at coordinate 2,372,248 of OY757223.1, forward strand.
CAAATTATTTCTGGCTACATTTTGGTTCTTACATCTCCACCACTGTTCGCCACCATTTTCATTGTGGATAGATTTGCCTCGAAGTCCTTATCCCAGCATATAATCATGCAACCCAGAGAAGCTAACTGAATGGCCAATTCACGGCCAATTCCATGTCCAGCGCCGGTTATCTAATACGAAGATTATGGCTAAATAGAAATGTGGGCGTCGAAATAATATTAGGAATATCACTTTCATTTACCAATGCAGTCTCTCCTAATAATTTTTTGGAGCGTGGCGGTATGATCATTTCAAAGGTGGCCACTGTCATGGCAAAAGTAATTTTCAGTGATAACAGGAAGAGATCGTACAGCAATTGCAAATGGGAGAGTTTAAAAATATTTCTTATTATTGGCATCATGATCTCGGTTTCGAAACCTCTGCAAAATTGTAGACATTAATCATGACAGATAACAATTCGTTTGGGAGAAACTTCAAGTAACTTCTTTGCGTATAATTTCAGTCACGTGTAAACCGGATAATTTATTCACCTGTTTATCCCTTTTAAGGTGGTCATAATAATATTTAGAGCCATCACAATGAAAGAAGCAATCAATGCAACAAGCAACGAACCCTCCTCGCTTTGAAGGAAAATCTAATTTCTACTTTACCGAATCCATTGTGTCATAAACTACTCAAAATGTAGAGAGGCACGAACGGATAATACCTTGCGTACTTCAACAAAGAGGGAACCGGAGACCGATGCTTTCAGAATCAAGGGAAGGTGGATTAATTCCACCCAATTCTCAATGTATTTACAAGCTTAGATAATAAAGTTGCTACTTCATAGCACCCGTTGAATAATAAAACTATTATTAAAGGATTAGGGCAAACCCAACATATTGGGACAGGTACCGAATGCGTCCGAAACTGTTATAGACAAGGGGGTTTCCGGTCTAAGTCATCTACCTGACCAGTGGAAGGAAGCATTCTGAACCTTCGTGGTAGAGAATGTTTTTATTCTTCAATATACCTGATAATATCGTCGATTTCTTCACTCCACAACTGTTTTCTTTATCTGCGTGTTCAGCTTGTTAAATGTAATCACCCATCATGGACATACGCGGAATAGAAGTCACGAATCAATTGCGTGTAAGTAAAGGATTGGCACTTTTAGGTCGTTGTATCTCCACACTTTTCTGCCCACCCAGTTGTATTGAATGGTGTTCGACGTAAATGTTTCAGAGATTATCAACAATACTAAGTCATAATTTCTCTTTGAATTTACCATTCTTTTTCTGAGTGTTTTCGGGCATGGCAAAATGGTAATATTGCCGATGCGTGGTTCGATTAATTTTTCGATGGTTTTGTTTATAAATTTGAACTGGGCAATCTTGAGAAATCGAATAAAAAACGGAGAATAGAATAATCGTATGTAATAAAAACGAAGCGTCTCGTAAGAATGTTAGATGTAATTTGGAGCGCATTTAAAATTAACGTTTATTGAATGCTTTGTTATTTTCTTTTCCAGAGTGCTATTCGTGCTAAATTACTAGAACTAGGAATAAGATACGATGAGGAGCTACCAGATTATATTTTAGTAATGGTTGTAAATAAGAAGTCGCGCCAGCAGATGCACGAGGACTTGCATCTATTCCTTGAGAATTGTACGACGCCGTTCGTAGACTGGTTGCACGACCAGGTGTTAAAGAAACTGCAGAAGGTCACTGTGGCGAAGAAGAAATCATTGAGGGAGTTTGTGCCTACAGTTGTCGTCAAGCAAGAGGAAGAGAAGAAGAAGAGGAAGATATCCACGACCTCTTTTTTGGAAGATCACACTACTAATCAGAGTGTCGACAAATCTTCCAACAAAAATGTAAAGGACGACAAGCCATTCCATAAACAAAATGTAAAGCCTGTATCTAGTCAGAAATTGGACGCGAGTCAAAATAAAACTGTAGACAAACCTGTAAAAGTCATCACGCGTGAGAATAAGCCTGATGGAACTGCGAACAATGTTGTTCCGCAACAGCACACGCCGAAGAGGGTGCAAGGAAACGATAATCAAAATGCAACTACAAATAAAGAAATATCTACTTTGGAGACTCACAGTAACAAGATTGCAGACTCTAACGCGGACGCGAAAATAGACGATGCATCGTCGAAAAATTTAAAGAGGCCGCTAGATACGACGAATAACGCTAAGGATAATTCTGAGAAGAAGCAGACAGAGGCGAAAAAGTCGAAGGTCGAAGAGGACGGGGAGAGTACAATGGAGGACAGCACGAAAAAATTAAAGTCCTGCGTTAACAAGCCGAAAGTCACGTCTGTGGTCTCTGTAAAAAATCGTTTGGGTGTGGTCTCGCCCAGGAAAAAGTTCGAGATCCACAGGGAGAAGATGGATTCCGAAGGTCGGTACAGGCAAAACGAGAAACGTCTCGAGAAGTATCGATTGGAGGGCAATCGTAATAACAATTTGCCAAGGGGGAGAAACTTCGACGCGGAGGATCGGGCGAAACGGAACCGAGAGGCAGAATCGAAACACAGTGAGCCTGATAAAGTTAGCGGTATAAAGAATCGACTGGGAAATTCTAAAATGGACAAACCATTTAAGAACATAGAGATAAGGGATAAAATAAATTCTAACATAAAAGCGAAATCCATGGAGAAACCGACGGGTACAATTAAAGATCGTTTAGGGATATCAGCTACAAATAGATCCCCTAAGCAAATAGGTAACAAAGAATCGGTGGAGTTTAAAAGTAAACCTTTAGAGCAAGATCGCGACACTTTGAGTAACAATAAAAATATAAAGAACAGATTGGGACCATTGAAGAATAATTTTAAACCATTAACTATTAAGAGCGGCTTTAATCCTTTGGTCAGACGATCTCAGAGTAGCGAGGATGATGATTATCTCAACCTTGGCGCGGAAGACGAATTAGACGATGATACACAATCGGTAGGGAATACCGGTCCAATAAAATCCCATATAATAGCTGTAAATAGACCGAGCGCGGTCAAGACTGATAGAAAACGACTGAAACCTATGGACAAAGGGGCTAAGGAGGATAGCGACGCAGAGGAGGAGATTGAGGAAACTAAAATACCTAGTAAAGTAATTGTAACACCGAGGCCATTGAAACCGCTTCAACCGACGCAAAAACGCGCGACACAATCGCTACTGTTAAGGGCCGTCGCCGAAGCAAATCAATCAGTTGTTACGCAAAAGAATCCTGAGCCATCCTTATTGGTGTGTATAAGAAACAATAGATAATTTGTAAAAAATCCTGTTACTGTTACCGCTCCGAAATAATTCGATAAAATTCTGTTCAAACCGAGAAAAAAACTGTTTATGTTTATTTATAAAGAAAAGGTCTATTTCCCCAGGATAAGAAACAGAGCATCGGTTTAAAGCATCTGAAACCGGCTACTGTTCGAGATGTCGGTCAAAATTTGTCGGTACATCTTAATTCAAACAAGAGATTAGTTATGGAAAAGATTCAAGTAGAGTTAAATACAGATGTTTTGGAATCGAAATCAAAGCCCTGTAAGTATAATTTTATTAATTTTTCGGATACATGTATATATACATTCCTGAAGCCTAAAATGGTTTTTCTAATATATTTAGTATTGTACGGTCTGTAGATGTACCGCAATCGGATACAGAGGAACACATGGGTGTCGTTATGTCTCTGTTCCAACGGGGTGACGATAATCAAAAATTTTTAGTTACGCTGAACGGGTATAATAATAATTTGTTGAAAGAAAAGAATACGTCGGACGACGACGAACGATTGGAGATGGAGGTAGCTAACAATTATTTTGATTAACCCGTTCCTGTTTCGTTCGCTAATGTCTTATGGATTTCACTAATCGATGTTAATCATTCATTTATTATGGTAGGTGAATGAGGACGACGAGCTTGCACTTTCAACAATCCAAAACGATTCTGAGACTTCCATTTACCAAATATCTGAATTGGAAATCGACTGCGATATAAGTATGAAAGAGAGGGATGACGAGAACAATGAAAACTGTAACACGGAGAACGTAGAGAAAATAGAGGAAATGCCAAAAAAGAGAAGGAAACTGAGTCCAATTGTTTATAACAGATCGCACTCACCGAGTCCCGCGAGCTTAAAGCACAGCACACTATCAACGAGTCCGCCATTATCGAAACGTAAGCAACACGATTTTTGAAATCTTTCACGTGTAAAAATCGAGTGATGGAAATTGTAAAATATTATTTTCTCCCTCTCAGGTTCAGATAAAAAACCATTGACAGAGAACACAGTGACTGTGATAGACAAATCGAAAGAAAAGTGTAGATACTGGCCGAACTGTACATTAGGAAATAAGTGCGCGTTTCTTCACCCGCTCGTGATGTGCAGGTAATTAGAAAAAGAAATAGTAATAATGATAGGAGTAAGTAATTATTTAACGTCTATTATTTTTTCATTTTCAATTGCAGTGCATTCCCAGCGTGTAAGTTTGGAGACAAGTGCGCTTACAAACATCCCAAATGCAAATTCGGTTTGTCCTGCACGAAACTCGGTTGCGTATTCTCTCATCCAGCACAACAGTGCAAGTACCACCCTTTCTGCACGAAACCGTCGTGTCCATATTCCCATCCCTTACCAGTCACCCCGGAGGCGTCTACCCAAAGAGCGAAATTCACGTGGCGTAGACGAGATTGAGCCGCACCATTGTACATTTTATGTACAAATTTCTTCCTCCTCTAGCGGATAGATTAACATGTGCGCATTGGCAAGGATACTGTCGCGGCCTCTCGGTTTCTATTAACGAAACTTCCAATGGGTAATAAACGTAGCAATAATATGATATAGGATCAATACTGTTAATTACATCAGCTGCATTATCAATGAGCACACTGAAAAAGTATTAAGAATCATTACTTTTCATTCATAGATATTACACACATTCGTAGATCTGTAGTTTCAGTTACCACACGTACATTGCACTTTATAAATGTAACGATTGTAGACTAATTTTTATGAACGGAAATACTTTCTACGTTACGCGTTTCTGTTTGTGCATCGTTGGCGATAGTATTCTTGCCGATGGGGGACAAACAAAATATCGGGCGTTCTAGTTTGTACAAAATGAACGGGTTCACCTTTCGTCGTATCCGTATGAAATTTTCGATGTTCGTCTCCCATTTGATTTGTACATTATTCATGCCGACTCGAAGAGCAGCGATTTGCATTTGTTGAGTAACATATTATAATTTTATAGCTTTCTTCCCTCAACGGGATACGAATACTGTACTGGTCTTTTACTATTTCGCGAATCCAGTTCAATGGATCGCCATTCGTTTAACTCGTAGCGTTTAAGAAAACCTCGATGAAACATTATATTGATTGGATAATTAAATGCGTCTCTGACAAGTAGTATATATATTTATATATATATGATTGTTGAACGAAATGTGTTCTTGGTTCATTCTTCTCATCAGCTTTAAGTCGAAGGTGATTATTATTTCTTACTCTTCTGGAATTATCATGAGCTCTATTTATTACTCGATGGCTGTGCAATATAATCGTCGTGAATGAAGGAAGAAATCTTTTTCGTGTAATTTATAATTTATATTATCGTACGTGTGTGTAGCGTAAAAATGTGAGAACCACGCTTCAAGCACCTTATTATTCGTTCGATACACCATTGAAATTGTACACACTAATCAATTTGTTAGGTATACTACGAAGATATCGATCTTGTATAAACGACTATAAATACACAGTTATATCTGTAAATTTTAAGTTATTTTTTTTATTAAATTTCCCCCGCACCGTTGCAGTCTATATTTAATATTCAATTGATGACTATTAAAATTGCATTCGAGAACATGAAAATAAAAATTTATAACCAACGGTACATTTACTCAGGTAATCAAAATCACCTCGTTCAAGTACCGAAGGTATAGCAAACGGGACCTGTCTAATAACGGCACTTGTACTTTTATTTTTGCATTCACCGAATTTCCATGATGAACTTGTATCTGTCCAGGTATACGCGCACCCATAAATCGCGGATACCCCTTTGTAATCTGGAGCGGGCCTTCCCCTACCTGTGCAACAATACCTGACCTACATTCTCTCCACTACTTTTGCACAACGAACGTTCACAGAATCGCCGTGAACAGTGGCAGCAAAATTAAAATCAATCAATCCAACAATGATACCTCTGCCTATCTATGGAACAGCATCCTCGTAAAATAGAATGCAAACTCACTGGAAGTACACGGAACCATTTAAACTCGTTATTTGTATACAAACATGCTGACGAATACATTTCATAGATAGTTGTATTTCATGACGTCATTGTTTCGCCAAAAACTCTTAGAACGTCAAAGCGTGTGTACAAATATGATTCATGAAAGGCTCCTTTTATTTGTGAGGACAACCGAGGGAAGAAGAAGAGCATAGTGAAATTCATCACGTCCAAATTTCTTAGACTTTCGATTCACGAAGTCTTCGCCTGTGAAGTATTGATATCTATCTTGGAGATGGTACTTCAAATGCTTTGATAATATTATTCGAAAGCAGAATTTTAAATAGATTGCCGGATTTTTCCGAGATAATTTTAAACAATAGGCCCCCTCCCGCATTTCCATCGTTACAAGATACCGAAAATATATTGCAAACGATTTATCAGATATCAAACGGTCCAAAACAAATCTTTCGAATCCTGTTCATTGAGCAATACCGTAGCTAGAGGAACATAGCGAGCATGACGCGATGATAATGTGCTCCAGAAGAAATTTTCAGAAAATACCCTGCCGTCGTGGATGTATCCTCGGGGCTTATCTTATCTCACGAATTGACACGGTGTCTCTTGTCGTGGCTCTTCGTAGCTCCGTCCAGTTTTCTCCTGGAGCTCGTGGCCAGACCAACTGATCAAGCGAAGCCATTAAACATTTGCACCGTCGACTTTTCATCTCGAACAATTAATTACCAATATCTCTACTGTCTCGACCATTATCGCCTGTATTCCATCGCTAAAATATTAAATGCTAAATCCTATCGGCGCTCCATCGAGATAACTTCTTCGAGCAAAAGCGTATATGTACATAGCACGGTTTTCTATTCTCTGAACGTCTCGATGCTTTGATCGTTTCACGAGAAAAGGTACGTAAGCCTGTTGTAAATAATAACAATAATAATATTTCGTTCATCATAATATTAGAAATTTCATTTACTGAATGTTAATCATTTCCATTCTTGTTTCCTCACTCGTGCGTTTAATTAACAAATTGTAATCGAACAAAGTAGTTAGTTAAGCGTTGGAAGAAATAAATATGTATGGAAGATTTTACGGGAACGTTTATAAGAATACGCTGTGAAGTTCTGAGACTGTTCAGAAGGGGGTGACTTGTCAGTGCAGAAAAGTTGATATTGCGAATGGCATGTCGTGTTTGATTTTCCTTCGTTTCCATTGGCTAAACGAGAAAATAAAGCGAAGGGAAAGGGAATTATTTCGTAGGAAAGTCGCGTACCTTTCTGCCAAAAGGTCCCTCGTGCGTAGGGGAAGGGGAAGGGATGCTGAACCTCCCACCCTTTCAAGGGTAGTTATCGCAGGCCTTATAAAGCGACCGCGTGGGTTATCCTTTTCATTACTCTGTCGAAAGACCCGTACGCAACATTATTCGAGCGTAACAGCTAGACTTTGTTGGTTTTACATTTCTTAAGAGTGAAGACAGTCCGAACTGTGCGATGAATTTCTCGAGGAAGAGGTTGGTGCAGAAGAAAGTCAAGGAGGAGCAAATCGGGAACGACGAAATCCAGGAGGAAGAAACCGAAGCGAGAAGCAGCAAAGACGAAGACCACAGGGATGTACGTATTCTTCAATTTTTCGTTCCAATGATTTCTTAGCATCGCTGTTTTCTCGAAGGTTGTTGAATGAACGTGTTAGAGTTTCGTGGATGGTAGATTAGACTTTTAGGGCGGAGATACGTATCTCGAATCGAGCTCACTCTTTTATCTCTTCTCTGGAAAGGAATCATTATCTTGGCCGTTTTCATATTGCATTATTAATTTCATAGAATTGTTTATATCAGTCCGGGAATTGCCTAAAGACGCAGATTAATGCCAATAGATCGTCGTAGTTATTTTTCAACAGTTTAGTACAGATAACATTCAAGTGGATCAACGATTTTCTAATTGCTTCAATGTCCCAACATTTTCAGATGGATTATTACGCAAACGCCGCCGCCGAGATTCCAGAATTTCGGGAAAGGAGCAGCTTGGAGAGCGAATACAAGGACTTCCCGGAAGAACAGATTTGGTTCCCCAAAACAGAAATCGACCAATGGATATGTTTGTATCATCTATTGGCCAGGTCTATACTGACCTTCGTGCAAGAAAGCCAGGGGATCCCGATCAATGAGGCTATGGAGAACTCGTGTACTGGTAACTCGGACCAGTATGTCATGGATGTTCTCCATAGCTGCGACTATGTTCCGGAAGTCGCTTTAAAAACGCTGCACAAGAATGAATTGCCAAGAAATCTCTATTCAAGATGGGCCATAAGCGACATTGTAAGTACAGTACTTTCTTTCTAATTTTGTATTCTAGTTATTCTAGCCTATGAACAATTATTGCATAATTCGAAAGAGCTCATGTTTTAACAAGTGTTTCTTGTACCTGATTTTACAGAAGCTTTTTGGCGATGGAATTGCCAGGCACGGGAAGAACTTCAGCAAAATCCGAAGGGATCTATTGCCGCAGAAGGAAACGGTACGTAAACTTCTTCGAATAAAATTTAAAAATCGCCTGAAAACCTCTTGAATAGAAAAGTAATTATCGCGTCCTCGATATTTGATTTATCGGATAAAATCTCTGCACACAATTTGCGAAATATATTTTCACTTTTCTCGATTCAATAGGAACCGCCATAGAAATGGAAATTTAAATAATTACTCTGTTCAATAATTATTCCGATTTTAATGTTACAGAAGGACCTCGTGGAATTTTACTACTCCTGGAAGTGGTCGGTGTCAGCAAAAAAAAGTAATCATTTTCGTCGCCCTGATCGTTCCATAAACCAACGTCACGTACCATCGATTTGCTATAAGACCCGAGGGCCCGTTGCTTCGACGCATTCCATCAAGCAAAATGAAGAAAGGGTTGGCAATGCCACGGATTCCAAAAACGAAGTCATACCTACGCGCAAATCGGCCCGAATGGCTGCATACAGGAGAACCAATCTCTTAGTGACCAGGCCACCAACCAAGAGGAAACGGAATTCGAAAGGTGGAGAATAAGTAGACAATTAATTACGACAAGTTGTATGTGGCAAATTGTTCTCGGCGAATGGTATTTGTTTTCAATGTTGAAGCAAAAATTCGGAGGCTGTTTTATAACAGATTGTTAATTATTGTTAGCCAAGTGTTAGAAATCGAATGTTGATTTTTTTAGAACTTTATATAGAGTTCTTTGTTACGTTAATTAATTCTTACTTATATATTTTAACATAGAGTTGAAAGTGGTAGTATATCTTTCAATTGTGGTTCGACTTTAACTTGTCAACTGGATTGTCTCTTTTTTAATAGAAACGTTTTTAGACAAAGTGAGATACAAGAGAATGTATTTGTAATGTAAACGTATGACTGAATAATTATTAGCTCAACGGGACGATCGGTTAACATGTTAATTTTTTTGTTATATAGTTAATGGTTTTTTCTACTGTACGATACGTAGTATATTGTAAAGAATGAATGCAAAATGAATTAACTTTTACCAAAGTATTTGTTGAACATTAATAATTACTAATATCAAAGTTATTCAATATGATGCGGAAGAATATTTTTGTAAAAGTTAATTCATTAATGAACGACGAAGGGATGAAGAAATGCGGCAAGGAATTTTAAATATTTCACTTTTATTCCATACGGTCGGTGTCATTAAATAAAATTCTTCGTAATTAGATGCTAGCACACTGTAAGAATGTAACGACAAGAGGCTTTGCTCCGTTTCTCTGTACGCTTGTCACAACATGGCGTGAACGATGTTTGTGAAGAGCAATGGCGTGATTAAAATTATAACTTGTATTGCCACAAAACTTCCTGTATCAGCCACATTCGTGTTATGGCACATGCATTTCTATCTGCAACTTCGAGATTCCACTCTTTGGGGATCGGTACCATTGTTACTATTTATTTTGAATAAAATAAATTTTTATAAAAATCTGTTTGTATCTTTCTGATAAGCGTTTCCTACCCTTTATAGACTTAGAAGAAAACAATTATATCTCAACCCTTTCGTGGGTTAATATTTATATATAAATTCTATCGCGAGTAATTAAACAGAAAATAGACTTTCTCATTCGTAAAGTTAGCGAAAGGGTCAATTCTATAAATAAGATTTCTGTACTACAAGATAATTTCATATTCCAATTGTGCTTAAATGTTTTACACCATGAAACGAAGTCAATTTATTTGTACGATTTTTAATTGAAAAAAAAGAATGAAATTCGAGATTCGACCAACATACAAATTCCATAAGAAAACAAAATGGCAAGAATACTGTGCCGTCGACCCCAAAGGGTTAAAGGCGAAGTCAACTATTATTTAAAACCACGTGCAGGCTAGTAACAAAAGCCCGTCGCTGCGACAAGGGGTTGCAAGAAAAAATTGAATCAGTATGTTTCTTTTCTTTATAAGTCTGCACGTGATCGAAGATTCATGACAGATCGGCCTTGATCTACAATGTGAACAGTTTCGACGATCTGGATCGTTCTTGGACGCTTATCACAATATGTAACAGGCAGTATCGGTATGATTGTACAGAATATATACGGTTCTTTTCTTAAACGTTTAACTTCGCCGAACCTCGCGATGGTTACTTGGTCGCTGCTCGTTCGATTATCATATGGCTATTCGTGGTTTTGTGTGCATTCAATTATGGCAATATGATAGAAGGTATAATTTGTATGATGATCCTGTTCAACCCTTCGCGCCCGAAATATTTTAGCCTGGTTGAGTGTTCGAATTGAAATGAAATCGGAAAGTTCAATGGACGTTTGATATTATTGAAGTCGCAAAAGAAATGCAATCGTCGATGCAATTTATTTTGAGAAGAATTTCAAAAAATGTACACACGCGGAAATAAATAAATAATAGGTCGAGTGCAAAGGGTTTTATATTTTCCGATGAAACTTCACGGGAGAAAATATGAAGGAAAATCGATGAATTTTCAATCGCACACACACGACACTCACGCAATCATCCAGAATTCCACTAATCCTCACTTATGATATAAATCTTCTCTGCATCGCACTGGGGCACTTCGAAATCTATCTCTTTTTACAATACACTCTTATCATTTCTGTTTCGCTAGTACTCCTTCAGGAGGGCTTTGGAAAAATTGTATAACAATGTTCCAACAGACCATGTTTCTCCGCCAAATATTATTCAGTGATATTATTATGTTTCTCAAGTGCCGTTATTATTTTTCTTGTCCGTTTTAGTCCCTCGAGAAAACGGTGAATATTCATACAGGGGGCACTCATTCTCATTCTCATTCTGTCTAACTATATAAATTCCTTTTCGTCCATCGAAGGTTCCACATTTGGATTTCCGTATCGAAACGCACTGTAATTCGTTTACACGACTCTCACGAAATCGCTAAAGTAATCGGTATAGATCACTGATCGTACAAAATGGAACATAGAGTGGTTAAATTCGATTTTGTTTCAAAGATATTCTATCATACGTTTTGTATTGAATAATATCTATTATTTCGGCAGTTTTTCTTTTCTTTTTCCTTTTTTTAGTATGCACTGCCTGATTGACCTTTTTTTAAGGAAAGGTGATCGAATTCGAAATTCACGTTGAATGGCATAGACGGCTTGGCTAAACGTATTTGAATCCTTATCCACCTCTGTATAATTACGCATGATTCTCTATTCGTTTACTGTGATTAACTGGGTAAAGAAAATTAAGAGGAAGAGATCAAGAAATGTTTGCAGCACGTTACTCTTCACAACGGCGAACAATGTATGTACACACGGCACTAGAAGTAATAGTAAGGAAACGTAAATGCTCGTATGAAATGAAACAACGAGACACTATTTAGACATGTAATCGCGTTAATTCGGAAACGCTATTAAGACGCAATGGCGTTCCTAATTTGTCAAACGGGAGGAACCCCCATAGTTTTAGGAAAGTTGTTTAAGTGGTCCGTAACGCATCCATGGCAAAAAGAAAACCCTGTTCCCTATCGATGCTCTTCATTCATCAAGTATTCCACGCGGTTCTACATCTGCAGAGGAATGCCTGCAGGATATTCTTTTATTTTTCGTTTCACGAAGCCACGCAGTATTCTCGAAGAAACAAAAGAAAAAAGAACCGCGTAACCCCATTGTCTAGACTTACCACTTATCCCGAACGCAACGTATAATTTTTATATTAATTTCACTTTTCAATAATAATAATAATAATATTAATAATAATAATAATATAATTACAAATAATTATTCATAATATTTATTTGAATATTTTCACTAGATTTGTATAGAATGTCTCCCTTGCCATTTGTTTTAGGCTCGACGTCGCCAGAGTGTGACGACGGCAAACGTTGCTCGTTCATTTTTTCTTTCATTTTTTTGTACACATTCATTTAACATTTATTTACTCATTTATTTATTTATTCCTTTTGTTTTATTTTATCACAGGAGCCTATTCGCGATCGGTCGTGCCGGCGTCACACTTTGCCACTCCTCGTCGAGTTCTCATTGTTAGAACAATTTTACCTCATCGTCCTAATCTCACAGTTCTTCCATTTTTGTATTCGTCAAAAAACTTTGTCCTCCCTATTCGCAACCTCTCGAACAACACTGATCAACAAACGACGGTTCTCGAATTGAACACAAATATTAATCATTGTGTGTGTCGTCGAAGGGCAGGATTCTAATCGATCTCTCTCTCCCCTCGAGCCAGGAATCTTTCAAATATTCAAGGCAAGGCAGGTGGAAAAGGAAATACAACGCTCGATAATCAGTCCTTGCGTTTCGCGTATACACTCGCTTACGTTCGCTTTTTCCCACACCACTGTATCACAAAATTCTAGGGTAAATTGGAACGAGGGTACACCCAAATTCTACGATACTTTTAGAACGCTACGATTCAAAGGGACTTTCATTCATCATTTCAATTTCCAACAGACCGGTGTCTTTATCCATTTGCATACCATTGACAATTCAACGAAACTTCCATTCGGTTCAAGTCGATATCGTACCCAACATCGATTTCATCATCCCGAACTAACAGTCGTTCATAACTTTCATTTAGTTAACGCTCCATTTAATTTTCCTCTCGAAGAAAAAACAAACATCCAGGACCCCCGGAAGAAATGCAAGCAATATTTTCCAACAACCATTCCATACTTCGCAAATCAATCTCCGTCATTCCAAATCCCCGAAATTTTCTCAACAACGGCGCAAGGATAGGAGAGACGCGTCTCCCATAGCTCTGACCAGAGCCATACCTAACAACTTCTTAAGAGCCGACCATGCCACTCGTCCTGAAGGCACGCTCGTCAGTCGTGAAATGTCCCGGAAGTTTCCTATCTAAATCGTCCGTTGCCACCAGGTTCAATCTTCCCGTCGAACTCCTCTTCCAGGTCCATTACAATTGAACCAATCTCAACTCGACAATACCACGGTCGATTGCACGACAACCCGGTGAAACCAAGGTGTACCGTGTGTCTATGAAAAAAAAATTAACGAAAAAAAAGAATGATGAACTCGCTTCTTCAAATGGATAGAGAAGGACACGCGTGTTTCCGGAAATCGATTCTTCGCCGTCCTCTTGCGTTCCCGACTGGATGGCCATGTTTAATCTCCCGGCGTCAGTCGAGGAGGAGCGTGTATCGTTTTAAGGAATATTTATTTACATCGTCCTGCACGTTGTCCTGGAGAACCACATGATCACAGCCACTCGGTGAGGCAGCCACCGAACCACATCACCACTATGGGCACGAGATATGACGTTAGAGCACGAGACAGAGACATCTTCTGTCTGCTCGCGCCACTGTCCACGTTGGACGTGCTGTTATTTATATTATTATTGTTGTTGTTGCTGCTGATGCTTGTCTTTTGCTTAATGTCCACTCTGGGATGCACCACTTCCGGATGGACAACCGGAGGAAGTTGTTTAGGAATCTCCGGCGGCGAAGACTTGGGTACGTAACCGGAACCTTCCTTGAAACCGTCCTCGTCGTCCGTGATGGGATCTTCGTCTATGCTGTCCCCTGATCCGCTTCCGGAACCATTCCATTCGGTGTCCTCTGTAAGGTAGTATGTGAATCGATGAAGATACAGTGCACTGGTGAGCATGAATTGTCGGGCATAGCGGAGAGGAGTGGAGAAGTCTGGAATCTTCGTGGAGAAGTTCGCTGGATTTTCTCGAGGATAATTCGGGCGTCATTTTGCAGGTAGGACTGAGACAATTGATGGAGTTGTAATGGTGGAACTGTGGCTTGGTGGATTGTTCAAAGTGTTCCTTGGATTTTCTTGCGTGGTGGATTCGGTGGAGGTGTTAATAAAGGATATTGTTTCTTCCGATGGGATTCGCCAGATTTTCTTAACATTTCGATTGGACAATGAATGCAGCGAAGGATTTGGAGACTTGTCAGTGGAAATGTCGAAATTGGAATGATTTCTTAAAGCGTATTCAATTGTCAGCCTCTTTTAAATATTTATTAACGATACCAGGTAACGAGCCTGATCGCGGAAACAAACGTTCCAAGAGAAATATTTTCGTGACGGCTACTTATTGGGAACAGAAATGCTCGATAAGATAACCGATTTGTAGCATCAGTAACATCACTCGGATATGATTAGCCCCGCAAACAGCTCGTTTCCTTTGAAATTATACTTGAAAAAGTTACGGAACGATGCAAAACGCGGTGCATCGCGATTCGCGTGTCCATCTAAATGCATCTTTTGTTCGAGCAGAAAAGGATGAATCAGGAAATGCACGATTTTAATTCGAATGAAAGATTCGAGTGATTCTGTTTGACCACAAATTATTTCACCGATCAAAGCGGCATTTCTATTTAATCAGCTAATACTTGAAACCCGATTAATTTTCTGCTTATTCGAATGGTGCGGGTATCGATACCGATTTCACGATTGAATCGTCTGCCTGCACGTTTTAGCTAAATTATACGCGCGATGCATTTGGTTGCCGTATTCAAATGATAGATACCGATTTTGCTCAGCTAATTTTATAGCAGCGAAATAATGTATTTAATTTACCTGTGTCTATCCAGTCGACGTCCTGTCCATTGAACGCTGATTTCAATCTATTCGTGATGGTAGTCAGTGCGAAAATCTGTTCCTTGACGACTGTTGACCTCGGCCCAGAGCTCCGCACCTCGGGATTCAATATCTGGGTCTCGCCGTTCGATGAAACAGGATAAATGTATCTGAAACAAGTAACGAATCGATTGGAATGTAAATGAACGAATTCAAACGGACGAACTCTGTTCTACGAAATTGAAAAAATATCGAAGATACTCACTTGTCTACGTGTGTACCATTCCAGCATTCTTTAGTATTACTAGGAGGGACCACGAGGCCGTCGTTGCAAAGTTTGTACGGCAAGTAGACCCAGAATTGCCTCGAATCTCGTACCCTCTGACGCGTCTCTTTCACTAGTTTGTCCAGAATTGCCGCTGACGATGCGCGATCGTCGGTTGTCGTTTCTTGATCAAAATTCAAAGATTCGAGTTCTAATTCGCGATTGTCTCTGCGCCTTCGCCTGCCTAGCACAGGCCTGCCACAGCCGGTGAACACCCTTTGGGAGACATCGTGGCTGTTCTCTTGAAAATTCATGATCGCCTCTGAGATTTTCAAATTGATGGGTCGCACTAGCATCTCGATGTTGAATGGGCCCAACAGGCGATCCGCCACCTTGTCCACAGCCTCTGAAAGTGAAATGACGAGAACCATTTATATGATATTACCATTCAGAACATTCTAATCTTGGCCAAACAATAATTTCTTATATTTTCTAAATCGTTGTAAACGAAGGACAATGATTCGTTTATATTAATCATTTTCTAAGCATCGTCCGAATGTGATTTACAGGCAATTCGTCTCCGAGAAATCGAAATTTTATATTCTAACGAGTACTCGAGGATTCCTGACGTCGTACTCGCAAGATTTCGCGTGCCTCCAAGCGAGTTCCGATTCTATCTCGGGGCTTCTCTTTCCTCACGCGATCGTTAATATACAAAATGCTTGGTGGCGTGCATCGAGGTCGCCTGCGAACCATATTCTCGTAGCCTATAATTACCACAGAACAATGCAAGTGAAAATTACTCACCGACGAAGTGATTCCATTCAGCATCCAGCGCTGCATGCTGGGCAAGGCAACCCTTCATCACGTTGGCACACATGTCGCCACACGCTAACACATTACCAGCGATCCCGCTGCACGATGGACAGACCGTCATCCTGGTAAGTGCAGCTGCACAATCCGCTGACGGCTTCAACTATGAAAAGAAAACGATTTTCCAGCTGTCCTGTTGCCGATGACACTTTATGCTTGGGATTTCGATGACGGATTGTCAGATACTTGGAACGTGACGTTCCATTTAGGGGTGTTTGTATGGGAAGATTTATTGGAGAATAATGGGATGACGTTGAATAGTGATTTTGAGTTCTATCGATTGATAGAAAAATATATAAAAATAAATAAATATATATATTTCCCAGACGTTCCCCAATTTAATTTATATTATGCAATTAATTTTACTACACTTGATTCAACGTCTGTACTCAATTAAATTATTCTTCTGGAAATGTCTGGGAAATTGTTGTTCGATAATCTGTGAAAATCAAAATAGAAAATTCGATTGGCTTACCGATTGCATGTTCTTCAAGATGTCAGCAGCAACAGTTAGAGCTTGACTGAAGGCCCTGGTAGCAACGAAAGACCTTTTTATTTGCACCCCTAATTTCTGTGGAACATCGCCAAATGGTCTCATCTCCTTCATGTGTTCCCCCACGCAGTCCAAATATTTATTGTCAAAATTATATTGGCTGTTCAGCACGGTGAACATTTTTTGATAAAGCGTGTTGAAGAAATTGTCCATGGAGTCGTTCAGATCGACCTGGGAAAATAAACGTTCCGGGAAAGTTAATATACCAACCGGGAACAAATTAACCGAATTGCAATACACGTTCTATTAATAAAATTACTTCCACTGTTTAATTCATTTAAAATCCTTCACGCAATAGTACTTCTAGTTAATATTCCAAGCTCCCGAAAGCTACCTAAATTATTCCCCCCGTTTCCCCAAAATGCAGCTACTGCTTAGCCCCAGAATAAACAGAAACACAGACGTCCAGGTAATCGACCCACCTGATAAAACAAAGAGCAAGCCGAATGAGACTGGTCGATCAGCCGTTCGGTCTGCTCCTTTTTTCATTTCTATCCGTTCCCCGATATATTCGAGCACCGTCTCGATCGAAGGAATAATCCTGCGGCCCGACGAGAACGTGCTATCGAGCAGTGGGCGAAAAAAATGAAGAGGAATGAAGAGAAATGAGGAAAAACGAGATGGAAAACGCTTGACGAAGAAGATATGGGAAACTGGCGATCCAGAATAAGTTCGAATCCACCTGATTTCGCGACGCCATAGATCCACGGTATGTAAATTCGTTACCACCGGCGACGCGTGCGATTGCAACAATAATATATTCATGCGAGGCCATTTTCGAGCATGCACCAGAGTCAAAAGCTGGTCCAAGTGGCGGCGCTGAATAATTCCAGTCGATTTGAATGACAATCGGTCCTCGAAACGTCGTCTCAGTGCCTCATCCCTCGGCCGCTATCTCTTTTCGCGTTTTTTTCTTCTCTTCCTTCCGCACGCGTGATCGATACTACGTGACGAAGCGATTGACGTGATCCCGCACGCTTGGCACGTATGCGAACAAAGATGGCCAGAGGATTATGTGGACACGACAGGTTCTGCGGAAGTCTGCTTATATAGATATCGAAGGTGGTTTAAGAATAGTCGCGGAATTTCAACGGAGAGATTGAATATTAATTTGGCGGGCAGATAAGATTGAAATGAACTTGGGAACACGGGGGAAAGGCGAAAAGAAGTATGCTGATGTAGATTAATATTTTTTATCATTTTCTAAGCGAAAAGGTAATCTCAATATTGAGATAAGTAAATTGAAGATCTGGAAAATACCGTTCGAAATAATATCAGATAATAGAAATTCGCAAATGGATAAAGGGATGGAAAACTTCGAACTCTGGGAGATAAAAAATGAATATCCAAGAGCTCTGATTAAAAAAAGTAAAAGGGGGAAAAACTATCTCCGGTATGGTAACACGTACAGATATACAAAGAGACCCGTTTCACTTTCACGTGTAAGTGAAAACGAAGTCTCAGAGCTCCACAATCCAAGAAACGATCCCCTACGTTAATTCTGATACAAGATACAGCCCTGCGACAGATAAAGCGAAACCGCCCGGTAATCGCAGTAGCCCACGAAAACCCCTGACCTTCGTATTACCCGGCAAGCCCAGAATTGCGGAGGGAGTAGAGAAATCTAGACTCCGGAATATTTTCTGGCCCTTTATCGAGAAACGCTGGCTGTTCCTGAACGTCAAAAGCATTGATTAAACTTGCCTTCGCACGGAAAGCTTTCTGCCACCCTATCGCGAAGTCTCGTTGCTCGCGGTTAAACGTCTGCTGGACGAGGGTCGAGGTTCCTAGCGATTCCGAAACTTTTCACCCTCTATGAACCCCCTCCGCGACGTCATAGAAGGGGGATAAAAGGGAGGAAAGCCCGGGGACACCGGGACGGATAAATTCTTCTGCCTTTGAAAATCGAGCGAGGCGCCGCGACCCCTATCGATTTTATCGCGGAATTTGATTTGCCTCGTCGGAAACGAAATTGGATAGTCGTCTTTTGCGATAAATTGGACACCCGAGTTAGCATCTTGTGGAAGAAGTCGCGAGGCTCAAGATTTTCTAATAAATATGTACGCATGTTTCAAGCGTACATATAAGTATTATCGTAGCTGTGAGTTGTGGAATATTGGAAACATTTGGAGCTTTTCCCTTTTTTTTTGAGAATAGTAGAACGAAGAATTGAAATGATTCAGGCACTCGTGGATATCTTCGAAGAATTCGAGAAGAAATAAATTTCAACTCACTGTTCCCTTGGCGTAGTAGTTCTCTAATTCCTTGAACAGGTCCGTGAACACGTATGCGTTCTGCTCGTACAAAATACCATAAGTCTTCTTGAACATCTCGTGAAATCCCCGCTTGCTGGTCGTCAGAAGATCCTTGAAGAAACCTGGAAATGCAGAGGAATCCTCTTATAACAATAAATATAGAAAAGGAACAATTCAATCCAAATAATTGCACGAAAACCAAAGGAGAAGATTAAAGAAAGTATCCACGATAGAACTGCTTTGAAACAGATCGTTGCCCCCCTTTCATTCAGCCACCGATACATAAATAATTTATATAAATGCTAATCAATTTATCCAAC
Organism: Nomada ferruginata; assembly: GCA_963583965.1. Classification (NCBI taxonomy): domain Eukaryota; kingdom Metazoa; phylum Arthropoda; class Insecta; order Hymenoptera; family Apidae; genus Nomada; species Nomada ferruginata. Next base: position 2,391,775 of record OY757223.1, read on the forward strand.
GAGGAGAAGCAGCAGCAAATGTAATTTCCTTTAATTGCAGCCTTCTCCATAATTTTTCTTCTCCCCGTTTCGTTGGGACAGGAATAATCCGCAATTGCAGGCGAAACGAATCGAATCGATTTACCGTTTCGAGACTGGAGGAAGATGGCCTGTTACTTGAGACTTGCAAATCAATTACAGGTTGCTACCCTTCTCGGGCGACCGATCGCGCGTTAACAATGTTTGGCCCTTATCGCATGACAGTGTTGCAAGACGCCTCCCCGTTTAATTTGCAAGCGTTAATTAACTACTTTCCCTTGGTCAGGGTGACGTGCTAACGAAGTTTGCGTAACGCGTCGTGTCTGAACTGTGCGGACGACTTCTGTCACTCATTTTACCTTCACCCTAGACTAAGCTGAGCCGAGATGAAAATAAACCGCAGTATTCCGCCAATTTGATCCACGATTATATAAACGGAAATAATAGAATAAGTCGTTTCTCGATGGCTCTATTAAAATGGACAAAAATAGAGAAACTCCGATGATGTGTAAGACTATTAATGACTAACGAATCTTCCGTACCATTGAAATAAAAATAGCCACTGAGTAGCCGGGCATGGTTTCAGCGATATCGCGCAATTAACTTGCACCCAGGAAGTATCAAGGAGAAGGTAAAAGTCTTTGGGGAAAATACGGCAGAGTCGTCGTGTTTTTTTGACCAACAATACCGTCCAGCCCGACAAAGAGACCAGCGCGACCCTCGCCGGTTGTGACCTCACGAACCTCGTCAGGGACCCGAACCCGTTCTTATCGTCACTTCAGTCGCGAAGAATGTGATTAAAATTCCTTTTAACGACGCCGGCTACGTCGCCAGAGAGAACGAGAGTGTACAGGTAGGCGAGAGCCGCCCCTGTGTAACGAATCGTCGACGTCGACGTCAACGACGACGCCCGGCAAAAAGCTCCGGGCTCCGCGCCGCGTGAAAGGGGAAGGAAGCACTTAGCGCCGCGACGACTGGCTAGGAACTTCGTCGGGCTTTTAATTCGCGCCACGCATCCACGTTCGCGACTAATTCCACCCTCTGTTCCTCGCGGAAAATCCCCCATATCGCGTCTATTCGTTACGATGCCCGGGTCTCTCCATCGGAACCGGCGATACATTCGAAACGAATATCAAAGGGTTAATTTAATAAACGTTCCATTTTCCTCGTCGCGGAATTCTTCTGAAATACTTATTTGAATCCCGCACGTGAATGCTTTAGTGCTACGAAGTACCATCGGGCAATAGAGGATTGAAATAACAGTTTAAGCAAGCATGTGCAACTATTCCCACAGGCTAGCCCAATTTTTCTTTCTCATTTGATACAAAAGAGTGAAAAAATACTATAAAAATACCAGCTGCGCGCGGAGTTTTCAAAACTCCGTTCTATCATCTTTTCCAACCCTCCTTTTTTCACCCCCTGTTTCACACTATCTCCCCCGCTGCCGCTCAGTCCCAGCACCCTCTCCCCCGTCGCTCTTCTCCGCTCTCTGTCAGCGTACTTCTATCGCGGCGAGTGGCTGGCAAAGTGGAAACGTAGCTAGATGCGGCTAGGTGTAGTGGCGCCTCAAAGGGAAGCACGACGACCGTCAGAGAAGCCGTGGTCGTATGGGAAGGGCATGGGAAAGATTGAAGCTCGAAGAGCACGGGGAAAGGCCAAGCCTGCCGGCTCGATCTCGCGTAATTTCGTTAATGAGAATCGTTAGGTGTCTCTGAGGTTTTCGACATCGGCGCCGACTAATTTCCACGACGATCCGTTCGATTCGAAGGGGAGGCTGCTGACACTTTACTCCGGGGAATGGTTCTGCTATCCGGTTGCTTCGAGGTTCTTTATGGAGTCGAGAGTGGAGCAAGTGGTCGTATATGGGATTATGGAGCCGTTCGACGACCCGACGGACAGTGGAAGAACCTATTCGTTGGCTTCCTGCGTTGAAAATTTTTGCTCCCTTGGAATACTTTATGCCAGTGGAGAATTTCTGGGTTGGAAGTTGTCGAGGCGTTCAACTGCTTTTCGTTTAATCGCGACGATTTGTACTATTTTCTGGCGTTTCGGGGCTTAGGGAAATTATAAATTACGGAACACGGCGTACAAAGATACACCTTGCCTGGGGAAACTCGATCTTGGATATTTCCAGGGGTTCGCTATACTCGTTAAAGTATGGAAATTCTTGCAAGTTTTTTATTCGCATTGAAGCACGAGAATTCGACATCTCTCTTTTTACTTCCACATTTTTAATCCGCATATTTTTGAAGTTGGAAGGAATTTTTTGAAGTCTGCAATTTTCAAAGCCGTCTGCGTTATAAACCGTGGAAATTGCGACGAATAAAAGTTGAGGAGTAACGAGATCGAGGAACGGCGGCCGCGACATCAAACGAGGTTTTACGTGGCTGAAAAACCGGGGCAGAGATTAAAAGATTAGCAAGAACAGTTATATTTTCTGCTTCAACCCCGAGCGTATATAATCTTCCCCTCGTTTTATCGGATCTACTAATCACTTTGCGAAACTTTTGATCACCTATGAAATTGTCCTCTTCAAACGAGTGCAAACGAGAACCTTGCATCTCTGAATTCGTCGAAATTATTCTGGGATTTGTCAGCGCGATTTCTTCTGAGGACTATATCTCGTTTTATTTTTCCAGCGAAAAATGTCTAGCGAAATCTCATTTTGTATTGCGACTTCTAAAGTATTACGACTCGAAACTTCATTCACGTCCGTCGACGCCACTCGTGCGGTTGGCGTCGAGAATGTCCGGCCGATTAAACCGCTTGAAAAAGTCCTTTCGTGAGTGAAAAGCGGCATAATTGACGGGAAAGTTCGATTTTCTCGACCACGGAACTACGTGGCGAGTTTCTTTCCCGTGGATCCTTCGAGTCCGCGTCGTTAGCTACTCGGTTCACGTGGGCTACTCTATTGTGCTGATACTGTATGCTTTCAGTGTAAACAGTGGATAAAGTTACTTTCCAACATTTTATTCCGGGCAAAGAAATTTGCTCAACTGTATTATTTCGGAAGTTGTATTAACCAAGAACAAAAGAGTCCACGCCAACGAATTAATTCGGGTTTTTACTTTGAAAACGAAACGGCAATTACATTACTAATTTTTCCCACAAAATCTAAATTTCGATTCGTTAAGAAAATCGTAATCGCCCAGAACCACTCCTTTTATACGCAAATGTTTACCGAGCACCGCCATAAAAAAAACTTTCGAAAAAGCAAACTAAGCCGAAGAAACTGCAGCCAGAGAAGTACACCTCTCCGCGCGCTTCCTTTGAACTTTGAATTGCTCGAGCTTCCGTAAAAAGAAAGAGGGGGTGGAAAAAAGAAGTAACGTTGTCTGCTTCACGGGGCCAGGTAAGATTTGCAGTTTCGAGGTAACTGATCAAAGGAAATTTCAGCGACTGCCCTCGAAGGGCAACCTTTCACCCTGTTTCGCCTTGGCAAACGTTCTCGAGTGGTTCTCGCGCACACGTGCGCGTAGACGCAGAAAAGGAGTGAAGTGATTTAAAGCGCAAAACTGTCGGCGAAGATACTCACTATTAAACCTGGTCCCTCTCGTCGACAGGACCTGGTGCAGCCGCTGGAGGGTCTCCTTCGTGGCTTTCTCGTGTTTGTCACGTGCCCTCGCCTGCAATCTCACCTCCATGTCCGCTGAACAGCACACCTCGCCGCCGCTTCTCACGCTGCCGCATACTTTCAGCTCCTTTGCTGGAAAAATACGAAGGGAAAACGAGATTGAAATCAGGCCGAGATGCAGGGGGGAAAAATCGAGTCGACGTCCTCGTTCTTTTCAGTAGATTTACCTACGCGTTAAAGGTAAATCTGTGATTTTTAACTCGGCAAAGAGGCATATTATGCGCGAAAGAAAATTGTCGTTGCTTCGGAAAAGAAAAACAACTTCGAGCTCCAACTGTCCATAACCCATTACTGTACATGGGAATACGCTTTCATCCCCCGACGAAAGCTGCATCCCCAATACATAAACATCGCGTCCTCTATCACTCTTTCACCCATTATCAGTCCACAATAATTTTCCAAACACCCCGCTACCCCCCGTGCCCCGAAACGCCCCGATAAACCATCCAACGACACCGGCAACGAGCAGCATCCACCCCAGAATTGCCCAGCGTGACAATAAGCCGCGTTTCCATCGAGGGTCGTGGAACGCAGAGCAACCCTGCGTTGCTCCCTTATCGCTCGGTCGCCAGCTATATCGCTTATCTGCCAATATTTCCAGTCTGCCGTCTAAGTAAGCTAATTTCCAGCCACTCGGAACTCGACGTCGAACTACCGCCTTCCATTCACCCACCACCGCCACCACCGCCACCACCACCACCCTCGAGCCGTGTTCCTTCACCCTCGTCGCGTTCGAACTTTCAAACGCGCCCGTAAAAGTAATCCTCGATTCATTTCCGCAGGATCGCCGGTCGTGGCCACGATTTTCCGCCCGTTCCAGCCGCGACGCGAACAGTTAACGAGCAAAGTAATCCGTTACGATTACGCCGCTGCGGATATAAAAGAGCTATTACTGGCTTGCGACCCCCTGCCGAGGGGGAACGGATACGACCTGTTTTCCTTCAATTTCTGCGCCGACTATGTATTGCGCGAATCCCGTTTTACAACCCTACCGCGCCGTCTCTTCGTTCGCCGCGGCGCCCTGACGTCCACGTTTTCAATAAACTGTCGCCGATTTTTCGAGGGTCCACGAGTTCACCCTCTGTTCCTGCCAGAAGGGTCGAAGCCCCCGAAATAAAAGTCGAGGGACGATCAACGAAACAAAAGACGATACACCTAATTGGGCCGCACCTTCCTGCGTTTTTCTTTTCAACGCTCGGCGGACCGACTTCGTCGAATCGGAGCCGACACACCGGGACAACGACATCCCCGGTTTCTTCTGCCATTCACCGGTGCCGGAAACGTTTGCATCCCCTATAAACGGGGAAATAATAAGAGCCATAAAGACGGGCGTGCGATTCGGTATTTCCGTCTGGAGACGTTCACGGAACGGTGACACAGAGAGGATACGTAAGATTGTACAATAAATTGCCGCGAGCCGAGGGCATATAATAAAAAGGCAACGACGTGGAAACGATAAGGAAGAAAGGACGTATTCCTGAAAGCTTCAAGAGGCATTTGACGAACTGCCATTAAAAGCCCCTCGCGGCAGACATCGGGACAAACCCTTGCGCAGCTCTGCGCCGTGTAAAAGCTGTACACACCAGCTTGTATGATGTATAAAGGGCCACGAAGTTACGCGGCGCGTCGTTTGTTAGCGTCCTGACGTCGCTAAGACGCCGGGATTTCCGTCGCGACACGCTTCCGCATTGGGCTGCATCCAACGACCAATGGGGCGTGGGTGGCTTTTTTCCCTTTACGTCGGACGACAGTCGGTAGAATTGTGCAAAGAAATAAGCAAATCGACAGGGAGAGGGATACAAATGGCGCGGGGTGAGGTTCGTCGACGGCGAACAACAGTGTAGGGGGAGAAATTTGATTGAAACGAGAATAGTTCGGTAGCTCGGTGGTTCAGGAGGTTGTTAGTTCTGAATTTCTTTCGGAAGGGATGTTTCAAGAAGGTGGAAATTTGCTATTAGAAAGAAATATCTCCGAATCTTTCGAAATCCGTCCCGCCGGCAATTTATGATATTTTTTTAACGCGAAAATTGTGACACCAAATTTAATCCCTCTGTAACGCTTTGCGTAACTGCCGCTCTAAACATAGATCATTCCCCATATAGATCCCATCGTTTGCCCGTGCACGCGCCACCGCTGTCCACTGAGAAACTTTAACAGCCGATTGATTCTAGCTTAATCGACCCACGGGAGCGTGCACCTTCCATCTCTTGCCTTTTTATAAACGAAAGGTCGTCGTTTAACCTCCTACCTCGCCCATCCTCTCTGCCCTTTAAATGTTACTTAATAAAACGAAGCATCGAGTACCGTGAATCTTTCTCGCAGCGGACGACACAATCGTGGGTAACCGAGGAACGTTCGAGCGTGTTTTCAGGGTTTAACCAGATTAAAGGGACGCGGCGTGGTCACTCATGAATTTCATTTCCATCGCTGCCGGACGTCACAGGACAATTTCGTTTCGTAATGAATCGGCCAAAATGAATCATCGCGAATTAGCGGGAAATTCTCGCTGGATAGCGTCGAGGTCGATGGGACACGACCGGGTCTCGCCATTTTACCAATTTCAATCGAATCCTCGGCAACCTTTGCCTGGAAAATTGCGAACGCTTGGAAACGTTCAACGGCGGTGTACATTTCCCATCGTGCGGTGGATACCGTTCAAGGGTACGGTTAGAAGGGTTACTATTCGATTAGAAATCACCCTCCGGGGGAAGGCTACGAGTGATACGCAGATGTACCAATTTTCCGAGGGAAACGAGAATTGGAAGGCGTTTCTGGATCAGTCTTTGATGTTGGGGGATAAGATAAAGCGGGGACGACGCGGGGGAAATTTTCAAGTGCGCGGCCTGGCGAAATTCAGTCGCGATACAGCGTGGTGGTTATAGCCTGAATAATGTGCAAAACTCCTCGTGCCTTCCGCAGAACTATATTGGAATAAATTGACGCGTGGTTTAACAGCTTGAAGCAATTGAAAAAGAACCCTTTCGATTTGGAGTAGCCGCCGAAAACGCAACGGAACGTGCCGCTTCTTTTTTCTTTTCTTCTTTTTTAACGCTTCACCCTCGAGCTCGTGCAAGCTCTCACCCTTTCACGGAGCCCGAGGTGGCTCTTTCGTAGGCGCTTCATTATTATCCAACGAATCGATGGCGATGTACAGCGCGTAGTTCTCGCGATGGAGTTGGCTCGTTGCGGCGCATTTGAAATAATCACTTTCGTTTCGTCTGACGTTGATGTAAATGCAGGAGCAAGCGGATGATTAGGTGAACAGACACCGTTTCCGTGAAATGCATCGCTCGATATTTCACGCCCGACGAACCGTCTTTTTCTAGCCGCGACATATTTTACTCCGTAACACGAATCACGTGTGCACACCTCTATTCGTTGTAATTCCTTTCATTCGAAAAGTCGACAGTTTCCTTTCAAATGATATTTATTTTAAATGAAACAAAATATAATTAACGACTGAAAATTTAAAACGAATATACTTATGAAATTGATAGGAAAAGAATAAAAAAATAGGTAGACCCGATCGTACACGCTGTCGTCGAGTTTAACGTGACGACGAAGGTACAAACATCGACTCGCGTCTTTTGACTGCCATTTAAACGGGCGTTACACGGGGAAATTGGGAAATTTCCATTGTAAGTGGATTTTCGCGAATGGCATCGCAGGAGCCAATCTCCAGCCGGCAAAGGGTAGAAATTCGCGCTCTATCGCAAACATGAAAAACCGTAGGGAAATGTAATAGCCGCGGGGATGGTACGGGGATGGTACCCGACGAGATTTTTTTCACGAGAGTTTACCATTTTTATGATTAAAACACCAATAACACTAGCCCCGATATTGCTCTTCGTTCTTTACACTTTTGTTCCGTCGTGAAAGAGGAATTTTCCTTGAACCGTTAAAATAAAAATCTTATCACATAGGACAAGATGAAGCGAGGTAACGCCGAAGAAAAAATGTTGCCGAGAAATGAAACTATCCTTGTGAAAAAAGATGTCTCTTTCTGTGTCTCTCTTTTTAAGAAAGCAAACGCGAAAGTACAGTTGAACGTTCTGCAAGTACAGGAACGAAAATATACGAGGCAAGGCCGAAGTACATACAAACAGATTAAGGAAAACCAAGAGGGCATGGTGTTTCAGCGGCCACCGTGCACAAGAGCAACATACAAATCTCCGTGAACTGTAACAACACCACCCACGAATGCTAATAAGAAAAACCCGCGTGTATATTTGGACGGTTGAAGCAAGAACAAGCGTAGAATTTTCTTGTGCGGAAGGCATTAAGAAAATATTCATAGCACCACAAATAATAATGAGATAAATCACTTAAGATTTAAACGAAATCCTCCTGTTTCCCTATTCGAAATCTAAAGGATCTGCGTACACCATAGAACCCGCGTTATCCGATTTCCCATGCATCACCCACGTTTAGGGGACGAAAATTACAGTTATTGGCAGCGATACGTCGCCGGAGACTCGGGTCGAGCCGCATCGAATACAAATGACATCCGAAATCCTGCTTTCCAGGAACAACCAGGGCAACTCCTCCCCGGGGAAGAGTCAAGCTGAAAGTGTTTGCACTAGTGGAAAGGAAGAGTTGCTGCTTCGAAGTGGGTGGAACAGAGGCTGTCGATCGGTGGCTGGTGTTCCGTCTTGGCGAAATTGAAAACAGCCTGGAAATTAATGGGAGTTCGGACGGTGGTTGCCAAATATTTGCACGGCGAGGCTGGCATTTCCATAAAGGTGAATCCACGGTTTGTTTCCCCTGGATCCACTCCCTTCGATTGGAAAAGGGAATTTTCTTCGCCGATAACTCGCGGGTGGAGCAGCCGTCGTGAATCGAGTTCTCGCTTGTGTTATGCGGAGAATAAAATTTCCACGTATATTCCTGATACATGCAAATGAAATTCTTTGTATTTTGTGAATTGTCCGAAAATATTGAGTAAATGTTCCCAATTGTATTACAAACAGCGTTCTTACGAATTCTATATGTAGCCGCATTTTTAACCAAATCCACTCACCCCCGATTTTCCCACGAACCATCAGAAACGTATACACGTGTACACCCGACGCGCATCTCCGCCAAAATAGAGGGAAAGAAGTGAAACAGGCAACGAATAAACGCGGCGGGCTCACGGTTAAATCGTACAGAGGGTAGAGTGGTTTTTCGTCCATTCAACGAGCGCCACCGCCAAATATTTCCAGACAGAAAAGGAGTAACAGCAGACGGACGAAGGGGAAAGAACACAAAACAAGTAAATAAAAAAAGAAGAAAGAAGGGAGAACAAAGAATACGGTAACGGACGATTCGAGGCATCGAAACTATTTTCTCTTCCGCACAGTATCTGTTCTTCTGTGTTTTCCCATTACGTCGGTCGGCGCGTGGCCGTTTTGCCCACCGCCATGGGATCCTGCCGCGAATCCCCATTAAATATTTACGGCCGTGCCGAATCGCCTGTGTGCCCGCTTGGTTGAAAACGCGACAGGCTTCTTTCTCGGCGGGTACGCGATCAATCGCGCGTCGATGCGGCAGACAGAGGGGACGACCGGCGTCCAGACGAGCGTCGTCGTCGTCGACGTCGACGTCGGCGTCGGCTGGCGTCGCCTCGCGGTTCTGCCCGCCGAGATTTCAATCCACTTACCGGCCAAGCTACGGTGGACACGATGGCGATCGATTGGGAAAAGCGACGCAGGCTATGGTGTTTTCGAGGGGTTGATCCGATATTTTTTTCAACGTTAGAGAATTCGTCGAACACGTCATATAGATAAATTTGATAACAAAAAGCCGCACATATTAATTCAAAGACAAAGTCCCTTCTTTTCTCCGGTTCGATGCTCTTCCAATTTGAAAAAAAAAACAACCGGGAGAATCCCATTGTAGACTGTTTCAAGCTAACAGGTCCCACAAGCTCAACGCGTGGCAACGAGCAATAGACGCGAAATAGAAAAGCGTAGAAGTGGTTCGGTGGAAACGTTGGTTGCCGATGGACAGCGTTATTTGTCGTTCTCCGCCGTGCTTGTCCCCGTTTAACAAAGCGCACGTCGACGCTGCCGGATACACACAGGACAACAACGAAACGCACGATTTTATCGATCGTTCGAGACCATAGAGGAGGTCCCATGTATCCACGCGACAAAGGCAGAAGAGGAGCCTAAAGTGGGACTACCGGTGTGTAACAATGTAACCAGCACGATGGTTATGCTTTACAGCCGGGAACACCTACCCAGTACCCGGCAATCGTTTATGTACGTCGTGCACGTGTGGGTGCACGTGTACGTGTGTATATGAAAGACAGAGAGAGAGAGAGAGAGAGAGAGAGAGAGAGAATGCGCGAAATTAACGATCATGATAATTGTGCTAGCGTGAAGAAAGGGGAAATCCTGACACGCTCGCGAGACCGATTCTCTCTCGTTCTTGAACCCCTGCATGCAAACACCATACCCCTTTCGTGAATACCTTTGAATGGCCAATATACGGGGTGTCCCGTTCTCAGTGACCGAGAGCTGACTTATATTTTCATTTTGCTTTTCCATTCAATGGGGGAAGATTAGCGTCTTTATTTTAACGCAACTTTCGGTCAATTATTCCCGAACGTCGGGGTTGCTTTATGAAAGGGAAATATTCGGGACAGCTACCTGCTATAATATTTATTGCACTTTTCTAAGGACCGTAGCGGCAAAACTGGGTAACGGTGCCGGTCGGATAGGGGGTTGTAAAATTCTTTTCAAGGCAGGAAAAATTTCTTTGGTACTTTAATGCAACATTGTTCACGATATCCGGAATCTTTGATACCTTTAACTAAAATTCGAACGGTGCTCTGGGATAATGTATACGAGTTCCAATGCGTGGCCGTGAAAACGGTTTTCGATTCTGAATAATCGTGTTTTCAGAAGCACAGTGCAATCGTGATTCCGCTCCGTCAAAGTCCCCGTCGCTTAACCTTCGATCCCCCGCTTCAATTTACAAATCTCTGTTACCTGGCTTCCCGAGTTTCCTCTTTTCATCGAAACTCTGCGTTTCACGATTCACGCTTAACGCTGCTGCACGGCTTCCTCGACCTTCGCCCTCCTATCCTATCTCTCTGTGCATCAAGAAACAACGAGTCATTTCGCTCGTCGCATCCAGATCGATCATCCGCGTCGATACAAACGAAGTTAAATAAAAGGAGAGCACAGGAAAGAACCTTTGTGCACTTCCAAGGGAGCACAGACTGTTTCAACTGGAGATTAAACGAAATCTTCTCGGGAACGAAGTCGTGCCGAGAATTGAAAGCTACGGGGTGAGAGATCGTTAGACAAACGCGAACACCCTGTATACTAGGGCGTTTGTGTGCACAGGCGAGACTGGGTTCGTCGGACTGGCTGAAAGAAAAGCATTTGTGAAGTTTCACGGCTCCCCCAGCTGAAAATCGAAACTCGTTTGCGCTCGATAATCGAAGAAGCGTCGGTGCCGGGGCGAAACATTCGGCGCGAAAACGCCAACCCTTTAGCGTCGACACACTTCCGCTTTTCCAATCTTCTCGCGTATATAACTTGTCTCACACTTGTCTAGCTGAGAATACAACAAAGTCGAGGGAAGGAAGTCACATTTCTTTTCTGGGGGAGTTCTTTTTATCCTCGTAATTATCACGATCATCGGAATGATTTCGAAATCGTTCCCCGCGTCTCGCAGCACGCCCATCGTGCCTCTCCGCGAAAGAAAATCAAAGGACAGTGCTACCCGGAGGCGCAGAGACACCTGCGAAAACACAATTTCAGAAACAGAAAGTTTCTCGCGGCGTCGGCGTGCAACGTGCGGATTTAGGGTGTTTTAGGGCGAAGCTTAGGGAATGGGGCGAGAAGACATAGGGTTGCTAGGAGACACCCTCTTCCACATGTTATATTGCATTACCCTATGCGACTCGTGTGCACGGGAGTAGACGGTGAATTGGTTGCACGAGACCCGTGCCACCCCTCGACGAGGGTGTCTGTGTAGAAAATCACCAAGCCTCCCTTGTCCTTGAGTGCCTACGCCTCCTTTCCTGACCTTTTCCACCTTTCTCAAAGCTGTACACGCGCCGGACCATCCGTGCTCGTTTCCTTTTTCTGACCAATATTGAACGGACGACCCTTGACCCGCGCAACCCCTCCAGCAGGGCTTGTAAAATCGAGTTGCTCGTTTAACCTTCCGCCAGAAGGATGCTGGGGACAGCTCGCGATCGACGATGTGAAACGTCGCGACGCTGTGGCAGACGAGGGGGAAATTGAGATGGGAATGTAGTTGGATGCAAAGAAAGTTGCATTTCAGGAGGGTTTGCGAAGACATGTGGACGTGGTTTATTCGTGGATCTTTTAAATTTGTGGATATTCTTGGAATTAGATTTCAGAGATCGATAAAATGTTTGTACTGTGCAGAAGAATGGGTCGAATGAAAATTATTTACGAAATAGTGTATTTAACACTAGGTTTACGGACAAGTTTGAGCACTTATTTTTACCGATTACCCTCGGCTTAACGATTGTCAATAATAATGCGCGTTTTCTTTAAAAACTTAATGTAATTAATGAATGTAATTAATTTAGTTATATAATATTAACGGATCTGCCTTAATCTTTGTCTTTCGAATCCTGAAATGAGTCAAATTGACGGGTTCCGTAAACCTAGTGTTAAAGGAATTAATTTTAGTCCAGCTATGTTGCAATAGAAACTTTTAAGTGATTCATTCTTGGTAGGGGTGAATTTAGAAAATTTTAAACGATTAGGTTAACGCTGATACTTTAAAACTTATATCGATACTAAAGATAGAGATACAGAGGGGAAAGAAGGTAAAGGGTAACGAAAGAGGGACGGTGTGCGGTCTAACAGGTGGCCCATAAAATAGCCAAGCTTCCAATAAGCCTCTCCGCGAACCGCACCCTCCGGAAATGGGAAATTTTCGAAGGTATCTTCGCTAATTATCCAGCTAGAAATTTTTCTAACTTACACTTTACTTCTTACTTCTTTTTTCTTCTTGAAACTTTTTAAATTTCTGCCGGAATCTTTCCAATTGTTATACAATTTTTGTTTTCTTCCAAATAACACAACGAATTTCATTTAATACCTCGAACATTTGGAAAAAGAAGAAATAGAAAAGATATATAACCTTCAACTTTGATTCGAATCATATTCCAAGAACCTGAGTTCTCATTTGAAACCTGTTAAGCCTACTTCCCAAGTTCCTCTCCGCTCCAAAACACTGTAACAGTTCCCTCAAATGCAGAAACCTCGCGAGATATCTACGTGTGACGGTTCTCAGCGAAATCATTTGTATTCACGTCGCAACGGTGTCTCGTATTCGAGAACGCAGAGAGGGAGGAATCGGTGCTCGTAAAGCAACCGAGGGAATCATTATAATTTAGTTAGTCACACACGCGTGGCCTCGTATTTCTTGTAAAAAAATGTCGTCTTTTCACCTGGCAACCGCATACAAATGGGATGACAAACCGGTCGGTGGTGAAAAGAGACGTATCTGGAGATCATGTTCTGTAATCTACGCGCATTCACGATCAGCCAGCACTGGCGGCGAGCAGTTAATTTAGAATAATATTAAACGTTTAAGGCAGTTTATTTCTGACTGAAACGGTGAAGAATTGAAAAGGTGTATTTTGGAAAAGGAGATGGTTGTTTTAATATGATCTTATTCGGTGTTTCGTGCTTAATATATTGTATACTAAATTCAGTAATTGAAAGTTTAGATAATTTGACAATTTTAATGCTTGGAAATTGAAACGATTTAGGATTTGTAGAGTGATAATTTATCACTGATAAAGATAGGTCTCTTCGCGAGCAAACTAACAATCATCGATTTTTCTCGATTACCGTCCTGAATATTGAAGATTGAACAGTATTGCGAGAAACACTTCGACGCCTAATAATACGTGTTCACCCTATCATCAAAGAGGAAGTGGCACCCTGGATGCCAGATAGGTGTCAATCTAGCTACCTTTAACTCATCTACATGATTCCACCCTGCACCACACAATTTCCTCGAAGAAGGACTTCTCGTAACCCTGACAAAAATACAACAAATCACTCCATCAAGTAAATCCATAACTTACACCTTCTCTTATTTTCTTAACTTTCCACTTTTCCGATTCAAATGAACTATACGTGTACACATTGGAAATAACACAAAAAATTTCCCCTTCATAAAATAAAATATATTGACCACCGAATACTAAATACAAAAATTTATCCAACAAATGAAACCACCCTTAGGATAATCTCCTTCTCGATAAAATGATAAAAGAACGCTCCATGGCATATAATAGCAACGTGAACTCGAAGAACTAACCGAGCCGAAAGAACCGAAAGAACAATTTTCCACGAGTGAGGCCGACAATTATCAGGGTGTAACGTTTTCAGAGAGGCGAGTCAGCTTAATTCGGATAATTACAGTCACCGCTTGCCAGTGGGTTCCGTGTTCCTCTGTCTGTCGTGGAAAAGCCTCGACTATCCGACCTCTCTGAAACAATAGGGGCCACCGTCGTCGTCTGCGTTTCAAATAAAAGCACCACTCTACGTCGCCGTCAGCCGGCTGCGTTTACACGCCGGGAAATATTCCCCTGTTTATCGCTGCCGAGTTTAGATCGGCAGCTCCAGCGAGACGCGAGTGCACTGACCAAAGGACAACAACGTCCAGCACGTTTTCTAAACATAGCGTGGCTGTGTTGGTCAGTGAACCCCTTTTCCTTCGACAGGATGTTGATTGTAGCATGCGCGATACAGCCATTCGCGTTCGCCCTTTGCGAAATTCCGAGGGAACTTCAGTTTGGTAAATTCGAGACGCTCCACGCTGCCGCGCGACGTTTGTTGTGACTGGGCCGTTCGATTGTGACGCGCGAAGGGGTGAAAAATCTGCGCGGAACGTGTAATGCGATCGTGCAATCATTTTTACTTTATTTCCACCAGTTGCTGCAATATAAAATTGCAAAGTATAATAGAACGAGCGTTCTATCTTTTCCATCGTCGTTCCACGGACTCACAAAATCCATCCCCTTCTCCAATTCTCCCACCAAGAAATCCACCGTTCCAGCCCTCTAGAATACATCCGAATAAGCGTAGACCGAGGCACAGAATCGTGCACACGCCCATATAGCCGTTCGAGTAGCAATCTGGTTACCTTAATTCAACTCGCGAAATCAGCCTGGACCCGACGCCACATACGGGCGGATCAAAAGCGAGCTTCAGCGAACCGATGGGATCGGGGTGTTAATATTTCATCCCGCACCCCATGGCCACCCCAGCCCCGGAGCAAACACGCACACGCACGTGGCCGGCTTGTATTTATTTTATTCGACCCTCATATGTCGGTAACGAGCACCCTGTCGCCTGGAACACTATTCTCGCTTGCTCGGCCGCGTTACGTATATTTGCCTTTCGCGGCGGTTTGTAAATGCACACGAATAGAATCCAGAAGAAGGCGTGTTATTGTCGTTGCTAAATATCCGGGATTGAAAATAGCCTGAGGGTTTCAGAAAATTGTAAATGTGTTAAACACCTTGGATCGTTGTTTTAATCATTTTTTTCTTAGTTTCTATTATTTTTGAAACGCGGAGAAATCTAGATGGTGTTGTATACCAACTTACTCACTACTTTTAGTCAGCTTATATGACAAGCTACGAATTAGTTTCCACTCCGATACCAAATTTTCCAAGTCTCCTCGCGATACGCAACAACCCCAACCTTTACCCATTAACCATCCTCTGATCCTTGAACTTCAAACTCCATTTCCCATCCTTTACTAAACCACAGATAATTCCTACTCCCCCATTTTTACAATCGTAAATATATTCGACCACCATCCAACAGAGCCAGAGCTCCCTTAGACTAGAGACCGTACACCACGTAGTTCTACTCGAGTGAAATTGTTACGGGAAATACCAGCAGTACCTCGCCGCTCCTTAGTTCCGTCTAAGTGTCCGTAAAGCTCAATTTTGCTTATCCAATATAATAAATAAAGCTCTGCGGAATACAACAATGGAATGGACCAGGTGTTAGACGAAAGGATCGCAACGGCACGAAGGACAAGCTGGCCAATTTCAAGAATTTGATCGTTTAATGGAAAATTGCGGAAAGGCCGAGGAAGATATAATAATCGTCGGAAGCGGCATGACTGAACTGGGTTATCGAGCAATTACAATGGTGCTAGGATAAATGGCGGAAGTGACGTGGAGATTAGACAGGCTCGTGTTGAAATTACGCGATCTCTGTTCGTGTTTTATACGTTTTATACTGATAAAACCGCGACGTATCTTTACTTTAAGAACTGGACTGATAATTTATTTCTGGCTGCTTATTAGCACAATGTGAACAGTGCGAAGCATTTCGTAAATTCTGTTGAAACGTCGGAATTAAAATTACACATACAGTGTAAACGTTTCTATCGACTCTGTATCGACTCAATTCGAAAGAAGCCTCCAGATCGTATCCAGCGAAGATTTCATATCTGAAACAAGATGACATCTGTACCTCTGCCTTCTGTGCCCAGATATCATCTCTGGCCGCAGATATTATCGTTGCCGGGCTAGAAAATCGACATGCCGGCGAACAAAGGGGGGGCTTAATGGTCTAGTAAACTCAACACCTCGACGACTGTTCACCCTTCCCTTTTCTCCGCAACGCATCCCTCGGAACAATGGAAAATCTTGCAAAGTACCAAAAATGCAGCGCATCCGACTTGAGAGTAAAAACTTCCTACGGCATTTAAAGTATTCATATCCCTTATCCAAATCTTTCGCAGGCATACTTAATCAGTATTATTGCTATTTAATACGGTGCTCAGTATTAATTGAATTCCTTCAATATCATTAAAAAAAATAGTATATCTTCTTTAAACTCGACAAATCAATTTTTCCATAATATTCCATTCCCTCCAGCCACGGTAGTCAAGAAAGAATAGTTTCCTGAACTTTCTGACCGCAAGCTTAATTATCCAACTCCTGCGTCTCATCCTCGAAATGAAACTATCTTTCACAGTCACTGCGGTGGTCATTACGATACAGATCATTCGCCCTGGGCTACAGTCGTCAGGTTTGCTGTCACAATTGGTCGGTTTCTCATAGTCACCGCGGTTGTTACCAAAGCAAACGGAAAGAGAAACGGAGAATTCGAATTAGGCACTCTCGTGGCGAACAGAAGTAGGTGGAGATCCTCTCGCAGTTCCAAGGGTCATCGTGTGAAGAAATTTTTGGGGAGTGTCGCGACGCGATGGGAAAAAATGGAGTTCGCGAAAAGATGTTCCCAGTTAGTTGCGAATAACGCTGGAACGACTTAATTGCTTAACGAGCCGGATTATGCAAATGGCTACGTCGCTCAGCCCACGCTCGTAGCACCCGTTTGTACCGCGGATTATGGCGTTGAAACGCGAATTGCACGCCATAAACCGCGGGCAAGTGGAATTCCGAAATGCTGCGCTCGCAAGTGCTTCTCGTTGATCCATAAAGCGTCGTCATTTGCAAATTCCAAGTGTGCTCTAAATATTATTGTCGTCCAGGTGCATATCGAAAGACATTTTCTTTCTTATTCCGATCAATATCTCTGTATCTTAAGAATTTTATTTCCCGCGGAACATTGCCACTGTCCAATATTTCGCAGACTCTTCTTTCGAAATATTCTATTATCGTGCTGATACGACAACAATATAATCCAGTCGGTCAATGAGAAAAAGATATTATTACAGTCCAGGAACTTTGCTTGGACAATTATTCCACTCGAATTTTGAGCATTTCAGAGAAACGATCGTGGATCATTGAGACGCGTCTATTCGTTATTCACGTTTTTATTACCTCCTAGTAGTATAATCGCGCGGTTTATTCGTCGTTTACGATCTTCCTAAGGTGGAAGAGAACCGACGGCGCGGTTTTTATTCACTCTTCGGCTATGCTTTTTCCCCTGCACAGACAGAGATTGAGCCGTAAAAACTGGCCTCGCCTCCGCGACGTATAAATCTGCCACACGTCGAGCAAGTAAAAATGCGTCTGCCTATAAATACACGTACGCTACGATGACTTCAAATGGATCGTTCCACGCTGGTCCTTTAACAACCGTCAAACGTTTCACGCACCGCCACTTCGACATTCGTGCCTGTCTATACCTATTACGATTAGCCGTGCAATTGAATCGCAATTGATCCACGAAACTAAGAGGCCGGCGAAAGGATAAAAGTGGTGCTCGAATTGTTATGCCGTTTTGGAGACTGGGAACGGGTTGCGTCAGTTAGAAACCATTCCTTGGAAACGAATGCAAGGCGAGGGAAACAGAAAGAAAATTGAAGATGAACGGCCGTATATAAATTGACGAAACGTTGGT
This sequence comes from Nomada ferruginata, assembly GCA_963583965.1. NCBI lineage: Eukaryota > Metazoa > Arthropoda > Insecta > Hymenoptera > Apidae > Nomada > Nomada ferruginata. Next base: position 2,409,754 of record OY757223.1, read on the forward strand.
TTTGTCAAGTTGAAGGGATGATTAACACGGCATAATAGTTCTGCTAGACGTCTGAAAAAGTTAGAGTGGCAGTATTCGCAGGACTCCCTAACTCGTGATACTTTTAACGATCCCAGGATAAGAGAACAGAGTATCGAGGAATACTTGAAACTTTCATAACGAGCAATGTCTATTTCTCGTTCTTTTTCTTTGACTTCTAAGAAATTGACAATGTACAGTAAAATTTATATCGATACAACAGAAAATATTTTTTCGTCTTAATATTTAGGTATTAAAGTTCCATGAGCTTCTCTTGTAAAAAAAAAAGCAGCAGCTTTTCTCTAAGAATGAAGGCAAAGCGGGTGGTCCAAGAGCATTTGGAAACGAAGGAAATTTAACCATGACTAACACGACCATTTTCCCTCCGGTGTCCAATTATGGGCTCCAGAGTGCACGAATCAAAGTTCAATTTATATTTATGAATAGTTTCGGGCGGACCGGAAACCAGAGTGTACATTGGCATCCGGCGCACATTGTCGTCTAGTTTTCGAGGGTCGTGCTGGTGAAAACGATGAGATCATTCGCGTGCTCTCTTGTGAATCATCGTCTGGCCAACGATGAGCGCAGATTGTCGTGGCTAATTTCGCCAACGCGACACAACATAGCGCGAAAATTATAATAAGAATGAAAAGTGCTACAGAGATCAAACATAACAAAAACAAAAAAATGTCGAATATTATAAATTTCCAAATAGAAGAAATAAAATATGAAAGAAATATATATATATAGAATTCTGAATAACGAAATTATTTCAAAGAATGACCACTTTGAAACAGGTGCTCGAAGTGACTGAAAGAATGCTCTCGAAAAATGATAATTCCAAGGGATCACAAAATTACTACCCAGTTGGAGTTAACTCAAACCGGATCTCTAAAATCAACAAAGGGACGAAGGGAAAAAAAGGAAATTCATCCACTCCATTTGAAGAGACTGAAATGATCCTAATACCTTTCGGTAGAAAGAAGAATCTACGTAAATAACTACGCAGCATTACCTCTTGCCGGGCTGCCTCTTCTTCGTTTGCGGTTCCACCCAGCGGCGGCTACGAAAAGGAAGCTACAGAAGCACGGTCCACGAAGCATGTGTTCGTATCACCTGCCTCGCAGTTGCCAGCCCAGTTGCAGCTGCACGCGTGCAACGATACACGGGCACAAAGAGCTGGCCAGGAATCCGGTCGTTCTTTCGGTATGTAACCGGAATGCAAGGGGAAACCGGGGGAAAAAGGAAGACGAGGAAGCGACGAAAGAATCGAGCGAGATTATCACGCAACAGGGCGAGCTTACTTCTTTTCTGGCTGATGGCTAATCTCCCGAATCGAGAAGAAGACTTCAGAGAAAGGCAGACTTTTCCGCATGGGAAGAATGGGAAGACAAATAACAGAATTGTTGACTTTAACAGCCCTTTAAGACCTCGCTCAGGCTTTTCTTATTATTAATTATATTCCTCGTACGATTATTTGTGTAATGTATTCGCCCCTAAATATCTATATTAGTCTTATGATATATATTTCTGTATTACTCTTTATCTACTAGTCACTTAAGGATTCATGCATACAAATATTGTTAAGTTCCGACATCACAAATACTCGTCATGAAACCTTATCGCATCACCGCTTCCAAAACAACTGGACATACTGCCTACAATCCCTACCCATCCGCAGTCCTTTGGAATTCGCCCTCACCATCCCTTCTACATCCTTTCCAACACCCTTTAAAAACCCAAGGTTCCCTGACTCTCGAACTCACTTCATACGAAAAGTTTTATTATCATACTCTAAGTCCAAGCTCACTTCATACAAGAAAAAGTCAATCATCATACTCTAAGTCTAAGTGTTAATAAAATCTCTTAAAAACCGAAGTTCGAAGTTTATATTTTCTCTGTGTCCATTACATTTGGAAGGCGTTAACCCTTTCGCTGTAATCACGGTACATGCCCTGGTATTTACATCACCTACGTAATTTAATTCGAACAACTGACTAACAGGTACACGGTGTAAGTGAACTCTCAGAGGAGCAGCTATCTCGATTTCCTACATCGCGGAGGAACAACACTGTTAAGGCAATCTGCTATCAGGCACTTTCGAATCGATATTAAAACTTCAATCGAACTTTACAATCTCTATCGAGGGAGGCCACCGAGATTATTATATTCCCGTGGCAAGGGCGAGAATTATTTAAAGCCGGTACGTGTACGTTTTATAATTGCCCGGCAATCGCGTTTCGACGATGCAATTCCAAGCACGCTCTCGCATATCTTTTCTCGATATCGACACGCGTTAATGTACGGCCAATTATACGCGCGATTCGATTGCAACATCGGTTGCCGGGCATCGCGGTGAAAAATCTCGATTATACAAGAATTATCGAGCGCGGGTTGTCGATCGATCTCTACCAGCGTTTCGTTTGCCTCGTTCGTGGAAAAGCAGGAGTCTTTCAATCGACTCAATTGATACATACTGCGAGGCTTTGGAAATGAAATGCCGATAAAATGGTCGCTGGCTGATAGATACGTTGTGCAATACCACTTTGGATATTCTATTGAACTCCTGTCTATAGGAGAAAGCTTCCAAATTGCGACTCGTTTGCGGGAAGGAGTTGAAAGGATCAGAAGACAATTTGGAAATTTTAAGCAACAATTCGAATAGAATTTTAGCGACAGATTCTGATGATTTATTTGCTTTGAAAATTAATTTCCATTGGCGTTCGATACTTTTCTTGAACGGATACTGACTATTAATTTCAATCGCAGTTTCTGGCTGTTTATATAGAAGAAAGGGCGACGAGATTGGAAATCGTTTGCAGCTCGATTAGGTGGGCATAATTAAATTGATCATTTGGGGTGGGCGATGAGATCGAACGTTAGCTACGCGAGGGTGCGAAAATAATTCCGGGACGGATCGAGTGTCGTGTTCAACAAACGCGAACGCACTGTTCACATTCATATTTGCACCTGTACAAATATGCACTTTCAATCGGCAATTATTGAATCGCGTGTAACGCTGTACACACGATCGAACAGAAAGAGAAATGTCGGGTCTTTGGCGTGGAAAGAGATAGCAGAGTGGAAATACCAAAGGCCCTTGCAGCAACTGGAATCGATTGCCTCGAGGAAATCGATCGATTCTTGTTACCTGATCAGGGTGCAGATTTAACTCTTAATTAGACTCGCACAATAAATATCTTGTCATTACCATAAAAATTGCGAGCATTCTTGATTTTCTAATATACCTAATAGGATTTATATCTTGAACAGTTTATCAGATATTATTATAGCCTTGCAATTTTTGTTAATAAAAATTGAATTCTACCTTGGCGAGGACGAATGGAACTCTTTATTGATATTCAAGTAGACTGGGCCGATGGGCAAGTACTCACCTGAAACAAAAGATTTTAAAAATTAGGATACCCTGAGATTTCCTTGTACAAAATTTTGGAGAACATTAAAAAGCAAGTGCCCAAACGGAATGTATACCTATGGCAACGGGTTACAATAATCGCTATCTAATTCCGCTGTTCATTAATAGCAGTCGGATCGGTAATTAGCGAGGCGAGATCGGTCACTGACCGATTCATGTCGCAGTTACTGTGCTGACCGCAAATTAATTGGCTGGTTCCACGAACGCGACTATGATCGACAGCGTTTCAATTCCCCTAATTATCGGGACGACAAATCGGTAAAATTATCCGCCCGCTATTCGCGACACCAAAATAACGCATCTCTCCTCTACTTGAAAAGAAGAAATTTAGTCGATTTTATTCGCCGATAAAATACTTGGCCGTCGCTTCTCGCTGAGCGAGAAGAGCGGCCATAGGCGAAACAGGGAACGAGAAGGATGAAAAAGGGTAGCAAGGCAAAAAGGAAAGGAACGATAGCGTGAAATGGTAGTCGAGTGGCGCCAGCCAGCAGCTACCTTTTTTCTTTATGTCGTAACAACGCTCGCTTCCTCTCGCCTTTTCCAACTTCTCTGTCGTCGTTCCTTTCGTTACGATGCATTCACTCGCCGTACGGTTCTTTCTTACATCTTTTCGAACTTTCGCACGCGACGGTGACACGCCGGAGGAATTCATGAAAATTCGTTTTTTGTCACCGTCGTTCGCGAGTAATCGGTGACGCGAGGCAATATTTGATGGGCAATGTTTTGCCTATCGTTGACACTTAATTGGACGGTTAACGATATCGTGCGCACGCACGAAGAAAATCCTCGAGTGTTGTGCTAATTATCCACCCATCCGATGTTTCCACCGCAGATCGCTGCAAGTAGTTAGCGTACGCTAACTATTGTTGAACGCGTACTCAACGCTGGTAGATCAATGTAAGCGCGTGTGTGTGCACGCACGCGTAGACACGTGTAACAAGCGTGTCTGGCAAGGTACTCGAGTTTGCTCGTTTCACATCGCGAAATTCGTACAGGTGTTTCCAACCCTTCCTTTCCCTTATTTATAAAAATTGCTGTTTCTACTCTCTCGAGCAGCAACCATTTCAACGTGGCACTTTAAATTAACAAAATTATACACACTTTTAAACAGGCGCGGGTAAAAAAGAAATATACCAGACAGTTCTACCCTTCAACCCATTTAAATTCCCTTCAGAATTATATTTCTATGTATCTTTAATTTGTATAGACTTAATCCGCAAACCGTTTCTTCGCGAGTTCTCCATTGTTCCATTTATAAATATCATTTTGTTTCGATAAATTCTACGCTTGATCAACGACGCCCCGGGTTCTTTTCCCACAGCTTAACCCGCACAATAGGACGAACATGAGACTGACACGGTGATAATAAACGAACAGATTCGCAATCCGTCGCGTGATTTACAACTGACGACGGCGCGAGTAGCGCAACAGAACGACAGATCCCTTTAATTGATTTAATTCCGGAGGGCCTTTGTAGAGTGGCACGAAAGCAAGTGACAGGGTCAAGCGGCACTCTCGCCGCGAGTGCCATCAAACGATCGCGCTTTAATATTCGTGCCACGACGAATCGCGACACACCGGTCGCAATTTATGCCACTTCATCGACGTTTACTTTTTCATCGTGGCGCCGTGGTTCTCCTCGATTCACTGTTGCCCACGTCCCCCCTGCAGACATTGAAATATTTACGGCTGTCTGTGACCAAGGAGCACGCAGGTGCACCGAGAAAGTACGGTTGCCAATTTTTCTTCGCAGTTTTCAACGAGTAATCTGTCTCTGGATTGCAGAAACGTCTCGAAACTCTGATTGCCGTCCTTCTATGCTATCGTTCGCCTCATCAAAACATTGCCACCTTGCTGGTAGTCATGAAAATATTTGCCCCACTGAAACTTCCAAGGTAAGCTAGAATAATCGCGAAAGGACTCGCGTCGACTCGCCGCGTAACGCTCAACCCTTAAATCCTCCAGCTAGCCGAGCACCAATCGTTCGAAAGAGAATACATACATAGATTGTACGTCCCTAAACGCGGACAAAAGTTCATATCGTTTGAAAAAGAAACGTGAGGTGCACCAACGAGTTGGGGGCCATTGGAAAGAAAACGGATAGAAAGGATCGAATTTCCCACGAGCCGATGGAACTTTCAAAGATGTTCATCCCGACTTCCGCTCACCTGTACAAGGTTGAGCACCACCCCGCTGGAGCCGAACTCTCCCACGCGTCCAACGTATATCTCCTCTCCCTTTCTCACCTTTTTGCCTCCGTCTCTCTCTCACTCCCTCTGGACCGTTTCACCTCGATCTTCTATCCCACTTCCCTCCACGGCTAATATACTGTTCGTCTTCTCTCCCTGTCTTCATTCCGCTGCTGGCTGTCTCCCCTCTTTGTCGCTCTTGTTCTGTGGTATGCTTTGAAATCTGCCGCCAGAGCCGCCTCCCCACAGGTTTGAACAGCTGATTCGCGAAAGGGGTCAGCTACCCCGATATCCTTCTCTCTGCTCTCCTCTCCCCCCGCCCCCTCTCCCTCTCTTTGCTCTCTTCTCCAATATCCTCTGCGCCATGACGATAAGGACGCCGCGTTGGAACAATTTCCCGGTATCTGCAATGGGGCTAATGTTCCCTCTAACTGCGTGGATGCTCGACTATCGACGAGAGTCGCGATTATTAACACTGGAATTCGTTGGAGTTGATCGTGGTTATTGCTTGGGGAGTATGGTGGCCGCGATGAGGGAGGCCCGAATGTTGAAGATTCGTTGGAGTGCAGAGTTCAAGCGAGATTATCAACGAATTGAGGGAAGAAATGTGGTAAATTGTAATTAATGGTTCAGTGCTTCCATTACAGACGGAGATCCAGCGAATAGTATCGGCGTAGACACAATTGCACATCGCGTGGTGCAATATTGTGGAAAATATTGTATCGCAATATTGTAAACTGTTGAATATTTTACAAATTCTTTTTTCATCGGTCAGAAATTGACTGCCTGAATAATTGAACGCGAACGGAACCGAAAGAGTACAATTGTACAGTTGAGAACCATCGCTCCCACCACTGTCACTTCCAGAAGCCGCAACCGTTTCTTATCCAAGATCTACAAGTTACAAAATACATTAGTCCACCATAAGCAGGAGGGCTTGCCGATGTTGGAACGACGTACGATCTTCTGTGTTGTCAGATTTTCTGGTACAGGCCGGGGCAAGTTAAATAATAATGATTGTGTTCGGAAAATTTAATCCAGTCCTGTCTTCCTTCATAATAAATAAGGGAATCAAAGTTTGCGCTGGAAAATTCTATTCGAGAACTGCGAATAATTAAATCCCAGGAATGATAACATTCCTTGATATACCATTCCCGAATCAATTAATGACCAGGAAAGTATCAATTGCAAAGATTCCTAGGTGATACAGGAAATCACCGTGGCAAGATATTCCACGCTGAACGGGAAAATACAGGCATGCAAGTAATTCTAGATGGTCTGGCATTAACGTTCAACCATTATTGACCAGTGTATCAGTCAGTGGCATCGGTTTGCAAGGTACAGAGCACCAGGGAGCAGCGTTACGCGTGCACATCGACAACGATGTTATCTTGGAGAGCCGAGAGACTTCCGGAGAAATCTCTAGTGCACAGACGTGTTCAATTGAGGACTAACAAATATCCCAAATATATGAAATAATATAAATTAGTTAATGCTTTTTCACTTCTTTTGCTGTTCGGAAAGAGAACAATTTCTTCTCCCCCGTTATACGGAAAGATCTTCGATATCTGAATGCATGCTTCGACGCTATTATCGTAACACTAATTTTCCACGAGATAAGAGGAACAAAGGAACTGCAAAATCCGACGGGGGCGGAGATGCAACGATATGCGACATTGTTCGACCGATCAGCCCGCAAATTTCATCGTTTCTGCCCACGCAGAGGAACATTAAAGGCTTCCACGATCTAATGGAATTAAACTGACCTTTAGCTCAGCCTAACCTTTCCAGTATCTCTGAAAGGCGGTCTACTCGTGCATCAGTCTACGTGCGGTTAACTTAATTCCAGCATAAACCGGCCATTTCCACCCAGAACTTTGTGTATAATATAGAGAACGAACCTTTCCACAATCCCACACTTCCTACGGACATCACAGATTAAAAGAATTATTTAAAATTCTCCGTACTTGCCTCAAACTATTTCCCCTTCGTCCATCATCGTTTATTGTTTCCAAAGTACCCTCGGCTTTCCACAATTTTCGACTCTGTCCGAGAATTACGAGAAAGTCGCGCCCATTAAATAACCACCCTCCGCATCGAAAACAAATAATTCACTCACCGTTGCGCGGGCGAAAGAAACTAAGGGCGCCGGATGAATCCACGCTGGGGTCAGATCGATTGAAATACGTCGGCGACGAGACACGGTACGTTTGCACGGAATAAAGGCGGCTCAGAAAGCGGTAATCACGCTGGAAAACAACGACGACGTCGCGGTTTTCGCGGCCGTGGTCGGCCTCGACTCGGGCGAATTGCACTCGAGTTTACACGTGGCTTCGGCGTAAACGCCGCCGCGGGTGGGAGTTTAATTTGGAGCCGAATGCCTGGTCGGGCACCAGGCAAACTCGCTGGAAAACCGCAGGATCCGCTGGCCGGATACTCGAAATCCTTCCCGCGGCCTGAACTTTTCCTCTGCTCGTTAACGCGCCGAAATATTTCGTACGTCGCGAACAATATAACCTGATTCCCGCCGAGTCATTATTTTTTTGTCCAATTTCTTCTTTCCCTTCAACGAAGAAAACGTCGGGGAGACGTGGAAATCCTGGGCACAGGAGAAGTGGAATATTTATGGAACTGCCTATAGTTTTGTCCGGTCCATTTTAAATCCGGCGCGATTATTATTCGTAATCGATGTTCATTTTAATCAGTACGCTTCATCAAACGATTTATCTACCGGCGTTTGGTTTGGATAAATATATGATTTTTCGTCGGGACGTTTAAATTCGATCTACCGGATCGCAATTGATATTAAAAACTCCGATTAATTGCGCATTGTTCTCTACAAATTACTCTCCCCGGCAGCATCGTATTTCCACGATGCTAAAATCGTTCATTGTGTATATTGATTAAGTTGTTTGTACAAAAAGTCAAACCGTTTACTTGAACAGTTAGTTAACGAACAACAAAATTATTGCAACGCTTCTACGTGCGTCCCAAATTTGTCGTTCATTCTTCCTTAAACCAATTACAAAAACTCTCTCAAAAAAAGTCTAATCCACCCTACCGCCCTCCCCCAAAAAAAGAAGCATATATATACAAGCATCGTAAACTCGAAATACCGAAATCGTATTGACAAAACGTCCAACGTTCCCAGCTACCGTCACGAGTGGAGAATTTCACGAAAGTCCGGCAAACAAGTGGCCAGGGCAAACATTTCGAAACAGGTAGAGCGTACACGACACGCATAAACGTGTTCCCAGGAGCCGGAGATATTTCGAAGGACGATCGTCCGATTGTTTAGACTCGATGGCTCGCTCAGGTTAGGCTACCTTCATCCTGATTCCTCCCCCTTTACGTCCCTCTTTCGCCCGTTCGTCCTTTCATTCTTGCATTCGATGCAGCGCCCGTCCCTTTCCACCCTTCACTGCCCACCCACCCTTTCCACTCTGTATCTCTGTTGCACGCTCGTGCGACCGTAAACCCTCTTCCTCCCTCTGCCACGCATCCATACGTTCTTTTTGTCTTTTCTTATTTCATCTCGCTTTATTTTTTTCGTCTGCAAGCCTCGCATACCTGACCGCCACGAGCGCGGCCGGCTAGCGATGGCCATCCTCCCCTTGTTCCAAGATTTATCGTTGGTGGCGGGTCTTAAGGGTTGGCCGTTGCCCGGGTGACGATTGTGGAAATATCGCGGGAGAATTTGTGGCGAATTTGTGTGGTGGGCATCGGGGATCGGAAATGTTAAGTATGGGAATATATAATAGTCGATGCTGTTCGATTTTGCTTTCGAAATATCTGTGATTAATTGTTCTACGATATTTTACTCCTGTTAATGTTCTTCAACGTATGGCTTCGAATCGATTGGTGGAATATATTTGAGGAACGAAATCACTGGGAGTTCGATTTTCTATATATAATTATTAATTATTAACAGGTGTACAGAATGCTTGCTATCGAGTATACTTTAAAAATCATCCCAGTACAATTTTAGTTTCGACATGATTCATTAATTTTGTTTGCGCACCTATTTAATTTCGGAATTATTTCCTAGCTTCCAAATATCGATTTTTTTTTCGCAATTCTTCTTTGCCTTCGTAACGAAAGGGTTGACGCTTGAACGATGCGAGGCATCTCGAAGCCATCGCTGGCAGTTGGCCCTGCCACGAAGAACAGGCCCGTGAACCGGGAGAATCGAAAAGAAGCAACCCAGAGAAAGAGGGAGGGAAAGAAAACGAAAGAGAGAAGGAGAGACTATCGTTGCATCGGTGACCATACGAACGATGCAATGCGTGCAGTCGCATCGAGGAATAGCAAAAGGTGCACCAAACGTTTATTACGGAGGCCATGCATTTTTGCCCCCCTTTTTCCCAGCCAGAAGTTCCGTACAATATTTCCACGTGGCCGAAGTTTTAACGGAATCCGCAAATAATATTTCCATTCCATTCGTTTCACTGTAGCCCTCAGAGTTACAAGAATATAAGAGTGGAGATAATATAATATGTGACGGAAAGCTTTATTTCGGTGAATAAAAACTGTTCAAACAAAATTCTTGTATTATTAAAACGACGCACCGGCCGTTATTTCTATTCGATCCAAGAAAAGGATAATAAAAAGTCACGGTCGAAGTGAGAAATCCAAAGTTGTCTACCGTCCAAGTAATAAATTTATATGTATAAAGTAGTTAGCATCGGGGTTCGATTCTCGAAAGGGTTGACACACAGTTCTTTGTCCACTTTCAGATAACTAATCTCGCCATGGCGACGATAAACGCGTCGAACAGGATAAGGGGCGAGTTGTAATTGAATCTCTGCGCGCCATTTCCTTCGCGCTCGCCATATTTACGACGGGGGTTATCAGCGTGGCTTGGAAGAAAAAGTTACGACCCGGAACACACACCGGGGCTGTTTGACTTTTCGATACGCTAAACACCGGGGAATAATGGTTGTCGGGGTAAAAAAAAGAAAGGAGAAGGGCTCCCGAAAGGGGGCTAGAAGGAACGACGTCGTTGCTAGTTCAATTTACCCGGAGAAATTAAATTTACGACATCCACGCGATATTGGTGAACAAGTTCTGTCCCTTCTTAGCCTGTGAGAAATGGGGTATAAGTGTGACCTCCTGCTGGGCGAGATAAGTGAGGGTAATATTTTAGATTCGATATTAAAGTGATGCGGGAATGCATGGATCGAGAAGGAATTGATAAGGCGAGGTATGTAAGAAATATTTCAATTGGGAAATTATTTAGAAGAAACTGAGATATCGTGGTGGTCGAGACATATGTACGTTAAATAGCATTGAAATGAAAATGGAATTGCAGACGGTGTGATCATTTCGTAATGCGAAAATTCTGTGATAAGAAAATACTGGAATTTTCAATTGTTTGTCAATTTTATAACAGAATACTACAATTTCGTATTACCAAATAAATCATTTACAACTGTATTTTTCCATCCCCGACAATTCCATCCCCCAGACATTTCCATCATCCCCGGCGTCCTGTATGAACGAGGATAGATCAGACGACAGGTCGATAGGCAAACGAGCCAATTCAAAGACACCCTTTCGTCGCGACTCGGTTAAAATATCGATGTCGTGCGACTCGATGGACGGTTTCGAGCGTGAAAAACGCGCGACGAGTTCCTGAATGCTGGGGTACCGTGAAAAGGAAACCGGGAAAGGGCGAAGAAAAGGGAGCACGTTGCGGGAACAGAATGAAAAAAGGTGAAACGCAAAGGGGTAAAAGGTGTCGGCTGGTTCTCGTCATCCGAACCAATCTGTGTGCGTCAAAGGTAACAAAAAAAAAAAGAAGAAAAATGATAAGCAGCCAACGGAATCAGCAGACAGCTTTTCCCCGCGAAACAAAGCGGTCTGAAAGATCGCGTACCACTGGATAGAAAACATCTCGCCAGGCTTTCGAACTTTTTCTTTTTTTTTTCCTTTACCCCCGTTTAAAAACGACTGTCTCCGGGATTTAATTCTCCCTATGCTACTTCCTTTCATATTTTCACGTACGACCGTTCTTTCCTACTGGTTCGATTTCAAAGGAAGATTAATGGTTTTGTTCGATGGTACGTGCGTATATTTAATTTCGAGACGTGAAATTGAAAAGAGGTTTGGACTTTGTAGACTTTAAGTAAATGCGATCGGATACACCAGAAGATTTATAATTTTATAACAACCGAAATTCTATGATGACACAGTACTTCTTTTATGGACCATATTTTTATCTTGTTACAATGCAATGTTCTTTACTATTAGGACGATCGGCTAAGAGGAAAGTTTGCGTTGACATTGTAACAAGTTGTGGAAACGCCATAAGAAGGAGGAATTTTTTAATTACAATTGAAAAGCATGTTGAAAATGAGCCGAGGATTAAACGAATGTCTTTCTATACTGGCTGGATTTCCACAAATAACGTCCGCTAGTTGCACGCTGAATTATCGCTAATAAATTTCACCATAAGACGTTTCGCGGTAATTCTAACGCTAACGTGACTCTCTTCCTTTCTCCTGTTCTCTCATTCGAATCACCGTAAAACTTCAGCCCAGCCCGTTAATTCGATCCCAGGGAATGCAACGAATGCAGGACGTCAAATAAATTTGTCAAATAAATTCCTACGCGTTAGCCCACGTGCCGTTTGCATGTTTCCAGTCGTACCCCCTTTTATTGGTGCATAAAGCAGCCAGAAAAAAATTCAAGGGCTATGAAGAACGACCGTATTAATGTCTAATTGGACGGATGCACCAATTAAATAAATTACCTTTTTTTCCGAAATACTATGGATATTCTTTTAAAAATTCCATTCAGAATTGCATTTCAATTTATAATATTCCATCGAAGTAGAATTTCTATGCGCACTTTCATTTAAAATAATTTAAAAATAAATATCCTATGGAAATTTTGCTCGCCACATTTTTTACAAATATATGATCGAATGTTAAATGCTAAATGGCTCCTTAAGGAAGCTTTAATTCGATAAGTTACTTTCCGACGTCTGCAGTGTGAAGCATCGTGAGGAGCAAAATGGAAATAATTTCGAAGAATCTCGTAAAAATCGGCACGCAAACGACTCCAGCCAGCGACTAAAGAATTAAGATATCTCTGTTTGGCGACGAGAGAAGTTCCCTCGAAACTGGCTTCTGAGTGAAATTATGCAAGAATGTCGACGCGATCAAACAGAGGAATCGGAGGATACGGCGAGGTTTCGATCGCGCCAGTAATTGAAATTGGAAGGTATGCGCCGATTTCGAGACCGCGAACAAGAAGGAATGCCGAATATTCCCTCGAATAACAAAATCCCTCTCTTGTTACACTTTGCAGACGTGGACGAAAGTTCGGTTTGCCGTAGTTCGAGCTGGGTGCCCCGAAAAGTTTGAAAATGTTCAGGTGTTCAAATGATGGGATGAAAATGACGAGGGTTCTCTTTCGGCGGTAGATGAAATTTCTTTGATTCGTGCAAAATTATTGGAGCTGTCGTTTCATATTGAGTTATTACAGTTGCTGGCAAAGTAGCTCTTATAATTTACATAAAATTATAGCATTAATTTATTCTGTCTCATTTATCACTCACCACCAACTGAAAAATCTGCAGGCACCACAATTCTTTACATAAAAGCTTCATTTACTTACCTAAAACAGAGAGAGAGAGAAATGATATTACTAGACTGAATATTCTTATTAAAAAAAAAAATGAGATGCATAAAATAATTCTAATAAGAAAGTACATATATATGCACCTCTATACAAATATAAGTCAAAGTCCACTTTCTAAACCCTTGACAACTCTATCGTGGTCCTAACTAAACTTCCAACGAACCCCAAAACGAGAAAATAGACGAGAGGGACTTTGCCGCCAGGCATCGAACCTTCCTTCACGCGATTTAATATTTATAAAATCCCCAAAGCGTGGCACACTTGACCCAGAAAACCGTTGGACAGATAAAATCGAAAGAGTTAGTCCATGAAAGGGGTCGAAACGTCTGTACAAAAGGGGAGGGGGCCAGTATAGAAACGTGGCACGAAGAAAGAAAGGGGTAAAGAAACCGTGAAAAGGGACGAGGCGAAAAAGGAGTCCACAGGGTTGAATCGACCGACACTCAAGAAACTCACAGCCACTTGCCTCGCGCTCCTTGACCTTATGTACCTTACTTTACAGTGCTTTTCATCTCTGGACCATCTCTCTGTCGGCTCCAGGAGCCGAAGGTTCCAGGGGCTAGACGAAAGGGAAACCGGAGCGAAAAGCACGTGCCAGTTCCGGTTTGCTTTTCCCTTTGAATGCGGCTTTCCTCGATAAACATTTGGGAAACTGAAGGATAGATACGGTCGGCGAGGATATGCACAGAATAAACTTCAACCTGTACATATATAATTATCCTAAAGCATATCTCCACAATTGCAATATTAAAATTAAATAACGATTTAGTCCGATATTGATCTCTTTCATTTAAATTCTAAAGAATTCCTAAATTCTAAAATGCCAAACAGGAACGAAGAGAAACGAAAGTACACCTACGCTCCATTCCACTTTTGATGCTGCAATCTGAAGCAATTACGATTCTATTGTAGCCCTAGGTAAATTAATCTGTCTATGAAAAGGATCTTCCTGGTTGGACGAGCCCGTTTCACCATTCGCTTATCGATAGCTTCGAGAACAATGCACGCTTTCAAGGATGAAAGTGGAACGGTGTTTTTCACCAGGAAAATGGACCACTCTGGAGATCGTGTTGGGACGGAGGAGTAATGTGCACCGGTATTTTGGGGTACGTTTTTAGCCCCGTGAAAGGCGCAAGTTTTCGGAGCTCGTACATGACGGAAAAAAGCGCAGAGTACTAAAAGTGAACGATGTTTGCGTGAAATTAAATTTGCATTGGAACTGCAATTTTTATTCCCCAAAAGTTTCGACTACCCGCGAGAATTAATTTTGATAACAATTTAATAATACTGATAATAATAATTGCGAAGAAATTCTCGCGACAATAATTTCAAATGGAAGCACGTTCGCGCTGTCGATTCCCAATTGAGCGACAGAACTCGCTTATGAAACAGAGTCACGGGCAGGCTTCATTGAAACGAATTATATCAGGAAGGTGTCCGTTTTGAGTGTCGATGATTGCGATCGATCCATCGCGTTTCCACGGCCGCGAGATCGTGTCTAAAGTACTGTAATCCAGGCTCTACGGCCTGCGAAACACGGCGCCGTATGAATAAGTAAGCGATTTAACGCTCCGCGATTCGCCAAGCAATCTGTTCGCATCGTTCATACGTTTCGACCCGTTTTACGATCCATTATCGTCAGTCAGGCTTGAGTAAACTGAAGTACAGCCTATTAGTGTCCCATAGAATCGGAAATAAAAAGGACTGCCGATAAAAATAGATGAACTATCTACCCAGGTTCGCACGCGAATCAATTACCTTGTCTTTGAATCGATTCATCGTAAAATAAATAATCAAAATAATGAAACATCGGAGAAGCAATTGGAGAAAAGTGAAAAATCTTTAACAATAAGAGGCGGAGGTTCTTATGTGGATTCAAGGAGGAGGCAAAAGGTAGAGAGGAAGATGAATGACTCAATGGAACAGAAGTGCTCGAAACAGGGCAACGAATCGCATCGAACGCGAGCCCCAGATGGTCGTTCATTCACGGCCGCTTACTTTCAGATACCTATCCAACCCCGTTTACGTGTTTTCCACGTTTAACCGTCTGGAAAGCAATAAAGTTCAACTCTGTGTCCAGCCAAGCAATTGTTTTCGTCAGCTCGCGGTGAGCTGGCGGTCTTTTCGAACCTTTGCGTTCTGCGAAACGTACAAACACGTTCGAATTAGCATCGCAAGTGTAAATGGACTCACGATCAGAGAAACCGCATGGGAACGCCATAAACATTTCTTCCATTTTTTAGCTCGCGTGCGCAGAAATTGTTTTCCAAAACGGTTGCAAAGTCAGGCAATTCTCCATGGGAATAAACGTAATCAAAACTTAATAATAGCAATTTTCACAGGAATCTCTGTAGAACTTTTTTAAAACAGAAAGATAGCCTTCTTCTTCGTAAATCATTTTTGCACATTAATCTCACTGGCAAAGGACCTTTCAGGATTAAAAAAATAAATCAAATAAACCCATCATGGCAGTAAATCACGATTATGTACTCCAGAAATTCAATTTCCCAAGACAGCGAAATCTTAAAAAACGATAACAGCAATTTTTGTATCCACGCCTACGTCGACAGAAGTTCACGCAGCCCCCATTGAGAGCTTAATATTCCACGCCAGCTCTGCTCCGTTTCTCTTCAACACTTTCTAATCCAATTTCCCGTTCACCAGGGTTCGACGCAATTGGATTACCAGATGGGTCGGCGCAAACGGTGTTTAACCTCGTCGGTAGAAATGCGTCAGGGAGCTCGATGCGACACGGCCGTTTCGCGATTCGCGAAACAGCATCGCGTGGCACGTCAAGATCGCCAAGCACGAAAGCTTAAGGGAAAAAAGGAAGCTCGGCCGATGCTCGCGAGACAACGGAATCGTCGCGATCGTCGCGGTAACTGGAAAATCGTGAACGCGTCGTCGAGCAGAAATGCGTCCATTGTGAACGAACCTCGAGCCGCTAATGTATTTCCATTGTGGAGTCTAGTCGTGGACCGGTGTCACGACGCGTCTGCTAATCTTTCCGCTACAATGGGCCGGGAAACTCCGAGGAAAAGTTTCCAGATAGCGTGGTCCCGCGCAGAGACTTGTTGGTGCACGCTTAAACGAACGTAGACAGCCCTGAAGACGGAGTTTACTGTTTAATAGGAAACTCTGTTTCGTCGGAAATGAGCCGAACGACGTTAAGTTAGTGGATGCGATTAAGTCGGTGGAAACTGACGATTCGAAAAGAGGCGACGGGAGAACCGTGGCAGTACTTTGATATCTGATAATGTACGAGATCGTCGCAATAGAAACACCTTGGCGAATGCAAACATTTCTTCTAAATTTCAGCTTAATTAAAAGGGAAATAATGAAGAGAGTGGTAATAGGCGGGCGAAGTGCAATCTGAAGAGCAGACGCTGAAGATTGCTCCGTTGGCACGGCGAACGTGAATCAGCAACGTTCCACGGCAGCGCTCGCACAGAACGTCAAGTGGCGTTCGCAAAAACACAGGCCACTGGAGTTAGGAGATTCTTATCGAGGGGCGGTCGGTTTTTGCGAGCTGCTGGCGGGGCAAATATAACGCCTGGCGTCACTGATTCACGATGCTCTTTTTCATTCACGTTTCGCGCGATACGCGGCCACGCGGAGTGTTTGCGTCTCTGCTCCAGATGCGGCGAGTAGTGTGTGCGGTTGTTTTTCTTCCCCTTTCCTTCTTTCGGTGTTAAGTTACAGGGACGCAGAGAAACACGCGACAAGGATCAGCCCGCAGAATATAATTTCCCGCAAAAAGGGACAACGTGTCTGCGGCGTTCACGCGACGGCGTCGTCGAGAAAGGAACGTGGGTGCGGACCTAGCCTCTATCTTTTATCTGCTATCCGTCCTGGCTGGGCCGGCAGAGGCGCGTGATAAAGAAAGGCGAAGCTACCTTCCAGTGACCTCGTGGAATTTTTGCCAACGGTTTGAGGATCACGCATTCTTTGCCAGAAGGTTTATTAAAATGGAGATTCAACGGTTATTATCGTCGTCGATTCTCGGGAAGAATTTGCAAGTTCGTTTTGAACTATCAGGGTATAATTAAATTAAGGTGTACGCGACACAAGGTTTGCGCTATTATGAAAAGTCAATATAGCATTGTTCCTTTAGAAAAGGAACCAGATCCCCGAAACAGTGAAACCGTATGGGGTGCTGGAGTGCCACCACTTGAATGCCCTCGTTCAACCGGTCCCGAATTATTCGTTCTCGCGTCGACACTTCGTTAAAGAGTCTCGTCGTGTTCAGAGGGAACAAAACGTTCCCGGTTCGCGATGAAAATCGAGCCATTTCGCGGCACGACAACTTCGAATGGGCATTCGGGGGGCAGATTTCACGGGTCAGAATTGGCCGGAATAAAAAGATACCCGGATGGGTCTATTCCTGTTGCTTCTATGCGAGACCATTAATTCTCATCGAACGGGAAAAACGCGCCATCCGTATCACTTTGAAGCTAGACCTCGCGTTTAACAAGCTTTTGCTCTCCGTGTCCTTTACCGCGGCTTCTCCTTTACTCGTTAATCCTGTTAACGTCGCGACGTTCCCTTCGTGGGTCAACGTGACCGTCGGCACAGAAAAATGGTCCGAAGCATGGGCATGCACATTGAATCATATTGGCGAGCATAATTTATAATCTATTACGAGTGGGAACAGTAGAATGAATTATCCTTAATAGCTGTTGTGTTAGTTTAAAATAAAATATAAAAGAGATGTCATTGTTATTATTATTTCTTACTGTTTCGAATAATTCTTTAATTTTCTCAGAGTTCAACTCAGGGATCGTTCGGCTGCGAATCTGTGAATATGCAGAAACGTTCGAGGGTGAAACGCACGTGCAGCTGGTACTCGATATAAATACTCGAGATTTACGCGAGAGGAGGCACCAAGCGTTTTGGAAACTAATTTATTGGCGAGTGACTTTTACGTTCACGTTTCTCGCGAGTTCTTAATGGGGAATAATAATCGCAGGCTTGCTACAGCGGTAGGGAGATATGATTGATCAACTTTAGATCGGCATTGTTATTCTCTATTTCGAAAGAAATCAATAACAGAAACAATCATTAGTCAACGAATAACAAGAGCGGGTAATATATCAACCCCTGCGGAACTGCTTTCCATAAAAAATAATCAGTATCAAAGTGCACTCCCCTGTACTATCAGATAAGCACACAAAGTGTAATTAATCATCCACGAGCTTGCTACGTATCTACAGTATTATTGCAGACCTCCTTAACTACCCCTAGAAAGTCAGTAACCCTTTCGACATAGTTACAACATTTTTCCCCAGAAGATCATCGACACGCTCGACATTCCACGGTGGCAGGTTCGTCTCGAATCGATAAACCCTGCCCAGAGATTGCTTCGGCCAATTCTACAGTCTCGTCGCTATGAATTATTCTGCGATGAAATGGAAACACTGCTCTTGCGCAACCGAATATTTATTTCAGCAGCGCACCCCTCTCAATTTGCAAGAATAATTCTGTCCTGTTTAAAAATGTTGCATTACATTGATGAAGAATTGAATCGAGTGCAGTTTAAGACACAAATAATTTTTTCAATGAAGCGAGGGGAATCCGTAAACGAGAATTTCCTTTGAAAAATAATTAAACAGTAACGAGAGTATACTTTCTTTTTTTTTTTATTTTGCTAGACACATCAGAAGCAAACGTACAGTCCGCGGCAGAAGAAGCTGCGCGATGAAAATAGTGCGACCACGGTTTACCGTTGCCACCAACACAATTTTCTCAGTTTACGACCGCCGTAAAACCGGGGGTTGATACACTCTGAAACAACAAATCGCCTTCACGGAAGGGAAAGGCCGAATCTAAAGTTTGCTTCCCTCCTTCGATCCGCACGACCACCGTGGAGAGATTGCTCTGCGCCAAACACCATAATAATCTCAATCGAAAACAGATTTCCCTCGGCTAAATATAAAACTCCAGCAGGATGAACAATAAATCTCTAACGATCCGACGAATATACAATCCTATTATCCCGGATGTTCAATGAAAAAAATTGACGAGCCACCTTTCCATCCATTTTTGTATTCGCACAAACATCTTTCACGTTTTCTGCCAGCCTCGTTTCTTCATTCCGACGAAGAAACCAGAGGAAGATTGAGAGGCTCTTGCCCAGACGCGGGAGAGAGTAAAATAAAATTCTAATACGAATTTGCCGGCCGTGAAAATTCGACGCTGACGAAATTGGAGGAATCGAATGGGGTGCACCGTGTGAAAATCGATCAGGCGAGGTGAGATATTGCGGGTGAGGCTTTACGACGGCAATCGGAAGGAAGACACGTGCTGTGGTTCACACCCATCAAGCCAGCACGTGTCAACGAGCGAAACGACAACTGACGGATAAAGAGAGGATGTGAAACGAAGAGCAGTTAGCGTTGTTCGGGTAGCACGGGCAGTTCCTCGTTAAGTGCGCGTAATTTCTAGCAGGGTTCCGGTGAACGAACGTTCTTTGAATTTTTCTTTTTTACTCCTTTCATAGCGGGTGGGTACAGACGGTACAAGAAGTATACGACGAGGGAGAGAAATGTGTATGGTTTCATGGGCAGGTGTGGAAGAATTTTAATATTTGCCGTGAAACGGGAAATTAAGGCTGTAGTGCGTTTATATTATCAGAGGTTTGAGGTGTTTCAAGTTTGAAATAGTTCAAACTTGAGATACTCAAAGTTTGGGATATTTCACGCTTGATGTATATGAAGTAGGCGTGCACTTAAAATATGTAATATAGTTGGGAAATTCGAATTTTGGATCGTGGAATATTTCAAACTTGATATATCTAAAGTATGGAGTACATATATTCAACAATTTTAAATACCCTCCGTTTGAAGCAAAGAAATTTGTTACAATTGTAATTTTTACGCCGCTGCTAAAACGATTCAAATTATTCAGCTTCTTCGTGAAAAAATTAAGCATTCACCCAAGACGGCTGATAATTCCTTGCGCACACGTATCGCCGCGGCTTAAAACTATGCTCATTTACGAGAAACAGGTTCGCAGGAAGGCGAACGTTGTTACAGTACACCCGTTAATAACTTAATAATATACCGTGTACTAGAACGCACGATGCGTAGCCTTAACATGTAAAACATACAACGCTGGTCTCGAGCGAGTACGAAGATTTTTCTTTGACACAACAGCAGTCGCAAGAAAGCAACGTGTTATTTCAACTCGCGCCATTAACATTCCCCTGGACGTGTTTGCACAACCGTGAAGCACACGACTGACGAACCGAGAGAAACTTTTCTACCTTCGATATCGCCGATCAAGCCGAGTCAAACGGATACGCGACGTTTGAATATTTTATCCCCGCTCATATTTCTACGGTTCTATCAGTTTCACGCGAAGAACGGAAAGGGCGCGGGGCTATTCAAACGCTCCAGCAAATAATACTCCAAGAGTCTCTCCATTAATATTCAGTCGCTGAATTTATCAAATATAAATTTACTAAAATGCACGTGACGGATAATATCCCAAAGGTTCAAGAATATCATCATCCGCGGATAAATTGCGAAATCCTCTCCATAATCTACAGGGTTGCAAATTTTAATATCCCCAAAAGGACTTTCCTCGCGAAGCCTCCGACTGGACAATCCAGAGGCCATAAAAAAAAATTCGCCAAGGTATTACTTTCGCGACAAGCTGCATAATGAACCGCCGCGAGTGTTCCTTCTTTCCTCTGCCGTACCTCCCACCCATTGTCCCGACAGAGAGCCGAACGTTTTAACGTTATTGAAACTTTCAGATTTTTCTTTATCAGGCATTGTAGCTCTCCATCGAGAGAAAAAGGGGGAAAAAACGAGAGCGCGACAGCGGCAAAAGGCGACCGACCGACAGAAACTCTCCTCGTCTGCTCTCTGATTCTTTTCATGGCTGCAATCGAGGAGATCGTCGTTAATCTGGAGGAACGCAAGAGAAGAGAGGTTCGAGGAGTAATTAAAGCGCAGACGAGTGTCTGATGCCGGCAGTTTCGCCGGACCAGACAGAGAGGGTGAAAGTCGGGTGGAGACCAGCGGGGACAGAGCGTGGAACATTTAGGGGAAAGGGGATAATGGAGAGACGGGAAAAGCAGAGAGGATAACGAGGAACCGCGAGGGAAGAAAACAAAAAATGAAAGGAAAGAATGAGAAATAAGTATGGAAAGGATGTCGAGAATCCTTCGTTCCCTTTTATACCAGCAAATATTTTGTCTACGACCGTGGCCTGCCCTTTTCTCCCCCACACCGCGATGATTGTAGACAGAGTCGACGTCGAATTCATCGTTAATCGTCGAGGGGTTAAGTACCAGAGATCGTCGAATCGCAAATTACCATCGTCAAGGAAATATGACGGGGTAGTCGGTTTGACGAAGTTGGAAAACCTTGTGGTCCGATTCATTCGAATGATACGGGGCTTTATGATTTTATCTCGAAGGGGGTGAGTTCTATGGAAACTTCATAACAATGTTTTTATGGTACATATACGTATCATTTATTCGGGGTTTTCGGTCGTGTTGAAAGTTGCACGAAACATCAACACGAATTTAATTTAATGATTGATGCGTGGCGGATGATGTATCAATTAATAACTTCGCCCCGACATTTCTGCCCGAGGTTCAATTATCGAGAACAATGTTCCACTGTGCAAGACGATTTTATTTAAAGCGACTCTAACGCGGTTCTACGTAGTGGCGCGAGCCTCGAAGGGATGCGCCTTTTTATTTCCAAGCGTGTTAAAAAATCATTAATGAATCTGCCTGCCGGGGCGAGCAGGAAAATAAAAGAAGAACGAGCGATTTAACGCGCGAGAAAATTGCCAGGCAATTCAACGCGGCCATCGATCTCAGCCACGACGTAAATCGAGTTTCATCGACATTCCGTATTCAATTAGCCGGTGTCTCATCCCGAATTCATTATCAAGTCGTTCTTCTTCCTGCATGGTCCTTATGCATGTAATTGTGTACGTATGTGTGTGTGTGTGTGTGAACGAGTTTGCGGCGTGGCGGATTGCCAAAACGCGTCTCGCGTAAACGATTCGCACAAAGCATCCGCGCGATACGACACCGACGTTAATTGCTTCGATGATGAATGAAGGAAGCGTCGATTAATCGAACGCTGTGGGCTGTGGCCGGTCTCAAAACGGAACTGGCCCCGTCGCGTCTTTTTCTTGAACGAGAGGGCGAGGGAACTGGTACCGAGATCGATTATCGAGATAAGTGTGCTTCGAATTTTTTCCCTCAGGGAGGAACAAGTGGATGCGCAAGAATGTGGAGAAGGGAATGGTCACAAAATAAATTCAGGGAAGAAAAAACGACCAACCGCAAAATTGAAAAGGCTCAATTCGCGGAACTTAATAGAGCATTTCGAGATTCAGCCTGTCGCGTAGTGCAATCGTATGCAAAACTAATTGATACCTGTAACGATACCACTTAACGAGGTGTGTCAAGGAATTCTTACCGCATACCAAGAGTTTCTTCAACCAACTTAACGGCCATTTCCAACGGAAAAAGTAAAAGAATACATATCTTCTCACCCTATTTACAAGTTACCGGCGCAGACTGTTTACGTAATTCTCTAGCACCCAGACGGCTGAAGAAGAAACAATTTCAACGAACTTACGAGGATGATCTTTATTGGAAAGTGGCCTGGTGATTTCACCATTCGAGCGGTCAAACGCTCCGCGACGCAAATTACGGTCCCGATAAATCTGCGATCCGCGTTATGGACGATCGGGAAAGGATTGTTCGCGTAGGTGAACGTCGATATACGAGATGATGCGAGCATAAATATCGAGTTGGCGCGAGATGCCGTAAAGGGAAGGGGATTTTTTTCTCACGACCGGTGGATATAGAAGAGGGAGAGGGGCGAGGTTAATTGATTTCCATCCTATAATGACCACAGGAATAACTCCAATATTCGCGACCAATCTTCGTTAATTTACTTCCAGGGAATCGATAATAAATTCAACGAGAAAAGCTTCAATATCAAACGGAGAAACAATTTGCCCCGTGAAAAAGTATAAAATATACGCACATAATTAAGGAAAGGGAAAATCAAGCCCACATAAATTCCTAAGATCTCCACTTTCGATTAAACACGCCGAACGATGCGTGTAATAAATATCGAATATCTCCTAGTTACTTTCCTCAACGAAAGATTAATGCCCGATAGCCAGCATCGTTCATCACCTTCGCTACACTTGATAACTATCAATTCAAGCCACACATTTCCCAACAATCTCTCCTACAAACCTTCCACTTGCTGCCATTAATAAAAAGCCCTTGGTTGATTTCTCTGTTAAGAAACTGTTTAATGCTCGAGGTACCGTTTGGGAGAGGGTTAATAAAGAACGTCTGCTGGACGAATACACGGGGCGAGGAAGGAATTCTCCAAAGGAATACCTGGTGGAGGATCCGTTCTCAGGTCAGGTGGCCACGTACACGCGGTGTGCACGTATATATTATACGATTCGCGAACTATAGGCACCCTTGGCCCAAGGAATGCACGGTGGTATAGTTTATGCGTTGACCACATTCCTCTCCCATGCCTTGAAACGCTCCTCTTCCACCGTCTCTTTCATTTAACGCACACCTACGTTCCTCCAGGCCACCGTCCGCTCTTTTACTTTCGTTCCGGAGAGTCGACAGCACCGACTGCCACCCAAACTCCCTTCGTTTCGCCTCCACCTTTCCGTACACGCGCGTCGTTTCTCGTTTTTTCCCCAACTCCGTCGATGTTACGCATTAATTCGAGCGGACGTTTCGAGACCGAGTAGCTACTTTCCAGGCTAGTTACAGACCACCGAGGTAATCCTCGCGGTATTCGACAATTTCCCTGCCGGAATTTTTCCATGCAAAGTTATCCTTTTTCTTTCGGGGGCGTTCTTAAATTTCTGACGAGCTGCAGCGAAGAAATATTTCCACCATCCCGACGAAAGCTTTTGTTCGTGGAAACTCTTGGTATGGTGCGACGATCTGTGCAATTTTTCGAACGATCCCATGAATCCGGTCACGCTGATAAAAAATGAAGTGCCGAACAAAGGGGTGCTTTAAATGCCGGCTACGCGTATAAATCGCGAGCAAGATCTCGCAGACAACGATATCTGGCCGCGTATCGTTCACGCATAATCGCGCAGGAGGATCTTCCTTCGATCTCCCTTCGATCTCTTATCTGAATCTGTATCGATCGATCGTGTCCCGATCGCGCGCGAATCGCGTCAAGTTATCGTCCAGTGTGCTCAATCGCTCGCTAATTAATCTCGATCGCGTGTTAGCGCCGCACCGCGGATCGAGCTACCCGATTTTGGATACGAGGAGTATCCGCTCAGGTGCGGTGCGATCAGGTTGGATGCGCGAGACCGGTTAATTAGGCGTTCGAGAGTGTCCAGTGAAATTCGATGCGACGAATGGAAGCTGAATTAGGGAATGCCACCACTGCTGCCACTTCTAACCCTTCCTCGTAACAATGAAACGATTCGACTTTGCAGGATAATATGGATACATAAAATTATCAAGGAAAATATATATATATATATCTGTCCAATAAAACTCCACGCAGTATCATCGTCCACGTCCCAAAGGCCCGCCTCGAAATTCCTATTCCATACGTTCGGAACAGTCACGATTAAAACATAACCGGCTGCGAGTCGAGGAGCAGTCCTTTTCCCATTGACTCCGAGTCATTGTCGGTCTCAGCCCCCATCGTTTCGGGGGCACACACGCGGAGGCCACTCAGACGAAACGTGTAGTTAAATGTAGGAGCGCCTCGGGTCAGGCGTAATAGTGTGTTGGGCTGCAGGTTAAACTAAACAGCGCAGCGGCCGGCGCGGGGCAGGTTGGAAACAGGAATGCACGGGGTGGAACGGGGGGGATGAAACGAGACCAAAGAGGAATCCGGCCTCCTCCGTCTCTTCTTCTTTTCCGCCCTTCCTTCCTTCTTCCCTTTCGGACCACCGTGACCACTTTCCATCTTTTCCACTTTGCCGAGGCCGTCGTTGCTACCTTTCACGCAGCTACCGGCTCCCCCGGCGCTGCCTTTCCCTTCGTGCATCCCTGTCGCGTCATCGACAACCATAATGGATCTCTTTCCATGGCCCCCCCTTATCTGACCGTGTACAAAACGCGCTCCCTTCCTGCCATTATTCCGTGCTCCTTCACGCTCAACGTGTCCCTACGGTTTCGACTTTCAAACGGGAATTTCGTGGGAGAGGTAGAGCTCCACGAAGATTTCGGGGCATATTAGTCATCTTTCGCCTCGGAACTTCCTCGCTGCCGAAGAATAGACGGCCTGGAATTTCGATTAATGCTTGCTGCACCCATTCCCACGATCCCTTCGAGCGCTGGATTTCATTGAATTCACGCGCACTCTATCAGGGACATTTGTAATGAATATCGGCGGACACGAAAATTTCAATATTCAACGTCTATCGCCATCCGGAGAAACGATTGTGCGCAAGGATCGCTGGAACAATTTCTTCGGGAACCGTTGGCGACTGTTCTTGTTCATCGAGGAACAGCGAGGATCGTATTCGAGCGCGACCAAAGTTGCGGCGAAACGTTTTGTACGTCTTAACAATCGCGGTAACAAGCCCAAGTTTGGTAACTAGTTTGCCGCGGATCCAAAGTTGACGAACATCTCACGGTTACTTGCACGTCCATTGAATTGTGCTCCGTTCTCTCGCGTTTCCGTTCACTGATAAACAGATTTACACTCGCAGGGACCACGTTCCACGATCGAAATGAATAATTATAAATCGCAACGGTGCTTTTGTCTTTTTATTGCGACAACTGTCTCGGATCAAAGGATCTTCTACACAGCATTGCAATCCCCAATCAATTAATCCATCAGATTATCCGCGTTCCATTATCGTTCGAAAAGCATCAAAAAATTGTGCAAACTACCATCGATATTTCCCAAATTCCATGGAACCTTTGTAAGACAGCCTAATCTTCGGTCCTCATCTTTATCCTACTTTCACGGCAACCGCTTTAAAATATCCTCCGTCTAATTAAAGTTTCCAGTCTGTTCGCGCGGTGACTTTGAGGCGAAACACGGGGCATAAATTTTGTCGTTTCTCAAATGTTTAAACGTTGCAACCGGAGAGGCTCGCAGTTGCTACACCTTCTTGTAACTGCTGTAACCGCTTCTTGTAACACGCGACGAGAAGCGGATAAACGGGCGCGAATTGCGCGTCGATCCCTTGGCCTCCTTCTGGTATAATAAAGTCAGTTGTAAAAGAGTTATCAAAGGTAAACTGTATGGAGAGGCGACCGCGATAGCGGCAACGTACAGCTCGGTTAGGCGACGCGTCCCACGGGAGCCAAGCGTAATCACCTGGCTGCACTTGGTCGGAACACGTTAGTAAACTGGCGGCATATTCCGCGACGCTTATCGTTTATTACCGTGCCTAACGGTACATTAAATTACACGGGCCGGCCGAGTGGAAACAGACGTAAGGACTAAGAAATTGATTCACCCTGCGCGAATACGGCGCGGGAGTAAATATTTCAAGACAGAATTGTAACTGGAACAGGGATGCAAGAAATATAGAATTTCTTTTTGCAAACACGCCCGTAGACTTTTGCGGAATTAATTAAGAAGTGAAAGTATAAAGTATGAAATAAACGATATGTGTACTGGATGGGTTACACGTGAAAATAAGTCGGAACAACCTTGTTCGAAGACTGGCTTTTATTTTAGGTTTATAAAATACTTATATGTACGACGATGATGGACTTGTAACTCGGATTTTGAAATAATAATGCTCCTGAGGAGGAATGGTCAAGGGTTTATAAGGGATCTGAAATATAGGGGTAGGGGTGATAGGAGAGGTCGAAAGTAGGAATGGAAAATAGTTAGGGACATAGGTCAGGAGGTGGAAACATTGGACGGGTGACTAAACGGGGTGACTCACAGTGTAAGGGCAAGGATGAGAAAGGTTTGGCAAGATGCAATAATATTTTATAGCTTAAGATTAAATGGGTTGGCACGTTACATATGTAAATTGAGTGTTAGCTTATTTGATAAATCATTTGGTAAATCAAAAAGGTACCAGCTGTTTTTTAAATAATAACAATAACTCAAACGAATTGCACTTCTGAAGAATTCGATCATTCTATCCATTGCACCCCTCTCCTTCCCGTTTCCATCAGTTTCCCTTTAATCAAGAAATACTTGGCGCTAATTGTACCTAAATCTTGAAACTCTGAGGGATTCGTTTCGTAGCTCGACACTTGGCGGCCAAAGGAGAGAAAGGCAAAGCCGAGGTCTCTGGGATCTCGCGATCGGGAGCGTAAAAGTGCGTGTAGCCGCGCGGCTGAAATCGCGAGCGTGCAAACTAATTGAGAACAATTCGAGCGCTAAACGAACGCGAGCAAAGGGACGGGGGAAATGCGGCCGTCGTGTGCGACAGCCGGAAGAAATTCCGAATCGAATCAGAGAGGGCTGGGATTTGCCGAGTTTCGCCAGGCAGCGTCGCGACGCGTCGATCTGTAAACGCCCGCAGCCAGATGCGTGCACGTTTTATTTCATTCAATTTTTCCCTCGTTCGTTTTTGCATTTTGTGGACGAGTCGATTGTCCCGGAACTCTCGTAACAAATTAGTAACAAAATTAACGAGGACAGAAACGATGCAGGAATTATCGCGGTGCGTGCATTTGCTTGGCGATAGAATAATGCTGCAATATGGTAGCGATACGCGGCGAAGACAGTCGAATAATTTCCCGATCGGAGTACAAGAGACACGGGAAGCAAATGAGAATTCTATTTGCTGAAATTCGCAAGTGTATGATTTTCGAGGAGAATTTTAATAATCCGCGCCGGAGGATCCTTTCTCGTTTCGAGGATCAACTGGTAACGTCTGTCGACCCGTAAAAAGAATAAAGAAGGATGAAAGGGGGAAGAAGGTAGTCTTTCAAGCGCACCGCGGTAGGAAACGGAACGCAACGAATTTTTCCATAGCGTACACCTCGCACCTACTACCTCCACCTCCGGCGGATCAATTTAAATGGCTATTCAGAACGGCTGAGTTACATTAATTGCACCGTCGGAGGAAGTCTATTCATTAGTTTCATTGTTATTTCGGCCCCGACAAAACCGGCGGCTGGCCGACCCTGTGAAAAACAACCACTTCCGCCATTCACCGGACCCGCCTCTATTTTCTGCACGCTCTTCCGACTCGAATCTGCTCGATGATCCGGCAAAATATTTTATTTCCGCCGGTGATATCGATCCCGGACGGTCGGGTATTAAAATTGCACGGATAAACTCAGTCCTCACATGAAATTCTTACACCCATTGTCGAGTAATATAACAGAGAACGAGGTGATTTAAATATTTCAGGATGTCAGATGCATTTCTGTGAATTTTAAAAGGGAACCAAAAATAACGCGGCCAAGAATCACAATAAGCTTCTTCCATATTTTATTTTCGAAATCTATATATGTTTAACTGCGACCCCGTTGAACTATCCTTCTAAAGAATGTTTCGCAATTATTGAATATCTCCCATGCGGGAAATAGGGCATGGAAATAAAATCGTACGTCTCTTAAGCCAAGGGTTCGATAAAGAAGAATAAAATGGCTGCCGGCCGCGAAACAGAAGACGAGGGAGCAGAAAAGGGGCGCCGGTGGTTCGAATAAAAGTATAATCCGTCCGGGGAAATGCAGGAAGCGAGCGTATAAATTAGAAATGAAGGCGAAAGCAGGAAACCATCCCGGGAGTAGCGTCGATCGTTGTGAAGGAATAAATAAAGCAACGTGACTGCCGTTCGCAGAGGCGGTGGTTATTAAAAAACGAGCAGCCAGGAGGAACGAAACGAGGAGCGAGCAGAGGCGAACAAGCCAAGAGGGCAGCGACAAAAATATGACGAGGAGGAAAGGAAACGCTGGACGAAGGGATGGGACGAGAAGCGGAAGACTAGCATAAGATACCTGGCTGGCAGGAACAATGGCCGAAAATTTGCAAGACGAATTCGCTCGGAAGAAAAAGCTGCTGCCTACTGGATTTGCATAAGACTCCAGGATACTCGCTGTTATCGTTCCCGAATCCAGTATCAAAGAGGCATTTATGATTTTTCGAGAGTACACTTAATTGTTTGAAACGTTAACATTTGTATTTGCATTGCTGCTTTTACACCTATCATCGGATCCTTAATTTTCCATTCCAATTAACCACTAAGCCCAAATCAATATTACTGCTACTCAATATTAATGCTTCAATCGCTTATTCACCAACGCGAACAAATTTTTCAATTGCCTCAATTTTTTCGGGACTTCCTTCATATCGTTCAAGCAATCCGTTTTAATCGCGGTAAATTGTAAATCGTAAACAGTTATTAATTTTTCCGTCTTCAGGAATCAAGAACTATCTTCTCACTGTATCCCATTTCACTTCATTTTATTTTATTTTATTTTATGTTATCTTATTACATTATACTTTATCTGATTGTATCTTACTTTATTTCAATTGTCTCAATTGTTATTATTTTCTGAAATTCTGTTCTACTCTATTATTATTTTATCCTATTTCATTTGTTATTCTTCTCTTTAATTCTGTTTATACTTTATATTGTATATGATACTATTATTCTCTATGTGACACAATCCCCTGTATACTAAAGGGTTCCCTAGCCCGTTGATTAATGAAATATATTATTATTATTATTATCATTATTATTATTACACAACTTTTGTTTCAATCTTCCGCGTGTATTAATTTTAATACCCATCCTCTGATAAAACCCGTGTTAATAAGCCGCCTATCTAGGCTTTCAATCGATTCAAAATAAATATAAGCTCTCGCCGAGCAAGCAGGCAATTTTCGAATTCCTCAAGACCCTTTCATCGAAACAGGAGATCGGCCAATTACCGATGTCCAAAGGACCAAACGAAAAACGAGCATCGCGATGCTTTTGTCCACGTGCGTTCCCTTCGTTGACTTAACCCTTCAATTAAGTGATAACGTTACAATGCATTGGCCCGCTTCGATCCACGACTCGATATTATTGCTCGAGACCCTTTTACTCCCACTCTGACGTATTCGCTAATTACCCTCGTTCATCGAAGCGAAGCTCCTTCATTAACCGGAACCACCTTTACCCGCGGCGTCGTGTTTAAGCTTTAATTACACACGGGAATTCGACACGTTTTAATTAGGTCGCCTGCGTACCGATAGTACGACGGAAAGTAAAATTGAAACAAATCGTTTCGCTCAGATTCGATAGGAGACTGTCTAATGATTAATTTTAAATTGACTGACGAGGCAACTTCATAGATCCGTGTACCTTGCCATTCACTTCTGTGTTAAACAGCAGAAGTGTCTTCGTTACATCTGCAATTATTACTATTATTATTGTCCTTTTGAGAACCTTTTTCTTTTATGGAATTCTTGGAAAATAAAAGGGAAACTATGCACTTCGGTGTCGTAAATGCTGTTTCAGGAGTTTCAGGCGAGGAAAGGTTTGCCTACTTCTTCGATCCCCCGATTTCCAACGGAAGCTGC
The DNA here is from genome assembly GCA_963583965.1 of Nomada ferruginata. Classification (NCBI taxonomy): domain Eukaryota; kingdom Metazoa; phylum Arthropoda; class Insecta; order Hymenoptera; family Apidae; genus Nomada; species Nomada ferruginata. Next base: position 2,440,536 of record OY757223.1, read on the forward strand.
GGATGCAAGGGTAATTGGAGACTTTGGGGATAAGCAGAGTTGAATTTCGAGAGAGGGGAAATTGTTCGAGGCCCTACGCAGAATAGGAAATACATTGGAGACGAGAGACAACTGTTGAGCTTATTGTTAGTACTGTATTTTTAGATACGAAAATTGTTAAGCTAGCCGTTGCAGCAGAAATTTATTCCAACGTAACTTCAAATAATTATTAAACACCGCAATGCTATTTTATCTTGAAGCGCAGACAAAATCAATAAATATTTATGTAATTATCAACGTAATTGCAGGAGTAACTTATCCTCTGCCAAAAGGAAAATCATTACATCAACTGAAATCGGTACACTTTCAACGAAACGCTCTCGCGAGTGCGGCGATTAATTAAACACACGCAACGTAAATATTTAACAGCGTTTATGTAATCCGCTGTTTCATAAATTTACACTGCCGGCAGGGTATCGAACGAGAGAGAACGTTATATTTATTGTCGCGATAATTAAATCCCGCGTGATCGCGACAAAAATTCCTATTCGCGATAATCGTCGTATCTGTACGCGGTTCGACGACCTCGATTATCGTTAATCGAACTGAAAAATCGTCACTCTAGATTCTATGTATATGTACATGCATACGTGTGTTATTTATAAATATATTTTCCTCGCATCGAAAACTAAGTTACCTCGTCCAGAATTAAAATTAAAAAGCTTTTAGTATCTATCGTATCATTAATATCAAAGAAATAATTGAGACGATGGAAGTGCCATACGCCAAGCCGAGCACGTTCCACAAAATTACGTTTGCCATGAAGATAATTAGTAATTACTATTCACTCGCCAGCCTAATCGGACAATGGCTCGCACGGTTTGAACAACTGTCGACAAATAATCACGGATGTTCGATGCCTGTTATCCGATTTATTGTCTGGCTCGCCGTGTTAAAGAATCGAAATGTTCTCGGCGAGGGAACAGCGTAAAACTTTTCTAGCAACTCGAATCATTGAACCATTCAACGATATTTCGAATCACACACGTCTTGAACGTGTGCGAAGCACTTCGCATCGGGACAGTTATAATTAACTCGAGATTACTGACGTTAACCCTCGACCGATACAATTCATAGCTCTTTCACAATCTTTTATGTATTTCCATATTGCGAAACTGGAAACGCTGAGTGGAGGATGCTTCTTTTTTTTTTAGGAACTATCTATTTAATTGCTTCGTACGAAATAATTCTTTGGTGGCGTTTAAGGAGAGCGAGAATAGCACAGCAGACTTTAATCTCCAGACACCAATCCCCAAAGTTCATAATTTGGTTTGCAAACTCGAAAACTACCATCTTCTTTCAAGAAAAAAAGAAAATAAAGAAAAAGAACGATCATAAAACTAAGCTCCGATAAGCTTTCCATGAGAAAAGGAGGGTCTACAGCAAACACTTTAACAGGCAGGTAAAGATCTTCCTGTTTGCAAATCTTTATCAGCAGTTCGCCGGAATCGTTATTTTCTCTCAATGCCTAAAATTCGTCGATAAACATGGAAGAGCAAATAGCAGGAAAATTTTACCATGCTCGGTACCATCTTCTTCTTCGACGAGGGACTCAAGTGGTTGTATATACAATTTACTTTCAGCTTGTACTTACCTGAAACAAGAGAAACATTCGCAATTGACGATGCGATAAAATGAACAGCGTAATTGCATTAGGAATTCGCGTTTACCTGTTCGTTTCGAATCATGTAACTAACGATAATGTTATCTAGATAAAGGTTTATCACGATTCACGAAGAACGTGAATACAGATAAGGATAAAACTCGCGGTGCAATTGATTATCCTTCCGAGGTCTAAGCACACACGACGAATAATTATTGATCGATATCTTTAAACGTCAACCTTTTTTTCCAAACCACTTTTACAACCGCCTGTCCGGCCGCAATACAAAAATTCCGCCAGCCATTTATTGCACACATTTCCCTCGAAAGAAAAAGCAAGGAAAAAACAGCCCGCCGCGGTCGTCAATAAAGCTGGTGGAAATAAAACTCAGCGTCTGAAAGTCTGTCATTAATCAAAGATCGCAGACGGAACACTCCGCCGACTGGTTCCAACTTTATTACTCATCCGCGAGGAATGCTAATCGAACGTTATCCCTTCGTTACTTCCGGTCGTAGGAGGTCCAACCTCCGTTGACTTGCGAAACGAAAAAATAAATAATCACCAGAGAGGCGGGGGGGGAGGTGAAAGGAAGAAGGGAAACAAGAAAAAGAAGAGGGAAGAAGGAGGGAAGGGGATGAATGCAACGGCTGACCTTCTGGACCTCCAGGATTCGAGGAGAAGAGAGATTATTCTCCGGTTCGAGCGCCATTCTTCGATGGCGAGGAACGAAGGAGAAGCAGGAGAGGACAGAGGATCGCGACGAGAACCTCCTGCCTTTGAGAAGGACCCTGAGACGGCTATAAATTACCGGCTAATATCTCATAATTACCAAGCGAACCAGACTCCAGGAATGCCACGGCAACGAGTCAGCACGGAGGTGTATACGTATACGTGAACAACTTTGGGGCCTGAACGCGTTTCACGCGAGGGAATAGCCCTGGATGAAAGGGCGGGGGAGTGTTCCTTCACCCACTTCCGCCAGGAAACATTGCTTTCCCTTTGTGCGGGGTTAATTGAAAAACAACTTTTCAAGAATCCCCTTGCATTTCCTACGTTCACCGAATGACCATTCATCGCTTCTCAATCTTCCTTTCCATTTAATAATTATTTTTTAAAGGGTATACCTTGCATTTCGGGAACTCTATGGAAGAGTTATTCGTATTATTGTTATTCCTTTACCCGTATATCTTGTCCTATTCTCTGCACCTTGTGTTCTTTTGTCGACTCCAAAGCAGCTGCTAACTCTTGACTTTTTCGTTCTTTAAATTACTCGAAAAGGTTTTTCAATTCCCGTGCGAAATTTCTATAATTTCCCTTTAGAAAGGAGTTACATATCTTTCGCCCCGGAGGCGTGCATGCTTTGAAACGACGAATAGGGAAAAAAGGGAAAAAGTTTCGTTGCGTCTGTCGAACGGGGAATCGTCTGTTCGAGGAATCTCCGTGTGCATCACGAAAACGCAATTAACTTCCAGTGTGAACGTGTACGCCGAGTTCCGTGGGCTGCATATACGTGGAATTCTGTCGAGAAAGAAGCGCGGTTACAGGGGCGTGGAGAAGTCTCGGGATCGTACAGGATCGCTTCATCCGGCGAGGAAACGAGATTAATTGGAGATCGAGACCTTTGCGCAGTATGTTGGAACGGTTGACAAAAGGAGCACGCCGTTAAATGCGCAATCTGATTCGCCATTCTGTGCGCAATATTCGCGGCGAGATGCGACAAACGTCGTGAACGGGGGAAGTTAAAAGTCGATTAGAAATTCCACCAAAGAAAGCCGTCGAAAAAATGTCCAAAGGAAACGGGAGCGAAACGTTACTAAAAATTACCGAGGTACGTACATTTTTCTAGTTTTATCTACAGAAATCTTTCTGAAATGTACTTGCCTGCTCCCGGCGGGATCTGTCGATACTTGATGTCTTAATCTACAAGCTAATCGACGCGTTCAAGGATTCCACGTAACACGAGAGCGGAATTTAAGTGCACGATCAAGCGTCCAATATCTATTGCTTGCTCGAGAGCTGTTCAATCGAGGAGACTTCTCGCGAACTGAAATACAGCTCGCTGTACGCGTTTCCAATTACCACGGGAAGCCTTAGGAAATTTTGCCACGAATAAACGACGCGGTGCCTTTAATTGATATGAATTACGCAGACATTATTATTATTATTATGAATGCCCATAATAATGCAAACAGAATTGCCAAGTTCATTCCATCTTTCAGTAAATACTAATCGAAACAGAAATTCAACAGTGCTCGGATCTTTTTTATAAAATGAAAATGGAGTAATTTATCTTTCATTAATCATAAACGTTTTCCTGTCTGAATGTTTTACTTGAGAACAGGAATGATTCGTTTAATAGAATCATTCGTCTTGTCTGATTCGATTCGTCGAACCGGTGCACTGGTTGTGTCGCCAGGAACGTCGGACCGGAATTCGTGCAATCTGTAAAAGCATTTGCAAGTATCGGGGCCGCAATTTTTATGGGGTGCAGGAAAGACAGCGGCGCACGGTGGAATGTGGCTTCCGCTTTGCGAGAGCAACGCAGCGAAAAGCAGTGAATAAAAACCGGTCGTAATGCCGATCACGAAGCGATTCGAGTGCGACAAGTGCTCGTACGAGTCCATTCTGAAGATACGGCCGCGCCACACGATTGATTCGATCTCCTTGAGAACCACCGCCTTCCTTATTGAGTCTCGTGAGAAACTCACTTTTCGTTTCACCGAGGAATTATTTCGTAACGACGCCCCTTGTTTCGTCCAACTATTCGTCCCTCGTCTAATTTCTCCATTTTTATCACCAAGTCGCATCTCAATTTCTTTACCATTAAATCGCCAATCAAATCGTCTCGTTTGATTTTCCAAATGCATGCGCTACGCGTTGCTGCTGCAGAAGATGGCCGTGGTCTGGCCAGCGAAAGCAAAGCTGCCAGCTGGTGTTTACCGAAAAGGGGCTGTGATTAAACAGAACCGCGGTCTGTAGATAATGAAAACGCGACTTTCGCATGAACGTCGGCGAGCCTGAAAACGGCGGGACGGGAGAAAAGGCTAGTCGCCTTTGGAAAAGTGTCCCGACGTTCAAAGGGCGAAGAGAAAAGGGAAGAAAAGGGACGGATTGATAACGTAAGGGTGACACGGCGAAGGTATACGGAGGATAGAGAAAGGAGAACGTTTAAAAGTGGACAGTGGAGGAGAATTTGACGTGAAAGTTATTCCTCTTCGCATTTCGAGAACGACTTTTATATATTAATTTTATCGTACTCGTTGTTTAATCAAACATTGACTTCCAACTTTAAGGGAAAAGGAAATGGTAATATTTATCTGCGAGAGAAATTAATTTTCGAGAACTCTGAACAGATTTCCATGCCGCTCTGATCCTTGGAATTTTAGAAAATTTCTTGCAAATAAATCAGGTATATAAATGGTAATACTGTTTAATGAAGGAAACTCGAGAAATAAATGTTCCACGGTAGACGAATCATTAATAAATCCGTAATAAATCATTTCCCCTAACTAGAACTTTCTAATATTAAAGATCTGTTCGTTTTTGGAAGGAAACGGGGCGATTGAAAAATAGACGTGTCAAAACTACTCGCGGAGGAAGGCTTCGTAAAATATTTCGTGTATCTTCGAGAATTATCAGTCGCTTGAGTAATCGCCAATAAAAGTAGAACGCTTGCTCAATGCCAACGGAAAACACGTGCCCTTTCGACGACTAACTACGCGAAGCATTAAGTACTTCTTCTCCTAATTGAATCAATCAACTCCGTTTCGATCAATCGATGACACAACACCGTTGTCCAGTCTCGAGCAAGTCCACGACCTTCCGCTCGATGTTTCGTCGTCAAATTGCCTTAAACCGTTGATGGAATATTGTATGTGGCTAAAAACTGATCCTCCTTCGTGGAACGTGGCTCGAATCGTGAGAAATAAAACTAACAGACCCTCCAGCCACCTTTCCAATCGTTCACTATTATCCTAATTATATCTGTTCGGTCAGAATGGCGTGAGGATGCAGGTTCGCCAGCATAACGAGATACGCCGAGATTATGGTAGCAAGACTTTAGTGTCTCTAGGACAGACGAAAAATGTATAAAAAGACGCAGAGGAAAAGGGCTATCCAGAAGTATCTTCTACCTGGTCGAGACCTCCTACGATTCCCTGCGATCTTTTGATGGATGGACCAAGCTGATCGATATATGGATCACGATCGAGAAAGGACGCACACCTACGTTTTCACGCGACCATTCGTCGACGATCGATGACTGAAATTCGATAGACCGACTCCGACTGACGAACGATTCATCAACCTCGTTCTGCCTCGGTACCTTTTCATCATCCTCCACTTTTTATTAGGCCGATTTTTATTCGTCTTCGAGTGGCTCGAGGAATGCTGCTCAATGAAAGGTCGAACGATAATTTCGGTGGAAGAGATTTATTATTCTAAACTTACGGTGGCAATCGTGGACGCGATCAAGCACTGATTAAATATCGATGGATTTTCGGGAACACAGATAAGTATGGACGGACGATAAGATTCGACGGATTTCTGTTCCGCTGCAAAGCTGTCCAATCAATTCTACACGAATTGGAACTGCACAAACGGTTCAAAGCGTTCGGATTACAAAGCTGATCCTTCAAACGCAATAGAACGTTCCGCGATTAACCCTCTGGAGAGCCTCCGACGGACAGGAACATCAGACGCAATCCGACATTCCTGTGTTCTATTTATGCAATCAGATTCAACAACGTACATCGCTCCAAAAAAATACGAAGCTCATTGTACCTCTTGGAGTAGATCTACTACAGACCCATGGCAAATCGCGCGAGCGAAGATAAGTAAAAGTATCAACAAGACTTGAGGAAAACATTTCGAAGATTAGATAAACGTGGAGGACCGTAACTGATAAATAGTAGGAGACGAAAAAGCATCGGATTAACTAGGAAAAATGAAATTCCCTAATACGTATTCTCTTTCGCACGTTCGAAATTAATAATGACGATTGTGCAATTGTTCCAATTGAATTAAATGAAGTTATGCACCTTTCGTAACAATCCCTGCTCCGTTTCTTTATCTGCTCGAATCTCGCATAATAATACAAATAATAACTCTATTATTATTCGAAAAGAAAATACACACGTACTATTGAGCAATCTTTTGGTGAATTTTACTGAAACATTGCTGCGCTCCACAGCACTCCAATTGCATACACTCTTTAATTCCACATAATTCCATACTTCCTCATAAACTCTCCCATGCAATCTTTCACTATCCTTCTCCTCTTTTTCGTTTAATGAGCGACCTCATTTTCAACTTTAATTCTATAGAACGTTTCGAAATAAATAATATACACGCCTGGCCGACCCAATGGTCACTGTCACGTGAAACCAACGCAAAGTTTCCTATGTCGAGAAATGCGTGCACAGGAAGAGACCATGCAGAGGCCACGAAGAACGACGCTGTATACATATATACGAATGTATACATATATATTCGAGGGTGGGCCAAAGTTTCCCCCTGTGTCTCCCTATCGCCAGCCGCCCCTGTTATTTCTACCCGCTTCTGTATTTATCTAGAACACGATGGGGCGGGGAAACCTGGATAAGAGTGGGCTGGATGCACGCTATGACACATTCCTTGAACGCCATCGAGCCAACGTGGTATTGTGCACCTTCAGAGGCTCATGCCTTCATGACCATGTGTCGCTCGAGTGCCTAGTTAACGTTCGTTCGCGATGCAAAGATAAGAAACAAACCGTGTATCGTTCAAGAGACCATGTTACATACGACGGGTGCTTCTTTTTTTCTTCTTTCGAAAGACCGACGCTTACGAGTCACGATTTATGTATATTTGGGGTGCACATGCTACATTCCTTTTAAGAGCACTCGAGAGTTCGAGTTGACGAACGTGCATATCTTCTGCCCAGGTTTCGAAGGGAATCGCATATTTTCCGTCCTGTATGTTGGTTTAGATAAGGCCTTGTTCGTTTATTTCCTTTTCTACTTTACATTTATATCGGTCGCGGTTGAAAGGAACAAGTGTAATAAAATAAATGTTGCATGTAGAATGGAGATTGGTGGAAATTTTATATATTACACAGCATCCCGTCTGACTTGTTTGGTGAAAAAAATAATAGTCGATGGGAGCAAAAGTAGAAATTGATGTTAATGAATTACAAATAGCTGTTCGATCAACGGGTATAATCCCCGTGAAACTTGGAGAGGCGATGTCTAGGCCAGATAACAGGAGACAGATCTTCGCTCCAACGATGCTAATGAAGCGAATGACGCGATTAAAGCAGGTATCAAACCGTGTGCAACGATTATCTCCGACCGGCACACTGTCCTGACAGATTGTTCGCTTGGTCGAAAAAAAAATCTCTGCAAACCAGAAAGACCATAACACGGTCTCGAGTGTACGTACACGAATGAATTCAATGAAACATTCAGCCTTTATTGAACTCCGACGCTCCAATGAAACATCCGATTGCCCGATAAGAAGCTTCGCAGCCAATTCATCTGTTACACGAAGAACGAAACTCCAAAGCTATGCAACCAATGGACGAATGCAATTAGGCGAGATTAATAATTCAACGGAACGAATCGGACAAGCTTTATCAAAAAGGAAAAAAACAACAATCTACCAATTTTTTTGCCAACGAGGGTAACGTTTTTCAGGCATCGTTCAATAGCTACCAACGGCGGCCAGGTATCGCTCGCTGTGCAGCGAGCAAAAGAATAGAACCGGTCAAGCGTTCTCCAGCAGTGTTTGCGAATGTATCAAAGTTTCCGCGTAATGATCTCCTGTTTGATTTGCAAATGAACCGGTGGCCGATGCCACGGTGACCAAAGCCACGGCGAAAGAGGATCACAGAGGACGAGAGAACTGGTTATACAGAGAGATAGAGAGAGAGAGAGAGACTGGGGAATGCGTTTGACGCGTGTCACGTGCACACGTCAGAGCGGATCACAACGCGTCATTCATTCTCGCTCTTTCTCTGACCGTCGACGAGCTTTCCGGCAAGTTCGTTGCTCCCTGTCACATCGATTTTCTTGCAAACGGCTCGTTTTTGTGCGACCGTTTCCGTTAATGGCGTTTCATTTGCAAATCTAATTAAACACACGTTCTGGAAATGACTCGTGACATGATTCGAAGTCTGCCTCTGTCGCTGATTGAATGTATGCGCGCAGCTTGCGAACCGTTCCCGTTGATGTGTTCGCGACGGGTGATATGAAAATGGTCCGAGCGAAAAGTCAAATATATAAGGAGCGACAAAACGTGCCACTCATTTTCTGCTCCATTCGAATCGAACTGTTTAATGAGATCGGCAATTGTTTCGTTATGTATTGAATTTGGTTCCTATCCAAGAAAAATATATGGCTTACAATTAGGCTACTTTACACGTTATCGATAATGGTATATTGCGTGGAAATTGGTGGAAGCTTGCAGCTGTGGATATTTGATTCAATCTGTCGAGATTAGAATTTGCACGCGTCTGTATACCTGGAAACGGGAACGATCACGACATCCAGGGAAACGAGATTACCTGATTAATATTTCGCTGGGAGTTGCGATCTGCATACAAAGTATCGGGCGTCGCATCCGGGCCGACTAGTAATTACCGGTACAATCTTGCTTTAACGATTCGCCGTAATCGAGCTGGTAATCGCGAACTTTCAGAGTATCGACTTCTTGTATTACTAAAAGAAGCGCGCGGATCCACGAGTACCGGGAAGAGAATTATTAAACTGTTAGAAGAAGTACATACGCCCGTAGGGGGCGCTCGCTTAAAATGTAATACAATATTTGCATATCAAATAAGCCTCGTCTGTATTTATTTCCAATTAGGAATACTTGAAATAATTCAAAGTACTTATCGTAGTAATAAATAGCCAAAGAATCGAACCTCTGATGTATTCATCTATATTTAGTCACTTATATTTTGGTATAATAATTTTGAAAAATTAAGCCGAGAGAATTCATTGAAGAAGCTCCGAGGACTAGTATTCCCTGCGAAAATTTTAGAGGATGAAGGCATGGGAACCGAAACCATGCAAGTTCCACATAGTTGGTACCGAATCTGTCTCGCGAAATTCACGCGAGTACGTGCGTGAATGTTGGCCACAGAATGCACATCCTCCCGTAGGAAACCGGATATTCCTGAGGCTCTCTGGTGACGCTGTTGGCACCCTACGAGCGGCATTGTCCCTTGAGAATTTCCTTCTACCGTGCGGTTTTTGTGCACAGCGACAACAAAAGTGCACGCATGCACGCGACTCCGAAACCCGTCTACAAAAACGAATATCGAGAAAAGAAATCTACGTGCGCGAATTCCACTTGCTCTCCTATTCAATTTGGATCCCAAGAGCGATCCTGTAACTCCGATCAACGCAAGAATTATTTCGAACGAAATGGAACCCCAAATTCGCTGAAATAAACCGTACTTTTGAAGATAAAATTTGGCATCGATAAATTACAGATAGCGAGATTGAAATTTGCTTCAATAGTTTCACGATCCCGTAAATATTTGATTACATTTTACGTATAATCTCATTCATTCTGCAGAAGCTGCCCTTCGATTTAACAATGTATCCAAGATTGTTTGGTATTCAGAGGGATGAGAGGTATTCCATATTTCTCGCGTTTAAGGTAAATCTCCGTGTTCCTTCAAATCTCCCTCCCCATCTTCCTGGCGTCTTGTTACCCCGTTAAGTGGATTCCCGGCTGAGTTTTCCACTCCCTAGAGCGAAAGCGGTACAAAACTCTGATATTTACATGCGCCCACGGTATCGTCCCTCTTCCCCTGTACTTACACGCCAGATAATTTCAACTTTTACGCCACATTCCACTTCCATTTACTGAAGAACGAAGTAGACTTCCTAAATCCTTGTACCTTGCCCTCGTAATTGTAATATAATTTTCCTCTGCGTTGGGGAAATTTAAATGCATACCCCTTCAACTGAGTAAAATTCACAGAATTTTCTGCAACATGTGCCCGTCCTCTTTTTTCTTTATTGGTTTAATTTATGGCAAGGAACCAGAGTGGGACGGGCATTACTTTTTATTTGCACGATCCTCCCGGGTCGTGTCTCGAAAGAACGCTCCTGCGGCACAGACCGGGATATTAAGAATTATTAGGTTTACCGGTCGAGAAGGGGGGGACCGGATTTCATTCTGCCTCGAAATTGCACCGACGTTCTTTTTTTTCCTTCTAGCCTGCTCGTCCGAGACGCTTTCGGCGTCGCCGAGTGCCTTCGAGATACGACATTTTAAAAATATGTATTTCATGGGAGCTTAGAGCGCAGCCAGTACTCCGTGCAACGCGAACTACGCTTACAAAATGGAGTGGAATGAAATAAAAATTGAGACGTTCAACGATTGCGAAGGAAAGCGAATTTATTTTATCGCCGGTTAATTCTTAAATTATTCGACGTCAAGTTTAAATTTGCATGGAAATGATATCTTCCGTAGAACGTTACGGGGAAATTTTACACGTTGAATTATATACTGGTTATCTGAAAGAACGGCGTCGCAAGTCCTTTTTACGTAGGAAATTTGTGAAAATATCACCTCTAAAAGCGACGGATGGTTGAAGTGATACCGAGAGATAGATATCTAAACCATAAACGGTGTGTTTCCTCGAAACAACACCATCAATCGTGTAATCTGCCCCTGCGTCTTCTCCACCCCCGTTGCGTTTAAAATAGACACGCCGGGGATGAGGTACCGAGAGAGAGAAAAAAATTACGTCGAAGGCAAACGCGGGGGGGCTAGATACAATGGAGAAAAGAAGTACGCGAGGGTGTACTGGATGCGTCTGCGATAGGGTCCTTGAAAGCCATATTACGTTGCAGCGAATGCATATACCTTGAAAGGTGCGAGATCCTAACGATAAAATATTCTCCAAGGGCCGTTATAAAATAATTCAGGACCTGAAATTTCTGCAACAATGTGCAACAAAATTAACAGAGTCTTCCGTTTGGATTTCGCTTCAAATTTTTCGCGGAATTTCTAATATTGCTGGAAGAGTAAAAAATGTCGAGGGAAGAAGAGCGGAGCGTGAGAGACTTCTCGGATATTCCACGTGAAATTTTATTTTTTAATGGCGAGAAATAATTTTTTTTAGACTTCTACAGCACCGTCCTCGTCAGCAAAACACTCGCACTACGAAATGATCACTTCCATGATAAAGATTCAATTACGAAGCCGATTTCTTTAAGTATATTTTATTACTGCCACCCGTTTACTTTATACCGGATCAGCTGAAATAACTTTTCACTGTATGTATTCTGATTTTTAAGGAAATCTCTAAATCCTCTGTAATGTTATTAAGCCTGTCCTTCAGAACATTTTCTTTTCCAGTATCGAGAGCAAACAACATTTATAAAAGTTCCCGTTTCCCTGGTAAATTAAATGTTAATAACATCGTGTAGAAATAAGAGCTTATAAGTTACTGTATGAATTCCCCGATACAAAAAAGTCGTAAAAGCGGATATCCCTGATAAACCTGGAGAACCGCTGAACGTTTACGGTAATTGACTTCGAACGATGAAGCCACTATAAAGCTGAACAGATTTGAACGCGGCAAGAGCAAACGAACCTGTATTCCCGCGTTCTTTCGAATCGTTTGATCACCGTCGTACCAGTCTCGCCTCATTTTTCTTACGAATCTCTTAATCACTTTCAAATAATCCAAGAGAACACGCCACTCGAATCCAATTTACAATCTTTCACTACACCGTACCAAACTTTGCTACGAAACTTTCACAATAATTAAAGGGACACCGGATACTTTCGTCAGAAACCAAGAAGTCTCTTAAAAAAAAAGTTTAATTAAAAATTCAACCGTCAATCTTTCGCTCCGCGGTAATAAATTTTTCTAGAAAACAGAAACACCTTTGGCAGAAAGTCCATTAGCAACCTTGTTAGATCCCGACGAAATTACAAGCTCGTTTACGATAGAGATCTTTGATTAACCCTTTCGAAAGTCAATTCTTGAATCTCTGGCGCAAGCATCAAACATTTTGCGCAATGAATTTTCTATTGCACATCGATTACGGAGCCGCCAAGGGTGCTACACGTAAGCAGAACCCTTTGAAACAGACGGAATCTTCAGTTCCACCACTCTTCGGGGATTAAAAAAACGAGGAATCACGAAAGGGAAACAAGAACAGGGTCACACGGACAGCTTTCTTTGAAGCATCAGACAAAAGACTGATTTTTCTGTCTTCGAGCGAATTCAACGCGAAGCGCAGCGGGTTTCGTTCTCTGTTTCACATCGCGGAGACGAGAAAATCGCGGTAGACTTTTCCCCTTCCGGTTTTGTGTGCCTTTCCGCTGTGGGTTCGCGACGACAATCGGCTATGCCGCCTCCAACGCGAAAAGAGGGAGCCTTTTTTTCCTTTTTTTTATTTTTTTGCGCCGCAGAAAGAAGACGGAGCGTGTAAATACCGATGTGGTCGTGCACGAGGCTTTTAATCAGAGCGCATGGAAAATTCTCTTTACGCGTTCCCGTGCAACCTACAGACCGCCATTATACAGACTCTATGTATTCCTTTGCACCTGCACACACGGCTCCTTGACACAGGAAGCCGGAGTTCCGCGACTGACTCCTCGATTTAGAGCGACATAAGTATTTCCAGCGGCTCCTATCGGCAGGTCGTATTTGTCATCGATTCGGGCTTGTGGATTTCGCTCGTTTAAATTGAAGAGCTATTGGTACTATTGGGAACTGAACACTTTCAGATGCCTGTACACTTTGACAATTTAAGAAACAACGAAGAATATCTGTGGGAATGAGGGGCTTGGTTTGTCCAGATTATTGGAAAAATGTATATTAATTTGTGTAATTAAAAATAATTGGAATTACGAAGCATTAAAAATGATAGGCTGATCGCCCCTTTGAATATAACAGGCATTGTGGATTGAAAAGAAGATTAAAAGCTCGGCAATTTTTTTAATGGAAAAACTTCATTAGCAAACGAGACCTCAGAGGCGACAAAAACTTGAAAAATTCAGAAGCATTTTACGCACGACCGGTAGTGAAGGATTAATAAGGAGAAATTAAAAAAAAACAACACAGAACTAAAACGTGAGTGTCAAAACTGTCGAGAGATACAAGAAGGGAAGGACCGGAGGTTGAACAACCAATTTGTTGGATCAGCAGGAACTTCCTAATCCATAACCGGGATCAGTCGTCGCCTCTGGATTAAATACGCGTTATACCTGCTCCATGCGAACGAACACAGGCTGATCCGCTATTTAATTAGAGTCGGAGGTTTAAAGGAGCAGCGGAATATCATATTTATGCCCGTGTTTCATCCCGTGCTACCTGACGTGACTGGCATACCAAGCCCTGTCGTCTTAATTAAACTTAATTAACGTGACTCGAGGAGACGCGGATTTCTAGGTCGCGTTCCGATACACATTGCTCAATTACAGTCCTGATATCACCGCGATAGAATCAACCATTCATTCATCTGAATGCCCTATCAATTCCTTTCATTAACCGATCGTTAATTTCAATGCTGCTGGTTTTAATGTCGGCTGGCAATTAATATTATTATAGTTATTGCCAGCGGACTAGTTTCTATCCCGGTGCACCGGATTAATTACACAAAAAGTAATTCTACCGTCAGGAAATAAATCGCGCTGCAAAATATTTGCCCTCGCGATTCATCCGATCGTGATACTAAATAATTGACACGAAAATAACGGGAATAAAAAATATACTAAAGAATATTCTCTTTAAAACTTTAAAACAAACTCTCCGATACCCTTGGAAAGCAATCGCAGCATAAATTCTGCCACCCGAAAATTCCTATACGAAGCTGCCAGGAATTGCATCCCACAGGCCAGATAACATTCGACGACGGAACTTCGTTTCACCAGAGGCAACATGTACACTTCCCGACGCGTACCTCGACGTCCACCCTAACGACAACGAGTCCTCAGCCCAGCTTTTAGCAAGCCTGAAGGAGCAGGAACGGTACAAGAAGGGGCAACAGCTTCGTGTAGCCCTATCTTGGGCAAATGTAAGTCGCATGATGACGCATTCTCAATGGCTGGGCGACGAAGAAGCTGTTGCATAGTCTGGAAGCATGACTATGGCACGACACGCCACAGCAGGGTAATATTGGCGTACAAAGTAGCACGAAGCACAGCGTGTCCTCTTCCCCATCGAAAAAGCCCCGCTGCTCCTGGCTCGAGACCGAGACGAGAATCAGGTAACGGTAGGAGGGTACAAACGCGACCAAAATGATGTACTTGCCCTTCCCGTGCGAGCCAGGAGTGCACGGATAATTTGCTTCGATGCTTTCTGCATGATTCAGTCAAATTCAACCCTTTTCGACGTAGGTAGCCACGGTCCTCGAAAGTTCGTTAATTGTTCGGCGAAAGGTCAGCGAAATTATCGTGCGACCAACGAGGGCTAAATTATTTGATAAGGCAGCAGAGAAAAATTGTTCTACCCAAGTATCTATCCTGTGAAATTGTTCTGCCAGTTCTGGCTAAACTCGAACGCTTCGGTTCAATGGGAAAAGATATAATGGAAGCTCGGACTAAGTTATCAATGTCTCTAAGCTCTGGAAAAGGTGCGACGAAATCCCCACTTAAACATTATACGGTAAATGAGTTCCAGGCTACGGGTAAGCACGAGACTAACTGGCCACCCAATACGGCGGGCTACCTTTTTCGGAAAACCTACAAAAGGTGGTCCAACGAGCATGATATAAGGTCCGTGACCGGCCTTGGGAGAAAGTGGCGGTTTCAGCGGTGTTCACGGTGTGGAAAACCAACGACACTCTGCCTCCTTTTTTACCTGGCGCCCTTGCATCACAGATCGTAGACGGAAATAACGACAAAGTGGTGTATGCATTATCCTGTCCTCCGCCCGTCTTGAAAATGGAGAAAGAATTCTTTGTCCGTTAACGGCGCGTTTGCATACAAAATGAAAGTGCACAGCGGCCGTATATTTCGGTTGGAAACGTGTTTCCCATTTTTCCATGCGCGATGCATATGGATCTTCCTCGAACTTTGCATACAACGAATGCCCACTGTCTTTCGCCGTGTATCAGAATTTCTAATTCGAAGATGCGCCACAGATAGCTGGTCTTTGGCCGACCACGAATTCTACAGGAATCCTCCGGGGGAATAGAAATTGCCGATAAAATAGCCGAAACTATTAAACGGAGTTCGAACAGAAAGACGCAAGGAGATCGGAGGTAAATTATAAGAACTCGTGGAAGAAAAATCTGACAAATCTCATTCCCTGGGCAGAGAAAACAGAATTATCTATTATCCTAGAATTTTATCCTAGAATTATCCTCACGCAAGAAAGAAAGAGAAATTCGAACGAGACAATCATTAACGAAATGCCCACGCTCCGTAGAAAATAATTCCCCGCTTTGAACATCTAAAGGATCGCTCTGAATTCCCTCATTTTAACAGCAGTACACACGAAACGAGCATAAATAATAGAGAACCGTGTGCCGTCGAGTTCTCGCGGCATTGTATCACGATGTCCCCGCATATAACATGCCACGTTCAGGACCAGAAAGTGATCGCTTGAGCATAGGCAAACAAGGTGAGCTGCTTGCCAGCCTGTACGACAGAATCCACGGCCAGGGCTGCTTATTTAAAAGTTATAAGTTATAACGTCGACCATTAAGCGTGGCCTGGTCGACGAGCGCCAGTCTGCATATCTCTTTATGAAAAGCCTCCTTTCTGCATTCCAGGCTGTGTCGGCCCTGTTTCTCTGCTGCTGCCGACACGACGTGTTTCAGCCAGTTTCCAGCCTGCCAGAACTTGTTCACTTGTCATAACTTACTCGCGACCGAGGATGCTTACATTGTTGCTGCGATGCACCTCCTATTTTCGCGTCGCGTCCAACGATATTAGGCGGGATGCTTTTCTTCCGTGGAATTTTTCAAAGTGTTACGAATTTTCAATAACCTGCGCCCGCGAGCAAATGCTTGCAGCGTTTTCCACCTGCGACGGTGGCTTTCCAATGATCGATTATTTGCAATCCTCCAGACGAATGCAGACACGTTTCGCGTTGGGATAGATAATTAATCAAGACGAGGAAGAAGGAGGGAAAAAAGGTTCGAATGAAATGGCGACTTTCCATCCACAGTCCTTGCGGGACACGACAATTAATGTGGATACCGGTTCTCGGGCCTTTAATGAAGAAATATATCGTTTATCAGACTGGGTCCAGTACAGCGTAGTCCATAAATCAATTGTAGGGACGTCGTAATAGTGTCCTAGTATCAGTTTCACTTGCGTACGTGAACAAGGTAGTAAATCGACTATCGAGCCACCATTGCATTGTAAATGATCTCGAAACTGTTGTAATCGATATGTAACGAGCTACCTTATCATCGTAGGTTCTATTCATTTCAATTGGAATGCAACCGAAATCCCAATGCTCCATAAAGATAGATCCCTCTTAGAATTAAATAACTAAATGGACAGAATATCTCGAATCAAATATTTAACTTGGATATTGAAATTAGCTGACGAGTTCCAAGAAGACCATTCTCCCGCAAAGCAGTCACAATAATTCGACATAAAAAGCTCCACGAAGACAAGCAGCAGGAATAATTGACCGAGGAAAAGAAGATTTCCGAGGAAGAACAATGGGGCAATGGATGCAAGAATAGAAAGTGCGACTAAAGTATATGGCTATATTGTATGTATCCTCGAGGGCTTTCAACGTAGAAAACTCTCTCAAGGAAGAATGAACGATGATGGTGGGAATTTTCGGTCGACTCACTGGTCGAATCCACCATCCCATCGATACGTACAAGCTGAAAGAGCCACGTAATGCTCGTCCTTCCGATGATCTAGCTCTCGTTCAGCTTCATTCTCTACACTCCGAAGACACCCTCGAGGAAGAGAAGAAAAAAAGACATCGTTTGCCGTAGCTTCTTACACACCTGTTTCGACCTGGGTGCGCGTGAACAACAATGTAGCCCCAACCTATTTCGGCCCATTGTTCGCCGATTTCCCTTCAAACAACCGATGGAAGCGACAAGAAAGGTCCATCCAACTGTTTCTACCGCTTAATGCTCCGTGGAATGAGTAATGAGCAAAGTGAAAAAGTCACCGGCGATCCCGAGTCGGCGTTACGTTATGGTTATTAAAACTAAACGCCGAAGTAACGAAAACCGATTCACCCGTCAGAAATTTTAGTCTATTATCTAGAATTTAGACGGAAGAAGTACTCCTTTCGTAAAGGAGGACTTAAAATTGAAGGGCTGTGTGGCCATGGAAATTGCCACGGGCTTTAGTTAATACTTCATTTATTAAGGAATCGTTCGGCGAAGTTAATGATGGAACGATTCACAGCAGACGACTATATTTGCATGAGCGTGTAGGTGGGTAGCATATAGATTAGTAGCGGAGGATTAATCGCACCGGTTGACTTGAGCAACTGTACGATATCCCGGATAATACTAAAGGCGGCTCGTGTTCGCGTAGAACGCTGTTTCATAGCTTGTTCAACGCGCTGGAACATTTGTTAACGTCTACGGCGATCCTAAATCTCGAGAAGCCGGCCGAAGAATGAGATTTCTTACGAGCATTATCGATTTCATACCCGAGATCTTTTACGCCGGCAAACCGGCAACGCGAATAATAAAAGAACGAGCTTCGACTAACGTTCCGTAGATACCCTCTAATTGGGCAAAAATTATACTCACGACTGCGAGAAGGAGTCAAGCAGTGGAATCTTTATTATTTCCCGATACTTAATCAATTTCTGATTTTTCGTTACAAATAATAACGCAGGAACCTCCATTGAATTTATCAACGGCTATATAAACCAGCAATTAAAAATATCCCGCGTTCCCATATAATAAATGTAACGTTCGTACGTTTCATTGATAAAATTATCGCGATCCCCAGGTGATTGTTTCAAACGTAAAGAGACTTGTCAAAGCCGTTTCACATAGACTCGTCACGTCGTAAATCCCCAAATTACACCGTTCAGCCAGATAATGAATTTTAAAGGCAGGTAGCAAAAACCTGGAGCAGCTGGCAGTCTCCAGAAATTTGCAGCAGGTAAGCGACATACAGAAGAGAGAGAAAAAAAAGGGAGGATGATCTTGGATGAGATAAAGCGGAAGATCGTAAAAGTAAAAATCCAGGGTCAAGGGTGTAATGGCTCCCGGATGCTTCCATCCGCGGTGCACTTATTAGCTGCTTGTCAAACACGGTTTTTTTTACGATCGCGTTAACGCTATCAATTCGTACGATAGATTAAACTTAACTGTCCGTAATTGATTCGAATTTATTTTTTCCGTAACACGGCATGGATCAATTGGCGACGTCTAGAAAACGAAAGCGGCTCGTCAACGTTAACGTAATGCGGGGTAAAGACGAATTAGTAGCGTAATTGTTTGGAGATTATGGTCGTCGTTTGGACGAGCTTAAACTTCTATTGGAATGCCTTGAACAGGAGCAGAAATTTTGGTAGGACAACCCCAGGAATTCGGTGACAACGGAGGATCGGTATTACCTCCCTTGGCTAAAGGGTTTCAGACGAACACAGGAAAGCTAAGTGACAAGCAATTACTGCTTTGGATATACAAAATACCTTTGTGTATTTTAACAAGGATAGAAGCGAATTATGATTTTATATATTTACGATTTCGAAATTGGTTTCACCGTAATTGCATAGCGTACACACTTTTGTCCAGAATCTTTAAACTATCGCATTGGACATTTAATGCTATTGTTCACCAGACCGCCATTTTTTTTTCATCTTTTAAATATGGAAACTATTGTTCCTTATAATCTGTACATTCTCTCGTTCAAGTACCAGCTCCAATACTTGTTCAAAAGAATGTCAATCATGTGATCACGGCAACGACACGTATATATACGATTTTTTATTATCAATTTGGTGCGAGCAAACATACCTTTGAGGCTGGACGTATTTGATTGCATCGCCAGATAAAGTCGGACATGTTCTTCGTGCCTGTGCGAAGTAATATGTACCTGGTTGATAAACCAAGGTATCCCACTACACATATCTACAATAAACTAGCACTACCACTCTTATCCACTGCCCTAGTACAATTTTCAAAGTATGTACTCTGGCTTGAAAGTTCGTTTTCCTTTCAAAACGCAATATGTAACATGGTGTTTAAACGTTAAAAGAGAGAGA
Organism: Nomada ferruginata; assembly: GCA_963583965.1. Taxonomy (NCBI): domain Eukaryota; kingdom Metazoa; phylum Arthropoda; class Insecta; order Hymenoptera; family Apidae; genus Nomada; species Nomada ferruginata. The sequence continues at coordinate 2,460,347 of OY757223.1, forward strand.
AAAGAATGCAGCACTCTCCCGCCTGAATCACCGCGCAAGTTTGATCCAATTATTAATGACCAACTTCACGTGTGACGCGGACCACAGGGGTGCGCAAGATTTAAAAAAACGGAACCGAATCAACCACGCCGTTGCTCCAAAACATGAGAACCACTTATCGTTTTACTTTCGAACTTTAACAAAAGCCAAATGCAATATTAGAGAAGATGTTTGGAGCGTATTATTAGAAACTTATCGCGCGGTCCGTACTAAATTGGAGCACGCGATGTTATGTTTAGGGAATGAAATAAAAAACTCACATGATATCGCCTCCTTGGGAATGTCACTGGCCGGGAAGCCCTGCGACTCAAAGTACGGCTTGACAGCGTCACATTTCAATCCGGCGTGCACAATGTTTGTTGCGACGCTAAGGATCAGGACAACCCATAATATTGGCAGCATACCACTCATAATTCTTCCCGTGGATAACACTCGCGGTACACTCACGAAATAACGCGACAAATACGCGGGACGCGACACTTATGCCTGTACATTCGCGGTGAAATAACTTGGAAATCGCGACACTGTTCGGCCAACACGTTTGACAATTCGTAATGGATAACGCCACGATGATGTCGGTGAATAGGGAGGCAAAATTTCAAAGAGAATTCGAAGATATCCGTAATTATAATGGGAACAACACAGCGTAATACCTCCCTCACGATAGCTCACAATGCACTGACCGACTCGTGGAAGGAACGCGTGCCGGCAACTGCAGGCGCATGCGTGTGGCTCGAAAGAGGTCTCTGTGGGAGGGAGCCATTTGAAATTTAGTCGCGCGCCAAACTAGTTGACATGCGCAAACTTTTAAATGCATACGCTTGTATTTGAATTTAAATGGCATTGAGATTTCCAATGCAAAGAAGTAGACATTCAATGTAAATTTAAATATATTTAATTCGAACAATTACTCTCAATACAAACATTAATAAATAGGCTTATCGTAACATTGGACGGTATTAATATTCAATTATTGGACGGAATATGTGTTACTCTATAAATCCATAAACTATCATAGCGACTACTATGCAACTACATTGCACAAATACATAAAGTCTAGTGCATAAAATAACAAAAATATGCAGTCGAATGCCGAGCAGAGAGTTACCAATGAGATCAGAAATATGTCAACATGTACCAACTGAGTGATATAATAATAATAATCTAACAATGTACGCTGCTCAATATAATCAGAAAATTACCCAGTAAAATTGAAGCAATGTTGCTAAAGCCCAAAACCAAAATTATTTCAAACAGCGTACACATTCGTGATTGCGCAGCATGTCCTTTCAGCGGCAAACTTGACTCTCGCCAAAGACACGTTCATTAAAACGCAAATGTCAGTGTCATACTTGTGATGCATGCTCGGTGCATACTCGCAGGCATGATCTACATATACGTAACCGTGCTGTGGCACAAGGGGCAAGCATTAATATTAACCACATCGCGTTCTGTGGCGACGTGGTGTCGGCAAACAGTGCAGATCCATGCGTTGCTCAGATCCATCAGCGGTTTCCCCGAGACGATACAGGGTGGAAACCTGGTCACACAATTGGGACATGCGACGCACCAGTCAGGCACGAGGCTCTCGCAATTGGTACACTCTGCCTTAGAATTACGAACGTCTTGTGGACTATGCTTGGTGAAGATATCCACAGCTAAATCCTCGTACTCTCCTCTAGCCGCTTCAGAAATAATCTCCAGGGATTCCAGCTTGATGAGCGCCTTGGAGCAGACGGCAAAAGCATGGTTCACCGCACTGGACAGCGCCAGTAAGCAGTAAATGTCTTCAGGTTGCAGGATATCCTCGTATTCTCTAAGTCTCAATGCTGTCTTCATTGCTGCGTCAAAATTCCCCGAATATATCTGTCTATTTGCTAACAAGAGAAAGTGGTACGCCTCTGCGCCCCTCCAGGCGTTCTCTATGACCCGTGTGTCTTCGTTTGTCTCTGTTAATCCCATTACAACGTTGCTACGGCCACCTTTACTCGCTGGGACGCAGTTAATATGGTCTTCGATCAGTAAAGCTGCTAGGACGTAAATCTTCTTTACGCGTAATGGATTCGTTCTGGTCTTTGCCTGTTCCTCGGCCAGTTGGAAGAGCAACTTCGCTGCTTCCAAGTTATAGTTTGCCTTCTTATACAGCTCTACAGCCTGCAATCTTTTTCCATTGGAGAGGAGATGGTTAGCATACTTATTTAATAGTTCGCCTATCTGTGCCATTTTATAAGTCCTCGCCAGCTCTACTGCTTGATCCCAATGGTTCAAACGAACACAGGTGTCCACAGCTAGCTTCACGTCTCCGTATTTTATGTACGCTGCTACTGCCTGCGAACACATACCCACGGAAGCTAACATTCTGGCTACGGCTTTTAATAGAGGACTTTTGTCCGGCAATTGTTGTACCGTTCCCGCTAGCTGGGAAAAGTTTTCTAGTTTGTAGTAGCATTCTATTAGCTTTTCCAGGTTCCTGCTCTTCTCGTAATATTCCTTCGCCCCTTCCCAATTTTGCCTTTCTGCGTAGTACTCGCCGATTTTGTTATGCGCATACTCCATTTGTTTATCTGATCCACCGATACCCATTTTCATCAGCTGTACTACCCTAAAATAATCTCCCAGCTTCTGGCGCAATGATATAGCCAGATCTCTTCTGTCCATTTCTAGGTACAATTTTTCTGCATCGTCGTAGTTACCTAAGAACGCCGCTACTTCTGCTTTTTTTAGCTGATCGTTGTGCACGTTCTGCAAACGTTTTATAAATTGGATACCTAGATAATCTGTGCAACGAACCATCGCGTTCTCTGCTGTGTCCAAATCCAATTTCTGCAGCGCCGACTCTGCTAATAAACGCCATAGTCTTGGGTGTGGATTATCCTGGATGAAATTGTTGGCCTCTTTCAGGCCAACTTTCATCAATAGTTCCCTGGTGTCCCTCAAGGATTTTACTTCTAAATCCACTATTAGTTCGTTTCTTACGTCGTCCGGCTTCTGCATGAGATCATCTAATAAAACGCAACGAATTTCTAAATCTTGAAAGGAACAGATATAGCCAGAACAAGAGATCGGTTCCTCAGGATCGAATTCTCTTAGAACATACATCCTGGTTTTCTCTATAATTGCTAATAAAGCTGGATTATCTTGAGCCCAACACATGGCCCACACGTCCCTTCTTTCAAACTTGTTGATTTCCTCCTCTGGTTCTCCATCCCTGGAAATATTTTTCCTCAAATCAGTCTCCAAATCTAGCATCGTCAGAACTCCACTCAAGTCCATAATAGAAGCCCTAGATGAGTTACAATTAATTGCAATTTTGTACAGCTTGCAGGCTGTGTTGTATCTGTTCGTAAGAGTTATTTGAGACAAAGAATATCGTTGTATCATTCCTGATTCTCTACCTATTAACAGAACCTTGTCAGTCGCGCACAAGCAACAAATCGGATCCATTGTTGCTTTAGTATTAACTGGTGTCTCGAAAGATCTGTCTTTATCTAAATCTTGAATAACTTCCGTCACCCCGGTCGGGGTTTCGTCGATATGATAAATTTTGTCTCTCCTGATGCGCCCAGCGTGTAACGCAGAGTTACGAGGGGTACGATAGCTCCAAACTAAAAAATTGTTTTTAGACGCTGTGACTACAACCGAGTTGGTCATGGTCACCCACAGTGGTTCCAAATTCACGAACTTCGTGTCGATTGGAGTTGCTATTGTATTGCATACTAAAAGAGCAAATTGCTCCGACCCTTGTGAAAGATCATTTTTAACCGCCAGAACGCAATGGTCTCCGTGCGAAGCTATAGAAATCAATGCTCTCACATGTTTAGTACAGCACGTATTATTAGTGGTATTCCAAAACATAATGCAAATACCATCTTTGCCAATTTTTTCGTTCGTATAAACCACCGTATTACTGAAGTACGTCCACTTATAATCTAAGCGAATATTCGCGAAATAAATATGTGAATCAACAGATAAGGCTACCCTGAGAGATCCTCCTTCCCATGCGCAGCATGTGACTTCTCTGCCGGGTACTTTTAGGGTCCTCAAATGTTTTCCAAATGGAGTATAAAATTGGATAGCATTGCTGTCTTTCGTTTCTCCATTACTCAGCAATGGCATGATCCCGGTTACAGCTAACACGGATCCACAGCTGTTCCAGCAACACCATGCCGCAGTCATGCCAGTATCTATTACTATTGGATTATCATCGCCGGTATCCTTCATCAGCTGTATTTTCCCACTTCTATAACAAATAGCCAATACGGGACAATCCAAGCCAACGTAGCCACTCCTCCCATCGTACCATTGCAACGAGACTATTGTTTGTATCTGGCCACCATTTATTGGCAGCATATTTAATTTTGTTAACATCATCCCCTGGTTATCGTACAAATGAACCTCTCCATTTTTTATACCAAACAATAGTAGTTTCCCATCGGGCGACCATTGTACAGCAGCGAGAGCTACATTCTTCAATTCCTTACCCCAGATTCTATTGCCATCGACCGAGCCCACAATTACCGCTCCATCCTCGTAGACTATACAAATTTTTAATCCGTCCATGCTCCACGCCATTCCCTTCACTACTGATTTGTTGCAGTTGTTTATCATTTCATCGTACCAAGATCCTTTGTACAACATCCAGACTATGATCACTCCGTTTTGATCGCTCGAGGTCAATTTCTGATGCTGTTCATTCCAAGTGACTACTTGCACCTGACCGTTATGTCCTTCTAGAGTTTGATTCATGCTCAAGTTGCTGGCTGCTGTCAGGTTTCTAGACTTTCCGCCGCTGGTAGAACCACTCGCGGCCGCGTCTACTCTGAGTACTTTTAACAGACCGTCCTCTCCACCAACAGCTATATAACCCTCCTTCTGATTCCATCCTATGCAATTCAATCGAAAATTGTTTGGTATCGCTATCTTTTTACTCAGATATACGAACATTTTGCTAATATTTTAATGCACAATGGACGAAAATTCAATATGTGTCATTTGTTGCTCCTATTTCTGAAAAGAACAATTAATATGTTATTCCTCATCGGTTGGTTTATTGCTCTTACGATAGTAACAATTGATCGCTCACATTATTGCACAGTGACAACGTTGATATTGTTTGCCACTAAAAATTGGAGTATCAATCATCTGTCATGAATGCTTATAAGGCGCATTGTGAACGTCTGCGGTTTAAATTGATTTTTAACAAGTCATCGAAACATTGAATTTGTTAATTTATGCATTTCCACAATTCCTTCAAACTTGCCGGAGCAGTGTCTTGCAAAAAAGGTTATTGTAAACAATCGATGTTTGATTACAAGTATACGTTGAATTGGAGTATGTCAAAACGCAAACTATAGCAAACGTAATTCGATTCACATCGATGTGAACTCCAGAGTCCTCTGCACCAGAATAACGGTGAGTCGAAGAACTATTTACTGAAGTAGTATTGTCAGTGACGGCATATACGAATAGACCAATCGTACAATGTATTCATTGATTGAAAATGTTTGAAACCATTTTTATTCCAACAGAGATAAATTTACAGTGATTATTACTTATTACTGTTAGTGTAAGAATACAGAATCCTATGCATCATTATATATTCCAGTCAATTCCATCGTATCGCAGAAAAAGAATAAAAAATATACACATACATTTAAAATTAGATAAAAATCGACTGCGATTTATAATTAAATATTAAAAGTCAACTCACTATCCTCGTAAGAGGCTGAAAAACAGTAAGATTGTGCGGCAATTTCTGTACAATGCCCTTTCCTCGCCATAGCTGAAGCCAACAATCACACACTTTCGGATCCATACTCGTAATTAATGTACAAATTTCTGGACTTTCAATAAATACTTCGCAATCTGGAAACTCCACAATATTCGCGCCGCCACAAATATCAATATGCCTCAGCGTTGGCGTATATTTTAATAATAAATTTAAAGATTCCACTCCCACTTTCCTATTTCCCCTAAGCACCAATTTTGATAGATTTGATACATGCGACAATATGTTTTCCACATCGGCATCGGTTAAATCGCACGAAGAAAGTTCCAAGCATTCCATACTCATGAATGAAACATTCGATTTATTAAAAATATTTCTTGCTAAATTAATCTCAGTCGACCACGTTGTGCTAGATAAATTTAAGTTAAGTAATAGCCTCTGTAAAGAGGTACAGAGTCCTTCTTCTTTAAAGCTGTTGCACGAAATATCCATATTTACGAGACTATTATTGTTTAAAAGAAATGAGAAATTACGTAATTGACAATATCGCAGATTTAATGTTCGAAGCTGAATTAAAGGAGCAAGAAGTTTGGTCAATATTTGTTCACTTGTTGGTCCGAGTGGATTATAACTAAGATCTAGAAGCTTAAGTTGAGAAGGTAATTTTTCCAATTTCTTTAAACAATTTAAATCTATATCACATCGTTCAAGGTATAATTCTTGCAAAGTTGATAATCTTAAAATCGAATCGTTTAGAACTGTTCCAATTTCGTGCAATTCGCAACCGGATAGATCCAGTATTTGGACATTCTTTTGATATTCTAAAGTTTTTAAGAAACATATCAGTTCTTCTTTCTTAATGTCTTCGTGTTTTAAACGCACAACATACGTGTTCTCACAAGATTTCAAACACTTCGTAATGCATTCACGAACATCTGAAAATACTCAGAAATATTAGTCGAGGAATTACCGAAGAAATATATATATTCGTATGCAACTCACCTATGCTACAATTTTTACAAATCGTCCTGTATCGCTCAACGATAGAAGGTGTTTCTAATTCGACTATATGACATGTAAATTTCTTTACAATGTCCCCTTCGTTTAAGATCGTAAAGACGTTATTGCTATTAATCACAATACCGTTCATAGTTTTTAATTCAAACTTCGCTTTACATCCAGTATCATTAAAATATTTAGATTCCAAATCGGCCAGAATATCTTGTACCACTGGTTTCATCGTATTTGAAAATTCTACCTGTGTTTTAAACACTTTACCATCGACAGAAATATTTAAGATAACCGATTTTGTACTGTCGACCTCTTTTGGTTCACTAGTCGTAGGCGATGTAATTGTAGGTGAAGGAGTTCGGGAAATAGAATTTTTAGTAAATCCTATGGATAATAAAGATGGTTGACGTTTTTTCTTCCGAAACCACCATTCATTAGATTGATGTTCTACATCGCTATCACAACTAGTATTACTGTTTTCATTCATCGCAATTAATTCTTCATCTTTCTCAACAAGACCATGATCTTTCGTTTTCTGCCGTTTAGAAGTTTTCTCGACATCAATATCATCGTTACTCGACTTTCTTTTCGTCATGGACGCAGAATGTTCATCAGAATATTTTTTATCGCTAGGACCTTCATTGATATCGTTTTCCAACCAATCGTCCAAAAGAACATCCTCGCTATTCAGTAGTGGTTTCACGTTGCGTTTACTATGAGATAGAGGCGTTCCTATAGGATTGTTTCTACGCTTCAAGCTAGCTATAGTTCTTTTATAATCCTCGCCAGCAGAAATCTTGTCCGTTACATTATTTTCATCTGCCATATGGATTGTCGAATTACATGGAGATCTGTGCAGTCGTTTCGCACTTTTATTTTTACTCGTTGGTACCATAGAACACAACAATTTATACATATCGTCGTAATCAGCTTGATCCTCGGGTAACAAAAAATCAACACGATCTTTCCATTGCAGCAGACAATCTAACACAGTATCATCTTCGTTTGTTTTAAGTTGCACATTTGCTCCGTTCTCCATTAAGAGTCTCATCATGCTAATATTGCCGCAAGAAGCAGCGTCGTGGAGTGGCGTGACTCCTTGACACAATAAACTTCCAGCATCGTTAACATCTGCGCCGAACTTTATTAATAATTTTGCGATTTCCACGTAACCGTGATTAGCCGCTTCATGTAAGGGAGTCCAGCCAAAATGATCTCTAACATTCGTAGCATGACCGGACTCTAATAATTTCTCCACGCCCTCGACATTCCCATTTATACAAGCTACATGAAGCTGCGTTTCGCCTTTTTCATTTCTTTTTACCACCGCAGACTTCATTTTTGTACGTTTTCTACTTTTACTATTCTTTTTGATTTTCAACTCCGCTTCCACGTCCGACAAGTCTTCCAAACAAATATTTCCACCGACTTCGTTTTCTTCCGATTCGTTGTCGCTCTCTTCATTATCACATAATTTTTCGAGCTCATCTATTTTTGCATGGAGAACTTCTATTTCCTCGGTTCTATCGGGATCATTAGTTAGTTTTAAAAAGTTTAAGCGTTCTTGTAGAACGCTTAATTCCAAGCAAACGTCGTTGCAAGCTTTAGCATTCTTATGGGCTAAATCATAAGTTTCTAGAACCTTTCCATTACCTACATTTACGGCTATCAATAGTTCCGCTAAGAACAACGCGGATCTACATATTTCCCTCGAGTCAGTGCACAATTCTAATTCTCTCTGTGCAAATTCTAAAGCGTCGTCGTATTGTCGAACATCCTTCAAGGTTTGAGCAAGACTTAACAGAGCTGCCCCTGTACGATCGCTTTTAATTTCTTCCGCACACGTAAGCATCTTCCTATAATACTCGATAGCTTTATTGAAACAGCGTGCGGCAATCGCTGCATCTCCCAACGTTTCGTATAATTTTAATCTACCACCGGTACTCTCCTCTGTGTTTAAAGCTTCATCGGTTGTGTGTAACGTTGCAACTGTAATGAAAATTATTTGCAAAGTAAATATTATTTTCTGCAAGCTTCGTGAAAAAATGTGTACCCTTAATCATACCTATCCTAAGATATTTTTCTACTTGATCTTTAAGATGCTTTGGCAAGTTTCCCGCGACATACAGAGACACCAATATCCTCCTCGATTCTTGCCATCTCTCGATTTTCAACAACAACTCTGCCTGCAAGAGTTTGGCCTCGGCTTTTAAAGATACATTATCGATCCTGGCAGCAGTTTCGAAATTGTTTAACGCCAATTCGTAATTGCATTTTCGTTCGTAGATTCCCCCCAGCGCAATTTGCGTTCTATGAAAATCTTCTCGCAAATTGTGCGTGTCGCATATTCCTGCCGCTTTCTCCATTAAATCAACAGCCTCTTGGTGTTCCTTCTGAGCTTCCATCACCAAGCCCAAATTCAGTAACAAACGAGCTCTCATTGTCATTAATTCTTTGAATTCGATATCAGTCTCTCCCATGCTACACGCAAAATAAATATCTCGTTATTTTAATATTACTCGGGATATCAACATTCGAACGATACAGTACTCATTGCACAGACGTATACTCTTCATGTACGCTTTCCTTGCACTTATGAGAGCTGCGGTTCTTTTTTCCGATTTCTCAGACAAACTTTCAGCCAAACAAAAATACGTCCTGCCTAATGTTGCATACGCTCGTTGCTGCTCAAGCGAATTTTCTATCTCCTTGGCTCCTTCTACCTAACGCAAAAATATTGTTACCATAATTGCATGCTGGGTTAGATAACGGTATATTAAATTTTATCAACAACAAACATTTTAAACACAGACCCAAATAGCTATTCTGATGTTTCAATGCCTCCTCATAGTTGCCCAAATTTCCATGTATTTCACCAATCATCCTATGAGCCACAGCGATATTTAATTTGTCCTCCAGAATGGTACATACTTCCAACTGCTCTACATACTCCTGCAAAGCATCATCGTACTTGCTGGTTTCAAAGTACATATCCCCAAGCTCCTTAACAATTTCAGCCAATTGCTTAAGATTGCCATCACGTTGGATCCGTTTCTTTCTCTTAATTAATCCTATTGTGAAATCGAAATTTGTATACATTTGTTTGGGATTAGTCTAACGATAAAAAAGACATTTTTCTACTATCGCATTTATGTGCATTATCGAAACGAAACAGGTGTGAGTAATGTTTCAACGATAACAATGAAACATAAAAAGTAACACTCACGGTCGATATCCATTGTTTATAAATGTAAATCAATATAGAAACAAACTGATTCGCGTTCGATTCAGTGTGCCAGATTCAAGCTTCATCTACGCTCGGGGAGCATGGCATCGCACAGACACAGAGGCAAACATCAAACGGAGAGCATAGTCACGCACGAAAAGTATAAAACACTTACTAAAGCAGAAGCGTCGTAACGGTAAAGAAGAGAGCTTGAAGTGCCATTCATGGAAAAACAAGGCGAAATCGTCACGTCAGTGATCACCGAAATTACCATCGATCGTTGGCAAAAATTAAGGTATCGTTACAAGATTCTGCTCCGAAAAATAACAATCTATTGCATCTAAAATAGCTACGAATGTGCTCTCGCACGATTGTACGGCTGAAATTAACATGAAACGGGACCGTGAGAAAACAATGTACAATCTAAATTCCTACGGCATTGAGCCCAATTGAAATCGCTTAGGCTAATTATATCAAAAAAGCGGGAACGAACGAACGAACGTATACGCACGAATTGTAAACGTAGTAAGAAGCTGTCTTTTTTTTTTACGAAATTTCGTTCTCGCGTGCCACGGCATTCGTTTTCATAAGTCTTCGCCTATAATTCGAGACGCACGTGAACTTCAATGACTTTATAATCTACGGAGCACAATGTACGAGCTGGTACGAGGTAGTACGAACATTTAGCAGCGGGTAACCTGTGGCGCTTGAAAGTTCACTTGTTCTGTAGCGTTAACTCTTCAGTCGGGCCTTGTTGCGGGTCGCGAAAGGATGGTGGGTGATATTTATTCTTCCACGTTGACACGAAGTTGACATATTGTAGAAGAAGATCTCGCCTTTCTCACTCTGATACAGTTTCATGATCATCGTTAAATCCACTAATGGCAGGAGTGTTGTGTAAAGAAAGGTTCACGGGTAAGTTGTTTGGGATGCTGGCAGCGTTAGAATCAATAGAAACATTTGGATCGATACGCGCGGATTCTCCTATCGTCGATGAATTTGCATTCGGCTAGTGGATGCTGCACAATCATTTCTCTCCGTTACGACGACCTGAAATAACAGGTGGAAGATTAATCGTGACCGTCAGAACGAAACACTTCGTACGGTATTGCAGATTGCTTAATTAACGGAGTTACTCTGTCCGCGCGTTTAATTACGAAAATAAATTGCTATTAATTAAGGTGTTCCGTTACGAGAGGTGCGCAACAGACTTGCGGTGTCTATCCAATGTTTCGCAAATTTTATCAATTGAACTTACGCGTTCGAACAACTTAACTAATAATACAGTGCGAGATTTTATACAAATATTAATTGTAATTCGTTATGCTTCGATTATTCGTCAATTGTTCGTCAATTTAATCGACCACTGCATATTGCTACAAAGTAACACTGTCCTCCTTGTCCTGAAAAAATTTAGTATTACATTGGTGTAACATACTGTATGAAAAAATTAGTTGCAGTAACAGATTTAGTTATTCACATACCACATGTCAACAAAACTGTATACAGTGCTATTTCTTATTTTAGACCAAGAAATCAACATACGTGAACGTTGTGTAACATGCCTGTATTTATTTTTAAATCATTTCCCACCAGATACAGGAATATTCTTGGTTGAAATGTATTTTCGAAGATGTTGCCATTAAGCCCAAATTATTTTTAGCCCAAAGAACATCTGTCTTCAATGTGTAATCTGTTCAGTTCTAGTTCGACCAACACCACTCCCGTATTTACGTACATCAGAAAGCAGCACAATGTTCTATTGCGGTATTGAAATTCACCAACGATGGAAGAAAGAAATCATACAAAATCCTGTGACACTCTGGCAAGATTGAACGAGAATGACCATAAATTGTTTGAGAATCAAAATCATTGTATCAAGCCATTACCTATTACATTCAACAAGGACAATGCCGAAATAATAAATGATAAGGATTCCCAAGTAATATCCTGCATAATTCACTAGATGTACTGTTAACCACTTGCGCTACGATTTAACTCACGGTTGCGCGTGCTGTGCGCTACAATATAACACGCGGCAAGGTGTACTATTATTCTTCATTTTACAATATGGATTGAAATGATTAAAATCAAATAAATCTATTACTATGCGACGCCGTGCACTCTGGAACTATAGCTCAAGAAATAAACAATCTGGTTGTTAGGCGACGTGTGGACTACGTCATTTTCATTTTTGCGACAAACTCCTATCGACGTGGTGTACACGTCGCTCGCGGTTTTGGAACAAAAGCATCTCGACGTGCGTGGCACGTCTTTTTAGCGCAAGTGGTTAATAATCGTACGAATATTAATATGATTATTTAATTTAATGTATACAGAATTCCCAAGAAAAAGATCCACCCTCGCCAACTACTCTACAATGGGGTAGAGCTATAGCCGAAGTGAAGGAGCATGCTGTGGCAAAGTTGCAAGATGAACTTAAAAGGGCGCACGACGAGTTAAAATTGAAGGACGAAGAAGTCACCAGGCTCTCAAGAATCAAGCAAGATGTGGAAGTCGAATTGGAAGAACTCACTGCCAGTCTCTTCCAGGTGAAACTCATTAATCTTAATTAATGATATATTATACGAGATACATAACAAACGATATGCAATCTCCATGCAAAAAAACAGGAGGCGCATAACATGGTACGGGAAGCGAATATTCGCCAAGCTACAGCGGAGCGTTTATTGGAGGAAAGTCGTATGAAAGCTGAAGTTTTAGCTGCCGAAGTAGCAGCTCTGAAAACGTTAGTACTAACTTCTACGCCGGCGAAGCCGAACTTTCATCTGCATCCACAAATCGATACGAAAAGTCGTCCAAATGGCGAAGACCAGCAAGGACTTTTTGCAAGAAAGCATCGAAGGTAGAAGAACGCGTTTACTATTCGCTGATAATATAATTGAGTCGCTGTTGAATATACGAGACTTTTGTATTTAGGTCACCGTCGCATTTCAATCTTAAGTACGGTCGAGAGAGTTCACCGCCAGATTCACCGCTGAAAGAGCAAAGGCCATCTCTACCGTCTGATCGAGAGACTCTAGACAGAGATTGGAAGAAGGAGTCTGAGAAGGAAAAAGATAAAGAATGCAAAGATTTCGGCCTTGAAGTAGACCCTAGAGTGCATACAGAATTTCTTAAATGGAAAGCCAATCCGTGCGTGGACAAAGGGGATCCTTTCGTTGGTAGAATCTTTAAAGAAGACATCGATCTTTGCCTTGATTTCCCTAACAAAGAATTGGGTACTAAAGTTAGACAAACTGTTCTCGATGGCATTATCTTTATCGAAGCGATCAGCGATAAAACCAAATTCACTTTTCCAAAGTAAATCGCTCGTTTTAATAGTATCTAAATGGTATTATCGAATTGGCCGATGTATATTAAACTGACGCACCTTGTTTTGTTTTCTGTGTTCCTTTTTAGAAAGTGTGTATTGCTTGAAGCACCCCGTCAATGTTACTATCGAATGAGACTCGGGGATCAAGAAAATCAGTGGTACAGCATATCACAAATCTGTCGCAATCGGGTCAGTCCTTAAGCCCTGCTAATAATTTGTTATGTATTAAAATATGTATATTTATTGTTCAACAAAAATGAATATATTTCCATAGATCATTGCGGTATGCGATTTCCTGAATTACCTGCGTTACGTTGAGCGTGGCCTTGTCAAAAGCTCAGGTAAATATAAATTGTTTTAATCTACCTTTCTTTTTCTGCAGCATAGAAAACTTACTTCCTTTTGCAGTTCACGATGTTTACTGGGAAATTACACGATTGCGAAAGGAAATGGCATTTGCTCGTTTGGGCCTTGCACTCTCGTCTTAAATGCTCTCCATGGAGGACTTCTTCTAGTCTTAAATGTAACAAAAATTAGGCCATGGATCTGTTATTATTCATTTACAATTAGCAATTGTAGATTGTTAACAATTTCCATTGTTCCAACAACCCTCGATCTTTTTTATTATCAAATGGATCGAGCTTTCCTAGAGTAAGTGTTAAAGTTTTAATATATGAAAGCTCTCAGATTCCTCTATCATAGCGTGAAACGCTTTGAATTATTTAGAAAAGGAGAAAAAGATGAAGCAGAATTTATATAAACCAATTTATGAATCTTTCCGATTGAGATTATAATTTCTAAAGTATTAAATTTTACTTTCATATATAATGTCGAAGACTACTTTAATGATCTGAAATTGATTATATATCGTTCTACTATTATAGCAATTATGTTTTGAACGGTTTTAAAGTGCAATCAAGTATTTATAAGATATTGGGGAACATGGTGCCTTTTGAATTTTCGCTTATTAATAACGCATGACTAGCTTTTAGTTTAAGCTTTATAAATAGTGATGATTCAATCGCATCACACCAACAAAAAAAAATGACTTCGTTATTTTTATAATTTATTAGCAATTTAGTCTCTATTCTTCTCCAATTTTATAACGGCAGCAAGTAAATTGCTTTATTCTCATTGAAGAAAACAGTGCAAATATTGTAGTCTAAAAATCTATAGGAATTAACACCTTATAAAATCTTCGTTTTTATAGTCCTTCATTTATTTCTATGTATATACATACGTATGCATACCTTTGGACATGACAAACAAGATCTTAGATTTATTTACAAAATCTTTTAATTTAATGCAATGGAAAACGTGACATGAATCATGAATCTTTAAAACAACGAAACTATTTTTATGTTTATTTAACATATAAGTATATCAGAATTTGGTAGAGTTTGGTATCATACAAAAATGTCTGTGAATACAACACAAAATAATATAAATTAATATTTTTAACCGTGTCTTAAGACTGATAACATTATATCGAATGCAATGAATTTTCATATACTATGATTGTCCAAAGGTACACAAATTTCCCTGTAGAAAAAATTGTACCTGGTAATTAGAGTGCATGTAAAAAAAAAGTATACTATTCAGGGTTACACGAAACATTATACATATAAGTCATGTAACATATGACTAAAGTGATAAAAAATGTTTGAAATTATAGATATTTGATGTGTGCTATAGCTAGAATCGTTTTTTATAGTCTACCAAATTCTGATCTAAATAAGGCAAAAGACAACAATTTTTTTCCATACACTTCAGGTGTTTTTATAATTACGAAAAAGTAGGCATCTGCTAATCCTTCATAGAATGAAACATTGTTATTGTTGTAAGCAGAAAAATTAACGTTTTTGTTCCTCCACGACAACTGTCGATTAAATTGCATTGAAACATTGTTTTTCTACGTCTGTATAAAAGTGATTAATTGTTAATTAAGGATATATTTCCTGAGTATTCATGGTGCTTTACAATAATTATTAAAATCGTATCTGTACAAAATACTTCCAAGCAAAAAGATCTCAGGCTAATTCTAAGTATTTGGCCTCTTAGGAAATTTTGTACAATGAATCAAAACGCATGTGTTCGACTATACAAATACGAAGTGACATGTTTCAACTTGAAATCATTTTCTATAAGATTCAATCAAATCATGGAATTAAAATTTCAGAATCAAAATAAGCCTTAATTTTTCCGCGCGATTAATATTCGTCGCGCGCGCAAACGCTAATGCGCAAGTACAATACTCAAAAATCTTTATTTAGAAAAAGATCTGTATTATTTATGATTATACTGCATTTAAAAACAAAATGAATCACATGTTCGAAAATGTTACAATTTATGCTGTACATACGTAATGTTACCATTCGTCAAATTAACGTATCAAATGCAGGAAATGCGTTCGTTGACTATTCACGATTTAAGACAAGGAGAAAACACTAATGATATGTACATGTTAAACAGTCACTAGAAATATTCACAATAGTACTTGTCCAAATTATTCAAAGTTGCCAAAGACCGCTTCCGAATGGTTTTGATTGAAAGATAATGAGTTATATTGTTAGATGTGGTTTATAAATATATCTAGATTCAAAAAAGACTAAGACGATTTTTGCATAATATTCTACAAAGAGAACATAGTAGTAATTGTTAGTAAAATCAGTCGTAAGATAGTAATTAAATTTAATGATAAATTTCCATGTTCAGTAGAGTAGTGACTACTAGATACACAAGTTTTAGTTAATCTGTAAGCTTTATGTATGGTAACTGTAATTATTTTCCGATCCAATTTTTTAATTGTTCCGTAAAAAAAGAAAATAAATCATACAGAATTTTGCATTACTACTATATATGTATGTATGTATATCTGTATCTTTTGCATAGAATTAAACACAGGATAATTATTTATAAAGCAGAGTTACTTGCAGTATTATTTGAAATAGCAAGTTATCCTCGCGTTAACACATTATTGATAGACATATATGTATTTGCATATGTAATACATATGTATACAACTGTTTAATATACGTATTTGGAATTGACCACTAGATGGTGCTGGAGATCAAGTTCCCTCACTTCTCTCATTACCTGATAAAACTTCGTCCAGACTAACGTTATTTTCCTTTTTACATCGCACAATCAGCTATAAAAGTCTGATAACATTCTGGGGTTCACGTATTGCAAGTTGTGCTCCTTCAGACAGTGGTGGACATAGACGTTGCAACATGTGGAAAGGGGCAGCAGTACTGGTACTACTTGGTACTGGAATTGCAGTTTATTTAAGGTAAATTCGCCGATGTAATATGATAATTAATAATAAATTGAATACCATGACATTAAAAAACATCGACGTATGACAGAAGCATACGTTTGCAACAATTATTGCTAAATAATTCGGCCTTCTCCTTTTATCTTTCGCATAAAAATTGTTGCCGGCACTTACATTTCTACTTCCGCGTACAAATGTTTAATACCCTTCTTCCATGTATGGGCTCTGTGGAGTTGCACTTCTTTTTACTGAAAATCGTATATAGCCCGTTAGGAACAGTCTGCAAAGATATAAATCGTATTGAATTAAGAGAAAGACAAAAATGACGGATAAAGAACGCAAGTTGTCTGTAAATATTTAACAATTTTAAGGAGCTTATTCAACAGGAATCGCCACCTTTTTACCGCACATTTTAATTCAGTCATTCATTCTTGCCATTTCATTGTCGTAAATTTGTTATTTACCCTTTTCTTTTACTGGTACAAAGTGCTGGCAATTGGGTTAAGCAGTGCATTTGCAAATATATTTCCCGTCTTTCGAATTCAGGATACGTAAGTAGTAAAAAGCGTTTTAATGGCTAACAATAAGTGAAGTGCATATTATCTATCCTTGAAGATCCATTATATAATTATAAGGACTCTAGACCCGGCGAAGAAAAATATCATTGAAATATTGCATTCATTCGTATGCAGATTTGGATTCGGTTAATAAATTATCTCATATTGAATCGTCTATAAAATGGAATGTGAGCAGGTTGAATTTAGCATGAATTAATAATGGTTGCGGTTATTTTACGTCTTACTGTTGAGCCTATAGGAGAAGATATAGCCACTGCTGTAAAGAGACTCCATCGATCTGCTGTACATAATCGCCTGTTGAAATATTTCAACAAATTATTGATCTTATACGAACAAAACAATGTTATTAAAAGAGCAAAAAAATCGTGTCCTATTTTCCATATAATTGTATACTTTTCTCCCGACACCCCTTCTAATTTGCGATACTTGTAATCGTTGAAAAGTTACTGATTCAACATTTTCGCTTGATGGCCTCGTTACCATTGTCATTCTGATCTGCAATCCGACTAAATAAAAATTCATCGAGCTACATCAATCAATAATTTATCTATTGACGGATGTGAAACTTCTTTACCATTTGAGATATACGGACCATACAATGATCATTAAATAATTTATAATCGGCCTTTGAAAAGTAGTAACGAAGAGTCTTTCATTTCACCCAGAATCAATCCAATATCTACCGATAATCGTCTACCTGATTATTTACAATATTCTATGCATTTTCTCTCACGGATCGTTCGCATCTATCCGCATAAGTTCGTTGCCCCAAAATGAAACGAACGAATTTTCTTCGTTCCTTTCAATTTTAACCCCTAGTTCTTTGGATATACCGACATTAATATTAGCTTTTTACCAATTGAATTCGCATACGAAATTCATTGATAACAACGTAGAATTATCTTGACTAGCAACGAAGCTGGCTCATAAGCCTTCTTTTAGGCCACCTACGAATAGAATGTTTACCCTCGATGTTATCTAATCTATGTACATTATGTATATGTAGTATTTTCGATTATACTGCTCTAAACAGAACTGACTAATTATTACCTGTTTTAAATAAGCCCACATGTATTTGCATTTGGAAAACAAAATGCTAATAGAAGGGTCTTTCATTGTCGCGTTCTTTGACCTCCATCTTGAATCAGAATCAAAGGTCTGATACTTCTTAGTTAGGGGCAATTTGTATACCTACGCAAGAAACCGATTTTTTAATGAATCCAGCCACAATAGCATTGGAAACAGAAATACAATTTTGTACATAATTCTATAGTTATATTACTTTATTTAATAGCAAAATTACGATAAGTTTTATCTTGTTTGAGATTCGGTTATAACCGAATCTCAAAGTATTATACTTACCGTTTTTAATATCGTATTGTATAACATATGCAACTAATTGTAAACACGATGTCTCTGTGATTCGTCAATAATAATCGAAAAGCAAAGTCCTCTTTGCCAAAAGAGCTTATTTTTCAATTTGATTCTTATCCTCTCCTGTATCTAATATTAAGTTATATCAGGAGGAATACTTTCTTATTTGTAACGATAAAAAGCGTATCGTAGCGAATTCGATTTGACCAGGTCACGAGTGTAAACTTTTCGAGATGAAATATAATCGATCGAGCGTACTTCGATATTGTGGGCCAATTCAAAATGTTTTCATATAGCCAAGATTTCTTGTTTCTTCTATTATGAATAACGAAATTTTAGACTACTATTAAACATGAATAAATTCCAAATTTTCTGTTTAGCTCGCCGAGCGATCTGAAAGTACCGACCTTACCGGAAACAAATTGGGGATCTAAAAATGCGCCAAAGCAATCTACGGAAATACGCCCATTTAAAATTAATGTTCCGGCTTCGGTAAATAATGAAATAAAGAATATTAATCTTCTGAAATTATTTTCGAATCGCACATTTTTATATCACCCATTGAAAAAAACCACCTTGTGTCTTTTCAGGATATTGAGGACTTAAAGTATCGTTTGACGAACAGAAGAACGTACGTAGAACCATTAGAAAATGTAGGATGGACTTACGGTATATCGACGAATTACCTCAATACGGTACTTGACTACTGGAGGGACAGGTACAATTGGACAGAGAGGCAAGCCTTGTTGAACAAGTATCCTCAATTTAAAACGAATATTCAAGGTAGTACTTAGATCCCGTGCATTTTTATGATGCATAAACCAGTATAGAATAATTCTATAATTCAATTTAAACTTGAACACTTTTAGGTCTGGACATTCATTTCTATCACGTGAAGCCCACAAATCTACCGAAGGACAGAAACTTAAAAGTCTTGCCGTTGATGATACTCCATGGGTGGCCAGGATCTATCGTTGAATTTCAAAAAATTATACCCATGCTAACAAAACCATCGCCTAATTATGACTTTGTGTTCGAAGTCATTGCTCCGTCTCTTCCTGGATACGGATTCTCAGACGGAGCTGTGCGACCTGGAATGGGTTCCGGCCAAGTAAAATTTCTTGTTCTCTGCTGAAGTGCATAAACCAAGGCATCTGACGATTTTTGTTTCACAAAGATTTCTTCGTTTAGATATCGGTCATCATGAAGAACCTGATGCAGAGGCTTGGGTTTGAGAAGTTTTATGTCCAAGGAGGGGACTGGGGAGCTACTATTGCCGCTAATATGGGTGTTCTCTTCCCAGAAAAGTCAGTGAACGTAGCAATTTAAGTCGGCCAAGCGTTCGGCAAAAATGATAATTGGTATACGTTTTATTTTTTAGGGTAATTGGTCTACACAGCAACATGTGCTTTTCCATGACGCCAACCAGTTTCTTCTGGTCGTTGGTCGGTACACACTTCCCAACGCTGGCAGGAGTACATGACCACTACTCAAAATTCTTCCCCTTTAGCAAAATTGTATTAACATTGATAGAAGAGTCCGGCTATTTCCACATACAAGCTACGAAGCCAGATACATTAGGTAGCATTCGCTTCAGTTCGTATTCGATTCGCAATATGTAGGAATGAAAATTGCTAAACCTTGCACGTTTACCACACAGGAGTCGCGTTAAATGCCGCGCCTGATGCTCTAGCGGCGCACCTTTTAGAAAAGTTCAGTACATGGACAAACACAACATACAGAGTACGAGATGACGGTGGATTGTCTGAAAAGTATTCGTTAGACGAACTTTTAGACAACATAATGGTATACTGGGTAACAAACAGTATCACCACAAGCGTTAGACTTTATGCTGAAAGTTTCAATTCAGCATACAGGGCTTTAAAAATCGATTCGTAGGTTCATTATATTTTGAATAATATGAGTTTCCTTTTATCGATACAGAACCTTTCAATCGTGCGTATTTTTTTCAGCTTGCCTGTAAAGGTACCTACAGCATGTGCAGCCTTCCCTGATGAGTTATTAGTTCAACCCCAGAGTATAATTAGTCAGAGATTTCCTAATATAATTCAATACAACTTTATGCCAACTGGGGGTCACTTTGCAGCCTTTGAGGAGCCAAAACTCATGGCTGATGATATTTTCAGTTTCGTGAAAAATGTGCAAGGAATGAAGAAACAAAAGGGAAAACCTTCATAAAACGAACAGTCTAAAACAATAGATGTTTAATGATTTTTACACAATTATTGACATATTTTTTTAAATTACTTTAATAAATTGTACATGTTTCATATTAAATATGAATATAAATCTAGATCGTTTATATTTAGTACCATTTATATAACGCATTATATTTTACAATGTAAGGGATACAAAATTCTAACAAATATCACCTTCTTCGAAATAATGTAAATTCTGTACAATGTCTTATTCAATGTTACTTAGGAAACAAAGGACCTTGTCACTGGTTACACATTGCTGGCACCAGACTTTTCAACGTTTTCTAACAAAGTCTGTAAATTAGTTTCAAACAGTTCGCATCTGATTGGCATTTCCAGTGAATAAAAAGGATTCTTCAGGGCATAATCTGCATATAATTCGTACACCCTTTTTAAGAGAATTTCTATGCCACTTTGCGTTGGTTCCGCTACCACAATGAACTTGATCCCCGTTAATGTTTGATAGCAATGCAGTCTAAACGTATCGGCCTCCAAAATTTCGATACCGGAGCAACGTGGTTCGGGGCTCAATTGACTAGCAATCGCAAATAATGGATAAAACATTGACGCCAAAAAGATCTTCTCGTTTGTTGTCATCTTGGCTCTGCTAAATTTAAGGGATACAGGAAAATTTTCCGCTTTCTCAAGCATTTCAAACACGTCTATCCCATTTTCTAATTCTCTTCCTACGACCGGACTGCCATTTACTGTAGTTAAAACATGACCAACTGCAATAAATACGTGCAATCACTAACACTGCAAATTGGTGGAATTTTTTCTGCGACAGAATGTAAATTTTTCCTTACCGTTTATTCCATCCTTCTGACCAAATGAAACGACAATCTTTTTATTCTCATAGCTTAACTTAATATCAAGTGGAAAATTAAAACTTTTTTCGTTTTCGATTCGTGGAACATTGTGATCGTGATTAAATATCAGACCACCTGATTTCGATACAATATAAACACCGTAAATAACCATTATTAAAATATTTTGATGTATCGATCGAAACTGCGATTAAATACCACCTCTCAATTGTTCATTCTAAATATTATCAACTTGTACTTGACGAGTACTTTGTTTATTTGCGGTACAACTGTCAATGTCAACTTTTTTACAGGTTATGTTTCATCTATAACTCGGGGGAAAAAAAACTATATCAGTGCCAACGTAACAAATATTAATTGTACTGGAAGTTTTTAATTTCCACGGTACGTGTATTTGATTTTTTTGCAAGAAAATTTTTTAATTATATAATGGAAGAGAATCCGAACTTTTCACATAAAGTTTATAAAAATAATCCATTATTATATAAGAGTTACGTTGGTATGGAAGTAAATATTTTAACCGAAGATAATAATACGATTTCTGGCATCGTTTATACGGTGGACCCGGTATCAGAGAGGTTAGGTATCTTTCGTCATCGTATTTGAAATTTCTAATTATTTTCTTCTTTCATAAAGATTTAATAATTTATTTTACAGCGTTGTATTGCTACAGAGATCACAGCAAAATCGCTTAAAAATTGTATTTGGTCATGCAGTAAAAAGTATCGAGATATGTTCGGATAAACCATGTGAATTATCGGAATTATTTACAAATACACCTACAAATATTCTTCAGTCTACATTGGATGGTCGAAAAAATGCTGTAATAAAATTGCTGAAAGAAAATAGGTTTTCAGTGAAAGAGGACAACAGCATTTTGACGATTGAGAATGTACTTTCAATAAAACCACCGTACGAACCCGCCGATTGCATTTGTGACAATAGCATTATTTTAGGAAGAATTCAAAATCTTCTATCCCGCGAACGAACTTAATATTCTGATATATCTTAAACTACGTATACAATTTCTATTTAAACAAAAGAAATATATACAATAAAAAAAGAGTTGTAAATACAAATTCTTTTTAAAAAAATCACTTTATTTTTAAAATCTGAATTATGTTTCTTTTATACCATAAAATATTCTTTCTTTCGCACGTGTTGTATTGTCAAAAGCAAGGGTTCGATTAATATAAGTTAATCATACATGAAATTAAATTTTAATATAGATGCACAATGATCTTATTTCTTTCGTTGATTTGAATTTCCATTGTTAAGTACTGTCTTCAATTTAAGCATGTGAAGACATAATTTTGCAGAAGTTGTTCTCGATTGTATAAAAATGAATAATTCGCTTGATATAAGAAATAATTGTGCAGCTGTTCTGAGAATGTTTACAATTACGCAAAAAGTCTAATTAATTAATAATGTACAATTTTTACAACAAAGATTTTGGTAATACAATAACAATATTGAAACAAATGGAAACTATCTGAAATTGCCCCTAGTACAAATGTGCGCGTGTTTCTATATTTCGTTTGTAATTCGCTATATTCTTAACAATTTTCAGATTAAAAAGAGAACTAATAGATGAAAGGATACAACAAAATTTCTTCTTAAATTATAGTTCTAAAATAAATCTTAATCATAGCATAAATATCTGTATAAACATAAACGTGTACTGTGTATTCAGAAGAAGAAGAAACCATATATGTATGTATACCTTTTCACCTTAAATACAAGCCTTTTGCTGTGACAATTGAAGGCGATGGCTATCGTTCGTGACAAATAAGGGATGATAGCCCAAATTTATCATTACGTTATATCATTGGCATATTTGTTAAACGCAATTGGATATGTTACATTAAATATTTCAAGTACTCAAATTCTTAACTGTTCCCTAGCATTATTTGTGTTTGTATGTTAACGTCATTAAATATTTATTTGTATACTCAGTATGTAAAGTAGATAATTCTGCAAAGCTCTTACGCGCTACTGCACGAGACATGCTATTATCTATCTAAAACGCTTGCCACAGCAAAAGGATTAAAGCTCAATACAAAATAAATGCAACTGCGGCTGTGCGCCGGTGCAGAATGCGTCAAAGAGCTTAGAAATATTCGCAGAAAAATCTTGGTTCGATTTTTTCGCTTCTTTTAGAAAAGATATCGAACTTTTTAGCTACTCTGCTGATTCAAGAAAAAGACTACTTTAATGGAATCTACATGTTGGAATCTACCTTGCAGATCAAGGATCTGTTGGCATATCACAGCCACCGATATGTGCATATGCCTCTACGACCCTGGTGCACGTAAGATACGGGACAACTGAACTCTGACGCACTCTTAGCTTCCCCATTAATATTTCATAATTCGTTGTATAACTTTCTGCAAGTCTTTAAACAAATTTAACACGATATCTCGTGTGTTAAACTTGTACGGCGTGATAGATCTTTAAGAAGAAAAAAGAAGCAGTTTGCTCTAAAATAAAAAGATTATTAGCCGTTAGTATAATATTAGACAGTGATAAATAAGGTACTTTTCTTCCTATTAAGAGGTGTTAGTTTGCGCATCAATGGAAAAGCATAGAAAAGAATGCGTGTAGAGTTCTTTGAAGGCAGTGTTCCTCCATAGAAGCACGAAGTGCTTCTTTGGAGTGAAATAAATGTCCCAGAGAGTTCATTTTCTAGGTAGCAGGTCATTCGGTCTCTCCGTCGGTATAATACTCTACTGGCGCTGGATCGCGAACTTTCCGAGAATATCTTAGACCCAAAGAATCTGCGAGGCTCTCAATGTGTGATAATACCTGGACGGGAACAGATTTCGTCAATTCAATACGGTAACAATGTCTGAAATGAAAAAAGTGTGTATACTTACGTAATCCAATTGTTGCTTAGTGTGCGCCGCTGAAAGGCAAAATCGAATTCTACCTTCCATCAATGATGTTGCTGGAAATCCAACGCCAACTGCTGCTATTTTATATGTCGTAAGGGTTCGCACAACTGCGCTGTCAATTCACATTAACAATTGCAATTACAATTTTCGATTCAATGAATCATGCATACTTCGATTCAATTGCGAATACATACCCGATTTTAGAAAACAAGTATACTAGCATGGGTACAACAGGCGAGTCTTCATTCCCATAAATAATAACTCCAATTTGATTGAGTCTACGCCTAAAGTACCTAGTATTTCGCGCCAACTGTCTCGTTCTTTTTCTTCCTTCATCAGTTCCATCCTCACCGGCAATTATTTTCATGGAAGTTATAATTTGTTGTGCCACTGGCGGAGACATAGCCGCCGCGTATGTATGTGCATGGCTGTGTATCCTCAAATGATTTATTAATGTCTGAAATTATAGATTTATCGTTATTACATTAACTACACCGCTGCAAAACAAAGATGATAGATAGCCGGTTAATCGTCCCGTTTGTCTTACTTTTGTTCCGGCGATATAGCCGCCGGCAGATCCAAAACTTTTCGTGAAAGTTCCCATAAGTATATCCACGTCTCGCGGATCAATTCCATAGTAATCGCAAACACCTCTTCCATGCTTCCCTAACGCACCAGTGCTATGAGCCTCATCCAAATAAACATACGCCTGTAAATATTACGTTAAACTTGAATATCAGCTAAAGATAAAACAATATTCTTTGTGCACATGTAATTCTACTCGCTTTGTACTTCTTCTTGAGCCCCAAAATCTCAGGTAAATGTACAATAGAACCGTCCATAGAGTAAACCCCTTCTACTACAATTACTATTTTCTTCCAAGGTTCCCCAGTTTCTGTTTGGCCAAAGACCACTGCATCTTTTAGACAATTCTCTAAATGTTTTATATCTGCAATCATAGAAATTCAACGTTTATTATAATTAGTCATTTCTATTGAATTTCATTCGATACTTTTATTACGTTGCAGGCTTACTATTGTGCTTGAACACCCTAACAGCAGCACCAGACAATCTCAAACCGAGTATCAACGAAGCATGATTTTTTTCATCGCTCAGTACTAAACAACCTTTGTGCAGTAACGAGGGTAGATTAAGAGAGTTCGTTGCAAATCCCATTCCAAAAACAATAGCGTCCTCCACGCCTAGAAACCTTGCCGTCAATTCTTCTAGTTCATCATGGATTGGCAGATTTCCTGGTATGATTGTTAAAACGAGCTGATATGATTTTGCATAGTACGATTAAATAACGCAGAAAAAAGAAGCAGGCAATAAAATTTGAATTACCCAGTTCGAGACGAGTGCTACAACTAGCGCAACCGAATTTTTTCAGTGTCTCAATACTCTCATCGGCACACTTGCCATCCGCCTCCGCGAAGCCTAAATAATTGTACGAGCCCAAATTTATACATGTCGTGGTCGTCCCCGTGAACCTGACAAACAGAAATATCATTGAAATAATTACATCTTAATTGGAGTTCGTTTACGAACAGATAAGATAACGCATGAGCTATTAATTTCCGGATAAGTAGAATTTGACGAAATTCTAAATAAACATTTTATATTGCATTTAGGTAAAAACTATATTCGAAAGCAGATAGAAACTAATCGAAGCCGATTGAATTTGATGTCACAGTTATAAACCTGCTTTCGCGCTGACTAGTCGTTAAATCTCCTCGAGTTCTTCATTACATTTAATCAAGACAAATGTCTGCCTTCCTGTATCTCCAATCGAAACGCTACGATTTTCGGATCTGTACCGTTTCTCATTGATATTGTCGCGGGCATAATTCGGTAGCAAAGAAAAATGATATCGTAACCGAATGATATTCCGTGCAATGAGATGCAATGCTTTTTGTTTATTTATTGTTGACCTTTATAGGGGCCACTTTTCCCCCCCTTTTATCAACTTACTGAAATGTCCACCCGTAATCCTTCGTTATTCTATCCTTAAGCGTAACTGTGGCGCCTGGAACAGAACATATCGGCCTGTTCCAGCAATCTCTAACTCTTCTATACACATACCGAAGGTAAAACCCTTCGAAACTTTCGTAAAGTGGTGCGTAACCCTGGAACAGAAAAAGAAATTCGTATAAACTTAAATTGCGACTTTTCTTCCTACGCAAGTTTATAAAGTAAAAATTACAGTGAATGTCTAGTTGAATTTTTGTATCTCGTATAAATGTTAAATATTAATTTAACGACTATAATCAAGCATTAAAAAAGAAACGTACAAAAGAAAGTAGCAATATCATTGTCCTACGATCGACACACCATAAGATATGAAAATCATAATTTTTTTTTAACAGCATACAAAAATAGATAGAGCAGCAAAAACTTCAAAGCTTAAAATACGGGTTATATTTGCCAATCGGTTTCATAACGTTTAATTTTGCAAAACAATGCCAATTATTCCAGAAACTTTCTACCGTTGGACGAAACTCAAATTCATTCCCTTGATATAGTTCAAGACCGCACAATAGATGATCGGTCACGCCACTTAAGAATGTGCTATATACGGCAATGTAATATCGCGCCGCACTTGTTCTAACAAGTGGTATGCCAGAGAATATACAGGATGTCTCAAAATACATGGTACAACTGCAAAAGAAATAAAAGCAGCAAATTTTAACAAACTTTCAATCATTTCAATTCAAATACCCGCATTAGATCGCACGACGTATGTACGTACATTGAAACGCGTTCTACAAACCATTGAAATTTAAATGTAAATTTAACGAAATTGCTTTTAAAACATTATTCTACCGTAAGTTAATAACAAAGCACGTCGATTTTTTTCTGTACATTCACATACTTCAATAGTACATACATGTAAGTACCTACGTACGTTTATTTATCGCTAGGCTCGAGATTAGATATCAACGCTTCGTCCCATCTGCAATTCAACCCCCTCCGTTCTCCTCCTAACCAAAGAATTGTGTAATTTTTGTCAAAGCATTACAGAAACATTCTAAAATTATCGTATTTGCGCTGCGTTCTTAACCATTCGAATGACCTTTGACGATTTTCCTTTTCCCTCTAGAAAGATCCCGTCATTCTGAGAAACGTTTTTTTTGTGCCGAGTAATTTACAGCCGATCCTCCCTCGCAATCTTCAATAGCAGTGCAACGCAATTGACATATGTACATGATTCCCTTTTATGAGCGTCTCGCTTGTTTTCACGGATATTCCATCGACATCATTGGCGATCCCTTTATCTTACGGTGGTAAAAGAAATATCGTGACGCCAAATTACGTAAAATCACGCAAAGAAGTATGTAGTATGTAAAATCGCATGATGTTTTCATTTTTTAAATTGCGAAAGTTCGAGCGCGATGGTTCGATTATCGATTTACTCACTTTCGTTATGAATCGAGTCACCCGTCGATAATCGTAATGGAGCTTTAGTGCAATCGAATATGATTTCCCTTCCAATCACATCTTCGTTTACACTTGCTTTCGATTCGATTATCGTTTCTCTTTTTTCTATCACAAGTGAACAGTTCGAAAATAGTCGTTCAAATAATTGTTTAAACTTTAAATTATTCCTGATAATATACTGTTTGAAAAACGTAAAAACTAAAAATGTACACAAAGTTATTGTTATTGTTGATAAAACCCGCGACCAAAAATAGCATGCTACGTCATGAATCGAACCAGAATTATCGAAGGAATATCGTTACTTTTTCAAATTAACCGTTAGAATGTTACAGAGCGTCGGTTTCGAGGCAGCGGATGTATCTCAACAAGAACCATTACAAAGTCCAGAAAAACTGGGCAAACTTAAACTTTATCCACCCAAGTAAAGTTGTAACGTAAGTTTAAAGGTAAAATTCAGAATCTCTATCAACTTGAATACTTCAGACGTCGTATTAAATTATCGGACAAAATTTTTTACAGAACAAACTCATCCATATCGTCTTACCTTCCTATTGTACTCTTGCGCGACTTTCGGTGTGAAAAACAATTGGTTTATAAAACCCAGGAACATAAGGATATAAAACCCCAAATGAGTTAAAGCTGCCGTGATGAATGTTTCCCTCTCGAATGACTCCTTCGACCTTGGCTCTGCCTTTATATCTTTCTCTGGAAACTAAGTACATTTTTTTAACATATTTACGTTTATAGTCGACACATATTGGTCAACAAATTATTTCCATAAAAATTGAATCCTGGATTATTGAATTTCATTACATAATATATTGTACATTACGTATTATGTTATGTAAAATTCGTTCGGAAGCAACATGAACAAGTTAAGTACAGTGTTTAAAGGAACCTTAAGTAGTAATCAATATTACAGATAAGCCAGTCGTGTCTGATAAGTTGATCTTACAGAAATGTATATCAGCATTATTCTTAGAAACTTATGTCCTTTATTGTGAAAGAAAATGATGGAAAGTGATGGAAGGGAAATTTGAGTTTTATGATCGAAATAGCGAAGGCAAACGTTTACAAAGGACTCTTTTTCGATAATAGCTGATAAATTTTGATTTTTCCTTGTGACATAGAATAAGTTTTATACACAAAATAAGGGAAGTAACAAAACTTATAATCCGGTAATGTTACCTGTTTCAGGCAGTATATATTTTGTTAAAGAATCGAATAGAGATAAGAAAAACAATTTATCATGCTGCATTTGTAGAAGTTCTACGATTATAAGGTTTGTCATCTTTCTGTCGCGAAGTAGAAATTTTTCGTCATGTTCAACCATTAAACCATTTTTCTACTTCATAATTAATGCCTAAAAGCTTTTAGAGACAAAGTAAATCCAACTGAAAGTCATACATTGATAAGCGCGTATTTCCAGCGATAATAATTATCGTCGTGGCAATGCAAAACTTCTATTTTCCTTCAAACTCAACATAAATAATAATTTAGTTTTCTAGTTTATTAGTTTTAGCAGCAATTGGGTTAGAAACGCATTGAATGTTAATGGTCAGCCTGATGAAAATTTTTAACGAAAGAAGAAATCGTTTCTGAGTTGTTCAAAGTTTACCTATGCAGCATATTAATCATGGAAAGAGGTAAAAACGTAAATCGTTCGTGGTTATCAAAATTTATTTTCAACATTTGTATCATGTCTATGTGTATAATCATTTTAATATTTACAGTAATTTCAGTGAACGCAAAATGTAAAGGAAATTGTTACTTCGAAACTGCCACCCTTTCATCAACGTTTTTTTGAGTAAGAAGATCATGTAACTCGATATGTCAGGCTAGTATGTAATTAAAACGAAAAATCAAGACAATAGTATTCTCAAATGAATCATTCACAGATACATATCGTGGTGCACGACGTGAATGATCATTATTTGGCTGATTTAAGGTATCAACGTTATAATTAGTACGTTTTTACGCACAATGCAATATGTAAATGAGGAAACAGTTACAATGTAGCGGTTCATCTCCGATTTTACTGCCGCGTTAATGCCGCAATTATATCGTTAAGTAATTTGCGCGATTAAGCAACAGGAAACAATAAAATATCTGGGACTAAATTAACGTAGGTCTAATGCATATCTTCATTGAAAAGAAAATATCTTTTAAACAGGTCAATGGAAAAGTTCAATTAGGACGAATTGAACTGCCACTGCAAGTTCAGGGCGCAATATAGGAATATCGCACGAGAGGCTTATACTGCAAAGCGAAGATTCTTGAATTGGAAGTTGATAGATACAAGTTGCAAATAATTGGAACACGTAATTAAATATGTTTAGGACATTTCAACAACAAATGACGAGCCCCATTCTTGCATACTTTTTTATTAATTTAAACATTATTGGTTCGATAGGGACATTTGCAGCAACAGCTCGACGTGAAGGTGATTCGTGCTGCACAGCGAACTAAAATGGATAAGAGTTAATACTGATGAATGGATGGTACGAAAGGCATTTACTACAAGCTGTGCTAAATTCCAGTAATATTTCCAACTGTCTAAAAGCTTTCCGATTAAATTAAGGTGGCGATAAAACAAATATGCGTGACAGGTGTCGGTCTAACCTGTACACGTCCGTTGCTTTGTAAACCGGCATTGCCGTTGCGGAGGATGTCCTCGTGAAATGTTAAGCCGTTTCTGCTGTTCGTTTTCTCCTCGTGTTCATTCGGCCTTCTTCTGATGGTGGCCTGCGCCGCCATTTTGCGAAGGGCGAATCTTTCACTGAACACCGTAGGACCGGAGAGAGAAGGACAAAGAGAGAGAGGGGTAGAGAAAAAGAGAAAAAGAGAAAGAGCACCACGTCCACAAGGCACGAAGAGCGAGCAAAGACTGACGCTCGGGCCACGCGTTGCGTTACTAGTCGCGCATGCGTTCGTTTTTGCGACTCCGTGACCGTGATTTACAGAGAATTGCAGGGATAAAGCAGGAATACAGTGGTATACGCATGCGCTTCCAGAACAAATTAGTGCGATTACTCTTAGGATTAGTTAAGAATTGAAAATAGCAATAATTAAATTAAAATCGGTGGAGAATAAAATTGACCCTCTTTTTCAATTTGTCAATAAACATAGGTACGTATTAAGGATCAGCAGTATGGTTCCTAGGGACTCCGGGCTTGTAATGGGAAGTTATTGAAAAATGGTACTGGATGCGCTTACTTTAATGTACATTATTCTGATGCAGTTGAAGATAGGTCTGTACAAAAATAATATTAATATTTTATAAGAGTTGCCAATCCAACTAAATGTACTCAATTCATGTATTATAAATTTCGTTACGACAAACAATTTCTTTGGTAACAGCAGTATAAAGATACGAAAATGTAGTATAAAAATTAATAACGATAAGAGAACTATAAATGATGATTTTCTTTTAGGTATGTGCTTTTTTAAAAATACGTTATCATGCACCGCTATACGACCGCGATTGCAAAGCAGGATACCTGTCCGCACACGCGCATTGACTCGACGCGCTAACATTTTATATGTGTATGTACGAGAAAACCCGCAACAACTTATAGATGGTAAATGAAATATCTGTACTAGAGTAGATCGATTAGTTGTAATTACTTTCCACATAATTTAAACCTTTTATGGCAGTGCTTGGAATAGTATGTTATACTTAATATTCTAGGGACACTTGATGAAATAAATTAAAGTAAATTAATCTTAATGAAAAAGGATTAAAAGGTGAGATCAAATTAACGAATACATTAAAATTAAATTACCGAGTGGCCAAAAACTTACATATAAAAATAAATAAGAAAGTACAGCGAATGAATGGAGCATTCTTAAAAGAATTGATAAAAAATCAAATATATTTTTTTTCGTTTTAACATTCATTATTTTATTGTATACCGCATTGACTATTAATAACACCTCTCTAATTAGTAGATTTTAACAGGTTTGACACATCTATGATCGTCGGCACCTAGTTACGCTAATATGATTCATTCTCCTAACTCTGTCTCCCTCCTGCACTCCAAATCAGCAATAGGAGACTCTAGTTAGATTCTCATTGGTTCAGAATCAGGAACGAGCAAGTAGTCAACAGATCCTGAGGATAATATTTTCTATTCCAATTTTTAATACGCAACAACTAACTTTAATATAGTCGAACGAAACTGAAACATAGTAATGTAAGTAGTTGATGTACTAAAAATACCTGTAGCAAATCTAAATCTTGCAACTCACAATTCAAATACATCGAGCAACATTTTAATATTACTCTGAAATGATTAATTTAAAAAGATATTTTATACAGCTATTTATAAATCTTTTAGAAACTGCATGCATCAGCCACTTGCCACCCGAAATATATACGACACTGGCGCAGACTGGAATGGTGGGGAGGAAACTCTGTTACGCACACCCCGTGAGATACTCTGTCGGAGGACATGCTACAGAATCGAATCCACCCGTGGACGAGTGAACGTTGAACCGAGGCTATCAATTTTGGAGTGGTTGCTGCCAGTGATATTGTACGGAAAGGAGTGATCGAAACGGTGTGAAACGTCAACATTATCATTGCAAATAGGAATCATTCAGAACTATTCTATCGTTAAACTCTTCGAAAATCTGCAGCAATCTTTCGGAACAAGTTTGTTCTATACATTGCGAAGGAAATAACGAAAGGATATTCAAGGTGTTCTGAAAGGAAAGTTGAATTCTATGACAGGATAATCAGCTTCTCGCTTACAGTAAAGATGGCCGAGTTGAAGGAGCGACCAATCAGAAGGGAGCACGATTCAATGGATGACTTTGAGCATCTCGAGCACGAACAGGATGGGATTGCGAGCCACTACACAGCTCATATGGAAAAAGTAATGGAACGTTTGAATGATGATCATGGCGAGGTGAAGGATATGATTAATTTCTCATCCGATTTCTCGACAAACGAACCGGAGGATCCGAAGAAAGCAACATCGTTATTGTTAGAGTCTGAAAAAGGAAGACCGGTAGAGGAAAGCCTGAAGAATTTGGAGGTTAGATCGCCGGAACCTGCGGCTGATTTGTTTACAGGTACAGTTGGTATTCCAGATTTAGCAGAGGTTTTGAAGGCCGAGCCGGTGAGCAAAAAGGAGCAGGAGAAGCAAGAAATCATAGAGAAAGATGAATTTAGAGAATTGAAAATGCCGGATCACGAAACGGACGCCGTTTCTTGCCCGGCGAAGAAGCCCGATGACTCGTGGAATATCATTGAAAAATCTAACCCCGTCCCGGAAGCAATTTCGAAGGTAGAGAAAAAAGAAGAAAGTGTAAGTGATCATATTGTTGCTGATACGAAGAAAACGGGACGAATCAGTGAACCAGAATCCGGAGAATCGGAATTTGAATCAGAAGTCGAAGCATCGCCGGCAAAGAGTTTCAAATCAGTAAAACAGGACGTGAGGAGAGATCAGGTGGAGGAAGTGGAAATCGCGCCGAAAGAGATTTTCAGCAGCATGGGAATCGGTGAGTAAAAATCCTTCGTTGTTATGTTAAATAATATATGTAATTAATAATGAATTTCATGACATTGGGAAACACATATTACTTCAATTTGGGCTGTATTGTGTATTAAAACGAAGCGACTAAAATTTAATAGCCAATTTTTTTTTAATTACTTTCCCACATATGTTAGGCGATGAATGGAAATAATCGAAGTTATTCGATTACTTCACCGACTGCTAACATTCGCATTGCAAAATATCTTTTCACATTTAACAATGCTGATTATCGACCTCCGAAGTCTCGAAAGCAGAAACGATTAATACGAAATGTTAATTAATTTAGCATGTCCGCACGAAGTGAGCCACGCTTCCGCTTAGCTACAACGTCATTTCTTTTCTGAGACATAACGATGTGATTATTTATTCTAGACATGCTACATCCCTTTTTAAGATATTTTATTCGATCGTTTGTGATTAAAAAGCTGATCCGCAAAGAAATATGTCGAACGCAATTTATGTCCCGCGAAATATTTTCTGGATGACTAATCGTGAGATATTTTAGTTATTATGCGAATTAGAGATCATAATTTAATATTTAACAATCGTGGTCAGGAACTACCGTGGACAATCTAAGATTATTTAATATAAAAGGCTGGGTCCTTTTTCCCCCGTTAATCCGCAACTATCTTTAGTATGCTTGATACGTACGTATAACCAATTACGTCATTCATCGTTCATTGGTATCTGTTTCAACTTTAGTATGGTAAAAGTTATTGTTCTCTGAAATAATAGCTGTCTTCATACCGTTACTTTGTATTACACTGCCAATGTATATTAGTAACGGTATCGAAAGATTGTGCACCTGAATATTTATGCACCTTACATATTCATGATTCTCTTTACGAACATTTTTACGGGTTAATGCTATTCTTTATTTTATAATTACAACTTTTTACACAATGTTGAAGTACGTGTAATTGAAGATTATATACGATATGGAACATTTTTTGACGCGGTATTATTAATACCCTTATAAGTATGTTACGAATAAAATGTCAATAGCCAGATAACGAATTATCGATTCTCATTGTCGTAAAAGAGGTATGCATCATCGAATAACGATGTATGAGTAATATATATCAGGTGATATTTCAAAGTTATGTTTGGGGAAAGATAAAGCATCCAAATTAGGATGCTTTATCTTTTGTAAAAGGTTGGATATTTTATTTAGGGACGGTTTGAATTGTTGTCATTCGTGAAAGTACGAATCGTATGTATGTGGTTGCAACATGTTGCCCCATAAAAAGAAAAGATATGTCTCTTGCGTTTATGTTCCCCACGTTGTATCGAAGTTAGTCGTACCTTCTCTCTATATTGATCCGTAGCCGGGATACCTTACGACCTCTTTTGGTTAAACCAATGGGGACATTCAGCCTATGGAAAATTACTTTCCAGTCTAAATATATTTTTCAATTTAATTTGTAGTTAATAGGTAATGTATTTCATTCTGTAGGGTAGTTAAATTTTGTGCCAATATTTTCGATCTGATATAAGTTAGACTTTATCATTGAGGTAGCTTTTTCGTACTTCGTGCAGATATTTTTACATATGATTTCAGGACGGGAAACTTTATCCCTGAGTCATGAATTATTTCCGAACGTCGCACTTATTTCTGACGCATTATTTTTTCTTCGTCAGTTGTTCCAGAATACATACATAAAAATACTCAATATAATTTCACATGATTTTTAATAGTCATCCTACATTGTACTTTATAGTTATAGAATTCAAAAAGTTACTTACATCGATGCAAATGTTATATACTTTGATGGAAAAATTTTGTGTATAACATTATTTTCTGTTCCACATTCATTAAGTAGATACAGCTAATTTATTTATTTACAAAAATCTATTATTTTTATTAAAAATATTCAGCAATTTTTTATCGACCGAGGGATGCAAATCTACTTTAACCTGTGCGCCATCTAACATTGCATGCTGGAACCCGCTAGACATTTGCACAGCGAAGTGCGCATGCTCTTACCCGTAGACGTAGTGGGGATATCTGGAACTGTCGGACGGGTCGATAATAGTCGTCAGTCCTGTTCTCGCCCTGAAACGAACCGTGTGTTGGATCGGATGTACGTCACTATAATACGAAATTTTGTCTCCATATATACCTGTTCGAGTCGTGCGTAATACGTAGATTGATACATCGAAAATATTGCTCGTGTGTGACGCGAATAAAATCAGTGTGCGGTAGTAAAACGGTGAAAGAAAGATTACATCGGAAAGTGCGTTATTTGCGCTGTCACTTCGCATCATTGGGGTTGTGTTCGAATGCGATTCGTCGTCCTTGATTCTATTGAGACGCAAGGTTAGGTGAACATGACAATGGAGCCGGCGTGCCCTATGAATCCTCCCGGGAAAGAAAAGGAAGACGCTGATGCGATTTGCAAACGACCATGCTCTGGTGTGGCAAATGGCAATTCTTGTTTCTGGAATATCCTTGATCCATGTATGTTAATTTCTCTTCACTTTATTTTTCCTCCTTGACCTATGGTACAAGTGGTGTAACCTGCTTCGGAGCGTAGGACAGGTCGCGTTCTTGTTTGACGTAGAGAACGAAGTTCAATTTGTATTCAGTAGGGTGCGTAGTAGTGAGGATAGTTTTTCATTCTGTTGACAAATTATTATATTATATTTATTTCGCGTAAAGTAAATGGATAGAAGTACTGGATCTAGACTTATGTACTTTGTATATATCTTTTTTTAAATGTATAATAGTATAGAGTAGAATATTCTGATGTAGTGGAAGGTAGATAAAAATTATTTGCATTTTTTGCCACTAAACTAAAGTGTGCATTGTCTCACTGTGTTACAGTATCTGTTAATATATCTTTCTTTTTGTTTTTAACGTGGGTAATTTGGAATAAGTTCAGTACTGCAACAGGAAGAACTTTAAATTATTTATTTCGTGTTTTTTAAGAGGTTATCAAGAAAAGCTGATTAATAACGTAATTACTATAGCTATAGTAGAAATTAATGCCACCTTGCGTGCTCATAGCTGGTCAGCAAATTCTCAGGGACGCAATGTACAGAAGTTAATTGTCCATTGAAAAGAACATAGGGTTTCAATAGAAAATATCATAAAGTCAGCTCGAATGTTATGTTAAAGGTTGATTTATCATAACATACATGTTCTCTCACGATATTATTGATTATCAAACAAATTATAGTACAATTTATTTATAACTTGTTTTTCATTAGTTCTTCGTTAAGCACTAATAAGTATTGATCATTCTCCCCATGTCCACTCGTATACAAATTTTAATGGTGCATCATTCCTATAAACATTAGTTAAACCTTTTTTTCTAGTGATAACTGCATACATCCATTGATATCTTCCGATATTATGTCCTAAAATTTTCATTGAAAGATCTATTGTTCAATATAATAATTACTTGAATTTCTATTAATTTTTTAGAAACGAAAGGATGCTAGCCTTCTCCTAAAAATCATATTTTTCGTATGAATTTTGACGTCATCTGACTTTGAGTTCAGAAACTCTGGTATATCGTATTTAATTTTATCCCAAGGGAAATATATTTTTCAATAACATTTCGTCTCATACGTTATACGCACTGTAAGAGAAAAAAGTACTGTCTAATTTTAGTACAGATAAAAATATAACTGTTCTTATCGCAACAGTCTCGATGTTTTCCATGCAAATCGCCATGATAATAGGCTGTACGCGTCACTGGATATAAAAAAAAGTACTAAAAAAGGAAAAGTAAAAAATAGATAATTATCTAGCTCCGGGTGCATCGACTGTCTGACATGCGCAGCAGAAACGCGATTTGTAAGTGGGTTATTGATCGGTGGCTATCGGTTTTTATAAATATATTCCACATTCCACATTGCAAATAACAATTTTTGATAGCAAGAAGAAGAATATAGTAATCCTATAGGCGAACCGTGTATCGCCCGATTTGCCCTTTTCCGCCAGATACAATTTAAGTAACAAACGAATCAATTATTTTTTACATTCAAATGTAAATCGTGTTAAGAGCTCCCGGGTAAATTGTCCTTCTACAATAGATATGATATCGGGGAATTTATCTTTCAATGTCTATTCACAATTTGCTTGGTCATCAATTTACCTTGTACATTGCTATTAGCAGTACATATCTGCCATGCAAAAACAGTAGTTCTATCTGTAAAAGATAACTGTTTGGACTACAAAAGTGACGAATGAATCACGATGGGTTGAACTGTAAATAGGCGTGGTCGTATCTTCGTACAGTTATGTATTCGCATGGAAGAAAGTCACTTTCGACTGTAGATTACAATTCGTTTCTTATCAGAGGGGGACAAAGATCACGTAGAAATAAATTGTTGTCGTGTGTATGCTTAAGAGTCAACGTAATCAATTATCGATCTGTTCCCGAATAATCTCTGTGATAATTGGAGGTGTTACAAATACAAGTTACATAAGGAGATAGTAAGTTGAAGTAGCATTGTCGAGATATTACACAATATATTCTATTTCTTTGAAATGGTGAACCCTGTAACAGCGATAAAACTGAAAATAAGAAAAGGTCTTCCGCAGATCGAGAAAAATTAGTTTGCATAGGGCATAGAGATTGCCTACGAATCAACATAATCTCTCATTATTATTCGTTCTTCGAATCAATAAATGCGAGACACAAATACCACAGAATGGATACTTCCTTAGCTAACTGTAAAATATAAAGTGGTACAAGCTTTCGTTTGGCATTAAGAAATACATAAGTCGATAAAGAATGTCTAATAAAGAGTAGTTCCCTGTATTACTTACCAAGCCGAATCACAAATCACGTGTGTGGATTTGAAGACGAATCGTCTGGTCGAAGTACAACGATGTCGAGATAGAAGTCGAGGTCAAAGATTGCGCAATACTCTACGGCACGCTAATTACACCGAGTGCTGCCAATCGATTACTATTTAAAAGAGGGCTTCCCTTTCCTGGGATCGTCCTATATTATGTGCGAAAAAATTCTTTCAATCGTACCTGACAATGAGCTCGAGCAATGAAATTAATTAAATCAGCGCTAAGCGGAAAATTGCACGCTGCATAGGCATACAGAAATTAAAATCAACGAGTTTCATGAATTTCCGAACTTTTAGCGCTAATAATAAAGTCAGAGGGTGAATACATCGAATGTTCCTTAAGCGAGTTCAGATTCGACCAATCGTGTTCACGTTTCTAATTAAAATAATTTAATAACGATGCATAATTTAATTCTAAGAAAAAAATGTTAATGTTGGCAAAGATGACTATAGTCTTCTACAGTGTTATATTATCATGGCTGAGTCATTCTTCATTTTCATTGACTGTTATACAATTTGTTTTCTTACCATTCATTCATTTCTCAGAGATCATCGTAGAGTAGATATCTTGAATTTGATCGAACACGAGAACTAACATATTTCGATTCTATTGGTTACAGACGCATGGTTTAACCCTGATAGACTGAATCCAAAAGGTAAGAGACACGCCTCGATGTCGATGTCCGTCTGCTTGTATTTATTTGTTTTGGATATGTGCTTTTTCTACTTTTGTCCAATATATATATTTTTTTGTAATATGTATTCTTTTACTCTGAAAGTAAGATAAACATAAGACGAAAACAGCGAAGGAATACCAGTGGCGATTTATTTAACGTATGCAGGATGACCCATTTAGAGAGACTAGAGACATATACTCTTATAAATAGAAACTCGAAATATAAAAAATATCTTCAGTGTTCAAGGTAAATTATGTATTTATATTATATGAATTGCTACTGCGAAGCAAGCTCAACGGGACAAAATATTTACCGATCATCGAGACATTTATTTACTATTTCAACTGTTTCCATTAATTGCCAAAGACCTTTGTACTGACGGTAGAACGTTCTCAGACAGATTACGTATCTATTGTCGGAGATTACTGTATCGTTTCCACTCCCTATGTATTATTTCATCAAATATTGCAATGATCGAATTCCGAAATGAAATATCCTTCATTGCTGATTCAACTAAATCGCATCACTTTTTCAGACAATGAAAATACAATTGAATAAAGGCCTCGGGAACAGCTGCGTCGCCAGTCAAATAATCGAGTGTAGTTTGTAAAACGTTATACTTGGTGCAAGCTCCAGCAGTCGTTGATAGAACAAGACCAACCATGAAG